>CAMAPE010000002.1:5040500-6306000 GCA_945859875.1 Cuscuta europaea
ACATACCTATTTTTTCCTTCCATTCTTACCCTTCCTTTAAATATGAGTTAATTAAATGTTTAATTCATAATAGATTCGAAAAAAATTCAAAAATTCGTAGAAAAATAATTAAAAATTTATAAAAAAATAAAAAAATAATTTTTTTAATTTTTTTTATTTTTTTTAAAAATTAATAAAAATAGTAAAACTCCATAAAAAAATTAAAATAAATATGGATGCCTTTCCCACCGCCTGTACTACCTCCCTACACCACCATCTCAGGGCGGTGAAAAAAATGTCATTTTTCCTAAAAACTGCCATTTTTTCCTGAAAATGCCAAAAACATGGCATATTTCTCTTTGAGAATGCCAACATTTTCATTACTTTCTGCCATAAATATGGCATTCGTAATGAACTTGGCATTTTTTTTTCCCGTGACTGGAGGTGGTGGTGCAGAGGCGGCGGTGATTTTTATTTTGTTTTTATGAGTTTTTTATTTTTTAAAAAAAAAATTAATTTTTTTATTTTTTGAAAAAAAATAAATTATTTATTTATTATTATCAAAATATTTTTATTAGTTTTTTAGTATTTTTTACGAATTTTGATAATTTTTTATTATTTTATTATGAATTAAAACATTTCAATAGCTAGAAGGGTATATTTGTCCAAGACACACATAATTAGTCCTATGAAAACATAGTTTAGTTTTTGGTCCTATTTGTGAAAAGTGAGTGACTTTTAGTCCTATTTTGATAATTAACCCTACAATAAACAAATAAATACTCAAAGACGCAAAATGCAAAACTATAAAACAAAAGTAAATTAAGTAATAATATATAATGATAATAATAATAATAATAACAAAAAACTATAAATTATATACTCCCTTTGTCCCTAAATACCATCGCAATTTGACCGGGCATTGAGGTTATGAAAATGAAAATTTTGTGAATGAAATTTATTTAGAGGAGAATGAAATAACATGAATCACATAATGTTTTCCTCAAAAGGAAATAGGGAACAATTTTGGAATGGACCAAAGAGGAGAATGTTTTATTTATTTTAGGGACAGAATGATGGAGGGAGTAATAGAGAAAGAGCATAAAAAGAAAAAAGGAAACCGTTATTTCAACTAAGAACCAAGACACTAACTAATACTCCTTCCATCCCAATGTCTTTGCCCCCATTTTTTCTTTTTCCACCCTCCCACTAAGTTTGTCTCATACCAAATATGGTAATATTTGTGTGGTTCTAAATCATTCTTCATTCCTATTTTATCAATTCAATGTCAACCATATAAACCCCCTTTTCTTAATAACCGAACCACCTCCTTATATCCCAATTTTAGTGAGACTGGGGTAGTATATAAATAATGTGAGAAATGTTCACATGCCATAGGTGTAAACAGTTTTATTGAAGAGTGAGGAAAAATAAAAGGATACGATGAAGAGAGCGAAGTGGGCGCTCTTGCTCGTGCTTTGTCAGGAATAGAAGTAATAAGTTGTGATACTTGGAAAATAATCTGCTGGACAGACTCATGGGTATATCCTTTGGCTCGAGAGTCGCTGGAAAATTCTATAACAATCCGGAGTAGTCCATCATTCTCAAACAAGCAAAGAAGAATTAACCTGCCATGGATATTGTGAAGGAAAGACACAGGATATGCTATTATTAATGTACACCTAATGAAGGCAAGTGAATTCTATATACACCACATATAGCATCAATTGCTCTTGAATGGAACGTTGATAAAAGATTGCTAATAACCAGCGCCTGGAGCTCATATCAAATCTTACATCTATTGTTTTATATAGTAAAACACAGTTATTAATCGCTAACATGTCAATCTCCTAGTGGTTAACAAACTTTATATTATCATTATTATTAATAAAACACTTAATTAGAGCGCTTGAAGGAAAAGCCAAGAGAGGAAAACGTGTGAAGGAGAAAAACTAGGATAAAAACGTAGAGATATCAATGGAGAAACTTGAGTCCACGCATTAAAATATTTGTTTAAAATAATTATTAATTCCAAAAAAATAGCTAAAAGGGTTAATGGAAAAGGCACAAGGAGAAAAAGGTAGAGAAAATACAACATGTTTGTGCATATCCACCGAAATATCATTCTTTTAATCTTTAATAATTTTCATAATATTATTATCATCCATTGTTCATATAGAAGATCTAATTCTCTTTTAATCTTTAACTTTAGGTATTAAATGTTTATCTCATTCCAATTTAGAGTCCGTTTGGTAATTCTATTTTTTGGCTTATCAGACTTATCAACCAACTTTTTCATCAAACACGTAACTTTTGATTTCGCACGTTGAATTGTGTAATAATAAAAAAAGTAAGGTTAATGTTACTTTTTTGACTGTATCGGCTGAATCAGCCAATACAACCCATTTGGACATTATCAACTATTGCATAATTGTATAATGAAATGTGTTGCATAGTATGAACGTTTTTCAATTAATGTGCTCATAAATGGAGTATAAAAATAATAATAAGTCTAAGACCAATATAATAATAAAATATTCCGTTTTAGTGAATACATTCTTTTTTCAACAAAAAAAAAAAGTTATTTGCAAGTTCGGTAGAAATTAAAAACCTCTATTAATATTTAATATTATAATTTACATTAACATGCCACTACCGGGGCATGCCCCGGGTGTTACACTAGTCTCATATTAAGTCAACTATTATGCAAAAAATGTTTCTTGGAACTAACCCCTTTCTAGCTGTCCAGGATGTAAATACAACAACATCCAAGCCTTAGTCCCAAAAGATATTGGGGTCAGCTTACATGAATGTGGAAAACTAATGAATAGTTGGAAATGAATGTGGAAAATGATGACCGACAATGGGGCATACTTTATGAAGTTGTGCTTATATGCTTTTACAGATATATGCGAGGAGATAACTTAATTAAATAAACATGTTGCAATGTGACGAGCATTATGTGAAAACGAATGTGAAAACACTGATATATAAGATTTAGAGAATAAGGAGCATTTGTTGGTTTGTGCATATATGCTTTTACAGATACATATACAAGGAGATGATTTAGTTCAATAAACATGTTGGGAATGTGATGAGCATTATGTGAAAACGGATGTGAAAACACTGATATGAATGATTTAGAGAATAAGGAGCGTCTGTTGGTTTGTGTCTATATGCTTTTGCAGATATATACAAGGAGAGAAATTAATTTAATAAAACATTGTAGGCCATGTGACGAGCATTGTGTGAAAACGAATGTGAAGAGACTGATATGTGAGCTTAATTGAATAAGGAGCGTCTTTTTGTTAGTTATATTTACCTTTCAGCATTCAAGCACACTGCATTGAGATCCTGAGTGTCAATATTTCTTCCTTGTAAAGCAGGAACTAGTGTCTGGATGACCTCAGTGACATGTCCGTTTATAAAAAACACATCATAAACGTGTACCCTTGCAGAAGTTGGGAAGCATGCTAGCCAATCCAAAGCCACATCTATATTATTATCATTGCATTAATAGCCTTCCACGTTTAAGAGAAGAACTAATGTACAGAAAATGCAAAATGGCAATGCATCATTCATTGCAAATGACTATACACTTGAAGTATTTAAAAGGTCCATCATATGCAACCAATGAAAAACGAACTTTCAATCTTTCATTCATTACCATATAATAAAATGTGTGCTAGCATGCGAAATGCAGCACCCTTGTAGAAAATCTGATGCCATTCACTTCTCTTGTCAGAATCCGGCACCAGAGCCCTTTGTATCTTGGGGATAACCAAATTTTCACAAACTTTTAGGGGTGCATATCAAAATGTGTCATCATCTAAACAAATTATAAGTATATATATATATATATATATATATATATATATATATATATATATATATACACACACACACACACACACACACACACACATAAAAGTTAGGTGTACCTGTTCTCTGTACTGCTCATCAATACTACCTGAAATTCACAAAAAGAGAAGTATGTATTTAAAACTTAGTTTTAACCTGAACAATATGATATTTCCATCGCATATAATAATTTGAACTGTACGAGAACCTAAGAAAGAGCGAGAATCGAGAGGGAATAGCAGAATGGCAATAGAGTGAAGAGTTGCGATAACTTGGTCGACGTGGCTTGCTTCTTTGATGGAGCAGATGACCTGCCCTACTTTCTCCGTGATTGCCTTCTCTACTTCTCTCCTGCAATTCACTGATTCTGAGTGGAAGTCTTCCATGGCTGCTGCCAATGTATGATTTTCACGGGGTACTAGTATGCGTTCTACTTGGAAGCTTTCCTAGAAATACCATTGAAAAATCATACAATTTCGGTGATAAGGAAAATCATATCATGATGAACTGATTTTTTTTTTTGAGAGTATGATGAACTGAAATTAACTACTCCGTCAGTAATTATGGTGAGGAGCCTTACTCGATGAAGATTGAAGAACAACTGGTCTCAGTAGAGAGCTGATATAAGAGCCATTTGGTAACCTTTTTCGACTTATCGGAATCCGTCTTCAAACCAGTTGGTATTGAGCGAGAAAACCACGTAGACGGTAGACCCAAACCACTTGAACGTTCATTACACTATTGAATACGCGTATAATCACTAGCGCCTGTAGCTCAGTGGATAGAGCGTCTGTTTCCTAAGCAGAAGGTCGTAGGTTCGACCCCTACCTGGCGCGCGCTTTTATGAATACCATTTTTTGCATTTGCAATTACGACCCAGCTTTTTTCCGTTTTAAACGCGTACCGTTTTTCTGAACAAAAAAACACATTTAAAACGAAAAATAATGTCGGTCCCTTTAAAAAGGAAAAAAACTCATGTTCCCTTTACCAATTGAACGAACACATTAAATGCATATGAGATCAACAATAGTGTAAAACCAAAAAAACAAAACACATTAAAACTCTTTGTGACTCCATGTTTTTGTATTGTTACAATACAATTATTAAATAATAAAATTAATTGCATGATGACTTAAATGTGCATCCCTTAATTTTCAAAAAATAAAAACATGAATCGATGAATTAAATGAACACATTAAATGAATATATCGGGGATCAACAATGATTTAAAAGGAAAAAAAAGCTCCTCCATGTGATATCATGTTTTTGTATTGCTAAAATACAATTATTAAATACTAAAATTAATTGCATTGTGGCTAAAGTTAACATTCTTAAAGACTAAAACTTAAAATACTACACAGTACTAGATTTCTGATGTTTTTTCAAACAAGCATGTCAAAGTTAAAGTTTTTCTGAACCTGACATTTTTTTAGTATAAACTTTTACACATAAACAATAAAAGCGCGTGGCAGTCACATATGTCATCTGTCATCTTGATGAAAATGATGAATTTAAATTGAGTGTTATTTGATGATCATATAAAGATGATCATTTTAACTTAGTCTCAATCTATTTTTTGTGTCTTATTTGTTGACATTAGTTTACAAAATCATGTCTTGGACTTAATTACTATTTTTATTTTTGTCATCGACTTATGCAATTACGAATTATTCTTTTATGCAGTAATGAGATTTGCTAATTGAATATGTGTATACTTTTATTTCTTTTTACTATATATGTTCTTTTGTAAAGTATATAATTTAAATGTTCAAAATAGTACCCGTATTTTTTGTCCGAAATTTTGTAACAGATACCGTATTATACACGTATATGTATTTACACATTTTTTAAAAGTCAACGTTTTTTAAACGAATTTTTGATCGTTTTTCATTAATGTTACCGAATAAAACATGTACGTATTAAATCTCGTTTAATTTCCGTACCGTATTTAACTTACTATGATTACGACTCCTTTACACTGCATACATACAAGGGTTATGTCCCAATTCCATATTTCCTCCCATATACACACAAAAATTAGTCGATGATTGGAATAATAATGACATAAATAATACTCTCTATTTTTTTATTGACATCCGGTATCTTCGGTTACCCGAGACTAATCTGGAGCCTTGTGACCCTAGCCGGCAAAGGACCACAAGGAGGTAAACCAGCCTAGATTGCCCATAGCTGACGGGCTCACAGCTTGGGGAGGTCACAATAATCCTGCAATAATAATCTCATTGCAGGATTCGAACTTAAGATCTTAGCATTGCCCCCAAGATTTAAGTCCTATGAAATGACCATCCAAACTAGGGGTTGCCCCCATAAATAATACTCTCTAGAATGGATAAGAGGAAACTTGGATTTGATTTAGCCAAAAAAAGTGACTAAATTAATTAAAGAGACTGAAATGTCCCTGATATACATACTGCTAAACCTTAATTCCTAATTCTCCCGTCACAGCTTCTAACCGCACCCCAGTGTCGTAGGTTCATTCTCCATCACAACTCCTAGCCGCAATCGTCATCGTCCTAAATTAAGTGTTTCTATGTTACCAGCACCTTACTATCCTGCGCCGCTTCTCCTAGTGTGATTTTGACCGACGAAGGCGGCAAGTGACGAAGGTTGTAATGACGGCAAATCCATATCTGTCTACATTAATCATTCTAAACTTTAGTTTCTAATTTTTAGATTTGTTTTGATTCTTAAAGATTACTACTTACTATTGTTGAGATTCTGGACCGGCTCAGACCTCAATCACCAAAGCCCAAGGGTTTGCTCACATTCACCACCAAGGTTACAAAGAAGGGAAACTGAAGGGCAATAATCAACTACCCTCACTCACAGAACCCAAGCCCCAACCCAGAAGCCCCATCGGAGAAGAAACCAGAGTGAAGACCCCCCAAAGCAACCCAAAAGCGTCACCGGAGTATAGCCGGAGCTAAAGCTCATGTGAGGCTGGTACTCTCTCACTCTAGTTCTAGGGTAACAGTCTGAGAGACTCATCGGATAGAGAGAAGGAGGAGCGGAAGAAATAGAGGGATCGAGAAGCAACGAGACAAATATATCAAAGGGCCACAATAGTCACAGGCTGGGTAGAATACAAATAGGGGGAGTGGGCTTGGTCGGGTAGGCAGCCCAATTGGGCCAGGCAAATTAAATAGGAGACCAACTCCTTAAATGCGGTGGACCAAGAACAATAAATGGATGGTCTAGATGGGTGTGAGGTGGACCAATACCAACAACAATCTCCACCTTATTGGTCCCCCTGGTGGTGTAGAGCACAACATGAAAGGGAGAATCATCATTGCCAGTTTTGTACCTGTTCTTATCTAGCCACAGTCCAAATTAAGAGTTCGTTTACAAGATAAAAGTTTTTCAAAATTGAGACATTTAGTCCACATATCAGCAAGATTGAATTCTGATGCAATCTTGCATAGATTCACTTCTCCTTGTCAACAATGTCCCTGATAAAGTGAAATCTAACATCAATGTGTTTGGTCCTGTCATGAAACACAAGATTTTTACACAGCTGGATGGCAAACTTGTTGTCTGAGTATACTGTCACAACCTGCTTAAGAAAACCAATTTCAGTTAGTAAACGTTTCAGCCAAATGGCCTCTTTAAAGGCTTCAGTGGCTGCCACGTATTCAGATTCAGTGGTGGACACTGCAACAATGGGTTGCAGTTGGGATTTCCAACTTATGCAGGACCCACACAGAGTAAAAATATAGGAAGTAGTAGACTTTCTATTGTCCCTATCATTTGCATAATTGGAGTCAACATAGTCAGTAAGTAAAATACTAGTAGGAGTTGTAGAAAACACAAAGCCATGGGATGGTGTACCCTTAAGGTATCTGAGAAACCATTTAAGGGCAGTCCAGTGAGACATACCAGGGTTTGCCATATATCTACTTAAGCAACTAACAACATAAGCTATATCAGGTCTTGTGCTTACCATGAGATACATGACTGACCCTATAGCACTGGAATAGGGTACAGATTTCATCTAATCTTTCTCAGGACAAGTCCTTGGGGACTGATCCTTGCTTAGCACAAAGTGAGGTGCTAAGGGGACATCTACAGGATGGGCAGAGTCAAAGTTGAACTTTTTCAAGACCTTTTCTAAATAGGAGGTTTGGTTTAAGGTAAGGGTACATCTACTCCTATCCCTGTTTATATTAATCCCTAAGATTCACCCAGCATCTCCAAGGTCTTTCATAGCAAAGTTTTCACAAAGGCACTTTTGAACACTCTTAATAGCATTCATAGAGGGGCTAATGTTAAGCATGTCATCAACATAGATTAACAAGAAAATAGGTACAGAAGCAGTATTCTTAAAATACAAGCAAGGATCAGAATCAGACCTTTTGAAACTCAGGGAAGTCATGCATTGGTCAAATTTTATGTTTCACTGTCTGGGTGACTGTTTCAGGCCATAGAGGGCCTTCCTAAGTAGACAGACATATTCAGGATACTTAGGGTCCACAAAACCCTCAGGGTGGGTCATGTAGGTCTGTTTATCTGATTCACTGTGAAGAAAGGCAGTGGTAACATCCATTTGTTTCATTTCCCAATCATTATGGGCAACTAGGGCAAGCATCATCCTAATTGTGGTGAATTCTACTACTGGAGCAAAAATTTCAGCATAGTCTACCCCTTCTTTTTTAGTGAAACCTTTAGCAACTAACCTAGCCTTAAACCTAATGTCGTTAGGTTCCTCTTTGACCTTGAAAAGTCATTTGCACTCAACTACAGAACAATTAGGAGTCCTAGGAACTAGGGTCCACGTTTTATTCAACTTAAGGAAATCTATTTCACTTTGCATAGCACTAAGCCAATTTTTAGATTCTCTAGAGACAAAGGCTTCCTGGTAGGTTTTAGGTTCATTCACCTCAAGAGTTTCAAAAATAGAGAATGCAAACAAGGAAGTATCATACAGATGAAAAACATAATCAGTCATGGTATTAGAAATCTTCCTTATGTTTCTTCTAGTCCGATCTCTAGTTAACTGATAGTCTTCAAGACCCTGACTATCAGTAGCAGTTTCATAATTATCATGAGTAGAGTCATTACCAGCAAACATATCATGCATACTTTCATCATTATTATTAAGTCCATTGGACTGCTCCACCTCACTGGAGGTGGTGGAGGTGTCATGCATAGTGTTGGTCAAGTCAGGAGTAACAGACTCATTAAACAGAGAGGGGTAGTAGTAGTCTGCATAGGCTCCACCTCACTGGGAGTGGTGCCATCAGAACTCAGTTCAGGGTCAATCACATTTTTCAATAAGAAAGGAAAAACAACTTCATTAAACACAACATTTCTACTTATTATGACCTTAAAACCAATCTGATTTCTATCCCAGATCCTATACCCTTTTACCCATTCAGGATAACTTAAGAAAACACACATTTTGGACCTAGGATCCAGTTTTGTCAGTCTATTGGTGTACATAGGCAACACACCCAAACACCTTTAAGTTTGATAGGTCAAGGGGTTTCTTAGAGAAGACAAACTCAGGGTATTTACCCTCTAAGGGTACAGAAGGAGACCTATTGATTAAGTAGGTGGCAGTGTTGACAGCTTCTCCCCAAAACTTCTTGGGAAGGCCAGAAGTAGCAAGCATACTTCTGACTTTGTCAAGGAGGGTCCTATTCATTCTTTCAGCCAGACCATTCTGTTGGGGAGTATAGGGCACAATTTTGTGTCTCCTAATCCCACACTCAGCACACAACTTATATGTATCCTTATTACAGAATTCTAACCCATTGTCAGTTCGAAGGGTTTTAACCTTACATCCAGTTTGATTTTCTACCATAATTTTCCGTTCTTTAAACCTAACATACACATCAGATTTATGTTCTAACAAACAGACCCAAATTTTTCTAGAAGTCATCAATTATGGACAGAAAGTACCTCCTACCCCCATGGGTAGGGACACTGGAAGGACCTCATACATCAACATGTATATATTCAAGGACAGCTTTGGATTTAGGCTCACCAGGGTAGCTAGAGGTAGGAAACTAAACCCTATGTTGTTTACCTAAGACACAACCTTCACAGAATGGTACAGGTGACACCAAGTCATTTCCAAAACACCCATTTTGTGCAAAATATTTAATCCTTTATTGCTCATGTGACCAAGTCTTTGGTGCCAAAGCACAGACTTGGCACTAAGTACAGCATTAGCCTTTTCAGAAAAAGGTTTAGCATGAACAACATACGGGTTATTTTGTTTCAAAGCTTTGAATAAAACAAGGGAGTTTTTCAAAATTTTCATACACCCATTCCCTCATTTTCCCTCAAGACCACGTTCTTCAAAAGCAGAGACTGAAAACAGGTTATGCCTTAAATCAGGGACATGCCTAACATTTTAAATTTGAAAAACAGTTCCATTTTCAAATTCCAGACAGATGTCACCAATACCATGGACCTTACACCTTTTACTATCAGCTAGGGAAACAAAACTAGTTTCACACAAGTTATAGGAGGAGAATAGATTCCTAAAAAGGGTCATATGGTAGGTACAACCAGAGTCAATTAATCATTCAGTTTTAGTCAAACTATTGAGCACAGACTTAGCTTGGTCACAGACCATAAAAATTTCATCTTCTACATTCTTATTGGTCACAACATTAGCCTGGTCATTTCTTTTAGGTTGGGTGCAGTCTTTTATGAAATGTCCTGGGTTACCACAGTTATAACAGACTCTTTTCCTAGACTTAGACCTCTTTTACCAGGTTGTCTATTGTTTTTATCCTGGTTGTCCTTTTTAGGGTGTCTAGACTTGCTTTTGGACCTCCCTCTAACAAACAAAGCTTCCCCAGATTCCCTATGATGACTCTTAGATTGTTTTAAGTCCAGTTCTTTACTTCTTAGGCCATTAATAACAATATCTAGGGTTATGTCACCCCTCCCATACTTAATGGCTGACTTAACATCATTATAGGAATCATGTATAACATTGAGTAAAACTATAGCAGTGTAGTCATATATATGTTTATCCCCAGTCTGCTTAATGTTTTGGATTAGCTTATTAAAAGCATCTAGGTTTTCATCAATATCTTTTGTTAGGTCAAGTCTGAACCTAAAAAACTTATCCAACAAAAATAGTCTGCCAGGAAGGGAAGTATCAGTATATAGAGACTCAAGTTTGTCCCAGAGGGCTTTAGCAGACTCAATTACTCCAACCTTTATAAGAACAGAGTCAGACATATTTAAGTATATAGTTAAGCAGGTTGTTTCATTCATTTCAACTTTTTTAGGTTTGTCCTCAATTTCTAAGTATTGTTTAGTAACAGCTCTATACACTTTTTGTTGAATTCACACACATTTTATCTTCTGTTTCCAAATATCAAAGTCAGTCTTACCATTAAAAGGCATCATACCATATAGATTTGAAGCCATGATAACAGTCAACACACTAAGCTGCTGAGATACAGGTAATATAAAGGCTAACCCTAATGGTTTGGGCCGCGGACTAAGTGACCACGCAGTTCCGGGGCCACTGAAGTGGCTGACATGGAATCACTTAGCCCTAACCTCAGGTGCCTTAGCCAATTACGGGTTAGAAGCCACACTATTACCAGAACTCAACAACTAGAACAGAAATAGACAAGACTGACTTGAGCAGAAAGACAAAAAAACAATTACAACCGTAATAGGGCAAGATACAACAATACAGGGAGAGGTCCTGAGTAAATAACACAGAGGGGTAGCAAGTTCACAACACACAGAAAATCAATTCAGTAAGCCAATAAGAGTTCACAGGTAATCATCGGCCAAGTCGACACAGATTGAACCACTCATGCACAATCTTAACACCACCTAGGGTTTCTACAACTCCGTGTTAACAGAAACTGTACATGCAGAGGTTGATCTAGGGTTTCTACTCGGGAGACTGAAACCTAGGGTTACAGATCTACCCATGCATCACAGAAGCTGGTGGCATTCCGGCAGCCCAAGGGTTAGGGTTTAAACTGTTATACCTGAGCGGGTGTCTAGGAGAGACCACCCGACTTACCAATTTCGATGAGGCTCCAGTCGTTGCCGGTGTGGGAGTTTTCCGGCGAGCTTCCGGTGTCAGCGAGAGGCAGCAAGCATCCAGGCTATGATACCACTATTGAGATTCAGGACCGGCTCAGACCTCAATCACCAAAGCCCAAGGGCTTGCTCACATTCACCACCAAGGTTACAAAGAAGGGAAACTGAAGGGCAATAATCAACTACCCTCACTCACAGAACCCAAGCCCCAACCCAGAAGCCCCATCGGAGAAGAAACCAGAGTGAAGACCCCCCAAAGCAACCCAAAAGCGTCACCGGAGTATAGCCGGAGCTAAAGCTCATGTGAGGCTGGTACTCTCTCACTCTAGTTCTAGGGTAACAGTCTGAGAGACTCATCGGATAGAGAGAAGGAGGAGCGGAAGAAATAGAGGGATCGAGAAGCAACCAGACAAATATATCAAAGGGCCACAATAGTCACGGGTTGGGTAGAATACAAATAGGGGGAGTGGACTTGATCGGGTAGGCAGCCCAATTGAGCCAGACAAATTAAATAGGAGACCAACTCCTTAAATGTGGTGGACCAAGAACAATAAATGGGATGGCCTAGATGGGTGTGAGGTGGACCAATACCAACAACAACTATTAATTTAATCATTTAGTCTGTAGTTGTGTACATAAATAAATTGATTAAAAGAAGTTGGTTACTTTATGGATTTGACAATTTGTGATATATAGAAAAATGATTTAGATGTATATCATTTAGTTGTGAATATGACCTTTTGAACTTTTAATAGTTGAGCTTTTACATTGATACTTTAGTCTTGTGTAGTGGCTCTAATTAATTTTTCTCTTTAAAATGGTTATTTGAATAGTTGCGTGTTTTTGGTCAAATTTGGACTGAGCCTCAAAATTGTTGCAGACAACTCTGGTTATAAACAACTAAACATTGTGATGGCCATGCTCATATTTGTTCAGACTTGTCATTTTATTAGTTCAATTTTATTATTAGTAGTATGAAAAATGGTTAATGTGCACGTTTTTTGTGTACACCTTTGACACACTTGTCTGTCTACGTAGACAAGGTTGTTTGTATTACTATAGGAGGGAAACCTACCCCCTTAAATGTTTGGCTTGGTAAAGTAACAAAAGTAAATAAAAGTAAATTAAAGTATCATGACGGTGATAATTATGTGAAAGTATAGCACACAAACTAATTTTAGGCCTAAAATGGAGAAGAAAAATTCAACTATTGAGAATGTCAAAAGCACGAGAACATAACCAAATTGGTTTAGCTGGCGAGCTAGCTGAAATGTCATATAATAACATCATCAAAAGAGCATGTAATAGTAAAGTAGTACAAAAACAAAGATACACGTATACAATTAATGTCTTTTGTAGTGTAAATCATGCATGCATGCTCTTTAGATGCCTTTACCAAATCAAAAACTATATCACTATTCATTAGATATTTGCTTGTATATATAGTATCATACTTTTAATTAGACGTACTTTTTCAATAATATTGTTGTTTAGAGAATAAAATTTTATAAGTTGGATCAGTCCAAAGAATGGTGGGTGCAAGAAGCCAAATAGGCAACCGACATGTTCACAAAATCCAAAAAGATAGAATGATGGAACTCATAAAATCTGCAACTGCTTCTGCGGTGAATCAAGGGCATGGACAGAAGTCCTTATATGTACTAGACTTGGGGGCTCTTGATAGGGCTATGGATAAATGGGAACTTTGTTTATCCCAAGTTAAGCCCTTCTATGCTGTGAAGTGCAATAGTGATCCAGCTTTTCTTGCTGCCCTTGCCATGTTGGGCGCCAATTTCGACTGCGCTAGTCAAGGGGAGATGTAGGCGGTTCTCCGACTCGGCATCCGCCTAGATCGTATCATTTACGCCAACCCCTGTAAGGCCGCTGCACATATTGAGTATGCGGCGGCCATTGGGGTAAACCTCGCCATCTTTGACTCCATGATGGAGCTTGAGAAGATGAAGAAGTGGCACCCCAAATGCAACCTCTTGTTGAGGATCAAGGCCCCGAATGACGGCCATGGCTCGCTCCGACCGCTCGATAAAAAATTCGGGGCCTTGCCGGAGGAAGTCGAGCTGCTACTCCAATATGCGGTTGTAGCTGGGTTCCGGGTCGTCGAAGTCTCGTTCCACGTTGGGTCTATAGCACAAGACCCGATCATCTACCGCCACGCCATTGCAGCCGCGAGGGCGGTGTTTGACATGGCGGCTAAGCTCCAGATGCCAGCCATGCGCATACTTAACATCGAGGGGTGGTTTTAGGGCGGGAACACAACTATTCGAACACATTTCTAACACAATAAACAGTGCAATTCGAGATTATTTCCCTAAAGATATCCCAATTGTCATCGCCGAGCCAGGAAGGTACTACTATCTTCATCCAAAATTATTTGCAAATTTAACTTTTCTTGGTCAAACAGTTCCATTTTATTTGCTTAATTAGGATTCTAATTTTTATTTATATTCTAATTTGGAGATTACAATTTTGAAAAGATTTTAATGTAGTTTCTGAATATATAAATTTTAATTATTAAAAATTGAATTAATTATTGATATGGGAGGATTGACTTTTATTATCGGTTGACCAATTTTTTTGACTTTGCAAAACAATTTGGGACGAAGGGAGTATTATTAATTTGGATAAATAAATACACAATTCTGTACTTTTATATGCCAACAACAAAGACTTCCTCGTGAAATTTGGTATGATTGAATTGCTAGTTTGATATGGCGTCACAAATGATAATGATACGGCGGAGTATGATACTTGTCTCGTCACACATTTTTCTTTTTGTTGTTTATAGAAAAACTAACAAACACTTTTCTCAATAATATATATTCAATCATTTTTTAGCTTTTCTAGATTATATCAATATACCGCCTCACATAATTTCTTTCCTTTTCTCTTTTGGGGAAGTGTGCCCATTTTTTTCTCATTTCATTAACATTTTCATTTTATTTTTCAAAGGGAATAGACAAATTATATTAATTTGAATAATCGTTTGTAGTTACAATTAGTCAGTAACTCAAAATCCACAAATTAACTTTCATTAAACTCATTTAGACTCAAAAAATACTCACTATCATATTTTAAGGACACTTCTAAACAATCAAAGAAAAGGCACAAATCCCTAACCATAAAATGGGAAACATAGACACTTAAGTATTTACTATTATGTACCATCGTATAATGCATGAAGTATTACCTCCGTCTCGTTGAAAGGTTCTCATAGCAAAACGACACGATTATTTAGACAATAATTAAATAAAGTACTTCGAGTATATTTTAAGAAATAATTTTAATAGGTGTATATATATATATATTATAATGTAGTTAGTATTGATAACTATGATGTTATAAATGTATTATTTTTAATATTTAATGATTAATTTGTCACTTTAGATTGTTAATTATTTCTTAAAATGGAAATGAGAACCTTTATATGAGATGTCCAAAAAAAGAAAGTGTTAACCTTCTAATGAAACAGAGGGACCTTTATACTTTTACACTCAATTCTTGCGTTCACTTCAGCCTATACTCCAGCTTCTGGTTTACAAATTAATTGTCCTTTTCTTTAAAACTTAGTGCTATTAAGGTAGTTAGGAATTGATTCTACTTCTTTTTAAAAACAAAAGTATAATCAGAATCAGAATTTCAGAATTTCTTAACTTCTAAAAAACTATTTCTGCAAGCAATTTGAAGCATCTGGAAATACTTATACACTTTACGTCCAAACACTCCAATATCTTACCTGCGTCACACTCAACCAAAAAGTAGATCCAAACACCTCATTAGTTTTAGAGCCCGTTTGGTGACCCTTTTTTCGACTTATCAAGCTTATCATTCAACTTTTTTACAAACACGTAATTCTTGATTTCGCTCGCTGAAGTTTGTAATAAGCAAAAAAACCATTTCTGCAAGCAATTTGAAGCATCTGGAAATACTTATACACTTTACGTCCAAACACTCCAATATCATTTTAGCTTTTTTTCATATAATTTTTTACTTAGTTTATTGATAACAAATAGTTTTTTTTTCATGAATCAGCCAATACAACCACTTCAGCCAGAACTTCATAAATTTCAGCTGAATAAGCCAATTCAGCCAATTTTGATCTTACCAAACGAGCTCTCAGTTGTAAGTAACAAGATAATAAGAAGAATCTTTCTTGTTGCATCCACTTTTGTACACACATTTGTACCCAACTTTTATTTTGTGTATGTACACAAACAAACGCAACAAAATGGGGGTGAGTAAGAAATTACAATCATACTTGATGTACATACTCTTGTACACACCTTGTACACATCATGTTTGTGAAGCCTTTTTTTTGTCTTTGAACTCGGTTCACAGACAATATTTTGTTTGTGCAAAACATTGTCTGTGAATCGATGTTCACAGACAAAAAAAAAAGCTTTCACAGACATAGATGTGTACAAAAGAGTGTATAAGAGTGTGTAAAAACATTTTATGAAGAAATTAACAATAACCGTTTGATGACCAAGCCAGGTATTTCGCAGAAACGGCGTTCACACTGGCGGCGCACGTGATCGGGATCCGGGCACGCGGCGAAAAGAGGGAGTACTGGATCAACGACGGAATCTACGGATCGTTTAGGCCAACGCTATACAACTCATCGTTTGTGACAATCAAGCCGGAGTTCTGCACGTCCGTCGACGAGCCATCCATGATATGGCCCTCCGTCATTTACGGGCCGTCGTGCGATTCTCTGGACGAAGTGACGGCGACGGAGATAAAGTTGCCGGAGCTGCAGCTCCATGATTTGCTCGTGTTCACTAACATGGGTGCCTATTCCAGATGCGCTGGCACAAAGTTCAATGGGTTTGATACCATTTCTGTCCCTACCTATATTGCATACACCTATTAATTTATACTTTGATTGATAATAATGATTATCATCATCCAAGCAATAAATAATTAATTAATTGATTAACAGTTATGATAGTTGCTACATCTTTATGATTCATATTCATATATACTACGGAGTAGCATAATTTAATTTGAGAAGATGTAAACAGGTACAGTGAATTAACATTTTTATTTTTATTGATTTCGTATTATGAAATTATGATATGTTTACATCATAAATCTGAATGAACTGAATAAGTTAATCAAATTCTTTGGTGGCTCTCGCTCTGAGAATGTGTAGGTTGTGTTGTTATAATCATTCCACCTAGCGGTAAACTTTGACAAAGGTATAGAGAATGATGGATGCAACAACTGTTAATGAGCACAGCAAGTTGAGTGCTACAGATGATGATGTCACGCACTCTTCCTCTCCTTCCCTCTTCTTCCCCCACCATTCACTTAACTTCCTCTGATGTTTTTGGGTAGTTATTCGCATTACTTCTCCGAATTTCGCTTTTTCTGAAACAACTTCTGTTGGCTTCCTCTCTGGTGCTACGTTCTTGGCCTGTTGTGAGTTGTGACAGTAGCAAATGACTCAATAATTAGTTTGACCTTTTAGGATCAAACCTCATGTTTTAATTACTTGATCATTGAAGTAAGCATACCAGTTTCCTCATGTGGAGATTGTAGAATAGCTCAAGGTATCGCCCCTTTGCATGTTTTTGCCTAGAGTGCGTCTCCCTCCAACATCTGTACGCTGATCCCATGTTCAGCACTTTCTCCGCATAAATCTGCCATGTAAAACTGCATAGGGAAAATTATGATATAAGATTGACTACTTGTCTAGTCATATTGTCAAGTCAATTGATCATTCATGTCTTGATGTATGCATATATTTTGTTACCATTCGTTTATGCGCTCTAAAGCTTGTGTAGATATCTTATCCCAATAAGCTCCATCAGACTTGCATTTCTCAAAGAAGTCAGCGATCTTATTGCTTGACTCGTCCCCATTGTAAGGATCAATATGAAAGCCTGAGGTTCCATCGACAATTATCTCCGCTGGCCCCCCTTGGTTGGTGGCAAATGTGGGGAGCCCACAGTTCATTGCTTCAATCACGGTTAGCCCGAAAGCTTCATACAAAGCGGGTTGTATGAATGCCCCCTTTGTGTCTGCAATGGTTCTGTATAGCTCTCCATTTCTGTTTCTGTCTGTTTGGGCTGCTATCCATCTTATCTGTCCTTTGAGGTTGTACTTGGCTATTAACTCATGCATCTTCTTGATTTCTGAGGCTTCTTCTCGGTCTTTTGATTTTGATGGATCGAAGAATGCCCCCACGATCACAAGGTTTACCAAGTCTCTCAGTCTTTTGTTTTTCCCATACCATTCAGTCAATCCTGTAAGATTCTTCACTGTGTCTAGTCTTGCCATTGAGAATATTATTGGTTTCTTCTTGTCCTCCAAAACTCCACTTTTGGAAATTCAAGAAAAAAAAAAATCCTTAGTATGAAGACAAATCTTTGGTTCCAAGAGGACTGATTCAACATAGTCCATAGGTATAAAAGCCCAAAGGAATTGGTAAAGAATCTGTTTTAATTTTTGTAGGAACAACAGGGTGTTCATTGGATGGTTTGAATTTAAAAAATTTCAAACGGATAACCAAACCTAATTACTTTATTACTTGGGTTTTGAAATTTCGATCTTAATTGGATTTTGTCCATTTTGATAGCTTTTGTCGGTTAAGCCATTTTTTATTCCTAAACCTTAAGTGAAAAACCAAACACCCTATGGTTCTAAGTCTAAACCTTAAACCGAAGACCAAACCATCTATAATCGGATCGGTTTTTGGTGGTTCAGTTTTCATTTGACAAACTTTTATGACATCCTAAGTAGTAGTATAACCACTCCAAGAATGAACACATCTAGAAGTTACAATTTAAATATTTAAATGATCACTTCAGGGTAGGCAGTGGGCCTGACTAGATGAGCTGACTCCATTGAGAGTGCTTTTAAAGTGAGTGTTTTTCGCAACATTAGATTATCTCATTAGAAGACTCACATGTGTTCGTTAGTATCCCCATTTTTGTAAAGTAAATCCTCAATTTCACGGTCAAAGGAGGTGAAACGTTGCTCCCTGTGCGCGAATGAGAAGTAGACGGACTGATCTGCCCCTGGGGCCACAATGTTGAACTTGGGATCAAAGACATTGATGCCAGAAACAACTCTGCATAGGCCTGGCATTGTAAAGGCCATATGGCTCTCATACTGTCCAGGTTTTGTTTTGCTGCAATTATGACCAAATTAGTTTTGACAGCAGAATTCCCCGTACACGCCACTTTAAATAAAAATATGTTCAGATTAAACAAACCTTCCAGCGATTTCTTGAGATGTGCTTGCAATAACAAAGTCAGAGGCATTCATTGCTATCAAGTCTGCTGTGAATTGGGCAGAAAAGTGGTATTTCGGGTCCAAGTCTTTCCACTTCACATCAGAGTCTTCATATTTTGTTTTCTCCAATGCATGAGCAATTGTTGCCTAATAAATAGTGTCTATTATAATCAGGGATTCTTGAAGAGTTGATAATAATTTGTTCTTACTGTACCTGTGTAACTCCAAGTTTGGTGGACATGAGAGATGCAACCAAATTTCCATCAGTGTAGTTTCCAATTATGAGGTCTGGTTTACATTTCATCCTCTCAACAATCTCGGTGGTAGCATCCTGTTTTTTGGGACATAAAATTATGTTAACAATGTGATTAAGACTAACTCAATCCCATGGAGAGCCAAAATTATCATACACTTACTAAAAAGTTCCTATTTAGCCACAAGAGCTTACCTGGGAAAACCTCTCCAAGTATGGATAAATATCAAATCTAGAAACCCATTCCTGCAGAATTCCTCCATTGTCTGTTCTAAATGGGACCCGCAGAATGTGAGAATGAGATGTGCCGAATATAGGCTCGAGCTCTTGGTTGCACTTCGTCCCTCTGGCATCCGGTATAAGGCGAGTCACCTGCCCATCATTAGGACTGAGTTTAGTTTTAAATATCTTCTTCAGATGTTTTTCATGATCCCTCGAATTTTATATTCAGAACAAGGGAAAAGTACCAAATCAATCCTCAAACTAACATCAATAGTGCAAATCACCCCCTAAATTATAAAAATGTGCAACCAAGACCTCCAACTCGGCGATATAATGCAAATGACCCCTTAAAAAAATCTGCAACCAAATTCTCCAATTGGGCGATATTGTGCAAATGACTTTAATTTCCTAGGCGGTATTTACCATTTAAAGCTGATGTGCACCAATTTATTAAAAAAATTATGCCAGTTAAGTTTCATTTATCCACCTCAATATATTTGACTTAAACCTTTTATTAACTGCTTATAAAACGAGGTTGAACATGCTATATCATGAAATGCTCGTCTGTTTCAACGAATGACTGAAGACCCGTTGGGGATCTAAAGAACTAAACATAGTACCCCCCACTTCATGAAGGAAGAGACTACCGATCAAGGAAGCATTTAGGGGGTGAGTTGCAGTATTGATTGATGTTAGTTAGAGGGGTGATTTGATAGGAAAAATTACTTACTACAAGAATGTTGGGTTTAAAATCTAATCCTTGCTGCTCAATTCTTTGCAGCATTTGTTTCTCCAAGGCTCTTACTTGATCGAGAATGTAAACCACCTATATGATTTGACGGGGCAACAAAAGAAATCAAACCATAAGATTGTGTTACTATGATGCTAATCTAAACATCAAAAGATAAAAAAAAAAAATCAAAAGATGATTTTGTTTTTCAAACATCAAAAGATGATTCTTGGGATAGACCTGGCCTCCGGTATCAGGCAACCCAAGAACTTTTTCTTGGCCAAAGTAGCCGTGAATGGACAAGATCACAATGTTGAATACAGATGGCAGTCTGCTGAAGAATGATTCAACGCCGTCAGTGCCCAGCCCTTCAAGAATTTCAGAAAGCATTCCCATTGTCTCTTTCACTCTCCCTGCACTATCCCCCCATCCTTTCATAAACCCCATTTCCCTTAGCCTGTAGGAATTTGGAACACAATGAGCTGAATAGGAATGCAAAACTACCTAAATTACATAAGACTTCTACTTTATCATCAAGAATAAATCTCAGAAAAAAAAAGATGATGAGGAAATACTGGTGCTCAAAATTTTTGTAAGGCGTGTTGTTTGGTTGATCACGCAGATGACGTTTAGCTTCTATTAACGCATCATTAAGCTTTTCCACTGTATCAAGGGTCTTATTGATCATAAGCTTCTGCAATGGAGTAAAAAAAGAACCCGGAGTGCCAGATAATTAAATAAAAATTTAAAAAAAAGAAATACTAAGTTCGTATAACATAATAAATCTGAGTAATATTATCCAAGCATTTTTTGTATTCGAACCTCTCCATTATGATAAAGAGATTGAAGGTAGTCAAGCAAAGGCTTTGAATCTTCAAGGATTTCACTAAATTTGTATGACATGGATTTTGAGATAAAGTTGAGCCCCTTTCCTATGGAGCCAGGTCTGAGAGGATTAGGGTAGTCAAATGCCCCAAAATTAACTTCCAGTGCATTTTCATCCTTCGCCCTGTTCATGCATTACATCAACTTTTAATTAGTCTAATATCTTACATGTTGATTTGTATTTAATTATTTGATTGACGTGTATATATATGTATGTGTGTATCACTGTATCTATAGCCCTGGTTCATGAACGAATGTATCATATACTCCTCTTTTGTTTATTACAATCACTTCAAAATTATGTTTATTGTATGTATAACTTTTATTTTTTCCAGGAAAAATTGACAGGCAACTCTGTCTAACTATTTTCTATCTTCTTCAAATATTGACTTTGTCATTTGATGTGCATATTATCAAGAATGATTCTAAACTTCTTCAAAATATGTTATGAAAATAGCTATTTATTTTTCTCAGGTCTTAAGTTCAAATAGGTCAAAATTACATTTAAAGATTTTATAACAACATGATAGGTGTATTAAGCACTAAACAGAAATAAAGTCGCTCCAGGGTCGAGAGACTTATAAAATAAGACTACAATTGTAAACAAGAGTGTAAATTAAGCACCCCTAAATATATTTTTTGGTTCCACCACTGGCATTGCCACTTACCAGTTACCACTAGAAGTTAGAGGTGAGATTAACTAAATAATAAAATCTCTGAAATGTACCAGTTTTCATCAAACACCATTTCTTTGAAAGTTAGATATTCTTTAGCAGTGGTTCTCTCAACAGACAAGTCCATGGCATTGACTTTGAAGTAGTCCCAACTTCCAGGGTTGTGTCTGCATGAAAACGCAACATTATGCGATTTATGCCACTCAACAGCAACATTAAGCGGCACAACAGCAGCCTCCTGAAATTAGCCAGCACAATGGTTTATCTTCTTCATTTTACTTTCTTTGTGGGATTATTATAAATGCAAATTATAACCACTTCACCTGTGCAGAACTCAGAATCTTGCCTATTTTTCCCTCCAAAAAATTGGCTCTTTCATCTTTGTTAGGCACAGCTTGATCTAGCTCTTCTGATAATTCTTTCAGCTTCAAGAGCCTCTTTCCTGATATCAGCCTTCACACACAATCCATTTTTAATCAAAGAAAAGAAAGAAAGAAAATGCCAAAGGTGGGCAG
This sequence comes from Cuscuta europaea, assembly GCA_945859875.1. Lineage (NCBI taxonomy): Eukaryota > Viridiplantae > Streptophyta > Magnoliopsida > Solanales > Convolvulaceae > Cuscuta > Cuscuta europaea. The sequence continues at coordinate 5,062,926 of CAMAPE010000002.1, forward strand.
TGGTTCAAGATTTGATTAGTTTTATCATTTAACTTCAGAGATAATGGTTGGTAAGAATTATGATTTGAAAAAACAAACACTATGGCACCTGTCAAAAAATTTCTTAGCGTGAGCGTCGTTTTGTCCGATGCCACCGAGCATGCCATTGACCGCATGTGTAGTCATCTTGAATCTGTCCAGCTAGTAGCAGAAGACAGAGATGGGAATGGCTTCTCTAGCTACTCTCTAAGACTTGTGCATTTGAGTTATGAGAAGGTAGGGAAGCTTTTATAGGGAGGGAGATGAAAGAAGGGTGTTGTTTATGTGAAAGGGGGGATTCCTTGGTGCTTAGTGCGGAAAAGCAGAATTTAGAACAAGAAAGGAATTTCTGAAATGGATGGAATGTGACTTCCCTTCCCTGTTAGTACTGTTATGATTTAATAACAGAACTGGGAAGGACATATTCTTTTCTTTTGGATGGACTAATCTAGTTAAACTTTGTGGGCAGGGTTGGGGCTTTGTATGGAATAATAAATGAATATTATATCTAATCCCGGGAATTTTTCCCAATTATTATATTTTCAGAGAATTTTCCCAATTAAATGAATATTACTCCGTAATTACTCTTGGCTAATTAACTTTTACTCATATCCAAGGAACTTTCCCAATTATTATATCTTTTTTTCCCCAATTATTATACCTAATACTCCATTTCCATCATTTGCAATGGAGCCAGAGATTCACTATTTTTTGGCTTAAGAATATGATGCAATAAAACAAAATAGCTTACTAAACTGTCTACGCTTTTATGTTATGAAACATCAATCAGTTCATGCAATTTTTGACACGATTTTCACTTTGGATCATCCGGAAACAATGTCTAATACTCCGGCACATGGGAATATACAAAAGAAAAAGTAACAAATTAACATTATACGAAGTATGTAATTATCTGCGTAAATACTAGATAGACTTATATAGATCTAATTAGATAAAAAAATCAATTCAAGTGAAAACTTTAATACTCCATCCGTTTCTAAAAGAAACTCACACTTTCCTTTTTGAGATGTTTCAAAAACAAAGTCACACTTCCCTTATTTCCTTATTTGGCAAAGAAATCTACACCCAAACAGTGCCAAACAGTGTGAAACAGTGCCAAACAGTGTCTAAACAGTGTTTTCTACAGTAAAGTCAATTTATTTCATTAATAACCGTGAAATCAAACCATGACTTTCTTTTGGAAACGGATGGAGTATTCTACTTATAAAAATATTAGAGAAAAATACGGAAAAGGTACATGTCATTGGGTGCATTTTTGGATAGAGCTTTGTGTTTTATTTCTTAACAAAGTAGTCTTGGTGTTTTGATTCAATTATTAGTGCATGAGAACGTCGTCTAACGCCGTTAGAACTACCAAAGGAAGTCAATAAACAGTAACTCGGATTTTCAAAAGTGTCAGCAAATTAAAAGAAAAGTGCTGGGAGGTGCACCTCGTCAATGAGACCTCAAGATTTTCTTTCTTTTTTATTATTTCTAGCCATCCTTCTTGTCGTAGAGTCTATCGGAAAAGTGATATCACTGAATTATTTTAAAAAATAATCCACAAAGAGTTGAAAAAATCCAAAAAAGATGGCTTGGAGGTTACCTTAACGAGACACACTTTCTAGTATTTTTCTTTTAATTTTCGAACACTTTTGAAAATCGGAGTTACTTTTTCTCGTCTTCTCCCGACAATTTGTAACAACGTTAGACGCCAAACCCCGCTCGTGATAAAGGAATCAAAACATGAGGACTACTTTGTTAAGAAATGAAACACAAACTTCTATTTGAAAACGCGTCCAACCACATGTACTTTTTTCTTATTTTTCCCAAAATACTATGACAACTCTTTGGATTTGATTGTGATTTTGAGAAGTGAGTTATTTAAATAATCATAGAGAAAGTAATAGTGATAAGATACATTGGTGGTTTAAAATTACAGGGATTTCCCAAAAAAGTGTATTAATTAATAAAACAAAAAGAGTTTCAAGCATCTCTTCTCTTACTTCCAACTTTTATCTTGAGATTATTTAATAGGTGACAACTCCGGTACCCATTTAAAAAATTGGGTACCGTACCTACCACTCACTTGATTGGTTCAAATTATTACATCATTTTTAATTTAGATTTAAATAATTCAACTACATCATTCTGATTTGTCCATGTGGACAAAGGTATGGTACCTTAAGGCCTTGTTTGGTTCAAAGGAGGGGAGGGAAGGGGAGAGTCAAGGAGGGAATGGAAGGGAAGGGGAAGGAAGAATTTTGATAAAAATTTGTGTTTGGTTGGAGGAAATGGGAGGAAAGGTTTAATGAAAATATTTTTGCAATTTACTTTTATTTTAAAGCTTACTTAAAAAAATAGATACATGTCTAACTATTGTGAATATTACTCCTATGGTCATGAGTCATAATTTTATTTTATTTGATTTTTTACTTTTTTAATTTTATAATTTTTCATTTTTCAGTTTGGAATTTTTAATATTTTATTTTTATTTTTAATTTTTTTTATTTTTAAATTTTAAAATTTTTAATTTATAATTTATTAATTATTTAATTTTTAAAATTTTTATTTTTATAATTTTTAAAATTTTTAATCTTTAAAATTTTAAAATTTTTAATTTTTTAATTTTTCAAAACCTCTTGTTTTTTACCTTTTTATATTATAATGTTTTGTTCATTCACGTAGGAGATGGATAGTTTGTGGTTATCGACACGTTTCCTCCGAAATACCCCGATTTGGAGGGGTTTAGAATGAGAGAAAGTGAAGGATTTTGAAAGCCTTACACTTTCCTCCCCTTCCCCCCTATTTCCTTCAACCAAACACAAACAAATCCTCCACTTTCCTCCCATCCCCTCCGAAACTCTCCAACCAAACGGGGCCTAAGGGTACCATAGAATATACCTATTTAATATACTAATCTCAAGTATCTACTTACACTATTTTAAGTCTCTTCTAAAAGATCAAATAAACCCTTCTATTATTTTCAATCCGTCACTTAAGCCTCTATACTAAAACAATGCCATATAAGTATGTTTACTTTAACAAATTGATCAATTTGGCAATTTAATCAACTTTTGACATGTATAGCAGGTTTATATATTAAAACTTTCTAAAAACTTGCTAAAATTTGAAGAAAATATAGATAAAAAATTGTTAAAATTTTCAAATTATCAAAGTCAATTTTTTTAAATTATTGAAAATATGTGTATATTCTACATCTATTTAAAAGGTTTTTAAATTTTTTAATTTATGTTTTTCACATTTTCACATTACTTTTTCGTTTTTTATATTTGTTTTAATGCTTTTGAATTATTTACCTATTTTTTACATTTATACTATTTTTATATTATTATTACATTATTTTTCAAATTGATGCGAATTTATATAAGGTTTATCGATAGTCCTAATTTATTTTTAAAAAAATAATCTGCTATAGCAGATCAAAATGGCTTGGTTGATTATAATTTACAAGTAAACATACTAATAGGATGGAATGAATAAAGTACTCGGTAATAAGTATTAATTTGTCCCCATTTTTTTTGACAATTACAAATTTAATTCATTGCATTATTAATAATTTCAAGAATACAATGAGTAATATGTTGCAAATAGTACAAGAAGTCATGTGCTCACATCATGTCCCTCATCAAATATGGTTGCATCAACGTTTCAGCATATTCCCACTTGGAGGACTACACCTAGACTCACTTCTGGTCATAGATGTGCTATTAGCATGTCTTTGGCGTACACTCTCCCACGCATGCAATACATCAACTCCCCTTCTGATGACTTCCTGGGGCGTTTCTTGAAGTCCCTCCCAATAACAATTATTCCCGCGACGCCAAATAGGATTTTTACTTGGACTGTAATTTGCTGGTCTGGTCTGGTCTGGTCTGGTTTCTTTGTATTTTTATAACTATCTAAGTCTGGTCTGGTCTGATCTGATCTGGTTTGGTTTGGTCTGGTCCGGGAGGAATTACGGTCCAAGTAAAAACATCCATACTCCGCCTTTAGTACTATATCAGACAAGAGTTCCCAAAATCCCACCTTTCTCCAACAACATGCACTCTCCCGGCAATCCCAGAAGACATGCCGATTATTCTTCAGGCAGTTTCACAACTAACACATAAACCTGGACAACTTACCCCTTCTGCCCGAAGCCTATTTCTATTAGGGAGGCAATCCCGACAAATCCTCCAAAGAAAAACTCGTACCTTTGGTGGAACTTGCGACTCCCATATCCTCTTTCACGGCTCTTGTACTTTAAGATGATCCGTGTTCACCATCTTTTCCATGCAAAGTCTGTATGCGATCTGTCACGCCCCGAACCTACCCGAACACGTCAACAACCCACCGTACAGTAAAAATAGTCAACCGCAGTCCAACACATCCATACTATACAAGACTTCTTAAATATCATTCACACGTAGCACATCCATAAACAAACATAATGTAAAATATTCATTAAAGCAGTGGAAACATTAATACAAGTGTTCAAGCCACACTTGTCATACTTAGGCATACAAGCCCCCAAATAATTATTCAAAACGGAGGAAGCACGAATAACGTCTTCTCTCCAAGATCCTTCCCGAAACAACGGGTACTTGTAGCAAGCTCATCTTCTACCTGAAACTGTGAGGTGGCCTCCCCCGTGAAGGGGAGGTCAGTTCTTTGAATCATTTGAAAAGTACATCGATAACTACATTGAATATAATCAATGTTTTAATTTCTAAAACACCTCAAAATAGAGTTTTTTTTCGAATTAATGCAAATTAATTAATTAATTAATTACGAAAATAATGTTGGGTTAAAAGTATTTACCGATCTACTGCTGGGTTTAACCATGATCGGGTAAGTCGCCAAACGATTGGGTGACTTATAAGTCGCCTTCCGGTTTGGCGACTTATAAGTCGACCAACCGTTTGGCGACTTACCCATGACTATAAACAAGGTCTCCTTTCTCCTATTTAGGGGTTACGAACCAGATACAACACATTACAATAATCCAATATTCATAACACAGTAGTCATCTAATATTATTCATAATCGAACACATCAATACATCATAAAAGAGTTTACAAAATGAAATACGCACTACTACATTTTTAGACCTAATGTAACATTAATGATGTAACATATATATAATAGTGTTACATATTTCTCTAATGTAACACTTTTTAGACCTAGTGTAACACTTTCTAGAAGTATAAGTGTTACATTAGGTACTATAAAGTGTTACAATAGGTCAAATGCAACACCAGCAAATGTAATGGTAAAAAAATGTTACATTTTCTCTGAAAAGTGTTACATTAGAGAAAATGTAACATTTTTTTACCATTACATTTGCTGGTGTTGCATTTGACCTATTGTAACACTTTATAGTAACTAATGTAACACTTATACTTCTAGAAAGTGTTACACTAGGTCTAAAAAGTGTTGCATTAGAGAAATAGGTAACACTATTATAGATATGTTACATCTCTAATGTTACATTAGGTCTAAAAATGTAGTAGTGACGTAAAATAAAGTCAATTCTTCCTACAACATCTAGTGTACAAGAAAAACTCCAATACAAAAGACAAACTACAAGTTCTCATGGTCTTCTTGATCGTCTTGGTCATGGAGATGTTGCTGTTGCTGCCTACGCCTACACCGCTGGTGTGGTTGAAGAACCACTCTCTCATGCTGAGTCTGGGATGATGAAGCCGCCGTTGCACTAGATGTCGATGGCATATCCTGAGATGGGGCATATGTATAAGATGACCGTAATCGACCCCCCCAACACATCTGAACACAACGAGACGATGTCCATCAAAGCCTGACCGTACATGTCCACGTCATGTGTATCACTCACCGTGGCAGTAGCCCACTAATGTATATGCTGCAAAACTCGTGTCTGAAATATGAAACACAATTACAATTAGTTAGAAATAAATAAAAGTGTTAAATAAAGAAAATGACTTACTTTAGTAAGAGTTTTTTTCGAATTAATGCTAATTAATTACGAAAATAATGTTGGGTTAAACGTATTTACCGATCTACTGCTGGGTGTAACCATGGTCGGGGTAAGTTGCCCAACTGTTTGGCGACTTACCCCTTAAATAAACAGACGGATCGGTTTTGTTAGACAGAACGCACAACACCCCCAAATCCTCCAAAGCTGCAGCGACGAAGGACGAACGACGAGAACCAAGGAATATACTCACCGTCAGATGCAAAGCCAAGGAACTAGGCTGATAGTAGTGAGTAGGGAGTCTGAACGAAGGAGACACAAACAAACGAGTGATGTTGTAATACCATCTCATGTAGTCTCCCGAAACAGATGAGACTAATGTCGGTGTCCCAGTCACAACTCACAACAAGCTCAGCTCGCCTCTCCCACATAGTGACGTATCAGACATGTCTGAGTGCCCAATCTTCCGTATGCTTCCCACGCCTATCCAACCTATGAAGATCTACATATGTGTCGATATGTGCTGGAATGACCTGCTCATACCCAAATTGTCGCAATACACGATCAGGCAAATGAAGCTCAACAATGTCAAAACATATCAACGGCACACATGCTCGCCATATGTGAGAATGGTCTCATCCAGCAGGGGTAACTCTGTAAACATCTCAGCTGTATGCGGCATCCATGTAATCTGTTTCATAAAGTACAAAAATAGTATTTCTGCTATACATATTATAGTTAATGTTATATTACGCACACCATACCTGATCCTCAGACATTCGATCAAACGCATCCCTGTACACATCGAGCCCAGAAGCCGATGATGTGCGACATAGATCAGCAAATAGCCATCTAACCATTCATGTAGCATATATTAATATGAATATTATTAATATATTTATATTCAACATACAATAACATAAATTCAAACGATTAAAAACATACCGACGACCTAGAGGGTCCTCACCACATACATGATGTGGTCTGAGGAGACGCGGATGCTCATCAGGCAGTTGGTGTCCATCAATGCCATGGTATTACACTATAATGGGACGCCCAATGTGGATGTACTCCCACGATCAAATCTGGAGAAGAAGCAAAAATCCTCCAACCTTTGTGCTCCCTTTATGGCAGCCGCGACACATCTATCTGTAGAGATAAGCCAGCGTGGCACTACCCCAACTGAACTGTGTTGCTACATCAAACCTCTCTAGCATAGGCAAGTGTAGCACCTGAACCTCATTTTCGCTCTTTTCAACGAAAATGGAAGCTCCCATCATCATCAAAATATATACTCATGCATGCTGCTGGATCATCACCTCATCAGCGTTCGCATGAAGAACAACGAAATGCTCCCTCAGCCATGGCATCCTCAGAGATGACCCCTGAAGGTCAGCCCGAAGAAGGGGGCGAACACCCAACAAACGCTCACACTCATCAGCCCACTGTCGACAAGCAGTACCAGTAACAGCTCTCCCACCGACCTGTAACCCAGTCAGTACAACAACATCTCCCAAGGTCACTGTCACCTCACCAACAGGGAGGTGAAATGTGTGTGTCTCTTGCCTCCAACGCTCAAGAAGAGCAGTGAGTAGCGCTCTATCGAGAGGGACAATAGCCACCAATCTATGCAGACCATAAAACCCGCAGCACGAACATGTGCAAGTACTCCGTCGTCCACTCGAACATGCGAAAAACCACATAGGTGCTCGCGACACCTATCCACCTGAACATCGAGGCCAAGCCACACATCCTCACTCCTGTGCGAGGCCTGCAATATCAGAATAGAACGATCACTCGGCCCAGGATCCGCTGACACCTCCATGCCTACAAAAAAGAAAAAGGGTATTAGTTAATTTTTACTATTGTATTATTTTTTTAATTAATATTTTACTAATTATAACTTTACTCAGTGGACCCCCCTCCATCTCTTGATGATCTCTTTGCACATGTGGCCCTATTATGACCGGTTTGTTTACATATTCCACATCTAACCGTTCCTCGGGGACCTTCATCAATCTCATTCTTAATACGTGTGGACTTAGCTCTTCCCTTAGCCCGAACCATGGATGGATCATGCACAATTTCAGGTTCATAGTAAGTCGGCCAATAATCACGGTCAGTAATGGGCTTAAAGACTCTTTGATATGTGGCGGCGTATTGTTAAGATGAGAAAAAAGTATCCACAAATGGATGAGAAGACAAACTACGTTGTCTGCACACGGCTAATACATGGGAGCTTGGAATCTTATATATTTCCATCTTTTTACAGGTGCAAGTACGCCGCCGCAGATGGACAGTTTGTTTTCTCCCACCCTTTCCCAACGCTCGGCCACCACATCCTGTAGCCACCTGATATATCCCTCGGCCTATATCATATGGAGTAACACTGTGATGCTTCACCTTCTCTCTATTCTTCTCAATCAAATCCGTTATGTGTGGAGAGTAGTCGTGGCCTTCAGTTACTCTTGCTTAACTGCTTTCATGCCTATTGATGGGATAATGGGCCAGGTCCAATACTATCGACCCAATATGCCTGGGCTCGGGCGCGAACCAGGCCCAGCACACGGTCCGGCTAGATAATATGGTCCTTGGATTGATTGGTTTAACTCTGGGCCCGACCAGCCCATTGGCCTTGGATCAGGCTTCTTGTTTTAGTTGTTTAATTGGGCCAAGCCCATTAGTATTTGACAAACCTCTTGTAAGCGCCTATAAATAGGCCGCCCCTCCTTTTGTATTGGATAAGTCACTTTTACTGTACTGAATTGCTGCCGAATTTTCTATTCAACATATTTTCTACCAACATTGGTGCTTTCATTGAGAGCTAAGTTGTTCTCTCAGTTTTCGGTAGAATCTTTGAGGAGGAAAATGGCAGGATCATCAAGGCAAGAGCGAGTTTCCGTTCACACCGAGCATTCAGAACAACCCAATGGCCATCGTGTGAGAAGCCAGGTGGTGAGACCGATAGGAGATCTCCGGAACCATTTGTCGGGCTCAGGGGACCTGAGGGGTTCGCTAAGCCATAGTCATGACAGACAATCCATTCGTGATCGGATTGGAGGTCGCCGTCGTCGGGCTCCGCGCACGAACCGACTTGACGCTGGAGTGCGGGCGCTACAGGAGGCCACGCGTGCCATTGGGGCTTTGGCTCAGAATTTCCTGGGGATGATGCCGCAGAGAGCTAATCATGAAACTCCGAGGCACGCCGCCCCTGAAGACATCGAGACTTCCTCTGGGAGATATGAAGGGCGACATACTAGTTTGGACGAATCACGAAGGGAATCCTTGCCCCGGAGGGAGCATATGTCCCGACGGGTCGAGCAGCCTCGACGACCCGAAAGAGGAGGGCCCCACCGAGACTCGTCACTGGAGGGCGGGGATGACTTCTCTCATCACCCCCGTCGTCTGAGCGGTCGAACCGGTTCCATAGAAGGCCCCCGTGGTGGCCGTCGGCCTCACGCGCGTGAAAGAGTCGCAGAATCCTATGTGCGGGTCCAGCCCCGTGTTGGACGCGTGCCAGAGGAACCGGTGCCGGAAGCTGTGGAGGATCTCAGACTGAGGTTGGACGAGCTAAGGAGGAGGGTTGTTGGGGGAGAGTCATACGTGGCCGACCTCAATATCCCGGAGCCCTTCACTCGTGCCATAATGGAGGCTCCGTTGCCAAGGGGCTACAAACCTTGCAATGTGGATACTTACAAGGGCACTTCAGACCCGCAACACCACATATCACGTTACCTGTCATATATGGTCATGATGGGGTACGAAGATGCCATACGATGCAGAGGATTCGCGGCTACTCTAGATGGCCCGGCTCGTGAATGGTATGACACACTGCCCGATGGGAGCATCAGGAACTTTAGGGAGTTGGCTAGGCACTTCCTCTTGAGGTTCGCCGGCTCACGAGATGTGAAGAAGAATTTCAGCCACCTGTTTAGCCTGAAGCAAGGAAAGAAAGAGGCCTTGTCCACTTTCCTGGCAAGATGGAGGGTCGAGTCGGTCAAGGTTCAGGGCCTTGACGACAGGACCGGAGTGGCAATGCTGACAAATTCTATCCGATCAGGAGAACTTTACAAGGATTTTGTTAGGAATCCACCCGCTTTATACGAGGAAGCCCTGAGGCGGGCTGACCGTCAGGCTGAGGCAGAGGACGCTGAACAGAGGAAAAGAGATGAAGAGGATGGAAAGAAAGAAGACACGAAGGACAAGGGAAGACGTGGTGGCCCAGATGATGAAGATGCTGATAGGAAATCTGGTGGAAAGGGCGGCCGGTTCAAAGGTAAGAAGAATAAGAACAAGGGAAGGACGGACGTCCCGAACGGTCCGCTCCTACCTACCAAACTTCTGACACCTTTGGCTCAACCGGTCGGGACGGTCCTCGACTATGCCGAGGAGCAGGGTTTGGTTTCCTTCCCAGAGGAATGTGACGTGGTCACTGCCAAACGCAATACCGACCAGTACTGCAGGTTTCACCGAAATTTCGGGCATGATACGGACGAATGCATCGTTCTCCGCAGACAAATTGAGGCACTTATCAAACAAGGATATTTGGGCCAATTTGTAGGAAAACCGGGAAATGCCCAGAAAGGGAGGAACCTGACATGGAGGCGTTCCGATCAAGCCACCACGTCCAAGGAGAAACAGCCCCTTGACCAACCTCCAAAGAAGCACGAGCTCGGGGCTCTGTCCGAGGATGACGAGTGTGACCTAGGGGAGGGAGCCCGGAAGCATCACAGATGCTCCTACATCGTGGGCGGCCCCCAAGGAGGGGACACGTCAGGCGAAAGGAAACGATGGGCTCGATCCTTGTACGTCGGGGAAATTACCCGGGTACCTGCAGAAAAGAAGATGAGAAGAGATCCGATCTACTTCACTGATGATGACCTACCACCCATGCCACCACCGCATAGGGACGCCTTAATGATTAAGGTGGAGATCAACAATACAATCATTCATCGAGTTCTAGTAGACAATGGAAGCTCGGTGAACGTAATGTATTACGACACATTCCAAGGCCTTGGTCTGAGCGGGGCGGATCTGAGTCCGGTAAGAACACCTTTATCCGGATTTACCGGGGACTCAATCGAATCGGAAGGCAGTGTGGTGTTGCCCGTGATGGTGGGTTCGGAACCCTGTGTAGCAAAGTTGAACCTTGAGTTCATTGTCGTACGTTTAACCTGTCCGCACAAAATCATCATGGGAAGACCCGCGTTGGAGGACTTGAGATGCATTATCTCTCAGGAGCATTTATGTATGAAGTTCCCCACCCCGAACGGGGTCGGGATAGCTCGAGGAGATCAAAGGATGGCCCGGAGTTGTTACATGAAGGCGTGCAAACAACTCGGACAAAAGGACCTCAGGGTCCACACTATCAACAGCAAAGCCATGAAGTATGAGGATGGCCATCTCCGTGCTAAACCCACCTCCGAGGTTGAAGAAGTTCATATCGATCCCGGGCACCCGGAGCGAAAGATCAAAATCGGGTTGGGGCTCCCAGCCGGGATGAGAGAGAAGATCATCCAAGTGTTGGTCACATTCAGTGTGATCTTCGCATGGGGCCCTGAGGATATGCCGGGGTTGGACCGAAGTGTGGTCGTTCACAGGCTAGCGATCGACCCGACGGTGAAGCCGATCCAACAGAAGAGAAGACACCTCTCGGTGGAACGAAGGGATTTCGTGAAGAAGGAGGTGGCTATGCTCTTAGCTATTAAACACATCAAGGAAGTATTATACCCAGAATGGTTGGCAAACGTGGTCCTGGCACCGAAGCCCCCGACTTGGAGAATGTGCGTCGATTACACAGACCTTAACAGAGCATGCCCGATGGACCCCTTCCCTTTACCTAACATAGACCAGCTAGTTGACGGGACAGCCGGGTGCGAACTCCTTAGCTTCATGGACGCATTCCGGGGGTATCATCAGATATCCATGCATGAAGATGATGCGGAGAAAACCTCTTTCATCACACCGGAGGGGATCTTTTGCTATCTAGTCATGGCTTTCGGCTTGAAGAACTCCAGGGTGACGTACACGAGAATGGTTGCAAAAGTGTTTCGAACAGTGCTAGGAAGGAACATGGAAGCGTATGTAGACGATATGATCGTCAAGAGCGTACGAGCGACAGACCATGCCGACGACTTAGCCGAAATTTTCAGGATCATGAGGGCAGTCCGGCTGCGCCTGAACCCAAAAAAGTGCATGTTTGCTGTCCAGGGCGGAAAATTTTTGGGGTACATGGTCACCCGGAGAGGGATAGAGCTGAACCCCAAAAAAGTGAGAGCAATCCTTGACATGGAACCTCCGAGATCGGTGAAGGAAGTGCAGGTTCTCACTGGGCGGCTGGCATCACTTGGGCGTTTCATGTCAAAATCTGCGGAGAAGTCCCTACCTTTTTTCCGGGTTCTCAAGAAACAAAGTGGATTTGCGTGGACGGATGATTGCCAGCGGGCATTCGAGTACCTAAAGAAGTATCTTCTCTCTGAACCGTTGTTAAGCAAGCCGAGAAAAGGAGAAACACTGGTATTGTATTTGCGAGTGTCGCAGGGCGCGATCAGCTCCGTGCTGGTCCGTGAGGAAGGCGGGATTCAGAACCCCGTATACTACGTAAGTAAAACCTTACAGAATGCGGAGCTGCGGTACACCCCGCTCGAGAAGACCATCTATGCCGCTTACATCACGACGAAGAAGTTGACCCATTACTTTCAAGCACACCCGATCAGAATTCTATCGGATCAACCCCCGGGCGCATCATTGAGAACCCCGGGAACGACGCGGGTCGTGAAGTGGTCGATGCTTCTCAGTCAGTACGAGGTTGAATTTCAGCCCCGATCATCCATCAAAGGGCAGGCACTTGCGGATTTCATTGTGGAATGCACGGCGAGGGAAGTTACGGAAAGACAAAGAGATAGTGAAGAACAGTGGTGGACCCTAGCGACCGATGGATCGTCCGGGACGAAAGGTTGCGGGGGCGGGATCGTCTTGATCTCGCCTGAAGGGTTTCGAGCGTACTACGCTTACCGGTACCTGTTCAAAGTGTCCAATAATGAAGTTGAGTATGAAGCCTTATTGTCGGGGCTACGGATAGCTGCGGCCATGCAAGCGGAATGCATAACGGTGAAGTGTGATTCTCAATTAGTCATATCCCAGGTGAAGGGCGATTTCGAGGCAAAGGAAGAAAGGATGGCGAAGTACAGGGATGCTGTTCGGGAATTACTCGGATTGTTTAGGCGAGCTGAGCTGGTTTGTGTGCCGCGGAGCCAGAACGGGGATGCCGACCTCTTATCACGTTTGTCCCAAGGAGTACCCGAACACATATCCAAGATTGCACGGGTTGAAGAAATGATAACTTCAAGCATAACAGATTCCCCTTCGGTAACCGTCCTTCCTCTACAAGAAGTAAATTGGAGCTGGGTGGACGATTTGTTACGTTACATAGCTGACGGGACCTTGCCCGAAAAGGAACAGGAAGCGAAGCTCGTCCAGCGACGGGCCCCGAGCTATGTCGTCCTGGACGGTAAGCTGTATAAACGGTCTTACAACGGAGCATTGTTGAAGTGTCTACGACCACACGAAGCCGAGATGATTGTCGCGGAGCTCCATGGCGGTGTTTGTTCGGCCCATCAAGGTGCATGCACCTTGGCCAGGAAAGTTGTCCTCCAAGGGTATTTCTGGCCCACAATTATGAAGGATTGTGCCGATTACGCAAGGAGGTGCGACACATGCCAAAAGTTTCAGAAGAGCCCCGGAAGGCCGGCAACGATGTACACGCCTGTTAGCACTGCTCTACCATTCACTCGATGGGGTATAGATTTGGTTGGTCCCTTACCAAATGGGTCCGGAAATAGAAGGTTTGTCATCGTGGCCGTGGATTACTTCACGAAATGGGTGGAAGCAGAGCCGCTCGCTAGCATAACACATCTGCAATGCAAAAAGTTTATATGGAAGAATATCTTTTGTCGATTTGGAGTTCCTTTGCAAATTATTTCCGATAATGGAAGGCAGTTCGATTGCGAACCATTCAAGCAATTCTGCGCCGAATGGGGCGTGGAGTCAAGCCGGGTGTCCGTTTGCTATCCCCAGGCGAACGGGCAAGTGGAGAATACCAATCGCACGATTGTAGATGGCCTCCAAAAGAAATTGGAAGCTCTCGGGACAGTGTGGGTTGAAGAGCTGAGTAACGTGTTGTGGACATTCCGAACTACCCCCAGGAAGGCGACAGGCGAAACCCCTTTCGCTCTATGCTATGGCTTTGAGGCAAGGGCCCCGTTTGAGGCGGTGATTCCCAGTCGTCGGGTGGAGGAATTCGAGCCAACCAGCAACGAGGAGAGGCTCAGAGCTGAACTCCACCTCATAGAAGAAAGAAGAGACCGGGCATTCATTAGGGCTGAGAATTACCGTAGGCAAGTGAAGGCGTACCAAGATAGCAGGGTCGTGCCACGGAGCTTTGACGTGGGAGATTACGTGCTAAGGCGGAGGAAGGCAAGCAAACCCACGGAAGGGGGGAGGCTTTCCATCAAGTGGGAAGGCCCCTATGTCGTCGAAGGCGTGATTGGACCAGGGACTTACAAATTGAAGACTACGAAGGGGAAACTCATTGAACGTGCATGGAACGCGGAGCATTTACTTAAGTTTTATCAGTAGTGATGTTTAATAATTAATCCTTCCATTGCTTTAAAACGGTTGCTTTAATAAAAGTTCGTTTGTTGTTCTCTATTTATTATTGAATTGACTGAGGTCCGACCTCACTTGGGAATGAACGGGCAGGGGCAAAAAAAAAAGACAAAAAAAAAAAAAAAATCACGCCCTGCTCTCGGTGTTTAGTCCATCATTGCTAGATCCTCGGAAAAGGAAATGATCGAACTATTTTCCAAGTCAAGGACTAGCTACTCGGTCAGGGTGACCGTTAGACCGGCCCCCGAGTCGAAAAGGTAAGCGAGAGGTTGCGCCCCGAGCCGCTCTCGTACATCCGTTGTCCGACGTTGCTGTCTAAACAGCCCGTCCACTCATTTGATCTAATCGACGGTACACCAACTATATGACCGGCCCTGGGCCGAAGATATGCGAGAAGTCATACTCCGAGTCCTTCTCGCAAGTCCGTTGTCTGACGTTGCTAGGCTTAATAGCATGTGTACTCGTTTACTATGATCAATGGTGCGGGTCCGTTCTGGTCTGACCTTGAGGGCCTTGCCCTTATGTTTGGCTGACTTCCGTTCGACTCTCAGAAAAGGAAATCAGATTTTCCTAAGTATGAAACCAGTTGTACAAGTCAAGGTGCAGGACCGGCCTCCGGGCCGGAGGTATGCGGGGAGTCGTGCTCCGACCCCTTCTCGCACATCCGTCGTCTGACCACGGCCAAACAGCTTGCTCACCAGTTGGTCCTAGACCGATGGTGTGCAGGTCATCCTCACCTTACCAAGCGGGGCACGGTCAAGGTTGGCCCAGCCGACCTTCCGCCCCTCGTGGTTTAGGTGGGGAGCCAGATCCCCGGCTAGTTCCCCAAGTGGTCTCGAATAAAAAATGGTTAAATGAATAGAAAAGATGAACCATGACACGAGTGCAAAGTTGCGCAAAGAGGAAAGCTTATATGGCTAAGTGTGAGAATAAATAAAAACACAAGTGCGGAATGTAAAGCGGAATGTCCAACAAAAATGAGAATAAAGGCGACAATATAAGAGATCCATATCTACGATCTAAGGATCAGGCATGTTCTCAGGAACACCATTGAGGATAGTCTCAAAATCAAAGCCATGAACGGCATCTTCCAAGTCATCTGGAATATCCAAGTGCAAAAGGGACAAATCGTTCGCTTGCTCGTTGGCCCCGTCAGGATCTGGCATGATTTCGGGCAAACCAAATTTTTCGGGATCGAAGTCGGGATAGAACTCTGCCAGCCTATTGTACAACGTGGTCTGCATGTCGTATCGGCCACACCTGAAGGACATGAGAATTTCCTTATCCCTCCAAAGTTGACCCTCCTCGGTTTTCAACCATGCTTGGACCTGCTCTGAGCGGTGAGCCTCCAGCTTCGAAGTGATGATTTTTGAAAATTCCGGGGATGTTTGAAATGCCGCAACTGCCTGATGCCCCGCATCCGTGAACGATGCTTGCAGTCGATCATACTTCGATTGTAGGAAGTCATATTTTGACTGGAGCTCGGACAGAGCAGCTGTTGCTTCGTCCGCCCGACGCTGAACGGCAACCGAGTGACGGTGAGCCTCGTCAGCCTGGTGCTGGAGCTCATCGCGACGACGACCTATTGTTTGAAGCGCGGCGGCTGTGTCCATTAGCCCCTGCAGGATTAGTGAGGATTATAGTGACAATGATAATAAAAAGGGAAGAGTGAAACGTCAAATTACGGCATACCGCGCTGTAAGATTTGATAGAGCACGCCATATCCAAAATCGATGAAGCACTGAGGGTAGGAGCTGGCTGGTTAACAAGAGGGGCCCCGTGTTGTTTTTCCACGATGAAGGGAATGACTTCAGTCCTCGAAGGCCGGAACCTGGCGTCCTCCTCTGCGGCCAGAGCAGCGAGCCTGCCCCGCATACCAGCAACCTCTGCAAGAAATAAACAGAGTAAAATGGATTAGTACCGGTTGAACTATTTCTCCGCTCCCGAATCAAAGAGGAGGATTCACACCTTTCTTCTTCTTACCGGCTTGTTCCCCATGACATGGGGGAACCCCGCTCTTCACCCCGACGTCTACCTCGGGCATGGTGGCGTCGGGCATGCCCCTACTTGCAGCGGGTACCACGGACTGGGGGGAAACACCCTGCCCGCTCTTCACCCCGGCGTCTACCTCGGGCATGGTGGCGTCGGACACGCTCCTACTTGCATCAGGTACCACGGACTGGGGGGCAACACCCTGCGCCGTAACTAGGCCTGCTTGAAAAAAAGAAGAAGAAGGAATAAATAATAAAAATAAACAAGAGGGTGGTGGAGTTATTTCAGCCGGGTCTTTCTCCTCTTGAATTAGAATGGAGTTCACACCTTTTCCGTCCATGGCAACCTGCTCTTCACGGAACGGGGAGGCCCCGCGCTTCTCCCCAAGATTGGGCGGACATAAATTCGCACCAGGCGCAGGAGGTGGGAGCATGGTCCCCAATGACACATTGGGGGCAGCAACTTCGTGTCTGTTGCCTGCCACATCTGAAAATATTAGCAAATTAAGGGATGATCTCATATGGCATCTGTGACCTGCTGGGACAGAAGATTTACCTGTATACAAATTAATCGAGAAAGGGCCCCCTTGGAGCAAGGCCTCGACCTTCTCCTCAAGGTCAGGGGTGAGAGAGGCAGGCTTGTACTCGCGCATTGAAATACCCCAGGTGGACATGACGGGGAGCGAGCGGGGAGCGGATGCCCATACCCATTTATTCGACCACTTCCTAGGTGGATCTGGATACTGATCAAAGAGCTTGCGGTGCGGTAATTGGCAAAGTGACACGAACCCGCCGTCATCTGTCTTATTGTTAGGGCGATTCCACCTAAAGCATGCACGGAACAACGGTATGGATGGACGGATACCAACGCCACTACAACGTGCGACAAAAGCAGCCGTAAACATATGTGCGGTTGGGGTCATCTGGCACGGCGATACCCCGATATGGGCAAGGAGTGCCACCAAGAATGGACATAAAGGCACCCGCATGCCCCGCGCGATAGATGCAATGTGAACCCCGAAGAACGAATCTGGAGGAGGGCTGGTGAGGCTACTCTCGGGATCTGGCAACATGAGGGTGCGATTGCTATCGACCAAACTTTTCGCCAACTTCAAATCTGCCTCCGTACTGGTGGAACGCAAACGTTCCCTCCAAGCGTTAGGATCTTCGACGCTATCCGATTCGCCATTTGATTTGGGGGAGCTATCCGACTGTGAGGCAATGTCCACTACAGGGGTGACGTTGTTGGAGGATGGCACGGACTGGTCATGTGGCCCCCCCGGAGCAGGCCAAAGATGTCCCTTAACGATCACAATCCGCGTAGCGGGTCTGTCCAACCGCGAGGAGGTGGTGACCTTTTCATGCATCGAAAAATTATCGGAGACCCCTTGATTTTTCCCTGATGCCCCGAATTCGGGCTGAGACGTTGCATTCACCCCGCTGGCTTGAATTTGTTTAACCGAGCCTCCACGCACAGACTCTTTCCCCACCTCGCCACGATGGGCTCGTGCAACCAAGTTCCCAGACTGTGGCAGTGCGTCCGCCTCGCCCGGGGGGTCTCGCGCAGATGATATTTGACCCGCTGGAGGTTGCTGGGACTGTTTGACAGACGGACGACGTTCACGGGTGGAGAGGGCACTATGATGAGCTCCGTGTCGTGAACTGTGTTGAGAACTTGTGCGTAGGCTTGGAACAGGCGGCGATGATGACTGTGAATCGCTGGGTTTTTTCCGACCGCCTGGGCTACGAGATCGCGACGGCGAACAACGTCGTGAATGACCCTCCCTCCGGCGCGACGGAGAAGGGGAGCCGCTGCGTTTCCTTCGCCGGCTGGGGATGGAGCGACGCGGCGATGCCGTGGCTGCGGCTGGAACGGCTGAAGCTGAGGGGACCTGCATGGCTGAATTGCGCGTGGATGATCGAGGGTGTTAAGGCTAGGCCACACTCGGATTCAAGGAAATTAAAAGAATATGGAAAGAAAAAAAAGGAAGGAAATTATTAATTGGAATAGCTCTGGGTTATTTTAGGAAGCTGGCCTGGGGTTTCTGTGACAGAACGCGAAGGCTTGGACGAGATTCCAACCCTGGCTGCGGGGTTCTTTATTGGTCGGGTGTGCGGCTAAAGCCCATGTATATCCGTCCTTTCGCAAGCAGTAGGGAGCAAAGCAAAGGGGCCGATCAAGGCCCGCAAAGAATGGCCCCCCTACGGGCCAACGATTACGTTGACGAGCACCCCAGACTGCTACAATGGAGGTGCGACTAGCCAGCCGATCCGATAGACGAACCGATCGTTGATCAACTTGACTACTCCCTTCTAGTCGAGTCTGCTACTCGACTAGGGGAGTGGGGGACTCGTGATGGGATAATGGGCCAGGTCCAATACTATCGACCCAATATGCTTGGGCTCGGGCGCGAACCAGGCCCAGCACACGGTCCGGTTAGATAATATGGTCCTTGGATTGATTGGTTTAACTCTGGGCCCGACCAGCCCATTGGCCTTGGATCAGGCTTCTTGTTTTAGTTGTTTAATTGGGCCAAGCCCATTAGTATTTGACAAACCTCTTGTAAGCGCCTATAAATAGGCCGCCCCTCCTTTTGTATTGGATAAGTCACTTTTACTGTACTGAATTGCTGCCGAATTTTCTACTCAACATATTTTCTACCAACACCTATTAACAAAATAAGCATTAACGCGGAAAAAGGAAACCTGGACCAAAGCGGTGATGGGCAAATATCTGGCATTTTTCATCACGCTGTTGAAAACCTCAACCAGATTAGAAGTGAGGGTACCGTATCTGTATTCGCCATCATGGTGTACTGACCACATTTCCAAGGGAATGTTCCCCAGAAATTGTCGCGCCTCCACCCTCATTTCCCCTATCTTCTTTAACCCACCATCAAACTTCTTTGGTCTTTTTACTTGAACATTACAAATTTTTAGTCAATTTCCAAAAATGTGACCACTTTTACAAAAAGACAAAAATGTGACTAAGAAGGTCATATATTTGGAAAGACATATTTTTGTTAGAATTTTATGTCACTGTTATTTTTTTATATCACTTTTAAATGTCACTGCAGGTTTTCATGCCACTTTTATATGCCACTTCCGCCTTCAAACGTGTCACTATGGTTAACCATGTCACTGTGGCGCCGTCAAACGTATCATTGTACCGTTAATCATATCATTATGCTGCCCGCTAATTTTTCCAGTGAAAGTGACATCTACCGCCACCATCCCACCCGCTATGCCAATCTACTGCCAACATCCCACCCGCTGCCATCTATTCCTGCCCCTCCCCATCCCTTACGCCCCAGCACCCCAGACTCTCCCCTGTCCTGCCCCAACAACTCTCCCCAGCTCCTAGTCGGACGCACTCCCCGCCCTACCCTCTTCCCCCACCCGTCACACCCTTCCACATCCCCTCTGCCAGTCCTCCAACCACTTTCCCTTCCCCAACCCCTCACTACCGCCCCCAACCATAGCCATATAAAACCCTAGATCGATGATCACAAGCCTACCGTCACCTTCTGCTGTTAAGACCGTCGTCTCATCGCAATCGCCACCGCCGCACACTCACAAGGACACCGTTTGCCTTCTGGAGATTGCAACTCAGATCATCATCTTCGTTTCTCGCCATCTCCGCCCGTACAAACAGAAAGAGATGAGATGAAGATGATAGAAAGGAATTGAAGATGCGACAAACCTGGTCGACGACGACGATCAAAGCAGGACGGACGACTGGACGCGCGACCTCAGGGTGTCGGCGTTGGGATGCGAGCATGGGCAGGGGATGATGAAACTTACCTAGTTTGGCCATCGACGTATTGCGCTGGAACTACGAAGACATAAAAATGGGCCAAAGCAGTTGGTTTAGATTAGGGAAATTTAGCCCAATCAATTTTAAACGATTACTTTTTTGTCCAACAAAAAAATGGTCATACATTTGTCCATGTAAACTCCACAACTAATATTTTTGCCATTCTTTCAACTTCTTTTTCTGATGTTGTCATGCGGTCCAGACAAATAGATTTTTTAGGTGAGTGTCTTTGAAATGAGTGTGCACATTCGATGCAAGATGGTGGATACATAGCCTATGGTGTGCATAAGGCTCCTCCCAAGTACTGCCCACCTCATTCATTGCCTTCACTATACCTGCATGTCGATCAGAAATGACACACAACTCCCTATCAGTGACACACTCCCTAATGCATACCATAAACCATGGCCAACTCTCCCCATTCTCAGATTCAACAACTGCAAAGGCCACGGGAAATATTTGGTTATTCGCATCACTACCCATAGCCACGAGCAATGTACCTTTGTACTTCCCATACAAGTGTGTGCCATCAATAGTAAGTACGGGCCGACAATGCTTAAAACCATGTATTGAAGGCTTGAATGCCCAAAATACTCTCTGAAATTGCATATAACCTGTTGGAGTAATAGGGGGTGGGTGCCAGTGAACAACAGTTCCAGAATTGGAATGTTAGAGCGCTGTCATGAAATGGGGCAATCCAGAATATGACTTCTCCCAACTGCCAAAAATTTCTGCAATGGCCTTCTGTTTGCTCATCCATGTTCTCCTGTATGATACCGTATACCCATACTTTTCCTTCACCATCTCAATGATAGTATGCACTTTAAGGGAAGGATCAGTGCGAAGAATGTCAATCACATCTTTAGCAATGAAATCAGAAGTCATCGCCACGTGATCAGTACTGTCAGTTTTGCCAGACCAACACATGTAGCATAATGAGGTCCAGGATAACGCACAATTGTGAAGCTGCCGAGATTGCCTTTGTTCTTTGTGGCGCGTATTCTCCAGGGACAATCACGTTCATTCTTCCTCTTGCACTCTGTAACCCATTTGTGTTCATCGGACTCCAGCACCCGATAAAATTGGTTCCGTTTAATAGAATACAAGCTCACCATATTGATGACTTGTTCTTTGTTGTCAAACTGTTGACCAACCTCAAACTCACCTTCGGGTGTAAACCTTTTCATACATGCTCCACTCATCCACACATCGGTAAAGCCTTCAGGAAGATCATATATTCTAGTAAAGTGGCTAGACAGGGCAGTTGCCGTGACAGTATCACCATCATCTTCATCAGATCCTGTCATGTCATCACCGTTGATGTTATCGTCAACATCATCATCACTTCCCTGCCCATCCACAAATGATGCACCATTCTGCAAATACCTACCCTCTTCCTCTATAACCGTGTTCAGTACAACACCATTTTAGGAGTTCCCTGCATTGACACCTGCATTCACACCATACCTAGATACAACAACATTTGATGTTGACGGAGTTGTAGAAGAGTCACCTATGGATTCCTCAATGTAAATCTCCAGCGAGGACATACTCTCCATCTGAATTAGCGACCACATATTTCATTTTCAATCGCAAAGAACGGCTCAGAGGAATCATTGTAGCAACATGTTTTTTTTGAAGCATCTCGAGCAAACATGCGCCACGAGAAACAATGACAAAGCTGCTTCTACCACCTTCATGACGTATTTGGCCAGCATCCTCATAATATATCTCTCCCCAATGACACACGATTGGGAAGTTGGAGAAATCCATATTCTAATAACAATACATGTCAAGCTTTCATGAGTACACATTAATATACACACTTTATACACCCAAATTAATCATTTCATACACATACGAACATATTAAAAACTATCATATTTAAGCAAATCTTATATGATAAGTATACACCTACCAATGCAAAAATATTACATAAAAAATAAATCAAAATTTCCCATTAAAATTCACATTAATAATAGACAACAAATCCACAACAACATCAAAATATTACATTCAATTCAACATTCAAACTCAACATGTCATACATATTCACATTTCATAACAAATCAATTCATAATCTAAAAATTCGAAATTTGTAGATTCTAAAAACCCTAACTTTAATATGAGAAGAAAATTGACTTTGATTTACCTAGAAGAAAGAGTATTGAAGAAGATGGAGGTGGAGAGTCCATCGCAAGGTGGCTTTCGTCGGAGATGGAGGTTCGCCAGAGTTTGAGTGGCTCTCGTCTTTCGTCCTTCGTCGCTGCAGCTTTGGGGGATTTGGGGGTGTTGTGCATTCTGTCTAACAAAACCGATCCGTCTATTTATTTAAGGGGTAAGTCGCCAAACGGTTGGGCGACTTATAAGTCGCCAAACGGTTGGGCGACTTATAAGTCGCCAAACCGGATGGTGACTTATAAGTTGCCCAACCGTTTGGCGACTTATAAGTCACCAAACCGGATGACGACTTATAAGTTGCCCAACCGTTTGATGACTTACCCCAACAGTAGATCGGTAAATACTTTTGACCCAACATTATTTTCGTAATTAATTAATTAATTAGCATTAATTCGAAAAAACCCCTCAAAATAGAGTGATATCACAATATAAATGATAATTCATGTTTTCCCCTTATTATCTTTATAATAAGTTAATTCATTAATTTGTCGGCACATGACCCCTCTTATATTCCATTTCATTCATCGTTTACACGACACAACCCGTAGGTCTTATTATTTTTACGGGACTTGTTACCGCTGTCCGAGGCCTCATAAGGACCTCGGGCCGGATTCCAACATCCCGCCCCTAGACTCATACCCATCATCCCGTAGGAAAATACCTTCGGGGTCCTATCTTATGTGTTACCGTTGTCGGATCCTCGTTAGGTCTCCGATTCGGATTCCACCCCTACACATGATCACGCTGCAAGTCCATTCTATCCAACCCCGCTCTCTAGAGTCGGAAAGGACCATGGTCCTTACTTATTACCATAATTCAACCAGCTATCCTCAAGGACTACCGAAAACACCCGTAGGCCAATCCTATATCTACCCCTAGTAGATATTCACTTTATTTTGGTTACCCCTTAAGGCCTGCCCCTAGTATAACTTAAAGTTCATACATATCCACCTTAACATCTCTTAAGACTACTTAAGGCTCAATGTCTCACAATCCAACCTTAGGATCAATTCTAGCATAATCCCATTCCGGCCAATACCCCGACTAGTATTTTAATACTAGTTGCATAAATTCTATCAAACCAAGTTCTCAATTCATAGTCCTAGAGACAATCTCAAACTGATTTTCCATTGAAAATATTATTTATATCAACATATAAAATATCACTTTTAATCACTCATATATTCTTATATGAAGTAAAGAGTATATTTCAACAAAAAGTTCATAGTTAATTCCACTATCAAGTCAACATACTCATATCACATAATCATACACAATTTATTCTTAAATTTGTATATCATGCTCCTTTTCTTTATAGACAATAGTCTTCTCATTCTTAGGCATTATTAATCAATAATAATCGCAAAACACATTTAATTATCTTGGGTAAACTCATGAAATTAACTCACTAATTATAAGCAATATAGTCAGTCATCCTCACCTTATGATGTGCTCAACTAGTTGTCTTTGCAAAACCCCTCAACCCATCCTCGTTCTAGGCTGTTCAAGAATGGAAAACCTGGACATCAGGTGAAATTTGGGCGGCTTTCACAAAAGCCGGGTGGCTTTCGGGCTCTGCTACACGAGACAACTTCTTTTTCTTGGCGGTTTCCGGCGATTTCAACTCCTATCGATTCCACGATTCTTCTAAGTTAAATACCAACACTTTATATCAATATTCTACACTTTTAAACGTGTAAAACTCATGGTTTGATCCACCATATGATTTCTTAAAAATCATACGCAATAAAACTAGTTAAAGGTTGTTTGTTGAGTTCTTACCTCAACACCACCCTTTTCTTCTTGGGTTATCTTTGTTGATGCTTCCTTCAAGCTTGAGCTGTGTGAAGAACTTCTCTAGAGCTTCTCTCTCTTTGTCTTGGTTGAATGGTTGAGTGAAGGTAGGAAAAGATTCCTTCTTGATCAACACATAATAATGTGTAGGATAGTAGACTTCCCACATGTGTATGAGTTTTTGTCTCAAAGGAGACTTCCCACCCCATATAGCTACCACTTACCATGCCATCAATCTTGTCCCACTCCTAACTTATTTGAGGTTAAATGGGTTGTAGAATACCCCAAATGGGTGTAGAAAGTCTAGCATTCGGGTTACCCAAACCTTTTCCTCAACTTTAGTTGGCATTTTATTTGGGCTTCTAATAAAAATTTTATGATGACCCAACTAAATATTTGGTAGCTCATTCTCAATATTATGGACCCGATAAACAATTTAACTAATCATACATTAATTAAATACTCCCTCCGTCCCTGAAAATTGTTCCCTGTTTCCTTTTTGGATTGTCCCAGAAAATTGTTCCCCTTTCTATATTTGGAAAGATTTTACACCCTAAAAACCCATTATACCCTCTAAAACATTTACCCCCAACCTCGGTATACTACTTCCTTCCTATCCTACGACCTATCTCTCTCTCATCTTCCTCGTTACATCTTCCCCTCCACCGCCTGTCACACCTTACACTTTTCCGACCATTTACTCTCCTCTCCTTCCACAGTTCCACTCTTGAATTTGTTGAACTTTAATTCCTTCCCTGATTTCAAATCCTGTCTAACCCTAGCTCTTCCACTTTCTAACCGTCTGTCCTAATTCAAAATCCATAAATCCGAAAACCATTTCAGATCTACCTGCAACGACTGCATGCATGGACGATCTGATGGTTCCGGACAGTGAAGAGGGGTGGGAGATGACGACCAAGGAGATGAAGGAAAAGCTGGCAAGAATACGGAAGGAGGTGCGGGAGCAGTACATTCGCCATCATGTGCTAGATGAGTTCTTAAAAATGATCCTACCTGGCTGGGAAACAAGGATGTGGGACGTTGATACCTCTTGCAGGGGAGTTTGTTTCTATTTCTCTTTCCCATTTGTCATTCAATTGCATTTGTTCAATGTGTGGGCAATAAATTTTTGTGGTAATGTTTGTCCGGGTTATGTAGTTGTGTTTGATTTTGGGCAGCAATGATGATTTTAGGGTGTTCTTATGTACTGAAATGTCCTTCTAGTGATGCATATATGGTCTGAGCATTGTTGTTATGTGGCTTGAATGAGTAAGGGTTATGTGAGGCTGGTATGGGTAATATGGGTGATGATTTTAGGGTGTTCTTATGTACTGAACTTCATTGGTACTCATGTTTGTGTGCCTAAATTGTCTGACTAAGGGCTGTGATCACATTGCTATGATGTCAGTGTGATTACAGCCCTTGGTAATGAATCTCTTTGACTTGCATACCCTGTGTGGATCCAATTCATCTGGGCCCATGTAGTACCTTTGTGAAGTTTTTGACAAGAAAAATCATTTCTCATCAATGTGTATGACATTATGGAAAGTCTTAAACACTGGTTTAGAGGTTATGGATTTGTCTATTTGGCTTGAACAGAAACTAAGTCTCTGCATTTTATTTTCATCATTTAGCAAAGGCTTAATATCATTTGTATGACTTCTAACCGCACCTCTCTGAACCAATCTGTGAATAGCTGACTTTGAAATTGAACTGGCTGCAGCAAGTGCCCTTATGTTAGTCCTTTTGTGCAAAGGGATTTCTGATATGTTGGTTACATCAAACACCACCCTTTTTCTGCCTGAATTCTCCAACCACTTGGTTTTTACATCTATAGCTTCCCACTTCTCAATCTGCTCTTTAGCTTTGCTCCAGATCTTGGGAATACTTTTTCTTGTCTCTGAATATTTAGTGGCTAGCCGAGTTAGAACACCTTTCTGAGCTGTGACCTCCCCAGAATCTTTTCTTGTTGCACTGATTAGAATTTCATCAACTATACTTTGTCTATCAATGTTTTGGAGTCTTTTTGCTTTGATATTTGAACTTTGGTCATTTGTTGGTGTGTGCAGGAGCTCATTTACTCCAGTTGATGCCTCCACATCAATAAATGCAGCTGGAGAAGATGCAGTGGGGGAGGAAGCCTCCACATCAATAAATGCATGTGGAGAAGAACATGCTGTGGGGGAGGAATAGCTCTGCCAGCCACTGCTGTGTGCAGCCATGAATGCAACGTGTAGTGTGTGTTAGTGTGTTGTGGTTTGTTGTTTTCAGAATGTGTATTAATAGGTGGGTTGTTTAGATACTTTCCCAAAAAAGGGAGGGAAATGTTGGGGGGGGGGGGGGGGGGGGGGAATTTGTGGTGTAGGAAACACCAAAGAATAGGCTGAATTAGTAGTTGTAGCATTTCATATCATGAACAATGTAAAGCATATCAGATCATGGGCAGTAATCCCCCCCCCCCCCTGCGGCAACTCCCCCCATCCGAACCTTTCTTTTTCATTTCAGGGGCATTTAGGGAAAGTCAAAGGTTTTTTAATTTTCCTAAATATTCGTTCCAAGTCAGTGCGGGAACAATTTTCCGGGACAGAGGGAGTAAATCATTCTGTCACACAGTTTTATTCGCTAGGAAATTCAAATACATATTGAATTCAAATACATTTTTTAAATTCAAATACATTCGGGTACGGTGTCACACGATCCAGACTGAAAAATGACCATCCTTAGCAAATCTCCAAATCACAACATCCTCGAAAGCTAATCTCACTAATGGGATCGATCTTCAAAATCTATCAGTTACTAATTTATTAGTTACTGATTATGAATTTGCACCGTTAATAGAAAACTCTTGTATAACTATATTTTTTATATGTAATAAAAGGCTTATATTAAGATAATATGAGCATGTAAAATAATTACCAAATAGCTACAACTGACACGCTCCAAAGCTCTAACTAGAAATAGACATAAAATCACACCCATGAAAAAACAACAATACTCATTAGATATATGATACGTAGTAGAATATAAGTCTAACGAGATCGAATCAGTAACACTACCTACTAAATACGGAGTATAAAAAACACATGAAAAACACCTCGATGTCCCAGACATAAGATCTATAAACAAAACAAGCATAAAGACTTTAATTTAAATAAAAAAGATGACTACTAAATAAAAAGCAATATTGAAATAATAATTGAGACTTTTGAGAGGGATGTGGCATTGTTTACACAAGATGACATTTTTCCGATGATCGTAACTGGTGGTGCTGGGAAGTGCAGGGTGTGGCGGTAGAGTACTACATATTTTTTTAATATTTTTAAGAATTTTATTTTATTTTTAATTTATTTTTTATTTTTTAAGTTTTTTTAATTATTTTTATTTTTATTTAGTTGTTTTACTTTTAAATACGAACAAAGTGATCTTATTATTATTAAAATAAATGCATCAGAGATTATAGAAAAGATTAGAAAGAGACACATATACTATGTATTACTTTTATTTTGAAAATAAAATGACTATTCCCATACTCCCATTGTTACGTAATTTTAGTCCCATTTAAGACTTTACATAATTAATTTTGAACGAACTGGAGAAATGAATAAACAAATTAAATGATTTTGGTGGTATGCCTATTTATATACTCCGTATACAAATTCTGGTTGATCATTATTTATGCTACAGAGCTACAAATTCTGACTAAGGTATACAGAATGATAGAAACAGAGATGCATGAACACAACAGCTTGAATGATGGTGACGATGATGATGATACGCCCCCATCCTCCACCCCCTTCCTCTTCAGTTCTTTCGCCGCCGCCGCCGCCGCCGCCTCTCCCTTTGATTCGTCCGACACTACTCCGGTAATCGGTTTTATAGATGGTTGTATTTTTCCAGCCTGTTCTATAGATCGCGGCACCTCCATTGTTACCTTCTCCACCTGTTCAATGTAGACATCTTAAAATCACATTTTTTGAATTTTTTAAAATTTAAAAGTACTCACATATTTCTCCATGAATATAGTGTTATTGCAGGAAAAACCTCTAATAATAAAAAATAAAAAAAACTAAAGAAATTAAATGGAAATCTGCTCTTATATATAGTTTTCAATCATTCAAATTTGAAATAGATAAATTTTATCTTTCAAAGTTCTTGGTAAGTGACATATCTTCTAGTTCCTAATCGATAAACTTTTTACGAATTTCTTGATTGAAAAAAAAAATCATTTATACCGGAAAACGTAGTCTTAATATGATACTCCGTATATACCAAGTAATACTCAGTACCTATAATCTTGAGCATCTTACCAATTTCCTCATATGGAGGTTGTAGAAAAGCTCAAGGTACTGCCGCTTTGCATGTTTTTCCCTGGAGTGCATCTCCCTCCAGCATCTGTATGTTGATCCCATGTTCAACACTTTCTCCGCATAAATCTTCCATGTAAAACTGCAAAGCAAATATACGAAACTAAGGTTTGGTTTCCTTGTAGTATGGCCGAATCAACAAGCTGGCCAAATGACCATTCCTGTTTTGATGGATGGATGTATATATTTTGTTACCATTCGTTTATGCGCTCTAGAGCTTGGGAAGATATCATGTCCCAATACGCTCCATCAGACTTGCATTTCTCAAAGAAGTCGGCGATCTTATTGCTTGACTCGTCCCCATTGTAAGGATCAATATGAAAGCCAGATATACCGTCAACAATGATCTCTGCGGGACCCCCTTGATTGGTAGCAAATGTGGGAAGCCCACAGTTCATTGCCTCAATCACGGTTAACCCGAAAGCTTCATACAAAGCGGGCTGTATGAATGCACCCTTTGTGTCTGCAATGGTTCTGTATAGCTCACTGTTTCTGTTTCTGTCTGTTTGGGCTGCTATCCATCTTATGTGTCCATTGAGGTTGTACTTGGCTATTAAATCGTGCATCTTCTTGATTTCTGAGGCTTCTTCTCTGTCTTTTGATTTTGATGGATCGAAGAATGCCCCCACGATCACAAGGTTTACTAAGTCTCTCAGTCTGCTATTCTTCCCATACCATTCTGTCAATCCCGTTAGATTTTTTACTTTGTCTAGCCTTGCCATTGAGAAGATTATTGGTTTCTTCTTGTCCTCCAAAGTCCCACTTTTGGAAATTCAAGAAAAAACTAATCTTTAGTATGAAAGTAGGTGTTTGATTTCAGGACTGATTCAGCATAGCCCATTGTAGAAATGCAGAATCTTAGAGAAATTAGCTGAAGTCCGTTTGGTGTTTGTTCGTTTCAAATCCTAACCTTATATGGAAAAATAAACAGCCTATGTGGTATAGTTGGATCAGTTGAGGTCCATGTGCATTTTTGTCAGTTCTGTGTTGGCCGGGTCGATCGATTTTAAAGCCTAAATAGGAAACCAAACCATCTGCTTTTGGTTCGGCTTGTGTCAGTTTGGTTTTGTTGATGTTAACCAGATCCATGTCAATTATATGAGGTAATGAGGGTGAGGAAGTTAGGTTGACTTTAATCAGTTTTAACTTGTTGAGTATTCCTAACTCTAAGTAGTGTAATAACTCATAAATGAACACGTTAAGACGTTATCAATGCAATATTGAAATGCTCAATTTCAATGGTGAGTATGTACTAGACTCGGCCCATGGAGTGTAGATGTGGGGTCAGACCAGATGGGCTGAACCCACACCTACTCTATGGGCTGACTCCCATCAAGAATTCATTTGCAAAGAACTTCTTTCATCAGACTAAGATTAGATTATCATACTATAACATTATATCCATATTAGGACTCACATGTGTTGATCAGTATCCCCATTCTTGTAAAGTAAATCCTCAATTTCACTATGAAATGCGGTGAAACGTTGCTCCTTGTGCGCGAATGAGAAGTAGACGGACTGATCTGCTCCAGGGGCCACTATGTTGAACTTGGGATCAAAGACATTGATGCCAGAAACTACTCTGCATAGGCCTGGCATTGTAAAGGCCTCATGGCTCTCATACTGTCCCAGTTTTGCTTTGCTGCAATTAGTCAATAAAATTAGTTTTGGACACAGAATTTCCATTATCCTCTATAAAAATGGCTCAAATAAAACAAACCTTCCAGCAATTTCTTGATATGTGCTGGCAATGACAAAATCAGAGGTATTCATTGCTATTAAGTCTGCGGTGAATTGGCAAGAGAAGTGGTACTTTGGATCAAAGTCTTTCCACTTGGCATCAGAGTCTTCATATTTTGTTTTCTCCAATGCATGAGCAATTGTTGCCTATTTAGTACTCTTTAATCAAATCTCTCTTTTCCAAATTTTACTATCAACTGAATAAATATCTAAGGCCCATTTGAAAGTTGAAACACGAAAATGCTACGGAGAGAAAATAGGGAGGAAAATACAGGAAAAGCTTGGATGAGTAGAAAATGTTAAATGCTGGTTCAAAATCATTATGCTTATTTTTAACATTTATTTTGAATTCATCTTTTCAGTCATATGTTTTATATCGATGCTAAGCAATTGAAACATATCTAAAAAGATTGGAAATATTATAAATTTATAACCGATTTTACTATGTAATTTCTAGGTAAACCAAAACACAAAAGAACATCTTTTCTTAACATTTTCTTCCCTTTCCCTGGCCTTTTCCAGGATCCGGACATAGCCTCAAGAGTCTTGAAGAAGTAATAAACTACGTATGTTTTTTGACTAGACCTGTGTGACTCCAAGTTTGGTGGACATGAGAGAGGCAACCAAGTTCCCATCAGTGTAGTTTCCAATTATGAGGTCTGGTTTACCTTCCATGGTCTCGACAATCTTGGCAGTAGCATCCTGTTATATGAGACATAAAACTATATTAACTATGTGATTAAGACTACTCAATCCTAAATAGAGCCAAAACACATACTAAAATGGTTCATTCCTATTTAGCAAAAAGTGCTTACATGGGAAAACCTCTCCAAATATGGGTATATATCAAATCTAGAAACCCATTGCTGCAGAACCTCTCCATTGTCTGTTCTAAACGGGACCCGAAGAATGTAAGAATGTGATGTGCCAAATATAGGCTCAACCTCCTGGTTGCACTTAGTGCCTCTGGCATTTGGTATAAGCCGAGTCACCTGTCCACCGATCAAGATTAATTTCAATGTTAGTCCTCCTATTCAGATGTTTCTTCATGACCTCTCAAATTTTGTAATGAAAAGACACTTACCACAAGAATCTTGGGTTTAACATTCAATCCTTGCATCCTAATTCTCAGCAGCATTTCTTTCTCTAAGGCTCTTACTTGATCCAGAATATAAACCACCTATATGATTTGGTATGAGAATGTCTTATATGTTTTTTTGTGTGTATTTTTTATATATGGTCGATGTGGGATGAGTCAACAACTTGGAAAATGAAAAAATATGGTGGTTCTTGGGACAGACCTGGCCTCCGGTGTCAGGCAACCCAAGAACGTCTTCTTGGCCAAAGTAGCCGTGAATCGATAAGATCACAATGTTGAATACAGAAGGCACCCTACTGAAAAATGACTCGGTGCTTATGGGGTCTGGTGCTTGCAGAATTTCAGAAAGCAGTGTCATTGTCTCCCTAACTCTCTCTGCATTTTCACCCCATCCTTTCTCAAAGCCCATTTCTCTTAGCCTGCAATTTTGAACAATATGAGGCTCCACAGAACCATTTAGTCCGAATATAGTATATGACAGTTTACTTGTTACTTAATAGATTTAACCTTGACACTGACTTAATTATTTACGACACTCAATTAGCCAAAACCTCACTTAATTATTCAGGTATGACATATTAGTATTATAGTATATTACTGATTCACTTCTCATTCAGTAGCCCATGTAGCCAATATTTTTAACGAAACCATCATGATGTATGTTATTAAGTGAGAATACTTTTAAAATAAGTTTAAATTGTTTGTTTTTACTTCTTAAATGTTTATTCAGCACACAAAGTAAAATGTCTCTTACACAAAAACCACTTTATTCATGTAGGCATCTTAATCCTGATAGATCTTAATGTCAAAAAAGAGTACACAGCCCCTAAGAGAATCTTGTATAAACACAAGAACACAAGTCTACCCAAATACCTGAATAAACAATTACATAGATGCTAGTGTGCATGATGTTGGGCTAATTTTGAAACCAACAAGAGTAAGTAAGAAATAAATAAATAAATAAATACTTGGGCTCAAAAGTGTTGTAAGGCGTGTTGTTCGGATAAATAGATACATAATGTTCAGCATTGATCAACGCCTTATGAAGCTTGGTGACTGTTCCAACAGTTTCATTAATCATAAGCTTCTGCAAAAAACATATCAACCATTTCTTTTGTGTCAAATAGTAATTATTGAAATTTTTAAAAATGAGATAATAAAATATATCAGAAAAAGATCCAAATTATCGAAGCCTGGTCAGTATTAGAAACCTCGCCACAATGATTAAGAGATAGAAGGTAGTCAAGCAAAGGCTTTGCATCCTCAAGCTTTCTACCGAATCTAGAAGCCATGAGTCTTGAGATAAAGGTGAGCCCCTTTCCAATGGTACCAGGCAGCGCTAATCGAGGATAAGCATAGTCGAATGCCCCAAAATCAACTTCTAACGCATTTTCATCCTTGGCCCTGGTTATGTGCATTGCATCAACTTTGGAGTAATAGTCTAATATCTTATATGTTGGTTTGTATTCATATTTGTAGGTTCTGTGTAAATTGCTCCCTTAACAGTTGTTATTGCAAGTTATAGATGAGATGGGAAAAGGGTTGGAATTCCAAAAGTACCAGTTTTCATCAAACACCATTTCTTTGAAAGTTAAATATTGCTTGCTGGTGATTCTTTCTACAGATAAGTCCATAGCATTAACTTTGAAGTAGTCCCAACTTCCTGGGCTGTGTCGATATGAAAATGCAACATTATGCGGCACAACAACAGCCTCCTGAAATTGTTACACATCAAAATAGTTTATTGTCTTCTTTTTAATTTTTTACAGGGCGATTACATATGGAAATCATAACTAGTTCACCTGCGCAGAACTCAGGATCTTTCCCAACTTTCCCTCCAAAAAATTGGTTCTTTCCTCTTTGTTCGGCACTGTTTGATATATCTCTTCTGATAAATCTTTCATCTTCATGAGCCTCTTTCTCGAGATGAGCCTTCATATTCAGTCCAGTTTTATATTTACAAATAAAAACATACCAAGACGTGTCTCTATGCTAATATTGATATTTAAGGCTTTGTATGTTGGTTTGTAACTTATCTTGTACACAAAGAATATGATAAGAAAGGCAATTAGTATGGCACCTGGTAAAAAAAATCTTCGCATGAAGCTTGTTCTGCCCGATGCCACCAAGCATGTCATTTACCACATTTGAAGCCATTTTGAAACTATGATGACAGTAAAACTGTTTGGTAGCACAAAACAGAGATGGGTACAGTTTTTTTACTTTATTTGAGACTTTTGCATTTAAGCAATGAAGGTGGTAAGGCTTATATAGGGAGGGGGAAAGCAGAAGGGAGTTGTGTACTGAAGTTGGAATGGGTAACTCCATGGAAATATATGAACAACTACACAAGGAAGATAATGAACATTCCTTTGTGCTTTGTGGGAAGGCAAAGCTGAGACCAAGAAAGGAATTTATAAGATGAAAGCAAATTATGGAATGTCACTTGCCTCTGAAAACGCAGCACGTACTATGATTTAATACCATGGACGAGAAAGGATTTATTCTTTTCTTTTGAGTTGACTTGTAATGTTGTTAGCGTGGCCGTTTATATGATAAGGGAAAAGTATCAAATCAGCCCTCAAATTAACACCGATAGTACAAATCACCCCCTAAATTATAAAAACGTGCAACCATGACCTCCAACTCAGCGACATAGTGCAAATCATCCCTTAAATTAAAAAAAAATGTAACCAAATTCTCCGACTCAACGATATAGTGCAAATGACTTTCCTCAGTGGTAATTTACCGGTTAAAGTTGATGTATGTCATTTATTAAAAAGGGTAAATGCTCAAATAGATCATTCTACTATTTTCAATCCATCACTTAATTTCTTCTACTAAAAATAATATATAATTACACTTATTTTTAAAATACAATCAATCAAGTCATTTGAGCTGATGTAGCTGTTTTTTTAAATAAATTAGAGGTATTGATAAATCTTATAAAAATTCATATAAATTTTAAAAAAATGTTATAATAAAATAAAAGTACAAATGTAAAAGTAGATAGAAACAATTTTTTAAAACATCCTATTAAAGTTCAAAAATTGATACCTTTTTTGTTATGATGCCTTTTTTAAATTGACTTGTACAATTACAAAATATTTAAACAACAATGGAAAAAGGTTACATAAATTGGCTAAGATGTTTTTACTTGAACGGTTTTCAGTCCCAGACCAGACTTAAACATACAAGACCAGACCAGACTTCCATATTTATAAAATACACTGAGATCAGACATTTACGATACAAGACAAGTTCATATTGGACCAGACCAACAAATTTCAGTCCAATTAAAAACATCCCTAGTCTTCGAAACTCTCGCTTCCTTGGTCGGTAGTCGTTTCCTTCATGAAGTGGCGGGCGGTGCTATGTTTAGTTTTTGAGTTCGTTGGGTGGTCTTCAGTCATTCGTGGAAACACACGAGCATCTCATTAGATTGTATGCTCAACCTCGTTCTATAAGCAGTCAATAAAAAGTTTAAGGGAGATATATTGAGGCGAATAAATGAATCTTGTGTGGCATAATTTTTTTAATAAATGGCGCAAATCAGCTTTAATCGGTAAATTATTGCTTAGAAAAGTCATTTGCACTATATCACCGAGTTGGAGAATTTCGTTGCAGATTTATTAAATTTTAGGGTAATTTGCACTATATCGCCGAGTTGGAGGTTCTAGTTGCACGTTTTTATAGTTTAGGGAGTGATTTGCGCTATCAGTGTTAGCTCGAGGGTTGATTTGGTACTTTTCCCTTAAGATAATGAATGCTTCTTTCTTATACCCTTCCTTCCTATTAAAAGGTCCTCATTTTATTTTTTTGAACGTACACTTAAATGTTCTCATTTTCTATTTTAGAAATAATTAATACTCATAAATAATAACTTAGTCATCAAACATTAGAAATAATATTACGTTCGTCTCATTTTATGTTATCTACTTTGGCTTAACACAATTAATAAAGTAATTGTAAAAGTAAAAGTTGTGATTGAGATTTGAATATAACAAAGTGAAATGTTATAGACCGCATATTTCTTTCCTAAAAAGGAAATGTGACACTTACTTTGGACAGCCAAAAAAAGAAAGTAAAACGGATACAATGTAACGGAAGGAGTATATCTATTACATCACAGTTATCATCAATAACCCATTATATTATATACTCATTACAATTTCTCCAAATATACTCGAATTAACCTATTTAATTATTATTTAAATAATTGTGTCATTTTGCAATTAGAACCTTTGAAGGGGGCAAATCTAATAACAAATAAAAAACTAAATTGGTTATGAATAATGCATGAATAGTAAAAGAAGTAAAAAAAGGCGGTCAAAATTTATACATTTAGGGTGTTTGATTTAAACACAAGTGATGAATTAAAAGTTTTAATAAAAGAGTGTGAAACACAATGCTCAAAAGTAAAATTTCATCCGTCTCATTTACCTGTTTTACTTTCTTTTTTGATTTGTCCCAAAATAAGTATCATATTTTCTTCTGGAGAAAGAAATATGTGATTCTCAATATTTCACATTATTACACTATAATGTCAACCACAATTTCTGCTTTAAATGGACCAAATTTATAGTGAGAATACATCTTATTGAATTATGTAAAGTTTAAAGGCTAATCCTTATAATGGGATAAGCCTGCTATTATTAGGAGTTGGTACTTATTAAGGGTGAACGTTATTACAATTTCCGAATAGAAGCGGATGATCAGACTTGGAGGTTAATCAACTCGGCCAGTTGCTCACATTTAGAGTCCATAACATTAAAATTGGCTAAAATTTATGAAATTATGAAATTATGCTAAAATTTATGAAATTATGAAATTATGTTAAATCGACTTATTATGCTAAAATTTATGAAATTATGGTTGAAGTGGGTAGATTGCCTGATTCTGCTTATTTATTAAAAAAATTATTTAAAATATTTTTTATTAATAAAATAAAGAAAAAATTACATGAAAATAGTTAAAATGATCCTCTACAGTAACTTTAGTCAATACAGCCAGAAAAGTAACTTAAACCTTACTTTTCTTATTAATACACAATTCTGCGCTTGAAATCAAAAGTTACACGTTTGGTGAAAAGATATCTATAAGTCTAATAAGCCGAAAAAGATTGTAATCGGACTCTTGGACTCAAGCTAATCCATTTCTTAGACCATTACAGAAAAGGCATGAAGTCATTCGGACCAGCAATGTAAACATACATGGATATGCACGAATAAGAGTATAGACCTGTTCAGATCGATAAATCTGACCTGATACATTTGATATCTATGTATGTGTGTGTAGGTTTTTTTTTACTCCAGGGGGCGTCTGGGGGAAGGGGCCTGGGGGCCTGGAGTAATCAAGGCTAAAACTCACTTCATTGAGTTTCAGACCCTTATGTGTCTAGCGGGTTTCGAACGCGAGACCTTTCACTAGACACGGTAACCTCACACTCAGCTGGGTTGGAATGATTGGTTATGTATGTGTTTGACTGTTTGTAGGTATATATACAAATATACTTGCTTATTTGTATATTGATATATGTAAGTGCATCATTCATGTCAGAAGCTCCTCATCAGAAATGTCGCGTGAAATCTGTTGTGAATTCAATTGGGAAGTCAGTTAAATAAGAAGTGTGTGTTTTTGCAAACTGTGTCTGGCCTACTTGTACTACTAGTGGGAAGAAAGTTTGGAAAAAATAGACCGGTGCCCATTTTTATACAACTTACAAAATTAGGTTCTTCTTTAATTTTTTCCAAGTACTAAAAAACACAGGTAATGGAGTGTTTGCGATTGCTTCTACTTTAAAAAAGTTATTTCCTTCATCTCTCATAACTTTGTCAAGTTGACTGACACAGGAAATAATAAAGTGAAAACTGTGTCGTCGAGATTTATGCACACGAGAAAGAAATAATAGAAATCACAAATTCATTGACTAAAAGGAAAATGACAAATTTTTTGAGACGATCCAAATGAAAAGATGATAAAGTTGTAAGGGATTTTAAAGAAAAGGTTTAATACGGAGTAGTAAAACATACTACCTACATCCTTAAATTTACTTCCGTACTACAAATGACACACGGATTAAGAAAGTGAGTTTTGTGTGGTGGAGAGTTACGCAGATGAGAGAGAAATGTGTAAGAATTGTTGTGAACCACAAATTCTTTGCCAAAAAGGGAAAGTGAAGTTCTTTTTTGGACGGATGGAAAATGAAAATTGAGGGTATTTTCAGGGACGGGGGTAATATTATTTGAGAAAAAGAGAAAACCGTGACATAGACCCTCGTGCCATTTGAAAAAGGTCATTATAATTTGTAAGTACACAATCAAACTCTTGAATTTATAAAAGACGCTCAATTGAGCGATTTAGTAGATAACCTCTTGATTTCCCGATTAACTTCACGTGTTAGTTTTCTCCCATTTAAAATATGTAGCAGTATATGGCTAAAGTACAAGTATTGTCTCCACAGGGACGAAAAAAAAGGAATTAAAAATTAAATAAATTCAACGATAAAATAAAAAAAAATGCAATTTGCGAGATTTGGATTTGTTGGAAAATTAAAATGCGAATAAGCGATTAAAGTAACTTGGTTCTTTCTAATTAATGACGATAGGGAACAGGGATCGATTACGGGGCAAACAGATTTCTGACTGATCAAGCTTAATCACATGAAAATCATTTAATTGAGCAACATTGGTTACTACTAAGAGTTCACCGCTCTCGCGGTGTAGAGTAGAATAATTTAGGGAACCAAATTGATCTCTCATGCGACAAGTATCTAAATTATTGTCAAAACGAGCGAGCGTGTGGCTCCTTAATCGTTACTAATCTTTTAGCGAACGATTAAGTGTGTGTGAAGGTGTCCTAGAATAAATTAGATCTCTCCTAATTTATTCTACATGCAATTATAATCATAGCGGCCGTTCCAGGATACAAAAGATATCAATTAAATAATTCATACACAAATTAAATAAAGATTCATGCAATTAATCCATCAAGAAACTAGCCATACGTCATGATTAACCACTTCATCAATTCCAAATCCCTAATTAAAACTACTCCCAATTCATAATTGAGCAATCAACAGAATTGGGATGAAAAGAATTAATTGTCATTAATTAAAATGATGAAACTTACAAATAATCTTAGGATCTTGAATAACTAAATGGAAATCTACTCAAAATTTTGTCCTCGACCTCTCCATAAGCTCCGTTACGAAAAACAGGCATTTACACGCTGTTTAGATAGAAAAAGGAGCAATTTTGGCCGAAAAGGACACATGGGGCGGAAAAAATAATGGGCACGGCTTGCCCGACCGGCAGTAGGTCTGCGTGGTTTTCTTCTTTCTCGCGCACGACGTGCTTACTTCGGGCGCACGTAGTGTGCCTTTCCCGTCCTAATTTGACTATACTACTCTGATCAAAATTGTAGCTAATGAAGTCTTCTATCCATCATAACTTGAAAAACTGGAATTGAATCATCCAATCAATCGATATGAATAAAATGGTGAAGGTCGCATCTTTAAATCTCAACAACGATTATCTGTCTTCCTCGTCTGTTTTCACCTTTCTCCTCTCAGATTCTCGTCATGATGTCTTCATATGATTTGTATCCTTTGAAGTTAGCTTTCATATGGAACTTGAATTGTCCACTTTGGATGTTTCTACGAAACGATATGCTTGAATGATAGACAGAACGTCATCCTGATCACCATTTTCAAGCTCTACTCATCTTCTTTTGATTTCGTACTTGATCCTTGAGCTCTCTTGACTTCAACATCACTCCTTTAATGTACCATGGACCTTCAGTGCTTCTCAACAACTCTCAAATGTGTCTCGAGTCCTACCGATTAATTCTCCAATTCCGGTGTGGGCTCAATTTCCTGATTTTGACTCTAAAAATACCAAACACGAATCAACGCCCGGTAAAATATGACTTGAGCTAATTATGAGACTTGTGACACCCCTAAGCTAGAGAAACCATCAAAATCTGATCTCAACACGCATCAAATGTGTGTCAAATTACGGACTTATCAGTGACCCATGTGGTAGATTAGGGGTGGACCCAGTCGGCGGTCTTGGAACGGATCGGAACCGGGCCCACTACTGTGCGGGACCGAACTGGGTCCGGTTTTCCAGTCCCTGGCATGGACCGATTACCCGACTGGGTATTGGCCGGTCTCAGACTCGGACACTGCTTTTGGGGACCGAGCCGGGCGGTCCCAGTCCCGATTCCGATCCCAATGGTCAAACGTTTTTTTTTAAAAAATTAGGGGGCTGGGGGGCTAGGTATACTATAATAAGTATATAAATATATATGAAATATATATATATATATATATATATATATATATATGTGTGTGTGTGTGTGTGTATTATATATTATGTACATTAATAACTAGTTCTTAACATTTTAATTGTTGTTACATCCCTGGTTGTACAATTCATTTCATATTAGTTGCATTTAATTAGTTATTCACGTTTTGATTGTTGTTACATTTTAATCATCTAACATTTTTTCATAGTAGTTTCATTTAACTAGTTCTTAAAATTTTAATTGTTGTTAAATTTTAATAGTTGTACACTTTATTTATAATACAACTTGCATTTGACTAGTTAGTAACATTTTAATTGTTATTACATTTTAATCATTGTACATTTTTTTATTATAGTAGTTGCATTTAACTAGTTCTTTAAATTTTAATTGTTGTTACATTTAAATAGTTTTACACTTTATTTAAGTTGTTGTTGACATTGTAATTTGTAATTTTTGTAAAAATTTGTAAGACAATGGAGCGGAGTAGGAAATCCATTGATATGGGCAATCTCCAACGCAATCGTTCAAAGGAGGTTGCGGCAGGTCATCTTTTAAAGTGTTCGGGTCGGTCGAAAAGTAAACGACAAGTATGGGCAACATCTTCGTCCCGAACCCGCGATGATTGGGCGGCCGATTATAACCGTAGAGATGTGTTGAGCGATGCGCAACTTGAAGAACTCTTGGAGCAAAACCAAGGCCGGTTTTTTCAACAAGAAAACCTCCCTGAGATTAATGAGGAGGTGGAGGACGATGACGATGAGGAGGATCAAGGAGGCGGCATGAATGCGGGGCACCAAGGCGGCGGCCATGAGGATGAACAATGCGTCGGGATACCCCCGACGATGAGGACCAATTCAAGGAGGCGGTGCCGGTTCATCCCAACCGGCCCAAAAACGTAAGTCTAAACCAAAATTTGTTCTTTTTGTAAATCATTTTGAAAAGGTGAAGGATCCGATGGACAGGAAGTGATACGCACATTGCAAACATTGTTCGCAAATAGTGTGCATGGGGTTTTGACGGGCTACAGCACGGTCCAAAGGCACTTGAACTTGAGGCACCCCATGGAGGCGGAAAAAATGAAGTGCAAGAGCGTGCAAACACAAATATCGAGATTTGCAAACGATCAACCTTTCAGTAATTTCTCTTACAATGATGAGTTACATTTAAAAGCAATGTCTGAGTTAATTTGTGGAGAAATTTTGTCTTTTATTTTTTCTGAAAGTCTTTCCTTTTAATTTGCTCAAGGTTCTTGAAATCCACAATTTAGAAACTATAGCCGCAAAACAAGTAATAAACAAGTTATTAAACAATATCTTTGGGAACAGGAAAATTTAATTAATTATTTTTCAAAATTTATGGACATATGAGTGTTTGTAGTGATATTATTTGGGTGTTGCTATTGACTTTGATAATGCTACTAATAATTAATACTGTTGTTATACCTAGATTACGTGAATTATGTGATCCTTCTACTTTGATGGGTAGATTTTTTTATCAGTTTGTGCATGTCATATTACTCCGTATTAATTTATGTGTGAAAGACGGTTTAGCCACATTATGAAACGC
Source organism: Cuscuta europaea (assembly GCA_945859875.1). Classification (NCBI taxonomy): domain Eukaryota; kingdom Viridiplantae; phylum Streptophyta; class Magnoliopsida; order Solanales; family Convolvulaceae; genus Cuscuta; species Cuscuta europaea. Next base: position 5,104,429 of record CAMAPE010000002.1, read on the forward strand.
AATGAACAAAGTGAAGGGGGCTTTTAGATTGATTTTGGGTAATACTCAACTCAAAATGCAATGACATGCTTATTTGAGGTCCAAAGGTGTAAGTTATTGTGTTTTCCCTAAAGATCTTTCTATTCGTTGGAATTGTTCTTATAATTATTGTTGTGCTTCTTAGATTTATAGATCATTTTTTCCTACTTTTATGAATGAAAGTTGCAATTATATTATAGAATAGGTTGAGATCGACACAATGGAGAAGATTAGCAACGTTTGAGTTTATTTCAATAACGCTACTCAAACTTTTTCTCATGTGTATAAACCAACTAGTAACCAATTTTCGATAGAAGCTGTTAATCTCATCGTGCTTTTGTAGAATTTTCTCAATCCGTTTATGTTCATCATTTTTGTGATCACGTGAAAGAAAAGTTTTTAAAATATTTTGCTTACATTTCACCTATATAATCTATTGCTTTCTGTCTTGATCCTCGTTTCAAACTTTCAAATTATCAAACATTTTTAGAGTATTTTTATACTTCTTTATACGGTTCGTTCCCTCTGTACGATGAAAAAGCTATAGATCCTCAAGCCCAATTCAACAAGGTTAGTAATTTATTCCACGCTTTATTTAATGAGTTTTATGCATAATATGATAATGTAAATGTACCTCCTCCCGAGACCAGCTACTTCATCTAAAGGAAAAAGTTCTTTAAAATCAACAATATATCGTCTTTTCAAAAAAAGTAAATAACAATATCACGTTTTTTGTTAATCGTTGCACAAATCTCGATTAACAAGCTATGTTTATATCTAACATTTCATGTTGAATATAATGAAGGGGGCGACTTTGATATTCTCGAATTTCAAACGAGTGTTGTTGCTACTAGTTTCAATTGTTGTCGTGGAACAAGAGTTTAACAAAGTCGGCAACGTTTCAACCAACTATAGAACGAGGTTGAGTGCAAAGTCTCCTGAGACGGTCATTTGCTTCCATGATTTGTAGAAGACTCACTGTAGAACTCAAGAAATCAACATAGCACTGGCCCGCCATTTCATTGAAAAAAAGACAACCGCTGCCGGAGGCGATTCGGACCAATACGATTAATTCATGTACTTTAATTTTAAAGTATAAACTATTCTCAATTGTAATTTGAAAATATGTTGTCAATACAAGTCACAAATACAAGCCACAATCTAGTGTTTCAAATAAATATACATCTCTTTTTATAATGTTTAAATTAATTTTTAACTTAAAATGGGGGGGGGGGGGGGGGGGGGGGATTGAAGGCCATGAACCAGCCCGAGTCCGGGTCCATCCTTATGGCAGATATTTTCTTATTCCTTTTTTTCTCTTTGTTTCTTCTCGATCTCTTCATTCCCTGGTTGCACACTTCACGCCTACATTTATTTCATTTTTTTTCTTTCTTGGTCACTACCTAAAATAGATTAGGGTTCCGATCAGCCGGTCAGGCCTTTCTTTCTCTCTTCAGTCTCCTCTTTCAGAACTTTGGGGTGCCGGCGAGAGTGCATCCAGGAGAGTGAATCCAGAGGGTGACAAGGATAAAAGGTAGGGATGGCAATAGGTCGGCACGGGTACTGCAAGATCCAGACCCGCCCCGTGACTTGACGTGGCGGGTCCGCCCCACCCCATGACCTGCACGAGTTCAAACATGTTGACCCATAACCCGCACCATGCGAGGCGGATCCGCCCCGCCCCGCCCCGCCGTAACCTAATTAGTTAGTATGTATTTTTATTTGTGAGAAGATGTTACCAATTGAATCTACATAAAGTTTATCTTTATATAATTATTAAAAATTAATATATTAAATCAAATTCAAGATACGCTAGAAATTTTAAAAGTTAAGGAAAAATCACTTAGACTTGATTCACTTGAATAGTTAATCTATTTAATTATTTTAATACTTGATGTTGAGTTTAATCCAACACGATATAATAGACATAGATATAATTTGGTATAAACGCTCGATCTTTATGTGTAAACCGGAAAGGGAGAAAACCACGGGACTGTTTAGGCGAATGTCGAAACCCGCTCATTTTATTAATGTTCTCCTCACCATTTACATTATACAAGCTCCCATTAATGAGGTATTAGACTAGCTATTTAGAGAGAGGGAGGAGAAGAGAAGGGATCCCCAATAAGGAGGGAAGTTCTCCTATTTATAGACAAAGAGGGAGGAGGTGCACTCTACCCTAAAGGGTCAAACGGGCCTAGACAGGCCTCTTGGGCCAAGGTGGACCGGATGGCCGAAACGGGCCTAAACGAGCCTCAATGATTGGGCTTCGTGCCAAGTAATGTCTTGGGCTCCTGAAAAATGGTAGGCTGGGGTAATATATCAACACTTGAATATATGTACTAAAATGCTATTCCCTCCAGTCTTAAATAAAGTTTACACTTCTTATCCCTTTCTTATTTGGCAAATTATCTACATCAAAACAGTGCAAAACAATGCAAAACAGTGTCAAAAAGTGCCAAACAATGTACTCTACAGTAAAGTCAAATTTATTTCCTTAATTTGTGTGAGTCAAACACTGAACTTTATTTAAGATTAGAGGGAGTATATATAAAGAAGACATCGACAATCCATCGTTCATCTCAATCTAATATATATATATATACTTGGCACACAATAAGACTTGGACAGGCAACAATAGGGATGGACAAGGTCTGAGTCAAGCCATGGGCAGGACTGGATTTGGGAGTTGGGGGTCAAGGTAGGTTCTAGTACAAGGCCTTGGCCCACCCTGGCCCGACATATTTTGGAGCGGGTCTAGCCCGCCATGGCCCAAGATACTTCCTACTCCCACCCCACCCTACACCCCGGTTTCCTTAATTTTTGAAATTTCTAGCGTACATAAAAATTGTTTTTCTTATTTATTCCTACCCCACCCCTCACTACAAACACCCCAAACCACCAGCCTGACCTGCCTACCACCCAATCCATTTGAAAAAAAAAACATTTTTGGGCCCGGATCGGCTGGGCCGGTTCCAAGAGGGCTGCAGCCCATGACCCGCCCCAAAACTCCCAGTTTGGGGCCAAGGACTGCTCCCAGGCAACCGGGCCGGTACTGCACAATGGCTATCCAGACCGGGTACCGGGTCAGTCCAATCAGTGCTGGTCCATCTGTAGACAACGGAGAGCTCACTTTAGATTCAAGCTGAAATTTCAGTGGTGTTCCGGAACGTTCCGATTCCGTTCCGAAATTGTCCCGTTAAATTCAGGACAAACTATTTTTGTCCCGTTCCGATCCCGAACCGTTTCAAAACAAAACGGGACCGGGACAAATAAAATATGTCCCGTTCCATCCCATTGTCCCGAATTCAAAATTGTACGGAGTATATAGTTGTGGGTTAGTGAGTCTACCATCAATTCAAATACTAATGAATATTAATATTAATTAAGTATTAGTTATCTAATATGTAAAACACCTAAAAGAGTCTAAACTATATCAAGTATGAACTATCTTCTACATACTAAAAAGAAACTCACCTATACTTCATATGTTTCACTTCTAATAATATTGTTTGTCTTTTTATTTATTTTTGTAGTTTCTTAATAGTATTGTGTGTGTTGGAGTTAATTGTTGTTGTTACAGTTTGTTTCATGTAACTATCCTATTAAACTACTATTTTTTGTGTTGCATTTATCGTAAATTTTTGTATGTGTTGCATTTTTAGTGTTGTAGTTTTTGTCATGAAATTTCTTTATGAAATTTCTTTTTGGAACTGTATTTTTTTCATTGCAATTTTTTGGAATGTCTCGAACCGTCCCGTTCAGTTCCAATACCGGTTTAAAAGGGACAACACTGGTATGGTGTGTGAATGTGATGCAACTTCATTGTTCCCTAAGTTGTGAAGTTGTTGGGGAGAAGTTATCCTAGTGACAACGGAGAGCTCATTTTAGATTCAAGCTGCAATTTCAGTGGCGGTAATAAGCAGTATGAACAACAATGGTATGGTGTGTCTGTGAATCAGTGAATGTGTGATGCAACTTCATTGTTCCCTAAGTTGTGAAATTGTTGGGGAGTACTGGAGTCTGGAGTAGTGGTTCTAGTGACCTAGTGGCACTCAACTAGGTGCAAAGAGAAAAGAACAGTTACAAGCACGAGGCATACAAGTATACAACAAGGTGAAGGAAGAGAACGGAAATAAAGAGAAGGAAAAAGTAAGAGAACACTCTAATTTTGATTCCACTTGAGAACCTGTCTAATGTTTTCAACTCAAGTTCCCTGATCAACCTGTTAAGTTGTTAACAATAAAAAGTACCCACCACAACTCAAGAGATAAAATTACTCTGATAATGAATTGGGGGACTGGGGGTGGTCATATAACCCCAAATTAACCCCCAGAGTTGTGAATTGTGAGATATCTTCATATTTCAGATAATACCACAAACAGCTTCACATAATTTTACAACTAAATTCAAACCAAGACTACAAAAAGAAACCAAATGCACAAATGATGTAGAATCCAGACAAAGTCAACACCAATTCAGAAAACGTATCACAATTCCTATATACCAACTACAGTCGGCATGACTCCTGGGAATATCCAGGGAGCACATCAAGAACGAGTCTAATTAGCAAAAGCCAAACATAAAACGAAAGGTGTTCTGGGCAAACTTCATTGTTAGGAAGCAAATTAACAATAAAACATTACTTTCTTAACATTGTCCTTCAAATCAGGAAGTGGCCTAACCGATGCACTAGAACCTGGTGCTCTGGTATTTCTCCCGGCACCACCGCCACGGCCAGCAACAGCACCACTTGTCATAGACCCACTGTCAGATGTTTCGGGATCCATGTAGAATCTAGCTCTGAAAGCTGCTAGATGTGCATAGTACGCTGGAGGAACTACATAATAATATCCATGCACCTCAATAAAATTAGTCCATTTCTTTACAAATCAAATTCACCAAGAAACTGTAAAACAAATTTCAACAATGACGCAATTTTGAATGAACTCACTTGGCATTAAAATGCCATCAGAGAAATACATCCAGAAATAATGGTGCAGATTGCTATTAGACTCCAAATATAAACATCACCATTTTCAATGAATGCCAAAAAACCAGAACCAGAACCCTCGGCATTTTAATTAATGATCATTTCTTAGGCACGAACAAAATAATGTGTACAAACAACTTTTGGCATTATAAGTAAGCAGTACTTTCTTAAAACAAGTGAAAATGCTAAAAAGAAAATTAGTACGACCATGTTTCAAAAAAAGAGTAATGTTTGTAATACTATTTTTAGTACTAGAAACACAACTCTTATTTTTAAACAAGGTTAAGGCTGATTAAAATTAATATCGAGTCATTCCTAAGAGTAATGTTACTAATACTACCTCTGTCCCTTAAAACTTTGCCAGAGTTGACTGGCACGGAGAATAATAAAGTAAAAACTGTGTGATTGAGGTTTGTGCAGAGGAGAGAGAAATAACAGAAACCACAAATAATTGATTAAAATGGAAAGTGGCAAAGTTTTTTGGGACGTCCCAAAAAGAAAAGATGGCAAAGTTTTAAGGGACGGAGGGAGTACTATTTTTAGTGTTACGAACATTAAAAATAAAACATACCAATAGATACAGACCGCGTACACCTTGCATATCTGATAACATTAGAAACAACAGCAATCAGATCAATAGAGCTTGTAATGACATAATGTCAGAGCTGTAAATATAGCAGTTACGATTACATTTTCAATTCACTTACGTATAGCAGAGATTATTAGTCAACGACTGGAGACCATCAGCACTGAATTTGTTTTCATCCCATAAGACATGATAATGTGCTGGGCGACTAGTACCCTGGTAGGTAAAAAAGACAAGAACTGAGTTCAGGGCATTATAAAATGTTTTCTCCTCTTGCTCACTTACGTTGAGAGCCCCTAAGGCACACAAAAGAAACAATAACAGAGCAGGCAAATTCTCACCTGTATACCAGCATGACTGCAGAGGTAAAAGTCAAACTCAGTCGGATGACAGATCTTCGAGTCCACTACTGTACCTGTGAACAGCGACCAGGTAAAGGGTGCACTTTAAGAAACGCGGACCATAACAAATATGACAGTGGAATGGTAGTATGGTGAGATATTGTCAGATGAGACTTACCAGGTAGTATGTTACCACTCCTATCAACAGTATTCCTGTCATTGTGGTTGTTGGCAAACAACCTAGTGTGGTGTCTTTTTTGGACGACAACAAATGTGACAGTGGGCTGATAGTTCGGTTCAAGTGATGCACATGCCTGAAATTAGGTCAAAAATTAGTTTCCCGGACGATGAAAAAGACAAGTAAAGAGTCTCCCTCTTTTTAGATGCGCTCTGAGAAAAAGTAATAACAAGAATAATAATAATTATTATTATCAAAATAATAATAATAACAATAAGAATAACAATAATAATAATAACAATAACAACAGCAATAATAATAATAAGGGAAAATCACACATTTAGTCCCTTCAATTGTCCAAATTGATGTAAATGTGGTCCTTTGAGGGGTGAAATGTACTCCTCGCTCAGATTGTACATTTCACTGCAATTTTGATACTTGAGGGGTGACATTTACAAACTCAGGAACATGGGTCTGACATTTCAATATGATGACTATTTGAGGGACTAAAAGTGTGATTTTCCCTAATAATAATAATAAGAATAATAATAATAACAACAACAACAACAACAACAATAATGATGATGATGATGATAATAACAATAAGAATGATAACAACTGAGAGGTAATCACCTTGCGAATTGCATCAAGCTCAAAGAGAAGTACTTGGTAAAACTGTCCTTCACTAACCCCATCCCTAATAAAACGACCAAGAAAAAAATTAAGGTGCGCACAACAAGCAGTAGAGAATGTCAAGGGGCTTTTTCTTTTAATTTTAGTATAAATGTTTGGCTCGTTCAGAGTACCTGTAGAATATAATTCTCTCGGGCTTATATCCAGTAGCCCGGCGGAAGGACATGAGCAATTCTCTGAATGGCAATTGGAAGGAAAAAGTTTTAATGAATACAACCATCATGAACAAATTAATGTAGACCTTTGAGGTATTAATTATTATTGATTCAAACATCAAAAGCTTCCAACAAAAGCAAAACAGTATATAAGACTTGTAAATAAAGTGCTATAACTCATCATTATACACAAAGAAAGAGCCATACTTTATCATGCCACCAGTTAGATTCCCTTTAACAGGGTCTTGCCATGTTTTGTAGAGGTCTTCAATCAGCTCTTGCCTGTGCGCTTGAGCAGAAACTAAACCAGCATACTTGGTAATTTCAGGCCAATCCTGAGAAGCAACGACCTGAAACAAAGATTGAAGTAACACACTCAAACACACTCTGTAAACAAAACAGCACTCGAAACTAGTAAAAGAAAGAAGTATATTTATTATACAGCTGCAATTGAAGGGCTTGAATCTTCTCCAGGGTGAGGGTGTGTAACATCAGCACCAAATATAATTGTTGGACGGTCACTGACTAAGGGAATTCTCCTAGATATTGCATCCACAAGGACAGTGTTTCTACCACCAACTTTAACATTTATCTTCAATGCCACATTTGCGAAGTACTGTTTGCTCATTTTGAAAACATGCTTGGTCAAACAGCATTGTGAGACAATTCCCAGCTCTGTCTCGCATATCCTTTTTAAATCGCCTGAAAACATTATTGATAAGGTTTCAGCAAGGACACTGCATTGAGCAATACAAAAAAAAACGGATTATGAAAGTACTATACCATAGAGTGACCCATTATTGTCAGGAAGGATCACAATTAGAAGATCAAGCTCCTTCCCTTGTAGTTTGGTCATGCAATCATGATACTTCGCTTTCAGTGCTCTCTCGACCTGATCTGGCCGAGCAGAGGTTGCGGGTAGAACTGGATTGGGATTGAACATCTTCAAAAAAACAGAGTGTCTTGTAAGTGTTGTGGGAATTTCTGAAGCAGATAAATATCTCCATAGAATGTCAGAGCAGCACGCTTACCATCCCAGATATTTGACACATTTGGGCAAGCTCAGAACAAAAGCCTTTTGCAACACTATCCTGCACATTGCGGGAAAAGTTTATGCAAAACCAATTGTTCACTACTCCGCCATTAACCATCTTCTGCAAAAACGTAAAAGAAAAATAACAAGGATTAGCAACCAGATGATTCCAGCAAATTCACATGCAGGTGAGGCACAGTAAACTACAAGTAGAGGTCAAAATTCACACTGATTTGAACTAAATAAAACTGGCTATTACCTTGTTCATCATGTTCCACTGTCCAACTTGAGGAAGGACATCTTTCTCGCGACCACTATCAGAGTATTTTAACTGCAATCCGGTTAAACAGATGAAATCATAAAATTTGCGCAGGTAAAATCTGACCAAATTTCTAACAATCACAAAAATACTCCATAAATCTCTTTACTCACCCTAGGTGCAGGTAAAATCCGAGCTTCAACCTGAGCGAGCTTTTCACTGATTTTAATTCCAAACTCCTTCGCATATGGGTCATTGGCATAATTGTTTTGTCTCACAGTCTGGAAATGAGAGGTATGTCAATTTTTACAATAGTGGTAGTATTTAGTGCAGCATTGGTCAGACAAAAAAATATTCAAGGCTATAAGAGACCAAACACTTTGAGCACAGCAAAAAACTTTTCTTAGTTTTGTATTCCTGTTTGTTTAACCAACTAATCAACTAAACACTTCCAAAAATACATCACCATAAGTCCATACACTTCTATTATCTATGAGTCAAGGGACTAGTAACACTTTCCACCAAAGAATAACTGTTACTTCTCACCTGAAGAATATCTTGTTCTCTATCCTTTGGCCGTTGGCATGTTACTTTAAGGAGTGCAGTAATCTGTCTCTCATTTAACCGCTTCGAATACCGTTGTCCCTCAACAATTTTGCAGACCTGAAATTATTAAAGCATATCAAGGGCATAACTCCTATAACAGATTGAAAACAAAATTCAGTAATGGAAATACTCAATAACCTCCATCGGCAGGTAATTTGCCCTTTGTTGATTCCCGACTTGTAGGCATGGCCACTGAGTATGTTGAATGATAAAACCATATGTTTCACGGAAGTATTCAATCACAGACTTTGTTGTTCCTAGCTCATCAACAGGAAAACTACAGAGGGTATAATTAATAACTGAGCAAGCATAAGAAACCACAGACACATCTAAAAAAATACATACGTCAACTCTCTTGTGGCTTGTGATGTCAAACCAGAGATCCGATACTTTCTCCGCATATTGCCACGATGTGTTACCTCCACCTTCACGCCCCTTAGGGCTTTCTTGATCTGAAGGTCAATAGAAAGTGGAAATATCAAAACTAGATGAGGTGATTCAATGTCCAAACAAACGACAAATAACCAAAACAGGTTATTACAATACTGTTATGTGTAACTGAGGAATAAGTGTTTTTTCAAAGGATTATTTTTGGTTAGAGAACAATATTGCTTAAGAAATCTAACCTTCACTCTGTCAGAATCAGACAAAGGCCTAGACAAAACATCCCTATTCAGAAGCTGAATAACAAAATCAATGACAGGTAGTGGCTCAATAAAAGCGGTGGATGACATATCTGCACAACAAATTCATATATGAAAACCAGAGTAAAATGATTTGAGCATAGGACACGAAAGAGAAAAACAGCAATGAGAGTTTATTTAGACTTCAAATTTAGCTATATAAAAATATATTTTGTGACTCAAATACTGCATGTCATGAATCTTCTCACCTATATTCAGAGATAATCCCATCTGGGTTGGGCGAATACTTTGATAAAATCCCCGCCAGCTTTCTAGACCTTCACCCAATGGCTGTTTCCTACCTAAATTAGGGGAATAAAAAGAACGGCCAACTGGAGAGTACCTAAATAAAATCCAAAGAAAGCCAAAAGAGAGTAAAGTAGCAAACAAATATAAGAAACTTTATGGATGAACAATATAAACAATTAAATCCTTTCATTCTTTAACCGTACCTAGATGTGGGCAGTTCCCGCAACACAATATCTAGAACTTGAAGTGCTTCCTGAGGTGCATCAGCCTGCCTGCCTTGAAGAAACATTCCCAAATGGTGAAGATCAGCGCGAGATGCAAATTTAATGACAACTTTAAATTCCTTTTCTCGCCTGCATTTGAGAAAATAATAAGAATAAGGCATTTGAAAAGATATATGCAAAGTTGTCTGCTAGACTAAAAACACATCCAAAGGAGTATACAGTTTGTACCTGGCACCACCTGGTCGGTCATCTTCATCAGCTAGGATGATCTTGAACTCTTTAGAAACAAAAGGGAGTGGCCCAGCAGTGTACAAGCTCTTTCTTCCATCATATGCCGGAAGCCTCCTTCCTAGATGAGATTCCCTATAGAGTTTGACTAACTGATCCATCACAGCACGATTAACACCCCGAGAAGCAACTTCAGGTGTGACAGAAACCTGGCATTGAATATTGCGAATAAATTACAGGCAAATATAACAAAGCAGAGGTCAGTTATAGTCTTATAGACTAAGTCAAAGAATGCTTACATCATACTGGTGCAAGTCCTTATCAGGTAGCTCAGCAAAGAAGTGATTGGCCTTTACTATGCATTTCATACCCATCTGTCCAGGACCTGGTCGAAGAGGAAATCTCATTGCTTTGCTGGATGCAGGTTGGATAGCTTGGCCAGGTGCAACTTCAGGTTGCACAGTAAGCTTTTCCAATTGCTGGGACAATTGTGCAGGCTCATGTTGGATAGATAAAGAACTACCAGCCTCTTCAGTTTCTCCTTGCCTGGGATATGATGTGGGCATAGATAGAATTGCTTGCTGTGGAGGCTGTGTTGCTTGGTGCAGCTCGGAAACAGGGGGGCTAGTATGCAAACCACCAGAAGCTGGCCCACGACCACCTATGCCACCACGACGCTGGGGTGGGGGCCCTGCATGCTGATATTGTGGATCCCTACCATGCTGATGATCAGGATGTCCATATGACTGCTGGGGAGTCATTGCACCCCGTGAAGGTCCACCGCCTTGGCCACCATACCCAGACTGCCCATATGACTGCTGGGGAGTCATTCCTCCCCGGGGAGGTCCACCAGCTTGACGACCATAACCAGGCTGCCCATATGACTGTTGGGGAGTCATCCCACCCCGTGGTGGTCCACCACTTGGACCACCATGCCCAGGTTGTCCATACGACTGCGGTGGAGCCATTCCACCCCGTGGTGGTCCACCACCTTGGCCACCATAACCTCCACGCTGAGGTGCCCAGCCTCCTCTCCCTGCTCCTTCCTGCTGCTGCTGTGGTGGACGTTGGGCACCACCTTGTACTGCTCCAGACTCCTGGGAAGCTGAAGACTCCTCCCCACCAGAATGCTCAGTCCTCCTTTTTCTTACCATTTTTTCTACAAGAATATAATATAATTATTATTATTATAAACTGTTTCTTCTATTGTCACGCCACATAAATGACTGTATACTGTTTCAAATGTGCAATCGCAGCAACTTTTCATGCAATAAACATGAATACATTGAAAAGCTGAGCCTTCACTCAAACAGACAAGTTACTCTGTTAGAACCATAGCGTTAAGCCCATTAAAATGCATGGGCCCCTTGCTGTCCATCACAGCATTAAGTACCACAACAAGTGATGCAAATAATATAGAACACAAACGTTTAACACTAACTAAGTTAAGCAATAATACAATCGGACTGAGAGCAGGGATATAAAATCATATCCTAATGGATTATTCAAGTTGTGCTTTGATACAGAAGATTCATTTTAAACTAAAACGGAATAAAACACTATCATGCGTTTTAGATTTGTGTACTCGTCGATAAACAACTCAACAAAGATAGCACGAAACATATCGCACGCTCAAGCAAACAACATATACAAACGAAACATATCGCACGCTCAAGCAAACAACATATACAAACGGAACATATCGCACGCTCAAACAAACAACATGTACAAGACAGATCAACAACGGAATGCCAGAAATCCCTACTCAGATCCAGCAAAACAAAAGCAAAGAGATCTAAATATATGCTCGATGAAAGAGGCAAGGCAATCGTAGACAAAAAATAGCACAACGAAGGATGAGTGTCTGAAGCAAACTCAGAAAAAATCAACAGAAACCTAGCAAAAACACACAGATCTAGCAGACGGAACCAGATCAAAGCATTGATGTCGCAGGAAAACACGCAAAAAAACTTGAACCACAAACCCTAGCCAGAAGAAGAGCCCGTCACTGACCTCAAGGGCAAGCGATCACTCCAAACAGTTGATGGTTGATAGTGTGTAGGGTAGATGACAGGAGGCTTTAACTTTTCTAGAGAGAGAAACCAAAAAGAGGATAACAAAAGAAACCCTGCGAAAAGAGAGTCCACACTCGCGAGACCGGACCAGGGCACGGTTATATAGGCGGGTGGGTCGTTGAGGACTTCACGCTGAACATCACCCATCTTTGTGAAGTGCCCACCTTGCCCTTTAGTCCCCCCTACGGTGAAATGCTTTCTTTATTATGGACGCTGACGTGGAAAGTCCTTGGATGTTGACTGGTCATTAAGTCTAGAGTTGGATGACCTCTTTTTAATCCAATAAAATACACTAATTTATTACCCATATGATGATGATTGGGGGGGGGTTACATCAAATTATAGACCGACTTAAACATTGGTTACATCAAATTATATTTCGGTTAACCGTGACTTCGGTTATTATGTTTATAATAACATTAATCGTACCATAGCATTGGTTAACCGGGTAATATTTTACCGTAATATAGGTTAACCATTAAATGGTTAACCAAAAAACCATATGAAAAAACTAACTTTTAACGAGTTATACCACGAATTTCTGGATCCAGGAAATGCCTACAAAGAAAGGAAAGTATATATGTGGATTACGGACTACTTATACTCGTAATATACATACTAGCAGTCTAGCAGTCTAGCACTCCTAAAAATATGCCGCCTCCACTAAACTGCTACTATTCAATTTTCTTCTCAAGAATAAATAAATACGGAGTATGCCTTATTTGTAACTTTTATACATAAAATAAAATATTGGAGTGTTTTGCAAATATAAAAAATTTAATAGGTTATTTTACAATTGTTGTATTATTCTATATTTCTATTTAGAATATACTATGTATGTATTAGTCAGATAGAGTCTGTATCCATCGATTCGTCGTTAGCTAGTTTGATACAGTTTGTGACCGTCGATTCTTTTTCATTCCACCTGGATCTTTCACAACAAAATTTGAAAGTAATATCGTAAATTTGGATTATCGATTAACCGGTGTAGTTTTATTTCAAAACCATAACCGTACCATGCACCGTTTTCTTTTCCGGTTGGTTAACCGTACCGTGAGATTTTTAAAAATGCGGTATGATTAACCGAAAAAACACCGATTTTTTGGTTTTTTTGAACGGTTAATCGGTTATGGTTATTTATGCCCACCCCTAGGTTACATGGTTATTATGGTGAAAGTGATTGAGTATGACCGAGTTATTTGAATAACCTAAATCATAAGGGCATGTTTACTGAGAGAACATATTTTCTGTTCTTTTAAACTCAAGATTGAAAAATTAGAAAACGTGTTTATCTAATTGTTCTCCAAAAGCAAAAAAAAAAACATGTCTCGTCTTTTCCTTCTGAAATGGAAAAGCGACTTCTAGATGTTCTCGCAATTTTGAAAACGCTGACCTTCTTTACTCCTTGCCTTAACTGCGCTCTACCTTCCTTCGCCTACCATCTGCACATCTTCGTCAAACCCATGTAAGTTGAAGACCGTCTTAACCACTTCCATATCCTATTAAAGTCGCACGCAAGCTTCCCCAAAGGCATTGCACCGCCTCTCCAACGGTCTACAGACTCATTTAAGAGAGTGTATAGAATATGGATTGTGGTGGACTTTTTTACTGCATGAATTTTTAATAAAGTCAATGGACTTTTCAATCCATGGACTTTTTATAGATGAATGCTATTGACTTTTAAATTCATGGATAAGTTTATAGGCTTTCAAAAAGTCCATAGACTTTTGAATCCAAACCTCCAATGCCGGTCGTCAGAATTTTCTCTCAAATCGTCGGTACCGATCTGTCTGTTCGCCTATGTCACCGAAGTTTGTCAGCGTCATCATCGGACTGATTCACCACCAACAAAATGAATTTGGTCATGCAAGGGAACTATGGGACAATTAATTATATGAATTAATTAGTTAATTAAATTAGGGATAGAAATGTAATATGTAGTCATATGTAAGTAAAATCAAACATATGATCATATTTTGGAAAAAATGATATGTTTAAGTCCTACCGTGAGTAATTTCCTATGTATAATATGATAAGAAACAATTTGATAAATAAATAAAACAAATATAATTCATCTAGCAACACAAAGTTCTACGAGAATAAACGAAGCACAAGCGTCTAAATTTATTTTTATTAAAAAGAAAAGTCAAAGTTTCGAAAATGCTCAATAATATCAGTCTCTTTATGATCAATTGTTATATTACACTACTCAATGAGTAAGAACATTAATAGTTACACAAATGTTACACTCATTGCTACATGTGGTACAAGCATAGGTGCAATCGAGTTTTTCTTCTTAAAAATTGTTTTCTTTTAATTTTTAGCTTTTTAAATTTTGTTTACCTATTTACGGTTAAATGTTTATTAGTTTGAAATTATTTTTTTATGTGTTAGCGGTTTAATGATGAAACACAGTAGTAGTTAGAATTTTTTTTCTTAATGGTTAACTGACAACGTACCAGTATAACTAACTGACAAATAGTTAAATTATTTTTTCCTCAATAATTTGCAATGATGTAATACTATTGATTCTTATATCGGTTCTTCTAAAAAATTTAGAATCGAATCGATATGAGATTAATGGTTCTTCAAATGGTTCCTATTTTCTTTCATTACTAAACCGATCTCATCTCTACATCTTTCTTCGAAAGATGATATATAAAATATCACATTTTTTAAAATTTTATCTTGTGTATTAGTATTAATTTAGAATTTGTGGTCATTGTTCGATCAACTTTATTTTTCATAAAATGATAAAAACAAATCAAAATTTAATGTTCAAATCTTTCATATTGAGTCCACCATGATATCCACCTCTCGACCAAATCCAGGACTTGTTGGCCGGTACTAGTCCAAGACTTGTTGGACGGTTTGTGATCCTAGGTAAAAAATTAGCCAAATCTACAACCAGATCTATGCGTGCTTGTGACGTGTAAAAAACAACTGAAAAGTCCACAGAAATCTTTGATGAGGAGAAGAAACAATTGCAGAGGATTATTGTACCAAGATTGAGTTAAAAGTTCACGAGAATCCATGAATTTAGAAGTCAATAAGAATGAACGGAAGTTTGAATGTGTCTAGACTTTTCTTGATTTTTAAAAGTCAACATTGAATACACCTAGACTTTTTTAGGCTTTAATTCCACATAGAATACACCTAAACTTTTAAAATATATGAACTTTTAAAATTTTGCTACTAATTTCTAATACAATACATCCCCTTTAGTGAATATTACAACATTTGAATAAAATTGATCCACAGACTCATTTAGTTTTCTTTGAATATCTATGTGATATTGTAAATGCTAATCAACAATAAATTTATTCTTTGTGAGAAGTGAATCTTTTTGTGGTTCACCATCTCATCTCCTCCAGCCCCACATCACCCTCCCCCAGCCCGTGCCCATCAATGACACACCCCAGCCCCACCCAACACCGCCGCACACTACCTTCTAGCCTCGCACCCATCACGTGATCATTTTTCACAACAAATTCAATAGGTCTATCTCAGCTGCTGTGGAGATTCCTACACAAAATTTCAATTATTGAAGTTTTATTACTTGTTTGGTTTGTTTTCATATTTTTCTCTTGTAATTTCAAACTTTATTTAATAAAGGGAAAAGGGGCAAATAAGCCCTCAAACTAACCGAAAAAGTGCAAATCACCCCTTTTATAGGAGGCTCTATCCGGTCGTCACCGTTTGGGGTGGTTACCGGTGAAATTTTTTGATGAATATTTTTTTGCATCTTCTTCATTAAGTATAGTTTACCCATACCAAATTTCTGCTAAAAATGCAATCGGGAAGGCAGTCAAATAATTGTTTGAAGATAACTGCGCAATATATTTCAGAAAATCATTTGACTGCCTTCCTGGTTGAATTGTTAGCTGAAATTTGGTATGAGTAAACTAGACTTAATGAAGAAGATGCTTAAAAAAATTCATCAAGAAAGTCCACCGGGAATCTCCCCAAATGGCGATGGCTGGACAGAACCTCGTATGAAAGGGGTGCTTTGCACTTTTTCGGTTAGTTCGAGGGCTTATTTGCACCTTTTTCCTTTAATAAAATAGGGAAGTGTTCCCCGGCACTCCCCCACCCCGTGTGGTTTGCTCCGGGATTAAAAAAATGGTGTCATTATCTTTTCACCAACAATTTTATAGTCCAAGTATGCATTCTTCTGTCCTTGAAATATCTAAATAGATGTGTGTGTATAAATCATGTACTCCTTTTGTCCCATAGTTATCTCCTGAAGTACAAATGACACGAGAATTAAGATAGTGAGTATTGAGTGGTAGAAAGTTGTGCAAAGGAGATAAATGTATAAGAATGTGTAATAAATGTTGTAAATCACAGATTCATTGTCAAAAAGGGAAAGAGAAGATAATTTTGGGAAGAACGAAAAAGGAATATTCAAAGATAACTTTGGGACAGAAGTACTAACTAGTTCTTTTTGGACAATTTATCTTATATTCTGGTATATATAGATTGAAAGAATGCTAAATTTTAAAAGATAAGTAATGACTATAATGTGTATATGACAATTAATTGTATCATATTTGTGTAGTTTTGTAACTTCATTAATATGATTTAAATTTTAGCTCTAACAATGTAACTATGGATTAAAACTAAGGAAAATTACATAAAATGTACTTGTGATTTGGGTCGTTTTTAGACAGGGGCACGTGTTTCATTTTTTTACAAAGTGGAACATGTGTTGCAATTCTGTTATCACAACTGGGGCATGACGTCCAACGCCGTTAGAAAAATTAACTCCGATTTTCAAAAGTCTCCGAAAAATTAAAAGAAAAATACTAAGTGGTGCACCTCATCAAGAAGACCTCCAAACCATGTTTCTTTTTCATTTCCAACCACACTTTCACCAGAAAGTCTAGTGGAAAAGTGATATTAACGAATTCATTTTTTAAAAATATCCAAATAAAGCCGAAAATCTAAAGAGAATGATAGTTTGTTGATCTCCTCGATTAGGCGCACCTCCAGTATTTTTCTTTTAATTTTTCGAAGACTTTTAAAAATCAGAGTTAATTTTTCTTACAACTTTAGACGACATGCCTCAGCTGTGATAATGAAATTTTTCTTACTGTTACATAGTAAGGTATGAGCACATTTTGTTAGCCTAAAAATTGGTAGAATTTGTTGTACATGTTAAAATCACATATGAAATGACTGAGTTGACTTAATAGCTAGGCTAAATATGGTAAACCATATTTAAAGTATACTTTATGAGTAAAAAATAAAAAATACACACAATCTAAAATAACCCTCTTCAAGTCTTCAATCATAATGCATCCAAATTTACCATTTCAATAATAGCCAATTTAATGCATGAAATAAAAAAATTAGAGCTTGAAAAGAAAATCTAACAGTACTACTATGCTAAAAAACAATGTCACCAAATGGACATCACAAAATTTAATCTATAATTACGGGAAATTTGATACTCGTATGTTTGTTAAACTATGCACATTTGATACTCGTATGTTTGTTAAACTATGCACAAAATGTCAGTGATGGTTCTTGCATGGTTGAAACTTGAAAGGAAGATGTGAATTCTTGCTCGTCGTCTTGAAATCAAAGTATGTGAGACAGACAATTTATTCTATCGGATGAAGCTAACTCACTATAAACGTAGTACATATGTTGTAAACCGTTCAAAAATTATACTACCTACTTCATTCGTATAATGTATTATGTTAAAGCCATCTTGTTGTAACAAAATAACATGATAAAGAATATCAGTGAAACAAATAGGCTCGAATTCTGTCCATATTTTCATGCAAAGGTAGTCCTTTTAATGTACCTATACACCTTTAAAAACTACCATCTATGATTTCTATTGGCCTCTTGTTGCTTTTCTTTTGTCCTTATTTCTTTTCAGTTAAATTCAGGTAAAGTCATGCAATAAATATTGCTCCTATTTAATTCAAATACAAATCCATAAGCTAGGATCAGAATGGTATTCTGATATTACATCCCTAAACTGTGTTATGGACTAGAGACATCTGCACGACTTAGACGCTTCTTCCTGTACCTCCACGCGACTTGGATGCACCTAGCAGCAAGGGCACGCCAATAGGGAGATTCAGACCTGCAATGTGAGGTGTCAGCAAATCATCAAGTAAATATGACCATCACCATGGAAATACTAGAAACTCATAACATATTCTCTGTATATTTATGAAAAGTAAAGAATAAAAAACCTTATGGCACTCTGAACACGTGGGTTCCTCAAAAATCTTGCATAGAGAGAAATGACTTCGTGAAGGTCTGCTTCCCGCAATATAAATGCTTCAACATTAGTAAGGCACCTTACGACCCTGTTACTTATAAGCCTGTGTCCTGGAAACCTCATCTTTATCCCATCTTGAATTTAAAAACAAAACAAAGTTAATTGTCAAATTAATTGCCGTATGGCTCACAGTGGCGTAGATAAGCACACCTATCCCAGTTGGGCCGGTACAAAGGTGTTTTTGATTTTTTTAACACAAAGTGTTTTACTCAAATATTTTCGACGTTTTTCTAATTTGGGCTGGGGCCTAAGTTGCCCCCTACTATGCCCTTGATGGCTTGCTGCCCACCCCCATCCCCAAACTGTTCCCATACTTCTTTTTGACAAAAGTTTTAATAGCTAGCATTAAAAGGCACGTAAGTAACATGTGGGATGAGGATGTAATTAGGAAATTAATGTACATAAGAAAGAATGATGTCAATATCAAATACTCCGTACTACGTATATCCTTTTAAAAAAAGGATAGTATGG
Organism: Cuscuta europaea; assembly: GCA_945859875.1. Lineage (NCBI taxonomy): Eukaryota > Viridiplantae > Streptophyta > Magnoliopsida > Solanales > Convolvulaceae > Cuscuta > Cuscuta europaea. The sequence goes on from CAMAPE010000002.1 coordinate 5,123,525, forward strand.
TCCCAAGCGGCAAGGGCAATGCTTGTTGTGCACCTTTTTTGTACACCATTCACAGACTTACACAAACAAAGTTGTTTGTATATAGACAATTCCTTTGGAAATACAGAAAATTGTTTGCAAAAAGACAAAATGTCTGTGTAGACGAACAAAGACTGTGAATTGTGTGCAAAAAAGGAGTTCACCAAACATTTTTGGGGTTAATAGCACTTATTCCAAAAGTTTTTTTTATCAAGAAAAAGAATTAGTCATATTTAAAAAGCTTTAATTTGTTATATCTATATAGGGATTTTTATCTAAATTAGGAGTAAATAGCAGTTAAATTGCAAGAATATGATTAGAAATTGCAAGAATATGATTATGAGTTTCAAATTCTCAAAATAAGAGTAACTCATGCTCCCTCTTCATGTTCTACGCTTATCATATACTACGTACTACATAGTAATAAGAATACTTTTTATTTATAATTGAAACATAAAAACATGAAGAAAAAAATGCACAACCTTCCAACACCGCCACCTCCGATCATGATTGCAAAAATGTCACTATGCATTAGGAGTAAATAGAAGTTAAATTGCAAAAATAGGAGTATGAGTTTCATATTCCCAAAATAAGAGTAACTCACACTCTCTTCATATTCTACCCTTATCATATACGGAGTATTAAAAAGTTTTCCATCATTTGCAATGGAGCCAAAGATTCACTATTCTTTGGCTTGAGAATATGACGGAATAAAGCAAAATGACTCACTAAACTGTCTGCGTTTCTTTGTTATGAAGCAACAGTCAGTCAATGCAATTTTTGACGTGATTTTCACTTTGGGTCATCCGGAAACAGTCTCTCTGTACTTTAGTACAGGGGTAAGGCTGCGTACATCCGACCCCTCCTTACTCCACCGTAGGTAAGGATGATGATGATCATATATTAATAATAATATTTTTTATTTATAAAAATAAAATAAATAATGTAAAAAAAGAGGCCCCAACTGATGCCTCATCAAACTTCCAGCACCACCACCCCCAATCACCGGAAAAATCTCATCATGCATAATCCATTAATAATTCTATTTTGTTGGCATTTTTCAAAGAATAATAATGCATCGTCAATGACATTTTCAGAGAAAAAGTGGCATTTTTATACAAAATTGACATTTTTCGGTGGTTGGAGGTGGTGGTGCTAGAAGGCGGTAGAGGCAAGGGGAGATGATTGCATATATTTTATACTGTACATGGCCAAACAATACCTTTTTAAAGGCCATGAGCATCCAATAATGTCAATTGACATGATAAAGTTCAAAAAATATATTGATTTTTAGGCAAATTCTACTTTACCTCGTCCATCCATGTGGATCAATTAGAATATAACAATTAAATAATTTAAATATATAAATTATTTGGACCAATCAAATGCAGGTATGGTATTATTCCAAGTGGCAAAGTTTTTTGGAGGGAGTATTATATGGGATACCCTCGCTAATTTATGAGGTACGGCCGCATTCACCTTCTAATGCACAGTATGGAGTATTTACCTTTATATATAGAAGAATGCTCTAGGCACCACGTAAGGAGTTCTTCTCCACAAGCAACCCCTTCGTCCAGCGTGGCCACATTTCCATCTTCTCCTATGCTCTCCATCTTTCCCCGAATGATAAAAACCATCTTGTCAATAAGGCCACCCTTGTACAAAACAATGCTTTCTTCTATATATGTTGCTTGCCTTAATCTTTCACGTATGGCATCCAAAACTGGTTCTTCTAGAAGCCTAAGAATGCGAACCTGCAAAAAATAACATACCCGCCATAAAGAAACCCATACAAATTAGTAGGACCTGTAGTAGCTAATGCCTCATACCATTTATTCATGCCATTCCCATTTCCCACAAAACAAAACAAGATACCTACAGCCGACATATGAACAGCCAGCAGATATATAGTAAGGAGTAAATTTGTTTCGACCAGCAGGATTTGAATTTAAAATTTATATATTAGTATAATAACAAGAAGGCTTCAATTAGAGGCAGAGCATGTACTTGGCACCAGGCTGGCTGAACTAGGATTACCGAAAAATGAAATACATTGAGAAAAAACAATCTAATATTTCATACCTGAGTTCATCAAACATTTTACAACAAACTTATAATATAATTTTCCGGCTTAGCTAGTTGAAAATATAAGTAGAAGGGGTATAATTAGGGATGACTGGGATGTGACACGGCCTGCTAAATGTAGTTTGATGGTGAGAACCACAATGACACATTCACATTTATATGGGAGCAAGGACTCAAGTTTATGCTGAAGTGGTAGATGGCCAATGTTATTAGCTCAAAGCTCACCTTCTGGATAAATTTAAAGAGATGCCTCCGTATATCTCTCTGTACATCTTCAGGGAGGTTCTCCAACAGCATTTCTTCATTCACCCCTCGGGTAGCTGCCCAAGTATAGCGTTCAGCTTGTCGTACCCGCCTACAAGGAGGAAATATGAAGATCCTATTAACTTTCCAGTCAAAGAACACCATTTTATCCACTTCACAGAAAACTTTAGAAGATACCTTCTTAAACGTTCCGGCAGGCGACGATGGCACATCCACTTCTCAACATCACGGCGCCTCAGTGTCATTTCCAACTGCCTATAGAGAATATCATTATCCGGGCCGGTTAATGACCCGACGATTCAGTCTCGGTTTTTTGAAATCATTTTTTAAAGTGAAGTGTTTTAAAAGAACCGTTGAGTTGTCAAGCAATAGGGAAATGGGAAAATAATTCATCAAACTAATTGTTGAGATCGATCGAGACCGGCCATTTTCGGTCCCAACTTTCCTATACGTGGAACCCAGTACCATACTTGGGTTGTACTAAGTTCGGTTCCGGACTGGGACCGTACTTTCGGTCTTTTGGTCGGTCACAGAACCGGGTGAAAAAATTGTATGAACATTTTTTCAGATTTGAAAATGGAAAATTGAAAAATGAATACAAAAAACTGGAGATAAAAAAATTGGAAAATATCTCCGTTAGTAAATAGGCCCTAAACTTTTTCATACATTAGAAAACAGTTTTCTTATTCAACCTAGCATTTCCTGGGATTCAAATATATCTGCTGATCATTAAGTTGACTAGTGACATGACAAAGAATAGGGTAATTTTCACAATGTTGTCCAGTTTGGTCGCGTCTTTGTTGAAATAATGTTAAAATGGACTGAAATTTTCTGATTATAATGGGTAAACTTGTCCGCATTTAGTCTACCCATATTTAGTTTGCACAAAATATGTCCATATACAAATATGTGAAAGCTTTCGTAGTGATCTCCCATTTTCCAAACGTGTATATAACACCCATATTTTGTTCTTCCCACACAGATGAAATTTATATACCTCCGTTGCAAATTGATTTGCAAATTTGACTTTTCTTGGTCAAACAGTTTCATTTTATTTGCTTAATTAGGATGTCAATTTTTAATTATTTTCTAATTTGGAGTTTACAACTTTGAAGAGATTTTAATGTAATTTCTGAATATGTAAATTTTAATTATTAAAAATTGAGTTAATTATCGATAGTGAGGATTGACTGTTATAATTGGTTGACAAAAAAATGTTGACTTTGCAAAACAATTTGGGACGGAGGGCGTAATAAAGTAATAGTTGTATACTTGTACCTGCTTCCAAGAGACTGTAGAAAGTTTTGCATATTTCCAATGAGCAGAGCAAAAAGTAGGAGACCCAGTCCAATAATGGCCATAGTGAAAAGAACTTCCCACTCATAATAACTTGGAACTAGATTCCCCGCAAGAGTGCTTATTTGCTGACCATAAAAAAAAAATTACATCAGGTAGATATTCAACATGTATTTAAAAAGAGAAATGTTCAGGATAACAATAAAAGGATATCATCGGCCAGATATTTCTAATGCCAATTAAAGACTTAAGTTTAACCTCTCAGAAAAAATTGGTCAATAAATAGAACAGATAAAACTTAGGCTTCTAAATTATGTATCATTTCATTTTCATTTTCATTTACCCCAATGCCGCAAAGGCTCCCACCTACGGTGGGGTAAGGGGGGGTTGGATATACACAGTCTTACCCCTATACTAAAGCACAGAGACACTGTTTCCGGATGACCCATAGTGAAAATCGCGTCCAAAATTGCATGGACTGACTGTTGCTTCATAATAAAGAAGCGCAGACAGTTTAGTGAGCCATTTTGCTTTATTCCATCATAATCTCAAGCCAAAAAATAATGAATCTTTGGCTCCATTGCAAATGATGGAAAAGGCTTCTAAATTATGTATAGATAAAAAAACTGAGGTGTTTCAACAATAGTTTCCTCCCCACATTTTCCATAACCTTCTTCTGCAGAAATACATCATTAAGAAAAACACATGTCATTTGCAAAAAGAAGCATAACATACTCAGCTATTTGATGGTAAAACACATTTCCAGTTACTTTTCTACTTTTGGAATGGATATGCGACTGGAAGTTAGCTTCAAGCATCCATCCAGGTCAAGGGGCAAATAGAGGTTTAAATGCAGAACTTTTACCTGAACCTTTCCTGATAAAGTCGTTCTCTCATGTAGAGTACAAAATCCAAGTGAATTATTTTCGGATGTACAAAGCTGGCAAGTCGATACAGAAATAATGATTTCACAAAGCTTCCAGAAATAATACGATGTCTGGGACACCGCAGGCCCTGAATTTAACAGCCGGTTAAATCCTCCAGTGACCCTCTGGGGAGTTGGTTTCGGGTGGCCAACACATAGAACTCTTTGTTCCATGGGTTCAATTCCAGGGATCAAGCCAATTGACTGACCCAGAGGGCTATAATAATTTAATAAGGGGCCAGGGATACTTCACTAATTCGATAAACATTATAAGATATTCACACAATCAAGAAAAATATAGAACTACCTGACTATAACTACCTGAAAGCCCCAGAACAGTGAGTACACATATCTTTTAACTAAGCTATGCTTTGTTGCGAGATTGACGACATGATCATATATTCCATAGTCAAAACCATCAGTACGAAAACAAGCACTTGCATTCCCATCATTCTTCCATTGAATCCACGATGAATCTGATGAGAAATCACTGTAATCACTGCCATGCCCACAGTCAATGAATTCCTTGCACCTTTTAATTTGAGATTTATGACAAGCTTCACGAAGACATTGATTCACCCTCTGGAGGAGGAACAGGAAACATAAGGGCAGAGCCAACCCCTATACTTTAAAGATATATTCTTAATCTTAAAATATAACTTCTTATTACAACATATATAATCATAAATAATTACTCCGTATAATAAATTATGAAGTGCTTCATTAAAATTTTTGTCACTAGGTTCCTTGTAAGCTTTCACAGACTATAAAATTTGTGTCTATGTTATTCATGTCAGAAATAACAAAAACAATAATATTCCACTATTAATCTGTGAAGTAGGGAGACGTTCTTTCTATAATATGTTGCTTTTGAGACAATTTAGAAAAATACTGTAAAAATAAGGACAACCAAATCATCTTAGAAATTGCAGATATATTGCAACCATAGGGTTGTCAAAGTAGCTTGCATAAACCTCAGCACAGTTATGTCATGAAAATCTAAAATATCTAAATTAGCTTCCTACCTGTAAGCCCAAAAGATACCAACATGATCCCACCACATGGCTTGACAACATAAATGTTAGAAAATTGATCACAAAATTAGCCCATGCTGACTCAAATATGAAGCCACTTGGAGACTGGCCTCTTAGCACGGGAAGAAACCGCCACAGTCTGGGTACATACTGCACCAAAATTGCTGCACGTAAAAGGCTTTTTGCATTATTTGCACCGGATGATCCCATTGAGCCAGGTAAAATCAGCAGTATAATGATCTGTGGTGTGAAATGCTAAAGATCAATACCTCACAAATAATCCATTTTTCGCAAAACCATTGCCTAAAGGTGAAATGGGTACTAATTCAATAAGTGTGTAATTAGTCTATTGACTAGTCACTAGTATAACTCCGCTGAAAGGAGAAAGTAAGGTCGATTTTTTCTGTGGAGCAAGCATAACCACAATGCAGTGGCACTACATTATGTAATAGAGAAGTGCTACCTATATATTGCATTTTCATGGAAGTTTAAATGCAAACAACTTGCGAGCAAGTCATGCGGTTTTTACCTGAGGCAATGGCAAGACAACCAAGAAATCAATCAAAAAATATCCTTTAAGATAATTGACAGCGATTTTTTTGGGATGATCAACTAAGTCACCCGCTCCAACAACCCTGGATTCAGGTGCAATATAAGCCAGCCGAAACTGCAAAATTGGAGTTAGATGTGATGGGTAACAATTAGCATAATCAAGCCAACCATAATGAAGTTCACATGCAGTTACTGCCCTAGATGAAGAATTAAAGAAACCACTAAAAACAAAAATAGAAAAACATCTGTTTCACTAAGCCAACTAGAAGAATGATAATATTCATTAAATTTAAAAAATTATTTGGCACTATATATTTCACGCCACCAACCCGGGCATGTCATTATTAAGGTGGGTGATGAATTTGCAACTTGAACTAGGAAATTGCAAACATGATTTGGAATTAAAGAATCAGATAGAACTGCAGTAGTGTAGGCAGACGTTCAAACGGGGCTGGGCCAGCACAAAATAATTTTCTTGAAAATTTTAACACAACATAATTTACACTTACATTTAAGACATTTTTTAAATTTGGGCTGGGCCGGGGCCTAGGTTGCCCCCCCAGCTACGTCCATGAATAGAAGTGGCATATAGCCCTGTGACAGTCATTTTCTTCATGGTTTAAAAAAGTTTCTTTCTTTACTGGCATTGTCATTTTCTGACCCATGCATGCTAGTACAAGCCAGGAAAATAATCCTTAGCTGTTGGCTGAAAGGAGACATACTTCCACCAAAAGAGACCTAACCCAGTCAAGTAAATTCAAGTAAGACTGACACCCATACACTTATTCAACAGCAGATGCTGTAAAGAGAAGAGGAATCAGGCCACAGTGTTCTAATAGAAAAGATGTCCTTCAAATGCATCTGAGTGCCAGAAGAAAATAGTCACCTGAAGAAGCATGTGTATTAGGTATATGAAATCAGCCAAGCTCCTCCAAATCAAAACCGTAGTTGTCAGTGCCCAGTTAAGTACCATGCATTTGTCATCCTAAAACCAAAATGAGAACATTGATTCAAGATACATCAACCCAACTAATATAACATTAGAGAAGCAATGAGCATGTTACAAGAAAACTATAAATGTAGGTATCATTGCTGAACTACTAAATCATAGTTACTGTTGCATTTGAAACAAAGAAGATAAAAACATCTTGATTGGTTAAAGATGGAAATTGAGAACTGTTGAAGCATGAGACTTTTTCAGTAGCATCCTGATTATTCTAGAGAATCTTTATTAAGTTTGTCCAGCAACACAGAATACAAAAGGATGAGTCTCTTAGACTTCTTGTATTAATTAGAGTCTTAAAGTATTCATAGAGGTCTAGAATAATCTATCTAAGCTATAAATAAGGTGCTGGCAGTCAGTTCTATGTATAAAAAAAGTCATCAATAATAATTCTCACATATTTCCAATTCTCCCTTTTTTCATACTACAAAGTAACAAGTGGTATCAGAGCTGAAAGATTTTTAGGGCCACCAATCATGGCTTCCACATCTAACACAAAACCAACAATTTCTGTGCCAGCACCTCCTGTATTCAGAGGAGAAAACTATGACTATTGGAGAATTAAAATGAAGCTCTTCTTGAGATCAAGTTCACTGTGGGAGATAGTAGAGAGTGGTCCCCAACAACAGCAACAAGGGGTTGAACACATGATGCTGAATTAAAGGAGATAAGGGAAGATGAGTTAAAAGATGTCAAAGTCTTGTCTTCCATTCTCAATGCAGTTACGGAGACCATCTTCCCCAAAATCATGCGAGTTTCAACCGCAAAAGAAGCATGGGATTCACTCCAGTAAGAATATCATGGAGATGAAAAGATAAGAGCCATATGACTCAGCACTTTAAGGAAGGATTTCGAAAATTTGAAGATGAGGGACAATAAGACATAAAACATTACACTTCCAGGTTAATGGAAGTTGTTAATCAAATGAAAATTTATGATGAAGATATCAAAGATTCAAGAAATGTGAAGAAAATTCTTGGAACCTTGACCAAAAAGTTTAACACAATTATCGCTATCATTGAGGAATCCAAGGACATATCAAAGCTCACAGTGTTGGAGCTAGTTGGATAGTTGCTCGCACATGAACAAAAATTCAAGAAACAGTTTGAGACGGTTCCTACTCCTATGGATGCTTTTCAGTCTAAGCATAAACCAAAGACTTTGGAGCCTAAAGGTAGCAGCAATTACTGGAAGAAGAAAGGTAGTTCTACAGATTTTGGTGGTGGATATAAAAAACAGGCTGCTCAATGAAGGGGGAAATTCCCTCCTTGTGGCACATGCGGAAAGACAAATCATGCCGAAAGGATTGGAATTTCAAAGGTAAACCTCAATGCCGCTACTGCAAGAGATTTGGCCATATTGAGAAGGAGTGTAGACAGAAACAAATGGAGTCCAAAATAGAAGCTCATTTTTCAAGTAACAATCAAAATGAATATCTCTTCTATGCGCGCCAAGCAATAGCCACCAACAATAAGAAATGGTTAATTGATAGTGGTACAAATCACATGACAAATGATTCTAGCATCTTTTGCAAACTGGACACTTCTGTCCAAACTCCAGTTCGCATGGGAAATGGTGAAGTTGGAAAATCCAAAGGTAGGGGAACAGTTGCTATTGCAACAAAGAGAGGTACGAATGATGTGCTTCTTGTCCTGGAACTTGCTGAAAACTTGCTTAGTGTGGCTCAAATGATAAAAAATGGTTATTCACTTGTTTTTAAGAATGACCATTGCATCCTGATAGAAAGGAGATTGCTAAAGTAATGGTGGAGAACAAACGTTTCTCACTAAAGTGGAGCTACGTAGAGGAGACATCAAATAGAGCAACCACCGGAGACACATGGCTATGGCATAGAAGGTATGAGCATTTCAACTTGCGTGCACTAGCTGACCTTCACAAGCGTAATGTCGTGTGAGATTTTCCTTCATTCACATCACTAAAGAGCTATGTGAGCCTTGCAAATTTTGAAAGCGACATCGACTACCATTTGCAAGAGGACAAGCATGGAGAGCAAAGGAGAAATTGGAGCTTGTTCACACGGATGCATGTGGTCCTCAAAGAACATTGTCTCTTCACAAAAACAGATACTTCATCCTGTTCATTGATGACTTTACTCGAATGACTTGGGTGTACTTCATGAAAGAAAAATCAGAAGTTTTTCAAGTCTTCAAGAAGTTCAAGGCCCTAGTTGAAAATCAATGTGGCTCCAAATTGAAGATGTTAAGATCTGACAGAGGAAGGAGTATACTTCAACAGAATTTGATGAGTTTTGTAAAGATGAAGGCGTGGAACATCAGCTCACAGTTGGGTATACGCCTCAGCAGAACGGAGTTTCGGAAAGAAAAACAGAACCGTTATGGAAATGACAAGATGTATGTTGGCAGAAAAGAAAATGCCAAAGAAATTATGGGCAGATGTTGTTTATACCTCCGTATACTTGCTTAATAGACTTCCTACAAACACAATTCAAGGTAAAACTCCTATAGAAGCTTGGAGCAGGAAAAAGCTTACAGCTAAGCATCTAAAAGTGTTCGGTTCAATCTGCTATGCTCATATTCCATCTCAAAAAAGGAGCAAACTTGATGAAAAGGCAGAGAAAGGGGTCCTTACTGGCTATGATTCCAAGTCAAAAGGCTATAGGATCTTCGACCTTGAATCAGAGAAGATCGTGGTCAGCAGAGGTGGAGTTTGACAAAGATGCGATCTGGAATTGGTAAGAGAAGAAGGTTGAAAGAAGAGTGACATTACTCTCTCATTCTGAATTCAGAGCCTCACACGCCACTTTCATCTCTTGTGCAGGGAGAGTCACTATCTTCGAATGAAAATTCAGAAAACGCTACAGGCCCTTGTAGTAAAAGGGCACTCTCTGAAATATATAGTGACTGCCCTATCATCCATTTAGATCCCGAGGAGTGCCAGAGATGTTACTTTGCCATTGAAGTGCTTAGAGACTATAATGAAGCGGTCAAACATAAGGAATTGCAGGATGCTATGGAAACAGAAATCAACATGATAAAGAAGAACAAAACATGGGAGTTAGTTGACAAGCCTGTAGATCGAAAGGTGATTGGCGTGAAATGGATCTACAAAACCAAACTAAATCCTGATGGGTCTATTAATAAACACAAGGCCAGGCTAGTTGTCAAAGGATACTCCCAACAAGCCGGAATCGATTATGGTCTATGGAGATACATTTGCTCCGGTTGCAAGACATGACACAGTCCGGACCCTCATTGCTCTAGCTGCGCAAGAAAGGTGAAAAATATTTCAGCTTGATGTCGTCAAATCAGCCTTCCTCAATGGAGAACTCGAGGAGGAGATTTACATTGAGCAACCACCAGGATTTGTTAAGAGAGGAGAAGAAGAGAAGGTGTGTAAATTGAGAAATGCTTTATATGGCTTAAAACAAGCCCCGCGGGCATGGTACAACAAGAAAGTCAGGTTTTATGCACTTCAGGATGCAGAACAAGATAAGGAAGTAAAACTTGTTCACTGTCCCTCTGAGTTCCTTAACTAAAGCCTTACCAAAAGGCAGGTTTGAGTTCCTCAGGTTCAAGCTTGGTGTTACAGGGAAAAGTCTCAAGGAGGAGTGTCGAAGCATGAGACTTTTTCAGAAGCATCCTGATTATTCTAGAGAATCTTAATTAAGTTTGTCCAGCAACACAGAATACAAAAGGATGAGCCTCTTAGACTTTTTGTATTAATTAGAGTCTTAAAGTATTCCAAGAGGTCTAGAATAATCTATCTAAGCTACAAATAAGGTGCTGGCAGTCAATTCTATGTAGGGCTGTTAACGAACCGAGCTTTTATCGAACTATTCGAGTTCGAGCTCGGTTTCGAACCTAACGAGCCGAGCTCGGTTTCGAACCTAACGAGCCGAGCTCGGTTTCGAACCTAACGAGCCGAGCTTAACGAGCCTTCGAACTCGAACCCGAGCTGAGTTGTAAGTTCGAAAACTTAATCGAGCCGAGCTCGAACATAGTAGTATTCGTCTTGGTTCGAACTCGCACATATCGAACACCTGAAATTATAAATATAATTTATATATACTTCAAAATTTAAATATAATTAGTATGATTTTATGAATTTAAATATGATTATTAACGAACCGAATACTTGTCGAATCATTCGAGCACGAGCCTATTAACGAGCATCACCTAAATTTTTTAATTCAAGCATATTTATCAAGCTTATCGAACGCTCGTTTCGAACATCGAATGCCTATCGAGCCGAACACGAGCCTCATTTGTAAAGCTCGTCGAGCTTTGAGCTCAAACCCGAACACCACTAATTCCTTATCGAGCTGAACTCGAGCTTTGGGTGTTCGGGCTCGACTCGGCTCGTTAACAGCCCTAGTTCTATGTATAAAAAAATATTCATCAATAACAATTCTCACATATTTCCAATTCTCCCTTGTTTTCATACTACAAACTAACAAGAACATATAAAACCAACAAAAGAAAGGCAGACATGTCAATGATCAAGACATACATATGTAAAAAATGTTGCATGATAGAGGAAGAGGAAATAAAGGAAAACGATAAACATATGTTCCAACCTCTAAGGAAGGAAAGAAATCATAGAATCGATCAAGAAAGTCCAAAGACTCAATCAAAGGATCACACAAAACCATATTTGCTCAAATGAAAGTTTTTTGCAATAGGTCATGATTAGCATGATATTGGGAATAGTTGACTATTAAGTACGGAGCATATTTTACTTTATTTAAATATTGTCATGGATTATTTTTAAGGCTTCCTTTAGCACAGGAGGTGTTGAGAGAGTAATTGAATTTGCTATTTTGGAATTGGGCAGCCTACACAATTGTGCAAGTTAATCTTTTGGGAGCACCTTTGGGTATTTCAGTTTTATTAAACATCTTCCCTCTTGGTTATTTATAGCTTTGCCTCTTTACTATCTATCATTCTATCAATCGGTCTGACCCACAGCTTCTTGTCCTACCCTTTTACACTTTCTGTAATTTTTGGGGGAGACGAGGCAAACAAAAACTTGGGAAAAACTGCCCACAAAATCAGCCAAAAAGGCAAAACAATCCAACAGTTTTTTTCTTGAGAAATGGTACATCAAGCTCTCTTGGTATCAAGAACATCATTTATGGCGGTCCATTGATGATTTTGATTTATATGGACACTTTTATATGAAAAGCCCAGTTTGTTACCTTCAAGGATTGAAAGATGATTTGCTCGCCTTTCAAGTTTTAATATTGTTATATTATATTTTGGATGCAATGAGAGTGAAACAAGCATATCACACACAAAATCCATGTGATCGATGTTGCACCTTAGATATCAAATTTACTTATGGTGAAATAATAAAGATTGAATTTGGAGATCCATCGTTGATGCCAAGATCAAGATCAGCACCTCCACCTCCATCACCAACGATTCCATTTTTTAAATCATCACCTCCACCTTCTACACCTTTACCTCCATCACCTGCTAATTCATCTTTGACATTAGGACCTCCACCACCAACACCTTCTTCAGCGCCACTGTCATACGTCAAATGCACCTGTTACTGCCCCCATCACCAAAATAATCTCTAAAAGGCAATTTAACGCCATTTGTGAGCCTTCACAACAAGCCCAACATCTGAAAGAAAGGTTGCATGAACGAATGGAACTCTCAACTACAACCTACGATTGGATGTACATTCTCGACATCCCTGAAATTCTACTTTGTATTGTTATCACAACACAAACATGAGGGAACCTACTTCAAGATATTTAATAGGGGTAAGAGTACAAAATATGATGTCTCACACTTCACTTTTTTGGCAATTGGCAAATGTCTGACCTCCAGCCTTGGTGACAAGGCTATTTTGAAGCAGGTGGCATGATAAAGGAAAATGAAATAGAAAATTGATAGGTATATCCTCATATGTTCCAACCTCTATAGAACAAAATAAATCATACAATCAACCAAGACAGTTCAAATGATCATACTGAATCAGATTTGTTTAGATAAAAGATTGTAGCAATAGATTATGCTTACCATGAAATTGAGAATAGTAGATTATTGATAACATTTTAGCTTATTTAATTATTCTCATTGATTCTTTAGCATAGAATGCATTGAAAGATTAGTTGAATTTGGGACTCTTTTAGAGTTGGGCAGCCAGAGTGTTGGGCAAGTTAGTCTTGCTGGGGAATACCTTCCAGGTATTTCATGTTCTTTTTGTTCTTCTTCTACACGTGAGTTTCTTCATTTTTTTTCAGTTTTAGATAACATCTTCCTTCTTGATTATTGACACTCTTGCCTCTTTACTTTCTATAAGTCCATGCCTAATAATAGGGAGAAATCGAACTAAAAATTGGTTCTTGTTTTTTTGTGGGACCATAATCAGTATTGAGCTTGATTTCATGTTTCCTGCATCTCGTGTGTTGCAAAATAAAAGCACACATAAAAATTGGTACTTCTATTTAGTAAGTCCTTCGCCCCATATCAAGGTTTTCTGTGTGGTTTATGATGGTTGATTGATAAAGTAAAATCATCCCTGATTAAATATATATTACGGAGTACTTTTAATAATTAAAAATATACATATTCAAAAAGTACGTTATAAGTTCTACTAAATAGCAAAAAATCGAAAAGATTAAAACTTATTATATAAAACTAACATAAAGATTAAAATAGAATTACGTTGAGCTTGTTAATAGTGTATGAGAACCTTGAAATGGAAATAGGGAGTACTTAGATAAATGCCTTATGGTAATTGACTTCTAAATGATAACTAATTCACATGTTGTGGTGTTGACAATTCACTAGATTCAATTTTCATATGACATAAATAAGTACCAATGTTCATAAAAGCAAATTCTCACATTCAAAAGATGAGTGTGGTTGAGATCTGCATGTTGTGTTGGATGTATCGGAATACTAGAAAAGACCGCTTGGGGAATGAGAAAATCCGACAAAAGGTGGGAGTAACACCTATTGAAGATAAGATGCGAGAGTGATTGTTTAGTTATGTGCGTAGAAGACAGAGTGATGCAACTGTCACACGATTTGAGAGGTGGGGAGAGGAGACAACAAGTAGAGGTGGAAGAAGATCCAAACAGACGTGGATGGAGAATATACATGGGAAGGATTGATCTCATTTTATCTTTTTCATCTTATATTTTTTTATCCTTCTTATCTTATTTTTTATCTTCTTCTTTTTTAATCTCATTGTTTTTTGGCTTGGGAATATGATGGAATAAAGCAAAATGGCTCGTTAAACTGTTTGTGCTTCTTTGTTATGAAGCAGCAGAAAGGCCATGCAACTTTCGACGCGATTTTCATCATGGATCATCCGAAAATAGTCAATTTGTATTGTAGTACAAGAGTAAGGTTGCGTACATCTAACCCCCTTACCCCACCGTAAGTGGGAGCCTTTGCGCCACAGGGGTAATGTTGTTGTTGTGTCTTATCTTTATCTTATCTTTTTTACTACCATTGTCTCATAATGTATGATACACTTGGGGTTTGGCACAAGTTTTAAGAAAATAAAGAAGGATTGTTATTTTACCATTCTAACCTCAAAATGTAAGAAAAAGTAGGACCGGTCCACAAAAAGTAAAAGGTGAAGTGATAGATGATGGGATAAAGTGGGAAAGTAAAAAGTTTGTGGCTTTTACTTTGACAAAGTGATCATATTTTTGCAACAACCCAAAAAGGAAAGTGTATCTTACAAAAATGGGATGGTGGAAGTATCTTTTTTTTGTCTTTTTGTCTTATCTCATCTTCTTTTAGATCTGTTGTCATATATCGATTCATGTTAGCCGACCTCAAACTCTTTTGGGACTAAGGCTTGAATGTTGTTCTTGTTGTTGTATATTTCCGAAACGAGGAAAGGATCAATTGAGTACATCAACTCGTATGAGGTGGAGTAAAGAGTACACTATATTTCATCTGATATTTCTAAGTACACCAATTCGGATTTTTAGTGGTAATTGAGTACACTCGTTAGATTAACATGTTAATACGTCTGAGTTGGTTAACAAAATGCTAATAAGTCGACTTCCTGAAGGTCAAAGCCAGCCCTCAGCCCCTTGGTTGACTTTTCCTTGGTCGACGTCAGTCACCCTTGAAGGTCGACTTTCCCTTTTTGCCCGACTTCCTGAAGGTCGACGTCATAAATATGGTCAATTACTCGTTCTTACTCAGTATTCCGTTAGCCAACTCAGCCATATTAACGTGTTGATCTAACGATTGTACTCAATTAACACTAAAAGATCGAGTTTATGTACTTATGAATGTCAAATGCAACATAGTGTACTCTTTACTTCACCTCATACATAAGTTGACGTACTCAATTGACCGTTCCCTCTTTCTGAAACTAAGCTGTGAAAGATAATATACTCTCGTGTAGATAAAAGCTACATACTTATGATTTATCATCTCATAAAAGTAAATTCCTATCCAGATTTCTAAATGCGTTAGGCATGTAGTTTAGTTAAAATGCAAAAGTTTTCTAAATATTTGAAACTACCAAAATTATGTGAATACCTGATTGACAGTCAGCAAAAAGAAGAACAGCGGATCTATTGAAACTGCAAATAAACAAGAGATTACAAAGAACTTGTTCCACCGCTGTACCACCATAGCATGAGGGTTTATGACACCGGGTAGGCACGACCGAAATAAAGAACAACTTCTCTTTGCCCAACCTTTTGCATCTCCATAGATCATATTATTGAACTGCATGCAGTCACATTAACTACAAACGATTAGAGCCCTTCAGGTAACTGGTCACTTTGATGCAAACTGTCCAGGTATACAGTAAGAGCATGGAGGAAAAATTGATAAACTATATTCATGAAACTCTTTAAAGTATATTCAATAAAGTTTAAGATCACTAAAGCTAGGTGTGCATGTTAGTAGCACATACCATGCCCATATTACATGTAGCTTCTTGTCCTTCAAAAGTAACAACTAATATGGTCCAATCTTTACTCACAAGAATAACAAAAATCATTCATGTAAGTAGGTAAACAAGTGAGGATAAGGCAGAATACTCTGTGATCAAATTTTTGTGATGATTTTGACTTCCCCCCCTGCGCCTTTAAAATGTCAATAGTTGGGCATGTAGTGCAGTATTGGTCGTTGCATACTCCCAGTGGCCCCGACTTCAGAAGATGTTCATTTTTTCGCTCATAATCATAGTCTTCCCAACTATTTGGTTCCCTTCTAGCAAAGGAAGGGTATGTTTCTTCTGTTGTCCCAATTATGTTGGGTCCTAATGCTACTTGAGATGGTCTGAGGCTGCTCTTTGGTGGGTGGCCAAAATACAATGGACCACTCATCTGTATATAAGAAGTATGTCTTTCATTCATCATCGGACCAGTAAATCCAATGTGACTATTTTCAGTATCATATGACTGAGTGGAGTTTGCAGGAATAGATAGTGATCTCCTTGCCCTGTAGGAAAGTCTTCGAAAATGAGTTCCATTGTTTTCGTCATCTCTTAAATCTGTAGCTAATAATGTTGGTACTGCATCCCTTTCATAGGCCTCCATTTGTGAAGTAGTTGAGCTGTAAAAATATTTCGAAAAAAACTAACAATAAGATAAAGTTATGAATTGCTCTAACTCCTCTAAGACAACGCCCATATGGTCATAAAATGAATCACTCCCGCAGTCCCACAACTATATGAATATGAATTCTGCTTGAACTTGGACGAAAAAGCTGTACTGATAATGATAATCTCAAAGTACAAAAATAAAGGAAAATATCAGCAGCCCCTATAGGAAATCGGTACAGATACAATAAAAAGCAATAGATGTGGGTTACAGATTTGAATGCATCCCGACCTTAAGCAAATGTGCTAAACATAAGAGAGAAGCTCTTTTAAAATTTTCAATAGATTGAAGTTAGAAACATCATTTGGGGCACTGCCTTCTAAGGTCCAGTTCAGATCATTGCATAATAAGCTCTAGCATAAAGGGAACTTAAAGATTAACATAGTGGGAAATACGAATGACTTCAGAAAGTCCGTTTGTATTAGGCAGACTTGCATACCTCAGGAAAGAACTTCCTCCCAACCCCAAAATAATTACACTTTACACAACTTGTAAAACCACACAGCAGTATAATTCGCGGCCAGGAAACGACAATTGTTTGCTCTGATCCAGACGGTTGACAAGCATGTAGAGAAAATGAAGGAAGAACAGCGTATAGCCCGGTTTGGTTTCCAGTATAAGTATGCCCGGGATGGAACTCACATTCACTTCATCGCTTAAAATAGCAGCGATCGAGAATCTCAATGGTTGGGTACGGAGAGAAGAATATGGAATGAGATGAACTGGCTCCTTCCCACTTGAAGGGACGACAAATTGCTGGAGAATCGGATACCTCAATCGCAGATCAGAAAGTTTATATTATTCGCACGTAGATCATAATCAAGCTTTACTATTTAATAAAGATGAAGAATCTTATCGCCTTTTCGCCAAGTGATTACTGTATTTTTTTCTTATGTCTTTCAATGCTAGTCTTTCCTGATTCTTGCAAAGTTCAAACAGCTGAAGGTAGCTGGTTTTCGACCGTCTTTCTTAAGTCGTTGAAAGTCGTTGAAAAGGAGGTCCCTAAGTCCCAACTGAAGTCGCGGCCAATCTGCTCCCAGACTTGTACTGCTACTTCGGACTGGCGATCGAATCTCGTACCAAATCAGGACACATGTCCGGACATAGGTTGTCTCTGCTCAATATTCTTTGTCTCCTATCTTTGTCCCTTTACCTGTTCACAAACAAAAAAATGTTTATATTCACTCTAATGCCCACTTTTTTACTCATGTTTTGTGATTTTTTTTGTCTTTTAACATCAATTCACAGACAATATTTTGTACAAATAAAATATTGTCTGTGAACCAGATTCACAAACAAAAAAAAGTTTCACAAACATGATGGATATAAGGTGAGTATAAGGGTGGGTACATCAAACATTATTGATTCACAAATGATACAACTTGTACACAAATGTCGTCATAGGCAATTCGTGTAAAAAATTGTTGGGAAAAACTCCGGACTTTCCCGCTTCGTGAAGTTAAGATAGGCACTTAGGAATTAAAGTAGTAACGGGAGCACACGATTTAAATTCTCCAATATGGAACTTCTTCCACTATACAAAAGAATAGTAGGATTTACAAGGATGTTACAAAATTGTCCCACTCAATGGTGGCTCATTCAAGTTTGAGGATAGGTGATGGAGTATATAGACTCGGACCCCCGGGTCTCACGACTATTGGGCCCGGACAGCGGCCCACGTGCACTCAACTGATAGCATTTTCATTATTGTACATTATTATTATTCAGGTGTTCTAGATTAGCCTTTTATATTATTAGTCTATTTATGTAACCGGGTCTGTCAGGCCCATATTAGAGGCCCAGACCCGGATATTCTTCTATATATACTCCTTTTGGAGCTTGTAAACCCTAACTATAAAAGCCTCAATTCATTATTCATTCATCTTCTCCACATTTCTTGAGCTCAATCTCTCCATTTTATATATGTTTGGATACCCAATAATCCAACATTGGTGCTTTCATTGAGAGCTGTTATTGTCTCTCAGATCACTTTAGTAGGAATCACAAAGAATGCCAGAAAGATTGTTCTCGAAATCTCAAAAAAGATGAACAAAACATAAGAATTTGGAATTTCAATTGAACGAAAGTTGTGCTCACCATTCAGGACGACAATGCACCGAATGTTGCACCTGATTTCGCCACTAACACCGAAGAGTCATTGTTGAGATCACGACATCACTGCTTTAGATCCTTGGTCCAATTCCCATTCTCCTAGCGCCTAACAAAGCTTTCAGTCCAAAAAAAATTTAGCACATCTGAAGGTGATGTCGTAGAGGTCAACCAATCTAATGCTCTTGTCTCAAAAATTTTGAGCGAACTCGACCACAAGATAAGTGCTAAAAATCTCTCCTACGGTTATTTAGCAAAAAGATTTAAAAAAAATCATAGATTGAGACATTTGAAAAGATATTTTAAGTGATAAAATTGCGTTTACTCTTGTTAAGTGTGTGTAATTTTAACATTGAATAACGGACTAATGAAATCTTATCACTCAAGTACGCCGGACAAGCACACACACTCGTACACTGGCCGAGCACACACACTCGCGCCACCGGGTCACGTCATACGGGTGCGACGATTAATAAGCTCCAATATAAATGTTAATACCGCACACTCTTGACTTCATACGAGTTCTCGTGTGCTCTTACCCCTTCATAGTGCATCACACTCCGACCTCATGGGACGAGTCACACGTTCAAAAGTTTTTACTTGCGGGTTCGAACTACTAACCTCGGGCGGCGAGTTTAACTCTTGTTAGGGGCCTAGAGCCACGCTCTTCCGAGCAATTTTGTCACTTAATTGACATTCACATTTCTCGAAAAGGTTGATATACTTTAGTTCTTTGGGGTTAGATTATCCATTCGAGTGAGGAGTTCGACTCACTTACTCGCGGATTCAATCTTTCTTTCGGAGACTGGGTTGAGGCCTAACTTGGGAACTTGATGTCACTCTTTTTCAAGTAGTGAGTCCGACTCACTTACACACTGAGCCGTGGTTCCACACCAGGCCAGATGCTCTATTCTACACTAGTTTCTTTTATGTGTAGGTACAACCGAATGAAGTGGGGGACTGAGGGTCTTACCGTCTTCAAGGAAGCAAATGATGAACCTTACGAGTTTGAGCCCGACGAGAAGAACAATTCTAGCCATCCTATTCGCATATGGCGACCATTGCAATAAAGGCTGAAGATCTCACCTCTTGCTTCATCTTGGGGACGTCAGATGTACTCTTTTTCCCTTCATTAGAATTTTTTCCCATCGGGTTTTTTCCTAATGAAGGTTTTTAATGAGGCATCTCCCCAACATGGACAAGGGTGGGGCTCTTCTAGTCTCGGAGAAGAGCAACTAACTTGGACTACTCCCTCTTAGCCGAGTCTACTACTCGACTAAGGGAGTGGGGGACTCGTGATGGAGTAATGGGACTAGGCCCGGAGCCTAATCAGCCCAAGCCCCAAACTTGGACCCGTGGATCCAAGTCCACAACCTGGAGCCTGCCTGCCAGCCCAGCGGGTAGCCTGCCATTCCGTCCGACCTCCCGGCCCGGAAGAGTAACGGTCAAACAATTAATGCACTATTAATTATGTATTTAATTCCGTATTAATGTTGTAATTAATTAGTCATTATGATCGGTAGCGGTTACGATTTGTATACGCCTATAAAAGGCGGGTTGTAATTCGGATTATGGGAGGCAATTTCTATATGCTATTTCTGGCAACTAAATCTCATAGCTACTTTCCATTCTCGTTCTTGCTTTCCTAATTCCTGCTTGAGTGTCGTACGTAGCTTTCCTAAAAGCCTACGAGCGTCCTATTTTGGACCAACATTATTTGATGACGAAGAGCTAATCTACAGGCCCATCGGCCATATATCGCTCTGTCATCTTTATTTGATGACGAAGAGCTCATCTACAGGCCCATCGGCCATATATCGCTATGTCATCTTTATTTGATGACGAAGAGCTCATCTACAGGGCCATCAGCCATATATCACTCGGTCATCTTTATTTGATGACGAAGAGCTCATCTACAGGCCCATCGGCCACATATCGTTCCGTCATCTTTATTTGATGACGAGGAACTCATTTGTAGGCCTCTAAGCCATATCTTGCTCCGTCATCTTTATTTGATGACGCAAAGCTCATTTGCAAGCCCATCGGCCATGCATCGCCCAGTCGTCTTTAGTTGACGACGTGGAGCTCTTATGCAGGCCCCTCGGCCACACAGCGCCCTGTCATCTTTATTTGATGACGTGGAGCTCTCATATAGGCCTCTCTCGGCCATACATCACCCCGTCATCTTTATTTGATGACGTGGAGCTCTCCTACAGGCCTCTCGGCCGTACATCGCCCCGCCGTCTTTATTTGATGGCGTGGAGTTCTTATATAGGCCCATCAGCCATATATTGACCCATCATTTTTATTTGATGACATGGATCTCATACAGGCCCCTTGGTCATTCATCGACCCGTCATCTTTATTTGATGACGTGGAGCTCTCATACAGGCCTCTCGGCCATACATCGCCCCGTCATCTTTATTTGATGACGTGGAGCTCTCATCCGGGCACCTCGACCATGCATCGCCCCGTCATCTTTATTTGATGACGTGGAGCTCATCATACCGGCCACTTGGCCGTCTCTCCTCGTCATCTTTATTTGATGGCTTGGACGTCTTATAGGCCTCTCGACCACATGTCTCGATCACTTTATTTGATGACCCGGACATCACATTATGGACGGTCATTCGACCTATCTCTTAGTCATCTTTATTTGATGATTAAGACTACTTATCATGCCGAGCTACTCACATCTAGAGACTGTTCTCGGCCATCCCCTCAGCAGACGGACACTGTTGCAGCTCCACACCTAGGCCGAAGGGCTCACCCTTTTTGCTTCATTTTGGGGGGATCCGGTGTACTCCTTTTCCCTCATTAGGATTTTTTCCCACAGGGTTTTTTCCTAATGAGGTTTTTAACGAGGCATCTCCCCATTGTGGATCGAAAGGTGTCGACCCTCGACCCCCTATTGAAGACATAACGAGACATGCACTACTCTACTCCTATTCACCTCACTACATTCACCTCAAGGAGTGGGGGATTGGAAGAGCAGGGGACTTAGCGCCTCCGTTAGCCAAAGAAGCAGAAATTCAAAATTTTTCACGAAGTTTACTCATCAGACGACAGATCAGCACACAGTTCTACTCCCTTTCACCTCGAGTACTCTCGACTCAGGGAGTGGGGGATTCCTGCGCCTCCGTTAGCCAAAGAAGCAGAAATTCAAAATTTTTCACGAAGTTTACTCATCAGACGATAGATCAGCACACAGTTCTACTCCCTTTCGCCTCAAGTACTCTCGACTCAGGGAGTGGGGGACTCCTGGTGGAGTATATATACTCGGACCCCCAGGTCTCACGACTATTGGGCCTGGACAGCGGCCCACGTACACTCAGCTGATAGCATTTTCATTATTATACATTATTATTATTCAGGTGTTTTAGATTAGCCTTTTATATTATCAGTCCATTTATGTAACCGGGTCTGTCAGGCCCATATTAGAGGCCCAGACTCGGATATTCTTCTATATATACACTCCTTTTGGAGCTTGTAAACCCTAACTCTAAAAGCCTCAACTCATTATTCATTCATCTTCTCCACATTTCTTGAGCTCAATCTCTCCATTTTATATACGTTTGGATACCCAACAATCCATCAATAGGAACTTCCAAAGCTTTCTCTCTTCTCTCTCAAAGAGGCTCTCTAACTTTCTCACTATAAGAAACAGATTCACTCTTGGCTAGGATTGCTAAGATGGTTAGGAATGGAGGCTCCTATTCCTATTTATACTACTCCACCTCCATAATGAGTGGTGGAAAATAGTTCTCTAGAATGATCTACACATGACTACCTATTCTAGAGAATTCCAAGGAATCTCTATACCTCTCCATTCCCTTCCATATGCTTCCACACTCTTCCATAAGCTTACGGAAGGTTCCACACATCTCCAGAATATTTTAGAGGATTCAACACTATTCCGGAAGCTTCTAGAGAGTTCTAGACTTCTCTAGGATTCTCCGCAACGTTCTAGAAAATTCTATACTTCTCTAGAAAGCTCTAGAATTTTTCTAGAACCTCTCCAATTAAGGAGAGATCCCAACAAATCTCCCCCCCCCCCCCCCCCCGACTTAATTGGGGGGTTGTAGCAAACCTGCACCTTGACAGCAATCTTCGAACTTTTTTGTCGGTATTACCTTGGTCATCATGTTTGACCAGTTCTCGTCTGTGTGAACTTTGTCAAGATGCAATTTCTTTTCTTCGAGGACTTCTCGGATCCAATGATACCTTATGTCAATGTGCTTCGTGCGACAATGAAATGTTGAGTTCTTCGCCAAGTAAATTGCACTTTGATTGTCGCACTTCAACACGTACCTTTCTTGATCTATTCCCAGCTCGAGCAACATGTTCTTCATACACAGCATCTCCTTGCAAGCTTCAGTAGCTGCGATGTACTCTGCCTCTGTGGTGGATAATGCAACACACTTATGCAGTTTTGATTGCCATGAAATAGCTCCCCCTGCAAAAGTAGTTAGGTATCCCGATGTTGATTTCCTTGAATCAATATCACCGGCCAAGTCTGCATCTGTGTATCCTTCTAACACAGGTTTTCCTTTTCCAAAGCATAAACATCTTTTGGATGTTCCACGTAAATACCGGAGGATCCATTTGACCGCTACCCAATGTTCACTCCCTGGGTTGGCCAAGAAACGACTAATGACTCCAACTGCATAGGCGATATCTGGTCTTGTGCATATCATTGCATACATGAGACTGCCTACTACAGATGAGTATGTAATCTTCTTCATTTCCTCCTTTTCTTTCTTACTTGTGGGGCTTTGCTTCGAACTCAACCTAAAGTGTCCAGCAAGTGGTGTGTTCACTGGCTTTGATTTGTTCATGTTGAACCGTTCCAATAGTTTCTAAATGTACCTCTCTTGGGATAGCCACAACAGTCTCTTTGATCTATCATGAGTTATTCTCATCCCAAGGATTTGTTTAGCCGGTCCCAAATCTTTCATGGCGAAACTCTTGCTTAGATCCTTTTTCAAGGCATCTATTTTTATGCGATCTTGTCCAACGATCAACATATCATCAACATATAGTAGAAGTATGAGAAAGTCACCACTTGCATACCTCTTTATGAAGACACAATGATCGCTTTTCGTCTTTGCAAAATCATGCTCTGCCATGAAGGACTCAAACTTCTTGTACCACTTCCTCGGTGCTTGCTTAAGGCCATACAAACTCTTCATGAAGCGACATACTAGGTTTTCCTTACCCAGAACTTTGAACCCCTCAGATTGCTCCGTGTAGATCTCTTCCTCTAGGTCTCCATGAAGGAACGTTGTCTTGACATCGAGTTGTTCAATCTCCAAATCTTTCACCGCTGCTAGGCCAAGGACAACTCGGATAGATGACATCTTTACCGCGAGATAGAATATTTACTCAAAGTCAATGCCTTTTTCTTGACCGAATCCTTTGACGACCAATCGAGCTTTGTAGCGAGGCTTTGAGCTATTGTCTTCGGTCTTGATTCGATAAACCCATTTATTCTTCAAGGCTCTTCTCCCTTTTGGCAGCTCCACAAGTTCATAAGTGTGATTCTCATTCAAGGATTGCATCTCTTCTTGCATGGCTCTTCTCCACTCTTCCTTATGAATATCATTGATTGCTTCTTTATAGCTCTGTGGCTTCCCTTCATCCTTAAGCATCACATATTCCTCGGTGTTATACTGAGTGGATGGTCTTCTCTCCCTTGAGGATCGCCTCGGCTCTGGTGCTGGCAGAGAACTAGATTGAGGATCTTCCTGAGTTGATTCATCATGAGTCTCCTGGTTGCTTTGCTCTGAAACAGGCTCATGGTTTTCATCATCATTATCTTGATGTGTGTCATCCTCACGTCGAACTGTAGTAGGTTCGGTACTTTTGTTGCTTCTCAATTTTGGTTTCTCCAAGTTTTTAATATCTTCAATCGTTTGGTCTACGAAGAATACCACATCTCTGTTACGAACAACTTTCTTGTTGATTGGATCCCATAGCCGATAGCCGAATTCGTCCTTGGGTGAGCGCATGTAGATACACTCCTTCATCTTTGCATCAAGCTTTGCTCGCTCATCCTTGGGAATGTGAACAAATGTTCTGCACCCGAACACCTTGAGATGATTGTATGAAGTTCTTTTGCCCATCCAGACTTCCTCCGGGATGGCTCCGTCCAAAGAAACTGATGGTGTGAGGTTGACAATGTCAACTATGGCCATTATAGCTTCTCCCCAAAAGGACTTGGGTAACTTAGCCTGAGAGGGCATGCAACGGACTCTTTCTTCAATTGTTCTGTTCATTCTCTCAGCTAGCCCATTCAATTGTGGTGTCTTGGGTGGAGTCTTCTCTAGCCTAATGCCATATTTCTTGCAATAGGCCTCAAAGGGACCTCTATACTCACCTCCATTGTCAGATCGTACACACTTGATCTTTCGTCCAGTCTCACGTTCTACTAGAGCGTGGAATTCCTTGAAGGCGTCAAGCACTTGATCCTTGGATTTTAACAGGTGCAACCATACCTTCCTTGAATGATCATCAATGAAGGTCACGAAATACAATGCACCACCAATGGATCTCTCAGACATTGAGCACACATCGGTGTGTACAAGGTCGAGAATATTCTTTCTCCTAGTAGGCGGAGAAAATCTTTGGAAAGCAACCATGTGTTGTTTTCCAGCTAAACAGTGTGCACAAGAATCAAGTGACTTACCTTTCACGTCCGAGAGGAGTTGTTTCCGAGCAAGTATGTGAAGGCCTTTCTCACTGATGTGGCCAAGTCATTTATGCCATACCTCCATATCATCAGTGGTTATATTTATCTCTCCTTTACAGGGCTTTGCTTGCATCACGTACAATGATCCTTCCTTCTTCCCTCGAGCCATGACCAAACTTCCTTTGGTGAGCTTCCATTTTCCTTCACCAAAGTAATTCATCAGACCAGCATCGTCTAGCTTCCCAGCGGAGATAAGATTGAGGCGCATGGTCGGAACATGCCTCACATCTTTTAGAACAAGCTTGCATCTGGTGCTAGTTGTTAGGACGATGTCTCCTATCCCAACTATCTTGCTCCTATCTTGGTTTCCCATTTAAATCGTACCAAAGTCATCGCTTTGGTAAGATGAGAAGAAACTTCCATGGGGAGTAACATGGAAGGAAGCAGCAGAATCTATAATCCAAGAACTATCATCATAAGCAATGTCGAGAATATTACCTTCTCCAACGAGATATAGCAGATCTTCTTTTGCTACTATGGCAGTGATACTCTTCTCTTCTTGCTGCTTCTTCGTTGGGTTGACTTGGTCTTGTTTGACGTTACCAGCCTTTTGATCTCTTTTGAAGGATCGACATTCCATTTTCCTGTGGCCCATTCTTCCACAATAGTAGCATGTGACCTTCGAGCGTGACTTGGACCTACCTCGAGATTGTTGCGGATCTCGGCTCTTACACTGTCCACGAGTCACAATCCTACCCCGGTTCTCGATAACATTAGCCTCGGGATGCATAGACTCACCTCGTTCCATTCTCCTTGTTTCTTCACCAAGAAGACTATCACTAACGGTGTCCATGGTTAGCTTTCCTTCCGGAGCTAAGTTACTAAGCATAACCACGAGTGTGTCCCAACTTTCCAGCAAGGAACTAAGGAGTAGAAGGGCTTGCAACTCGTCATCAATCTTCATCTCAATTTTGGTTAATTGATTTACGAGACCCTTGAAATTGTTCAAGTGTTCAATCATACTATGACCATCCTTATAATCCAACTTCACCAATCGTCGAACTAAATTGGCCTTATTACGAGGTGTTTTCTTTTGAATCATGGACTCAAGCTTTGCCCATAATTCATAAGCATTCGTGTAAGTGGACACATGTTCGAAGAGGGATTTGTCGATGTACTTACGGATCATAGCAACGACCTTCCGATTCAGTAGCTCCCATTGAGCGTCGCTCTTGCCTTCCACCTTCTCTTTGTAGATGATGGGCTCATGCAAATCCTTGCAATATTGATCATCCTCCATCATCGGCTTCAAATCCAATATGAGTAGTTGTTGGCGGTGAGCTTGAACATGTCTCCATCATGGGCAACGTTATCCTCCATCTTGAATTGCACGAGCTAATGACGACATCAATTGAACCCGACTCTGATACTGCACTGTTGGGAAAAACTCCAGACTTTCCCGTTTCGTGAAGTTAAGATAGGCACTTAGGAATTAAAGTAGTAACAGGAGCACACGGTTTAAATTCTCCAGTATGGAGATTCTTCCACTATACAAAAGAATAGTAGGATTTACAAGGATGTTACAAAATTGTCTCACTCAATGGTGGCTCACTCAAGCTTGAGGATAAGAACTTCTTAAGCTATCTCTCTTCTCTTTCAAAGAGGCTCTCTAACTTTCTCACTCTAAGAAGTGGATTCATTCTTGGCTAGGATTGCTAGGATGGTTAGGAATGGAGGCTTCTACTCCCATTTATACTACTCCACCTCCATAATGAGTGGTGAAAAATAATTCTCTAGAATGATCTACACATGACTACCTATTCAAGAGAATTCCAAGGAATCTCTATACCTCTCCATTCCCTTCCATATGCTTTCATACTCTTCCATAAGCTTCCAGAAGGTTCCACACATCTCCAGAATATTCTAGAGGATTCAACACTGTTCTGCAAGCTTCTAGAGAGTTCTAGACTTCTCTAGGATTCTCCGCAACGTTCTACAAAATTCTATACTTCTCTAGAAAGTTCTAGAATTTTTCTAGAACCTCTCCAATTAAGGAGGGATCCCAACAAAAACTACATTCACGGTCGTGTGAGAGTGACACTAGCGTGCAAATCATATACCCCTCCATCCCAATTTACTTAGGCATGTTTGACTTTTCTAGTCAAAGATGGTAAACTTTGACCAATTATTTAAACTAATATATTTATGCAAAATATAATACTTTTATACTTTTATGATAATATTTTTAACAAAAAGCATTTTCATATCATTTTCATATTATTAATACTTTCTCTATATAAACGTATAATCGGTCAAAGTTAGACATCATTGACTTGAAAAGTCAAGTTTGACTAAGTAAAATGGGACGGAGGGAGTACTTCGCTTGTGCATAGCTAATATAGTTATTGCCTTAAGCAGGACTAGAATTAGGCTAAATCACAAATAGGATTACACCTCTAAAACATTCAGAAATCAGACTAAATAGGACTAAACATTAATTTTGTACCCAAAATACTTTTAAGTGTATTAATTCGTAAAAAAGGTTTTAATTCATAAAAAAATCATAAAAAATAATAAAAATCCTAGAAAAATATTAATAAGTTAATACTCTCTCCGTCCCTTAAAACTTTGTCATCTTTCCTTTTTGGGACGTCCCAAAAAACTTTGCCACTTTCCCTTTTAATCAATTATTTTGTGGTTACTGTTATTTCTCTCTCCTCTGCACAAACTTCAACCACACAGTTTTTACTTTATTATTCTCCGTGCCGGTCAACTTTGGCAAAGTTTTAAGGGACGGAGGTAGTAAAATATTGACTATGTATAAAATAAAAATATTATTTTAAAAAAATTAAAAAAATAATAAAAATAGTTAAAAACATTAAAAAATAAAAAAAATGTGGATGCCTGTCCTACCTCTACTCCCTGCACCACCACCTCTGACCGGTGTAAAAATATCAATTTTTCGTAAAAATATCAATTTTTCGTAAAAAATGCCATTTTTTCTAAAAATGCCAAAAAGATGGCATATTACTCTTTGATAATGCCAAAATTTTCATTGAAACTGCCATTAATATGACATTACTAATGCATGTGACATTTTTTTCCCGGTGACCGGAGGTGGTTGTGCTTGGGGTGGCAGAGGCAACACTAATATTTCAAAAGCTACAAAGGTATATTTGTCCAAACACACATAAATTACTCATGTCAGTGATTATAAAACAATGTAGTCCTATTTGTGACTGTGGACTACCTTTTACACCTATTTAGATAATTAACTTGCAAACATATGCACGCTCTTTGATATCTGCGGACATACACACGCTCTTTGATATCTGCGGACATACACACGCTTTCGTCTGGTTGTTATTCGTTGGGGGTCTGCATAGGAATTCTGTCTGGAGTCACAGTCAAAGGCCCAAACAAATTGGATATAATAATGTATGAATATAAAAAATATTTTACAAAAAAAGTGTAAAAATGTAAAAAAGTTACATAAAAAATAAATTCGTTAGTAATTCAGTTGAACAAAAAAAGTAAAATATAGTGTATGATTATGAAATACTCCCTCCTTTCTTTTTTAGTTGCAACATTCCATTTTTCACGTTTACCAACACACAACTTTGACCGTCATTTTATTTAATTATGTATTAATAAAAATAATTAAAAATCAGATAAAAAAATTTTATTCCATTTTTATTCAATATGAAATGCAAAATAATTTTCTACTTCTTAGAAAACAATGCCCGGTTGAGTAAGGATCGGGCCGTGCAAACAAGAATAGCCTTTTCAACATTTCAATAATTGAGTAAAAAATCCAAACAAAATATCTTCTAACTCCTAATTTTTATTATAGTATATGAATATTTGGTCATATACTTATTTTATGTGAATTAGTAATTTTTTGTAATAAATTGGTAAAGAAAAAAATAAATTAAGTTGTAACTTAATTAGTTAAAGATAAAGATAAGTAAAAAATCACAAATAATTAGATGTAACTCACGCATAAGAAGATGTAACTCACGCCTAATAAGATGTAACTCAAGCATAGTAAGATGTAACTTCATATATTATCAAATGTAACTTCAAGAGCGGAGCGGCTCGTACCTATGGCTCTAGGTTACGAGGGGTTTTGTAAGTCGGCGCCTCCTTTCATTCGGCAATTGAAGTGTGGTAATCAGAGGTTTGATTGGTCGACTGAGTGAAAGCGGACAGGTGTAAGCACTTTTTCGAATGGCAAGGCTTGAGTTGGCCTCTAAAATCAGTAAGTCTTCGGTGAGAAGGAAGGAGAGGAAGGCGGTGCAGGGTGACTGTCTCACAAGCAATTACGAAGTCTGGGTGTGCTTTCTCCGGCGAGCAGCAGCGCGAGCAGCGGTGCAAGTGACGATGGAGGCCAATACCAAGCAAGGAGAGATCGAGAGACTGGCTAATGTGCACAGACAAATGGAGATGAAAAAAAAGGATGAGTTTCTGCATGTTGAGGCTACGGCTCCCGACATTAACAAAGTGGGCTTGTCCCTGGTAGGGACAATTACCTCTGAAAAGTCGAGATGTTTCCCTAATTTTCGTGGTACTATGGCGAATGTCTAGAAATCTGGAAGAGGTGTTTCAGTTCTATAATAAAAGTGATATAACCGGGTTTTGGAGGAAGGACCATGGACTTTTGACCAAAATCTTATTGTGCTGAAAAAATATGTTTCAGTTCTATAATAAAAGTGATATAACCGGGTTTTGGAGGAAGGACCATGGACTTTTGACCAAAATCTTATTGTGCTGAACAAATTATTTTGTTTTTTTCCAAGAAATATTAAATTTTATTAGTAAAATGAGAGAGAGAGAGAGTACAAAGCGTTAATGAGTGGATAAATCTAATGAAAGTAAAAGAGCTTAATGTAACCGTATTCTAAAATCGAAAACAAATAGGCTTAAGTAGCTAATGAAAGTTTTTTGGGTTCTTCTAGGGTACCTCTTTACATTAAGAAGGTACGGTACCTCTGCTTATGTGGACAAATAAGAATGATACATGTGGAATTTTTAGACATAACCTTACTCGGTAATATTTATTTCAAGGATAGATGCATTTGCACTTTAATCCCTAAGATAAACGTCTGTTATGATGAACTAAATGCAGGAAATAAAATTAAACTAAGGAAAGGAAGATTGTTTAGGCTGCATTCCAACGGACGAACTCAAGTAGAAACGATTCTCCTTAGTTACCGGCCGAACACAGAAAGGAAGACTACACCGGTATGGCAGAGGTTCTCCAAACGCAGAACGGAAGGACAACTATGCAATGTACACCGTGCACCAGTTTGACCGGCAAAATCAAGGAGAAACGATGCATAGCCGTCTTTGTATCCTTCTGTGTTTAGAGAACAATTACCGGAGTCCGGAAGTCTTCTGCGTTCGGATTAAGACAGCGGTTGCGTGTTTAATTCAGTTTCATTTACCGTCAATACTCTGTTTGCTGTAGGTAGGGATGGCCTAGGCCCGGGTCAGGCCGCCGGTTCAAGAACAGTGGCCCGGGACCGGCCCGAGGGTTGGACGGGTCCGGTTCGGGCCGGGCCACCCGCCCGGGTCACGGGTCGGGTCCGGTTCGGGCCGGGTCGGTTATTTTTTTTTATATATAATTTATATTTTATATTTTATAGTTTATAGTTTTATAAGAGTATTAAAAACAAACTTCAATTGCATTTATTTGAAATGAAATAGGAACTACATTTGAAAATTAAAACAAACTTTAAGAGAAACATTTTGAAAATTGTAATCAATCGGAACTTCCCCCACCTCCCGATCCTTTGGCTTTGTGACCTTTGTCACATGACTTCATATGCTTGATTGCATTCCCGAATCCGCCTGAAGCCCCCATAATACATTTTTTTTCGCACTATTTGCAAATTGCGTACCACATCCCGGTCTTCGGGTCCTTCTGCTTATCAAAATTATACCGTATAATGGCATTTTGATTTTCCATCTTAACTTCTTGGAGAAGAGAATTAGAGAGTAGATATATAATATATTGGAGAATAAGAGAATTAGAGAGTAGAGAGTTAAGAATGAATTTAGGAAGAATTGGAGAAGAGATATGAAAAAATGTTTAAGAGTAGGAGTATTTATAGGTTTTTTTACCCCCCACCCCCCCACCCCCCCCACCCCCCCGGACCCCCCCTTTACCCCACCCAACGGCTATATAGCCGTTTGGGTTGTCCCCAGCCCCACCCCCAAGGCCTCAACGGCTAGTAGCCAAAAATCAAAAATTTTTTTTTTTTTTTAAAATAGACCCGGACCCGGACCCGGGCCCGACCCGGCCGGGCCGGGTCACAAAAATGCTGAATCGAGCCCGCCCCGCCCCTTCCCCCCGGTTCGGGCCCATACCCGGTCCCGGACCGCCCGACCGGGCCGGTCCCGGGCCCGCACAGTACCGGGCCGGGCCGGGTCACGGGCCGGGTGGCCCGAACCGAATCCAACCCTAGCTGTAGGGATTGAAATGCAAATTAGATACTCTTTAAATTAAATACGGATTAATAGAGTGTCTATGTGTTCAAACAATCCATGTGTAAAACTATTACTTGTCCACCTAGGCAGATTGTACCCTACCTCCGCAATTATAAGATGCACCGTAGAAATACTCAAGTTTTTTTGCCAATCTGGCACTTCTTCGAGGAAAAGACAATTTCCTAGGATGCTTAGGCTTGATAGAAGTCCAATTAGGATCTGCGAGACGATCCAGTAAAGCTTGATGAGATGGCAGAATTCTAACAACGATGACCTCATCTTCGTTTGAGTTTGCACTCTCACCCATGGAGGTATGCTCTAGCTTTCTCGCTCCCGATGCAATTGATATGAATTCTGTGACCCTGTCAGATTCCAGACTCAAATTCTCTAAGTCAACCCAAAAGAGAGATTGGGAAATGAAAAGCTTGGGGCCTCTTTACTAACAGAGATATTTTCGAGTTTTTCAGAAAACTGGAAAACTAGAAAATAGAAAACAGGAAACGTGTTTACCAAAGAAAATTTCTGGAAAATTAGAGAAAGGAAAACAGAAAAACGCGTTTACCAAAATGAAAAAAATGAGACATGTGTCTCTTTTCCTTAATGATTTGGAGAATCGACTTTTACTAGTTTTCTAAATTTGGAAAACGCAGATGTACAGGTCGCTACAATAAATTTGCATACTTACAACTAGTGGTGGGTCCGGTCCCGCTCCGATGTCGATTCCATTCTAGTACCTCCATCCTCGTACCTTACCCCTACCTTACCCTACACTACCCACCAAACCCCCACCCCGCATACTCCTTTTCCCCACAATGACCCTACCCCTATCCCTACCACATGCCCCTACCTCGGTCCCACCCCAATCCACCATACCCTACCGCCACCCCCTACCACCTCAACCCCACCCTGACCCACCCTACCCTACCCCACCTCGTATATTACCCCTTACCCTACCTTACCCCTTCCCACATGCCCCCTACCTCGGCCCCACCCTACAGCCATCCTACCCCCACCCTCGTACCGCCATCCTACCCCCACGTACCCTACTGTAATCCTACCCCCACCACCATCCTATCCCCCCACCCTACCCCTTCCCCTACCTCGGCCCCACCCTGATCCCGGCCTCACCCTACCGTTATTCTATCCCAACTCCCTACCCCTACCATACCCCTACCCCAACCCTACTCACTACCCCCACCCTTACCCCTAACCACCCCCTTAACCCACCCACTATCCCACCCAACTTCGTA
Organism: Cuscuta europaea; assembly: GCA_945859875.1. Lineage (NCBI taxonomy): Eukaryota > Viridiplantae > Streptophyta > Magnoliopsida > Solanales > Convolvulaceae > Cuscuta > Cuscuta europaea. The sequence continues at coordinate 5,156,827 of CAMAPE010000002.1, forward strand.
CCCCTAGACGTTACCACCCCACTCCCGACCATACTCCTTACCTCATCCCCACCCACCGCCACCCATACCTTCCTTCCCTACCCCGACCCCTACGAGTAGGTATGGGTGGGTATGAAGGGTTTTAGGGGAGTATGGGTAGAGTGTAATATCATGGTAAGGGTGGGGGATAGGGGTCAAGGGTGTGGAATTGGGTGTAGGGTGTAGGGTGGGGGTACGAGGTATAGGGCAGGGTAGGGGTTAGGAGTATGGGTACACGTACGAGGTGATCGACCCCACATATTATATTATATATTTGTATTCATGAATGTTTGTGTGTCTATATATGTATAGGGTAATTTTGAACATTTTAATGTTAAACGGTATTTTAAACCTTTTGAAGTAAACATGATCTTATAACATTGCTTATTTTATGTGTCGCTTATGAACGCGAGTCTTAATAAGCACAATTTAGTAACCCGTGAAGTAAACGTGTCAGTCTTCTGGATGATCACAGAACTGAGTGAAAAAATTGATGAACATGTTTTCAGATTTGAAAATGGAAAACTAGAAAATAGAAACCGAAAAGTGGAGATACAAAAACTGAAAAATAAAAACAGAAAATTGGAGAATGAAAAACAGAAGTAGAAAACAAGAAAATATCTCTGTTAGTAAACAGACCCTTGTTTTCTTGTTCCACCATAGCATCTACCTCAATACACTCTCTACCGGCTTATCACCCCGTTCTACATTTATTTGCATCTTCTCCTCAAGCACCACCAAAGCTTTTGAGAGTTTTGAAGTAAATTGGCAGAAACCATTAACATTCCACAATACGCAAAAATCTTCCAAAACAGGGTGGAACAACCTCGATCCCTTCTTTCCACAATACACAAAAATCTTCCAAAACAATTCGAGCCTATGGAGATCTCCAATGTTGTAGAATTTTCGTACCTCAGTTGATACCAACTAGCACGAGATTGAATTGATTCTAGATTTTTGATCATCCGTCTGTATTTAGACACACATTTGATGCATGTTTAGATCGACTTTTTATGGTTTCCTTAATTATTTTGCGTCACAAGTCTCATTTTTAGCTCAAGTCATAGTTACTGGACGTTGGTTAGAATTTTGTGTTGTTTGTAGTCAAAATCAAAAATTTAGAGTCCGACACCGGCGCTTGAGGAGCAAACGGGATGATTCAAGAAGCATTCGAGAGTGAATTGAGAGCTTTTGAGGTCATCGGGAGGTTCACGATGAAGATTCGATGATAAAATAGTTCTAGGATTGGCTCGAGAACAAATGAAGAGGAATAGAGCTTGAAAACGGCGTTTAGGATGACCTTTTGTCAATCATTCAAGCATATCATTTTGTATAAACATTGAAAGGACACGAAACAAGTTTCATGTGAAAGCCAACTTCAAGTGCTACAAATCATACGACGACACCTTTGCGAAAATCCGAGAGGAGAAAGGTGAAAACAGACGAAGCAGTCAGATGATCGTTGTTGCGATTTCAGAATGCGACCTTCCACCATTTTATTTATATCTTTTGATTGGATGATCCAAATCCACTTTTGCAAGTTGTGATGGATAGAGGACTTAATTAGCTACAACTTTCATGAAGGGAGCATTGTCAAATTCGGAGAGGAAACAACGCTGGAGCTACTGCCAGTCACGCACGCCGTGCCTGCCAGGGAGGCACACAATGCCTTACCCGGGACACGCTTTTTTGCTCCGCAGGCACGGTCGTGTTGGGATTGGAAAATTATTCTATTCAATATCAAGAACAGAATTACAATAGGAGGAGCAAACTCTCACACTCAACTATTACAAAAAAACAATCCTCACCAATACACTTCTACACTAAGTGTATTTCACTCTTCACATACTTTTCTCACTTTCTAAACTGATACTATGAACAACAATGGAACACTTTATTTATAGGGCTGGTTTGGAGACATGAGGAAGTTGCATCCAAGCTTCCTAGTTATCTCCATATCTTCTCTCACACCTATTTGTTGGAGAGCTCTTTCCAAGAAGGTGCCTCCATGTTAAGGTGTCTCTTGGCAAGTTCCAAGAAAGAAGGTGGAAGATACCTACAAATCTCCCCCTCCACCTTTTTCTTTATTTCTCTCGTTCCTGCAGTGCTCACTGGCTCCCCCTCGCTGGCAACAAGTATCCATTCGGATGTGGAGTATTTTCTTTGTGGAACTATGCCTCGCATAGAACGTCGAACATGAATACCTTCAGATTCGTCTTCAGATGAAGGCTCCCCCTGCTGAGGAATATCATCACTGTGAGTATCATCATCACCTGCTGAACCATCACTCTCGTGTTCGGTAGAATCATGCATCTCCTCGTCGCTGAGAGGAATGTTTGATGATACAGGCACTTCGTCTTCTGGAGTATGTTGTTGGCGGATTATTGGAGCACACCCATGAAACTCGTTTTCATAAAATACAACATCTCTGCTTCGAATAACTTTCTTCACTTTGGGATCCCACAACCGGTATCTGAATTCTTCATCTCCATAGCCGATGAAGATACATGGGTTTGACTTGAGATCAAGCTTCTGTCTCAACTCCTTGGACACATGTGCAAATGCCTTGCACCCGAACACTTTCAAGTGAGAGTAAGAAACATCTCTTCCTGACCATTTCTTCTCTGGCACTTCAAAGTTTAAAGGAACAGAAGGTGACCTGTTTATAAGATAACAAGCTGTCAGCACAGCTTCACCCCAAAATGGCTTAGGTAGCTTAGCCAGACTCAACATGCAACGAACTTTCTCCATAATGTTCCGATTCATTCTTTCGGCTACACCATTGTGTTGCGGAGTTCGTGGAACCGTCTTCTTATGTCTGATTCCATATGCGGCACAATATGCTGAGAATTCTCGGGAAGTGTACTCTCCTCCATTGTCTGAACGCAGACACTTCAGTTTCTTCCCTGTTTCTCTTTCTATCATGGCATGAAATGATTTGAATCGATCAAACACTTGATCCTTACGATTTAAACAGTAGGCCCATACCTTTCATGATGCATCATCAATGAATGTCACGAAGTATCTGCTTCCTCCAAGTGACTCCTCTTCAATGGGTCCACATACATCAGAGTGGACAAGACTGAGTAACTCTGTATGGTTCTTCTTGGTAGAACTGAAGGAAACCTTGTGTTGTTTCCCAAATAGACAGTGCTCGCATGAATCTAGGGCAACACTTTTGCCCATGGAAATGACTTCCTTCTTTGCAAGAGTTGTCAATCCCTTCACGCTCAAGTGACCTAACCTCCGGTGCCACAAGTTTGGTGATATCTCTTCTTCAACAGCATTGAGACTCGGATGACACAACTTTGCATGAGTTTTATAAAGAGTGCCACAAATATGGCCTCTTGCAACAACCAAGGAACCTTTAGATAGCTTCCACGTACCTTCTTTGAATCGGTTAAGATATCCTTGTTGATCCAGAGCTGTACCAGAGATAAGATTCAATCTAAGATCCGGAACGTGTCGAACATCTTTCAACACAAGTGCGCATCCGACATTGGTTATTATGTGCACATCACCAATGCCAGCAATCTTCGAGAAACTGGTGTTTCCCATCTTCACAGCTCCAAAGTCTCCGGACTTATAAGTTGTGAATAAGTTCTGGTGTGGAGTTGCGTGAAATGATGCGGCTGTATCAATCACCCACTCAACATCATGAGTGCCTACGTGTAAACATTTTTGTTCACCATGTGTAACAAGACACACGTCTGATGACAAACTAACCATGGTCTCACCATCTTCTTGGCTAGTATTTTGACTCGTCTGTGGCTTCTCTCGTAGAAACTTTCTACAATCTCTTTTCCTATGTCCATAATTACTACAGTAATTGCAATATCCTTCGAACCAAGTATTGTTTTCAAAGGACATACCTCTCTCTTGTGATCTTCCGCGAACTTGAGAATTTCCTCTACTTTGACCTTGACCTCTACCTCGATCTCGACTTCTTCCTCCATTTCTGCCTCCCCCTCGTCTGTTAGTTTCTGATATGAGGACATATGATTGTTCCGTTCCGGCTTCCTTCCTTCGGGCTTCTTCATTCATCAGGGCATCTGTGACCATCTGCATAGTCACCTTCCCATTTGGAGCAGAATTACTGAGAGTGACAACAAGAGTCTCCCAGCTGTCAGGTAGAGAGCTCAAGAGTAGTATCACCTGCTCTTCATCTTTGAGAACCCATCCGGTGGTGCTCAACTCATTCACAAGATCCTGGAATTGACTGGTGTGTTCTGACACCGAAATACCCCCACGTAATTTGTGGTTTACTAATCTCCTCATTAGTAACGTCTTATTTCGGGCGGTTTTTGCTTGATACATGCTACCAAGCTTCTCCCATAGTGTGTAAGCACTTTGTTCTTGAGCAACATGGTGGAACACACTATGATCTATCCATTGTCGAATTTGTGCGACAGTTTTTTGATTCATTTTTGTCCATTCTTCATCCGTCTTTTTATTCGGTTTCACACCATTATTATCAAGAGGATCCGCTAAATCCTTCAAATTTAGCAAATCCTCCATCCGAGGCTTCCACATATTGTAGTTTGTGGATGTGAGAGCAATCATGGTGTCCGACGATGATTTATCCATAATAAAACGCTCTATATATCTCGTACCTTATTTTCGAAGCCGAATTTGGACAAACGGAGCTCACCGTTGGATCCGGAATGGCCGAAAATGATAAGAACCAGTCTGACCTCATCCAAAACTGGTCTGGAAACGGGTGAACCAGCCTCCAAAAGCACGAACCGGTTCGGTCCGGTTCAGGCAGCAGCCCAGCCTGCAGCCCAGCCTGCAGCCCAGCAGGCGAATGACGTGGCTCTGCTCCCTCGCTGACGTGGCGATGACGTGTAGCCACGTGGCGTCTGACGTGGCTCACAGCGGACAGGTCGGGTGGATGACGTGGCAGATGACTCGACACCACGTGTCGCTGATGTGGTCCAACGTGGCGATGACGTGGCAGCTGACGTGGATCGTCTTCTTCCTCTGGACTGCGTGATGACGCAGTGATGATGCAGGCAGTTTTTCGGCAGCGCGTACGGCCTCTTCCGGTGGCCAAAAAAATCCCCAAAAATACCAGATTTCTCGTCTCGCCGAGACGAATCTAACGGTATGATCAGATCCTGATTCCGAGCAACTTGAAAAATCACGATTTTCTAACCTGTAGAAATTTATCTGAAAATGAGAAAACAGTGTATGGAAACTCCACCTCGCTCTGATACCACTTGTTGGGATTGGAAAATTCTTCTATTCAATATCAAGAACAGAATTACAATAGGAGGAGCAAACTCTCACACTCAACTATTACAAAAAACCAATCCTCACCAATACACTTCTACACTAAGTGTATTTCACTCTTCACACACTTTTCTCACTTTCTAAACTTATACTATGAACAAGAATGGAGCACTTTATTTATAGGGCTGGTTTGGAGACATGAGGAAGTTGCATCCAAGCTTCCTAGTTATCTCCATATCTTCTCCCACACCTATTTGTTGGAGAGCTCTTTCCAAGAAGGTGCCTCCATGTTAAGGTGTCTCTTGGCAACTTCCAAGAAAGAAGGTGGAAGATACCTACAGGTCGTGCCTGACCCCGGATCTCCTATTCCAGCTCGAATTTTACCCCTTCTTTCCTATTTAAACAGCCTGTAAACCCATGTTTTGAGGGGGAGCTTAGAGAGAGACTTAGGGATGAATTTTAGAGAGTTTTTCAGCCTTGTTCTTCAATTCCTTGGGATTATTTGTAAGTTCCTAATTTTTAATTAATGGCAATTAATTCTATTCTTCCCAATTATATTGATTCTTCAATTATGAGTTGTGAGTAGTCTTAATTAGGAATTTGTGGTTGATGAAGGGGTGAATTATGATCAGGGCCGATCCTACGAGTTTTTTGGTCTGAGTCGAACTGTAAAAAAAGGCCCTAAGGAATTTTTGGGGAGGAATGTTCATGTCTGGAATTCCGGACAGGAATTGCCGTCCGGACGACGGTGTTTCGTCGTCTTCCCAGTGGAATTTTTTGATGAAATTTTTATTTCATGTTCCTCATCAAGTCTAATTTATCCACAAAAAAGTGAAGCTAAAAATTCGATCGTGAAGACCGTCAAATGATTTTTGGAAGATAACCGCGCCAAAATATACATATAAAACGCAGTTAACTTCCGAATATTATTTGACGACCTTCCCGATTAAATTTTAAGCTGAAATTTTGTGTGGATAAAGTAGACTTGATCAGGAATATGTCATAAAAACTTCATCAAAGAATTCCACGGGGAAGACGGCCAAATGCCACCGTCCGAACGACGGTTCCTGTCCGGAATTTCGGACATGAACTTTCCTCTATATAAAGGTAACTAATAAATTTCTGTGCCCTAATTTTTTTACAAATTTGTGGGCCTGAGGCAGTTGCCTCTTCGCCTCATCTAGAGGTTCGGCCCTGATTATGATGTATGGCTAAACTCATGATGGATTAATTGCATTAATCTTGATTTAATTTGTGTTTGGATGATTTTATTGATATCTTTTGTAACCTAGAACGGCCGCTAGAATTACAATTGCTTGTAGAATAAATTAAGAGAAATCTAATTTGTTCTAGGACACCTTCAAACACACTTAATCGTTCGCTAAGAGATTAATAGCGATTAAGGGGTCGTACGCTCGTTCTTTTTGGCAATAATTTTAGATACTTGTCGCATGAGAGATCAACCTGGTTCCCTAAATTATTGTACTCTACGTCGCGAGAGCGGTTATAACTTAGTAATGATTAGCGAGACTCAATTAAATTAATTTCATGTGATTAAACCTGATCAGCCAAAAATCCGATTACCCCGGAATCAATCCTTGTTTCCTTCGTCATTAGTTAGAAAGAACCCAATTTATTTTATTCGTTTAATTGCATTTTAATTTTCTAATCCAACCATTCTGTCACAATTTATTTAATTAATTCCTGATTCCCCTTTATCCATCCCTGTGGAGACGATACTCGTACTTACACGAATATTCTACGATCTATTTTAAGTGAGAGAAAACTGTTGCATCCAAAGTTGTTTTCTCTGCAAAATCTGGATATTATTCTGGTGAACGTCAAAAGAAAAATGTTTTCTCTCGATCTTGAAAGATAAATCATTGGATGGTAGCAGTGAATCCCCAAAACCATCATATCATGCATCAATGTCCTCTTCGATCTTCCATCGCGTTGCAGCACCTTGGCAAGCCAGTTCCGGTTAGACGATTCCCCCCATCAAAAACCCGCTCCCTATTACCTGTCACCGGTGATTTCTGCCAATTCCCATTTCTCCATGTTCCCTCTTCGATGTTTCTTCGCCATCGCAAGTCGCTAGGTCCCAACAGTGATTTCCCTAGTCTTTATACCTTTTCCCCATTCAGATTGTTATTGATTCATTTTCGTAGGGATATATCCAAAAAAGATCAAATTGTCATAAATCGATTCTCTCATGCGATGAAGGGAACTGCTATGATGAATATCCACATCTACATCTACTGAATCCCTCTCCGATGAGCCCCTCCCACCAGACCATTGACATTTAGACCCTCCCCAACGAGAAGCTGAAGAATCCCATCCTTTACCCAGCCAACTTCCCCTTTATCGTGAATCCCTTCTGAAGGCATCCAGTGATAGCCTATGAACTCCCTTGAACAGATTCGAATTCGTATAAGACGATTCGAATTCGTAAAATTCAAATACAAATACAAATAAGAATATTAAACTTGATTCGAATTGTTATCAAATACAAATAAGAATATCAGAGTATTCGATTCGAATATTAATCAAATATATTCGATTAATAATAATGGTAATATTAATGTCAATATTATTATTAATAATAATAATAGTAATAACACTACAATAACTTTTAAAATATAGCAATACCCTCAAAGTGTAATCCATATATATACTTTTGCATACAGATTCCAAGCTCATTTGTAATAAATCAGAATATAAATACGAATACAAATTAATTTTTTGGTTCAATTTTTTTTTCAAATACAATACAAATAATTATGTATTCGATTTGAAAAATAAAATTAGAATTGTTTAACATTGATATATACAATTATCAACTTATTTCACACATTATATGTATAATTTCTAATATGTGTGAGTTAGTGTTTATTTCAAAAAGTTTAAAATAGATTTATATTTATTACTAATGAAATTAATTCACTTTAGTATATTGTGCACCTTCCAAAAATGCATCGATCCATTAAATTTAAATTCTAAAAACACATATTGAGTCATAGCATGTATTTACAACATAAAAATACGGAGTATAAGAAAAGTTATTTTAGAGTGATATTTGACTAATATTTAACATATGCTCAAATCGATTCGGTATTCGTATATGATTCGTTAACTATTCGTGTCGTTAAACAAATACAAATCAAAATTAATATTCGTTTCATATTTGAATTCGAATTCGTATTCGAAAAAATTAAACAAATACAAATACAAAATCTCATTATTCGACTCGATTCGATTCGTTTACAACTCTACTCGCCCAATAGCTAGGACGAACGCGAATCTCACCATTGCCGCCCTCACCGCATCTATGTGGTGACGGTCTCCATCGCCCCACAACCCTATTTGGAATCACCGATCACCTTCTGCTTCTCATTTTTATCAATAACTATATAAGCATCCATTGTGTTGAACAAGCTAAGGCAAGGAGATTTGCCTTTGGAAGTGTCCCTAAATAGAACTGATTTCTGGCTACAAGCCCATGACGTACCAGTTGGATACTTCTAAGAATTGAAATAAAAATTTGGTAATTATGTTGGAAAATCTATTAAAGTGGATGAGTACAATTTTTCTGCTAAATGGAACTCATTTGTGAGAATAAGTGTTAGTATCGACTTGATCGGGTCTCTGAAAAGGAAACTCTTTCTCCCTAGTTTCTGTTTTGGGTGCAGAATTATTGGTCATGCAAAAAAATTATTGTCCGCGCAACCCTGATGGTACTAGCTAGGAAGAGTTAGGGATGTCAAAACTATCTGGCCCGCAATGACCCGCCCTGGCCCGAGACATTTGGGGCAGGTCTGGCCCGCCCCGTCTTGAAAATGGGGCGGGTCCGCCCCGCACCGCCAATACAATGGAGCGGGTTCGGGTATTAGTATTGACCCGTGCCGCCCCGTGCCGCCCTGACCCGCCCCGCTCCGCTCAATATATAAGTATATACATACTTTTTCTTAAATTATACTACAAATATACTTCAACATACATATGTGTGTATAAAATAAATCATAAATTCTTTGATCTTGTAATACATCAATATATATATTAGATTGAGATGAACGCCGGATTATCAATGTCTTCTTTATATATAACATTTTAATACATATTGATGGAGTATATGGGTCTAGGCCCCAGGACCCACATACTCAGAACAACAGAAGGTGCAAGCCATCAAGTTGTGCCCTCGTCGGCCCAAGGATCCCCGTCGGCCGAAGAGGGACCAACTCAGAATATGATCCTGAAGCCAGGGAACTTGGGTGTCCCCGTCGGCCGTGCCCTCGTCGGCTGTGCCCTCATCGGCCACGAAAGCCTCACAGAACTAGATTTTACACTTAATCATTTCTACACACATTGTATTCGGCCCAATAGCGGTCCAGTTGTAAATGGGCCTGTAAATACTTCCCCTGGAGGTAGTTGTAGGAGTTACAAAATCATCGGCCGTATTTTTCCTGTAAATACTTCCCCTGGAGGTAGTTGTAGGAGTTACAAAATCATTCTATTGAAGCATTTACTTGCACTTCTCTCTCTAGCTCTCACTTCTCTCTAGATATATACTCTATCACATATATTCAAGTATTAATATAATTAAATAGATTAACTATTCAAATCTAAGTGATTTTTCCTTAACTTTTGAAATTTCTAGCGTATCGTGAATTTGATTTAATATATTAATTTTTAAAAATTATTTAAAGATAAACTTTATGTGAATTCACTTGGTAACAACTTTTCACAAATAAAAATACATACTAGCTAATTAGATTACGGCGGGGCGGTGCGAACTCGCCCCGCATGGGGCGGGTTATGGGTCAACAAGTTTGGATCCGTGCAGGTCACGGGTGGGGCGGACCCGCCCCGTCAAGTTACGGGGCGGGTCTGGATCTTGCAGTACCCGCTCCGCCCGACCCGACCCGACCTGACCCATTGACATGCCTAGGAAGAGTGGAGGATTACCATTTGGACAAGAGTTGAGAGCTACAAAAGGACGCATGTGGGAATAAGTGGCTTGTTCCAATTGGCAAAGGGAGAGGCAAAGAAGATGAGGGCAGAGCCAATTGGATAGAATTGGATGTTCAAGGAGGACTTAGGCAAGGGCAAGAGCACCACTCTGCAGGAGATAAGAGTGAGCAGAAGATTGAGCGCCAAAAAATGGACTGCATATATAGTAACACGGAGGTGGAGTTGAGGGTGCCAAAAAATGGGGGTGGAGGCGGGCTGCAGTGCCACATCCCGCCTATCTGACAGTTGAAGATTGGGCATGATGATTCAAAAGTGATGGAAGCAACAAAACTCCATCAAGTGAACTTTTTCTATATATTTGATGGATAGTGTACCCAGGGGGTAGCTTATCCGGGGGGTTATTGCGGGGAATAACAAGAGAGAAGTCAGAGCAAGCAAGTATAGAGAGAGAAAGCATATTTAGAAAGTGTGCAACGTTTATGACTTGGTTACAAATGGGAAAAGGGAGTGCTATTTATAGTAGCAATAAATGCCGGACAGGGACACGTGTCAAGCGTTCATTGGCCGAGAGGTCACCTCAACTGGTTGGCGCTGGCAACCGCATGTGGCCGCATTTAATGCGGCTGTTGGATGGGACGTTGTACAGGGTACGGTGATCTGTACGCATGTGGAGCGGATATCGTGTCGGAAGAGGCGCCCTCGGCAGTAGATGAATAGCCGAGGGCTCTGTGTACCGGGGACCCCCTTAGTGCCGAGGGCTCCCACTGCCGAGGGCTACTGATTTTCGCCGTTTTTTCCAGTAACTTTGTTTTGCTGTGTTGGCCCTCCTGTGAGAGTTAGAGCCTTCGGCCAGGGGGCCGAATGCACCCCTGGTGCGCATTGTGGGCTGCTTGGTATTCTAGGCGCCGTGATTTGGGCCTGTCGGGCCTTCTGGGCCTGTTGGGCCTTTATTGAGTAGTAGGAGTCTGTGGACCGGGGGTTCCCGGGCCATATACTCCATCAATATTTATGTTTTTTTTTCATTTCAGTCTATTTTCCTTTGGTTACTTTGTTTTTATTTTGTCGTACAATAAGAAAGGTTTGGTTGTTGGTTTGTTTTGATAGTTAGTATATTTGTTGGAGGCAATCAGGCTAACTCTGTCGCTAATAGACTCGAAACTCTCACAGTTGCAGCGATTAGTTTCGCACCTTTTGGGGTGGCTTCTGGTCTTGGTGGGTTAGAGGGAGTGTTAGATCGTTGGATATGGTTGTTTGTTTGGATCTTGCTATTTTAATATAAGCTATTTCCTTCCCAAAAAAACTCCAAAAATCTAAATAAACAAACTTAATGTTTTAAAAACCTCTAAAAACATATAAAAGAGAAAAAAATATTATAGAAAAAGTGTGCACATATAAAGTATATTACAAAAAAGTGTATGAATAAAAAAATTAAAAAAAGTATGAACATAAAAAATATTACAGAAATAAAAATAGTGTATGAATGTGAAATGCAATATACTTATTTTAATTAGATTGATAATTTTTTTGTTATGTATTGATTTCATTTTCATTTACCCCAGTGCCGCAAAGGCTCCCACCTACGGTGGAGTAAGGGGGGGTCGGATGTACGCAGTCTTACCCCTATACTAAAGCACAGAGAGACTGTTTCCGGATGACCCATAGTGAAAATTGCGTCCAAAATTGCATGGACTGACTGCTGTTCCATAACAAAGAAGCGTAGACAGTTTAGTGAGCCATTTTGCTTTATTCCATCATAATCTCAAGCTAAAAAATAATGAATCTTTGGCTCCATTGCAAATGATGGAATTGTTATGTATTGATAAAGTATAAAAAAAATAGATTCAATTATAATTTAAGTTGATGATTTTTTAGTATTTTAATTTGATGAAAAAGGATAAGAATTGAAGAAAAGATAAATAAATAAAGAAAAGCAAAGGAAAAAGAAATAACGATGCTCTAGGAGCAAAAACGAAAGTGCAACTGCCTTAAGTAGGAACGGCACACCGTGCGGACGGTGGGTCAATCCCACTGTATAATTCACGGGTATGAGGAATGCAAATCAGTGGTATCCTTCTCTTCTTCAACACTATCACTATTTATTTTTATAATTTTAACTCGATTAAAGTTGAAATTTCATGAAATGGTCTAAAAATCATACAGAGTACATATTTTCAAAAAAGCTTTTGACTTGAGTATTACTAAAAAAAATGGACAATTGACCTTTTTTAATTAAAAACAATATGACTAGTAAGCTTCAAAAGCCTTTTTTTTATCAATATTACTAAAATGAATTGAAAAGACAAAAATATGATCTGTTTTAAAATATTCCAAATATGTGACTAAGAGTCATTTACTCCTTGTGTTTAATATATTAATATCTTTTATACATTTGATAAGTGTTCTATAGCCACCAGCGCTTCTGAGCCGCTGATCCCAGCACCACCAGGCTGCCACCGGTATCGTCGCGGCACCACCGCTGCCATCGGCACCGCCGCTGCCACCGGCACCACCGCCGCTAACTCAGTGACTTTCTGTCACTGACCAGTGACTTCTACCTAACCCCAGTCACTAGCCAGTGACTGCCACCCTACTCCGGTCACTAACTCAGACTACTCGGTAACTTCCAGCCTACTCCGGTCACTAACTCAGTGACTTCCACCCAAATCCGAACACCGCCGCCGGTAACTTCCGCCACCTAGCACCCCAACCCCTGGAACAAGACAAACCTAGCCCACCCCAACCCACAGATCTGCCCCGCCAGCCCATCCAGATCCAAAGTCCAGATCCCAAGCCTGCAACTAAGCCCCAACCGCACCACCGCCTGTAACCATAGCCGCCAGCTCGTCACCCCCATCCTAGCTTTAAAAACCGTCAAAATCACCGGTGCAGAAGAATGAGAAGAAGAGTTGCAGTGAGAAGAAGAAGAGTTGCAGTGAGGCAGCGGGGGCAGGGGCGACTGGAGTGCGGTGGAGCGACGGGGCGTGAGGGCTGCTGTCTGGTGGGTCGGCCACAGGTAGAGAGAGACGGAGTCTCAAATGAAGAAAACTAAGCTAAGGTCCGTATGTTTTAAGAAGCTAAGCTAAGGATTTTCATTTATATATAAGTCACATTTTTGGAAAAATTCAAAATGGATCATAGTTTAGGAAATGCAAAGTCTAGTGTAATTTTCATGCCATTTTTTCAGCTTTAAACTACTAAATTAATTACCCCTACTTTGTCGTGATTATATCTTATAGTTACATGTCCCACCACGGTGACGCCCGACACAGTGGCATCTCGCAGTGACCACCGGTCGGTGCCACCGGCCGATGACAGTCGCGGGCCACAATGACATCTCCAATGTAACTCCGTCCACAGTTACTCCACCCACCCAATGACCATCACTGCCCCGACTAGTGACTACCGCCGTACTCAACTAGTGTCGCGACCGGCCACCGCCCCACCTCGACTTGACTCTCCAGTCACCTCCTCACCCCCTACCTCTAGCCCACCGCCACTATCAAAACTCTAGCCGCTCGTCCACCACCACCGTCGTAACCTTAGCCACGACCTCCAACTTCCCCCCGCCACATCACCTCTCCATCGAAGCAAACAAGGGATGTCAGTGAGATGCTTCAAATTGGGCGGCGATCCTCCGGATTTGGATCTTCGTCATTGTTAGATAGAAAGGAAAAGAGCAGTGATAGTAGAAGCTTGGCGGCGGCGAAACCGCCACTCTAGCGCCCACCCTCCAGCCACCACCGTCATAACCCTAGTCGCGAGCCAACTGCCCTCGCCACCTGCCCCCAACCGTAATTTTTACATCGCCACCACCATTTGCTAGGAATCACCACCACCGAAGCACGACAACAACCATGGAGCCTAGCCGCCGCTCCTTTCACCTCAGATCAGACAAAATTTGTAAACCATAGTCGGCAAGCACCGCTCTACTAGCGTCGGGCGTCGGCTCACCATCACCACTTGTCACTTAGCCGCCAACCCTAGCCACCTCTACTAGCCACCGTCACCCTCGTTCGCCCTCTCCACGCAAGAAGAATAGGGGTTTTGAGTTTGTGCCAATGAGAGTATGACGTGGCAGCGTGGTACGGTGGAGGGGGAGGGAGAAGTTCACGAGGGAGAAGACAAGGGAAGATGTGCCGGATCAAGCCTGGAGAAGTGCAAGGGCATTATCGGCTCTTTAATTAAAATGGATAAGTTTTTTGTCCGGATCTATTCTTGGTCACGTTTGTGTCAATTCGGAACTCATATTTGTCATTCTTTCAACTAAAAATTCACTCATATTTATGGCAGTTGTTAATATAATTACAGGCTTACGGCAATACAAGCAAAAGAAAATACGAGTATTGTATATGAAAATGTCATTATTAGGAAAAGAGCAATCACAGGGCACTGAGGGCAGCCAAGTAATTTTAGAACTTTAAAGCAGTGCCGTCCTACTGACTAGTGATGAGAAATTGCTACATTGACATCCATTTTGCACCAATTGCCCATAAGTGATGCCATTTCCTCTGATTTGTCAAACAAACCTAGCAGTCCACCTGTATGTATGAAAAGAACCTTTCTCCCTTCCCACTTTTTTGGATTCTCACCCATATCTTTCATCATCCCATATGCCGCTTTCCCGCTGTATAAAGCAACAGAGAGAGAGTATTATCATAAGCATGCAGTAAATAAAAAGATATAACATTAATTATCTCGCCATCTATATAAAACAAGTTCGCACAAAACATCATCAACATTCATTATAACTTGATTTTTCCAAACCGTGTTTGTTCACTGATCTCCCAAACACATGACTTTAGCAACACACACATATAATGTGTGTAGCACTTCCTGTACTTCAGAATTCAGATGAGGCACTGTTCAGTGGAATCACAAACATACTTGTCATCCACCTCAAAACTGGGGTTAACACTTGATAATAAGTCCAGACAAAGAATTACTATGATTGATAGACAATACCTGTAAACGGGGTCAAGAACTACACCAGTGGTTTCAGCAATTTCTTTGACGAATTTGAGTTCCTCACTTGTGTTCATAGCATACCCAAGACCTTTGGCCTGCAAATAACCAGAGGGATAAGCAGTAACCAAGTTGTCAACAAAGATGCTTTTTTTCATTAAAAAACAGTAGCAACGGATGAAGCTACCAGGTTGACAAAGAGGTGAATGGGAATCCTTACATTTTGGATGCTGACAATATCAGATGAGCTAATCCTTGCATCGAGTCCATCGAGCAGGAATTGAACATATTTGTAGAAGTACTCAGGATCATCACAGACACAGAATGCATTAACCTTCATTCCAAATCTAACCTCTTAGTAATGGAAACAAATAAAGCAGAAAAGATAAGTGGATAAAACACAATGTAAACAACAGTTACTTTTGCCTTCAAGCTACTAAGCCACGACCCAATTGATAATCCAGCGACTGTACCCCCACTGAAGTATCGAGAATAAACAATTCAGTTAACAGATTACCATAAGGCTACAACGCAAATGCAAAACTCAATTAGTAGTAGTATATATTGAGATGACATCTAAAAGACTATATATGAATGTTAATAATATACAATCATGGAAAAATTATATCAATGCTCTGATTTTTTCTATTTATATTAGAAAAAATGACTATAACTTAACTCTAGCCTTTCAATGGACAAAAATATGACCACTTTTATATGACCACTTTTAATATTTTCGAAAAAGTGATCATAATAGGCCTTCTACAATTGTAAATCCATCACTTAAACAAGAACAACATTACCTCGATGCCGCAAAGGCTCACACCTACGGTGGGGTAAGGGCGTCGGATGTACGCAACCTTACCCCTGTACTAAAGCACATAGAGACTGTTTCTAGATGACCCATGATGAAAATCACATCGAAAATTGCATGGACTGGCTGCTGCTTCATAACAAAGAAGCGCAAACAGTTTAGTGAGCCATTTTGCTTTATTCTATCATATTACCAGGCCAAAAAACAGTGAGTTTTTGGATCCATTGGAAATGATGGAAAACCCATATACCAAAAAAAGTATCACATAAGCATGTTAACTCTTAAAAAAAGATCACATCAGCTAATTTACGGAAAGGTGACTATTTTTAACAGGTCATTTGCAGATTTGTTTTTTTCTTTTTTCTTTCTCTTTCTTTCTTCTTATTCTTTCTCGCCGGTTCTTCCTGCCACCGTGCGATGAACTTCTTCCAGCCTTCTTACCCTTCTTACTTTTTTCCTATTTTTCTTCTTTACCTTTTCATTTTAATTTCTGTCTTCCTCACCTCTCCTGGTTGCCCAGCTCCTGTGCCCCCTCTTGCACTTCTTCTATTTTTCCTTCTTATTTTTATATTCTTCTTTTCTTCCTTTCCCTTTTCCCTAATTAGACGATAATGTTTACATAAAGGAAGATGAAACGTGTATAAGGTGATGAAACAAGTGCACTGCAACTTGGGGATATCTTCAAATTTAAAGCTTTGAGAGTATGAGGGCGGTAAACAAACTAATAGGGGACATGTGGGAAATGATGGCGGCAGAGACAGCAAATCAGTTATGACTTGATGGTAGGTCCAAGTTGGGGGAAGAGCCTCGTTCGCAAAGGTGCTCGACCGTAGTGGTGAAGGCTTATCTAGTCACATATAGCAGATTTAGGATGAGCCTATAGTTCTATAATATAAAAAATAACATAAGGGAGAGAGAAGAAAACAACCTGCCACATGCGACAACTATGTCATCAAATTTTTGTTCAAGAGTTGCATGCTGAATCTGATGTTCAATCTCTCTAATAGCTTCAATATAGCCCCTGAAATAGAAGTATGTTGTATAAATACATAAGAGGAATTTATTAGGGACATGAAAGATGAAATGTGTTGATATAGGGCTCGGATTATTGAAAACTATCAATCTAAGACCTAAATTGTCATGAACTATATTATTTGTTTATTTTAAAATTTTTAAATACATAATATTATTTAGTTTTATTAAACTAATAGACTTTTGTGAAGAAAACTTCATCAAAAATTAGCAATGGAATACGTAAAAAATTAAACAAATCAACATCTATGATATTTTAGGTCTTTGATTGATAGTTTTCAATCATATAGCTCTATATCAGCACATTTCATCTTTCAGGCCCTGGATTGATAAAGATCCATAAAAATAGAACTACAAAACTAGCAGCATACTGTTAAAGTAAGCTTAAAAGAGGGAGGTTGTTCATTTAATGGTTTTTAACTCTCAGAATTTACTTAAACTAAGATATCAGATATAGAAGACCACCTCTGCTTTCTGTAATAAAGGTAGAAGATTGACTCCAAGATTCCAGTTGAAAATCACTTCATATTCTTGCTTTGATATGGTTCCAAAATGAATTACGTATTGCATAATAATCCAAAGTATAGAAGAATAAACCAACCAAAAAACACTGACAAATGAAGTAAGATATTTCAGTGGGCGGTGAGATTGCAATCCACCAAATTACTTTTTCCCCAGACACCCACAACCTCTTGTGGGCCTGTGGCATGAGTAAGGCACACTTAATCATACACCAAATCCTCCAACGGAAGGGATTGTTAGTTTGATCCCATGAGAGACACGCTTAATCCAGCACAAAATTCTCCAACTAAACATGGGATTGTTAATTTGATCTAATCCGAGACACCCTTAATCCTGCACCAAACCCTCCAACCAAACAGGGTATTGTTAGTTTGACCTCTTCCTGAAATTTCCAACTCCCACGATTAGAATCACCGCAATATGCCAGGTAAAGACTTGCAAAGAATACTGAACTGCATTTCTGCCTTAGAGTATTGAGCATGAGACTTGCCTATAACAACCTCCGGCTTATGGGCAATTAGTAACAGTCAATCACTAATACCACAGGAGAACACCCACACGATACGGTTAACCAACATTGCACTTTTAGACATTCAAAGAGAAAGGTCAGACATTTACTTCTCAAAATTTAACCCAATTTGTTTAAAAGCAGCATGCACTGATCGGTTTTATCGATGGTTTATACGCTGCAATTGTATTTACCATTGACTTGCTAACTTCCCTGAAAAAATTCAGTTAGCGCGTGCTTTTATGGAAAGTTTTCAATTCAGGTTGTGATCTGCATATTTGACCAAAGGGAACTTTAATGCTAGACTATTGCATCAAATAAAAACCTCACCAAGTTCCTAGCGAATTGGATCCGCCAACAGGTATGACATATGGTTTTCTCCCTTCACGCACTAACTTTTCTTTCAATATCATACTAAGAGCCTGAAATAAATAAAAAATCATTACAATATGCAAAAACATAACAAAACAATATGTTTTAAAAAGATTATCAAAATGGATGCAACTAACATCCTTATCATTAGTTCATAGCACCCATTTAAGTTAATGTCAACCAACCTCCACAAATAAAGAGAAGCATGAATAGAGACTGAATCTAAATTATGTAGTCTGGACTCAGAGATAACAACCCCGTCAATATATTGAAGACAATCAATCATTTTGGAGAAGTTTACGGACCAATTGTGATTTTATGTCTACAACTGTTTTCTGGTTAGGAGGGGGGGGGGATACGATGATGAACGAAGAAGATATGCATACCACACCCCCAACTTTAGCATATTCTTCTTTTGAAACAAGATGAATGTGAGCTCCAACTAAACGCTCAACAAGGAGATTCCCCGTCAATCCAGGATCTTCATCCGCAAGAACCTGAAAATGTCAAGGAAACTCACAATTAGGGTAAGAAGGAATTCCAAAAGACATTTAAGTTACTAGAAAGCGAGCATTTGTGACACACCTTTGAAGTTCGCAGTATGAGATAAGTGTCAAGATTCAGATATTTGGCAGCTACAGCAGTAGCACGACAGTGATTACTTTGAATGCCACCGATGGTGACAATACAGTCTGCTCCTTGTGCCACGGCATCTGCAAACAAGAATTCCAGTTTTCGCACCTTGTTACCACTCAATTGCATTCCTGAAAGGTCATCACGCTGTAGACACCAGGTTTTTCCTATCAGAAAGGGATAGCAGAATAGACAAAAGCGTAATAGAAGTAGGCATATCAAATACTTCGTACATTAAGCAGAAAGAAAAAGTCTACAAGACAATTTTGATGACGGATGAATACATTTCCAGTACAAGCAATGCTTTCACTCTATGCAATTTTGGAGCAAAGTTTGGTCATGGACAAGCCCTTCTGTTATAAACTTTTAAGTTATAACGCAGTCAAATAACAATATGAGTTCTTGTCACACCAATAATAAGGAGCTTATTCATCTCTGGCTATTCTTCTTAGCGTATTTGACTATTTGTGATCTTCCATTAATAAAGCACAAAGGACGAAACAGGGGCAGTAGTTGACTGGTTTACCTTCAACCAGACCTCAGTGTTCTTAGGCAGATTGGGCAGGTTCCATTTATGAATTGGAGTAGGAAGCTATCCAAAGAGTAAAACCCGTTAGTTTAACGCATATAATAGACAAGGCAGTTTACATATATCGGCTAAACGGGCTAATAGATGTTGATCGTCTTACGTGTCCGAGGGAGAAGACATGGGAGGGGATGGGGCTGAGCTGCGAAGCCCAGGCGGGAGGCTGGTAAGGCCTTTTCGCTAGGAATTGGAAAGCTGTTGATGCATCCATGATTGCTTATTTACTTCCAGAAGTTCTAAATTTTGGGTGCTTACTAGGAAAGAGCAATTACAGTAAAGTCTGGTATTTCAGGGTGCATTCTCGGTATTCGCCCGCCTTCTGTTGCCGCTATCAGCACCGTTAAAAAACAGAGCTATTTCTCAAAAAAAAAAAAGATACACCCCCATCTATGAAGCCCCCAACTCCTACCGTAATGTACGTCGGGAGGATGTAAATTGGACTATAACTCCTCTTCGCAGTTGTCGGGATTCGAACCCGGGAGCTAACCTTTGTGACACTCCTTTGCTACCGGTTGAGCTACGCCCACCGGTGACAGAGCTATTTCTCGAACTCGATTTCGGGAGCCTAGCTTCAAAGAGCGATCACATGTCCTTTCTTTTCGTGACACGAACCATAAATTTTGTGTGCTCGAAAAGTCGAAAAATGATGTAACAATTTGGGTGGAGTTTAATATGATGTGTATAAAAAACGTGTACATAAAACGGATTTGGATCCTCTCCAGGATACTTCCGGTTGGAGAGAGATAGAAAGGAAGATAATTATCGGAACATGAGCTTGGTGAAGAAAAAAAGATGAAGATGGACTCACATAAAACATAATGAAGCTTCAAATTCAAACATGAGCTTCAAAAATTTATCGGAACAGAACTATAGAACATATTATATACTATTCCTTCCGTCCCAATTTGTAAGATATTTTACGGTTTACGATGTTTGACTGACAATAAAGCAAATTATTCCCTGTCAACACTCAAAATAGTTTTAGAAAATAAAATTTACATATTCAGAAACTACATTAAAACCGCTACAAAACCTGCAAAAAATAATTCAAATTTCATAAAATTTTGATATATAAAGTAAAAGATTAAAAGTGATTTATGTTGACCAAGTGAATAGTAAATATATCTTAAAATTTGGGACTGAGGGAGTAACATTCTTTTCTATTGAACATATTCTACAATAACATTCATTTCTATATTAATATTCAATAGTGCAACCAAAAACTACATAAAATTACATACATGGTATCATATACGGAATTCTACATGTTTTTTAAAATTTAAACAATTTATAAATTCAAATAGGATCATTAACAAATTGGAATACTTGTCGAATAATTTGAGTGCAAACTTATTAATGAGCATGATCTAACTTTCTATACCGAACATATTTATAGAGCTTATTGAGTGCTTGATTCGAACATCAAACATCTATTGAGTTGAACTCAACTTACTCAAACCTCATTTGTAAAGCTCATCGAGCTTTGAGCTCGAACCCGAACACATTATTACTAAATCGAGCTCGAAGGTGAATGGTCTTTTGCAAACTAGAATGGTACAAAGAATATTTTTGAAAACAAAAATTACAATGAATTTTTTACCTAAATAATTAAGGCATTTTTTGTGTACATAATCTACACCCTCATGTTAAAAAACATGAAGTGCAAAAAGTTCTTTTCAATTATTTATTTATTGTAAATTAAGGCATTTTGCAATTTCTCATTATAAAAAGTTATCATTTTAAGAAGCAGCACATGTTTCCATCTCTTTTCATTTTCTCTTTTCGAAAACTTCGTTTTTGCATCTCATAGTTACCTCAATATTTGACTTTACACCCCAAATGCAATGTATAACAAAAATTCACATGATTGCATCCCTCATTTACCATGTATTATCAAGGTTTTTTAAATGATTCAGCTTACACATTATCAAAATTAAAAGATTGCAACGCTGAAACTAGGGGTGGACTCAGGTCCGGGCCGGGCCCGGCCGGGTCAGGCCTTGTTTTGGGTGACCCGAGCCCGGACCGGAAAACCCACGGGTCGGGCCTACCCGGACCGGTCACTGACCGGGCCACCGGGTCGGGCCGGCCGGAACAGTGCCGGTCCCGGGCCAGTTCCGGGTCGGGCCACCCGGCCCGAGTCCACCCATAACTGAAACATGACATTTCCAGGAGGAAGCGAGGAACAAAAGAGCAAGCTAATCCCCCAATTCTCAAAAGGCCAAAACACTTTTAATGTGAAAAAGGCACAAAAGATGGTGATAGTGTACATACATATAGTACACTTTAGATGAGCTTGCTTCATTACGTACACTGAACTAGTTTTTCTTCTTTTTTAAATATCAAAATTGGGGCACGTGGTCACTATAAGAAAAACTACGACCTAGAAACAATCTTACACACATCATGTACAAACAATTTTATCATTTCACACACCCTATAGATGCTAGAGGTAGACATTACTCTCTCTAATGGTGTTGCAAGAAATAAAATCCCTTCCACCCTAAGATGAGATGGGTTCATAAGGATATGAGAGCCAAGGGTGCTTTAGAGCCTCTGTGGCAGAGGGACGTTTCTCTGGGTTTATTTCCAACAGGTGAGTCAAGAAGTCAATGAAGCCTTGATCCCCGACCGGTAATCGATGCCGCAAAGCTGTTTTCTTGGGAATTAGGTACTCCAGTTTGTTGGTTTCCTGATGAAAGTAAAACATATGCGGTGTATGAGGTGGTGAGCAATATTATTATATCTAATATATGCAGTATTCACTGATTCAAATAGTTATGCATGACCAGAAGAAACTCTAAGCAACGATTAAATACCCCTAAGACAATGAGTCAATGACAACAAGCCAGAGCACTAAAATTAGACAACAGCAACGAGATTGAGTACTTCACCTGATTTTTTTCATACAACATGTGATTTTTGGTGAAATACTTGAAAGTGTCTTTTCCTTTGGCAAGCATCTCTTGGTCAATAGGACCTAAAATACCCAACACTCGAGCAAGCAAAGTGGCTGGTGAGTCGTTTTGGAAAAGGACCTGCACATATGAAAAACAGTTTCACCTTCTTCTCTAGGATCCCAAGAAAAACATATCAACTTTCCACAACCAAAAAAATATGCATCAAGTATATATTCCTTAAATCAAACTCCCTTGGTTCCAAATTATTCTTCTTTTTAGCAAATATTTTGTATCCCAAAGTAATTATCTTTTTAAGAATTCATCACATATTTTTTAATCTTCCAAATTTTTCCTTATAACTTTTCAAAATTAAACTTTGTTTTGCCTTGAAAGCATATAAGAACATCAGAAGCATTTAATGTTGAATTTGTATAGGAATAAAAATGTCATTATGTAATATGTAATATATTTCTTAATATGTGTACACTATTATAAAATTCAATTAAATTGTGATGAGGGTATGACGTAAACGTGTCTCATAAGAGCAAGTACAGAGTTACATGCTCCTATTTCAACCATGAGGAACTTACATTGCCAGTACAAAGTTCTGCCAATATGCAGCCAAGTGACCAGATATCAATCTTTTTATTGTATGGAAGCCCCAAAATCACTTCAGGTGCACGGTATGATCTAGATTGAACATATGAACATAGATGATCCGTTTCAAAGCAACTGCTACCAAGATCAATCACCTTCACCTCACACCTACTGTAGCTTTTCACCAAAATGTTCTCAGGTTTCAAATCACAATGTATAAGCCCAAGACTGTGCAAGAACTGAAGTGCCTCCAAGCATTGAGTTGTAATTGACTGCAAATGACATTAATAAGCCAGTTAGATAAAAAATAACTGCATCATCCATAACATGATCGCTATGGAGCAAACCTGCAGTCTTGGCATAGTAAAGTAAACTTCCCCTCCAGATTCTCTATTAAATTTATGGAATTCGTATAGGTTGGCTTTCAGGAGTTCACACACAATCAACAGATGCTCCTGAAAATAAACATAATAGTCGTTATAAAGACTTTGTTCTGATTATATTCACTTCAAGCGCTTAAGTTAAACAAGTGAATCTACAGAATAGATGTTTCCATTGGATCATTATATGAAACAGAAGATTTTCGCTAAAAGCATTTTTTAAACAATTCAATAGTTCATCAAGGGTGATGAATACAGAAAACTGATGCCTCAAATTTTTACACAAAAGTCGCCGGTAGATCTTACAAACCTAAGGAATAGGCTAGCAATAATATTATTATCAAGTAAACTAACTCAGGCAATACTCCAAAGTCCAAACTAAACACAGTTGTAAGAGCTCAGAAAGGCAGGATAAAAGCCACATATGCAATATGGCACAGAAGTGGGCGCAATAAAACAACGGATGGGAATATAGTCATATGCAATGTTGGGGGGGGGGGGGGGAATAGGAAAGAAAAAGCTTTCTTCATAGCCAAAGGCGAAGTGTGTTCACTTACTCTATAATAGAAGTAATCATAAAGCCGAAGCACATGGTACTTATCACCAGGGTCATTCTTGTTGACAAACTTGAGAAGTTTTATCTCATCAAGACTCTGATCAAAGAAATCTTTGTTGTTCTTTATAACCTTAACACATACATCCATGCCAGTATGAAGGTCATGCGCTTGAATGGCTTTACTGAATGCAGCAGACCCAAGATACTCGGTGACATGATAGCGCCCGGCTATTACTGAATTTATAACAACCTCAAAATTTTTGTCCTCCTCGAAACCAGTTCTGCAAAAAAAAATTGAGTTCTAGTTAACAAAATAGGTACTCCGGATAACTTATTCCTTCTAGATAGCTCACATAGACTTAGCTAAAATTTTGAAATCATGTAAAAAAAGTCTCAATGGGAAAGTCAGAAAACCAACAAGTATCATTCTTTTGGATGGAAAATAACAATCATAGAAAACTAATGTGGGAAGATGATACATTGTCATTTTACTAAAGTCGAGTTTTCAGATATGAAAAGAAAAAATCAAACAAGAGTATAGCTTGGCACACTGACACTTTCTCTACGCTGAAGTGCCAAACAAACAAACAGAGAGATATAAGAAAGATGTTTATACTCCAGGCTTATGTTCTCCACCTCAACGGCAAGTCAGACGAGTTGAGAGGTGGGGAGAGGAGGCAGGTAGGAGGAGGGGACGACTCAAACAGACTTGGATTAGAGGAATCAGATCTGATATGCTTCTTCTTGGGTTGGATGAGAGTTTGGCTTTGGAGAGAGCAAAGTGGAGGGCGCATATACGTGTGGACGATGGATCTCTTTTCTTCATTTATCTCTTTTATCTTTTATCTATCTTATGTTCTTATGTTTTTTTATCTTATCCATCTTATCTTTTTTCTTCTTATCCTTCCCTTTTTGGCTCTAATATCATGGATCGGTTCATGTTAGTCGACCCCAAAATCTTTTGGGAATAAGGCTTGGATGTTGTTGTTGTTGTATCATAATATCATTAATTCAAAAAATACAAAGTAATACCAGAAATGAAAAAGAAAACAGCAATTGAAAAGAACAAATAGGAAAAAGCAAACACCTGTTTTTCCTGTGCACAACTTTGAGATTAAAGGTTTCAAATTCTTCCTCCTGTGCCTTTATCTGTTTCACTTGTTCCTGTACTGCAACTACCTCTTCATCTTCCAATGATGCTCCCTGATCTTCTTCCCTTGCATTTACTTCTGCATCATGTTCTTTCTTCGCAATGTCATATTCCATATAACCATCATTTGAAAGAGATGAAGAACTAGAACTTGCTGATTTAGTAACATTTGCATCATTTTTGTATCTTGAGTTATAGACAGGTGATGACTCACCACTCTTTGGGACGAGTATGTCATCATTCGCCAAGTAATTATCACTATCATCAGCTGCTGCTGATTTTCCACAGTCACTCTGAACTAGTAGTCCATCTCTAGGTGGAGGAAATGGGAAACCCCCATCTAGATGATTCTTTGATCTCTTGGAAGAAGTCTTGCTCGAGGCATCCCATACATGTCTGGACCCACCAACACTGACATGACTGTCACTGACATATTGAATATCCCCATCAAAACTCAGTCCAACCTGGCTTTGCCGAACTTCACTAGCAACACAAGCAGCATCTTTGCTAATTCCAACACCAATGGATCTAACTGACTCATGGTGATTATCATCCATGCAAACCTCATTTAGATGAGATTTCACACATTCACTTAGGAGCTTTTCATTCCCTAACATGAGAAGTTCATTTGTCTGTGTGACAAACCCTTGCCACACAGGCTCTGCAGGGGCCAGAATTAGTTCATCCTTGTCTATCAAATGGCTATCGCATTGAGCAGTGAACTCATCATTAGCTCTCCAGTATTTTTCTGTGATTACCAGATCTGTGAGATCATCTCCATGCCCAATTCCATCAACAGCTCTTGATTTGACATACTGCTCGCGCAAGAAGTCAGAGTCTTCCTCTTCTGCAAATGATTGTTCATCTTCTTCTCTGTTTTGACTTCTTTGAGGATCAGGAACATCCTCATCTCCTGTTTTGTTCTTAGGGTCAATTGGATAATCAATTTCATGGGCCAAAAACCAGTCCTCATCTTCAATAGGTTGTCGAGTGTAACCTACATCATCATCATCATCATACTCATCAGAGTCCCAATACTCATTTGGATAGAAACCTTGTTCACTAAGTCCACCAATACTTGCAAAACCAGAAGCAAGGTCAGAAGTGTCCTCAGCAATTACTTGACACACAGAGAGCAAACTACCTCTTCCAACATGCCCTTTAACACCTGGACATAATCAGAATGGCGCCATCAACATATTAAGTATTAACAAATTAGCATGACACAAACCCTAACAAATTAACATGACACAAACCCATAATATATAGAAAGGAGGAGACACAACCTTTCTCGGTTGTTCAACTGATTTTAAACCAGGAATAAAAAGTTATCTGAGATCACTAGTTTGATCCCCATAGGGTCACTCGAGGTTTACCTGGTCATTAACTTTAGGGCCCGTGGGATTATTCAGGTCAAAATGGTCCCATGCACCCACATTATAAAAACAAAAGAGGAGACACTTGTATGTCTGTAACCTATATTCACTGATCGAAAGTCAGGCGTTAATTATCAAACTAATACCGTTCAAAAGCCTATAACCTTGGAGTTTCTTTGTAGCAAGAAAATCAGCAATGTTTTAATTGTATATCATTGTCTTATTCTCACTATTCTTCAGTATAACCCACTATCTAAAGTCAAGTGCCTATCAAAGTTTAATTTGAGTGTGTTAATTATTAGTTACTATACCAAAATTTGACAATGTTTTAATGATCCAAATTCAGTTTACCATAGATTCCTATGAGGGGGAGCCTGGGGTAAACAGGGCTGAAACTCCCTCCATGGAGTTTCAAACCTGAGACCTCCCATATGGGAGAGTGAGTCGGCTACCAAAGTTGAGCTGACTGCTTCCTCAGGGTCAATCCGCCTTATCACTCATAAAGAAGGAAAATAGCTGCACAAAATTTCAAATGATGACATAGCTGAACGAAAATTAAGTAGCACGGATTACAAATATAAATGTTAGGCCAAATACACATCACATCCAATGAGAAAGTAAGAGCCAAAGTTATAAATAGCCATGGACTAGCCTTTAAACTCCAGCAGGTCACACTCTAAACCACAGATAAAGGATGAAAAAATTGCACACAAATCCAAATAATGAAATTTCCGCAAGAAAATTAATAACTCCATGGATTATAAAACATAGGGATGTGGCATATTTTCCAATTCACAGCCTACTAAAACAAAAAATTAGTCAAAGTTATAAATTATAGGAGCAAACCTGAAGGGTTGATTTCTTGACCTACAGCAACATCCAGAAATGATCCCGTACGATAAGTTTTATCGGTATCTAATATACTGGAGTCATTTCCATCTCGTTCACATTTTTCTTCCCACAGAATATTAAATGACTTCTCTTGTGATTTGAGTCTAACAGGCGGCAAAATGGGTAGCTCTTCTTTTTGGCTCTCTGATGCAAGTGCAAAATCAAAGCCACTAAGATCCTTTGGCCCGCTTCCACATGCCCTTGCGAAGTACAATCTTTTTCCAATTTCATCCGCTTGCTCCTCTATAGCTGTCTTAATGTCAATCATCTCAGGCTTTCCTTTAACTTCTATTTTATCACCAATAACAGTTTTATGATCATACCACATTGATGCATCTTCCTTAGAGAATGGAAAAATAGTTTCTAGCGCACAGTCATTCCATGATTTATCAGAAAATGCATCTTGTGGGCAAGACCCACTTTGCTTTTGACTCTTCTCCTGCTTTCTTTCCATAGGGGTTTTGTTAGTACTCCTTAGAGATGATTTTCTCAGCTCATTGTGTGACTCACTTGGATTAAGCAATTCCTTTCCAATAACTGACTCCATATTAGCACTTCCACAATCATTTTGATGAGAGACATCAGGTCCATTATTAGGATTGTAATTCAGCGAGTACAAATCAAATGCAATCTCTTTTGAACCATTAGATTTGAAATTGTTTTCACTTGTACTAACTGACTCACAAACTTTGCCTTGCTCCCCTGAATTAGCAACATTCTTCCACTTGCAACCTGGCCCATTCCTCCAAGACCCATACTCTATCTCACTGATTATGAACTCCTTTGAGACCTCAGTGCTGCTCCTGAAACCCATGTCTCTTCCAGACTCCCCTTTATTCTGATAATCCGTCCCCATATTCTCTCTAGAGGTTTTCCGTCCATTGGATTCATCCAAAGGTCCGTTCAGCACCTTGTGCTCTAGAGTGTGCTTTTGAAGTACTCCATCCGTATCAGGCTGGTTAGTCAGTTCACCACGCAATGCTGCCTCGGCCCTAGTAAAATTGTTCCTTCTTAAAAACTCTAGAATTGTGTCTACTGAACTCAAGTCTCCCATTGACGCAAACAAACTTGTAAGTCCCCCCTAAAACCCTAGCACTACCAATATTTCACTGAACCTGAAAATTAGCAAGGTGATATAAGCAAAAATAGTGAAGCAGAGATTAGAACAATTGTTCTGAAAGATGACACGTTTAACCCAATATCCAAGACAACTACAGCTTAACCCTGTAGCAACATGGTAGCATCAAAATGTCTAAACAGAGTGAGGAAGGAAGGGTGAGCTTACATACTTCGATGTTAGATCCCACCAGGCAAAACAAAAATTCTTGGGAAACACAGGGAACTGGAATGCATTACCAAATTTACTTGTATAAAATAGCAAAATGAAAATTTAAGGAACCAATGACCAAAACACAAGAGCTCAAATTGTTTTTGATACCCTAGAAAGCAAAGCATCAACTTGAGAGAATTGATTTTTAAAAAAGAAGATAGTGAAAGTCTGAAAGATACTAAGGCAGAATAATACTACGTACTACGTATATGGAAACAGAATAAGAATCTACAAGAATGCGGAAAGATAAGAGCTTTTTAGTTTGTATTTTTTGTGCAGAAAGCAAAGAAGAGTTGATGATGGAAACTGGAAAATGGCAATTCAAAAATGAAGGTAATTCATTCAATTCAATACCTCCGCAACCAAATTGTACCCAATCGATTCCATCGCCAAAACAGGACTCCCATTCTCTGAGATGGGAAGTCAAGACACTTCGTGCCCAAGCATAACCTTAAAGACCTTAACACCCCACACGCTAATAAGAGCGATTCTCTCTCTCTCTCTCTCTCTCTCTTCTCAAGAGTACTTTTTTTAGAGAGAGGAGGAAGAGGAACGTGGTGACCTTCTGGCCTGGTAATGGTAGGCTTTTCTTTTGAGGTTGACCATTTTGGCCTTCTTCTATTCCGGCCAGGCTTGGGTCAACCTTGCATATACGTATGTATACATTCTTCTAAGATTCGTTCACTTGGTAAGATCGAATCTACCCGCTTCCCAACGTAGAGTTATAAGCCAACCTTTGTTTCCACTTTTTATTACCAAAGTGAAAAGAATATGATGAACTAGGGGTGGGCATAACGGTTCGGTTTGATCGAACCGAATCGTACCAAACCGAATTAAACCGAACCGAAATCGAACCATTTATAATTTGGTTTGAGTTTGATAGTATTCCTCCCAACCCATATTAAACCGAATCAAATCGAACCGAAATCATAAAACTGAATAAAACCGAATAAAACCGAACTAATCTAAAAATGAAATAGTTTCTTATTTTTTTTAAATAACAAATCAAAACCAACTTACACCAAACTAAACCAAACCAAAATATAAGATTTCTCTCATTAACTTGATTGATTTTAATCTTTTTGAAGCTTTAATTCTTTAATTTTAATGTTCAGGACTAGAGTTTACTACAAGAGTTATATTCACAACTATAACAATTATAGTGTTTTAAGTAGATAGTATTTAACTATAATTTATTATCTACTACTACTACTATATATTTGATTCATTACTTACAAGCACCAATTTTGTTTTTGTTTCGGCTTTATATATAATTTGATTCATTTCCGTTGTTGTTGTTGCTTACAAATGTGTCATGCTTATATATTTTTTGTTCATATGTGTTTTGTTACTGTTTGCAAATTTATATCTAACATTATATTTGGTTCATTACTATCGCTTCTTGATTCATTATTTTGAGTTAATTTTTTCCAGTCTAAACCTTAATACTTTGGTAAACCGAACTCCAAACCGAACCGAACCATACCAAACCGAAACCAAACCGAAATTTAATCGGTTTGTATTTGGTACATTTTCTATCAAACCGATTAAACCGAAACCGAACCGAAACCGAAGAAAAACCGAACCGAAAACCGAAATGCCCACCCCTATGATGAACCCTTAATTCTTCCATTAGAATTTTTTTTATCATCATTAGAAAATAATTTTAAAAAATGTGAAATCGGAAGTGAATAATAATAAATGGATTAGATGATACTATGATAGCGATTCATTATTTATCATTAGAGTTTAATGCACCAAACTCTCTCGTGATATAGAAATTTAGCTTATTAACCTCATGTGGTTTGAAAAATGTGTTAAACTCCCTTGTATTTTAATTAATCGTGCACATAATCCTTTTTCCTAATATTCTGATTAAATATGCAAGTAAATATGCCAAAATCTCTAAATCATACAAAAATGTTAATCATTTTTCTTTTGTTTGACAATTGAATTTGTTCATAGAAGGAGTTTTGTGCATAATTAATTAAAACACGGAGGGATTTGACGCGTTTTTTAAATCAAATGGAGCTAATGTGATAAATTTCCATATCACATGGAGGTTTGGTGCATAATGTGCATTAAACCCTTTATCATGATATAATTAATAAGTTGGTTTGACCTGCATGGGTAGTTCAATTGTGACTGAATAAGACAGTTGGTTAAGTTAAGGTCTCATACTCAAATGCTCAATTACCGACAACGACAGTTTGAGAGCTTTATCATGGGTCTTGTTGAGCATGTGAGGTGCGTGATTCCCACTTTTGAGTTGAAGTTGAGAATTAAGGTATCTTTAACCGTGTTTTGCTTGACACCAGTTAATGACATAATTGGCATGCCATTAGCATCATTTTAACGAGTATACACACAACAACATATATGGGCCGTTCTATGGTTCATGAGATTCAAGAATTAGAAGTGGTTTTGAAAGTTGTTACAATCCTAACAAATTAGTAAGCGCCCTTAAGATTTAGGGCCATAAAGTATCTCACTGTGAATTTTATGGTTCTTTTCAAAGTGAACACAAGTTGTTTTATGCTAAAAATTACATTTACTCATTTATCAAACAAAACTTAGATATATCTCAAAAGACACTTCAAAAGTCTTCAATAGCTCATTATGGAGAACCCTGGTATCGAAGTAGAATACTTAAAATGATAATGTCAATAAAAAGTAAAGCATCATAATAAAATATCTTGAAATTGATTCTACTTCTAATTCTTTTTTAAAAAATAAAAGTAGAATCAGAATCAGATTTTCAAAATTAGTCTCACCAGCTTCTAAAAGGGTGCTTTTGGAAGTTATTTTGGAGCACTCAAAAGTAATTCTACACTTTCACCCAAATATTCTAATAATTGTTTCAGCTCTTTAAATAAAGAAGTTGATTAAAATTGTTTTAAGAAGTAAATTCATACACAATAAGAGAAAAGGGGCAAATAAGCCCACGTACTAACAAAAAAAGGTCAAATAAGCCCTTATATAGGAGGCTATGTCCGGCCATCGTCATTTGAGGCGGTTCCCGGTGGAAATTTTTGATTCAATTTTTTGAGCATATTTTTCATTAATTCTAGTTTACTCATACCAAATTTCAGCTAAAACTTCAATCGGAAAGACATTCAAATGAATTCTTGAAGATAACTGCGCAGTTAAAAGCACAGTTATCTTCAAGAATTTATTTGAATGCATTCCCAATTGAATTGTTAGCTGAAATTTGATATGAGTAAACTAGATTTAATGAATAAGATTCTAAAAATATTTCACAAAAAAATCCATCGGCAACTGCCCCAAATGACGACGGCCAGACAGAGTCTCCTATATAAGGGCTTATTTGACCTTTTTGGATTAATATGTGGGCTTACTTACCCCTTTTCCCTACACAATAATAATACATATGAAAAAAATGTGACATACCTATAAACATTTATAATTTATGAGATAAATGTCAGCTTTAAACTTTGATCTTCTCAATATAAAAATTGCCGAAGACTCTCCCAATCATATATTTTTTGGCTTTGTCACACTAAATAGCAAACAATTATATAAAAATTAGAGGGAAAAATAATAAAAATACACCCAATTTTGATGGGGTGTGCAGTAAACACCCCAAACTTGCGTATGTAATTTAAATACCCCAAACGTTATATAAAAAGTTATTTTCGCACCATTGTTATGTATTATTTCTTTTAAAAATGTAAATTTATGGGGTAAATTGCATAATTTAAAATAGAGAAAAGGGTCAAATAAGGCCTTCTACTATTAAGAAATAGTCACATAAGACCATGTACTCAATAAAGTGTCATATAAGTATCTCTACTTGTATAAAGCAATCAAATGAGTCATAACGACTTAACTAACACCTCATAATCATGATTTTAGCTTACATGTCGATTTTTTGACTTGTATTTTAATCAATCTTAGTTAAATATTCGACATATGACATATAATGTACTCTAAAGAGATGGTCAGAAGTACGTTGAAACCGGAATTAGAGGTGTTAAATAGGTCATTATGACTCATTCGATTGCTTTTTAGAAGTAGATGTACTTATATGACACTTTATTGATATGGCCTTATGTAAATATTTCATAATAGTAGAAGGCCTTATTTGACCCTTTTCTCTTTAAAATAGCAAATTAAAAGTGTTGCAATTATATAGATTGAGGATAACATTATTTATTTGATATAATTACATAAATATGACCAAACTAAAGTTGATTTACAAAAATATGACTAGTGACTAGAGTAGTAATGAAATCGTAGTAATTGATGTTCAAGTTTTGAGCTTAAGTTATCACAATATCACATTGTAGTAATGAATAGTCATATTTATATAAATATGTTTTATTTTAGTAATATTCTTGTAAAAAGCTCTATTTATTTTGCAATAGAAGTTTATAATGTTAATTGTGTTTTCATGAATTCTAAAATATTTTAAATTATGCAATTAACACCATAAATTTACTTTTTTAAAAGAAATAATAATTGACTTAGGTGCCAAATTTAAATAACTATATATATATAAAGTTTGGAGTATTTAAAATATATATGTGAGTTTATGGTGTTCATCTCACACCCCTTCAAAATTTGGGGTATTGTATTTATTTTTCCCTAGATTAGAAGTCTTTATGTCATGTCATCGAGGACATTGTTTTAATAGAAATTAGTTCAAATAGGACTAAAACTATGGCAAAAACCTAAAATAGGATTTGCTATGTTTTTATTCCAAAATAGGACCATATGAGTCCTATTGGAAACATACCTATTTTTGCATTCCATTCTTACCCTTCCATTAAATATTAATTAAAAATAGTCAAAAGTCATAATTAAATGTTTAATTCATAATAAATTCGAAAAAAAATCAAAAATTCGTAGAAATATAATTAAAAAATTTATAAAATTTTTATAAAATAAAAAATTCAAAAACTTTTTTTAAAAAAAAATTATTTTTAAAAAAAATAATAAAAAATAGTAAAACTCCGTAAAAAAATTTTAAAAAATATGGATGCCTTTCCCACCGCCTGTACTACCTCCCAGCACCACCACCTTTGGGCGATGAAAAAAATGCCATTTTCCCAGAAAAATGCCATTTTTTTCTGAAAATGCCAAAAAAGTGGCATATTTCTCTTTTCGAATGCCCACATTTTCATATTTTCTGTCATAAATATGGCATTCGTAATGAACTTGGAATTTTTTTCCTCTGGTGACTGGAGGTGGTGGTGCTGAGGCGGCAGAGGCGGCGACGATTATTTTTTTTTGAGTTTTAATTTTTTTTAATTTTTTTAATTTTTTGAAAAAAAAATTAATTAAATTTTAATATCGAAATGTTTTTCTTAATTTTTTAGTATTTTTTACGAATTTTTATTATTTTTTATTATTTTATTAGGAATTAAAACATTTTAATAGCTATAAGGGTATAATTGTCCAAGGTACACATAATTAGTCCTATGCAAACATAGTTCATTTTTTGGTCCTATTTGTGAAAAGTGAATGACTTTTAGTCCTATTTTGATAATTAACTCTTGTTTTAAAAGATAAGGAATTAAATTCTTATGTCACATGATATTATCAAGGACCTCGTTCCAAATATTTTAATATTTTAATATTAAATTGCAAAATCGAATTGAAATATGCTAAAAATTAATTATATAAACCAGTGCTTCTATGACATCTTCATTTATATATCGTCATTTAGAACTCATGGGCACTTTTAAAGGATTTAACTTTTATCATGTCATGGGATTTTCGCAATTTTTACCTACTATGATGATTAGTTCAAGTGTTCTCTCGACAATTATATTTTTGAATGGCACTAGGTTGTATGGAAGAATGACAATTTGTGATGGGTGTGTTTCGGAAAATAAAAGAAATTAATTAAAATAAATTAATTAAATAAAATGACTAGAGAAAAACAAGAAGGTAGATGAAGCAGAATTAGTCAAAGCTCGTGCTACGCACGATGTCCTTAAAACGTATTTGTTGCCTCACACGGTGCTAGGAGCGTTGCAACAATCGTTTCCCAGGATACGATGACTACGAACTAATGTTTCAGCACACAAATAAGAGTTCCAGCGAACGAGAACCAAATATGAACACAGAAGGAATTTGCAGAGTAGCTGTAAGTGTTTTTAGCTCAAGAAAACGTGAGGAATGTCTTGTGTGTTGTGTGTTGAAAATTAGACCGTATCTTTGAATGATAGATTTTCGGACGACATTCGTGTCCGCAGGTCGCTCACGTACACGAGTCGCGGTTTTTCTTCTCCGTTTCGGGATTTGATTGGCACCCCCCTGCGCACAAGAGAGAACCTTTACCTTTAGAAATCTTAACTCCTTCAAAGAGGCTTCCCTTTATAAGGGGGTGAAAATCCCTTGAGTTTTCCAGTGTGAGATAAACACACTAGAAACTCATCATTTTCCCAGTTTTTCCATTTCAACGAGTGAACTTCGAGAATCAATTTCTCATTCACCCGTTATCCGTTTTGAGTGTACACATATCGAATTGTAGCCCTTAACAAGGAAAATCCGAAACCACTTTGACCCGATCCAAATCGAAAGTGGAGCCCACTCAAATAATTGCCCCAAAATGACCATTTAATGCAATTTTTAACATATTTTTCCAACAATTTGTACGTAAGAATAGCACTTGGTTGCAAAATCAAGTACAAAATGACATTTTAAAAATATTTGGCACAAGTAGAGGTGAGAAAAATTGAACCAAAAATTGGAAACCGATCCTAGTACGGATAAAAATGTGACATGTCCCAATTTTCTTATTTTTGGATGACCCGAAAAAATCAGACGCAAACCTGAAAAGTCAGTTTCTTTAGCAGTCCCTAAAATCTATAACACGGCCTAGACTAGTCAAATCCGAAAGAATCACCTTTAATACTAAATCAATATATTATTTAGAAATAATTCTGAATATATTATAGAGTAAAATTAGCATGTCGGGCAAAAAAAAGTGACTCGATAACTTTTAGTGACTAATCATATTCAATTTGTATATCGTAGTGATCGTGAAAATATGTTCTTAGTAACTTTAGTCACATGTTTATGTATCTTAAACACAAAATTAAGACAAAATATTTTGTTTGGATTTGAGTCGTTGGTGATTTTGGAGATTAATATTTGTCTTATTTACAATTTCGATTTTTGAGTAATTTTCTTTGAAATTATAGTAAGTTTTAAAATATAAAAGGATAAGGTGATAATTTCTCTTTCGGATAACCGGCCCTACCTGAACCCCGACCGAACCCGACTATCAAGCATGGACGGATCAAGGATTCAGAGTCAAGGGGGACGAAATTTTTTCGTTAGTGTAGGCGGTGAAATTTATTCGCTAGTGTAGTGCGGGGGGGGGGGGGGGGGGGGGGGGTCGCTAGCGTAGTGGGGTGATTTTTTCTACTAATGTAGAGCTTTGCGGCTATTTTTTATTTAAAAAAAAATCATTAATACATACACGACGACATTTAATGCAATTTTAACACCTTTTTCCAACAATATCGTTTGAGATTTTACAAAATCGAGTACTAATTATCTAATAAAGATATCTAAACATTACAAATTTGGGAATTTTAAATAAGAAGTATCCTAAGTCTTAAACGTCAATGAGTTGTTCAGTTGTTCTATTGTTTATTTGTTTAAGATGTGTAAATTATTTTAGATGTTTATTCTTTTAATTCTCCAATTAAGTATTGCATTATGTAAGGCTATATATTAATTTTGAAAATTAAAAGTTAAGGGTGACGAACACACACACACACACACACATATATATATTTAATGTATAATTCTTCTATAAAAATATTACATATATAATGGAAAAATTTGAAAGTTCAAGAGGGCAGTCGCCCCCCCCCCCCCCCCCCCCCCCCCCCACCTGAATCCATCCCTGCTATCAAGAACCTGACTTGGACCAAATATAGTGTGCATTGTCCCGGTCCCTAATGTTTATAACTTGATATTTAACGAGTAATTTCAGGATTTAGCAAAAATTCGACCCTAAAGGATTGGACTGATCCCGCTTGAGGCACAAGTCATATATGATGGACATTCACATCAAATTCGTAAAAAAAAGGATGACACCCCCATCCCTGAGGGGCCCCCAACCCTGATCAGACGGTACGTTGGGAGGATGTAAGTTGGACTATAATCACAATCTGACAGATAGAGAGTATGGCTCTGTCCCCGGTACTTGCAGAGTCCCTATGCATTTTTAGCATAGTAACCTCTCATCGCAGTTATCGCGATTCGAACATGGGACCTAACCCTTGTGACACTCCCTTACTACCAGTTGAGCTACGCCCACCGATTTCACATCAAATTCTTACACCCTAGGAAGGATAAAGTTGAAATTTTGAGATGTGCAAAAAATTGCCTTACAAGTCACAACATAGCCCTTGCTTTTCTTTTTACAGGACAACATAGTCCTTGCTAAATAACGAAGCATTAGGTATCATGTCATGACTAGCTAAACTATACTACGAATAATACAACTTACAAATATGGATATTGGCATTAGGTAATAGGTATCATGTGGGATGGGGGCATAGGATTGGACCGGGACCGGGTCGGGTCGGGATTGGGGCGGGACCGGGTTTTGGGATGAAGGCCCGGTACTGGCCTAGGTTAGAATCGGGACCGGACCGGGCCTGCACAGTAGAGGATCGAGTCGGGTCCGCACAATAGAGTGTCAAGCCGGGCCAGGCCCACACAGTAACGGGCTGAACCGACCCAGTCCATGCCTAGACGGATATATGAGCTTATGTTCCATTTTTATTAGTTTTCAGTCCGGCTCGCTTTAAAATTGAAAGAATGTTTGGTTTGGTTTAATTTAGTTGGGTTCAGTTCGATTTGAAATTCATATTTTTATAAATATGTTAAGATTTTATTGAATTTTATGATTCGATTTAGTTTTATTCGATTTTTTCACAGTTTTATTTTAATTCAATTTTATTCAATTTTTTTACAGTTTCAGTTCAATTCAATTTATACAATTTTTTCACCATTTCAATTTGATTCAATTTAATATGATTTGGAAGAAATAATACCAAACTCATATCAAATTGCATATGATTTAGTTTCGATTCGGTTTAGTTCTGTTTAGTACGATTCGTTTAAACCAATTAAATATGTACAACCCTAAGCAAAAGCCAAAAACATTGACATGTCGATACATATTGATGGACTGGGACGAGTCGACCTGACCCGATACTGTTTAGTGCCTGGGCGGGCCTTGGCCTATTAGCAGCCCCTATAGGAGTGGACTCGGGCCGGTTCGGGCCCGATTCAGGCCTGGGCCCAACCAGGCCTCGGTTCAAGAAGGGGAGGCCCGGAACCGGCCCGGGTAACCCCCAGGTCCGGGCCGGGCCTCGGGTATTTTTTTTTTTGGGCTTTTCCTAGTTAACCCCCACCCCTCCCCCTCACCCCCAAACCAACCCTAACCACCTCAAATGGCCCAAAATAACCAGCCCAACCCAAAAACTCAAAAAAAATTCAAAAAAAAAATTAAAATTGGCCCGGCACGGGCCCGAACCGGCCGGGCCGGTTCACCTTTTGAAGGGCCCGAGCCCGAACCGAGAATCCACTGGGCCGTGTGGCCCGAACCGCCCAACGAACCGGTTCCCGGGCCGGTCCGGGCCCGCACAGTGGCGGGCCGGACCGGTTGGCCCGGCCCGAGTCCACCCCTAGCAGCCCATGTGTGTATCACATCATCAATTAAGTGATGGTGGACACACATATAGGCCACCACTTCAATAATTTAATTGCCGACTAAGCTACCACATAGTGTGTCACATCAACAAGTAACTTGCTGACCGATCTTAAATTCGGGAATTTGATCGAGTGTTTTTAAAGTATGGGTATACAATTGACATTTTTGTTAAAGTATAGGCCTATAGGGACATATTTCAAAGTTTTTCCAATGATTTATAAATACTCCGTAATAAAACTTTTTTTTGAAAATAAAACTTTTTATTACTCCGTAATAAAACTATGACCGGTTTATTTACAGATATAAGCTATTGTAAAGAAAAAATGCAGAAATGCTTTAGCTACGACGTCGAATGTAATAAAACTATGACCGGTTTATTTACAGATATAAGCTATTGTAAAGAAAAAATGCAGAAATGCTTTAGCTACGACGTCGAATGATGTACTCCCTCCGTCCCTCTATAATTATCACATTTTTCCATTTTTGGATGTCCCTCTATTTGTCTCATACCATATTTGGTAACATTTGGTAACATTTGTGTGATTCTAATTCCTTCTTACTTTATTCCCACTTTATCAACTAATTATCAATCATATAGCTCCAAAATACGAAGTATACAGCTTCAGTAAGAAATTCTGCTTAGTTACCAATTTTGAGATGAATTTTAAAGTGAGGTTAATACATATCACAATGATACAGTTCAGCAGATTAGTTGTAAGGCCAACAAAAATTGGATACACTAACATTACCTAAAAAGAATGAACACCTCCCTCCTCCCATCTAGGACTAATTGAAAACACACATGTACAAACACAAAAGTGAAAAAGGACGAAAAAGAAAACCTAGGTTTACAAATGGATGCATCATTAAAATACTCTGTGATGTGGAAGGTATAATATACACACATTTGGAGGGCATCCCTTCCTAGGTAGTCACCACAGAAGCACATTCTCTTTCTCCTTTCTTAAGATGATATCGGCTCATATGGATAGGAGAGCCAAGGATGTTTTAGGGCCTCTGAGGCAGAGGGTCGCTTCTTCGGGTTAATCTCTAGTAGATGAGTCAAAAAGTCAATGAACCCTTGATCCCCCATTGGTAACCGGTGCCTTAAGGATGACTTTTTGGGGATTAGGTATTCAAGTCGGTCGGTTTCCTGAAGACAAAATGCCCAAAATTAAACAGAAACACGTACTCTTTAATACTGTTTGGTGCAATATAGTAAACCCACACGCACGCACGGCACACATATCACCATGAACTGTTTGTGCATAAATTCTTTCATAATACATAAAAAATTTATCAAAAACATTCATCCATGATTAAATATTTCAGTACATAATAACATATATGCAGGCAAATGGACGTGAATGCAGTAGTAGTAATGGCTGTATTGCAAATACCATTGTAATAGATGGATAGTAGATTACTAATAACTACTCCGTAATACTCTAGCTATTCTTAAATAATTATCTCTAGAGAATGATTTGTTCTCAAATATGTGATGCTTTAAAATATCAAGAGAGAATTAATTGCTCACTCCCACAACTATCCTTCTCAGGCTTTCACTGCTGCATAATACTATTTTACATTTCTTTACTGATTTAAATAAGGGGAATGTAGTCATATACCGGAGTAATAGTCTATTTATCTTGATTTACGAAAAGTTTATTGCTGACTAGCCTGAAGGGACATTCATTTGAAAACAAAGGGAGTTACAACTTACAACCGCCTACATTTCCCCCTTCAAATTGATCTCAACTATGCTTTGCATGACCTCTCTTAGGCAGTTAGGCCCCACCTTGTGTCTAGTGCTTTTTAGAGCATTATAAAGTAGTAATATGGAATTGATCATAAAACAAAGATCTTAAGAAAAGAAAAAGATCAGGGTCATATGAAACTAACCTGATTTTTTTCATAAAGCATGTGATTTTTGGTAAAATATTTGAACACATCTTTTCCTTTAGCAAGCATCTCTTGGTCAATTGGAGCTATAATACCAATAACTCGAGCAAGTAATGTGGCAGGAGATTCGTTCTGGAAAAGGACCTGAAGAGAAGGACAAACATTGTTGAGCATCTATGGGTACCCAAAGAAGCTAATAGGTTCATCAACAAAGTCGATCATTCAATGTGTCTACCAAAAACCAATGCTACATATAAACTAACCATGTTTATTCATAAGTTACACATAATAACTCATTTTTCGATCAATCCATTGCCTATCAACAAGATGATGTCATTGGAAATAAAGCGATATAAGCAAGACAAGTGCACATCTAAACCATATGTAGGTTAGGTTATGCCTAGTAAAAATTAATAGATCATACTTGTGAACATAGAATACTTATTTAACCAAAGGTACATAGAAAATAAATATCTAACACTAGTATACAGAGGGGCATAAGGAGCTTACATTGCCAGTACAAAGTTCTGCCAATATGCAGCCAAGGGACCATATATCAATCTTTTTGTCATATGGAAGTCCTAAAATTACTTCAGGTGCACGATATGATCTAGATTGAACATATGAACAGAGATGATCTGTTTCAAAGCAACTGCTTCCAAGGTCAATGACTTTCACTTCACATCTACTGTAGCTTTTCACCAAAATATTCTCAGGTTTCAAATCACAGTGTATAAGCCCCAGGCGATGCAAGTATTGAAGTGCCTCCAAACACTGAATCGTGATTGACTATGCATAAAACCATAAAATTTCAGTACCCAAGGAAATAGAAATTTAACAACATCCATAAAGATCTTCTACCGGACAAACCTGCAGTCTTGGCATCGTAAAGTATACTTCCCCTCCAGATTCTCTATTAAATTTATGGAATTCATACAAATTTGCCTTCAGCAGCTCACATACAATCAGTAGATGTTCCTGAAAATGTATAGAGCAGAATTGAAAATGTATAGAGCAGAATTATGTGCAGAGGAAAGCACATAATTGTAAATCAAGGGGGGTGAAAGAAAAAGACCCCACATGAAAATTGAAAAGGAGAGCAATTAAGCAAGCCAATCGAGCTATATAATTCTACGTAAGACAAGGAAAGAAAGTCACTCTCAAATCAAACTATACATAGATAAAAGTTCATTTGCAACTATTGCATGCATAAGCTTTCCACTTACTCTATAATAGAAGTAATCATACAGCCGAAGAATATGGTACTTATCAGCTGGGTCATGCTTGTTGACAAACTTGAGAAGCTTTATCTCGTCAAGGCTCTGATCAAAGAAATCTTTGTTGTTCTTTATAATCTTCACGCAAACATCCATGCCAGTATGAAGGTCATGAGCTTGAATGGCTTTACTGAAAGCAGCAGATCCCAGGTACTCTGTTACGTGATAGCGCCCAGCTATCACTGAGTTTAGAACAACATGAAAATTTTTGTCCTCCTCAAACCCAGTTCTGAACCCAAAAAACAGAACAAAAAAACATCAGTAAGTAAAGCATCATTCTTAACTTAGTCCCACACGAAAGCTGAGAAAGAGGGAAGGACAACATCCATCGCCTTGTAAAGATGCCTAAAAATAAATGGGTTATTATCAGTGCGCACAAGCTCAACATTGGAATTCCCTATTCATCGAAATAATACAGAAAATGCATATTTTAGCGATGAAGGGAAGCATGATTCACTTAAGGTACCTGTTTTTTTACAACTTCTCAGTTTATGTACAAAGTAATCTTATTATGAGCCATATAAGTTACCAGTAACTCAGTAAGAAAACAAAATAACATCGACAGAATTTAAGCTTTAGGCCTCACAATCTCAATCCATGTAACAGTGTAACTATCTCGTATAATATACTTTCCTTACATACAT
Source organism: Cuscuta europaea (assembly GCA_945859875.1). Lineage (NCBI taxonomy): Eukaryota > Viridiplantae > Streptophyta > Magnoliopsida > Solanales > Convolvulaceae > Cuscuta > Cuscuta europaea. The sequence continues at coordinate 5,199,189 of CAMAPE010000002.1, forward strand.
ATGCAACTTAAGAAGAAATTTGAACTCAAATAATATGGTATACACTTATACTCCCTTTAATTACACACCAATGAATATGTTCCTATAAGGCACAACACAAAGCCACCACCCACCATTGTGGTTGATATTGTTATGTATTGAATTCATTTCAGATCTTTAATGTCCATATAGCTGAAGATCTAAGGGAACCAAGAGTTTTAATCACAGCCTTCTCTAACACCAAGTGGAAAAACCATTGATTATGTGTAACTTAAATTCCGATAGTGCTTGTGCAACTTTTGAGTTTTGACAACTTAATCATGCAATATATACTGAAATTCCTTCATATTTATTTAATTTATATACTTTTCATTTTGAATATACTCCACAATTTCATCAAACTAGCAAAGGAAAACGAACTAGTAATATCAGGCATTCTAGCATACTCAGGTGAAGAAAGTTGTCAACGCCTGCTGTGACAAACATGTCTAAAGGTTAGTGGACTCTTTTTGGATAACTTTTACCAAATTGACTATAGATCTCAAGTACACCATCTTCATGTAATGAATCTTTTCTTCCCCTTTTGAGTTTTGAAAACTTAATCATGCGACTTATCCTGAAATTCCTTCATGTTTATTTAATTTATACAATTTTCATGTTGAATATAATCTACAATTTCATATCAGGCATTCTAGTTCAAGGGATACGGAATATTAACAAATGCAGCACCCCCTCGAATGAAGAAAGTTGTCAACACCTGCTGTGTCACACGTGTCTAAAGGTTAGTACTCTTTTTGGATAAAATTTTACATTTTTACCAAATTGACTATAGATTTCAAGTACACCATCTTGATGTAATGACTCTTCGCTTCCCATTTCCTTTTCCCTCCTACTTCCTACTCTCCATTTTTCTTCACCCATAGCTTCCAGACTCACAAACACAACATGAAAATAAAAGTAATATCAGCAGAAAACTCAGAAAAAGATGGCATGCCTGTTTTTCCTGTGCACAATTTTTAGATCAAAGGTTTCAAACTCTTCCTCTTGTGCCTTTATCTGCCTCACCTGCTCCTGCACTGCGGCTGCTTCTTCATCCTCCAATGATACCCTCAGATCCTCTTCTCTTGCAATTATTTGTGTATCATGTTCTTTCTTCCCACATTCTGGTTCAGCATACCCATAATTTGAAAGAGAAGAAGGGCTAGAATTTGCAGATCCAACAACATTATTTTCACATTTTGAGCTCTCGTCAGGCGACGAATCAGTACTTTTGCGCCTCCATGGAACAAGCATATGATCGTTTTCTTCTAAACAATCGTTGATATCATCAGTAGCAATAAATGAGCTCCCTTCCTTTGACAACAAATATTTATTGGACATGGTCTGAACAGACTGTCCATTTCTAGGAGGGGGGAATGAGAATCCACCATCTGGGTGACTCTTTCTTCTGTCTACGCCTGTTATAAACTTGTCAGAACTGTGATTAGCAATTTTTTTACAGAAAACCTTATCTGAGTCATGCAGTATAAGCCGGGTTAACCCACCAATACCACCAACATCATTATCTTGGAAATACTCCATGTCCCCATCAATACTCCCTCCAACCAAACTTCCACGCACTTCACTGCCAATATCAGCAACATCACTGCTTATTCCAACACCAATGGATCTAACTGACCCGTGTTGATCATCATCCATGCACAGTTCATCTAAATAAGTCCTTCGACGCTCATTAAGGACTTTTCCATCCCCTAACATGACAAGGTCGTTTGTCTTTGTGACAAACCCTTGCCAAACAGGCTCTGAGCGGATAAAATTCAATTCATCATCATCCATCAAGTGTCCATCATATTGAGAAATAAAGTCATTCGGTCTTCCGTACATTTCATTAACTGCCAGATCTCTTGGATCATCTGATGGTCTAACGTGATCAACATTTTCTGATGGGATATACCGCTCTCCTGAAAAGTAGGAATCTTCCTCTACAAAAGATTGTTCATCATCTTCTCTGTTTTTATTTCTTTGAGGATCTGGAGCACTCCCATGTCCTGTTCCCTTCTCATTATCACTTGGGTAATCAATTTCATGAGCCAAAAACCATGTCTCATCTTCAATAGGTTGTCTAGTGTAGCCCACATCATCCTCATCATCATACTCATCAGAGTCCCAATATTCGTTAGGATAGTCAACTGCATCATTGATTCCATCACCTATGGTTGCAAAACCAGAAACAAGATCAGAAGTGTCCTCAGCAATACCCTGACTCACAGAGAGCCAACTACCACCCGGTGGTCGTTTTCCTGACTGATTAGTCTCTTGTCCGACAGGAACATCCAGAAATGACCCTATATGATAGGACTTGTCTGAATTTGCAATTCTTGAATCATCTCCATCTCGTTCAAACTTTTCCACCCAATGGATATTAAATGACTTTTCTTCAGATTTGAGCCTAACAGGTGGTAATCTAGGCATCTCTTCCTTTTGATTCCCGGATGTAAGGGGAAAGTCAAAACAAGTGAGATCTTTTGGTTCACTTCCCAGTGACCTCCCAAAGTATGAAGTTCTTTCAATATCATCACATTGTTCTCTGTTAGCTGTTTTGATATCACTAATACATGGTTGTCTTTTTTCTTCTTTCTTGTCACCCATCACAGTACTACGATCACAATAATTCGATACGTCTTCCTTTAAGAAAGGAAAAACAGTTTTGACCATGCAGTCATTCCAAGGTTTATCACCAAAAGCATCTTTGGATCGGGCTTTCTTATGTGACTGATCAACCTCCTTGAGTTCACTGTAATGACTTTTCTCCTGCTTTGTTTCCAGAGTGGATTTACTAGTACTTCCGGGCCATGTTCTGATCTCATTAGAGAAACTGTACCCATCTCCCCCAGACTTTTCAGCAGCCTTGCCACTATTTTCATGCCCATCACTTGGACTTGACATTGTCTTTCCAGAAACTGGAAACCCAGAAAATGTGTTCCCCATACATTCCCCATCACTCTGGTGAAAAATGAAAGGACTAATAGTAGGATTGTATTTTCTCGAGTTCAATTCATTCGCAGCGTCCATTGAACTTTGCAAGATAGATTCATTAGCATTGCTTTGATCCTTTGCACAAACGACATTCTTCAGCTTGTAGTCTGGCCCATTGACAATAAGCTCCTTCAAGTTATCTCTACTGCTCCTTGAACTTATCTCCTTATCAATTGAGCCACTACTCCTACAATTCCCATTGGCCTCTTCCAAAGGTGGGTTGAACCCATTACTATCCTCAAGTGCAAGCTTCTGTAGAACTCCAATCAGGTCTGGACGACCACTCAGCTCACTTTGCAATGCAGCTTCGGCCCTAGTAAACTTGTTCCTTCTTAAAAAATCCAGTATCACATCTACTGAGCTCGGGTCTGCCATTTATGCAAAAAGGGCTTCGATTGCCACAGAACTCTACTACAAGCAGTATTTTGCTAACCCTGAAAAATGAACCCCCCAAAAAATGACAGACATTAGGAAACAAATGAAATTGACGAGTAGGAGCACCATGCACGGTGAAACGTCAAGCATACAGCTACAAGGCAAAGTGTTCGGATCCCAACCGGAAGAAAAGAAAAATAAAGAATAAATATTTCAAGAAAAAAAGTAGTGCCAACTTCGCTCATTGAAATTAGCCCACGAGAAATCCAAGCAATCAATATGCATAGCCCTAGATCTCCACATTGTTTCGAACCCTAGAAACCAATACCAACAACTTGAAAGAGTAGGAAAATTAAAAAACGGACAGAAAGAATGGTGTGTAAATCAAAGGATAAATATGGAAACAAAATCATAGAAGCAAAGAGAAGATAGAGCTCAATGGTGGGAAAGTGTCAACTCACAGATCGTTTAATGGAGGGATCCGACGTCTCCAAAACCAAACAGCTCCTAGTTCGCACCATCGACAACGCAGTGAAACATTGGTTCCAATTTTAAGAGATGAAAACATATCATCCAAACACGACCTTAATTGACTTACAGGTAGCCATTCGAGTCTGATGACTCTGATTTTGAATTTCTCTCACAATTTTTACTTGTTCTTATACATTTGGCCATTTGCCTATTAGTTTATACTGCCTCTGTAGCCTTTAAATTGAGCAATAGATTATTGAAGCAGTCTTAGATAATGCATGTATGTATAGGTTAATTAGAGATGTTGGTATTGTAGCAGTGTATTTTTTTTTTAAAGATTACCGGGTCTCCTCTTCATCACCTAAAGGTGCGAAGCGAAAACCCGGTTCAGGGGGACCAGAAAACGCCTTTCGTTTGCATGTTACTCAATTAAATCGTTCTGGATTCAGCTTACGGTCCAATTCAATGTCTAATCAAATTTACACGGAAAATTGGATGAGAAACGTATGACATAGCTTTGCTAAAGCATGAACAACTCGATTCCCATGTCTTTTACAATAAAAGATAAGAAGTTTGATAACAAGAAATTTCATAGCCAAATGTTGAAGAAAATAGACGATAGCAAGCAATACAAAAAAACCTAGACATTTTCATCAGGTTGAGCATCACCATTCATTTTGTCGAGTCTATTGCGGAGATCCCCTCTTATGCATATGATGGATAGTGTACCCGGGGGGTAGCTTATCCGAGGGGTTATTACGGGGAGTAACTAGGGAGAAGTCAGAGCAAGTAAGTATAGAGAGAGAAAGTATATTAGCAAGTGTTCAGTTTTTCAGCGTGGTTACAAATGGGGAAATGGGGTGTTATTTATAGTAGCAATAAATGCCGGACAGGGACACGTGTCAAGCGTCCATTGGCCGAGAGGTCACCTCAACCGGTTGGCACTGGCAACTGCATGTGGCCGCATTTAATGCGGCTGTTGGATGGGACATTGTACAGGGTACGGTGATCCATACGCATGTGGAGCGGATATCATGTCGGGAAAGGTGCCCTCGGCTGTAGATGACTAGCCGAGGGCTCTGAGTACCGGGGACCCCCTAAGTGCCGAGGGCTCCAAATACCGAGGGCTACTGATTTTCGACGTTTTTCCCCAGTAACTTTGTTTTCCTGTCTTGGCCCTCATGTGAGAATTAGAGCATTCGGCCAGGGGGCCGAAGGCACCCCTGTTGCGCGTGGTGGGCTGCTTGGTGCCTTGGGCGCCGTGATTTGGGCCTGTTGTGCTTCCTGGGCCTATTGGGCCTTCATTGGAGTAGTAGGAGTCTGTGGGCCGGGGGTTTTCGGGCCATATACTCCATCAGGAGTCCCTCACTCCTTTTGCCGAAAGGTACTTGAGGGAAAAGGAGTAATTGTGTTTGTCCTCTGCCGTTGTTCCGTTGTAGTTTGTAGAGTTGTGGGCAGTTTGTTGTTTGTTTATTCTGCCGAGGACAGTCCCTCAGTTACCCACATGTCGGGACTTGAGGGGTCATGTTTGTGATTTTTGTGATTTTTTCCCGAGGGGTTCCCCAGTCCCCCACTCCTGGAGGCACTTGCAAAGTGGTGAGAAAGGAGTAGAGTAGTCATGCTGTTGATTTGGGCCGAAAGCTGATGGTTTTCGTTTCATTTTGGGGGGATGCCTCGTTAAAAACCTCATTAGGAAAAACCCTGTGGGAAAAAATCCTAATGAGGGAAAAAGAGTGCACCGAATTCCCCCAATGATGAATCGAAAACGTGAAACCCTGGTCTGAAATGGAGTACAATGCTGATGCTGAAGGCTATCCTTGTCCTGAGGGCTCATGTGTTGATTAGCCGGAGGCTTGTTGTCGATATCTTGGGAGGTGCCGAAGGGGAGTCCCTCAATCTTGGGATCGGGGGGCATCATGAATGTGAGTAGCAGTTGAAGTGTTGTCGGGGTGTCCTCTGTTTGCTGATTAGTTGGTGAGGAGTGTACCCGAGGGGTCCCATTACCTGTGTGCCGTAGGCTGTCCGTCAATGAGGCGTACTTCCCCGGGGCTACCCGGCCTTCAAAGTGTTGAGGGGGGGATCCCCGAGGGGTGGCCTGATATGAAGCCTTGGGCTTCTGAAGGGGTGATCCCGAAGGCATCTGTTATGTAGTGTGTGGGGCACAAACCGGGAGTGTCTCCGGGTAAGTGTACCCGGGGGCCCCTCTTGATGAAGTGGAGTGAAGTAAAAAGCCCGGGGGCCAGTGTTTCTTGGTTGATGAAGGAGTGATCTGTCAAGTGTAGCCGGGAGCTCCCAGAATATAGCCAATGGAAATATAGCCGTTGGAATATCTAACGTCAGAATATAGCCGTTGGGGGGGTGGCCACGTGGTGTGTGTTCGTTGGCTGCCCGTGGACGGGCGTCACCAATTGGGCGAAACCACGGTTTGTAATGATGGCAGTCCAACCGGAGGCCCGGTTTCCAGGCCCAAGCCCGGATCCCAGCGCCTATAAATACCCCATGGCCGGCTTCACTTCCCCTTGTGCGATATCATTGTAGCGAAGCTCTGCTAAAATTTCTAGAGAGAGAAACAGCCGCCTTAGGTCAATCCCCGCTTTAAGGTCAGTTCCCCATCCGTTCTTCTCCCTCCTTAGCTAGCTGTAGTTGCCTTAGATCTAGGAGTTGTAACTTAGAAAACTTAGCGTTTCCGAGCCCTCGAATTAGCGCAAAGATGTCTTCCCAAAGTGATTCCCAGGACATCTCGGGGGCGCCCTCGATGGAGGATGAAGTCATCTCGGACGTGGAGTCCACAAGCGAACAGCCCTCGGTGGGACAAGATGCTGTCGTTGCCATGGAGCTACAGAGAGCCCTCGTTGCTGAGGCGGAAGCCGAGGGCTTCGAACAAGAGTGTGAAGACGAAGAGCTGGCCCTCGCCTGGCAAGCAGCTGAGGAAGAGGCGTAGAAAGAGGGCGCGAGGGTCAACGTTGTGGTTCTCCCCCCTCGGGGCACAGGTGAGGCCAACACCTCTCGGCCGCTGAACGCGGTTCCCATCCGGGTGGCCCCCGGAAAAAAGAAGGCGAAGGTCGCTGCTTCCAAGAAGAAGGGCAGCACTGCAGACCAAGGGAAGCCCCTCGATATGCCCGAGGGGTATTCCTACTTGAATACCGTTGCCTTAGAGATAAGGTCGAAAGCTGATGCGGCGGATATTTATGTCACTCAATTATACATGGGCCCCTCGGCCATCGTGGTGGCACCGGGTCCCGATGACGTCCTCTCTCGGGCTCCCGAGGGCTGCATTGCGGTGCACATCCTCTCCGTGTCGATGGGGCTCCGGTTCCCCCTACACCCCTTCCTCCGGGAGTACCTCCGGTTCGTGGGTTTGGTCCCCTGCCAACTGACCCCGAACATCCATTCCTACATCACGGGTTTCCTCCAGCTCTGCAAATCCCGGGGGGTAACACCTAGCCTGGATCTCTTCTTCCAAAGCTTCAACCCTGTGCGGGGGGGGGGGGGGCATGCGAATGCCGAGGGCTTCGCAAACTTGCAGCACGTGGCATTGTTCAAGCTTTTTACTGAGGCGCCCTCCTCGAACAAAGGGTGGAAAGACCGGTGGTGTTACGTGAAGTTGACCGAGAGCCCCTTTCCGAGGAAATTGCGTGACCGGTTTAGGAGGCACGAGAAGAGGAGGAGCACCGCCCTCGAGAAAGATGGCAGGGTCCTGGCAAAGATCCCGGAGGGCCGGGACAAAAACATAACCATCAAGGAGTGCACCCAAGAGGAGGATCTCTACACCCTCGGGTTCCGGCGGTCTCGCTTCCTGGGGGAAACAGATGAGAAGTTCCCGGCATTTGAGGGAGCCTCCGGAGGTAGTGGCTGAGGGCACCCTCGTTTTCGTACCTTAGCACATAGTTTGTTTGTTGTTTGTTCTTTTTTTGTGCCATCGGTTAGTGACCCCTCGGTTTTAACCCCATATTGTTTTGCAGGTATCCTGGTCAACATGATGAACGTCAGGGGGCTCGCTGATTTAAAGAAGAAAAAGTCCTCCAAGGCCCCGAAGGGAACGGATGCTGGCGTCCCAAAACCCGCCGGTGACTTCTTCAAGAAGCCGGAGGGGTCGTCGGCGGCCCCAAACACTGACGCTGCTGCTGCTGCCAAGAGAAAAGGCGTGGGAAAGGCTCCCGAGGGCAAAAGGCCGAAGACGGGAGATGCCGGGAGGAAAGGCCCCCCCTGTGGTTATTGTTGACGATTGTCCCGCCTCCGGGACGCATGATGAGGGGATGATGGTGGCGGAGGTGCCGGGGGGGTGTCCGGGAGCCATCTTCTGAGGTCCTGACGGTTTCCCTCCCGGTAGGAACGGCCGTGATGAATTGCACGGCTGACCCGAGGGTGCTTCTGAGGGGTATGACCCCTGAGATTGACAGAGCAACCCTCGGGGCTGATGATGACCAAGCCCTTGAGGACAAGATCCTCTGGTCTTCTCTCACGGTAAGTGTTTGACAGTTTACCGTTTTTACTTTGTGCTAGGAAATAATGTACGGCCTTCCTAACTTCTGTATTTTTTGTAGACCTGCCTTGCCCTCGGAGAACAGGCCCGGAGGCTAGAGGAGTGGCGTCTTCGCAAGGCCGAGCAGGATGCTAAGATGCGGGAGCTCATCCGCCAAAATTCCGATGCCATCCACAAGATGGCTATGCTGGAGGAGAGCCTTCGGCAGATGACCCTGCGAGCGGAGGCCGCAGATCGGGGCAAGGCCGAGGCTGAGAGGTCCGCAGCTGAGGCCCTTGAGAGAGCTGTTAGGGAGGCCGAGGCCGCCAAGGTGGAGGCCGTCGAGAAAGCCCGAGGGGACGCCATCTCTGGTTTCTTGGCAAGGGGGGTGGCGAGCAGAGGAGCACAAGCAATGGTTGTCCTCGGTCGTCGAGTCCTCGGTCGACGAGTGGTGCGATGGGCCCGGTGTGAAGTGGGTTTCCCGAAAGGGTAAACAGTACTATGGTGGGGGCGAGTTTTTCACTCAAGCCCTTATCTACCGGAGGATGGCCCGCCACCTGAAGATTGAGCAAAAGGATTTTGACCCGGCAGCGTACGGACTTCCCCCTGCAGCCAGATGTCCGTGTTCCGCTCCCCTCCGATGTCGAGAGGCCAGACCTGGAGGACACCGAGCTGATGAAGGAGGCCGAGGGTGACGAACCTGAGGCCGATACAGAGGTTACTTCAAAGCCTTCGGAGGAGACGGCGCCCGGGGATGTTAATTTGTAATTTCTTAATTCAACATGTTTTGAACAATCTCGTTGTAATGAATGCTTGTATGCCCTCGGCCTTCGGCCCTTTGTAATGTACATTTGAATTCCTTTTCTTTGATGAATGAGTACATGCCTTCGGGCTTTTGGTATATAATGTGTTTCCCTTGAGTGTTTTTCTTTGAATGTATGCCTTCGCCCTTCTTTGAATGTATGCTTAGGACTTAGAATATATTCTTCCAAATGTAGTGCTTCTCATAGCCCTCGGCTGTTAGTAATCTTTAGTCAGTTGAACCTTTCACCGAGGGCGCAACGTTCAGGACTTAGAAATAATTCTAAGTGTTTGTTCATCTGTTGGCCCCCGGCTAATTCCTTCCCCTGGTTCTGTGTAGCTTTCATGAGATAACCGGAGGCGAGCTGTTTAGGACTTGAAAAATCTCTAAGTGTTTGGATATTGTGTAGCCTTCGGTATGTGGATACCCCTCGCTGATTGGATGCATGACCGAGGGCCCAGAAATAGTTAGGACTTAGAATATTTTTTCTAAGTATACTTTTGCCAAGTCCTCATCCGTATGGCCCTCGGGCTGTATGGAGATTTGACCGAGGGTAAAAACCTTTGGGACTTAGAAATTCTTCTGAGTGTGGCATGTATGAAGTAGGAGCCCTCGGGTGACTGTGAGGCCCCTGTCTAAGATATGCCTTCGGTTGACTGGTGGCTCCACAGGGGGCAAAGCATTTAGGACTTAGATTATTTTTTAAGTATTTCCTACTGCTGGCCTTCGGGGGGACCCTTCGGCTGTATACGTTGTAGGTTTAGGATAGTTTCCTTTGCCTTGCAATGTTGGCATGCGGTAGGCCCTCGGCATGTAGTGAGGTGCCGGGGGTGATTCTTGATTTGGTTTGGCCACATCCGATAGCTTTGTCATTTAGTACCCTTCGGGGATGCTTTGAGTTGCTGTTGGCTGAGCCTGTCATGTTTTGTAGTACTTGAGCCTTCGGTTTTAGGTATAGCCGGAGGCAATCCTTGAGTGGACTTAGCCATTTGTTGATGATGTCTGTTGTGAATGGTATCCTTTGTACCTGTGAGCTTTCAGGTACCGAAGGTGTTCCCACGGGGAGCCCTCGGTATGGTTCTGTGAATTGTTGGAGTGATGTACTCATTGATTTCTCGCCGAGTCTACTCCCCTTCACCACCCTTTTTTTTTAGTAGTGAAGGGAAGGCTTCAAGAAACTTGGTTTCTTGGTAAAGCTTGGCCTATCAGGAGGTAACAGAATACACCATTAGCTCCCCCCTCGGGTTAACCTTCCGAGTTCCGAGGGGATCGAGGGTCGTTTCCTGGGCACAAGATATGGTGGTATAAGGAATATTTGTATTTAGATTTTGATGATGCTAGATTAATTAGGACTTTAGAGTACCCCTATTTAGACTTAATGTACTAGATGTTTCATTTGTAAAGTTCTTAGTATATTCGACCTGGCAGAATGCCTTCAGAGCAGAAGACCTTCTGAGCAGAAGGGCTCCAAGAGCAGAAGACCCTCTTAAGGCTTTATTGAAAGAGAGGACCTTTGGTTCTCTGCTCCAGAACAGAAGACCTCAGGGTCTCTGTTAGTCTTTACTCTGACAGAAACCCTTCTGGGTCTCTGTTGGATATACTCTCAACAGAAGTGCTCCAGACCTCCTCTGTTCAACTCCCAGTTAAAGACACCAGAAGGTCTGACACTTAGAAGAATTCCACAGAACCGGGAAGTCAACTAAAAGATTCCTTCAACGGCTAGGAGTATGAAACGGAAAAGCTACAGTGTGCGCATTAAATGCTCATTTAATGCACCCCATGCTCCGTAGAGTAATTGCAGATGATTGGCCGCAATGTCAGGAATACTTTATCCCAAAATAGTAACCCACCAACTTTACCGGGCTCTACTAGTCAAGTCAACTGATCGCTCATTTAATGCAGTTGTCCTCCTACTCCTCCAACGGGAAGACAACCTCAGTATAAAAGATACACTACGAAGAACAACCGGATAACTTTGCAACTTTTGCTAACCTTTGCTACAACTCTTCATACAAGATATTCAAACTCTAAAAGCAAAAAGCCTCCTTGAGATTAACACTTCATCATCTTCTACAAGAGAAGGCAGAAGTTGGAAAAATACTTTTTCCAACTCAAGCAAAGTTCCAAGTGTTCTTCAACTCTTCAAGCTCATCACATACAAATCTTTTGTAACGAAGCTAGTTGGAGGAACCCCTGTGTTAACAGAAACTCTTCTTGCTACAAGAAGGACGTCCAAGTAACTTGAGTAGTGAAGTGGTGATACTTCCAGGAAGCTCAGTGAAAGGACCAGTCTTAAAGGAAGCCAGGCAGTGCATCCCAGGAGACATATAGACTTGAAGAAGACGTGGAGAGCTTCTTAAGTGCTAGGACTAAGGCTTTGTAAACGGAAATTTTTACAGCTTAGTGGAACAGTGGACTAGAGGAACAAGTTGTTCCTTGAACCACTATAAAAATCCCTGGTGTCATTTACTTACTGCTTTAATATTTGCACTTAGATAGAACTGTCTAACTCCTTGGACTTGGTATCTGTGTTCAGCAGAACTTGTTCTACGAGTTAACAGAAGGCCTACTGCCTTTGCTTCTCTGAGGCTAAATCAACAGAACTCCCTACCAGAACCCCATCCGCTGCCAGTCTGTTATGTTAACAGAACATGCTATTCTGTAAAATCTGGTACTTAGTTTAAAAAAGCTAAAAACCAATATAGTCTATTCACCCCCCCCCCTCTAGACTGTATCCAGTACAACCGGGACCAACAAGTGGTATCAGAGCCTCCTTGTTCTAATAATCTCTTAGGTTATTTGCTGAACAAAGATCCACTTGTTTTTCTGTTTGACCTCATTTCTATCTGAAATAATGAATCACTCCTTGTCCAAGAATCTTATGTTTTCATATCTTAAGTTTGATGACTGGAGGATCCGGATGAAAGCACATCTCTGTGCCCTGCATGATGAGATGTGGGAAGTTCTAGACATTGGCCCTTTCACAAGCTTCCAGAAGGTCAATCCTGAGCATGCTATTGACAACACCAGACCCCAGATGATTAGTAAAGCCAAGTCAGAATGGACCACTGAAGAGAGGAGAAAGTACAACCTAGACAATATTGCTAAGGACATCCTCTACAAGTCCATTGATGATAGGTACTTCAACAGGATAAAGAAGTGCAAAACTGCAAAGGAAATCTGGGATACTCTTGAGCTCATTGGAGCTGGTGATGAGCAAGAGAAGGACAACAAACTAACCATAGCCAACAAGAAGTTTGATGACTTCAAACTTCTCCCTGGTGAAAGCATCTCCAAGATGTATGACAGGCTCCTCACTCTCACTGGAGAGATCTCTGAGCTTGGCAAGGAACTCACCACCAAAGAGATCAACCTGAAGGTGTTGAGGGGACTGTCCTCAGCATGGAAGATGAAGGTGGTTGTTGTCCAAGCCAGCAAGGATGTAAAGACTTATCCCACTGATAAGCTCATTTCAGATCTCAAAGCTCATGAGTTTGAAATGATTGAAGAAAAGGAAGATGTACCAGAAGAGAGGACCACTACAGCCCTCACTGCCAGCACATCAAAGGTAAATGATTTTGACCCTTCAGTACTTTTATCTGATGAATATATGGCTGCCTTTGCCAGGAGATTCAAGAAGTTTATGAAGAATCCCAAAGATGGAAGGAGTCCATCTTTCAACAGAAAGCCATACCAGAAGGTCAAATCAACAGAAAGCAGTGGAGAGCTTCTCTGTTACAATTGCAGACAACCTGGTCACTTCAAGGCTGATTGTCCCCATCCAAGGGTGTCCAAGAAACAAGGACAGGATGGAGAAAAGAAGAAGTACGAGGACAACTCCAGAAGGAGAAAGGCACTTGTGACAGAACAGCTAGGGAAAGACCCTCTGTCAGAAACAGAATCCAGTTCTGACTCAGATTCTGATGAGGCCTTCTGTTGCCTTGATACTGAGACAGAAGACCTTTGCCTCATGGCTCATTCTGATGATGAGGAACTGTGTGCTGGAGCCATCTCTGAACAAGAATGGTTTATTGATAGTGGATGCTGCAGGCACATGACAGGTGACAGAAGTTGCCTAACTGAGTTCCAGAAATGCAAAGGACCTAGAGTTACCTTTGGAGGTAATGACAAAGAAGGTCAAACAAAAGGAAGAGGAAAGCTGATCAGGAACCAGATAGTCATTGATGAAGTCTCATATGTCAAAGGACTGAAGTTCAACTTCCTAAGTGCTAGCCAATTCTGTGACAAAGGCTACACTGTTGAATTCACCAAGGACTTCTGCTATGTGAAGCATGAGACAACAAAGGAAGTGGTTCTGACAGCATCAAGGAAGAAGAATATTTATGTAGTTGATTGGAATACAGCAAAGGATGGAGTTTGCCTGATAGCCAAAGGAGATTCAAAACTGAGCTGGGACTGGCACAAAAAGCTCAACCACTTGAATTTCAAAACAATCAACAAACTGGCCAGAGAACACATTGTAGAAGGGCTACCAGACATTGTGTACAAGAAGGAGACCCTCTGCAGTGCATGCCAGAAGGGCAAACAAGTGAAGAATTCCTTCAAACCCATTGCTGGAGATCTTTCTACAAGTCTTCTAAATCTGATTCACATGGATTTATTTGGACCTGTTGAGACTCCAAGTGTTGGTGGCAAGAAATATACCCTAGTCATTGTTGATGACTATTCCAGATATACATGGACTATTTTTTTATCAAAGAAAAATGAAACTCTTCAGAAGTTGCCATCTCTGTTAAAGCAACTTCAGACTGAGAAGAACTTGAAAGTGAAGACAATCAGATCAGACAGAGGAACTGAATTTGTCAACCAAGTCATAAAGGACTTCTGTGATCAGAATGAGACTTTTCATCAACTTTCTGCCGCCAGAACCCCTCAACAGAATGGCGTAGCAGAAAGAAGGAACAGAACCTTAAAAGAAGCTGCAAGAACAATGATTGCAGAATCTGGATTGCCTATGAGATATTGGGCTGAAGCAATCAACACTGCATGCTATACTCAGAACAGAAGCATGATCAACAAAAATCACCAGAAGACCCCTTATGAACTCTGGAAGGGAAGAAAGCCAAACATCAGTTACTTTCATGTATTTGGATGCAAGTGCTACATTCTTAACAATGGAAAGGAGCATCTGAAAGTATTTCAAGAAAAGGCTGATGAAGGAGTCTTTATAGGCTATTCAAACACCAGAAAAAGCCTATAGAGTACTCAACAGAAGGACCCTACATGTTGAAGAATCTATACATGTGAAGTTTGATGAAAGCATCTCTGTTAAAGAGGTAACAGAGATCCTCAAGGAAGTCAGCATAGAAGACAGAACACCAGTACCAACAGAAGAGGTGGCAGACAACCCTGCATTTCCAACACCTGCACCAAACCCTCTTCTGTTGAATGAAGATGAAGACTCTGAAGATGAGGAACCAGAGAGACCAAGACAGCAGCTGACAGAACCTGACCTAACATGGTTAAGAGATCATCCCCCTAACCAAGTGATTGGTCAAATCAGAAGTGGAGTTCAAACCAGATCCACATCTAGAAGAGAAGCAATGCTTGCCTGCTATATATCTCAGATGGAACCTATGACTGTTGAAGAAGCTCTTGCAGACTCAGATTGGATCAATGCTATGCAAGAAGAGCTTACTCAGTTTGAAAGGAACAAAGTATGGGAACTTGTTCCTAGGCCAAAGCACCAGAATGTCATTGGAACCAAATGGGTATTTAAGAACAAAGCTGATGAAGATGGCAACATTGTAAGGAATAAAGCAAGGCTGGTAGCTAAAGGATATTGTCAAGAAGAAGGAATAGATTTTGATGAGACCTTTGCACCTGTTGCCAGACTTGAAGCCATCAGAATCTTTCTAGCCTATGCTGCCTACAACAACATCAAGGTCTACCAGATGGATGTCAAGAGTGCATTTCTGAATGGAGATCTTGAAGAGGAAGTCTATGTGGAACAACCACCAGGTTTTGACATTCCAACTCACTCTTCTTGTGTCTACAAGCTTAAAAAGGCCCTCTATGGTCTTAAGCAAGCTCCCAGAGCATGGTATGACACATTGTCCCTTTTCCTAGTGAACCATGGGTTTACTAAAGGAAAGGTTGACAAAACTCTATTTCAAATCTCTGTTGCTAATCATATTCTGTTAGTACAAATATATGTTGATGACATTATATTTGGTAGTACTAATCCAGAACTGTGCAAGAAATTTTCTCAAGTAATGCAGAGTCAATTTGAAATGAGTATGATGGGAGAACTCAGTTACTTCCTAGGACTTCAAGTCAAACAAGTTCCAGAAGGGATCTTTATCAACCAAGGGAAGTATACCAGAGATCTAATCAAGAAATTTGGAGTGGAAGGCAAATCTTCAGTGAAGATTCCCATGAACATCTCACAAGGAATTGGTCCTGATGATGAAGGAAAGGATGTAGATGCAACAACATACAGAGGAATCATAGGATCTCTGTTGTACCTGACTGCAAGCAGACCAGACATCTCATTCTCTGTTGGGATCTGTGCCAGATACCAATCAAAGCCTAAGGAAAGCCATCTAAGTGCTGCAAAGAGAATCATCAGATACATCAAAGGAAATCCAAATGCAGGCCTATGATATCTAAAGGGAGGTAACTTTGAACTAATTGGTTATTCTGACTCAGATTTTACAGGTTGCAGACTAGACAGAAAGAGCACCTCTGGTCACTGCCAATTGCTAGGAGGAAGGCTTGTTTCCTGGTTTAGCAAGAAGCAGAACTCTATCTCAACAAGTACAGCTGAGGCTGAGTACATTGCAGCTGGGAGTTGCTGTGCTCAGCTACTCTGGATGAAGCAACAACTGAAGGACTATGGAATTCAAGCAAAGGAGATCAAGCTGTTGTGTGGCAACACCAGTGCCATTGCTATCACTCAGAATCCAGTTCTTCACTCCAGGACAAAGCACATAGAGATCAGACATCACTTCATCAGAGATCATGTTGAAAAGAAGCACATTTGCATGGAACATGTGCCAACAGAAGACCAGCTTGCAGATATCCTGTAGAAGCCTCTTCCTGAGGCTAGGTTCAACAAACTGAGAGAGGAATTGGGAATGATGGATGAGATTCCAAGGGAAAGGTGAAATGAAAGGCCCTCTGTTGCTGAATCCCTGTTAACAGAACACCTTTTGCAGAACCCCGTCTGTTAACCCCTTCTGTTCTCTACCCTGGCAGAACACCTATGCAACAGAAACCCTTTCTACAGAAAACCTCCTCTTATGTCTAACAGAAGGTTGTGGACTTAGAAATTTCTGAAAACCGGGTGACCTAGTAAATTATTAAAGATCATTTACCCTTTTACCCTTAAAACGGTATCCAGTCGTATAATATTTACTGCGCCCCTTTTTATTTACTGCGCCCCTTTTTACATTTATTGGTACCTTGGAACCGTAAATTATCCCAAACGTCCACTAACCCGTACCCATAAAATCCCCTTTCGCAAACCTAAACCGTTACTGCTCTCATAACTCTCAAGCTTTTGAACTCTTATCTCTCCAAAACTCCCAAACCGCTAAACTCCATGGCTTTCTTGAGCTTCTCCGATCTTTCAAAGGAACAAAAGGCAACACTTCTCAAAAATGTACTGACAGGGATGAGATGCGAACTGGAAGTCCTACCCAGGTTCGCAGAGAAAAAGGAGAGGATGACCTCCATTGTTGACGGACTGTCACAATGTCAACTGAGCAAGGTCATCTCTCATGGTTATGAAGCCTACAACAACGTTGACACCGTTGAGTTCTATCTCAACGCATCCTTCAAGGATGAAACCATCTCCTCCGTCGTCCAAGGAGAAGAAGTTTTGATTGATGCTGACGTCATCAACAACATCTTCAATATCCAACAAGAGGAAGGCAGGGCCTCTCTACTTGATTTGGAGGATACTGACATCCCTCTGCCAGAATTCAAGAAGAAGTTCTGCAGAAAAGGTGAAGAAGTAGAGAAGGTCAACATCAAGAAGAACTTGCTCAAGAAGGAATTTGAGCTGCTCATAAACATTTTCCACAAATGTTTATGGTGCAAGTACACCTCCACTGATGATGTCACAACTGCTAATGCAAAGGCCCTTTATGCAGTGCATCATGGGATAAACATCAATTGGGGACAAGTCATGGTGAAGTCCCTGATTGAAGTGATCAAGAAGAAGAACCCAAAGACTAGCCTCTATTCTGGGAAGCTAGGGCATGGACTGCTCATTTTCGAAGTGCTCCTCAAACAAGGGGTAAACTTGAGGAAGGCTTCAGCTTTGGATCACACCAAGGTAATTTTCCTGACTGCCTCTCCAAATAGGGAAAAAGCCATAAAGGCAGAACTGAAGAGACAGCTTCAGCTTCAGGCTAAGAGACAACAAGGAGAGAAGGTACAGAAACCCCTATCTATAGCCCCTTCTGCTGAGAAGAACAAGAAGAAGACCGAGAAGGCAGAACCTGTTGCTCCTCCAACCATGAAGGCTGGACAGAAGAGGAAGAGGACCACAAAACCCAAGAAGAAGGTTGCTATACCTGTGGTTTCTGTGTCTGAGGGAGTGGCAGACACTCAGGGGGAACCAGAGATCCCCACCTCTGCTGCATCTCCTGACCAGAATAGGGTGTCAACTCCAACAGAACACCCTAGTCCTGTCAAAGATGGGTATCTGTCCTTGCTTGACAGACAGTTTACCCGGGTCCTTGAATGGAGAAGATGGAGAATGGGACCCCTCCACAAAATAATCCAGTATTTTGATCATTATGAGGCGGAAGAAGAAGCCATCCTGAATTGGGTTGGGACTGATGATGTCTCAAAATGCTTTGCCCTGAACTTTCTTCACTCTGTCCTTGAGAAGAAGAAGGCAAGCTACAAAGGAAAGGTTGTCCTCATCTCCTCACCCTCAGAGGAGACAGTCAAACCTCTAGAAGAGGGAGAGATGGAAGCCTTTGAAGAATGGCTATTCACCAAGATGGCAACAGACTCTGTACAACCCAACTTCAACCCAGAAGAGTCCTCTGTACTCAAGTCAGAAGGACAAGCTATGATGGAGCATATCAAGGAGTGGAGGACTTCCTTGCTTGTGGATAACATCATTGAGGTAAACTCTCCAACCCCTTCTGTTATTATCCCAATAGAACCCCATATTCCCTCACCTACCAGCAGCACAGAAACCCCTCCACCAGAACATCCTCAACCTAAATCTCCTGAACAGAAAACCTCCACCCCTCCTCAATCACCCAAACAGAAAATTGCATCTCCTTGCAGAGCAATTGTTCCTTTCAGAAACCGCTCACCTTCACCTCCACCATCTCCCCCTCAACAGAATGTCTCACCTATTCAATCCTCACCCCAGCACCAGAACCCCTCACCCCAACAGATATCCTCTTCATCCTCTGAATCTGAACATCAAACCCCTCCACCAGAATCACCTCCTTCACAACAACCTGCAGAGAAGCTTAAACCTGTATGGTTTCTCAGGGATTCAGACCCTACAACTGTCTCCCCCATCTCTACACCCCAAGGGTATTCTAGGGATTCTACTGCCCCCAATCCCTCCCTCAGAAAAAAGAAGAAGATAGTCCGCAACAGAATCCCTATCTATTCTTCTTATGAAGATTCATCTGACATGGATGGATTCATGATCAGCAAATCTCACAAAGCAACATCAAAGAGACAGAAGACCCCTCCTCTGACTCAACTGGAACATGAACTGCTTGTAGAATCTCTCTCATCTGTCCAAGAACATCACCCCTTGCCTAAGGGAAGAGGTCTAGAGATGCCTCAAGCTGATGGACAACAGAATAACATTCCCTTCAACAAATTTGTTGAATCTGCAGAAGACTTTGGTGGACAGATCCTCCAAGGCATGAACAAGCTGATAGAGATAAATGATAAACACTATGGGCACCTTGCTCATGTGAATGACAATCTCAATTCAGGAATGCAGTTCATCTCTGATCGTTTTGAGAACCTCACCGGAACACTCAACAACTTTATAGCCTCCTCCTCTGCCAGAACAGATGTCCTGTCAACAGAAGTGGTAGGTATCCACAAAACACTCTCTATCTTTCAACAGACTCTCCTGAGTCAAGGACAGGCAATCCACACTATCTCAGAGCATCTTGAGGCTCTGAAGACATCTGATGCCAGAACAGAAAAGCAACTGACCTCTATTGAGGAAATGTGCAGAGCTCACCAAGAACAAGCTCAAGCTCTCCTATCTACTGACAGAGACAGATATCAGAAGATGGTACTCCTTGAAGCCAATAACAAGGACATCTTCTCTGCCATCCAGAAGCAGCAAGGTCTCATTGAAGGCCTTACCTCTGTTACTCAGACTCTACCAGAGGCCCTAGAGCAGATAGCCTCCACTCAGGCCTCAGAATTCCAGAAGATAAGCCTTATGATAGAAGATCTGAATGATGCCAAAAAGGGGGAAGAGGACCCTCAACAGACCAGGCCTAGGTCCCACAGAACTCCTACTAGGGTACCCTCCTCTGCTGAGCCTGCAGTGGATCCGGCTCCCTATTTTGAAGCTGCCCTACAGAAGAAGAGAGCAGCAGGCATACCCAGACCCCTAGGGATGGGCATAAAAAACCGTAACCGTATAACCGCGCCTAAGAACCGGAAAACCGCCGTTTTCCCCGGTTAACCGAACCGCAATTTTTTAAATCCACGGTACGGTTAACCAACCGTGAGAATAAACGGTTCGCGGTACGGTTACGGTTTTAGAGAACTTCACGTTCTCAGAGAACTTGGAAAGATAAATATGTATCCAACACATCTAGATACATCAATTCTAATAAACATGTGAAGAAACCAAATTCTGTTTGTCACTATAGAATTTTTAATTTCATATTATTAATAATTAGTCAAAGCTTTTGTGAGTTATAATTAATTAGCTCATTCTGCAATTGTGAGACTTGAACATGTGTATTCTTTTTTTTGAAGGAATTGAACACGTTTATTCTTATTAAGTGTATTTTATCTTTTCCCGTATTCCACTCTCAAAATTTATTTTTCTCTTGTTTTGACTTAATTAATATAGAAAGAACATGGTGTGTGTATATATTTAATCAATGGTTTGATGGTTTTTGGTTAACCGGGTTGTGGTTAACCGAAGTTTTGGTTAACCGATACTCGGTTAACCGAAGCTTTGGTTAACCGATACTCAGTTAACCGAAGTAATAGGTTTCTCGGTTAACCGGAAAGTTGGTTAACCAAAACACGGTTAACCAACCACGCCCACCCCTACAGACCCCCATCTCCAGTACAGAAAAGCACAAAGAAGAAGAAAGTATTTAACTTCACAGAATGGAGATTGGGTGGATCTCAGAAAATTGACAGAGCTCAATTTGAAGAGATGAAGGCCAAAATGACTCCCACCCAACAACAGCACCTCTATCTGGACAAAGATGGTGTTGTGAGAGTTAGGTATGGGGGATCATTAGAAGAAGATGAAGAATGGTATAAGAAGAACATTGTCCCAGGGAAGACAATACATGAAGGTGTTCTCAACTATTTGGACTGCAAGCTTTCTCCAATTTGGGCATCTTATCAAAGGTCTGGCAACCTCTCCAAAATCAGAGCAGAGATCAATGAAGAACTGCTCAGACTTCAAAGATAGGAAGAAGAAGCTCTGCAAGCAGCTAATCTGGAGAATGTGTAAGATTTAACTCTGTAAAACTTATCTAATAAAATCACATCTCTGCCTTCTTACTTTGAAGTGCTTTTCCCTCAATTCCTGTCTTTTTGCCTTCTGCTTGTGTATGTTTATTTCATTTATATTCTGCTATCTGAATGTACTGTACTCTTACTATTTTCCTATGCCAAGTTGCCCACCAAGATTTTAATGGAAGTTTTTAAACCTTAATCTTTCTTTATGGTGAAGGCACTTCTCTGGAAATAGTTAAAGGGTTTTGGCATCATCAAAAAGGGGGAAATTGTAAGGAATATTTGTATTTAGATTTTGATGATGCTAGATTAATTAGGACTTTAGAGTACCCCTATTTAGACTTAATGTACTAGATGTTTCATTTGTAAAGTTCTTAGTATATTCGACCTGGCAGAATGCCTTCAGAGCAGAAGACCTTCTGAGCAGAAGGGCTCCAAGAGCAGAAGACCCTCTTAAGGCTTTATTGAAAGAGAGGACCTTTGGTTCTCTGCTCCAGAACAGAAGACCTCAAGGTCTCTGTTAGTCTTTACTCTGACAGAAACCCTTCTGGGTCTCTGTTGGATATACTCTCAACAGAAGTGCTCCAGACCTCCTCTGTTCAACTCCCAGTTAAAGACACCAGAAGGTCTGAGACTTAGAAGAATTCCACAGAACCGGGAAGTCAACTAAAAGATTCCTTCAACGGCTAGGAGTATGAAACGGAAAAGCTACAGTGTGCGCATTAAATGCTCATTTAATGCACCCCATGCTCCGTAGAGTAATTGCAGATGATTGGCCGCAATGTCAGGAATACTTTATCCCAAAATAGTAACCCGCCAACTTTACCGGGCTCTACTAGTCAAGTCAACTGATCGCTCATTTAATGCAGTTGTCCTCCTACTCCTCCAACGGGAAGACAACCTCAGTATAAAAGATACACTACGAAGAACAACCGGATAACTTTGCAACTTTTGCTAACCTTTGCTACAACTCTTCATACAAGATATTCAAACTCTAAAAGCAAAAAACCTCCTTGAGATTAACACTTCATCATCTTCTACAAGAGAAGGCAGAAGTTGGAAAAATACTTTTTCCAACTCAAGCAAAGTTCCAAGTGTTCTTCAACTCTTCAAGCTCATCACATACAAATCTTTTGTAACGAAGCTAGTTGGAGGAACCCCTGTGTTAACAGAAACTCTTCTTGCTACAAGAAGGACGTCCAAGTAACTTGAGTAGTGAAGTGGTGATACTTCCAGGAAGCTCAGTGAAAGGACCAGTTTTAAAGGAAGCCAGACAGTGCATCCCAGGAGACATCTAGACTTGAAGAAGACGTGGAGAGCTTCTTAAGTGCTAGGACTAAGGCTTTGTAAACGGAAGTTTTTACAGCTTAGTGGAACAGTGGACTAGAGGAACAAGTTATTCCTTGAACCACTATAAAAATCCCTGGTGTCATTTACTTACTGCTTTAATATTTGCACTTAGATAGAACTGTCTAACTCCTTGGACTTGGTATCTGTGTTCAGCAGAACTTGTTCTACGAGTTAACAGAAGGCCTACTGCCTTTGCTTCTCTGAGGCTAAATCAACAGAACTCCCTACCAGAACCCCATCCGCTGCCAGTCTGTTCTGTCAACAGAACAGGCTATTCTGTAAAATCTGGTACTTAGTTTAAAAAAGCTAAAAACCAATACAGTCTATTCACCCCCCTCTAGACTGTATCCAGTACAACCGGGACCAATAGGTTGTCTGTAGCCTGCCTCCCCTTGGGGGATGGCGCGGAAAGTGCCTCAATTTTGAAAGTCGTCCCCTCGGCGCTAGACAGAGTCCGTGGCCTGCCACACCCTTGGGGTGGTGGCGCGGGGAGCGTTTCGGTTTGGAAGTCGAATCCTAGGCATTTCTCGTGCCTTTCATACCCTTGGGGTGATGACGCGGAAAGCATTCCGTTTTTGAAAGTCGAATCCTGGGCATTTCTCATGCCTGTCATACCCTTGGGGTGATGACGCGGAAAGCGTTTCAGGGAAGGGTTTTCATTTGCACACTGGTTGCAAATGGCCGGGTGCACTACGTGCTGCCGGCACCGAGAGGTGGCGCCTTCGGTATAGGCGTCCTCGAGGGGTACGACTTAAGAAACAACACTTGGTGTTTGTTCCGATGTACGGCCCCCGGCACTTGGTACCGAGGGGTCTTCTGTTAAAAACACTGTGTTTTTCCTTCACTTGTCGTAGGGGATTGTGGTGTCTACCCTCGGTACTTGGTACCGAGGGGTCTTATGTGGAAACACTTGGTGTTTCTTCCAATTTGTTGAAGGTGATTGTGTTGTCTACCCTCGGTACTTGATGTTTCCTCCCATCTGTTGAAAGTTGATAGTGGTGTGTCCCCCGGCACCAGGTGCCGAGGGGTCTTCTTTTGAGGACATGTGGTACTTTGTTGTAGGTGATAGTATTGTCTACCCTCGGCACTTGGTGCCGAGGGTTCTTCTATTGTGGTGAGGCCTTAGGCCTGGGGTGATATGAGGGCTTGGTCCTTGTGATAATCTTGTTCCGTGTTCTCGGTGTCTTCAAAATGCCCTCATTCTTCAGAATTTTTAGGCCTTGGGCCGTAAAATAATACATTCACTAGTTATGAGGGCTTGGCCGCTTCGATGTTATTGATAAAATTTCACTAAGTGATGTACATTCCAGTGCCTAGGGACTTCAGTCCCATTAGGGCGTTTTAGTTTGTAAGTTCTCGGTTTCATGTGGCTGTCACGATGTAGGGGCCTTCGAACTTTGGCGCCATCTTCCCGCCCTCGGTTGGTTGGCTAGCTTCCCTTCTTCGGAGGACATAGTCCCCCACTTGGAATTCTCGGGAGCGGACCTTGGCGTCAATGTAACTTTTCACTTGCCTTCGGTAGTTCTCCGCGCGTATGAAGGCTTGCTCTCGTCGTTCTGAAATCAGGTGGAGGTCGAGGGCCATATTGGCGTCGTTGGCCTCAAGATCATACTGTGTGACCCTTCGGGTTGGAAGAGTTACCTCGGTGGGGGCCTTAGCTTCAAATCCGTAGCAAAGGGAGAAGGGTGTCTCGCCAGTTGCCCGCCGAGGGGTGGTACGGTAGGCCCATAAGATGTTGTGGAGTTCTTCTACCCAACCACCCCCTTCGGCCTCCAGCTTCTTCTTTAGGCCCTCGAGCAAGGTCCTGTTGGCGTTCTCCACCTGTCCGTTGCCCTGAGGGTAGGCAACGGATGAGAAGGTGTGTTTGATGCCCCATGCCTCTAGGAGGGCACAGAAGGGGGCTGCCTCAAACTGAGTCCCATTGTCGGAGATGATTTGGTGAGGGATGCCAAACCTGGTGAGGATGTTTTTGAGAACAAAATGACGGCACCTGGCCTCAGTGATGCTGGCGAGGGGCTCAGCTTCCACCCATTTGGTGAAGTAATCGATGGCGACGATGATGTATCTGTTGTTGGAGGTACCCCTCGGCAGAGGGCCCACAAGGTCTATGCCCCATCGAGCGATGGGTATGGATGTGCTGATGGGGGCATACTTGACCGCTGGCCTGCCGGGGGCTTTCTGGAAGTGTTGGCATGCGGGACACCTCCGGGCAAGATCTGCACAATCCCGGGCCATCGTAGGCTAGAAGTAGCCCTGGATTATTAGCCTTCGGGATATGGAGAAGGGTCCCTGGTGAGCTGAGCAAGTGCCACTGTGTACTTCCTCCATTGCTACTTCAGCTTCATCTTGATGAAGGCACCGCAGCAACGTCCCGTTGTAGGACCTTTTGTAAAGTCTCCCGTCCTCGATAGTGTAGCTGGGAGCCCTAAGCTTTGCCAGTTTGGCGCGAGCCTCATCCTCGGGCAGTTGCCCTGTGGTGATGAAGGCAACAATGTCCGAGATCCAGTCCTCCTGTCTTTGTTGTATATCCATGACGGGGCTAACATGTATGCTAGAGAGGCTGAGTTCTTCTACTTTGGCAATCTTCGAGATATGCTCAGGGGATTCTGCCGAGAGCATTGATAAAATGTCAGCCTCGGAGTTTTGAGCCCTCGGTATTTGAGTAAGAGAGTGTGCCTCAAATACATTAAGCAACTCCTTGGCCGCCTCCTTGTATTGCTTCATTCTCCCTTCCTTGGCTTCGTACTCCCCGGAGATTTGGCCGACGACTAACTTGGAGTCGCACTTGACGTGGATTTGTCGGGCCTTCATGTTAGCTGCCAGCCGAAGGCTACAGAGGAGAGCCTCGTATTCGGCTTCATTGTTGGAGACTTTGAAGGAGAAACAGACTGCATAATAGGCCTGGAAGCTCTCGGGTGAGATGAGAACCACCCCTCCTCCGCATGCCTTGATGGCGGAGGAGCCGTCGGTGTAGAGGGTCCACCAATCATCCGAAGGGGCCGAGGGCTCCTCCTCCGTGGCTGCCCTTGCCGTACACTCCGTCACGAAGTCCGCTAGGGCTTGGCCCTTGATGGCGGGCCTAGGACGGATGTCGATGTTGTATTGGCTCAAGAAGACAGCCCATTTTACCATTCGGGAGGAGCTAGTGGGGCTCCTCATCAAGGCGCCGAGGGGTTGGTGAGTGAGGACTCGGACTGGGTGAGCCTGGAAGTAATGGCCCAACTTCTTGACGGTCCACACGATATCCAACACCGTTTTTCCACGGGGGAGTACCGGAGCTCCGCTTCCCTGAGGGTCTTGCTAACATAGAAGATGGCATGTTGGATGCCATCCTCTTCCCGGATGAGTACTGAGCTGATGGCAGCCGGGCTAACACCCAAGTAGAGGTACAGGATCTCCCCTACCTTGGGTTTAGAGAGCACGGGGGGTGAAGATAAGTACCGTTTCAGCTCCTCGAATGCCCCCTGACATTCTGAAGTCCATTGGAAACCGGCGGTTTTCCTCATGATCTGGAAGAAGGGTAAGGACTTCTCCGCCGATTTTGATAAGAAGCGATTGAGGGCTGCCAGGCGGCCCGTCAATCGTTGGACCTCCTTTACGTTGCGTGGGGCTCCATGTTGATGATGGCCTGGATTTTCTCGGGGTTGGCCTCAATACCCCTTCGGCTAACCATGTAGCCCAGGAATTTTCCCCCTGGACGCTGAAGGTACACTTCTTCGGGTTCAGCCGAAGGCTAAACTTCTGCATGATGGCGAAGATCTCCCTCAGGTCATCAACATGGCTTGCTGATTGCTTGCTCTTGACGATCATGTCGTCAACATACGCCTCCATGGTGCGCCCTAGGACGGCTTGGAAAACCCTGGCCACCATCCGAGTGTAGGTGGCACCTGAGTTCTTTAGGCCGAAAGCCATGACGAGGTAGCAGAAGATGCCCTCGGGAGTCATGAAGGCTGTTTTTTCAGCGTCTTCCTCATGCATGTATATTTGATGATATCCGCGGAATGCGTCGAGGAATGACATGATTTCACACCCCGCGGTTTCATCCACAAGTTGATCAATATTTGGCAAAGGAAAGGGGTCCATGGGACACACCTTGTTGAGATCCGTGTAGTCCACGCACATGCGGAATGAGGGTGGTTTCTGTGCGAGGACCACGTTTGCCAGCCATGAGGGGTATTTTACCTCCTTGATGTGCCTGATAGAGAGGAGCATGGCGACCTCCTTATTCACAAATTCCTTCCTCTCGGCCGAGAGGGGTCACCTCCGCTGCTGTACTGGTTTGGCCGAAGGGTCCACCGAGAGGCAGGGGGTGATGACCCTTCGGCTGATCCACGGCATGTTGACGAGCACTTTTGTCAAGGTGCGTCAAAATAAATTCAATACTAAACACTTATACGTAGTATAGTGTAGTAGAGTTCG
This sequence comes from Cuscuta europaea, assembly GCA_945859875.1. Taxonomy (NCBI): domain Eukaryota; kingdom Viridiplantae; phylum Streptophyta; class Magnoliopsida; order Solanales; family Convolvulaceae; genus Cuscuta; species Cuscuta europaea. The sequence goes on from CAMAPE010000002.1 coordinate 5,225,768, forward strand.
TATCCACAGGGAAAGGGATAATTCTCTTTTTATGAACTTAATGAATAAAAAGGGGGGTTTTGGTTTGAGTGATTTAATTTAATTAAAAACTAAGATGAACAACCTATATGTGTTTAATTCAAGAATAAAAGGGACTTGGCTTTGCTACTTTCCACTTGTTGATATATTGTAGTCGATCCTTGTTATATCTATAACTTATTCCCTCTCGAATACTCAATCGAGGAGTATCTCCAATTCATCGAGGGTAGTTATTAACAACGACCGTTCATTAATAACCCTTACTATTAATCAAATATAGAACAACGCCTTATACCGATATAATAGTAGCATTCAATCTTTTTAACTCCTTGATGAAACCAATTGAGATTGATAACCTTAACACAACGGTTTCGGTTTAACCAACAAAATTGATCCCTCTTAAGTCTATTAACCATGACCGTGCATTAATAAACCGAAGTTACTTACTTGTGAAACCACCAACGATTAACCATCGGTTCGTTGATCGTTTCTAGTAGTAATTAATGTCGGAACGTTAACTAATCGTCACTTAGCAACCCTCCAACATTAATATAGAATGAGATTAAGGGAAGAATTAATAATCAAGAGAAGAAGTTAAGAAAATAACTCACAACTTTAATAATCAACAAGCTTCAAGAGCAAAACCAAGAATGGAAGTTTAGCTCCTCATGTGGAGGCTAAACATAGCTAGAAAAATATAAAGAAATGCTATTCTAAACTGAGCTAAAGAGATTGGAAGAAGGGATTGATTTTTAGAGAAGAAAAAGTGTGCTATTTATAGGTGTTTTTCAACACCTTTGGCCGGGTACCCGACCGGGTCAAGTACTTACCCGACCGGGTCCGGTCAAAATCAGATAATCCGCCACGTTCTCGTGATCTTCGCTCGTCGTTTTGTCCCGCGTCACATCTGACCCGACCGGGTCAAGTAGGGGACCCGACCGGGTCCAGTGACTTTCTTGGCAATTTCGTATGTTAAATCATACCCGACCGGGTGGGGGTTTCTACCCGGTCGGCTTTCACTCCGGGGCAGTCAAATTTCTTGTTTTCTTCTCTTCAAAGTCTTCCTTTCCAACACCACAAATCCTAACTATACTTTACAACTTATAAATGAGAATTAAAATACGATTACAACTAAAATCACACAAATGTTTACAAACTAAATAAAACGGTAAACAATACACACAAATCAATCATAAAAATATACATTTATGCACTACTAATTAGTGCATATCAAATACCCCCACATTTAAACCTTTACTCGTCTCGAGTAAATCAAATCCGATCCAAGAAGTCCTTAAAATGACAAGAATATCAACACACACATCCACGAGTGTTTTTAGAAACACATAAAGTAAATCCCAAAAAATATAATAGTAAAGAGGGTCTTCAACTCCATATTTCTTTATCAACCTCAACCTTTTCTTTTTTTTTTCGTTACCCTTAGGATCCTGCAGAAATAAAAGAAAATACTTTCTCTCGTTCTCTCATTTTGCCTAGGTGCCCTTTCGGGTTTTCATCCTAGCTTCCCACATTTTTCTGTTTTAATCCTCACAACTCACTCCTATTTTTGCTTTATTTTTGCTTAAGTTGCCCTTTCAGGTTTTCAACTTAACAAGCTTTTATAATTTTTTTTTACAAGAATAAAGAGTATGAATGTGAGTATTCCATAAAACTCCCCCCCCAAGCTAATCAAAGCACTGTCCCTAGTGCTTGTGTCTAAGATGAATGTTTTTTTTTGGATACTTTTTGGGAGGTTTTTTTTTGTGATTCGTGGGTGTGGAGATGAAAAGGGTGAAGAGGTGATGAATGAAATGGGTTTAATTGGTGGATGGATGTAGAAGATATGAAGCTTTTGACTTTTGGAAATGGAGGGAATTTGGGGTGTGGTTCGAAAGGGAAGACAAAGGGGGTGATTTTTTTTTTATGAGAAATGGCCTGGTTTCCAAAAATCGAGATACCCGGCCGGGTGGGGTATGGTACCCGGTCGGGCGTAAACTGTTCACCCGAGGCAGAAGGTTTTTGCTGGCTTGCTCGGCCGGGTATGGAAGTCTACCCGGTCGGGCGAAAAAAAAAATTATTCTTGTTTTGCTCATTCCTCGCCCGGGTGATTGCCCGGGTGTTTTGTTTTTAGAAGTAACCCGACCGGGTGGGGTTTTATACCCGGCCGGGTTCAATCCCAGGTCATTTTTTTTTGAAATGTGTAAAAATAAAATAAAATAAGTAAACGTACCTTGCTTGGGTTGCCTCCCAAGAAGCGCCTTAGTTAACGTCGCGGCACGACGCCATCATTGTGTTCAATCATTTAAACTTGGATCGTGATAGTTTAGCTTCGCCACATTTTCACTCCTAGGGCTTCCATAGGAATGCTTGATTTTCTGACCCTTCACTTTGAATATCCCTCCAAGATCAAATATCCAGATTTTCATTGATTCATGTGGTGAGAGTAAGGGAAGGAAATTATTAAGCATGGTCAATGGAAAGGGTTTTGATCCGGGTGGTATAAGAGGGAGTATGAAATATTTGTGTAATCCCACCGTTATTCCTTGCTTATTTGTGAACAAAGAGAAGTCTAAATTATACTCACAATCGCTGAAGATTTCATAGATATCTTTGTCCTTCTCCATCCTTTGTGTTTCCCTTAGAGCCTCAGGAAATGGTGGCATGATCTCAGGAATGGCCGGCGGTTGAGTTGAGTTTTGAGATTCCTCCTCCGGTTGAGCTTTCTCCGTAAGCTCCTCTTCTTCCTCCTCCTCGCCCATGTGGCTCACAATGCTTGGCATTTGTTTCAACTGATTGTCCAAGTTCTGTTCGTTGGACACTGCTTCTTGCGAGCATTGTGACATATTTTGTTGCATATTTGTCACATTGATAGTGAGAGCTCGGATCATGTCTTCAGTGGACATGCTGGAATAAGAACATGAGTATGGGCTATATGTGTTGGAGAATGAATCATACCTCTCTTGGAAACCAACATTATTCCTTTGTTCAAAGAATTCTTCTCGAAGCTCTGGGCAAAAATCCGTAAGATGCCTTTGTGACATGCAAATGTTCCATGTATGTATATCTTGAGATTTTGAACATGAGATAAACTCCTTTATTAGAGAAGTCAAGTCGGAAATTTGACTCTCTAGGGATGATGTGTTGGTATCCATTTACTCATGCAAACTCAGAAAATAGAAAAGTAAGATTTTTTTTATATTTTTTTTTAATTTTTTTTTTGAGATAAAATAAAAAGAAAAATAATTGCCTTTCCCCGGCAACGGCGCCAAATTTGACGAGCACTTTTGTCAAGGTGCGTCAAAATAAATTCAATACTAAACACTTATACGTAGTATAGTGTAGTAGAGTTCGTATCCACAGGGAAAGGGATAATTCTCTTTTTATGAACTTAATGAATAAAAAGGGGGGTTTTGGTTTGAGTGATTTAATTTAATTAAAAACTAAGATGAACAACCTATATGTGTTTAATTCAAGAATAAAAGGGACTTGGCTTTGCTACTTTCCACTTGTTGATATATTGTAGTCGATCCTTGTTATATCTATAACTTATCCCCTCTCGAATACTCAATCGAGGAGTATCTCCAATTCATCGAGGGTAGTTATTAACAACGACCGTTCATTAATAACCCTTACTATTAATCAAATATAGAACAACGCCTTATACCGATATAATAGTAGCATTCAATCTTTTTAACTCCTTGATGAAACCAATTGAGATTGATAACCTTAACACAACGGTTTCGGTTTAACCAACAAAATTGATCCCTCTTAAGTCTATTAACCACGACCGTGCATTAATAAACCGAAGTTACTTACTTGTGAAACCACCAACGATTAACCATCGGTTTGTTGATCGTTTCTAGTAGTAATTAATGTCGGAACGTTAACTAATCGTCACTTAGCAACCCTCCAACATTAATATAGAATGAGATTAAGGGAATAATTAATAATCAAGAGAAGAAGTTAAGAAAATAACTCACAACTTTAATAATCAACAAGCTTCAAGAGCAAAACCAAGAATGGAAGTTTAGCTCCTCATGTGGAGGCTAAACATAGCTAGAAAAATATAAAGAAATGCTATTCTAAACTGAGCTAAAGAGATTGGAAGAAGGGATTGATTTTTAGAGAAGAAAAAGTGTGCTATTTATAGGTGTTTTTCAACACCTTTGGCCGGGTACCCGACCGGGTCAAGTACTTACCCGACCGGGTCCGGTCAAAATCAGATAATCCGCCACGTTCTGGTGATCTTCGCACGTCGTTTTGTCCCGCGTCACATCTGACCCGACCGGGTCAAGTAGGGGACCCGACCGGGTCCAGTGACTTTCTTGGCAATTTCGTCTATTAAATCATACCCGACCGGGTGGGGGTTTCTACCCGGTCGGCTTTCACTCCTGGGCAGTCAAATTTCTTGTTTTCTTCTCTTCAAAGTCTTCCTTTCCAACACCACAAATCCTAACTATACTTTACAACTTATAAATGAGAATTAAAATACGATTACAACTAAAATCACACAAATGTTTACAAACTAAATAAAACGGTAAACAATACACACAAATCAATCATAAAAATATACATTTATGCACTACTAATTAGTGCATATCACATGTCCTCCGCCCCCATGCAAAAACAATGGAGTAGGCGCGGAGGGCGCTGATGATGCCGGTCTTCAAATCTTCGGGGAGCTTGGCTCCAATCTTCACGACTCTCTCCGGCTTGGCCGGATCGAGCGCGAAGTCTTCTACCTCCTCGGCTGGTTCAGCCCTCGGCCTCCTTTCTTCCGCTTCCACAGTTCCGGTGATGGTGTCAATGCGGAACCCCGTCTTGCTAACCTTCTTTGTAACTTGAAGGTAGCAAGCGCGAGCAAGTTTTTGGTTCCCCCTTGAGTAGCCAACCCCCCCCCCCCCCTCGGCTGGGAACTTGAGGCAGAGGTGCCTCATGGAGATGACGGCTTCGAGATCTCGAGGGTTGGCCGGCCGAGGATGATGTTGTGGGCGCAGTCGATGTTGACGACGACGAACTCCACTTCGAGCTTGGCTCTATGGAGGCCGTCGCCGAAGATGACCGGGAGGGTTATGACCCCCTCGGAATCAATGGTGTCGCCGGTGAAACCGGCAAGAGGGGTCTTAATGGGCCGAAGGGACCCCCTCTCCAGATGCAGCTCTCTGAAGATGCTGAGATACATTACATTGACGGAGCTTCCCGTGTCAATGTAAGTTCGTTGAATAATAGTGTCGTTGATCTCTGTGCGGATGACGAGGGCATCCCTGTGTGGGGAGGATACTGGAGGGAGATCAGCGTTAGTGAAGATAATGGGTTCCTCCCTCAGCCGCTTTACTGGGGGCATATGAGTGACTTCCCCCACATAAAGTGATTGAGCCCACTTCTTTCGTTGACTCGTAGAATCACCCCCGGTATTTCCCCCTGTGATCATGAGGATGTGACGTTTCTTTTCTTGATACCGGGGGTACTCCTCCTCCTCTTCTTCCAAGTTCCCAATCTCCCTCTTTTTGCCGAGGGGGATGGTGTTGGGGTTGACCCATGCATTTGCTCTTGCGGTTTGCCCTCGGGGTGGCCCCTGATGAGGGGGGGCCTGTTGCCGAGGGCCCTGGACAAACTGGGACAGATGGCCCGCTTGTATTAATCTCTCGATGGGCGTCTTTAGCTGATGGCAATCATCGGTCATGTGCCCCTGGTGTCGGTGGAAACGAAAGTAGGGGTAGTTTGGATTGATGGCAAATACTTCCGAGGGCGCGCATGAATCTCGCTCCACGAGGCCCCTTTCCTCAGCAAAATCAAGAATAACGCTGACGGGATGCGTCAATGGTGTCCGAGGGTGCTCCAAGAGGACAGGCTATGCCTAAGCCCTCGGGTTCCTCTTGTAGCCTCCCCCGGGCTTGGCTTGGCCATGTCGGGGGCGATCACCGGAGGGGGCAGAATCCCTGGGATGATTGCGGGGAGCCCCCGGCCCCCGGTTACCTTTGTCTTCTGGCCGAGGGCGTTTCTGATCTGGGACATGGTGGCATTTCTCCACCTCCTCGGCCTCGGCGTACCGGTCCCCCGCTGTAGGGCCCATATATAATCGCGGGGGGGGGGGTCGATGATGAGGCTCCTTGAGAAGTTCCCGGGGCGGAGTACTGTTTGGAGGAGGGCCAGGAGGGTCCCGTCGTCAGCGCCATCAACTTTATCAGCCTCCGTCCTCCAGCGCTCCAGGAAGTCCCGAAGGGTCTCCTTCTTCTTCTGCCTCACTGTTAGTAAGTGGGAGAAGTGTTTTCTTGTGTGGCGCCTCCCCGCAAATTGCGTCAAGAATCGCTGGGCGAGTTCTTTCCATGAGTCAATGCAGCCCTCGGGCAATCGATTGAACCATTCGTAAGTTGGCCCCTCTAGGGTGGAGAGGAACCGGCGGCACAAATATTCATCTGATGCCCCCACCATCATCATGTTGTTTTGATACCTGCTGTAGTGCTCTTGGGGGTCAGTCTTCTCGTCGTAGGGCTTGATGAGCTGCCCTCGGCATTTCTCCGGGCCTCCAATACCCTAGGGGTAAATGGCGTCCGGGTCCAGAGCTGTATGGTGGGTTCCCCGGAGCCCTCGGTTATCTTCCTCTGCATTTCTTCCATCTTGGCCATCATCGCCTCATACTTGAGGTCTATATGAGGGGCAGAAGTGGTGGCGTGGGCTTTGGTGGCCTCCATCTCGTCAAGCCGGCGCTGGAGGGCCGCAATGATTTCGTCCCGGGGGTCCTTCGGGAGGGCCTCCGCCCCCTGCGAATGGACCCGGGCCGAGTGGGCCTGATTGATTTGGTGGCGTGCGTCGTCGGCATGGAGAGGTGCCTTGCCCTTGTCCTGAGGGGGACGCCTTTCATTGGCCCTGGAGACGGACCCGCCACTTTCCTGAGGCCTTTGGAACGCCTTCCCCCCGAGGCAGTCTTGCGCCCCTCCGAGTCTCTCGAGGGCGGAGGTCCGGAGTTGTTCCTTGTTCACGTTGTGGCGGTCCCGGGACTGGACTTCCTGGGAGGCCGTGTCTTGGGCCACGACCCCCTCGGAGTTCCCCATCCGGAGGACCGGGTTACCGAGGGGTCGTGGATGAGGGGGAGGCATAATATTCTCCCGCACCTGAGGTTGGAGGGGAACTAAAGTGCCGAAGGCACCCGGGTTCTGGGTGAGCGTCTGGATGAAGGCGGAGAGCGCCGATTGCACGTCAATTGTGATGACCGGAGGGCTAATCTGATTTTCGCTCTGGTCCTTTTTCTTGGCCACGATGCCGAGGCGGGCATCGGGGGCATTTTGTTGAATCTGCTGGCGTAGGTCGACAGCCGTCTGGTCCAACCCGGCGATGACGCCGCCCCCGGGAGCCCTGTTAGAGGCCTCGGGGACGTCGACCTCGCCGAGGGCCAGGTTCCTGTCCTCTACATTCTTGGAGTTGGCACGAGTTGTTCTCACCATTTTAGATGGGTGTTTTGTGTTTGGTCGAGGGGGAGGGTTTCTTACTTGATTGTTCGACCTCTCAACGAGAGCACCAAATGATGGATAGTGTACCCGGGGGTAGCTTATCCGAGGGGTTATTACGGGGAGTAACTAGAGAGAAGTCAGAGCAAGTGAGTATAGAGAGAGAAAGTATATTAGCAAGTGTTCAGTGTTTTCAGCGTGGTTACAAATGGGGAAATGGGGTGCTATTTATAGTAGCAAAATAAATGCCGGACAGGGACACGTGTCAAGCGTCCATTGGCCGAGAGGTCACCTCAACCGGTTGGCACTGGCAACTGCATGTGGCCGCATTTAATGCGGCTGTTGGATGGGACATTGTACAGGGTACGGTGATCCATACGCATGTGGAGCGGATATCATGTCGGGAAAGGTGCCCTCGGCTGTAGATGACTAGTCGAGGGCTCTGAGTATCGGGGACCCCCTAAGTGCCGAGGGCTCCAAATACCGAGGGCTACTGATTTTCGCCGTTTTTCCCCAGTAACTTTGTTTTCCTGTCTTGGCCCTCCTGTGAGAATTAGAGCCTTCGGCCAGGGGGCCGAAGGCACCCTTGGTGCGCGTGGTGGGCTGCTTGGTGCCTTGGGCGCCGTGATTTGGGCCTGTTGTGCTTCCTGGGCCTATTGGACCTTCATTGGAGTAGTAGGAGTCTGTGGGCCGGGGGTTCCTGGGCCATATACTCCATCAGCATAATTTCTATTAAAAAAATCTTAGCGACGAAAAGAAGTTGGCTGATTTTATAATCGTAGCACTCACAGAAGAGTGAAATGCTATTCTTCAGCCTTCAAAATTGAAGGATCCCGAAAACTTCACGGTCCTTGTTCTATTAGAAATCTAGAGGAGGTAAAATTCCTTTGTGATCTTAGGGATAGCATAAATCTTATGCCACACTCTTTATTCAAGAAATTTGGTGTGGGGGTATGTTGGAGATATTTAATTGTGAATCAAGTTGGTCATAGATTAGCTTTATATTTAATCCTTGTATTTAAATAGTGCATAAATTAGATAGAAATCAGGCCAAGTGTTAGGCCCATTTAAACAGGCCAAAAGCCTGGTACGCCTAACCTAAACCTCGCCTATAAAAAGGGAGCCGAGGTTTAGGAAAAGGTTGAACGTCGTACTTAATATTCATAGCCTTACGCTTATTTCATTCTGCTGTACGTTCCACGGTTTATCAAAGAAGGTTTTACGGTGATTCATTCTGTGTTCATCTTTACGTTTAATCTTCCTTGTTAGATCGATTATTCATTGCTGTGAAAGAAACAGGGACTAACAATTGGTATCAGAGCCGATCGAGAACGATCAGAAGAACTCCTGCAGAATACTCTGTTTTTGTTAACGTAGTTCATTCTGTCGATTTTTTGCTCTGTAATTTTGTTTCTTGTTCAAAAGTTGTAAAAGTTACACCTTTGGAATCGCCTTTTCAAAGCGATCAAAGGGTATACTTCAGTTTGTGTTTTACGCAATTTTTGATTTCGAGATATCTCGAGCTAGGCATCTCGACATCCTACTTCTTCACAGGTTCTGCTACGTTTTTCGAGCTGAAAACTGTACCAGAAGATCTCGACATTCAACTCTACAGGAAACTATCTTCAGATTTTGATTATCTGATTTTTACAGGTTGAAAGATTTCGACATTGAGGATTTCGACATCTAGGATTTCGAAATCTTGATTTCGAGAAAAGGTTTCGACATCTGGTCTCGACATTTGACTCATCAGATTAAGATTTCGAGAAATTAACTTCTCGACATTTCAAATCTCGAGATCAGCATCTCGAAATTTTAAATCTCGAGATCCCAAATCTCGAGATCCTTAAATCTCGAGCCCAAATCTCGATACCGGGCCTCCTTTATCGAAATCTGAAATTTCGATATTCAGATCTCGACATCTGATTTTTCGAGATTCTGCCTCTGAAAATCTTTTGATCAATTTTCTCGAACGGTCAGTTTAGTACAGCAATGGGTTCAGAATACAATGCACAAGGGAACAGCAGTACCCCTCCTAGCCTCAGGAAGGGAGAATATCAAATGTGGAGGAACAGATTTCTAAACTTCCTCGAGCACAAAGAGAACTCTTCTGCAATGCTCGAATCTTTGCTTGAAGGACCAGCTGAACTCTTGATTTCAGTTGGTGGAGATCCAGAGAACAATCCTCCTATTTTTCCAGAAATAAGGAGAAAAGTGCCGTCTGAATACACAGAAGCCGACAAGCTCAGACTTCGTGGTGATCTTATGGCCAAAACGTACCTCCTTCAAGCAATACCGAATGAGGTTTATGTTCTCATAGATAGCATGCAGACAGCTAAGGAAATGTGGGATGAAATTGAGAAGCTGCTACAAGGCACAAGCATCAGCCTCAAAACAAAGAAGACTACGATTCTCATCGCTTATGACTCCTTCAAAGCAGGTCCAGGAGAACCATTGAATGAGACTTACAACAGACTTGTTCAACTGGTAAATGAACTCAGAAAGATCAAAGTATTCAGGTCCAATCTGGAACTGAATATTAGATTTTTATCTAGCCTACATCCTGCATGGGAAAAGACAGTGAAGGATGTCAGATCTCGGATAGATTTGGACGAAATTGACCTCTGCACACTCTATGAACATCTGAAACAATTTGTCAACGAGGTTGCCTGTGCTGAGGATCATCACACCACAAACCCCTTAGCTCTTGTAATGGATGCTCAGCCAAGAAGAACAACCACTTCACTGAAGAAGAAAAAGAAGAAGGTGGTGGTTGAATCAGATGATGATGAGAGTGATGAGGACAAATCTGATCTAGAGGCTGAGCTAGCTGACTTACAGAAGAAGATGGCACTGCTGGCCAAAAGATTTGCTAAGAAGAACACCTCCTCCAACAGGCTGAGAACTTCCTCCTCAAACTACAAGCAGAAGAACCACGATCAAGGATCTTCTAGGAAGGCATCATCAGCAGAAGAAGCTCCTAAATGTTATAATTGCGGCAAGCCTGGACATGTGATCAAAGACTGTCGCCTCCCAAAGAAGAAAGATGCTAACTTCTACAAGCAGAAGATGCTGTGGAATAAGCAGAAAATGCTGATGGTGCAGAAAGAAGAAGAAACCTCTGCCATGATTGCTGAAAATGAGAATTGGGCAGAAGATTCTTCTGAGGAGGAGGAAGAGGAAGACAACTATGCTCTTATGGCAAGTGTGGAGGGAGATGAAATAAAGGGTGATGCTGCGATCCCCGAAAGCAAGTGCTCAACAAGCTCTGTAAGTACCTCCCATATTTCTTTAAATAATCAAATGCAGTCCTTACTTGAAAAGGACAATCTAATCAAAGAACTAAAGGAGAGACTAGACAATAATCATAGAGTTCTGAAACAGAATCTAGACCAAAAGTCGTCCTTAAGTATTCAACTTGAAATTGCAAAAGATCAAGTCAAAAAAGTGTCCTCAGATTTTGAAAGCTTTGAACTAAAGATAGCTGAATTAACTAAGAAATTTGAGGACAGTGAACGGGAAAAAAGCACAGCAAAGGCTGAATGCGATTTTTTGCATAACAAAAGAAGAACGCTTTTAAATAAAGTAAAAGAACTAGAAGATCTAGCTGCTAGAAGAGGTCAATCTGAACAAACTGTTTTTCTGCTTAACAACAAACAAAAGGATGACCGATTCTACAATGCTAAAACAGGACTGGGCATAACTAACCCGCGTAATCTTAAGAAAGTTAATTGCCTTCAAATCTATAACAAAGATTACATGGGACTAGGGTTTGGTGAGAAAATGTATTTTCGAAGTGTTGAAGATTATGCTGAAGCAGAAGAAGAAAAGAGAAAGAAACCAAAACCTGCGATTTCTTGTGATTATCCCTCTGTAAATGAAAAACAACTTTCAGAAGAAAAACCTACTTCCTGCTTTAGTGAATGCCTTGATCCTTATGCCAAAGATATTCCTCACATAGGACACCCTCTAGACCCTCCCCCAAGAGTAGGTATTGCTAAAACTGGTGAGGAACCGTGTATTTTTCCCATGGCTCAAAAGCTCAAAAACCTACAGAAAACTCTTGATAACGAGAGAGAGAGAGATTTGAAACTGAAAAGAAAGGTTTTGAGCGCAACTGGCAGGAACTTCTTCAAAAATTTAATGATTTGAGTGAGCAGTTTCATGCTAAAACAGACCCTTCTACGAACAAGCCTGACAGCTCACACACCTCACATGAGAAAAACAATGCTTTTAAAGGTTCGTCCACTCATCTCTCTTCTCCTTTGTTTACAGGGAATGAAGTGAATAAGGAAGGAGAAGAGAAGAATGAGTGGAGGAAAAAGAGGAAGGAAATCGCAGATGGCAAAAAGAAAGTTTTTGAGAAAAGTGCCAGCCCTAGATCTAGTTCAATATTTTACTCAAAAGCTAATTGTAATTCTGTCTCTACAAAGCAAACTTCTAACAGTTCAGTCTTGAGTCCCAAGCTGAATATTTCTGAGACATCTTCTAGACAAAGTTCTATTTATAATACAAGTGTTGCTTATGGTTATTCTGTTCCAGATCCCCATAATTATGAATGTGATATGAATGTTGTTAAATCTAAGCCTTCCAGAAAGCTTAAACCTGAAAAAGAAACCAAGAAAGGAACCTCTAAGGGAACGTTTTGTATCCCAGATATGAAATATGCCCTTAGAGTTCATTCTAGGAAACATGTTAATCGACTTTCTAAGGAGGAGATTTTTAAAACCAAACTCAAGAAACAACCGTTCAATCACAAAGCACCTGTCTTCTCTCCTCCTGAACCTTAAACGAAAAGATGGGTCCCCAAGATAAGACCCGTCAAAACTGAAACAGAAAGGCGGGTTCCCAAGATGAGACCTACCAAACCTGAATCGAATAGGTGGGTTCCCAAGATGAGACCTACCAAACCTGAATCGAATAGGTGGGTCCCCAAACGAAGACCCATCCAAACTAAAACTGAAAGGTGGGTTCCCAATCGTAGACCCATCATAACTGAAACTGATAGGTGGGATCCAAATCGAAGACCCATCATAACTGCAACTGAAAGGTGGGTCCCCAAACTTAGACCCACACGGACTAAAATGGAAAGGTGGGTTCACAACATCAGACCCACCAAAATGGAAAGTGCTAGGTGGACTCCAAAAACCAGACACACTGCAAAAGCAGATCTGGCAATTGGAAAGCCCATCGAAGATAGATCTTTTGTTGAAAGAGCAGCTGACCTTGGATCACTGCTCAAAGCAAGTTTTAAAAAGGTGTTTCTTGATAATAAGGAAGGACCCACTCCAAGTTGGGTACCTAATCCTTTTTGATTGTTTTGCAGGACGGTCATGTGTGGCACTTGGACTCAGGATGCTCAACCCACATGACCGGAATAAAGCACCTTTTGAGCAACTACACAAACTGCTACGGAGGAAATGTCAGATTCGGGAATGACGCCTCATCTCCTATCCTTGGGTATGGGGACGTCATCTGTGCCAGCGTTACAATAAAAGATGTTTCATTCGTCAAAGGGCTCAAACACAACTTACTGAGCATTGGACAATTCTGTGACAGCGGGATGGAAGTGAGGTTCTTTGCAAAACAATGCTGTGTTCTTGACAGCACAGGTAATACATTATTAACGTGTTACAGAACATCAAATCTGTACACTATTGATCTGAAAAGCGTCCAATCCACCACTTCCATCTGTCTGCTGTCCAAAGCCTCAACTGAACAGAACAACCTATGGCACAAACGTCTCTCCCATCTGAACTTCAAACATCTATCAACTTTGTCCTCCAAGAAACTTGTCAAGGGGCTTCCTCTGCTAAAGTCTTCCGCTGAAAATCATTGTAGTGCCTGCAAAATGGGCAAAATGACGCGAAGCTCCCACAAGTCAAAATCTGAACCTTCATCTACTCATCAGTTGCAGCTAATACACATGGATCTGTGTGGACCTATGAGAGTTCAAAGCATCAACGGTCGCAAATACACTCTGGTGATCGTTGATGACTTCTCTAGGTATACATGGACAAAATTTCTACGATCAAAAGACAAAGCTGCGGAAAATATTATGACCTTTATCAGAACGATCCAGAAACTGCTACAGCACAGTGTTCGAATTGTCAGAACTGACAATGGTACCGAGTTCAAAAATCAGACTCTCACTGAGTTCTATGAATCACTCGGTATCACTCAGCAATTTGCAGCAGCTAAAACTCCCCAGCAGAACGGAGTTGTTGAGAGAAAGAACAGAACCCTTGTTGAAGCAGCACGCACCATGTTAATCCAATCAAGACTGCCTCACTTCATGTGGGCAGAGGCAATCAATACCGCGTGCTTCACTCAGAACAGAACCTTCATCCACAAGCGCTTCGACAAGACTCCATATGAGATCCTATTCAACAAAACTCCTGATATTTCTTTCCTCAAGGTTTTTGGCTGCAAGTGCTTCATACTCAATGATCGAACATAGAGAAGTAAGTTGGATCCCAAAGCCAGAGAAGGCGTGTTCATTGGCTACTCACTACAATCCAAAGCTTACAGAGTCTATCTCAGAGACAAGCGGACTGTCATCGAGAGTGTAAACGTTACATTCTATGAAATGGCAGACTTTGCTATTGAACATCTCCAGACCGATCCATCCACTGCTGTACCAGTAGCTTCTGATAAAGCTGAACCAAACACCGAACACGACGATGTGATTCTCGACTCTCTCTTCAGAAACTTTTACGAGAACTCACAATCTCCACCTCCTGCATACACTCCAGAGTCAACATCAACTCCAACAACAGAGATTCCGCTCCTCACAGGACCAGATGACGTACCATCCACACCCTCAACCCCTCAAACCAATCCCAGAGGTGTGGATGATCACGGCTTTGCCATAAGCCCGGAATCATCTCCACTACACACCACAGCTGCCCCAGAGCCTACAAATTCATATCAGGACTCAGATCAACCAATAATTACTCCAACTCCTCTAGCTCATGAGAGGAAGTGGACAAGAGCACATCCTGTTGAACAGATAATAGGTGATCCAAGTCAAGGTGTGCGAACGAGATCAGCAACAACAAATGAATGTCACTATGCATGCTTTCTAAGCAAGAATGAACCGTCCAAAGTCTCAGAGGCACTCGCTGATCCAGATTGGGTGATTGCCATGCAAGATGAGCTCAATCAATTTGACAGACTAGATGTATGGACACTCGTACCTAAACCCCCTCAGAAAACCATCATTGGCACAAAATGGGTGTTCAAGAACAATAAGGACGAAGAAGGCATAGTGATAAGGAACAAGGCACGACTGGTCGCTAAAGGATATAATCAGCAAGAGGGCATAGACTATGATGAAACATTTGCACCCGTAGCAAGAATTGAAGCAATCCGCCTTTTTCTTGCTTACGCGGCCCACAAGAACTTTACTGTCTTTCAAATGGACGTCAAGACTGCCTTTCTGAATGGAGTCTTGGAAGAAGAAGTCTATGTCGCTCAGCCCGAAGGATTCGTAGATCCCAGATATCCCGACCATGTGTACAAGTTAAAGAAAGCTCTGTATGGGTTAAAACAGGCACCAAGAGCTTGGTATGATGCATTAACCGAATTTCTGGTTGACTCAGGTTTCTCAAAAGGGAAGATTGATACCACACTTTTCATCAAGCGACAGAAGTCTGACATCATCCTGATTCAGATCTATGTTGATGACATTATCTTCGCCTCCTCAAATCCACGCCTGTGCAAACACTTTGAGAAACTGATGAAAACCAAGTTCGAGATGAGCATGATGGGAGAACTGAATTTCTTCCTAGGCCTGCAAGTAAGACAACTCTCTGACGGCATTTTCATCAATCAGTCAAAGTATATTCTGGAAATGCTTAAGAGATTCAACATTGATGGCAAATCTTCCATGACGACCCCCATGTCCCCAACCAACAAACTGGACTCAGACCCCTCCGGGAAGCCAGTTGATGCTACAAACTACAGGGCTATCATTGGATCTTTGCTATATCTCACATCAAGCAGGCCTGACATTGTCTTCTCCACATGCTTATGTGCACGCTTTCAGGCAAATCCGAAAGAATCCCATCTGACCGTTGTTCGAAGAATTCTGAGATATCTCAAAGGCACTGTGAATCTAGGTCTTTGGTATCCCAAGCACTCAGGTTTTGACCTAGTCGGATATTCGGATGCTGACTTTGCTGGTTGCCGGATGGACCGCAAAAGCACATCGGGGGCAGTCCAATTCTTGGGCGATAAGTTAGTCTGCTGGTCTTCCAAGAAACAGAACTGTGTGTCAACATCTACGGCCGAGGCAGAATACGTCGCGGCTGCTAGCCGTTGTTCACAAATATTATGGATGAAGACCCAGCTAAAGGACTACGGTTACACACTCCGCCATATCCCGATCTACAGTGACTCTCAAAGCGCCATAGCCATCACCAGCAACCCGGTTCATCACTCCCGCACCAAACACATCGACCTCCGCTATCATTTCATCAAGGATCATGTGGAGAAAGGAGACATTGGCATGTATTTTGTAAGCTCAGAGCTTCAACTGGCTGACTTGTTCACTAAGGCATTGGATGAAAAACGATTCCAGTTCCTAGTCTCCAAGTTGGGCATGTTGAACCTCGAGCCCGTTTAATTATGTCTCCACTGATCTAAAAAGTGTGTGTGTGTGGGATTTGTAAATAGTGTGTGTGCGTTGCATGTGTTGAGGGGGAGAAAACCAGAAAAATAACAAAAAATAGTGTGTGTGCGTTGCATGTGTTGAGTGGGTGAAAAATCAAAAAGAACAAAAAATAGTGTGTGTGCGTTGCATTTGTACATATTGTTCGTTGCATTTTTTGAGGGGGAGAAAATTTTCACTGTTTGAGGGGGAGCTAAATTTCACTGATTAAGGGGGAGCTCTAAGTTTTTTTTGTTTGGGCCTCAAAAATATTTTAAAAGGGCACTGTGTGTCAGCCCAATCATTCGGGCTCAACTTTACGAAGGAGGTCCATATTTTTTTGCGCGTATAAAAGCCTCGCAAAAGCCCTTCTCCTTCTTTTTCGCAAAGATAGAGCTCTCAGACCCTTCTTCTTCCTCTCAAACCTTACGATCTCGCAATCTCATTCTCTCTTTCTCGACTACTCTTCGAAGGTAGTTAACGATCAATAGCAATCACTCTCTCGAAAACGAACGATTAGATCTCGAAATCCAGTTGAAACTTGTTTGTATTCGAAATCCAAAAACGAACGTTTTTTTTCTCTCGAAAAACCTTGTAACTTCTCAAAATCGAAATCAAATCAGGTTGTTTTTGTTTGAATGTATGTCGCAATCCTATTGTGTTCGTGTTTACAATATCAATTTTTATGTTTTTGCAGGTGGTTTAATCTCTTCTCGAAATCGTCGGTTCATCTTCTCGAAATCAAGATCTCGAGATGGGCATCTCGACATCTTGATCTCGAGATTTGAATCTCGAAATCAAGATCTCGAGATCTGCATCTCGATATCTTGATCTCGAGATTGGAATCTCGAAATCAAGATCTCGAGATCCTCATCTCGATATCTTGATCTCGAGATTTGAATCTCGAAATCAAGATCTCGAGATTTGCATCTCGACATCTTGATCTCGAGATTTGAATCTCGAAATCAAGATCTCGAGATTTGAATCTCGAAATCATGATCTCGAGATTCAGATCTCGAAATTTGGACTTAGAATTTTTTTCAAAAACTCCACCTGCATACACTTATCTAACAACTAAATCAAACTCTTTCAATCAAATCAAACTGTTGAATTTCATATGCTGACCCCCCTGCTTCTACAGTTTAAAATGGCAGGAAACACTACAGCACAGATCGATGATGCCATCTACTCCAAAGGGAAATGGATCAAGGTACTGGACAACAATTTCCAGCTAGACCTGGCAGTCTTCAAGTGCCAGAACCCAATCATTCCGGCCATAATGAAAGGTCACTATCTCTGGCCTGCACTTCACAACGCCAAACCAGTGCCAGAGATATACCTACAACAGTTCTGGGGGCACATGCACACGGATTCATTGAAGGATCGTTCCAAGATCAAGACCAAGTTGAACGGCATGCGGGTGATTCTTACACCATCCACTCTACGGACTACTCTAGCGCTGCCGATACATGACGAATATGATGCACTGCCGTCCATCCCTGATCTGCTCAAAGACGTGGCATCCCTTGGCTACACATCACTACTGCCACAACTGTCAAATTTCAACGGTGCATATCTCCGTCACCCGTGGAAAAATCTTTTCGGGCTGTTGAACAAGTGCCTGTCGCTGAAGCATGCCGGATTCGACAAATGCAACAAGCAGATCCTGCTCATCTTCCATGGCATTGCCTTCAACAAGAACTACGACATGGCACAGCTCTTCTTCTCAGAGCTAATGGACCTGGTCAAGGCCAAAGAAAAGAATAGGCCAGGTACCATTCCGTACGCTAGGTGGCTTGGGTTGATCATCAACGACCTCATGGCAGAGCATTCAACAATCCCAAAACGCAGCTCCGATCCACATTTTAAAGCCCCAAAGCTGCAATACTTCAAAGCGGACAAAAACCCGACCTATGGTCTGAGGATTCCTGGGTTTCTGCTCAACCTTGTGAGATCTTCAAACCCAGCCATTCTGCAATACAAGGAAGAAATCGAGAAGACCGTCCCTATGGTTCAGCAAAACCCAGCTGGACCTACCCAAGGGACAAAGCCGAGTGTAAGTAAGGGTCCTAAGAGAGCCCAAAAGCCACAGAAACCAGTGGCCGGTTTGCCCAATGAAGGGAAGTCTGACGACTCTCTAGAGACGAGTCAGGCGGCTGAGGGCACCGAAAAAGACGCTGAGGATACGGCCAATGAATCGTCAAGTGAAGCCCAAATGAATACTGACGACGAGGCTTCTGAGAGCGTAGGCACGGAGAGTGAAAAATCTGACTCGGATGATGACGATGATGACAACGACAGTGATGATGTGGAGCTCACATATGCCCTTATCAGAAAAGGAAAGCTGCCCGTCGAATCTCCAAAGAAGAGAAGAATCACTGCTGAAAACGCAGCACCAATCATAGCTCGCAGACCTCAAGTTTTCACCATAAAAGAAACAGCTAAACCAAGAGCTGATCCGAGCGAGACTAATTGCTCAAAGGATGATTACGACGAGGCAGCTCACTCCATCAAGACATCAATCAACCAGGAAGAAGTTGTCATCCGAGAGACCAGGGCTAAGGTCAAAAATGACAAGGTTGCTAAGACCAAGCCCCAGCCCCGAGCGCAAAAGAGTCTGTTTGATAAGGCAGATGAGCACATCTTTGCGGGCTGCGACTCCTTTATCCAGATAAGCCGAGCCGAATCCCTAAGCACATGAGCCGATCTTTTCGGTTCCCGAGTAGAAGTCGCAGCATCTGGCTCAACTGCGCATGCACAGCCCTCTCCCAGCCACTCAATTGCCTCTCAAAAGGCTATTGTTTCAAAAGAACGGGACTCAACCCCCTCGCTGGTTCCTTCTGAATCAGTTGAGCATACAATTGACCTATCTCCCGAGGTCAAAACCCCTTCTTCACTCACATCGAGTCTAGGTGTCACATTTCCCACATTTTCTTCCTTTTCTAGGACACCTACACTATTCACAGCACATACAGGTGCACTCACCCTGAACGCAACAACCAGAGCGCAAGCTATGACGGTTGGAAGCCCTGCTACGCCCATAATGATTCCATCATTAAATGCAGGCCACACATCACCAATCTTCACTGATGCTGTGTCAACAGTTACAACCCCCGTAACTGGTCACCCTACCTTTGAAGACGTAAACGTTCTACTAAATCGCTTCCTAGATTCCACCATTAAACCATGGGTGCAAGATGCAATGACCGCTCTAGCACAGGAATTTAGGACCACCCAAGCGGTTCGGTCTGAACAGACACCACCCCAACCTTCCCCTGAACCGTTCATCTCCCATACACAACCCATATCCTCCACCCCTCTATCCCACCAATCCATAAACCAAATTCCCATCCCTTCTATTTCTCGGGGAACCCAGAATACAGAACCAGTATTCTCCCCACACCCGACCACACCCTCCATCGATCTCTCCTCCCTATCCTTTGACACACTAGCTTCGGCTTTGCTGAACAATCTCTTAAATACCCCAGAAGACAACCTCACTCTTCATCAGCAAGTCATACTAGAAGCTCTTCTTTCCTCACCTGAAACCAAGAGTACTTGCAAGGAGAGTCTTCGTGGTCGCAAACGTTCCCATGAGGACCCCGATGATTCGGATCCTCATGAGGGGGAGAACAAGCGACCTCGATCACTTGAGCAAACTGCTCTACCAAGCCAAACTCCACAGCCCATCCAACCCGAAACCTCGACAAACCAACAGCCACCACCCACATCCAAACTATCTAGCATGGTCGAGCTAGAAATAACATCCCGAGGCGTATCTCCCAGAGATACCAACCGAGGAGGGGATGGAAGTCCTGATGATGTTACCACTGGTACATCTTCTCCATTAGGCCATCAGTTGGAACCCAGTTCTAAGCTGATGTCAACGGGCAATCATAGTGAACCCGGTAGTGCTACACAGGAACAATCACCGCCTATACAAAGAACTCCATATATTTCCCCAGGCAAAGACATCCATGATGCACTGGAAGAGGCAGTGATATACGACAAATGGCCGAGAAAATGGACAGAATGGGATGATCTCCGGGTTGAAGCCGAGCAAGAAGACATGCAAAGAAACTGGTGGCTACGAGAGCTGATCAACAAATGCTCTGAAGATATTATACGGCTCGAGGACGATGAACGCAAGGAAGGGGAGAACTACAAGGAATCCCAGAAAGCTCTTGAATCGGTCGTAAGACAATCAGCGGGAAGACTTCCCAAGACAGAGAAACCCTGGGACAACGTTCGAATCAAAGCCCCCTTCCAAGAAGAAATCAGAGAGCATATCTGGCGTAGACCAGACAAAGTCAAGCCACTGAACGAACTGAAGCTAAGAGGCCTTACTCACTTGAAAGGAAAGCAGGCTGGAGGTCATCTGCATATGTTGCTTCAAAGGTCAACCGGTACACAGAGAGAACTGATGGAACAAGATCTGAAGTCGAATATTCTCCCGATACATCAAATTCTACAAGTGAAGGCTGAAGACTATCATGGAGTAACATTCTACACCTTCAGACTTCAACGCACCGATGGGAGCGAATTCACTTGTCAAGAGAACGACTTCATCATGCTGAAACCGGATGACATCTACCAAATGCTCATGGCCTACAGATACCTTCCAGTCAGGCAGAACATAGTATACAGCGAAGGCCTCGCAGCTATCAAGAGATTCATGCTTAGACAGATCAGAGTACACTCTTCACATGACCTACAGATGGCTATTGAATGCAATCTGAAGAAGACAAATCTGACAAAGCCAAAACTGTATGGTCCAGAACTTGAAGATTTCCCAGCCTACCACATCTTCTTCAAACCGCCAGCAGTCACCTATCTGAACCACAAGAACGAAAAGCGTCTGATGGTAGTCAGTGAAATCGAGAAGTACTGCGACGGAACACTGAAGATAATCAAAGAGCAGATTCTACAGATGAAGGCAAAGCTGGAAGAAAATCTTCAAGAGGCATCGTCTTATGTTCAAAAGGAACACTCTACTGTAGAGACAATTTTAAAGGCCATTGACGATCGCCTCGAAAAGAGAAATATGCTAAGACAATATGAACATGCACTTGGATTGAGAAAGCACTACTTCAAATCACAGAAGCAATAAGAGAATGGCACTTGATCACAAAGGGGGAGATTGTTGGAGATATTTAATTGTGAATCAAGTTGGTCATAGATTAGCTTTATATTTAATCCTTGTATTTAAATAGTGCATAAATTAGATAGAAATCAGGCCAAGTGTTAGGCCCATTTAAACAGGCCAAAATCCTGGTACGCCTAACCTAAACCTCGCCTATAAAAAGGGAGCCGAGGTTTAGGAAAAGGTTGAACGTCGTAATTATTATTCATAGCCTTACGCTTATTTCATTCTGCTGTACGTTCCACGGTTTATCAAAGAAGGTTTTACGGTGATTCATTCTGTGTTCATCTTTACGTTTAATCTTCCTTGTTAGATCGATTATTCATTGCTGTGAAAGAAACAGGGACTAAAAGGGTAGCTTCAACCAACGACTATAACTCTACTACAATTGGTGGACAGGATAATTCATTATCTTATTGGGGTAATAGAGGATGTTCTTGTGTAGGTTGACAAATTTTATTTTCCTGTGGATTTTCGTAACCTAGATATGGAATAAATGGAAATTCCAGTGATTCTTGGAAAATCATTCTTGGCTACAATGGCCATCCTTATTGATGTGAATAATGAAGTTGTGAAATTCCGTGTTGAAGAAGAGGAGCAAGAATTTCATGTTTGGGATTTTTTGAAAAAGCACCATTATGATTCTACATGTTTTAGTATCATTATTTTTTATACTTTAACACAAGATTTTTTTAGAGGAAGATACATGAAGATCTTCTTGAAGCATGCGTCATGCTAGGATGCACCGAAGATGATGACATTCTGGCACTTTTTGAAGAAGTGATGTACTTCCAAGCCGGGGGTTCCTACACCCAATTTCAACCCAAATTCGAGGATCTTGTTACAAGAAAATCTAGTCCAAAACCTTCAAGTGAAGCTGCCCCAAACCCCATTCTCAAACCACTCCCAGCTCATCTCAAATATGCATTTCTTGGGGATGATTCAAGTTATCTCATAGTTATTTCTTCTAGACTTACATCCTTGCAAGAGAGGATGATGAAACGGTTAGCAACACAAGAGGGGGGGGGGGGTGAATTGTGTGTGTGGAACCGTGGTAGATTTTCGCACAGTTCTAGTGTGGGGTTCAGGGAAATGCGAAATAGTAAAATGCATAAGGATTTAACGAGGAAAAATCCCTTGGCTCAAAGGGATTAAAAAACCTCGACCTCCCTCGGAGGAATTTGAACAACTCCACTAAAAAGCCTTTGAATGATTACAAGGGAAGCTCTCCTAGTCTATCCTTAAGCCACCCCAACTCTATCCTCTCTAGGAAGAGTTATGCATCTCTACCTTGCGGGTAGAGAGCCTCTCAGCTTTACAACAAAGCTTCTCACAACACACTAACCAACCTGAGGATGCTACACTTAGCCGATCCTCAATACCCCAATTACAATATGAAGAAGGGAAAAAGAAACTCTGTCTGGAACTCCGTGAGCAGGTTCAGGTGCCTTGGACTTGGTAAATATTCTCGTGTATATTTTTCAATAGAAGCTCGGTTAAGCACACACTACTTCCTCTTGGTTCTCGAATATATATATTCTACTAGAATGCGTCCGTTGACATACATCTTTCATCCCATAGATGGTTGATGAACTTTCCTTGATATTATTCAAAAATCTTTCCTTTTATTCAAAGATCTTCCGGCTCTCCAATATGGTGATCCTCGATCAACCATATATATATGGAAGGAAGTGGATACGTGCATACTATGAGTAAATCACGCAATAACAAAAAAGATATGGAGTATATTACGTATTTAAATATTCAATGACAATTCCACATGAATATATATCATCACATATAAAGGGAAATAATTTATTCTCTTAATATAAGCATGCAACGGACATTATGTAGCAATAAAATATTTATGCAATCAATGATTAGTTCTCTTAACAAATTTGAATATGCAACGATCATATAAGTAAGATATTCAAATAAGGTGCTACAGATCATGCAAGCCAAGATACTTTCCAAAAATATTCATTTAATATTTTAACTAATAATGACTTTTCAACATTGAGTGATAAGAAAATATTTACTTAGTGGATATTTATGTAGCATAAGCAATGATTCTTTCCATAAGCTATAAAGCTATATAGGCCAACTCATCAAGGTGAGTGCTTAGTCATGCATGGAAAGATATTTCAATTGTGTCACATACATTAAGAATATGCATGATCAATCTAGGCACGTAGATAGGGTATTATCATGCAGGCACACATCAATTAATTTATTCATTATGCACGACAATCAGTCACATAGAACAGAACTAAGTATAGTTCTAATTTCCGTTCCTGATAGAATGGAGAGCAGTTCTGTCCGCCGTTCCACCTGCATGGTTAGTCATCAACACATAAAGAGGCACCTGATTTTTTCCCCTTTTGTCATCCAACAAAAGGAACGACAAAATAATGCCTGGATCAAAACACCGATTTGTTCCCCCTTAGAACATGCCGGTGAGGGAGGAAGTTTCTTTGCGATACGCAGAAGCAAAAGAGATTGAGCAAGTTAATTAGTTTAGGAATTAATTAGACCAAGTTCAAGTCTAATTAGTTCAAACCTTTCTCTTCCCAGAGGCTTGGTAAAAATATCAGCTATTTGTTTCTTGGTGCTGCAATATTCCAGTCTGATTATCCCCTTTTCCACACAATCTCTCAGAAAGTGATGTCGTATATGAATATGTTTTGTCCGAGAATGCATGACCAGATCCTTTGATATGCTAATTGCACTTGTGTTATCACATAGGATGGGTGTGCACTTTAAATGAACCCCGTAATCGCTTACTTGTTGCATGATCCACAATGATTGAGAGCAACAAGATGCGGCTGCTACGTACTCAGCTTCGGCCGTTGAAAGAGCAACTGCATTTTGTTTCTTAGAGCTCCATGAAACTAGACAGGGACCAAGGAAGTGAGCCGTTCCAGGCGTGCTTTTCCTATTTAGTAAACCACCTGCAAAATCAGAGTCTGAATATGCAATAAGGTTAAAATCTTCATTACGTGGATACCATAAGCATAGATTCGAAGTTCCTTTGAGATATTTGATGATCCTTTTAACCGCTTTGAGATGTGACTCCTTAGGATTTGCCTGGAACCGAGCGCATAGACCTACACTGAAAACTATGTCGGGTCTACTGGCAGTTAGGTATAGTAAAGACCCAATCATGCCTCTATACTTATTTTGGTCTACGCTTATTCCCTGTTCGTCTGCATCCAATCGTTCATTTGTTCCCATAGGTGTCATCATTGTTTTGCCTTCACTTGCTCCATACTTCTTGAGAAGTTCCTTAAGGTACTTTTGTTGAGATATTTGGGTTCCTTTGCTTGTTTGTTTGATTTGTAGACCAAGGAAAAAGTTTAGTTCTCCCATCATACTCATCTCGAACTCGGAACTCATAAGAGAAGAAAATTCATCACACAGTGAATCGTTAGTAGCACAAAAAATAATATCATCTACATAAATTTGAACAACCAATAAATCCTGATCTTTTATTTTTAGAAAAAGAGTTTTATCTATTTTTCCTCTTTCAAAACTATTTTCCAAAAGAAATTTAGACAATCGCTCATACCAAGCACGAGGTGCTTGTTTGAGACCATAAAGTGCTTTATCTAATTTGAAAACATGATTAGGAAAATCTGGATTTTCAAACCCCGGTGGTTGTTCTACGTACACCTCTTCCTTGAGATAACCATTCAAGAAGGTCGTTTTCA
The DNA here is from genome assembly GCA_945859875.1 of Cuscuta europaea. Lineage (NCBI taxonomy): Eukaryota > Viridiplantae > Streptophyta > Magnoliopsida > Solanales > Convolvulaceae > Cuscuta > Cuscuta europaea. Next base: position 5,250,737 of record CAMAPE010000002.1, read on the forward strand.
CATCCATTTGATGGAGTGTGAATCCCATGTGACCCGCAAATGCTATGAGCATTCGTATTGCCTCTAGTCTTGCCACTGGTGCAAATGTTTCATTGAAATCTATCCCTTCTTGTTGGTTATAGCCTTTTACAACAAGCCTCGCCTTGTTCCTTGTGATTTGTCCATGTTCATCAAGCTTGTTCTTAAATACCCATTTGAGACCTATCACAGTTTTGTTCTTAGGTCTTGGTTCTAGATGCCACACCTTGTTCCTTTCGAACTGATTTAGTTCTTCCTGCATAGCTAGAACCCAGTCAGCATCGGAGAGAGCCACTTCATGGTTCTCCGGTTCTATAAGAGATAAATAAGCAAAGAAAGCACAAAAATTTCTAAGTTTAGATCTAGTAGTTACTCCCTGATTTAGATCTGTTAAGAGGTTATCCAGGGGATGTGATCGATGATGCTTCCACCCTCTTGGAGCATTTGGTTGATCCACCAATTCGTGTAGAGTATCTGAAACTGGTTCTACTGGCTGACTGGCTGAAGTCTGTCCAGTTTCTTCTTCAGTTCCAGACTCGTTATCTTCATTGGTCAGTGATGGTTCTCCAGATTGGTTGGTGTCATGGTCAGTTCCACTTTCCCTTTGAGGTTGTATCTCCTTGCGTGTCATTCCTATTTCTTCATCATCGATTTGGCTTGGTCTTAAGGCAAGTGCTTCATCAAAGATTACATGGATACTTTCTTCCACACATTGTGTGCGTTTGTTTAGAACTTTGTAAGCTTTGCTATGAGTTGAGTATCTGAGGAAGACTGCTTCATCACTTCTTGCATCGAACTTGCCAATGTTGTCTTTCCCATTGTTATGAACAAAACATTTGCATCCAAAAGTTCTTAGATGACTAATGTTGGGCTTTCTCCCTTTGAGTAGTTCGTAGGGTGTCTTCCCTAGGAGTGGACGGATCATAGCACGATTAATTATATAGCATGCTGTGTTTAGTGCTTCTGCCCAAAAGTTTCTTACTAGACCACTGGAAATCAACATTGTTCTAGTCATGTCCTCCAGAGTTCTATTCTTCCATTCTACTACCCCATTTTGTTGAGGAGTTCTAGGGGCAGAGAAGTTGTGGTCTATGCCTCGTTCCTTGCAGAATGCATCAAATAGTGAGTTGTCAAACTCAGTTCCATGATCCGATCTGATCTTGATTAATTGTATCCCTGTTTGATGTTCAACTTTCCTTACAAAAACAACAAACTCATTAAAAGTATCTTTCTTACTTGCAAGAAAGATAGTCCAAGTATATCTTGAAAAGTCATCAACAATAACTAAAACATATTCTTTATTTCCTTGGCTACGGACTGACATTGGACCACACAAATCCACGTGAATTAGTTCTATGGGCTTGCTTGTGCTCACCAAATTCTTTGTTTTAAAATATGATCGTGATTGTTTTCCGGTGGCACAAGCAGAGCAAATATGATCAAGTGAATATTTTATATTAGGTAACCCAATTACCAAATCATTATTTTTGAGTTTATTTATTAATGAAAAACTAGCGTGTCCAAGTCTTTTATTCCATAGCAGGGGATCATTGTCAATAACGCTCACGCAAGTTAGACTTATATTTGGCAATAAATCAAGATCGACCTTATAAGTATTTTCTAGTCTCTTGCCCTCTAGTATAACTTGCTGTGATTCGTTATTAACAATGTGACATACATTATGATAAAAAACTACACTGTTACCTCGGTCACAAAATTGAGAAATACTTAGCAAATTAAACTTTAAACCCTTGACTAGAAAGACATTGTCAATTGCATGGTTAGGTGACTTTCCAACTTTTCCCACGGCAATTATTTCTCCTTTATCGTTGTCTCCAAATGTCACCCTTCCACCGCTAAATGGACGCAGTGAGAGGAATAATGATTTATCTCCCGCCATGTGCTTAGAACACCCACTGTCAAGGAACCAGTGGTTGTTCCCCCTCACTCGGCGCTGTTCCAGGATTAAGGGTTAGTGCGTGGAACCCAGACCTGCTTGGGTTCCATTTTGTAATTGTTTGAGGAATAATTACTATAATTAAAGCTCCTTTCTAAGGTCTGTTGCCGAGAGTGACATTGACACCTAAGATGACCGACTTTGCCACAATGCCCGCAAATTCGGCTATCATATGTGTCAACGTATTTTGTTTTCCAATTTCCATAAAAGTCTTTGTCCCTTTTATAAAACTCTCGGTTAGGTGTTTGTCCATAACCAGTTTTGTGCCCTTGAACCAATTTATCGAACCAGGTTGGTCCAGTTCTAGATTGTCTTTGGTATGGCCTGGAACTGGTTTGTCCTCTAGTTCTGTTACCGTTAAAGGATTGGTTCTGAAAACCAGATTTTTGATTTATTTGAGTTTTCCTTGGAACATATCCGAGACCCGCAGTCTCGTTTTCCTTTCTTTTGTACCGAGAAGGTTCAGTTCTAGAATATGGTCTAGACCTGGTTCTTTCTTTAGTACTATACGGCTGGTATTCTGGCTTATTTTTGAAATCTTGTCTCTCAGCCTCAAGGCGATTAAGGTGTTCAATCAGCACACCAATGTTCAGAATTTTCGAAAGAAGTTTCTCACTTTGATCAACTTGTTGGTTCATGCTATTGAGCTTTAAAGAACATATAATATTGTCTTGTTCTAAAATCACTTCACTGTATTTTAGCTTCTCATCTATTAACTCTCCCACTTTAGTTTCAAGCCTTAGCTTTGCTCGTGTGGTTTCCTCGAGTTCAGATTCTAGCTCAGTGATTTGTGATTTTAGATTTTCATTTTCATAAAGGTTTTGGTTAAGCTCGATAGTTAGTCTTTTAAAAAATTTCCGAACTTTGGTTTTAGGCAAAGAATTAAACTTAGATAGAAAGTTTTCCAAATTTACCTCGAAACTCTCTTGGTCGGATTCCTCGTCGGAATTAGCCATAAGACACAACCCTGCATGATTGGAACTCTTTTCACCTTCTTCCTCATCATCATCGGATGAGTCTCCCCAAGCTGCCATCATTGCCTTCTTGAGGTCTCTGTTGAACCCTTTATCTTCACTGGACCTCCGATGGGAACTAGTCTTGTTCTTGTCGTAGGTTCTGTCATTTTTTTTTGGGGACAATCTTTTGCCCTGTGCTCAAAGGAACCACAAACAAAACAACCTTGGTTATTAAAAGATTGAAAACCCTTTTTACCTTGCTTATTTCGGTTGCCTTTGAATTTCCGGTACATCTTCCCGAATTGCTTGGCGAACATGCTCATTTCGTCTTCCGATTCACTTTCGGATCCTTCTTCTTCTTCTCGAGCCTTGAGAGCTATTCCTCGCTCCTTTCTCACATTTTTGGCATCTTGTTCTTCTTGTAGGCTTAGCTCATATGTCATGAGTGAACCGGTCAAGTATTCTAGCGTCATGGTAGAGAGATCTTTAGCTTCTTCTATAGCCGTAGTTTTAGGCTTCCATGCGGAGGGCAAGCTTCTCATAACTTTTCTCACTTGATCTTCCACAGTAATATCTTTTCCAAGTGCTGAAAGCTCATTTATAATATTAGTAAAGCGTGTAATCATATCCCTAATTGACTCTTTAGGTTTCATCACGAACAATTCGTAATTACGCATAAATATGTCAATTTTGGATCTTTTTACACGCGAGGTACCCTCATGCGTAACCTCGAGTAAATCCCACATTTGTTTTGCGGATTTGCATCCAAGAACCCGATTGTGCTCAGCCGGACCAAGTCCACAAATCAAATATTTCAATGCTTGGGCATTATGCTCGAGTTTACGATAATCATCAGAAGTATATTCAGATTTGGGTTTAGGGATAACCTTACCTTCGGCATCCTCCTTAGTGATGATGTTATCGCCTACCTCAATTACGTTCCATACCTGGTAGTTCTCAGCCTTGATGAAGTTCTCCATTCGACTCTTCCAGAATTGGTAAAATTTGCCGTTGAACAACGGTGGTCGTTGAGTTGAGTACCCTTCTTCCAATCGTTCAACCGTATTCATACTGCCGGATCTCTTCCCAAGGTTTTACCCTTTATGTGGTGAAGACCTGCTCTGATACCAATTGATGAAACGGTTAGCAACACAAGAGGGGGGTGGGGGGTGGGGTGAATTGTGTGTGTGTGGAACCGTGGTAGATTTTCGCACAGTTCTAGTGTGGGGTTCAGGGAAATGCAAAATAGTAAAATGCACAAGGATTTAACGAGGAAAAATCCCTTGGCTCAAAGGGATTAAAAAACCTCGACCTCCCTCGGAGGAATTTGAACAACTCCACTAAAAAGCCTTTGAATGATTACAAGGGAAACTCTCCTAGTCTACCCTTGAGCCACCCCAACTCTATCCTCTCTAGGAAGAGTTATGCATCTCTACCTTGCGGGTAGAGAGCCTCTCAGCTTTACAACAAAGCTTCTCACAACATACTAACCAACCCGAGGATGCTACACTTAGCCGATCCACAATACCCCAATTACAATATGAAGAAGGGAAAAAGAAACTCTGTCTGGAACTCCGTGAGCAGGTTCAGGTGCCTTGGACTTGGTAAATATTCTCGTGTATATTTCTCAATAGAAGCTCGGTTAAGCACACACTACTTCCTCTTGGTTCTCGAATATATATATTCTACTAGAATGCGTCCGTTGACACACATCTTTCATCCCATAGATGGTTGATGAACTTTCCTTGATATTATTCAAAAACCTTTCCTTTTATTCAAAGATCTTCCGGCTCTCCAATATGGTGATCCTCGATCAACCATATATATATGGAAACAAGTGGATACGTGCATACTATGAGTAAATCACGCAATAACAAAAAAGATATGGAGTATATTACGTATTTAAATATTCAATGACAATTCCACATGAATATATATCATCACATATAAAGGGAAATAATTTATTCTCTTAATATAAGCATGCAACGGACATTATGTAGCAATAAAATATTTATGCAATCAATGATTAGTTCTCTTAAAAAATTTGAATATGCAACGATCATATAAGTAAGATATTCAAATAAGGTGCTACAGATCATGCAAGCCAAGATACTTTCCAAAAATATTCATTTAATATTTTAACTAATAATGACTTTTCAACATTGAGTGATAAGGAAATATTTACTTGATGGATCCAAATATGTTACGGTCAATTGCTGCAGGATATTTATGTAGCATAAGCAATGATTCTTTCCATAAGCTATAAAGCTATATAGGCCAACTCATCAAGGTGAGTGCTTAGTCATGCATGGAAAGATATTTAAATTGTGCCACATACATTAAGAATATGCATGATCAATCTAGGCACGTAGATAGGGTATTATCATGCAGGCACATATCAATTAATTTATTCATTATGCACGATAATCAGTCACATAGAACAGAACTAAGTATAATTCTAATTTCCGTTCCTGATAGAACTGAGAGCAGTTCTGTCCGCCGTTCCACCTGCATGGTTAGTCATCAACAAAACAACATACTCAACAGGGGACATTATTGAGGGTCTTAAGGGTTCATAAGACCTCTATTGCTCGGTCTTTGGCAGATGTAAAGTGTAACATCGTCCCCAAGTGTATTTACTTTTATGTAAATAATGTATTGAACCTTATGAAGTGGTTAATGAATTTACGAGGTTGTAAATTTATGTTATTACTCTTGTGTGAATAGTAAATTGCATGTGGGGCCCACACCAGGAACGGGGACCACCCGATATTCCGAGACCACATATGATATTCATCTTGGTGTAGATAATATGTATATGGTGGTGGATATTCAAGTTGGGCCATAAGAGAGGCCTATAGTTGACCGGTTGGTCAAACGAGCTCCAATTACCGGTATTGATAATTTATCGGATAACAGCCCGAAATGGATTTCGGAGACTTCTAAATTAAAGTTGGAGAATGTATATTCATTCTAAAGGCCTATAGTGATTGGGAGCATACAATATTTTATTTGGCCCGATAAAATAAAAAAAAATATAAACAGTCCGAGAAATACAACTTTCGAGACCGAATGCACAGTTCGGGACACATTGGGATGACCTCCCACATGAGTGACCGGATGAAGAATGTACATTGATTGCCGGAAGTTGAACTCCAGCACTAGGAAGGACCATTTTTCTCTTCCATTCACGAATTCTATTGCTTTTTGGATGGTTCTTCCAACTATTTTCAAATAGCTATCTCACCCCAAGATCAAGAGAAGACAACTTCATCTGCCCTTTTGGTACCTTTGCTTATAGAAGGATGACATTTGGCCTTTGTAATGCCTCGGGGAACTTTCAAAGATGTGTTATTGCCATTTTTTCGACATGGTGAGATAGTTTATGGAAGTATTTATGAATGCCTTTTCTTTTTGGGGGAGTTCTTTTGATGCTTGCCTTCATCATCTTGAGAAGGCCTTCACTTGGCTCTCAATTGGGAGAAGCATCATTTTATGGTGACCAAAGAGATTGTCATGGGGTATAAAATTTTCCCTCAATAAATTCAAGTTGATAAAGAAAAAGTTGAAGTTATTGAGAAGCTACACCCACCGCATTCGGTGCTATACTGCTATATGGAGTTTTCTGGGACATGTCATTTCTACCGGCGATTCATCAAGGATATTTTCTAAAATTGCAAAGCCACTTTGTGATTTACATATCAAAGATGCTCCATTTTTTCACACATCATTGCCTACAAGCCTTCAACACTCTCAAGAAGGCCCTTATTATGGCTCCAATCATCATCTATTCGGATTGGTTTCTGCCGTTTGAATTAATGTGTGATGCTCGTGATCATGAAATTGGAGTAATTCTTGGGCAAAGGAAAGAGAAGAAACTACATGTCATCTATTATGCTTCTAGATTGATACATGATGCAGAGCTATACTATGCCACCACAGCAAAGGAGTTTCTAGCCGTTATTTATGCCTTTGATAAATTTTCGTCATAACTCATTGGGCAAAAAGTAATTGTCTACACTAGTCAGTCCACCATCCAGTATCTTATGAGCAAGAAGAATGTCAAACTAAGACTAATTCGTTGGGTCTTACTACTCTAAGAATTTGATCTTCAAATTCGGAACAAAAAGGGAAGTGAGAATCTTGTTGCGGATCATCTTTCACACCTTGATACCAATGCCACCACCACCAAGGAAACCGATCATGATGATTTCTCTTTTGAACAAATCATGGCGGTTAGTGGAGTTTCATTGACTTGGTTCACAAATTTTGTGAATTACCTTGCCAAGGATATTCTTCCTCAAGAGTTAACTTCTTATCAAAAAAGTTTTTTTAGTGATGTCAAACACTATATTGAGATGAACTTTGTCTTTTCAAACAGTGTGCCAATGGAATCATATGAAGGTGTGTCCCAAATGAAGAAATGCTACTATCCTTGATCATTGCAACAATCTCCCTTTTGAAGCTCATCATGGCCCCGATCGGACAACCGTTAGGGTCCTTCAATGTGGATTTTTATGGCCAACATTGTTCAAAGATGCAAGGAATTATGTCCAAGGTTATGACAATTGTCAATGTACCAGTAGTTTGAGTCAGAAAAATGAAATGTCACAAAACATGATTTCTGTGGTGGGAATTTTTTATGTTTGGGGGATCGAGTTCATGGGACGTTTTCCCAACTCTCATGGGAATTTTTTTATGTTTGGAGTATATTCTTGCAGTGGTCAATTACATCTCCAAGTGGGTGGATTCTATAGCTTTACCGGATAACATCACCAAGTCGGTGGTAGATTTTGTAGAGAGCAATATCTTTTCAAGGTTTGGAGTTCCAAGTTGTATTATTAGTGATAATTGTAAGGAATATTTGTAATTAGATTTTGATGATGTTAGATTAATTAGGACTTTAGAGTACCCCTCTTTAGATTTAATGTATTAGAATTTTCCTTTGTAAATCTCTTTAGTATAATCGACTAACAGAAAGCCTCAAGAGCAGAAGGCCTCCAAAGCAGAAAGCCTCCAGAACAGAAGACCGTTGGTTCTCTGCTTTAGAACAGAAGACCACAGGGTCTCTGTTAGCCTTTACTCTGACAGAAACCCTCCTGGTTCTCTGTTGGATATCTCTTCAACAGAAGTGCTCAAGACCCTCTCTGATCAACTCTCTGTTAAAGACACCAGAAGGCCTGACACTTAGAAGAATTCCACCAAGCCGGGAAACCAACTGAAAGATTCCTTCAACAACTAGGAGTCTTGAACGGAAAAGCTACAGTACGCGCATTAAATGCACATTTAATGTCTCCCGTACTCTGTAGAGTAATTGCAGATGATTGGCCGCAATGTCAGGATTACTTTATCCCAAAATAGTAACCCGCCAACTTTACCGGGTCCTACTGGTCAAGTCAACTGTCCGCTCATTTAATGCAGTTGTCCTCCTTCTCCTCCAACGGGAAGACAACCTCAGTATAAAAGATACACTACGAAGAACAACCGGATAACTTTGCAATAATTTTTGCTACAACCCTGCACATACAAGATATTCAAACGCTAAAAACGCAAAAAGCCTCCTTGAGATTAAATCTTCATCATCATCTACAAGAGAAGGCAGAAGTTGGAAAAATCCTTATTTCGTACTCAAGCAAAGTTCTAAGTGTTCTTCAACTCTTCAAGCTCATCACATACAAATTCTTTGTAATGAAGCAAGTTGGAGGAACCTCTGTTCTAAATAGAACCTCTTCTTTCACAAGAAGGACGTCCAAGTACCTGGAGCAGTGAAGTGGTGATACTTCTGGGAAAGCTCAGTGAAAGGACCAGTCTTAGGGAAGCCGGAAGTGCATCCAAGAAGACATCTACACTTGAAGAAGACGTGGAGAGCTTCTTAAGTGATAGGGCTAAGGCATTGTAAACGGACGTTTTTACAAGCTTAGTGGAACAGTGGACTAGAGGAACAAGTTGTTCCTTGAACCACTATAAAAAGCCCTGGTGTCATTTACTTACTGCATTACTTTCATTACTTTTTTTTGAATTGCTTAACTCCAAAGACTTGGTATCTAAGTTCAGCAGAACTTGTCTTGTGAGTTAACAGAAGGCCTACTGCCTTTGCTTCTCTGAGGCTACTAACAGAACTCCCTACCAGAACCCCATCCGCTGCCAGTCTGTTCTGCCAACAGAACAGGCTATTCTGTTAAATCTGGTACTTAGCTTGAAAAAGTTAAAAACCAATACAGTCTATTCACCCCCCTCTAGACTGTATCCAGTATAACCGGGACCAACAAGTGGTATCCGAGCCTCCTTGTTCTAATAATCTTTTAGGTTATTTGCTGAACAAAGATCCACTTGTTTTTCTGTTTTACCTCACTTTTAATATGATATAATGGATCACTCCCTTTCCAAGAATCTTATGTTCTCAGATCTCAAGTTTGATGACTGGAGGATCCGGATGAAGGCACATCTCTGTGCTCTGCATGATGAGATGTGGGAAGTGCTTGACATTGGGCCCTTCACAAGCTTCCAAAAGGTCAACCCTGGACATGCTATTGACAACACTAGACCTCAGATGATCAATAAGGCCAAATCTGAGTGGACTAGTGAAGAAATAAGGAAGTTCAATCTGGACAACATTGCTAAAGACATCCTTTACAAATCCATCGATGATAGGTACTTCAACAGAATAAAGAAGTGCAAGACTGCAAAAGAAATCTGGGATACTCTTGAGCTCATTGGAGCTGGTGATGAGCAAGAGAAGGACAACAAGCTGACAATAGCTAACAAAAAGTTTGATGACTTCAAGCTTCTTCCTGGTGAAAGCATCTCCAAGATGTATGACAGGCTCCTCACTCTCACTAGAGAGATCTCTGAGCTTGGCAAGGAACTCACCACCAAGGAGATCAACCTCAAGGTGTTGAGGGGACTACCCTCAGCATGGAAGATGAAGGTGGTTGCTGTCCAAGCCAGCAAGGATGTGAAGACTTATCCCACTGATAAGCTCATTTCAGATCTCAAAGCTCATGTACCAGAAGAGAGGACCACTACAGCCTTCACTGCCAACACATCAAAGGTAAATGATTTTGACCCTTCAGTACTTTTATCTGACGAATATATGGCTGCTTTTGCTAGGAGATTCAAGAAGTTCATGAAGAATCCCAAAGATGGAAGAAGTCCATCATTCAGCAGAAAGCCATTCCAGAAGGTCAAAACAACAGAGAGCAGTGGTGAGCTTCTCTGTAACAACTGCAGACAACCCGGACATTTCAAGGCAGAGTGTCCACATCCAAGAGTGTCCAAGAAACAAGGGCATGATGGAGAAAAAAAGGAAATATGAAGACAATTCCAGAAGAAGGAAAGCACTCGTGACAGAACAGCTCGAGAAAGACCCTCTGTCTGAGAGAGAATCCAGTTCTGACTCTGATTCTGATGAGGCATTCTGTTGCCTTGATACTGAGACAGAAGATCTATGTCTCATGGCTCATTCTGATGATGAGGTAACCTCTACTTCTGCATCTAGTTATTCTTCGGTAGGCTTAGCTTTTGATTCTGATTCAATGTCAGAATTTTGGGAAGAGTTTAAGTCCATTCAAGCCACTTATTCCTCTGTCATAGAAGAAAACAGTAAGCTGAAGGCTGAAATTCTTGACTTGAAAAAGGAGGTTAGATCAAAATCAATCTTCTAATTAAGGAGAGAGATCAGCTGGAAACTGAAAATGTTTCTCTTCTCAAGAGAATAAGAGAAATTGAGCCTCTTGAGATTAAGTACAAAGCTTACCAGAAGGCCCATTCTTCCATGGAAAAGATTTTACTTGATCAACAGATTGGCACTGGCTTTGGTCTTGGTTATGGCTCTCTACAGAATCAGGTGAGCCTTCTGTAATGCCTAGCATCAGTGTTGCTAAGGCAGAATCTGGACTACCTATGAGATATTGGGCTGAAACAATCAACACTGCATGCTATACTCAGAACAGAAGCATGATCAACAAGAATCACCAGAAGACCCCTTATGAACTCTGGAAAGGAAGAAAACCCAACATCAGTTACTTTCATGTGTTTGGATGCAAATGCTACATACTTAACAATGGAAAGGAGCATCTGAAAGTCTTTCAAGAGAAAGCTGATGAAGGTATCTTTATAGGCTATTCAAACACCAGTAAAGCCTATAGAGTACTCAACAGAAGGACTCTACATGTTGAAGAGTCTATACATGTGAAGTTTGATGATAGCACCTTTGTTAAAGAAGTAACAGAGATCCTCAAAGAAGTCACCATAGAAGACAGAACACCTGAACCAATTTTATTATTATTATTATTATTATTATTATTATTATTATTATTATTATTATTATTATTATTATTATTATTATTATTATTATTATTATTATTATTATTATTATTATTATTATTATTATTATTATTATTATTATTATTATTATTATTATTATTATTATTATTATTATTATTATTATTATTATTATTATTATTATTATTATTATTATTATTATTATTATTATTATTATTATTATTATTATTATTATTATTATTATTATTATTATTATTATTATTATTATTATTATTATTATTATTATTATTATTATTATTATTATTATTATTATTATTATTATTATTATTATTATTATTATTATTATTATTATTATTATTATTATTATTATTATTATTATTATTATTATTATTATTATTATTATTATTATTATTATTATTATTATTATTATTATTATTATTATTATTATTATTATTATTATTATTATTATTATTATTATTATTATTATTATTATTATTATTATTATTATTATTATTATTATTATTATTATTATTATTATTATTATTATTATTATTATTATTATTATTATTATTATTATTATTATTATTATTATTATTATTATTATTATTATTATTATTATTATTATTATTATTATTATTATTATTATTATCATTATTATTATCATTATTATTATCATCATCATCATTATTATTATTATTATTATTATTATTATTATTATTATTATTATTATTATTATTATTATTATTATTATTATTATTATTATTATTATTATTATTATTATTATTATTATTATTATTATTATTATTATTATTATTATTATTATTATTATTATTATTATTATTATTATTATTATTATTATTATTATTATTATTATTATTATTATTATTATTATTATTATTATTATTATTATTATTATTATTATTATTATTATTATTATTATTATTATTATTATTATTATTGTTATTATTATTATTGTTATTATTATTATTATTATTGTTGTTGTTGTTGTTGTTGTTGTTGTTGTTATTGTTATTATTATTATTATTATTATTATTATTATTATTATTATTCTTGTTATTGTTGTGGTTTTTGTTGTTATTGTTATTATTGTTATTATTATTGTTATTATTATTATTATTATTATTATTATTAGTATTATTATTATTGTTATGATTATTATTATCATTATTATCATCATTATCATCATTATCATCATTATCATTATTATCATTATTATTATCATTATTATCATTATTATTATTATTATTATTATTATTATTATTATTGTTGTTAAGAGACCATCCCCCTAATCAAGTAATTGGACATATCAGAAGTGGTGTGCAGACCAGATCAACATCAACAAGGAGAGAAGCAATACTTGCCTGCTATATATCTCAGATGGAACCCATGACTGTAGAAGAAGCTCTTGCAGACTCAGATTGGATCAATGCAATGCAAGAAGAGCTTACTCAATTTGAAAGGAACAAAGTATGAGAACTTGTTCCTAGGCCAAAACACCAGAATGTCATTGGAACAAAATGGGTATTCAAGAACAAAGCTGATGAAGATGGCAACATCGTAAGGAACAAAGCAAGGCTGGTAGCTAAGGGTTATTGGCAAGAAGAAGGAATAGATTTTGATGAGACTTTTGCACCAGTTGCCAGACTGGAAGCCATCAGAATATTTCTAGCCTATGCTGCCCACAACAACATCAAGGTCTACCAGATGGATGTCAAAAGTGCATTTCTGAATGGAGATCTTGAAGAAGAAGTTTATGTGGAACAACCACCAGGTTTTGTCATTCCTACTCACTCCTCCTGTGTCTACAAGCTTAAAAAGGCCCTCTATGGTCTTAAGCAAGCTCCCAGAGCATGATATGACACACTGTCCCTATTCTTAGTGAACCATGGGTTTACTAAGGGAAAGGTTGACAAAACTCTATTTCAAATCTCTGTTGCTAATCATATTCTGTTATTACAAATATATGTTGATGATATTATATTTGGTAGTACTAATTCAGAACTATGCAAGAAATTCTCTCAAGTGATGCATAGTCAATTTGAAATGAGTATGATGGGAGAACTCAGCTACTTCCTAGGACTACAAGTCAAACAAGTTCCAGAAGGAATCTTTATCAATCAAGGGAAGTATACCAGAGACCTGATCAAGAAATTTGGAGTGGAAGGCAAATCCTCAGTGAAGATTCCCATGAACACTTCACAAGGAATTGGTCCAGATGATGAAGGCAAAGATGTTGATGCAACTACCTACAGAGGAATCATAGGATCTTTGTTGTATCTGACTGCAAGCAGACCAGACATTTCATTCTCTGTTGGAATCTGTGCCAGATACCAATCAAAGCCCAAGGAGAGCCATCTTAGTGCTGCAAAGAGAATCATCAGATATATCAAAGGAAATCCAAATGCAGGCCTATGGTATCCAAAGGGAGGTAACTTTGAACTAATTGGTTACTCTGACTCAGATTTTGAAGGTTGCAGATTAGACAGGAAGAGCACCTCTGGTCATTGCCAAATGCTAGGAGGAAGGCTTGTTTCCTGGTTTAGCAAGAAGCAGAATTCAATCTCAACAAGTACAGCAGAAGCTGAATACATTTCAGCTGGGAGTTGCTGTGCTCAGCTACTCTGGATGAAGCAACAGCTGAAGGACTATGGCATTCAAGCAAAGGAGATCAAATTGCTCTGTGACAACACCAGTGCCATTGCCATCACCCAGAATCCAGTTCTTCACTCCAGGACAAAGCACATTGAGATCAGACATCACTTCATCAGAGATCATGTTGAAAAGAAGCACATATGCATGGAGCATGTGCCAACAGAAGACCAGCTTGCAGACATTCTGACAAAGCCTCTGCCTGAGGCTAGATTCAACAAACTGAGAGAGGAATTGGGTATGATGGATGAAATTCCAAGAGAAAGTTGAAAAGGAAAGCCCTCTGTTGCAAAAATCTCTGCTAACAGAATACTTGTTGCAGAACCCCGTTATGTTCTCTATCCTGAACAGAGAACCTCCGTTCCTAACAGAACACCTCTGCAACAGAACCCCCCCCCCCCCCCCCTTTTCTTATCCTCAGAAAACCTTACCTGAAACAGAAGCTTGTGGACTTAGAAAATTTTGAGACACCGGGTGACCTAGTAACTCAATGAAGGTCTTTTACCCTTTTACCCTTAAAACGGTATACAACCGCAAAATATTTACTGCGCCCCTTTTTCCATTTAATGGTACCTCGGAACCGTAAATAATCTCAAGCGTCCACTAACCCGAACCCATATATTCCTCTTCCGCAAACCTAAACCGTTACTGCTTTCATTACTCTCAAATTCTCAAACCTCCATAGCTCTCAAGTTCTCAGAAACTTTTCTCTGTTCTAATGGCTTTCATCAACATCAACGACCTCACCAAGGAAGAAATCAACATCTTGGTCACTAACATCTATACTGGGATGAACTGTGACCTTTCCGCACTCCTTGAACTTGCAGCAAATCATGAAACGATGATGAAAATCATCAAGGGGATGGAGGAATCGCGACTGAACAAGGTGGTAGGATATCGTTTTGATTCCTACAGCACGAGGGACGTGGCAGAGTTTTATCTAAATGCTACGTATGAAGGGGAGACCATCAAGTCAAATGTCAATGGTGATGACATAACCCTCACTCCTGAAGTTATCAACGCTCTGTTTCGCGTAGTGGAGGATCCTCAAGAAGAAGACACTGAAGGCTTCTTATCCCTGGACAGTGTCAAGGTCACTGTGGACAACTTTGTCCAACTCTACTGCTGACCTGAAGTGGATAGAGTTCCCAAACTGTACATGAAGAAGAACCTTCTTCAAAGTGACTATGAGAAGCTGGTCAACATCTTCCATAGGTGTGTCTGGAGCAAGAGCACCTCCACTGACGACATGACAGTGCTCAATGCAAAAGCTGTTTTTGCAGTTCATCATGGAATGGACATCAACTGGGGACAAGGAATCATCAAATCCTTAGTTGAATTCATCAAAAAGAAAGACAAGGAAACCGGACTTTTCAAAACCCCCATGGGTTATGGCCTTCTAATATCTGAAACCCTGCTCAAGGCAACGATAGGGCTGAGAAATCCTATTGAGGCAGATTACACCAAACTGCTTTTCCTCAATACCTCTGGTGACAGAAAGATTGCCCTCAAGGCTGAACAAAAGAGGCTGAGGACCCCGGAGTTTAACCGGGAGAAGCTTCAACAGAAGGTCATCAAACCCAAGAAGGCTGTGAAGAAACAACAGGAACCCTCTACTTCATCAGAATCCGAAGAAGGGGAGGTTCTGATAAGAAAACCTGTGAAGAAGGTTGTTCTGAAGAAGGCTGCCCCAGTCAAAGTTCAGAAGCTGGTGGCAAAGAAATCTGTTATAAAGAGAAAAACTCCTTCCCCTATCTCTACAGAAAGCACCCCCTCTGCCTCCCCCATTGCAAAGAAGGCAAAGATTCTGACCCCTGCAGTACAGGAGGAGCTGGAGGATTCTGTCACCTCTGCCCCAGCCAACAAAAATGCTTGGCAAGGCAAGATGATTGTTTTTGAGTCTAGTGACTCTGAAGAAGAAGTAGTAGTACTGGATGCTACTGTTCAGGGGGAATCTCACAGATCTCCCTCTGCAACCATACCTGATCAAACCATGATGCTCTCCTCACCAGAACATCATGAAGCACACAGAACCCCTGAGCACTCAGAACCCCAGGAGAATGTCTCCTCTGCTCTTGACAAAGAATATCTCAGGGTTCTGGCTTGGAGGAAGTGGAGAGTGGGATCCCTCCCTGAACTAATCAGATTGCTCCCCAACTTTATCAGTGAAGAAGCTGCAGTCCTCAAGTGGACTGGTACAGAAAATGTTGAGCTTTGCCTCAACAAGGACTTCCTTCTATCTTTTCTTGCAGACAAGAAAAAGAAGGAATGCAAAGGCAAAAGCAAGCTCACTCATGACACTGAAGAAGAGCATGTCAAGGCTCTGGCAGAAGATGAGATGACAGCCTTTGATGAGTGGCTGATTGAGAAGAAGAGAAAGGAATCTTTCATCAAATTTCGCCATAGTGCTCATGGAGAAGGGGAACCCTCCACTGCTAATGATTTTCCTTTGGCCATGGAGAAGCTGATCAAGGAATGGAGGGATTCACAGGTCACAGAAACCCTACTTGAGGTAATTCATGAACCTCAACCCTCACCCAGAATCCCAACTCCCTTTACTACTCCACCCCAATCTCCTCACCAGAAAACCCCATCCCCACAGAAATCCCTTCCACCACAGAAATCAACTCTCCCACAGAATGCCCCCTCACCCTCACCCCAGAAATCTCCCTCTGTCAAAACCAAACCATCTTCCCCTTGTAAACCTACACCTTCTACAAGAAATCGTTCTCCTTCACCTCCACCATCTCCTCCTCAACAAAAAATTCTCTCTCCCCAACCTACACCCCAGCACCAGAAAACCACCTCAACTCAGAAATCCCCTCCTCAATCTCAACAGAAACCACCCTCTCCTGCTGCAAACTCTCCCAGAACCTCTCTGCACTCAGCTGCATCTGCTCCAGGAGACAGCCTCTACACCTCATCATCTCATCTGATAGTGAGAATGATGGTTTCCTTCAATCCTCTCTTGCTGGAGATCTCACCTCTAAACGCCAACCAACTCCTACCAGAGAACCCTCTCCTCAGAAACCCCCTCTGCAACAAACAAGAAGGCCTCCTATGCACAGGTCCAGAGGATTGGGAATGCCAGAACAAGCAGGAACAGAACCCCAAATGCCCTTCAATCAGTTCGTTGAAGCTGTAGAAGAATTTGGTGGACAAATTTTGGATGGCATGAACAAGCTCATTCAAATCAACGACAAACACTTTGAGCACTTGTCGCACGTTAATGACAACCTCAACTATGGCATGGACTTCATCTCATCCCGCTTCTCTGCTCTGACAGAATCCTTACACAACTTCATGGATTCATCCTATGCCAAGACTGAAGCTCTGTCAACCGAAGTAGAAGGCATTCATAAGACCTTATTCACATTTCACCAAACCCTGATGGCTCAAGGTAAAGCAATTCAGACCATCTCCACCAATCTTGAAGATCTTCAATGGGCTGATACCAAAACTAAAGAACAGCTGTTGGATATAGAGGAACTTTGCAAAGTCCACCGTGATGAAACCAGAACTCTGTTTGCTGAAGACAAAGAGAGATACCAGAAATTGGTTCTCCTTGAAGCAAGTTCCAAGGACATTGCCTCAGCTGTCCACAAACAACAAGGTCTGATAGAAGGTCTCACCTCTGTAACACAGACACTTCCAGAAACCCTAGAGCAGATTGCCACATCCCAGGCAACAGAGTTTCAAAGACTTGCTATGATGATCTCTGACCTGGATGATGCCAAAAAGGGGGAAGAGGACCCTCACCCTAAAAAGAAGCAACTCACCAGAACCTCAGCTGGCCCCTCTGTTGATCCAGCCCCCTACTTTCAGGCTTCTATGCAAAAGAAGAAAGAAGCTGGAGTCTCTAGACCATCATCTCCCCACAGAACCTCATCCAAGAAGAGAAAAGCTCTTAACTTCAGGGAATGGAGACTAAATGGATCTCAGAGGATAGGCAGAGCTCAGTTCGAGGAAATCCAACAGAAAATGACTCCTACACAGCAGCAGAACATCTACCTTGACAGAGAAGGTCATATAAGAGTCAAGCACGGCGGATCACTGGAAGAAGCTGAGTATTGGTACCTTAACAGAATCCTTCCAGGAAAGGACATCCATGAAGGTGTCCTTAACTATCTTGACTGCAAGCTCTCACCCATTTGGGCATCCTATCAAAGAGCTGGGAACCTCACAGCTATTAGAGAAGAAGTCAATGTTGAGCTGAAAAGACTAAAGGAACTGGATGATCAAGCCATAGCTCATACTGCAAGGGAAAATCTGTAAAGGAACACCCCTACTCTTTCTCTTAATAAAAGATCATCTCTGCCTCCATTTGTGTAAGGCAATTCCTTCTAATCTGTCTCTTGTGTACGTTTAATTGCTTTCTGTGTTCCTTATCTTGCTCTGATTTATTTGTTTTATCTGCTATCTGAATATACTGTACTCTTACTATTTTCCTATGCCAAGTTGCCCACCAAGATTTTAATGAAAGTTTTAAACTTTAATTCTTTATGGTGAAGGCACTTCTCTAGAAATAGTTAAAGGGTTTTGGCATCATCAAAAAGGGGGAAATTGTAAGGAATATTTGTAATTAGATTTTGATGATGCTAGATTAATTAGGACTTTAGAGTACCCTCTTTAGATTTAATGTATTAGAATTTTCCTTTGTAAATCTCTTTAGTATAATCGACTAGCAGAAAGCCTCAAGAGCAGAAGGCCTCTAAAGCAGAAAGCTTCCAGAACAGAAGACCTTTGGTTCTCTGCTTTAGAACAGAAGACCACAGGGTCTCTGTTAGCCTTTACTCTGACAGAAACCCTCCTGGTTCTCTGTTGGATATCTCTTCAACAGAAGTGCTCAAGACCCTCTCTAATCAATTCTCTGTTAAAGACACCAGAAGGCCTGACACTTAGAAGAATTCCACCAAGTCGGGAAACCAACTGAAAGATTCCTTCAACGGTTAGGAGTCTTGAACGGAAAAGCTACAGTACGCGCATTAAATGCACATTTAATGCCTCCCGTACTCTGTAGAGTAATTGCAGATGATTGGACGCAATGTCAGGATTACTTTATCACAAAATAGTAACCCGCCAACTTTACCGGGTCCTACTGTTCAAGTCAACTGTCCGCTCATTTAATGCAGTTGTCCTCCTTCTCCTCCAACGGGAAGACAACCTCAGTATAAAAGATACACTACGAAGAACAACCAGATAAATTTGCAATAACTTTTGCTACAACCCTGCACATACAAGATATTCAAACGCTAAAAACGCAAAAAGCCTCCTTGAGATTAAATCTTCATCATCCTCTACAAGAGAAGGCAGAAGTCGGAAAAATCCTTATTTCCAACTCAAGCAAAGTTCTAAGTGTTCTTCAACTCTTCAAGCTCATCACATGCAAATTCTTTATAACGAAGCAAGTTGGAGGAACCTCTGTTCTAAATAGAACCTCTTCTTTCACAAGAAGGACGTCCAAGTACCTGGAGCGGTGAAGTGGTGATACCTCTGGGAAAGCTCAGTGAAAGGACCAATCTTAGGGAAGCCGGAAGTGCATCCAAGAAGACATCTACACTTGAAGAAGACGTGGAGAGCTTCTTAAGTGATAGGGCTAAGGCATTGTAAACGGACGTTTTTACAAGCTTAGTGGAACAGTGGACTAGAGGCACAAGTTGTTCCTTGAACCACTATAAAAAGCCCTGGTGTCATTTACTTACTGCATTACTTTCATTACTTTTTTTGAACTGCGTAACTTCAAAGACTTGGTATCTGTGTTCAGCAGAACTTGTCTTGTGAGTTAACAGAAGGCCTACTGCATTTGCTTCTCTGAGGCTACTAACAGAACTCCCTACCAGAACCCCATCCGCTGCCAGTCTGTTCTGCCAACAGAACAGGCTATTCCGTTAAATCTGGTACTTAGCTTGAAAAAGTTAAAAACCAATACAGTCTATTCACCCCCCCCCCCTCTAGACTGTATCCAGTATAACCGGGACCAACACTCATTCTTCGGCCTGAAGCAGTGGGGGACTGGGGGACTACACCGGCCTTTGCAAATCAGGACAAGATCAAAGAAATCCAAAAATATACTAAGTCCACAACTACAACATCAGACATGCACCACAACGTCCATAGCACCGTGGTGCACCTTCGGCCGCGGCAAAGCTTGAGACCACACCACTCTCATCCAGGAATCAAAGAACAGGAGGAAACCGTACCTGAATCATCATCGTCCATGTACCACAACGGCTTCAAGGTCCTCACAACTGCATCTCCGGCCAGACAGTGTTATCATCCCCAAAATCTTGGGCAATATGGCGCTTTGTCGCCCAAAGGCACACAGTGTCACCAACAACGGCCAAAAGGAGTGCACAACACCCTCACCGGCCACCCAGAACAAAAGGCAACCCAACGGCCTCATCAGCCCAAAAGGAAAGATCAACCACCAACGACCAAGGATAGACACTACCTTCGTCGGCCACTCATGCCAGAACACTCATCATCTGCAAACAAAGCGCACCAAAGGAATAACAGCCTTCTCCGTCCACACCAACGCTAACAGAGAACGGCCAACGTGGTCCCGCATCGGCTAAGAACTTCAAGCACAAAAAATCTACTCTCCTTCACTTCGTCTGCATCTCAGGTTAGAGAGTGGGGGACTCCTGATGGAGTATATGGGTCTAGGCCCCAGGACCCACATACTCAGAAGAACAGAAAGTACAAGTCACTACGCAGTGCCCTCGTCGGCCAAAGGACCCTCGTCGACCGAAGAGAGACCGACTCAGAATATGATCCTGAAGCCAGGGAACCAGGGTGTCCTCATCGGCTGTGCCCTCATCGGCCGTGCCCTCGTCGGCCAGACCCTCGTCGGCCACGGAAGTCTCGCAGAACTAGATTTTACACTTATTCATTTATATATCCCATCATTTACTTTGTATTCGGCCCAATAGCGGTCCAGTTGTAAATGGGCCTCCCAAGCCCAAGGCTTGGGAGCCCAGCCCGTATTTTCCCTATAAATACTTCCTCTGGAGGTAGTTGTAGGGGTTACAAAATCATTCTATTGAAGCATTTACTTGCACTTCTCTCTCTAGCTCTCACTTCTCTCTAGATATATACTCTATCACTGTTAGTAAAACTAAACAGAAAAATCATTTTATCCCATGCACGACTGCACGACACGGTTAAAAATACTACTACCTCCGTCCCATTAGAAGGTTCCCGTCCACTATTCACATGGTCAACTTAAATCATTTTTAATCTTTTACTTTATAAATCAAATTTTTATCAAATTTACCGGTTTTAATATAGTTTCTGAATATGTTAATTTTATTTACTAAAAATAATCAAAGCGTGAACGGGATTAAGTTGCTTTATCGTCAATCAAGAATCGTAAATCGTCAACGGGAACCTTTTAGCGGGAGGAAGGAGTAATATATATACATATCGGTGGTGTTTATTTGTCTTGCTTTGGTTAGATAAATTAGCGGGGATAGATTCGAACTGCCTGGCTAGCCTGTATGCATGATTGGAAAAAAACGAATCAAGAAGGTGGCCACTGTCTTGCCTGTTTTTGTTCTTTTCCATTTAATTACTTACTAAAATATAATGTGCTCATCATATCACTGCTCTATTATCATATCGTCGCATTCTCGAAGTACATACATCACCTCACCATACATTCATGCATGGGGCGGGGTACGTATAGTACGTACCTTTTATATTCAAGTTTATATATACATATTGTATGTGAGCTAATGAAGGACCCAATCAGCCCTGACGCCCCGAACTTTGCCGGACCGTTCCTGCTCGCTTCTTATCTGAATTCAGCTGCAACTAGAGTTTTGATCCTCGTCTGCGTAAGTTCTGCCGCAACTAGGTTTCTGACCCTCGTCTGCGTAAGTTGGAGTCGGCGAATCTCTTCGCTCGACGTTAGACGATACAGGGTCAAATTCCGCAATCAAGGATTGGAGCAGCGAACACCAACTTCAATAAATAATAGATGCTTAAGTAATATTTTATATTGTAAGTTAATAAGATAAGCCTTCGATTTTGATTTAATCTTAGCATATGAGTTTATGATGATTGACTAATTACAAAGTTAATATCTATTTGAAAATATTTAAATGATATCAAGATCAAATTTACGTATACAGAAAAAAATCCCAAGTACTTTTTTTTGCAACACTTCCCTAAGTACTATTGAAACACAAAAACTGAACTATAAATTTTGAATATGATGAGTATTGGATATATTCAATAATTGAACATATACTACGGAGTATAAAATATATTTTATTTTGAGTTTTTTCAAGAGTATTACTAAATTAAAAAATTATTTACAAAGATGTGATTAAAAATGACTACAGTTTAGTGTCATGCTCATTTAAGCATAAGAGTTAATCATAAGTTAATATAATTAAATTACTATTCTAGTTATTATAATTAAGAGTTCACATGCAGTTTAAAAAACTTTACCTATAGCTATAAATATGTAACTAATTATTTCTTTTATTTTACAAACTTTATAAATATTATAGGTATATATATGCTTTATATTCTTTAAGTGATACAATATTGTAATTATTAATAGTAATATATTCCCTTCGTCCTGCTAAGATAGTCTCATTTTTCATTTTTGATTCATCCAACAAAGATGGTATCATACTAAATTTGATAAAGTTTGTGTGTTTCTAAATCATTTTTACTTTATGCACACCTTTATCAATTCAATATCGATCAATCACATAAATTTAATTTTCTTAATAATCAAGTCACCTTCTCATGTCTCAATGTTAGTAAGACAAGTATACACTACAAAAAAACTCGACTGTAGTCACGGACGCTAGTCACGGATTTGGTCCGTGACTAGTTAGTCACGGTTCTATTCACGGGTCAGTCGCAGTTTTTTTATTAAAAAGTAGTCACTGATATGACCGTGACTACATCCGTGACTAACCTATTCCGGCCAACCCAATTGTGCCTCCGGCGGGTTATTTTTTGAATTTGAAATTAGTCACGGACAAATCCGTGAATAATTCCGTGACTAAACTGAAGTAGGACTTAGTCACGGATTATTCCGTGACTAATTCCGTGACAACATCCAAAATTAATATTTCAAACGCTCCAAAGTTAATGTGTACTGGTAATTTGTACGAATTTACCTAGTCACGGACACATCCATGACTAGGTCTGTGACTAATTATGTTATATATGCAGCATCAGATTCATTCAACAGAACCGTACAAACTGTTCCAGATTGAATTGAAGGATGTAATCTAGCCATCTTATACCATTTCCCCTGTTTATGCAGATAAGGTATGTAATTTGAATTACGTATTTTTTTGTATGAATTAGTTGGTTCATTTTAAGTGTAATAAACTGTTAAATTAGAGAGATTATTAATTAAGTAGCGAATTATGTCAATTTCATTTAATTTAGTTCAAAATTAGTTAGTTAAACGTAGGTTTAATCGTAGTGACGCATTAAGTTAAATTAATTAGCTAAATTAGTTAAATTTTTGTTAATATTAGTTAAATTTAAATTAAATGCATTTAAAAAAGGTTGTTAATTAATTAACGAAATAAATTAGTTAAAATTTGTTAAACGTAGGTGTAATTTAAACATAGGGTTAATTAAGTTGTATTTAATTAAAATTACGTACGTAAATTATTTAAATTATAGATGATATTAGTTAAATGTAAGTATTATTTAATTCAAATGAGTTTATATATGCTTAAATATAATTATAGGATTTCTTTATTAGCAATTATTGTTAATGCCTAATTTAGGATTTATAATGATTTAAATCAGGGTTAGTTAATTGAAACATTACTTAAGTGTGATGAATTATGATTGTGAATTACGTAAATTAGTTAAATTTTATATAATATTAGCTAAATTTAAGTATTATTTATTTTAAATGAGTATATGTATATGATCAAATTATTGGATTTGCTCATATTATTTAATTTAGTGAATTGTTAAATGTGTATTATTAATAAGATTAAGATGTTGATAATTTTAGTATTGTGGATTAAATGCCATTAATGTATTGTGCATGTTTATAGTTTAATAATATTAATTGGACGTTAGTTAATTTTAGGGAATTTTAGTGAAATTTAATATATAAATGTTCCTACACATAAAAAATTATTGTTAATGTTTATGAATTAATTAATGCCATTAACGTAATAATTTAGTGTATTTAGTGTTGAAATCATAATAATTGTTATTAGTTAATAATTGAAATGATTAATGACATTATATGAACATATTAGTTCATCCAGTGAATTATTTGCATTGAACTTTAATTAGTGAAATTTAATATATTAATAATACTCCACATATGTTGGTAATTGTTGGTCCCGGTTATACTGGATACAGTCTAGAGGGGGGGTGAATAGACTGTATTGGTTTTTAGCCTTTGAAACTAAGTACCAGTTCTTCAGAATAGCCTGTTCTGTTGAGAGAACAGACTGGCAGCGGATGGGGTTCTGGCAGGGAGTTCTGTTAGCCTCAGAGAAGCAAAGGCAGAAGGCCTTCTGTTAACTCGTAGAACGAGTTCTGCTGAACACAGATACCAAGTTCAGGGAGTTAAACGGTTCTAACTAAATGCAAGTATTAAAAGCAGTAAGTAAACGACACCAGGGATTTTTATAGTGGTTCAAGGAACAACTCGTTCCTCTAATCCACTGTTCCACTAAGCTGTAAAAACTGCCGTTTACAAAGCCTTAGTCCTAGCACTTAAGAAGCACTCCACGTCTTCTTCAAGCCTAGATGTGTCCTGGGATGCACTGCCTGGCTTCCTTTAACACTGGTCCTTTCACTGAGTCTCCTTGAAGTATCACCACTTCACTACTCCAGTTATTCGGACGTCCTTCTTGTAGCAAGAAGAGTTTCTGTTGAAACAGAGGTTCCTCCAACTAGCTTCGTTACAAAATGTATGTATGTGAGGAGCTTGAAGAGTTGAAGAACACTTGGAACTTTGCTTGAGTAGGAAAGAGTATTTTTCCGACTTCTGCCTTCTCTTGTAGAGGATAGTAAGTTTGAATCTCAAGGAGGCTTTTGCTTTTCAGAGTTTGAATATCTTGCTTGGTTAGCAATGTGATAGCAAAGTTATGGCCAAGTTTTTTTTTTTTGTTCTTCGTAGTGTATCTTTTATACTGAGGTTGTCTTCCCGTTGGAGGAGTAGGAGGACAACTGCATTTAATGCGCGAGCAGTTGACTTGACCAGTAGGACCCGGTAAAGTTGGCGGGTTACTATTTTGGGATAAAGTAATCCTGACATTGCGGCCAATTATCTGCAATTACTCCACGGAGCATGGGGAGCATTAAATGAGCATTTAATGCGAGCACTGTAGCTTTTCCGTTTCATACTCCTAGCCGTTTGAAGGAATCTTTATGTTGACTTCCCGGCTTTGTGGATTTCTTCCAAGTGTCAGACCTTCTGGTGTTACTAACAGAGAACTGAATCAGAGAAGATCATGAGCACTTCTGTTGTTGGTAGCTTACGGAGAACCAGGAGGGTTTCTGTCACGCTAAAGGGTAACAGAGACCCTGACGTTTTCTGTTCCTAGACAGAGAACCAAGATCTTCTGTCTGGAGGACTTCTGGTAGAGAGGCCTTCTGGTAGTCGAATATGCTAAGAATTTTACAAGGGAAAATTCTAATACATAAATTCTAAAGGGGTACTCTACAGTCCTAATTAATATAGCATCATCAAAATCTAAATACAATAATTCCTTACAATTTCCCCCTTTTTGATGATGCCAAAACCCTTTAACTATTTCCAGAGAAGTGCCTTCACCACAAAAATTTAAAGTTTAAAACTTTTCATTTAAAATCTTGGTGGGCAGCTTGGTATAGGAAAATAGTAAGAGTACGATACATTCAGATAGCAGATAAGATATCACAAAGCAAACAAACAAACAAACACAAACAGAAAGTAAGGAAAAAAAAAAGAGATTGGGGAATTGCCTTACAACGTGTGAGGCAGAGATGTTCTTTTATTAAGGTGGATTACAAGATTGTCTGATTACATAATAGCCTTGACTGCTTCAGCTCTTGCTTGTTCATCCAGTCCTTGTAGTCTCTTTAATTCAGCATTCACCTCTTTTCTGATTCCAGCCAGATTTCCAGTTCTCTGGTAGGAGGCCCAGACAGGTGAGAGTTTGCAGTCTAAGTAGTTAAGAACACCTTCATGGATATCTTTTCCTGGTACTATACTGTTGTGAAACCAGAATTCTGCTTCCTCCAGAGATCCACCATGTCTGACCTTCACTTGACCATCATGGTCCAAGTAGAGATTCTGTTGTTGAGTAGAGGTCATCTTCTGCTTCATTTCATCAAATTGTGTAGTAGTCATCACCTGAGAACCTCCCATTCTCCATTCTTTAAAGCTTAGAGCTTTCTTTTTCTTAGATCCTTTCTTCAGTGGGGATGGAGGTCTAGGAATACCAGCTAGCCTTTTCTTCTGAAGAGCAGCCTCAAAGTAAGGAGTGGGATCCACACTTGGTTCAGCAGATGTTGAGGTTCTGGTGGTTTTGGGTTTTGATAGATGAGGGCCTTCTTCCCCCTTTTTGGCATCATCTAGAACACCAAGCAAAAGGGAGAGCTTTTGGAATTCTGAGGCCTGAGTAGAGGCAATCTGTTCCAGGGTTTCTGGTAAGGTCTGAGTCACAGATGTGAGACCTTCAATAAGCCCATGTTGCTTCTGAAGTGCAGATAGGATATCTTTGTTACTGGCTTCTAAGAGAACCATCTTCTGGTATCTCTCTTTGTCTTGGGCAAATAGAGTCCTGGCTTGATCACGATGGACTTTGCACAGTTCCTCTATGTCCAGTAGCTGTTCCTTTGTCTTGCTATCAGCCCATTGAAGTTCCTCAATATTGGAAGAGATTGTTTCAATAGCTTGTCCCTGAGCTATCAGAGTCTGATGAAATGTGAAGAGGGTCTTATGGATACTTTCCACTTCCCTTGACAGTGTATCTGTTTTAGCAGTTGAGGAGGCCATGAAGTCGTTGAGAGATGTTGTCAGATTCTCAAAGCGGTCTGAGATAAACTGCATCCCAGAGTTGAGATTATCATTCACATGAGCAAGGTGTCCATAATGCTTGTCATTGATCTGTATCAACTTATTCATGCCATGGAGGAGTTGGCCACCAAAGTCTTCAGCTGCTTCAACGAATTTGTTGAAGGGAATTTGGTTCTCTTGTTCAACAGATGGAGGCATCTCTTGACCTCTTGACTTAGGCACAGGAGGCCTTCTGGCTTGTTTTTCACTCTGAGGAGGTGTCTTCTTCCTCTTGGAAGTTTCATCAGCAGCAATGGAGGATGTAAGAAATCCATCATTGTCAGAGGAGGAGGAGGACACCCTGAAGATAGGTTTTCTGATGGGGGTGGAGGCCACAAAATGTTGAGGGGAGATAGGTGTGGCTGCATCTTGTGGTGTATGCTGAGGAGAGGCAGTTTTGGATTTGTTGATGGAGAGGTTTTCTTGTTGTAAGGGAGCATTCAGTTGTTGTGGAGGAGAGGGTGGAGGTGATGGTGATCTGGATCGGATTGTGGGTTGGGATTTGCAGAGAGATGGATTTTTGGTTTTTGGTGAGGAGGTTTTCTGTTGGGGTGAAGTTGTAGAGGAGAAGATCTGTTGGTGTTGATAAGGGATAATTTGTCCTTGAGGGGATGGGGATTTGGATTTTGAGGTTTTCTGGGGTGTAGGGGTTTTCTGTGGAGAAGAGGGTTTCTGAGAAGTTGAGGAGGTGTTCTGTTTAGTGATGGTTTTCTGTGAGGGTGAGAGGGATTTCTGTTGAGATTGGGGTGAAGTGACTTTAGGAGAGGGAGGGGGAGAAGGAATGGTTGTGGGAATTACCTCTAGAACAGTTTCAGTGAACAGAGAGTCTCTCCATTCTTTGATCAGTTTTTCCATGACCAGAGGTAGGTCATTTGCAGTAGAGGGTTCACCTTCTCCATGTGCACTGTGTCGAAACTTGATCATTGACTCCTTCCTCTTCTTCTCAACTAGCCAAGCATCAAATGCGTCCATCTCATGCTCTTGAAGAGCCTTCACATGGTCTTCTGGTGAGTTTCTGACCAGAGGTGCTTTGCCTTGAAGTTTCTCCTTCTTCTTCTGTAGGACAGAAAGAAGAAAATCCTTGCTTAGGCAGGACTCCACATCTTCTGTGTCAGCCCATCTGAGTACTTCTTCTTCTTCAGAGATGAAGTAGGACAAGTTCTTGAGGAGGTCAGTGAGAGGTCCCACTCTCCACTTTCTCCATGCCAGAATCCTGATGAATTTCCTATCAGGGTTTGAAGTACTGCTTCTTTCAGAGGCAGGAGGAGAAGAATGTAGTTCCCCCTGAGAAGTGGCATTCTGCACAACTTCTTCTTCTTCTGAGTCACTTGACTCAAAGATGATTCTCTTGCCGTGCCAAGCATTTCTGTTGGCTGGGGCAGAGGTGACAGAGTCCTCCAGTTTCTCCTGTGCTGCAGGTGTCAAGATTTTGGCCTTCTTAGCAATGGGGGAGGCAGAAGGGGTGCTTGCTGAAGAGATAGGTGAAGGAGCCTTTCTCTTAAGTACAGATTTCTTTGCCACCAACTTGTGGACTTTGACAGGTGTGATCTTTTTCCTGGGAACCTTCTTGACTACCTTCTTCACCAAAGGTATTTCTTCTTCAGAGTCAGAAGGGGTAGGGGGTTTCTGTTGCTTCTTTGAGACTTTCTTTGGTTGAACAACCTTCTGTTGTTGCCTTTCCCTGTTGAACTCAATGGTTCTGAGTCTTTTCTGTTCTGCCTTGATAGCAACCTTCCTGTCACTTGAGGTGTTGAGGAAGAGCAGCTTGGTGTAGTCTGCCTCGACAGAGTTTCTCAGTCCTATCCTTGCTGTGAGCAGGATTTCAGAAATGAGGAGACCATAACCCATGGGGGTTCTGAAAAGACCTGTCTCCTTGTCTTTCTTCTTGATGAACTCAACAAGGGATTTGATAATTACTTGTCCCCAGTTGATGTTCATCCCATGATGAACTGCAAAGACAGCCTTTGCATTCAGCGCATTCATGTCATCTGTGGAGGTGCTCTTGCTCCAGACGCACCTATGCAGGATGTTGACCAGTTTTTCATAGTCGCTCAGGAGAAGATTTTTCTTCATGTAAAGCTTTGGAACTCTACCCACTTCAGGTCGGCAGTAGAGTTGGACAAAGTTGTCCACAGTGACGTTGACACTGTCCAGAGTGAGGAAGCCTTCAGTTTCCTCTTCTTGTGGGTCCTCTACTACGCCAAAGAGGGCGTTGAGGTCTGCAGGGGTGAGTGTAATGTTTTCACCATTGACGTTAGACCGGATGGTCTCTCCTTCGAATGTAGCGTTGAGATAAAACTCTGCTACATCCCTGGTACTGTAGGATTCAAAGTGATAACCTACCACTTTGTTCAGTTGGGAGTCCTCCATTCCCTTGATGATCTTCATCATCGTGTCGTGGTTAGAGGCGAGTTCAGGGAGTGCGGAGAGGTCGCAGTTCATCCCTGTGTAAATGTTCGAAACAAGAGTGTTGATTTCCTCCTTGGTGAGGTCGTTGATGTTGATGAAAGCCATTTGTTCAGAGAAGAGTTGCAGAAAGCTTGAGAACTATGGAGGTTTGAGAGTTTGAAAGTAATGAGAGCGGTAGAGGTTTAGGTTTGCGAAAAGGAAATTTATGTGTTTGGGTTAGTGGACGTTTGGAATTAATTTATGGTTCCAAGAAACCAATAAATGTAAAAAGAGGCGGAGTAAATAAACGGGGGCGCAGTAAATATTATACGGCTTGATACCGTTTTAAGGGTAAAAGGGTAAGAGACCTTTAATAATTTACTAAGGTACCCGGTTTCAGAAAATTTCTAAGTCCACAACCTTCTGAGGATCTTTCTGTAGAAGAGGAGGTTTTCTGATGCTGAGGGATTCTGCCATGGTGAGGACCAGAAGAGGTTAACAGAAGGGGTTCTGCCACAGGTATTCTGTCAACAGCAAAAGAGCAACAGAGGGCCTTCCTTTTCATCTTTCCCTTGGAATCTCATCCATCATTCCCAATTCTTCTCTCAGTTTGTTGAACCTAGCCTCAGGGAGAGACTTTGTCAGGATATCTGCAAGTTGGTCTTCTGTTGGTACATGTTCCATGCAGATATGCTTCTTCTCTACATGGTCTCTGATGAAGTGATGTCTGATCTCAATATGCTTTGTTCTGGAATGAAGAACTGGATTCTGAGTGATAGCAATGGCACTAGTGTTGTCACACAACAGCTTGATCTCCTTTGCTTGAATTCCATAGTCTTTCAGTTGTTGCTTCATCCAGAGTAGCTGAGCACAGCAACTTCCAGCTGCAATATACTCTGCCTCAGCTGTACTTGTTGAGATGGAGTTCTGCTTTTTGCTAAACCAGGAAGCAAGCCTTCCCCCTAGCAATTGGCAGTGACCAGAAGTGCTCTTTCTGTCTAGTCTGCAACCTGCAAAATCTGAGTCAGAATAACCAATTAATTCAAAGTTACCTCCCTTGGGATACCATAGGCCTGCATTGGGGTTTCCTTTGATATATCTGATGATTCTCTTTGCAGCACTTAGATGGCTTTCCTTGGGCGTTGACTGGTATCTGGCACAGATTCCAACAGAGAATGAGATGTCTGGTCTGCTTGCAGTTAGATACAACAGAGATCCTATGATTCCTCTGTATGTTGTTGCATCTACATCCTTTCCTTCATCATCTGGACCAATTCCTTGTGAGGTGTTCATGGGAATCTTCACTGATGATTTGCCTTCCACTCCAAACTTCTTGATTAGATCTCTGGTGTACTTCCCTTGATTGATAAAGATCCCTTCTGGAACTTGTTTGACTTGAAGTCCTAGGAAGTAGCTGAGTTCTCCCATCATACTCATTTCAAATTGACTCTGCATTACTTGAGAAAATTTCTTGCACAGTTCTGGATTAGTACTACCAAATATAATGTCATCAACATATATTTGTACTAACAGAATATGATTAGCAACAGAGATTTGAAATAGAGTTTTGTCAACCTTTCCTTTAGTAAACCCATGGTTCACTAGGAAAAGGGACAATGTGTCATACCAGGCTCTGGGAGCTTGCTTAAGACCATAGAGGGCCTTTTTAAGCTTGTAGACACAAGAAGATTGAGTAGGAATGACAAAACCTGGTGGTTGTTCCACATAGACTTCTTCTTCAAGATCTCCATTCAGAAATGCACTCTTGACATCCATCTGGTAGACCTTGATGTTGTTGTAGGCAGCATAGGCTAGAAAGATTCTGATGGCTTCAAGTCTGGCAACTGGTGCAAAGGTCTCATCAAAATCTATTCCTTCTTCTTGACAATATCCTTTAGCCACTAGCCTTGCTTTGTTCCTTACAATGTTGCCGTCTTCATCTGCTTTGTTCTTGAATACCCATTTGGTTCCAATGACATTCTGGTGCTTTTGCCTAGGAACAAGTTCCCACACTTTGTTCCTTTCAAACTGAGTGAGTTCTTCTTGCATAGCATTGATCCAATCTGAGTCTGCAAGAGCCTCTTCAACTGTCATAGGTTCCATCTGAGATATATAGCAGGCAAGCATTGCTTCTCTCCTTGATGTGGATCTGGTTTGAACTCCACTTCTGATTTGACCAATTACTTGGTTAGGAGGATGATCTCTTAACCATGTCAGATCTGGTTCTGTCAGCTGCTGTCTTGGTCTCTCTGGTTCCTCATCTTCAGAGTCTTCATCTTCATTCAACAGAAGGGGGTTTGGTGCAGGTGTTGGAAATGCAGGGTTGTCTGCCACCTCTCCTGTTGGTGTTCTGTCTTCTATGCTGACATCCTTGAGAATTCCTGTTACCTCTTCAACAGAGGTGCTTTCATCAAACTTCACATGAATGGATTCTTCAACATGTAGGGTTCTTCTGTTGAGTACTCTATAGGCTTTACTGGTGTTTGAATAGCCTATAAAGACTCCTTCATCAGCCTTTTCTTGAAATACTTTCAGATGCTCCCTTCCATTATTGAGGATGTAGCACTTGCATCCAAATACATGAAAGTAACTGATGTTAGGTTTTCTTCCCTTCCAGAGTTCATAAGGGGTCTTCTGGTGATTCTTGTTGATCATGCTTCTGTTCTGAGTATAGCATGCAGTGTTGATTGCTTCAGCCCAATATCTCATAGGCAATCCAGATTCTGCAATCATTGTTCTTGCAGCTTCTTTTAGAGTTCTGTTCCTTCTTTCTGCTACGCCATTCTGTTGAGGGGTTCTGGCGGCAGAGAGTTGATGAAAAGTTCCATTCTGATCACAGAAGTCCTTTATGACTTGGTTGACAAATTCAGTTCCTCTGTCTGATCTGATTGTCTTTACTTTCAAGTTCTTCTCAGTCTGAAGTTGCTTTAACAGAGATGGCAACTTCTGAAGAGTTTCATTTTTCTTTGTCAGAAAAACAGTCCATGTGTATCTGGAGTAGTCATCAACCATAACTAGGGTGTATCTCTTACCACCAACGCTTGGAGTCTCAACAGGTCCAAATAAATCCATGTGAATCAGATTTAGAGGACTTGTAGAAAGATCTCCAGCAATGGGTTTGAATGAATTCTTTACTTGTTTGCCTTTCTGACATGCACTGCAGAGGGTCTCCTTCTTGTACACAATGTCTGGTAGCCCTTCTACAATGTGTTCTCTGGCCAGTTTGTTGATTGTTTTGAAATTCAAATGATTGAGCTTTTTGTGCCAGTCCCAGCTCAGTTTTGAATCTCCTTTGGCTATCACGCAAACTCCATCTTTTGCAGTGTTCCAATCAACTACATAGATGTTCTTCTTCCTTGATGCTGTAAGAACCACTTCCTTTGTTGTCTCATGCTTCACATAGCAGAAGTCCTTTGTGAATTCAACAGTGTAGCCTTTGTCACAGAACTGGCTAGCACTCAGCAAGTTGAACTTCAGTCCTTTGACATATGAGACATCATCAATGATTATCTGGTTCTTTATCAGCTTCCCTCTTCCTTTTGTCTGGCCATCTTTATCATTACCTCCAAAGGTAACTCTAGGCCCTTTGATTTTCTGGAACTCTGTTAGGCAACTTCTGTCACCTGTCATGTGCCTGGAGCATCCACTATCAATAAACCATTCTTGTTCAGAGATGGCTCCAGCACACAGTTCCTGCAAGATCAAAAGAAAGATTTAGGTACCCAAGCAATGCTGGGTCCTGGGGGGTCATGGAGTCTGGGTAGTTGGTACCATTTTGGTCTCATCAAGTGAAACCTTGGTGGGTGGTACCCATTGTCCACCTGGTAGTTATAGTAAACTGAAGTGTGATTCACTTTGGGCAGATGCTTGTGAGGGTCATGCTTCCTGTTTACATACTTTTGCATAGCTTTCTTTGTTGGAAAGAAGTCCCATATACTATCAAGAGCAGAGGGACGGTTAACTTTGGGCTTCTGAGGTTGACCAGCCAACCTCTTCTGCCTGAAGTTAACTCTCTCTTGATATTTGCCCTTCTGGTGGTCATTTCTGGCACGATTGACATGAGGTTGTCTGTCAATGAATGGTCTTTTATTTTTGTTATTCTGAAAACCTCTTCTGATGTTAGTTTTTCTGCCAGGTTCATTATTTTTCAAAAAGGGTTTCTGTTGAGCCTTTATCTTACCCTTTTCTGGTCTGACTTTCTCATGAACAACCTTGGTGCCAGATACACCAGCTTGACAGATGGGGCTAGAAATCAGTGGCTCTATGACCTTATCTGCCTTAGCAACTCTGGTGCTAGGCATTACAGAAGGCTCACCTGATTCTGTTGAGCCATAACCAAGACCAAAGCCAGTGCCAATCTGTTGATCAAGCACAATCTTTTCCATGGAAGACTGGGCCTTCTGGTAAGCTTTGTACTTAATCTCGAGAGGCTCTATTTCTCTTATTCTCTTAAGAAGAGAAACATTTTCAGTCTCCAGTTGATCTCTTTCCTCAATTAGAAGATTGATTTTGATCTCAACCTCCTTTTTCAAGTCAAGAATTTCAGCTTTTAACTTACTGTTTTCTTCTGTTACAGAAGAATAAGTGGCTTGTATGGCCTTAAACTCTTCCCAAAATTCTGACATTGAATCAGAATTAAAAGCTAAACCTACCGAAGAAAAACTAGATTCAGAAGTAGAGGTTACCTCATCATCAGAATGGGCCATGAGGCAAAGGTCTTCTGTCTCAGTATCTAGGCAACAGAAGGCCTCATCAGAATCTGAGTCAGAACTGGATTCTGTTTCTGACAGAGGGTCTTCCTCCACCTGTTCTGTTACAAGTGCCTTTCTCCTTCTGGAGTTGTCCTCGTACTTCTTCTTTTCTCCATCCTGTCCTTGCTTCTTGGACACTCTAGGATGGGGACAATCAGCCTTGAAGTGACCAGGTTGTCTGCAGTTGTAACAGAGAAGCTCTCCACTGCTTTCTGTTGATTTGACCTTCTGGTATGGCTTTCTGTTGAAAGATGGACTCCTTCCATCTTTGGGATTCTTCATAAACTTTTTGAATCTCCTGGCAAAGGCAGCCATATATTCATCAGATAAAAGTACTGAAGGGTCAAAATCATTTACCTTAGATGTGCTGGCAGTGAGGGCTGTAGTGGTCCTCTCTTCTGGTACATCTTCCTTCTCTTCAATCATTTCAAACTCATGAGCTTTGAGATCTGAAATGAGCTTATCAGTGGGATAAGTCTTTACGTCCTTGCTGGCTTGGACAGCAACTACCTTCATCTTCCATGCTGAGGGCAGTCCCCTCAACACCTTCAGGTTGATCTCCTTGGTTGTGAGATCCTTCCCAAGCTCAGAGATCTCTCCAGTGAGGGTGAGGAGCCTGTCATACATCTTGGAGATGCTTTCACCAGGGAGAAGTTTGAAGTCATCAAACTTCTTGTTTGCTATGGTTAGTTTGTTGTCTTTCTCTTGCTCATCACCAGCTCCAATGAGCTCAAGAGTATCCCAGATCTCCTTAGCAGTTTTGCACTTCTTGATTCTGTTGAAGTATCTATCATCAATGGACTTGTAGAGGATGTCCTTAGCAATATTGTCTAAGTTGTACTTTCTCCTCTCTTCAGTGGTCCATTCAGACTTAGCTTTGCTGATCATCTGGGGTCTGGTGTTGTCTATGGCATGTTCAGGATTGACCTTCTGGAAGCTAGTGAAGGGGCCAATGTCAAGAACTTCCCACATCTCATCATGCAGGGCACAGAGATGTGCTTTCATCCGGATCCTCCAGTCATCAAACTTAAGATCTGAAAACATAAGATTCTTGGACAAGCAGTGATCCATTATATCAGATAAAAATGAGGTAAAACAGAAAAACAAGTGGATCTTTGTTCAACGAATAACCTAAAAGATTATTAGAACAAGGAGGCTCTGATACCACTTGTTGGTCCCGGTTATACTGGATACAGTCTAGAGGGGGGGTGAATAGACTGTATTGGTTTTTAGCCTTTGAAACTAAGTACCAGTTCTTCAGAATAGCCTGTTCTGTTGAGAGAACAGACTGGCAGCGGATGGGGTTCTGGCAGGGAGTTCTGTTAGCCTCAGAGAAGCAAAGGCAGAAGGCCTTCTGTTAACTCGTAGAACGAGTTCTGCTGAACACAGATACCAAGTTCAGGGAGTTAAACGGTTCTAACTAAATGCAAGTATTAAAAGCAGTAAGTAAACGACACCAGGGATTTTTATAGTGGTTCAAGGAACAACTCGTTCCTCTAATCCACTGTTCCACTAAGCTGTAAAAACTGCCGTTTACAAAGCCTTAGTCCTAGCACTTAAGAAGCACTCCACGTCTTCTTCAAGCCTAGATGTGTCCTGGGATGCACTGCCTGGCTTCCTTTAACACTGGTCCTTTCACTGAGTCTCCTTGAAGTATCACCACTTCACTACTCCAGTTATTCGGACGTCCTTCTTGTAGCAAGAAGAGTTTCTGTTGAAACAGAGGTTCCTCCAACTAGCTTCGTTACAAAATGTATGTATGTGAGGAGCTTGAAGAGTTGAAGAACACTTGGAACTTTGCTTGAGTAGGAAAGAGTATTTTTCCGACTTCTGCCTTCTCTTGTAGAGGATAGTAAGTTTGAATCTCAAGGAGGCTTTTGCTTTTCAGAGTTTGAATATCTTGCTTGGTTAGCAATGTGATAGCAAAGTTATGGCCAAGTTTTTTTTTTTGTTCTTCGTAGTGTATCTTTTATACTGAGGTTGTCTTCCCGTTGGAGGAGTAGGAGGACAACTGCATTTAATGCGCGAGCAGTTGACTTGACCAGTAGGACCCGGTAAAGTTGGCGGGTTACTATTTTGGGATAAAGTAATCCTGACATTGCGGCCAATTATCTGCAATTACTCCACGGAGCATGGGGAGCATTAAATGAGCATTTAATGCGAGCACTGTAGCTTTTCCGTTTCATACTCCTAGCCGTTTGAAGGAATCTTTATGTTGACTTCCCGGCTTTGTGGATTTCTTCCAAGTGTCAGACCTTCTGGTGTTACTAACAGAGAACTGAATCAGAGAAGATCATGAGCACTTCTGTTGTTGGTAGCTTACGGAGAACCAGGAGGGTTTCTGTCACGCTAAAGGGTAACAGAGACCCTGACGTTTTCTGTTCCTAGACAGAGAACCAAGATCTTCTGTCTGGAGGACTTCTGGTAGAGAGGCCTTCTGGTAGTCGAATATGCTAAGAATTTTACAAGGGAAAATTCTAATACATAAATTCTAAAGGGGTACTCTACAGTCCTAATTAATATAGCATCATCAAAATCTAAATACAATAATTCCTTACAGTAATGTTTATAATTTAGACTTTTTAACTTGTATAATTTTTTTATTATAATATTCAGGCATAATGTATAGACAAAATAGAATTTGGATGTATGATAAACATGCGGTATTGTACGGAATGCAATCAAATTTTCCTGAAGGAGTTGAGAAGTTTATTGCATTCGCACTTGAACACCCGGCTTATATGAGTGGTGATAAAATCAGATGTCCATGTTCAAAGTGTAAAAATCTCAAATTTAAACACCCAGACGAAGTTGGGTGGGATTTGTACGCGGACGGTTTCGTTCCCAATTATTATAATTGGACTTCTCGTGGCGAACCTTTGGATCCATCTGTTTTTTCACAAACGGTAGGTTCGTCTCGTAACGTCCTTGCAGAGATGAGTGCGTGGGGAGACCCTGCTGAAATGAGACGGGAGAAACGTATGGTATATGACGCATATTGTGCATCGATGTCTCAGTTCAACCCCCCACAACCATCTAACGATTCTCCTGAAGCCTCGATCTCGTATCAACCAGATGATGATGAAAATACGATATTTTATCAACCTTATGTGAATGAAGGTTTAGCTGAGAGATTTCAAGATGTTTTAAAAGCAGCCGATCTACCCCTGTATGCTGATTGTGAGGGATACTCTCAGCTATCCGCCGTTACAGAGTTTATGAACATAAAAGCTGAATACAGTCTCCCTAAAACTTGCATGACTAGAGTCTTGCAGTCAGTAGGTTGGATGCTACCACGTGATCATAACCTCCCCGATTCATATTACCACATGAAACAATTAATGTCTAAGTTGGGGCTACCTTATACAGAAATTTATGCATGCCCAGAAGGATGTATGTTGTTCTGGAAGGATGATGAGGCACTTGAATTCTGCAAGTTCTGTGGTGGAAACAGATACAAATCTGTTCCTCAATGTAAAAAGAAACCACGAAATAGGTCGGCAGTATCTAAACTGTATTACCTCCCAATAGCTCCACGACTTCAGAGGATGTACGCTTCGACTGCTACTGCGAAACATATGACATGGCATGTTGAGAACGAAACCAAAGAGGGTATGATGTCTCACCCTTCGGACTGTGAAGCTTGGAGACACTTTGACCGTTGTCATCCTCAGTTTGCAATGGAGCCACGAAATGTGCGACTCGGATTGTGTTCAGATGGATTTGCTCCGTTTGGAAGGTTTGGGAAGAACCATTCGTGTTGGCCGGTCATGTTAACTCCTTACAATCTCCCTCCCGACATGTGCATGAAAAGTCACCTTATCTTTTTGACTTTAATCTTTCCAGGTCCCAATGATCCAGGAAAAAAGAGACATTTATCTCCAACCCCTTATCGAGGAGATGAAAGAACTTTGGGCCATTGGGACACCAACTTATGATGTTTCAAGGGATCAAAATTTCATCATGAAAGCTGACATCATTTGGACCATTAGCGACTTCCCTGCCTATGACATGCTTTCAGAGTGGAGCACACCCGGTCTTATGGGATGTTTGATATGCATGGAGAAATCAGATGCCAATTGGCTAACTTTCAGTAAAATACCAAGCTACTTTGATTGTCACCGTAAGTTTCTCCCGGAAAACTACCGATATCGAAAGGACTAAAAGTCTTTCATTAGAGGTAGAGTGGTACGAGACACCCCGCCCCTGAGATTGACCGGGGAAGCAATTTTTAACCGGGTTCGACGTATTCCTACGGATGTTCAAGAGCCAAATAAGAAGCCATATGGGTTTTGTGATACGCATAAGCTGACAAAGAGGAGTATATTTTGGGAGTTACCATATTGAAAAGACCTTCTCATTCGTCATAATATAGATGTCATGCACACTGAGAAGAACGTGTTTGACAATATATTTAACACAATGATGGATTTCAAAGGCAAAACTAAAGACAGTCTTGCATCTAGAAAAGATATGACTATTTGGTGTGACAGACCCGAACTTTCTGTTGATCTAGAATATCAGGGTAACAATATTCCAAAAGCAGTCTACCAAGTCACAAAAGCACAAAAGGAATCAATATTACAATGGCTTGTGTCTCTGAAGCAAATTGGCTAATATGGGTTATCATTCTAACTCCGGATATCAGCCTACACCTCCGCCTCCGCCTCATCCTCAGCCGCACATGGCTAATGTGGGTAATCATTCTAACTCCGGCTATGGTAGCATGCCTACGATGGGGTCGACATTCGGATCTCTGTCGTATGATTGCTTGAACCAATTTCAGTCATCCAGAGGAGCCAGTTGAGGAGCTAGTCAAGGAGGCAGCCGAGGAAGCAGCCGAGGAGGCAGTGGAGAAGGCAGCCGAAGAGGAACCCGAGCTGAAGACCCCGAAGAGCCCGAAGATGATGATTATCTTGTTTATGATGATAATGATACATATGATAATGGTGATCCTAGTTTTTATCATAATGGAGTCTGACGACCGGACATGTAATAATACATTTTTAAGTTTAACATCTCATATTACTTTTATAATTGCAGTCTGTAATAACTTTTATTAACTTTGTTGTATGTGTATGAATTTTGATTTTTATTTAATGTTATAATTGCTTTACTTTTTAAAATATAATCTTTTTCTTGATAAATATTTGAAATATTTTTAACAACTATTTTTTAAAAGAAAAATTAAAATAATTTTTAATTTTATTTTGAAAATGGATTTTTTTAAAAAAAACAAAAACTTTAGTCACGGATATCTTCTGTGACTAATATTTTGTCCGGAATTCTTTTATAAATTTAAAAATATTTAAAAAAAAACATAGTCACGGATTCGGTCCGTGACTAATATTGTCGAATTAAAAAAAATAAACTTAGTCATGGACCGATCCGTGACTAATATAGCCCATTTTTTTTAAAAATAAACTTAGTCACGGACGTGTCCGTGACTAAGACAGAAAATTTAAATAAAACATAGTCATGGATCTGATCCGTGACTAACGTGGCGGAGCAGCTATTCTGGTCAAGAATTAGTCACAGACCGGGTTCGTGACTAAACCGTGACTACATTTAGTCACGGATAATGTTTAGTGACTACATATAATCACGCAAGATTAGTCACAGCTTGAGTCACGGATACAATCCGTGACTAACATAGTTAGTCACAGATTTTTTACACTACGATCCGTGACTAAATCCTGAAAGACACGAAAAGCACCTAAGAGGGGGGGGTGAATTAGGTGTTTAAAAAATTGTGCTTGAGATATGAAGGCAGCGGAAACAATCAAGAATAGAACAAACAATTTACGTGAGTGTTAGTGCACAAACGAATGTAAATTAGTGTGTGTGTGTGTTCAAACAAGAAAGCAATTAACAAGTAAGAACACAATGATTTATAGAGGTTCGGCTAATCCTACTCCTCTACCTAAGGGCACCTCCTTCAGGATTTCCAAATCCACTAAAAATGGTCTCCCTTGAACACAAGAAGAGCACCACCTAAAGTTTTGGCAAACAAACCCTTGCCAATGAGTATGAGTTTTACACGGGCTAACTCACAACCTAATGGTTTTCAAGAGGATCAACCAAAAACCCCAACTAATGGTTTTCTAGAGGCACACCAAAAACCTCACAGTGGTTTTCAAGAGGCACAACCACACAACCTCAACTAAGTTGGTTTTACAACGGGCTAACCAACAACCTAAGATTGGTTTTAGGGAAACCAAACAAAACCTTACAAGATGGAGAAAAATACAAGTAGAGAATATGATCTCAAACTCTCAAGCAGAATATAAAGATTGATGCTTGACGTAGAGTTGAGAATTACAAGGCAATACACACAAAGATATAAAGTTTTATCAAGAACAAGTGCGATTGCAAATATCAAGTAGCTCTCTCAAAAATTGGTTTTATCAAGATTAAAAATATGAATTTCAAGAGCTTAAAACCAATGTGAATTTCTGCAAATAAATTTTAAAGTGATAGCACAAGCAGAATTCAAGACAAAGAGATTAAGAAAAGCTTCAGGAGACGAAGTGGACTTTTTCGCAGAATATTCAAGGTGTAAAGTATTTCGTCAGGATTTTTTTCGTGTGGAATTTTTCGTGTGTAATTCGTTGTGTGTAATTCCAGTTTTTTGATCAGTGTAGAAGACAAAGTATATATAAGAAAAGATTTGGCCGTTGAAGATTTGAAATCAAAGATTTGGAAGGAAAGAATCGCTGAATTATTGGCTTCAACGGCTATAATATCAATTATTGATATTTGATTGATTTCCATATTTGGAAGACAGTGCCAACGGCTAGAAAGATTAATAAAGAAGCTCCAACGTTCAGAAAAGGATATGGGTTCCCAAATAAATTAATTGTCTTTACCAGACGACAAAATAAGATATTTGTCTTTACTGGAAATGTCAACGAAAGAGTAGCGCTGAACTTAAGAATCAATTTGGATTGAAGTCTGGACTGATTTCTAAGGAAAGAATACTTAGAATAAAGATTAGTGTAGCAGACTTCTAGGAGAACAACCTCTCAGAAGGAGCGGGATGCTAAGGGCAGAGGGCTAGGAGCAGTAGCCTCAGCAGTTGGCTCGAAGAAATTTGACTTGAGCAGTTGGCTGAAAAAATTTGGCTTGAGCAGTTGGCTCGGCAGGTGGCTTGGCAGTTGGCTCGGCAGGTGGCTTGGCAGTTGGCTCAGCAGAGGGCTCAGCAGTTGGCTTAACAGCAGTGGTCTTAGCAGTTGCCTCGAGCAGTTGGCTCAACAGCAGCGGCCTCAGCAGTTGCCTCGAGCAGTTGACTGCCGAAAAGGTCAACTTAAAAACCAATCTCTAGAGAACTTTAACCACGATTGAAACACATAATAAAGAGGGATATAGAGCTCTTAAAATTGAGGTTAAGCTGCAGCAAAAGGATGGAGAAAAAGCTTGAAGACAGCTCACTCAAAACAAGAGAAACTCAAAGAAGGAAAACTAGTTAACTATTTTGAAAAAGTACTCAACTGCTGGGGAAAACTTAGGAATTTGATTCTGCTGTGCAAAAGTAAAATGTTTGATTAGTTATTA
This sequence comes from Cuscuta europaea, assembly GCA_945859875.1. NCBI lineage: Eukaryota > Viridiplantae > Streptophyta > Magnoliopsida > Solanales > Convolvulaceae > Cuscuta > Cuscuta europaea. Next base: position 5,292,368 of record CAMAPE010000002.1, read on the forward strand.
TGAAAATATTTGAAGTGATAAAATTTATTTTGAGAGCCTTTAATATGCAATCCACAAATTTTTGATGAAACGGCTTTTCTAGCTATCAAGAAAGACTATTTTTAGTGGATTGACTTGAATGAGTAAACCTGCAGCATCTCAACACACATGTTAGCTTCATTATTTGTAAACATAAAAAACTAAAGGTAGCACAAGTCGGCTAACAATCTCCCCATTTTTTATGTTGACAAATAATGACTTCAAGAGAGCATAAAAACAGTTAGGAGCATATGAGAAAAAATATAATAGCAAGCTCCCCCTCACTTCATGCAACTCTCTTGATACCAAAATATATAAACACTCTCCCCCATACAAAGAGAATCTCTTTCCTGTTTTTTGATTGACTTAGGTCAGGGACTTTTCCTTTTATCAGTATGAGACTTACTTGAAGTCAACATATTTCTCCCCCTTTGTCAATATAAAAAATGGAGGGTCATTGAGAGAATAAACAAGGAATTGCACATAGAGGATATAAGATATCAATTAAAATAATAATGATACCAAATAAAGAGGAGTAGGTAGGAGAATTTTAAGGAATGTAGGGGTTGTGTTATGATCATGTTAATAAATGATTAAGTATAGAGAACACTGTTGTTCGTCCAAATCTTCATCTTTACAACCTCATTCCTGTCTTGATGCTTCTGTCATCTGTCTGATACCAATTTGAATCAACTTTGAACCAATTTCAGTCATCTGCTAGGTAGCAACAGTCCGCTAGTTGTAGCAGTTGTCCGCTTTTTCTTTTTCAGTACGTCTTGATCACTTTCCTGGAGCATTCCACCTTGAGGACTAGTGTTTTCCATACTTAACCGATAATAGATCAAGGCACACAATCCCAATTTATGATTGACAGTGAATGGAATCACTTTAATTAATTTCAAGCATTCCCAATTCACGTCTTAAAACGCTAAAACGTGCATAATCTAGCGGTTTAGTGAATATATCCGCTAGTTGGTGCTTAGTGTCCACAAAATCAACACAAATGTCTCCTTTTTGCACATGATCACGAATAAAGTGATGACGGATCTCAATATGTTTGGTCCTTGAGTGCAAAACAGGATTTTTGGAAATATTAATAGCACTAGTATTATCACAAAACACAGGCACATTTGTAAAATTCAAATTGTAGTCTTTTAATGTTTGAATCATCCATAAAATTTGAGCAACACAGCTGCCTAAGGCAATATATTCTGCTTAAGCAATAGATATGGCAACTGAGTTTTGCTTCTTGGATGACCAAGACACTAACGAGTGACCAAGAAATTGACAAGTACCACTGGTACTTTTCCTATCAACTGTACATCCAGCATAATCAACATCACTATACCCAACTAAGGAGAAATTGGATCCCTTTGGATACCAAAGTCCTAGGTTGGTTGTGCTTTTAACATATCTAATGATACGTTTAACAACCACAAGATGAGATTCCTTTGGGCAAGATTGATAGCGAGCACAAACACAAACAACATGCATAATATCAGGTCTAGAAGCAGTTAAATACAATAAGCTACCAACCATACCTCTATAGACCTTTTCATCAGTGGGTTTGCCATTTTCATCTTTGTCAATCTTGGCAGTTGAGCTCATTGGAGTATCAAAATGTCTACCTTCTTGTAGATTAAACTTTTTAACCAACTCCTTGGCATATTTGGATTGACTTATAAAAGTTCCTTCCTTCATTTGTTTGATTTGCAGTCCAAGGAAGAATGTGAGTTCACCCATCATACTCATCTCAAACTCACTGGTCATGACTTTAGAAAATTCTTCACACATAGAGTGATTAGTAGAACCAAATATAACGTCATCAACATAAATTTGAACTAACATAATATCATTAGCCAAAGTGCGTACAAACAATGTTGAGTCAATAGCCCCTTTTGAAAAACCATTTTCAAGAAGATATTTCGAAAGCCTTTCATACCAAGCACGTGGGGCCTGTTTTAAACCATAGAGAGCCTTCTTAAGCTTGTATACATGGTTTGGAAAGGTGACGTTTTCAAAACTAGGAGGCTGCTCCACGTAAGCTTTCTCCTTAAGGATTCCATTTAAAAATGCACTTTTAATGTCCATTTGAAAAAGTTTAAAATCCATGTAACTAGCATAAGCAAGAAGCATCCTAATGGATTCTAACCTAGCAACAGGAGCAAAGGTTTCCTTATAATCAAGTCCCTCTACTTGATTATACCCTTTCGCAACAAGTCGGCTTTTGTTGGTGATAATCTCACCTCCTTCATCTGTTAATCTCATAATTTAACAAACAACAATCATAACAAGAAGAATAAGAAGCAGATAGGAAGAAATCGACAAGATTGAACGCGAATCTGGTATACCGTATAATAACCGGCCGCTGCTCTCCCTGGAGAAGGAGAGCAGCGGCAACCCTACTCTCTATCTTTACGCTTCTGAACTCTAAGCCTCTATCGATCGTTTAGGGTTCCCGTAAGTTAGCCTCCTTTTATAGGAGAAGTTGGCTAACTTACGGGTTACAAGGAAGCCCACGGGCTGATACACATTTGTGGCCCGTATTACACGTTTAATTAATAACTACACAAATACAAAGATAACTAACTAGATTGAACATCATAAAATATTCCCAACATCATCCAACTTATTTCTAAAGACCCACTTTGTACCAATAACTGGATGGTTATTTGGTCTTTCAACCAATTCCCAAACGTCATTGCATTCAAATTGGTCTAACTCCTTTTGCATGGAAATTATCCATTCATCATCGCTTAAGGCTTCCTCTATATTTTTGGACTCAAATTGACTAACAAATGCATAGTATGCACAAAGGTTAATGTTACCTCTAGTCCTTACACCTTTAGAGATGTCTCCAATTATGTTCTTAGCCGGATGGTCCTTCAAGCCTTTGTAGGCAGCCGACAGTTGGCTGGTTTGTTCAGCAGGTGGCTGATCTTGAGCGGCAGTCGGCTGGTCTTGAGTGGCAGGCGGCTGGTCTTCAGCTTCATCATCTGAAAAGATAAGTTCCTTTCTCGGTCCAAATGGGTTAGTCTCATCAAATTCAACATGTATAGACTCTTCTACACATCTAGTTGATTTATTAAAGACTCTATAAGCTTTACTAACCGAAGAATAACCAAGAAAAATACCTTCAGTGGATTTTGCATCAAACTTACCCAACTGATCCTTAGTGTTCAGAATATAGCATTTGCATCCAGATACTTTGAAGTATGAAATGTTTGGTGCTCGTCCATGCCACAATTCATAGGGGGTCTTCTTTAGAATGGGGCGTAGAAGTACTCTATTAAGCATGTAGCAAGCTGTATGGATGGCTTCTCCCCAAAAGTATTTAGGCAGATTGTGTTCATTCAACATGGTGTGTGTCATCTCTTGAAGGGTTCTATTCTTTCTTTCTGCCACACCATTTTGTTGAGGAGTCCGAGGGGCTGACAAGTTGTGATCTATACCATGATCATCACAGTAGGCTTCAGATTCAGCGTTTCTAAATTCTCCTCCCCTATCACTCCTTATGCTTGTGATTGTATACCCTTTCTCATTCTGTATTCTCTTGCATAACTTAGCAAACGCATTAAATGCATCATATTTATGTGCAAGCAAGAGAGTCCAAGTAAATCTAGAGTAATCATCTACAATCACATAGACATACTGGGCACCACCTAGGCCAGCTACACCAATTGGTCCAAAAAGATCCATGTGTAGTAGTTGTAAGGGATGTGAAGTTGAAACAACCTTCTTTGGTTTGAAAGAAGTTTTGTGTTGTTTCCCCAGTTTACATGCATCACAGAATTGCAACTTGGCAGATTTCATATTAGGCAGTCCAACAACAAGATTCTTAGAAGACAATCTAGAGAGCAAATCAAAGCTAGCATGTCCTAGTCTTCTATGCCACAGAAAAGAATCATCATGAGAAGAATGAAGACACGTAATAGTAGAGTGATGGAAATCAGAACTAGAAAATCTATATAAATTACCATCACGTTGAGCAGAAAAGAGCACATTATTATTACCTCTATCATAAAAGGTGCAAGCATTGGCAGTAAACACAACCTTATGGCCATCATCACACAACTGACTAATGCTCAAAAGATTATATTTAAGACCATTAACAAGTAGCACATTTTTAATGGAAGTAGAGTTAGAAATACTTACCTTCCCTTTGCCTATTACCTTCTTCTTTGATTTGTCAGCGAGTGTGACATTACCACCGGCTTTGGAGGTTAATGTTTTGAACCATGCTTTGTCCCCGGTCATGTGTCTTGAGCAGCCACTGTCAACTATCCAAGTGGTGTTTTGGATGCTCAAGAATGCCTACAAAAACATTCAATATTTTGAATATGGTACCCTTTTAAAGTTGGGTCCTCTAGGGTTAGTTTTGGAACCCTTGACTACCCATCTTGGTCTCTTCCAAGGTGGAATCAAGTTACCCATCTCAACCAGTTGCTTCACTTTGCAATCAGTCACTAAATGACCAAACTTCATGCAATAGTGGCATGATTTTAGAGGTGTCTTTGACTGGTGTTTGTTGGAAGAGGGTTTAACAAAACCTTTTACTTTATTAGAAAAATATTTTGTTGTTATTTCAACAACCTTACTGCATTGAGAATCCCAAATTGCCTCTTGAGTAGGCCTAATATGATACAACTTGTTTAAAGAGTAACTCTGCTGGTCACTGATCTTTTTAAGAGTATCATATTCTTTTGATAAAATTCATTTTTGCGTGAAAGCTCAAGTTTTTCTTTTTCAAGAATATAAAATTTAGATTGTAAATCTTTGAGCTTCTTTTTCAAAATTTTCTTCTCTTCCAGAGTCTGAAACAAATCAGACTGACACTGCTCAAAAGCTTCTCTAATCTCATCAATTGAAAAACTATGAGATGAAGAGTAAGAAGAACAAGAGCTTACCTCATCATCTTTGTGAGCCATGTAGCAGACATGTGCGTGCTCATCATCTGATTGCTCACTGGAGGAGGAGGATTCATCGGAATTGAGATCATCCCAGTTCGCTTGCAATGCTTTGCCTTTCTTCTTCCAGCCACCTTGATGTTTCTTATCAGTAGTTGGCTGCTGTTTTAGCTTTGGGAAGTAGGCCTTTGTATGCCCTAGTTCACCACACTCATACCATTTTAGAGTATTAGAATTATATTTCTTACCTTTGGCAGCAGACTTGTCAGGTCTCTTGTCCTTGTTCCATTTGACAAACTTTTTGTAGCGCTTGAACAAGGCTTCCTCATCTTCTTCACTTTCAGTTTCACTCTACTGGGAACTTTCAGCAGTAGGCTGAACTTTGTTCTTCAATTTCATCTTGGAGGAGTGACAATATTGCTTTTTACTTTGACTTTGCTGGTCATACTTCTCTTTATTGAGATTTAGAGCCATAGTCTTGTGAGCCAACTTATCTTGGGCATACTCACTGTGTTGTCTTGCTAAGTATAATTCGTGAGAAATCAAAGTACTCCATATACTAGCAGTAGACATGTTAGTACATTGAGGTGTAAGATTAACAATAACATTCTCTCACAGTTTAGGTAAAGAATATAGAATTTAAAGGTTTACCTCCTGGGTAGAATATTTCTTACCCAACTTACTCAACGAGGAGAGGATATCATTAAACCTCTTGCTCATATCCTGGATGGATTCATTTGGCTTCATCTTGAAGCTTTCATACTCGGATGTACCAAGAGCAATCTTGGTTTGTTTGATTTGAGTATCTCCTTCATGAGTTGTTTCAAGCATGTCCCATACTTCTTTTGCAGATTTGCATTGGCTAACTCTTGAGAACTCATCTGGACCAAGAGCACAGTGAAGAGCATTGATGGCTTTTGCATTCAAACTTAGATGCTTCTTGTCTATGTCATTTAGCTCGTCCATCTCCTTTGGTAAAGTCACTGCATTCACAGTCTTAGAAGGAACATAAGGACCTATAAAAATTAAAATCCAAATGTCATAATCAACAGACTGAATATAATGTTCCATTCTCATCTTCCAATAGGCATAATTATCACCATTGAAGAAAGGAGGTTTGGAGATGCTGTGAGAAGACATCTTAGAAATTAAGCGCAAACAAAAGATTAGCAGAGCACTCAAATATTACAGCAGTGGACTCAAATACACTAGCAGAGGGATCAACACACAGTTCACTTAAGCACACAAGAGAGGATCACTGGGTACAATTAAGTACTATTCTAGTAACCTGCTCTGATACCAATTGAAAGACACAAAAAGCACCTAAGAGGGGGGGGGGGGTGAATTAGGTGTTTAAAAAAATTGTGCTTGAGATATGAAGGCAGCGGAAACAATCAAGAATAGAACAAACAATTTACGTGAATGTTAGTGCACAAACGAATGTAAATTAGTGTGTGTTCAAACAAGAAAGCAATTAACAAGTAAGAACACAATGATTTATAGAGGTTCGGCTAATCCTACTCCTCTACCTAAGGGCACCTCCCTCAGGATTTCCAAATCCACTAAAAATGGTCTCCCTTGAACACAAGAAGAGCACCACCTAAAGTTTTGGCAAACAAACCCTTGCCAATGAGTATGAGTTTTACACGGGCTAACTCACAACCTAATGGTTTTCAAGAGGATCAACCAAAAACCTCAACTAATGGTTTTCTAGAGGCACACCAAAAACCTCACAATGGTTTTCAAGAGGCACAACCACACAACCTCAACTAAGTTGGTTTTACAACGGGCTAACCAACAACCTAAGATTGGTTTTAGGGAAACCAAACAAAAACCTTACAAGATGGAGAACAAATACAAGTAGAGAATATGATCTCAAACTCTCAAGCAGAATATAAAGATTGATGCTTGACGTAGAGTTGAGAATTACAAGGCAATACACACAAAGATATAAAGTTTTATCAAGAACAAGTGCGATTGCAAATATCAAGTAGCTCTCTCAAAAATTGGTTTTATCAAGATTAAAAATATGAATTTCAAGAGCTTAAAACCAATGTGAATTTCTGCAAATAAATTTTAAAGTGATAGCACAAGCAGAATTCAAGACAGAGAGATTAAGAAAAGCTTCAGGAGACGAAGTGGACTTTTTCGCAGAATATTCAAGGTGTAAAGTATTTCGTCAGGAATTTTTTCGTGTGGAATTTTTCGTGTGTAATTCGTTGTGTGTAATTCCAGTTTTTTGATCAGTGTAGAAGACGAAGTATATATAAGAAAAGATTTGGCCGTTGAAGATTTGAAATCAAAGATTTGGAAGGAAAGAATCGCTGAATTATTGGCTTCAACGACTATATTTGGAAGATAGTGCCAACGGTTAGAAAAATTAATAAAGAAGCTCCAACGTTCAGAAAAGGATATGGGTCCCCAAATAAATTAATTGTCTTTACCAGACGACAAAATAAGATATTTGTCTTTACTGGAAAAGTCAACGAAAGAGTAGCGCTGAACTTAAGAATCAATTTGGATTGAAGTCTGGACTGATTTCTAAGGAAAGAATACTTAGAATAAAGATTAGTGTAGCAGACTTCTAGGAGAACAACCTCTCAGAAGGAGCGGGCTGCTAAGGGCAGAGGGCTAGGAGCAGTAGCCTTAGCAGTTGGCTCGAAGAAATTTGACTTGAGCAGTTGGCTGAAAAAATTTGGCTTGAACAGTTGGCTCGGCAGGTGGCTTGGCAGTTGGCTCAACAGAGGGCTCGGCAGTTGGCTCAACAGCAGTGGCCTCAACAGTTGCCTCGAGCAGTTGGCTCAACAGCAGCGGCCTCAGCAGTTGCCTCGAGCAGTTGGCTGCCGAAAAGGTCAACTTAAAAACCAAACTCTAGAGAACTTTAACCACGATTGAAACACATAATAAAGAGGGATATAGAGCTCTTAAAATTGAGGTTAAGCTGCAGCAAAAGGATGGAGAAAAAGCTTGAAGACAGCTCACTCAAAACAAGAGAAACTCAAAGAAGGAAAACTAGTTAACTATTTTGAAAAAGTACTCAACTGCTGGGGAAAACTTAGGAATTTGATTCTGCTGTGCAAAAGTAAAATGTTTGATTAGTTATTATGAAAATATTTGAAGTGATAAAATTGATTTTGAGAGCCTTTAATATGCAATCCACAAATTCTTGATGAAACGGCTTTTCTAGCTATCAAGAAACACTATTTTTAGTGGATTGACTTGAATGAGTAAACTTGCAGCATCTCAACACACATGTTAGCTTCATTATTTGTAAACATAAAAAACTAAAGGTAGCACAAGTCGGCTAACAAATCCGTGACTACAGGCGAGTTTTTTTGTAGTGATAATAAGTTTATTATTATGTCTTTATATGTTTTTTCACACTCTAACAGTCATTTCCGAACAACCAATATTACCAAAGAATTATTTGTAATAAGCTAATATAATCAGCTTAGGTTATCGTTGACAACCATCTGTTAGGATATCGTTGACATAACTAGCTAAAAGTAACAACGAACAACTGATTGCCAAATAAAGCCATTACTTCAATCCCGGGTTAAGGTTTCCATAAAAAATGATAGAATTTGTAGACAGTAATTAAATAAGGTATTTGAATATATTTTGAGACGTATTATATAATGGGTAATTGGGATATTACTTGTGATGTTAATGATTACACTATTTTTAATATGCAATGATTAAGTTGTCACTTAAAAGTGTCAATTGTTTACTAAAATAGAAATGAGAATCTTTAAATAAAACATCTAAGAGACTATTGGATCTTCTTTTTAAAAATTTTTTGCTCCTTCAAAAAGAAGAAACAAATATTGAATCGTTTGGGTGAAAGTATAAAAGTACTTCTAAGTACTCCAAATTGTTCATAGAAGCACTTTTTGAGATGTTAGGGGATATCCGCTTTTGGTAATTGATTTAAATTTGATTCTACTTCTGCTTTTAAAAAAGAAGTAGAAACACCACTAAAAGAGTTGAAACCTCTCATGAGTCATGAGTGGGAAAGAATAATTTTTAGTGTTGTGAATCCCTAAATGTTCGAAATTGAGAGTGGACCGAAGCCCATGTGAAAAGTTTTTAAGTGTGAAACTCTTAACTTGAGTAGGCAAGTGTCGATTTGGTAATATTCGGGGACTAATTAAGTGCGGAGAATTTTGAAGTCAAGGACTAACTGTGTCACGCCCTGGACCTACCCGGACACGTCAACAACCCGCCGTACAGTACGAATAGTCAACCGCAGTCCGACTCATCTATACTATACAAGGCGTCATGAATATCATTCACACATAGTACATCCATAAACAAACATAACATAAATCATTCATTTAAAACAGCGGAAGCATAAATACAATTGTTCAAGCCACACTTGGCATAACTCGGCATACAAGCCCCCAAAGTAATTATTCAAAAATAATATCCATGAACATTAACGTAGTTGTTTTTAAAACAGAACAGAAGAAGCACGAACCACGTCTTCTCCCCTTGATCCTCCCGAAGCCACGGGCGATGGTAGCAACCTTCAAGTTCTACCTGAAACTGTGAGGTGGCCTCCCCCGTGAAGGGGAGGTCAGTACTTGGCAATATTTGACAAGTACAATAGCAACTATACTAAGTATAATCAACGTTTTAATTTCCAAGACCCTCGACTTAGGGTACTATTATATTATAGGCCATAACCCTCGGTTACCCCTTTTACTTTTAACTGTACTTACTTTATATAAAGTCAAGTAGTCGGCCCGTAGGCCCATATTCATTTAGAATTCATCGTTTCCATTCCCCCGTGACCGCAAGTCACGATAACCCCGTGGGGTCCCATCGAGCCCCAATTGTATAGCATGGGCTCGGCCCAACTACATCTCTATACAATCCTCTAGCTCAATATATCATATCAAAATTTGTATGGCAAGGGCTCGGCCCAACTACGTTTCCATACCAACCATAACTTCGTGGCAAGGGCTCGGCCCAACTACGTTTCCACGGAGGTCACATATACATGGCAAGGGCTCGGCCCAACTACGTTTCCATGCTAATCTTATTACATGGCATGGGCTCGGCCCAACTACATCTCCATTTCATCCTAGAGTCCAACTCTAATTATTTTCATAATCAAATTCTCAAGCAAATCCTATGCCTAGAATCAGTTCCCGTAGGTGGCCTTTAGGCCTACCCCTATCACACCTTAGTGTTCATACCATTCATCCTTAAGTATCTCTTGAGACTACTTAAGGTATATCTATTCACAATCCTACCCCTTAGGATTTGTTTCATCATTTATTTATATTAATTCCCCGACTAGTATTTTGATACTAATTGGATAATCTTAGAACATGCCAAGTTCCTATTTCCCAATTGGAATTTCATTTCCATTGATTCCTCAACCCAAGTATAGTTTGATCTCAGTATCAAAAATATCACTTTAATCCATTCATAATTTCATACATGAAGTAAAGTATATTTTATCACAATGTCATCATAGTAATTCCATTAACATGCCGTTCCATTCATTTCACATAATCATACACAATTATTCTAAATTTATATATCATGCTTCACTTACTCATATCCATATTATTTTCATTTAGGCATTATTAATCATTAATAATACATGAAAATCCCATCTAATTACTTTAGGCATTCTTATGAAATAACTCACTAATTATAAGCAATATAGTCAGTCATCCTCACCTTATGAAGTGCTGAAATAGTTGCCTTTGCTAAGCCCCTCAATCAATCCCCGTTCTAGGCCGATTGGAGGTGTAAAACTGATCTGCTGGGAAAAAGCCGGGCGGCTTTCACGAAAGCCGGGCGGCTTTCACGAAAGCCGGGCGGCTTTCACGAAAGCCGGGCGGCTTTCACGAAAGCCGGGCGGCTTTCGTAGTCTGCAACTACGAACAGCTCCCTATATGTGGCGGTTTCCGGCGATTTCGACTCCTATCGATTCACCAACTCTTCTAAGTTAATTAACACCACTTTATAACAATATTCTACACTTTTAAACGTGTAGAACTCATGGTTTAATCCACCATATGATTTCTAAAAAAAATCATACAAGAATAAACTAGTTACAAGAATACTCATTGAGTTCTTACCTCAAACACTATACTTTTCTCCTTGGACTTCCTCTTCTCTTGCTTCCTTCAAGCTTGAGCTTTTTGAGAGGTGATGCCTAGAGCTTATCTCTTCCTTTGGGTTATCCGTATGGTTCAAATGAGGGGGGAGGCACCTATCCTCAATCAAACACCAAGTTGAGGTGTTGATAGGGCCCTAAATGGATGTGCATGTACCTCCAACCACTCCCTCAATCACAAGTCCGGATATGCCATCTTTGGATGTCCCCTTCCCATTAATTTGGGTCAATCAGCACCCATAAAAACGTGGGGTGGCCCCCACTTATGTGGGAGGTCATCCCCTTAAGTCCCGGTGTGTACAATCGGCCCCGAAAGTTGTATTTCTCGACCCGTTTTACTCATATTTTATTTTATCGGACCAAATAAAATATATCACGCGTTCCCAATAATTATGGGCCTTTAGAATAGATGTACATTCCCCAAAATTAATTTAGGAGTCTCCGAAACTCATTTCGGGCTGTTATCCGCTAAATTACCAATACCGGTAATTGGGCCATGTTTGACCAACCGGTCAACTCCATGCCTTTCTTATGGCCCAAATAAAATATCCACCACCATATAGATGTCATCTAGACCAACATTAATATAATATGTGGTTCGGGAATTATCGGGCGACCCCCGGTCCGGGCGTGGGCCCCACATGCAATTTACTATTCACGTAAAAGAAATAATAAAAATTTACAATTACGCAAATTCATATATCATCCTTCAAGGTTTATTACATAATTTACTGAAAGTAAATATGCTTGGGGACGGTGCTACAAGTTCACCCCCCCTTAACGGGAATTTCGTCCCCAAAATTTCACAACGATCATTCAAACAGAAATGCATATTGTTCCTTCATCGAGGCTTCAGTCTCCCAAGTTTCTTCCTCAACTCGGTCACTCTTCCAAAGGACTTTAACCATTGGGACTTTCTTGCTTCTTAGCTTCTTTACTTGTCTATCAAGTATCCTCACCGGTTGCACGGTGTAGTTCAAGTCTTCCCGTATCTCCACGGGTGGTTTCTCTAGTACATGAGATGGGTCCGGTATATACTTCTTAAGCATAGACACGTGGAATACGTTATGTATCTTCTCCAATTCTGGAGTCAACTGTAATCGGTATGCCACGGCCCCAATTCTCTCAAGAATCACAAATGGCCCTATGTAGCGTGGGTTAAGTTTCCCTCGGCTCTGAAATCGGATGATTCCCTTCCAAGGTGAAACTTTCAAAAATACCTCATCTCCAACCTTAAACTCTAAGGCTCTTCGGCGCTTATTGGCATAACTCTTCTGTCTATCTTGTGCCGCCTTGAGTCTGTCACGAATCATCTTTACCTTTGACTTGGTGATTTCCACCAATTCCGTGTTCTCGAGTTTGGCCATGCCAACCTCGTCCCAACACAAAGGTGTACGACATCTCCTCCCATACAATGCCTCGTATGGAGGCATGCCTATACTCGCCTGATAACTGTTGTTATAGGCAAACTCCACGAGTGCCAAATGGTTGTCCCAACTCCCTTGGAACTCCAATGCACAAGCTCTCAACATATCCTCTAATATCTGTATAACCCGCTCGGATTGTCCATCCGTTTGTGGATGAAAAGCGGTATTGAATTTCAGTTTTGTCCCCATAGATTCTTGGAACTTCGGCCAAAATCGTGATGTGAATCGCGGATCTCTATCGGATACAATGGTTATAGGAACCCCATGTAGCCTCACGATCTCATCCACATACAACTTGGCTAACCTTTCCAGTGCATAGGTGGTGTTGATAGGTAAAAAGTGTGCACTCTTCGTGAGCCTATCAACCACAACCCATACGGCGTCATAGTTCTTAATCGTCCGTGGCAGCCCCACCACGAAATCCATAGTCACGTGCTCCCACTTCCATTCAGGAATGGAAAGTGGCTGTAGTAACCCAGCCGGATGCTGATGTTCTGCCTTAACTTGCTGACAAGTAAGACACCTACTGATGTACTCGGCTATTTCCCTCTTCATACCCGACCACCAGTAGCTTTCCTTCAAATCACGGTACATCTTCGTGCCTCCTGGGTGCATGGCATACGCCGATGAATGAGCCTCCTCTAAGATGGACTTTCGGAGCTCATCATCCAACGATACACACACTCGGTCACGAAATAATAAGAGACCATCGTCTCTCTCCCTGAAATCCTCAACCGGTCCCGCTAGCATGCGTTCACGGATCTTCATAAGTTCTTCGTCGGTTTCTTGACCCTTCTTGATTTCATCAAGTAATGTAGGTCTCACCTCGAATCTTGCTAACAAGGCACCATCGCTAGATACCTCCAATTGGGCTCTCAATGCCCTCAAGCTAGTCAATAATGCCCCAGATGAATTCTTTCGGCTCAAGGCATCCGCTACCACGTTGGTTTTACCGGGGTGGTACTCGATAACTAGATGGTAGTCTTTTATCAACTCCATCCACCGTCTCTGTCTCATGTTTAACTCTTTCTGAGTAAACACGTACTTCAGGCTTTTGTGGTCGGTGTATATATGACATGTTTCCCCGTAGAGATAATGTCTCCAAATCTTCAATGCGAACACCACCGCACTACTAGAAAAAGAGCTTACAGTGACACTTGTTTAGTGACACTATAGTATCATTAAGACATTAATGACACTCGTACATCACTCACTAGTGACACAATTACGTCAAGGTATAATAGTGACACTCCTACACAATTTATTATTTAATTTTAATATTTTTAAAATTCCATGAAATTTCACTTTTACTTTTAGATAACCCTAATTATTCACTTCAGTGCACCCAGCTGCCTTCTTTGTGAGTTGTGGCCTCGTGACTGCCAGCTTGGCCGCTTGAATCGGAGCCGTATGCCACCGCCACTCGCCGGACGCACTATCGGGGCGGCTGGTAAGATGGACGCCATTCCTACTCGTCAGATGCTCCTTACGACCTCATGACGTCACCCTAGCTACTCACAGACTGAGTCGATGAGTCCTTGCCTTCTCCTTGGGATTCCTTGCGACGAACGGAGATGTCGACCGGTAGGTACTCAACCTCTAGTTAGTAACCTCTATCTTTACCTACTTTGAATTTAATTCTTAATTTTTAACCTAAAAATCAAGACATTTTGAAACCTAATCTGGATTTTTTGAAGTTTATACCCTAGATTTAAACTTATTTACTGAGTGAGGAATATAAGATGTTGTATTTCTAATTAGGAGAAGGGAAAAGCACTACGGGAGCTTTGGAGGTCTTGCAATGCTTGTGATGAAGAAGGTAAATGAAAATGAGGTTTGAAATTCATATTGTATTATATTTGTGAATGAGTGCGTGTGTGTATATATGTGTGTGTATGTGTATATATGCGTGCATATGTTTTATGTGTATGAACAAGCAATATGGAGGCTTAGGAGGTCTTTGTTCATTAGATTTGGTTTGAGTAGATCAAAGGTTCAATTTCTACTCCTAGCCTTTGTTTGTTAATGATGCATATCAGGTGTTTGTTGAAATTTATGAACCATCAAAGGTTCAATTTCTACTCCTAGCAATTTTTGATAAAAAACCATTCTCAGGAACACTCTCTTCTGCTGTTCTGCAAGCCTTTATGGGAAAAGAATTAAATGAGTTAAATAAATGTTTGGAACAAAGAGGTATCTTTAAATTTGGGAACACAGGTATCTACTCTGTTTTTGTGTTCTTTTCATTGATAGATTTCGTCATATTGATATGTTGTGATGTTGTCATCTTGGTTGGACGTGCAATGTATTTTACTTGCTATCTGGCTATACTGTGCATTGTTTGCTCACACTCTATGCTTTGTTACCGGAAATTTATACTTAGCTAGATCTCAAGCAACTTTGTGCTGACACTTCTGTTGTTTTCATCTAGTGTTTTAGTACATAGCGGTGGGGTGCATGGTGGACACTATTATGCTTACATCAGACCAACCCTCACAGATGAATGGTATGTACTGTGTTTTAGGTTTTGATGTGGCGTACATATTTTTCTACCTTCCTTTTACCAGGCATCACTAGCAGGGAAAAATGGAGTTTAATTTGCATTGCATATCTGGAAAGTGTTGGAGTGTCATTTCGAGCAGATATAGCCATTGAGGCCTTTATTGCTTCTTTTGGCGTTTGATATGGGTTTTCTGGATCCTGGATCTTCATTTTATGCTCTGTTTTTTTATACCTTAACTGCTTACATTTAGGTTTAAATTTGATGACGAGCGTGTGACAAAAGAAGATATAAAAAGGTCATTGGAAGAGCAGTATGGCGGCGAGGAAGAGGTATTTTTACTAGTTGTCATATTTTGAGTCATATCATCATATGTGTTTTAAATCTTTCTTTTCATTGTGCTTCGTTTTTACCAGTTGTCATATTTTGAGTCATACGTGTTTTAAATCTTTCTTTTCATTGTGCTTTGTTTTTACCAGTTGTCATATTTTGAGTCATATGTGTTTTAAATCTTTCTTTTCATTGTGCTTCGTATGACTGCACATTGTTATATGAACACTCTCTTCTGCTGTTCTGCAAGCCTTTATGGGAAAAGAATTGAATTAGTTAAATAAATGTTTGGAACAAAGAGGTATCTTTAAATTTCTTACCTTACATCTCAATCAGTTAAGAGCCTCACATCAAAATACTAGTGTTAGTCATATGATTTTTAAGGCAAAGTATTGGATAGATTAGCTAATTGATTAGATTCAATATATGTGTATGCAATGATTCTGAACTCTGAAGTCTGAGTTGAAACTATATGGAGGGGTTGACGTACGGCTCTTAAACAACATTTTTGTATCTTTTTTTTTGTAAAATTGCCCACTTATGGTCCCGAAGTTTCAAAATTTTCCCATTTTTGTTACCCGACTATGAAATGCTTTGCCTGATGAGAACAGAGAGATGTTGATTTTTGTTATCATTTAAAAACATTTATTTTTGTGATTTGTGAATTTTAGCTGTGAATTTAACAAGGGGGAAACTTTAAATGTTGACTCCTTTAATCTTTTGCTTATATCTCACTACAAATTTAATAAGTATATGAATTAATTAATCTTTTGCTTTCATCTTAGGAACACTTCAATTGCTTTTTAATTTATATTCCACCAAAAATAAAATACCCGTTTTCAAAACTTAGTATTAAACCAATATACTTACTGCCTTAAAAAATAGCATATGTAGTCACTAACAACATCAGCAGAATCAGTTTTTAGGATGTAATATGTTCTTTTGGGAGTATATGTTTTTTAATTCAAAATAAGCATGAGATTTGATAACATAATAAGATTTTGCAGGTTTACATCACTTTTTTTCTGCATGATGTTGAGATAGTGTGCTTCAATTTGGAAAGAATCAAGATAGAGTTAACATTGTATTGATACTCATTTTAACTAACAAGGACTTCTTCTCTGATTGTGTATTGTCCTTATATTGCAGGGACTTCCAACTGAATCAGATTCATCTATGTTTTAATGATTAGGATGCACCTGTGTACAAGTTCCTTAAAGCAAATACAAGTGGCTTTTTTGGTTCTAGCATTAAGTGGAACTTCACCAAGTTTTTAAAGCAAATAAAAGACTTGGCGTCACACTGATCAACAAGATGCCGAAAGAGCATGGATCCAAAACCAAAGATGAGCTCTAGGACGTATACTTTCAAAACAACCACAACATGGCCGATGGTGATGTCAGGAATAATGATGTCTAGCATGTAGAAATAAAAATGTTGCATGGTTAAAGTGTAAATTTATAGCATATTGTAATACACTGTTGATACTGACATTGTAAAATAATTTGAGTAATAAATATAAATGTTGATCTT
This sequence comes from Cuscuta europaea, assembly GCA_945859875.1. Taxonomy (NCBI): domain Eukaryota; kingdom Viridiplantae; phylum Streptophyta; class Magnoliopsida; order Solanales; family Convolvulaceae; genus Cuscuta; species Cuscuta europaea. Next base: position 5,309,222 of record CAMAPE010000002.1, read on the forward strand.
TTATGAGCTTATTTATTATTATTTCTATAATCATTCATAGAATCACTAACATATAATATTATTATCATATTTATGACACCAATGTGTCATATTTTTTATGATACCAACGTGTCACAAATTCTTATGATACTAATGTGTCGTAATCTTAAATCACATTAATCTGTCACAATTTATTGACACTATTATGTTTTACGATCAGTGACACTATATTTAGTGTCGCTAGCCGCCACTTTCCCCGACGCTTTTTAAGTGTCGCAGAAAGTTTCAGCGACACTAAATTAGTGTCACTATAGGCCATTTTTCTACTAGTGCCGCCCCCAGCTCTAAGTCATGAGTGGGATAATTTACCTCATGCTTCTTCAACTGTCGTGAAGCATAGGCAATCACCCTCCCATTCTGCATCAAGACACATCCAAGCCCTTGGATGCTTGCGTCGCTGTAGACATCGTACCCCACACCTTGTTTGGGTAGTGCGAGTACCGGTGCCTCGGTTAATCTCTTCTTCAGTTCAAGGAACCCCTTCTCACATCGGTCATCCCATACAAACTTGGCCCCCTTTCGAGTGAGCTTTGTCAATGGCGATGCCAAAACTGAGAACCTCTCCACAAATTTTCGGTAGTACCCCGCCAATCCAAGGAAGCTACGAATTTCCTTGACGTTCTTTGGCCTCTCCCATTCAGTAATGGCCTCAATCTTCTTGTTATCTACGGCAATCCCTGATCCTGAAACCACATGCCCGAGAAAGCCAATCTCCCTTAGCCAAAATTCACATTTGGAAAACTTGGCATAGAGTTGCTTCTCCCGTAGTGTCTCAAGAACAAGTATCAAGTGCTCCTCATGCTCTTCTTCACTCTTTGAGTAAATCAAGATATCATCTATGAACACAATCACAAACCGGTCCAAGTATTTATGAAATACTCGGTTCATCAAGTCCATAAATGCTGCCGGGGCGTTGGTTAGCCTGAATGACATAACTAGGAACTCGAAATGACCATACCTTGTGCGGAATGCACTCTTCGGTATGTCATCCTCCTTTATCTTCAGTTGGTGGTACCCCGACCTCAAGTCAATCTTCGAAAACACCGTCGCTCCTCGGAGCTGATCAAACAAGTCATCAATCCTAGGCAAGAGATACCTATTCTTGATTGTGACCTTGTTCAGTTGACGATAGTCAATGCACATTCGAAGTGTTCCATCTTTCTTTTTCACGAAAAGGACCGGTGCTCCCCACGGAGAGTGACTCGGCCTTATGAAACTGTTATCCAATAGCTCTTGCAATTGGGTTTTCAACTCGTTAAGTTCAGCGGGTGCCATTCTGTATGGCGGTATAGAGATTGGTTTGGTGCCGGGTTCAACCTCGATCACGAACTCAATCTCCCTATCGGGTGGAAGTCCCGACAAGTCTTTTGGGAAGACATCCGGATACTTGCACACAACTCTCACATGATTGATGTCTATCTCTTCTTTGGTTTTGTCCACCACATACGCTAGGTATGCGTGGCATCCCTTTCTCATCATATTCCTTGCCCTCACGGCGGATATGATACAACTGTTTGATTTGCCTCTATCTCCCTCGAAGCGTAAGGTCAACCCTTCACCGCCTTCGAGTTCAAGAATCTTCGTGTAGCAATCGACCCTAGCATGATGTTTCTCAAGCCAATCCATCCCGAGAATTGCATCAAACTCGATCATACACAGCGGTACGAAATCACACGTCAAGTTCTGTCCCTCCACGTCCACCTCACACGATGGATAGTGGCTATGTCTCTCGATATCATCCCCTAGAGGCGTGGACACCAATAGGGTTTGAGTCATCGGTACAAGTGGTCCTTTGAATCCGCTGGCGAACGCCTCACTCACAAATGATCGTTGCGCCCCGGTATCAATAAGGATCCTTGCGTCTCTCCCATTTATCTTTAGTGTTCCTACATTCATAAGTAATGTATAACACACTATCTAATTAATAGGCTTGTTTCTTAAGTCGTAGAGTATGTTGGTCGTGGTTCGGGTGGGGTCCGTTTGACACCCGTCCGAAAATTCCCGGTTTCTAACCCTTAGAACCGTTCTGGGACCGACCCTGGTGAAAGCCGGCCGCATTTCACGAAAGCCGGCCGGTTTTCAACTGCGAGAATAATTCTCAGTATTTAATCACGAAAGCCGGGCGGCTTTTATGAAAGCCGGGCGGTTTTCGTCGCCATAGTTTTTATTCAGGGAATGGTTTCGAAGCCGGCCGGTTTCTACGAAACCCGGTCGGGTTTCAGCAGCGCAGGAATCCCTAGGCCCGACGAAAGCCGGGTGGCTTTCGCCAAAGCCGGGCGTCTTTCAGCTGCGAGAAAATTCCCAGGTCAGGCATTTATGAAAGCCGGCCGGTCTTTACAAAAGCCGACCGGTTTTTGGTTGCGAGGATTTTCCTGATTAAATGTTGACGAAAGCCGGGCGGCTTTTGGTGGAAACCGGCCGGCATTCGTCGCCGCAGCATTCTCCCAATAATTCAAGACGAAAGCCGGGCGGCTTTCGTCAAATGCCGGGCGGCATTCGCCCAGGGCGGGGATTTTTCCTCCCCTTTCCCCAACAATCCCGACCAAACCGTCGGGGTTACAAATTTTGCACATTACAAACACTCCTATTGCATACAATGGAGTAATAACATGAGTTTAGGATCTTACCCGCCACGGAGTCTGGGTTAGCACGTGCGTCCGCCTCCGTCATCGCATAGACCCTAGCCTGGGTCTTGCCTTGGTTCACGGATGGCGCGTTGCTTGTACTTGGCCCTCCGTACGTCGTGCTCGCGTGAAGTGCCCCTGCTCGGTTCCTACTTGCCGTAGTCCCGCTGCTAGGCCCTGCACCCATGGCTCGCCCCAGTTGTGGGCAGTTTGATCTCAAGTGCCCCGTCTCCCCGCATTGGTAGCACCTAGGGGGATCGCGGCACTTGCCCGCGTGGTTCCTCTTGCAGTTGTTGCACCTGCTAATGCCCGAGCCTTGCGACCTCGAGCCTTGCCTTCCTGGGCCTTGATTTCCCCTAGATGGGGGTGCGGGCATTCTGAAAGACCCACCTCCCCCGTGGTTCCCCTTCTTGCTAGAACCTTGGGGGCCGGTGTTCTCCCATTTCCTCTTCTTCGCCTCCTCGGCGTTTTTCAGCTTTCTTTCTTCCCATTCCTTCTCCCCTTTCAGGCCTTGCTCCACCACTTGACTAAACGTCATGTTAGGCAATTGTGTTGCCCGTTCACGCACGTCTAAGTCTAAAGCATCCCAAAAGTGATTCACCATCCGGTTCTCATCACAAGCATACTCCGATATGAACTCCGCGAGTTCCCTGAACTTGTGCTCAAGTTGCCTCACGGTATACTTGCCTCCTTGGGTCAAGTTGGTGTATTCTCTCCTCTTCAAGTTCACCTCGAAGTCGGAGTAGTATTGGTTGAAGAATTACTGTCGGAAATTCTCCCAAGTTACGGCCTCACCGTACTTCCCCTTGACACCGTCCCACCATGTGGACGCCATCCCCTCTAGCAACCTTGTTGCCACTCTAATCTTCATGTTTGGCGGCAGCTGCATATCAAGGGCCGCTTCATTGAACCTCTTGATCCACTCCGCCGCAACGGATATATCTCCCGTTCGATCGAACGGTTTACACCCCAGGTCTCTTGCTTCCTCGAGGTACTTCGAGATCCTTATTATCGGGACCTCGACACATCGATCTACTCGGGACTCTACATGTCCCCTAGAACCCGCATGGCTTCCCCTTCTTGAAGCCCCTCCCAAAGCACGCCTTGCCCGGCGCCTTTGGCGATCCTGTTGAAATTGACGGAGTAGTTCCTCCATCCTTTCCAGAGCGTCATCATCGTCGCTCCCCTCACTAGCATCATCATACTCCCCATCATATGGGGTCTCAACCGGCTCAGTTCCCGGTTGATACATCGAATCCTCCTCGGACTCATAGGACTCGTTGACTGTTTCAACATAACTGTCACTCACGGTCTGATCTTGGCCTCCACGGCCCTGTCCTCTGGACACCCTAGAAGCCCCTCTACTGCCTTGCACGGATCCTCCCGGTGCTCGGCCAGTCGGGTTCCTTCTAGTTACTTTCCCGGTACGTTCCATTTCTGAAAGAAATTGAGAATGAGTCATTAGACTCGTATCAAATGTCAATTGACGGATAGGTACTTAAAGATATCCTTTGGCTCAAATCACCGCCATACCAATTGCTAAGGGTACCATCTTAACAATTAGAGACATTGTAACTCAAGTACCAAAAGTTCTATAAGTACAAAACCTTATGCTCATGGTTTTCAAATTCATTTTCAAAAAGAAATTTTGAAGCTTCATTATGATGTTTACGGACTAAGGCTCTGATACCAATTAAATTGTCACGCCCCGGACCTACCCGGACACGTCAACAACCCGCCGTACAGTACGAATAGTCAACCGCAGTCCGACTCATCTATACTATACAAGGCGTCATGAATATCATTCACACATAGTATATCCATAAACAAACATAACGTAAATCATTCATTTAAAACAGCGGAAGCATAAATACAATTGTTCAAGCCACACTTGGCATAACTCGGCATACAAGCCCCCAAAGTAATTATTCAAAAATAATATCCATGAGCATTAACGTAGTTGTTTTTAAAACAGAACGGAAGAAGCACGAACCACGTCTTCTCCCCTTGATCCTCCCGAAGCCACGGGCGATGGTAGCAACCTTCAAGTTCTACCTGAAACTGTGAGGTGGCCTCCCCCGTGAAGGGGAGGTCAGTACTTGGAAATATTTGACAAGTACAATAGCAACTATACTAAGTATAATCAACGTTTTAATTTCCAAGACCCTCGACTTAGGGTACTATTATATTATAGGCATAACCCTCGGTTACCCCTTTTACTTTTAACTGTACTTACTTTATATAAAGTCAAGTAGTCGGCCCGTAGGCCCATATTCATTTAGAATTCATCGTTTCCATTCCCCTGTGACCGCAAGTCACGATAACCCCGTGGGGTCCCATCGAGCCCCAATTGTATAGCATGGGCTCGGCCCAACTACATCTCTATACAATCCTCTAGCTCAATATATCATATCAAAATTTGTATGGCAAGGGCTCGGCCCAACTACGTTTCCATACCAACCATAACTTCGTGGCAAGGGTTCGGCCCAACTACGTTTCCACGGAGGTCACATATACATGGCAAGGGCTCAGCCCAACTACGTTTCCATGCTAATCATATTACATGGCATGGGCTCGGCCCAACTACATCTCCATGTCATCCTAGAGTCCAACTCTAATTATTTTCATAATCAAATTCTCAAGCAAATCCTATGCCTAGAATCAGTTCCCGTAGGTGGCCTTTAGGTCTACCCCTATCACACCTTAGTGTTCATACCATTCATCCTTAAGTATCTTTTGAGACTACTTAAGGCATATCTATTCACAATCCTACCTCTCAGGATTTGTTTCATCATTTATTTATATTAATTCCTCGACTAGTATTTTGATACTAATTGGATAATCTTAGAACATGCCAAGTTCCTATTTCCCAATTGGCATTTCATTTCCATTGATTCCTCAACCCAAGTATAGTTTGATCTCAGTATCAAAAATATCACTTTAATCCATTCATAATTTCATACATGAAGTAAAGTATATTTTATCACAATGTCATCATAGTAATTCCATTAACATGCCGTTCCATTCATTTCACATAATCATACACAATTATTCTAAATTTGTATATCATGCTTCACTTACTCATATCCATATTATTTTCATTGAGGCATTATTAATCATTAATAATCCATGAAAATCTCATCTAATTACTTTAGGCATTCTTATGAAATTAACTCACTAATTATAAGCAATATAGTCAGCCATCCTCACCTTATGAAGTGCTGAAATAGTTGCCTTTGCTAAGCCCCTCAATCAATCCCCGTTCTAGGCCGATTGGAGGTGTAAAACTGATCTGCTGGGCAAAAGCCGGGCGGCTTTCACGAAAGCCGGACGGTTTTCGTAGTCTGCAACTACGAACAGCTCCCTATATGTGGCGGTTTCCGGCGATTTCGACTCCTATCGATTCACCAACTCTTCTAAGTTAATTAACACCACTTTATAACAATATTCTACACTTTTAAACGTGTAGAACTCATGGTTTAATCCACCATATGATTTCTAAAAAAAATCATACAAGAATAAACTAGTTACAAGAATACTCATTGAGTTCTTACCTCAAACACTATACTTTTCTCCTTGGATTTCCTCTTCTCTTGCTTCCTTCAAGTTTGAGCTTTTTGAGAGGTGATGCCTAGAGCTTCTCTCTTCCTTTGGGTTATCCGTATGGCTCAAATGAGGGGGGAGGCACCTATCCTCAATCAAACACCAAGTTGAGGTGTTGATAGGGCCCTAAATGGATGTGCATGTACCTCCAACCACTCCCTCAATCACAAGTCCGGATATGCCATCTTTGGATGTCCCCTTCCCATTAATTTGGGTCAATCAGCACCCATAAAAACGTGGGGTGGCCCCCACTTATGTGGGAGGTCATCCCCTTAAGTCCCGGTGTGTACAATCGGCCCCGAAAGTTGTATTTCTCGACCCGTTTTACTCATATTTTATTTTATCGGACCAAATAAAATATATCACGTGTTCCCAATAATTATGGGCCTTTAGAATAGATGTACATTCCCCAACATTAATTTAGGAGTCTCCGAAACTCATTTCGGGCTGTTATCCGCTAAATTACCAATACCGGTAATTGGGCCTTGTTTGACCAACCGGTCAACTCCATGCCTTTCTTATGGCCCAAATAAAATATCCACCATCATATAGATGTCATCTAGACCAAGATGAATATAATGTGTGGTTCGAGAATTATCGGGCGACCCTTCGGTCCGGGCGTGTGCCCCACATGCAATTTACTATTCACGTAAAAGAAATAATAAAACTTTACAATTACGCAAATTCATAAATCATCCTTCAAGGTTTATTACATAATTTACTGAAAGTAAATATGCTTGGGGACGGTGCTACAAACTGTGTATTCCGCATAATAGTCAAAGGATTAAAGGCTGAAAAATTCAAAATCGAGTACTAAAAGTGTCATTTACATAATAGTTGGAGAACTAAATCTCACAAAAACTCCATTAAAAAACAATGCACGTGCTATAAATTAGTTGAAAGAAGTGATACGAAATAACTTCAATAATAATTTTAAAAATCAAAATAACTTTAGCATTTGAAATTACATAATTGAAAAGTCATAATAATTTGATTATACTAAAAATAGAGAAACAATAACACACCATAACATCTTATTGTGAGGCGTGATAAATTAATTTTGCGTTCTTTTTCTTCTTGGATGGTATGTTTCACGAATCTTGAGAGCTAACTTCTCCCAAAAACCTCAGTTTTAACAAAAATAATAATGGAATTTGCAACAAACCAGATTATAGATTTTAGAAATCCTAAATGTGTTTCACAATATTGTTTTGACTTGTCACATCCTATATGTGTTTCACAATATTGTTTGGACTTGTCTACATCCTAAATGTGATTCATTTTTCCATATTCAAATGGCTTTTGAAAGAGAAGTTGTCCTAAATAGGACTAAAACATAATGAAAGTGTATTAATAGGACCTTAAGTTTTTTGTTTCATAAATAAGACTACACTGGTCATATGTAGAAATATAATGAAATTTCATATATCATCAATGCCCTTCTTTTTATCAATCCTTAAATTTCCTTACCTTGGCATTCCACTCCTCTCTCTTCAAGCATGATCGATCGATTTCTTCCCTTCCCTTCGCAAGAGATCTTGGCTTCTCCCCTACACAACAGATCGATTGTTTTTCCCCTGCGCAACAAATTGATCGACATGGACTCCTCTATGTGCATAACCGCCGGATGTCCGCTAAGATCAACAACAAATAATGGATTATTGATCCCAGTAACGCAAATCATGTTTGTGGTTTTTGACCTTTTTGCATCATTTTAATCTAGTCTTGTTATGTGGGTTTTCCCGATGGTCAAACAATCATGGCAACGCAAGAAGGGAGTGTACGAATAATTGATACTTTATTTTTTCATAATGTGCTATATGCCCCTAGCTTAAACTCATTAAGCGATTGACGTGCACTTTTCGTGAGGTGCTCTCAAAATAAATACAATACAACAAATATATGTATTATATTGAAGTAAAGTTCGTATCCACAGGGAAATGAATACTTTTCTTTTATATAAATAGTAACAAGGGGGTTTTAAGTTTATTTTTGGAACTTAAATATATTTAAACACTAAGATGAACGACTTATGTGTTTTATTTAATAGAGATGAATACTTGGTTTTGCTTTTATCCACTTAATGAAATGCCCGTCGATCCCGATTATATCTTTAACTATCTTCCTCTCGAATACTCAATCGAGAAGTATATCCAGTTCATCGAGGATAGTTATTAATAACGAGACGTGTTCATTAATAAAACTTACTACCGAGTCAATATAGAACACGCGCCGTATATCAACCTGATAGTAGTAATAAATCAAGATGAAAACGATTGAGATTGATAACCTCAACACAAGCGGTTTATTGGTTTAATCAACATAATTAATTCCCCTCAGATTATTAACCATGAGACGCATGCATTAATAGTCCAAGTTTACTACCGTGAATAAGCCAAATTAATAACAAGCGTATTAATCAATCGATTCTAATAATAATTAATATATGAAACAAAACTATTTGATCCTTTAAGTAATGTTCACAATATTAATATGAAATATGAAATATGAATAGGAATTAATTAATACTCAAGGAAGAATATTAAAGAAGATGAATCCTACTATAGTTAATATCAAGATGTTAACTAATTGTCATCTTAGTAACACGCCCTAATATTAACATAGAGGAAGAAATAGCTATTACTATAACTAATGTCAAGATGTCAACTAATTGTCATCTTAGTAACACTTCCCAACATTGATATAGAAATAGTATTTAAAGAAAGAATCAATATTCAAGGAAGAAAATTAAAGAGAATAACTCACAACTTACAAATTCATTAAGCTTCAAAGTAGCAAAACCAAGATGGAAGAGTTTAGCTCCTCATTTGGAGACTAAACATGAAGAAAATATAAAGAAGGAACTTGTCTAAACTGAGCTAAGAAGTATATGTGAATTAGTGGTTTTCTTTGGGAAGGAAAGAGGGGTATTTATAGACTTTTGGAGCATGCAGGGGTGTGTACCCGATCGGGCATACAGGGTACCCGATCGGGCATACAGGGTACCCGATCGGGTACCTTCAGAGGCTTCCCGGAAGCTAGAAAAGTGGGGCATACCCAGTGGAGGACCTAAGGGGGGGCTAGGTGGGGCACGTGCCCCCGCTTCGAGCCCGGAATTTCACTAGTAGTACTTAGGATAAAAACGAGTGCCCCGTCTTGATACCAGTATTTGATAATTAAGATACTAAAATGTTACGGTTATATAAAAATAAGGAAATTTTTCAATTCACGACCTGAAAGATAGATTGATTATGAATTCAGGATCCGAAAGATGAAACGTATCGGTATAGGACCCGAATGATGAGAAACTATCAATTTAGGACCTAACATTATTTCATAGGTTTTGATTTGTTTAATTTTGTAGTAATTCCATTACTAATTTTTGATAAATTTTTCTTCACAAAAGTTTATTAGTTTAATAAAACTTAATAATATTTCAAAATTTTAAAATTAAAAAAATAATAAAATTTATGACAACTTAGGTCCTAGATTGATAGTTTTTAATCATTCAGGTCCTAAATTGATAGTTTTTCATCATTCGGGTCCTATATCGATGCATTTCACCTTTCAAGTTCCAGATTGATAATTCATCTATCTTTCGTGTCCTGAATCGATAAAATTCTTTAAAATAAAGATATAGAATTATCAAAAAACAAAAAAAATAATAATTAAGAATTGAAAACAAAAAGTAACAAAAAAGTTTAAATGCAAAAAAGTAGGCAATGTGCGGGCAACTAAAAGTACGGAGTATTAAAAGTCTAAAAACTCACTAACATTTGTAAGACTAGAATGATAAAACATAAGTTCTCCAATTTCTGTGAGTCAAAACTACTGTACCTTGCGGAGTTATATTTATGCAATTTTTCATTTGTTGATCGAATGGAGCTGAAAGAGCAACTTCAGGTGTGGATATATGAAATGAGAACAAATGTGTTATTTTCTGCCGTACAAAAACTATTGGTGAAGTTTTGAATTGTAAGAAGATGATTGAGCTTAAAGTTCACAATTCTTTTCACGTGATATATTGTCTGATTGAGTTGACTTTAATGTTACCAGTTGCAACGGACACCGTTGAAAGAGGCCTTCTTTGTGATGAATATTATCAAAACAGATCTTCGCAATAAGATGGGAGATGACTATCTTACGGATTACTTGGTGTGCTACATCGAGAGAGATGTTTTTAGAAGCATCGATAATAAACTATTATGCAACATTTTCAGAATATGAAAACTCGTAGGCTCGATTTACCAAAGTTGCAGCAGTGATCTATTTAATGTGTAATTAACTATTCTGTATAAATTAATACATTTTTTAACCATCTTTATTACATTTGGAGTTTTTATTATAGACCAACTTTGGTGTCTAGTGTGCCCCCGCTCTCACAAATCTATGGGTCCGCCACTGGGCATACCCAATCAGGTATGTCGGTCACCCGATCGGGTATAACATTCGAATGTGGTCAAATATCTTCCTGCATGTTGCCTTGTCCCGGATCTGATCTGATTTGAAATTTTAACAAGATACCCGATCGGGTATAGGTCATACCCGACCGGGTATAGACCACAAAATTAGGATCTTCTATTTTGTCTTGTGATTTTGCACCTTCCTTCCATTTTTGGGGTTCACCAACGGTCCCTTGAGTGATCATGGACCTGTTTGAGCTCAGAATAAACCTAATTTAAATCATTTACAAGTATTTTACAAGCTAAACTATTACACCAAAAGTGTGTAATTTCCAAAGTAATAATCAATCAAAACTAATTAAAAACACAGAAATAAATATGAAAATTACATGAATATCAACTCCCCCACACTTAGCTTCTTTACTCGTCCTCGAGTAAAGTCAAATGTTTACTAGTTCAAAGTCCTCAAAAGTTTAACAATCAACCAGAAAAAGCAAAAGACCACCAAGGATAATATATGAGTTTAACATTGAGTGTTTAGCTCAAAGAACAATATCTTCTTGGGTTTCATGGACTTCTATGTTCATCTTCTCTTTCATCTTCAAGAGATTAAATGACGTCCTGTAAACACAAATATATCTCTCATATATCTCATTTTGCCTAGGAGCCTTTTCAAGTTTTCATCCTAGCATCTCTTTTATTTTTCCACTTTTCCACTCACTCATCATTTTTTTGTAAGCCCTTTTTGCTTAGATTGCCCATTTTTTGGGGTTTCAACCTAACTAGCATTTTATTTCTCTCTTTTTCCTTTTTTTTCTTTTCTTTTTTTTAATATTTTTTTTTGTGCGAGAAAAAAAAAATAATGCTAGTTTACAAGGTATCAAACTTAAGTACGTATCGATGAGTAACTCCCCCTCACTTAGCTCGAAGCACTGTCCCTAGTGCTCGTCTCCATCATAACCGGGCTGACCGGTGCTCTAGATGAAATACTTTCGCCTCTTGTTCTCTTTGGTGCCATTTTCATTTGATGCTTTGAATTTTGAGTTCAAATTTCGGACTTGGGGGAGGGCGTAAGGCATTATTTTTGGACTTGAGTTTTTGGGGAAGAATGTGGTGTTGATGGATATGGGGTGTAGAGGGAAATGTGGTGAAGATTTTGGTGTTGGTTTGGAAAGATTTTGTGGAGATTTGAGGGAGTAATTGAAGGTTGAAGGATTGAATTGGAGGTGATTGGGCGCTGATTTGGGGTTAAAAGCTCGTGTACCCGATCGGGTACCCCGTCATACCCGACCGGGTATGCCTGTATTTCTTCAAAATCCGGGGTTCTACCCGATCAAGTTGGGGTATACTCGATCGGGCGTTTTGCTTCGAACTAATTCCAAAAATCATTTTTAAATTACCCGACCGGGTATATGGACCTGCTCGATCGGGTACCGTGTTGCTTTTTCAAAAATGCTCTAGGGGTTGTGTACCCGATCGAGCTGATAGGGTACTCGATCGGGCGATTTGCTTCGAACAGAATAAAATGATTTTTTCTATTAATACCTGACCGGGATGTATCAGCACCCGATTGGGTACTTCGTAAGTTTCCACCCCTGAGTCGATCGAGTATTTGGTTACCCGAGCTTCACCCTTTATATTTTTGTGTATACCCGGCCGGGTAGTACGTGACACCCGGTCAGGTATTGTGTCCTTTTTTTTTGAAAATGTTTACACACACACACTCAAATAAATGAAAAGTAATCAAAATACAAACTTGGGTTGCCTCCCAAGAAACGCCTTATATAACGTTGCGGCACGACGTTATTCACTTTTTTTTATGTGGGATCATGAGCATCCCTTGTTTCATTTTTCAAGGCCTTATTTGGCCATTTTTCATTTTTATTTTTCGGCCTTTTCCAGTAAGGCCGAACTTTCGTTCTTGTCAACACCTCAACCAACGATGACTTTCTATGCTCAATTTTCTCCTCTTCTTGAAAAATTGGGATTTTATAAGATTTCTCCAAAAATATCGGTTCATGTGGTTCAAAAATATTTAAAGAGCACAGAGAGTGATCTTTAATTTGGTCTTTCGTAGAGTCAAAGATATTGAACTCTACTTTTTGATCATTGAATTCTAAGCTTAATGAACCACTAGACACGTCAATTTTAGTTTTTGAGGTCTTTAAGAAGGGTCTACCCAACAGGATAGGTGTTGTTTGATCATCATTTCCCATTTCGAGGACATAGAAGTCAACAGGGAAAACCATATTTTTCACTTCTACTAGCACATCTTCTATCACACTCTTCGGGTAAGTACTAGAACGATCCGCTAGTTGAATTACTACATCGGTTTGATGTAGTGGGCCAAGTTGTAGGGATTTATAAACTGATTAAGGAATGACATTTATTGATGCCCCTAAATCCAACAAGGCCTTAGGAAATGTGGTGCCCCCTATCGTGCAAGGAATAGTGAACATGCCTGGGTCGCTACATTTTTCGGGGAGTTTATTTTGGAAAATAGCTGAGACATGTTCACTAACCTTAACCTCTTGTTTCTCTTTCAATTTATTTTTCCTTTTTGTTTTGCATAATTCTTTCAAAACGAGGAACACTTTTCATTGAGTTAAGGAGCGGAATGTTTACCTCACACTTGGCGAAAGTCTCATAGATGTCATAATCTTTCTCTGGCTTCTTTGTCTCTCTCAGTGCCTCAGGAAACGGGGCTACTGGTTCATATGATGAAATTGGAGGGAGCTTGGCTGTTGTGACCCCCTCCTCCGGCTAAACTTCTTCTTCAGGGTCCACCTTCTCAATTTCTTGATCTACGTCCTTCAATGTCGCCTCATTTCTCAACATGATGGCATTCACATTGTTGTCTCGGTTTTTGATCCGTTTGAGATGGGAGTTTACCCGAGTCCTTCGTTTCAAGTCGGTTCACATCATTTGCAATTTGGCTAACTTGAGTTTCCAAATTGTTAATGCTTGACCTTGTCTCATGTTGAAATTGTATCATGGTTTGTTGAAATTGTCCTATGTTTTGTTGCATGGTAACCATGTTTGAGGTCAAAGTCCGAATCATGTCATCAGTTGACATACTAGATTGAGAAGATGAGTTGGATTTTTGAGGGTTTCCATACCTCAAGTTAGGATGATCCCGCAATCCAGGGTTGTAAGAATTTGAGAATGGATCATACCTCTTTTGTTGATGTCCCTGGAATCCCAATGCGTTCACTTGCTCTTCTTGGAGTGATGGACACGAATCAGTGGGGTGCCCGGTTGATGTGAAAATGCCACAAGTTTTGACTTCCCGAGTCTTTGGCTTTAGAAGAAGTTCTTTGACTAGAGAGGTCAAACCGGCAACTTGGTTTTGCAACGAGGTGTTGGATTCTGCTGCGGCAACCCTTCGAGTTGAGGATCGTCCACTGTAATGTCTGGAGTTCTCGACCAAATCCGAGATGAGATTCCTTGCTTGAGAAGGGGTTTTGTTAACAATTCCCCCTCCACATGCCGCATTCACCATGCTCCTATCTTGATCCGCAAGACCATTATAAAAATAGAGGATGAGGTCTTGCTCGGTGTACCCATGATATGGGCAACTAGCACACAACTTTTTGAAACGCTCCCAATATTCATACAATGTTTCATCTTCTTTTTGCTCAATGTTGCTTATTTGTTTTTTCAAAGAAGATGAGATGGAGGCGGGATAGTACCTATCCAAGAAGCATTTTTTCATTACCGCCCATGTGTCTATACTTCCCGAAGGAAGATAGAATAGTCAATCCTTTGTAGTGTCTTTGAGGGAGAATGGAAAAGCCCTCAATTTGATTTGTTCTTCCGAGACACCACTGGGGCACATGCTTGTGCACACAATATGGAACTCCGAAAGGTGTTTGTTCAGATCTTCTCCTCTTAGGCCATGAAAGGATGGAAGTAGATGTATGAGCCTAGATTTTAGCTCAAATGTATTACCTTCATCGAGTGTAGGGAAGGTAATACACAATGGTTGTTGATTGAGATCTGGAGCAGTGAGCTCCCGTAGTGTTCTTGTCTCAAGAGCCATGGTTATTGACTCATCGGTCTCGCTAGAATGAGAAATAGCACTGGATGAATCTCTGATAGATGATTCCTCCTATTCGGTATTAGAAAATTTACTTCTCAACCGCTCGAAAGTTTGTTCTATTTCTCGGTTTGTTTGATAGGTGATCTCGTTTATAGAACGATGTTTAACCATATATTTCACCAAGCTCAGAAATAGAGAAAGTAAGAACTCTTCATATATTTTTTTTTTTTTATTTTTATTTTTCTTGAAATAGAATTAAAAAAAATTATTGCCTTTCCCCGGCAACGGTGCCAAATTTGACGTGCATTTGTCGTGAGGTGCACTCAAAATAAATACAATACAACAAATATACGTAGTATATTGAAGTAAGGTTCGTATCCATAGAGAAAGGAATACTTTTCTTTTATATAAATAGTAACAAGGGGGTTTTAAGTTTATTTTTGGAACTTAAATATATTTAAACACTAAGATGAACGACTTATGTGTTTTATTTAATAGAGATGAATACTTGGTTTTGCTTTTATCCACTTAATGAAATGCCCGTCGATCCCAGTTATATCTTTAACTATCTTCCTCTCGAATACTCAATCGAGGAGTATATCCAGTTCATCGAGGGTAGTTATTAATAACGAGACATGTTCATTAATAAAACTTACTACCGAGTCAATATAGAACACGCGCCGTATATCAACCTGATAGTAGCAATAAATCAAGATGAAAACGATTGAGATTGATACCCTCAACACAAGCGGTTTATTGGTTTAATCAACATAATTAATTCCCCTCAGATTATTAACCATCAGACGCATCCATTAATAGTCCAAGTTTACTACCGTGAATGAGCCGAATTAATAACAAGCGTATTAATCGATCGATTCTAGTAATAATTAATATATGAAACAAAACTAGTTGATCCTTTAAGTAATGTTCACAATATTAATATGAAATATGAATAGGAATTAATTAATACTCAAGGAAGAATATTAAAGAAGATGAATCCTTGACGAGCACTTTGTCACGGTGCGTCAAAATAAATTCAATACTAAACACTTATACGTAGTATAGCGTAGTAGAGTTCGTATCCACAGGAAAAGGAATGATTCTCTTTTTAAGAAACTAGTAATTAAAAAGGGGGGGGGGGGGGGGGGGGGGTTGGTTTTGAGTGATTTAATTTAATTAAGAAACTAAGATGAACAACCTATATGTGTTTAATTCAAGAATAAAAGGGACTTGGCTTTGCTACTTTCCACTTGTTGATATATTTTAGTTGATCCTTGTCATATCTATAACTTATCCCCTCTCTAATACTCAATCGAGGAGTATCTCCAATTCATCGAGGGTAGTTATTAACAACGACCGTTCATTAACAACCCTTACTATTCATCAAATATAAAACAACGCCGTATACCGATATAATAGTAGCATTAAATCTTTTTAACTCCTTGATGAAATCAATTGAGATTGATAACCTTAACACAACGGTCTCGGTTTAACCAACAAAATTGATCCCTCTTAAGTTTATTAACCACGACCGTGCATTAATAAACCGAAGTTACTTAATTGTGAAACCACCAACGATTAACCATTGGTTCGTTGATCGTTTCTAGTAGTAATTAATGTCCGAACGTTAACTGATCGTCACTTAGCAACCCTCCAACATTAATATAGAATGAGATTAAGGGAAGAATTAATAATCAAGAGAAGAAGTTAAGAAAATAACTCACAACTTTAATAATGAACAAGCTTCAAGAGCAAAACCAAGAAATGGAAGTTTAGCTCCTCATTTGGAGACTAAACATGATATAAAAATATAAGAAAATCTATTCTAAACTGAGCTTAGGAGTATATATGAAGGGATTGGATTATTGTGAAGGAAAGGGGTGCATTTATAGGCTTTTGGGAGCTGCAGGGGCTGATACCCGACCGGGTATATAGGATACCTGATCGGGTATCTTAGGAAATTTCCCGAAAAGCCACATTTCTGGACATACCCGGTCGGGTATGTCGGTTTACCCGATCGGGTATGTGACAAATCTTTACGAAAATTTGCTCCCACGATCCTTTGTTCCCGGATTTGATTTGGACAACCGAATCAAGCAAATACCCAATCGGGTATTGCCTATACCCGGCCGGGTATAAGAGTAATTTTTCCAAATCGAAATCTTTCTTGTCTCCTTGCACTTTCCTTGATCTTTTGAGGTCCAATCTTGATCTCTTGGACAAGCTTTGACCTGTTTAGCTCAGAATTGTCCTAATCTAAACAAATTACAAATAATTATGAAAACAAAGTATTACACCAAAAATGTGTAATTTCCACAACTAGAACTAATAAAAACTAGTTAAAAATACAAACATATATGTTAGGAAATTCACACCATCAAACTCCCCCACACTTAGTTTCTTTACTCGTCCTCGAGTAAAGCCAAATGTTTACAAGTTTTTCATGTCTTCAATAGTTCAACAATTTAACAAGAAAGAATAAAAGACTACCAAGGATTGCACATTAGATTTAAATTGAGTTTTGAGCTCAAAGATTAATATTTTCTTGGGTTTTATGGCCTTCTATGCTCTTCTCTTGTTTTCAATTCCTTCCTTCCGCTTCTTGAGACCACCATTGCCCTGTAAAAAAAAAGAAATGAACCTCTAATATCTCTCATTTTGCCTGGGAGCCTTTCCAGATTTTCATCCTAGCATCTCATTTTGTTTTGTTCCTTTCCAACTCACTCATTAATATTTTTTTATATATATAAGCCCTTTTTGCTTAGATTGCCCGTTTTTGGGTTTTCAACCTAATTAGCATTTTCTTTTTTTTATCTTTTTTTTTTAAAAATGATGCAAGTTACAAGGTTGAAACAATTAAGTACGTACCAATGAGTGATTCCCCCTCACTTAGCTCGAAGCACTGTCCCTAGTGCTCGTCTCCGTCAAAGCTAGGCTGACCGCCACCATAGTCTCCTCTACTGTAGCCGCCGTCATCCCCAAAATTACCCCACTGAGAGGGGTCATACCATGACATGTGCTGCATTGGGGACACATAGAGGAGAAGTGCCCCTGCTGATGATGATAAGCATAGATGGGGGCTATTGCCCGTTGGTTGTCATCGTCCATGCGGTTGACCCGGAAGCTCAAATCCCGGAGTCCTTCCAATAGAGCATATATGTTGGTTCTCAAGCACTTGTGTTTGATACGGATCGTACTGGGGTGGGTCGTGAGGTGGTCCTGGAACGTCTTCAGGAATTGGAGGGGCTTGTTCTTGTGCGGGTTCATCTTCTTGGTTTTGAAAATATGGTGGGATGGCTGGAGGGAGGCAATAGTGGTGCACAAGAGGTAATTCTACTCGGAACAGAATAGTGGGTAGCCCCTTGGAGGGGATCATGAAGTAACGAGTGGGTTTCGGGAAGATGGACCATTTGTAAAAGATTTTCCCCTTGTAATCACGATGAGAGAGCTTGATGTCTTTTGCATTGCCCAAATGTGTTATGTCAAAAAGACAGAATTCGGCTATTGGTGCATTGTCTACGTAACCGAATTTTGTAGCTATGTGGAGAATGACGCCCCCTATCCAAATTTTTCCTTGGCCAGTGCATTCTTTGTACAGATGTTCCCACATACGGTTCACAATGTTGTAGTGGAAGGGAGGTATGTCAAACAATGCATTATCTAGAATACATATATCACTTGTTCGTGCTTGGTGATTGTTGGGGCGTCCAAACACAAAGCTAACCAAGTATTTTAAGAAAATGCGTAGCACTGGGTGTTGGACATGGGTTATGACAAGATTTTTGGAGCTAAAGGTCATCTCCCCCGTCATTTTTTTCCACAATTCAAAGCCATACCCGGTGTCGGGCTCTTGGGCGTTTTGTGGTGGCACGGGCAAGCCAAAGTGCTCCGCAAACTCACGTTTTATTATGGAATGTGTTTTATTGAATAAACGAAACGTGAGTTTATCCTCCCTATCATCATTATCATCTTTGATTCTCTCAACGGAACCCAAGAATTCATACACAAGTTCATCATTTGGGTTATATTTCAACCCAAAAATTGTGCTCATTCCCAACAATTCACCTAATTGAAGCATCATAGCAAGAATTCCTAGCTCATCCAAAGTATTTGTAACACTTCGGCCCCATAGGCCTCGAGGTAGTTACTTCTGACCTCTAGTACTATCCTCACAAACCGCCACTAGCCTTTTCCGCGCACTTTGTCCTCACTCATGTGCGCCTTGAGAAACTTCCCAAGGGGTCACCCATCCCAAGACTACTCCCGTGCAAGCACGCTTAACTTTGGAGTTCTTGGGTGATGAGCTCCCTTAAAAGGAGATGCATCTTGTTTGTATGAGTAGTACTATTAATCCGTTTAAATTAAATCTCAAGTATTACAATCATCCCCACTTAGGAACGCAACGTCCTCGTTACGCCCATAAACCAATCTCAATCATATCCAAAAATCTTTTCCCCTGCAAAGTGGCCGCCCGATATCCAACGGATCAGCACACTGTCGCAGGGTTGCTCTGATACCATTTGTAACACTCCGGCCCCATAGGCCCCGAGGTAGTTACTTCTGACCTCTAGTACTGTCCTCACAAACCGCCACTAGCCTTTTCCGCGCACTTTGTCCTCACTCATGTGCGCCTTGAGAAACTTCCCAAGGGGTCACCCATCCCAAGACTACTCCCGTGCAAGCACGCTTAACTTTGGAGTTCTTGGGTGATGAGCTCCCTTAAAAGGAGATGCATCTTGTTTGTATGAGTAGTACTACTAATCCGTTTAAATTAAATCTCAAGTATTACAGTATTCATACACAAAAAACGGGAATGATGTACCTCTCTTTTAGTTTGGGCCAAGACTTTTGCCCGGTGAGCGGATGAGGTGATGATGATGTTTTCAAAGCCGGGAACTGGTGCTCTTGAAGAAGAACTTTCTCCTCTTGTCCTCTTTGGTGCCATTTTCGCTAGAAAAAAATGGATTTTGAACTCTAAATTTCGGACTTTTACGTGGTGGGGTTGGGGTTTTCGGACTTTACGAAATTGGGAGAGAATGTGGTGTTGATGGGTATGGGTGTGTAGAGGGAGATGTGGGGAAGATTTTTGTGGTGGTTTGGAGGGATTTGGTGGAGAATTCAGGGAGTAATTTGAGATAGAAAAGTCGGCTATGGAGGGTTGGGGAGGGTTTGGTCGGATTTGGGGAAGAGATTTGGGAAGAAGAAGGTCGTTCGTGAATTAAAATGCTGAGTAATCCCGCTTACCCGACCGGGTAAGTGTGTATACCCGATCGGGTACACGAGGCAGTGAGTTCCGGACTTTCACGTTTTAAGAATACCCGGTCGGGTAAGTGGCTATACCCGATCGGGTATCTTCCTTTTCTTCGATTTCTGGGATTTTCATACCCGATCAAGTACACGAGACAGTGAGCTCCAGAATTTCACATTTTAAGAATACCCGGTCGAGTAAGTGGCTATACCCGATCGGGTATCTTCCTTTTCTTCAATTTCTGGGATTTTCATACCCGATCGACTTCTTCTCGCCGTAGTTTTTGAAATTTTATTTCCCTTATACCCGACCGGATATATACATGTGCCCGATCGGGTATTAAGTCGTGGTGCACAAAACTTTTTTTTTACTGAAATGTGTAAAAATAAAATAAAACAAATAAACATACCTTGCATGGGTTGCCTCCCAAGAAGCGCCTCATTTAACGTCGTGGCACGACGCTATCATTGTTTTCAGTCATTCAAACTTGGATCATGATAGTTTATTTTCTTCACACTTTCACTCCTAGGACTTCCATAGGAGTGCTCAATTTCTCGACTCTCCACTTTGGAAATCTTTCAAGGATCAAATATCCAGATTTTCATTGATTCGTGTGGTGGGAGGAAGGGGAAGAAATTATCGTTTAGTATGGTCAATAAAAAGTTTTTCGACCCCTCAATTTTGAAGAATATTTCAGAAATGTCATTATCCTTTTTAAGTTTATGAGTTTCCCTCAAAATTTTTAGAATTGATGGGGGTACCTCAAAAGATGACAAGGATAGATATTTAACCTTGAAGCTCAGATTATCCTCTTCTTTGACGAGTTGGAGCTCCTTGTCTTTTTCTTCCTCTACTTCTTCTGGATTTTGGATCTCTTTTTGCATTTCCTCTTTATTTGTCAATGTGATTGTAAAAGTTTGTTGTCTAGCATCACATTCTAGTTGAGAAGGAGGTTTTTCTGAATCCCTTGCTTCAAGATGTCAACAAATTGTCATCTTAGTAACACTCCCCAACATTGATATAGAAATAGTATTTAAAGAAAGAATCAATACTCAAGGAAGAAAATTAAAGAGAATAACTCACAACTTACAAATTCATTAAGCTTCAAAGTAGCAAAACCAAAATGGAAGAGTTTAGATCCTCATTTGGAGACTAAACATGAAGAAAATATAAAGAAGGAACTTGTCTAAACTGAGCTAAGAAGTATATGTGAATTGGTGGTTTTCTTTGGGAAGGAAAGGGGGATATTTATAGGCTTTTGGAGCATGCAGGGGTGTGTACCCGATCGGGCATACAGGGTACCCGATCGGGTACCTTCAGAAGCTTCCCGGAAGCTAGAAAAGTGGGGCATACCCGATCGGGTATGTTGGTCACCCGATCGGGTATAACATTCGAATGTGGTCAAATATCTTCCTGCATGTTGCCTTGTCCCGGATCTGATCCGATTTGAAATTTTAAAAAGATACCCCATCGGGTATAGGTCATACCCGACCGGGTATAGACCAAAAAATCAGGATCTTCTATTTTGTCTTGTGATTTTGCACCTTCCTTCCATTTTTAGGGTTCATCAACGGTCCCTTGAGTGATCATGGACCTGTTTGAGCTCAGAATAAACCTAATCTAAATAATTTACAAGTATTTTACAAACTAAACTATTACACCAAAAGTGTGTAATTTTCAAAGTAATAATCAATCAAAACTAATTAAAAACACAAAAATAAATATGGAAATTACATGAATATCAGCGATGAACTGGATTGTTTTGTGCAATTTACTTCTAACATGTGTGTTATACATGATCGTCTCTCAAAGAAGACAATGAACTAGTGCAATTTACTTCTAACATGTGTGTTATACATGATCGTCTATAGAGAAAGGTAATTGGAATGGGTGAGCGGCGGGATGGACTGTACTATCTCACTGAGGCTTCAATTCCTAAAATATAAGCAGTGAGTCGATTGCTGAACAACTTCTCCAGTAGAATTGTGGCACAAGCACCTCAGACACCCATCTGCACAAGCCATGCATAAATTAGCTCACATGAGTGATCTGAAGAATTTTTATTCTGTGCCTTGTGATATTTTCTTTCGAGCTAAATAGACTAGATACTCTTTCTCAGCTAATTCTAGTAAAGTTAGTGACATTTTTGAACTTGTGCATTGTGGGTTTATTTGTTGCTTGACAAAAAGAATGTTTGTTGATGATTATTCATGTGTGGTGTGGGTTTATTTGTTGCTTGACAAAAAGGAAGATTTTAAAATGTTTCTATCATTTGTCGCAATGATAGACCGCCAGTTTTCTAAGAAATTTTCTATTGTCAGAAGCAATAATGGAATGAAGTTTAATTGTTTGAAAGATTTCTTCAGTAAAAGTAGTATCTTGTTTCAAACTTCATTTGTTATTACGCCACAACAAAGCGGATGTGTTGAACAAAAACATCGACACATACTTAATGTGGCGAGGCCTTTGATATTCTATGGTCATTTACCTATTTCTTTGGGGGGGAGTCTGTGTTGACGCCAACACATCTTATTAATCGAACTCCTTCTGTTGTGCTCTATCATAAAACATTGTATGACGTACTCTTTGGTGTACAATCAGATTACACATCTATGTGTGCTTTTGGTTGTTTATTGATAAGTTCGAATTACAACACGCATTTGATGCATGTTGGGATCGGCTTTTGATGCTTTTCCTAGCTTTAAGGTGATATAAGTCTCAGTTTTAGCTCAAGTTATGTTTACCGGGCATTGGTTCAAGTTATGTGTTGTTTGGAGTCAAAAATCAGGAAATTATAGCCCGACACCGGCGCTGGAGTAGCAAACGGGATGAGTTGATGATGCATTCGAGAGAGAATTAAGATCTTTGGAGGTCACCGGGAGGTTCATGATGAAGATTTGAAGATAAAAGAGCTCTAGTATTGGCTAGTAAATCAAAAGAAGACAAATAGAGCTTGAAAACGGCGATCATGGTGATCTTTTGTCAATCATTCAAGCATATCTTTTTGTAGAAACATCCAAAAGACACGATTCAAGTTCCATATTAAATCCAACATCAAGGACCACAAATCATATGAAGACACCATTGCGAGAATCTGAGAGGAGGAAGGTGAAAAGAGAAGATGCAATCAGATGATCGTTGTTGCGATTTCAGGATGTGACACCCACCATTTTATTCATATCTTTTGATTTTATGATTAAAATCAAGTTTGGCAAGTTGTGATGGATAGAGGACTTCATTATCTATAACTTGCATGAAGGAAGTATCGTCAAATTCGGAGAATAAGTGTACGCACGGTCGTGCCCAGAATTAGGCACGCCGTGCGTGCTCAATGATTTGAGAGGGAGCTACTGCCACCCAAGCACGGTCGTGCCTGCCATGGAGGCATGCCATGCCTGGCAGTTTTTCGGCCCAGGTGTCCTATTTCGGCCCGGATTGAACTCTTTTATATGAAGTATTTAAACACCCCCTAAACCCCTGTTTTTGGTTACAGAGCTTAGAAAGAGACATAGGGACGAAATTTCTTCTACTTTTCCATCTTGTTCTTCAATTCCCTTGGATTATTTGTAAGTTCCTTATTTTTAATTAATGACAATTAATTATGTTCATCCCAATTCTATTGATTCTTCAGTTATGAGTTGTGAGTAGTCTTAATTAGGGATTTGGGATTGATGAAGGAGTTAATTATGATGTATGGCCAAATTCATGATGGATTAATTGCATGAATGTATTTAATTTGTGTTTAAATGATTGAATTTATCTCTTGTAACCTAGAATGGCCGCTAGAATTACAAGTGATTGTGAAATAAATTAAGAGAGATCTAGTTTATTCTAAGACACCTTCACACACACTTAATCATTCGCTAAGAGATTAGTAACAATTAATGGGCCGTACGCTCGCTCGTTTTGTCATTAATTTTAGATACCTGTCGCATGAGAGATCAGCCTGATTCCCTAAATTATTGTACTCTATGCCGCGAGAGCGGTTAGAACTTAGTATTGACTAGCGTTGCTCAATCAAATTAATTTTATGTGATTAAGCCTGATCAGTCAGAAATCTAGTTACCCCGAAATCAATTCTTGTTCCCATTCGTCATTAATTAGAAAAACACCAATTTATTTTTATTCGCACACACAATTTAATTTTCCCAATTTATCTTGCACATCGCATGTTTTTATTTAGTTTTATCGCTAAATTTAATTAATTCTTCATTCCCTTTTATCCGTCCCTGTGGAGATGATACTCGTACTTGCACCCTATACTGCTACACATTTTTAGTGCGAGAAAACTCACATCAGTTTTTGGCGCCGTTGTTGGGGACGGTGTCGGTTTTAAGAGTTAATTAATTTCAGCGAGATTTTTTTAATTAGTTTTTTTTTAGTTTTTCGTAGGATTTTTCTGTGCTAACATTTTTGGTATTTTAAGAGGCATGAGATGAACCCATTCGGCTCAATTCCTGGAGGAACATCGTTCCCTCAAACCTCCACGGAATATTCACCGTATACGCCATACCCTCCTCCTTACACTCCTCATCAATATTACAATCCTCGTCAATATTACTCTTCTACAAAACAAAATTGTCAATCTTATTATTCTTACCCTCCTCCAAATGCGTAACATTTCCAATCTCAATCCCCTCATCATTATGCTTATTCACAATATCCTAGGGCAAAACCAGACTTCATTCTTGAATATCTTATTCAAACTAAAAGTCCCGAGGAATTGGCTGATTACTTTCCTAAAAATAGCATTTGTTCTTTCTGTGGAGGTTACCATTTATGTCTTTGCCCCATTCCTTCATATGACCATCCTTACCGGGCAACTACATACCTCATTTCTTCCTCCACACACTTTATGAGCACAAATGTCCCAGTCACTCCTACCTCCATGCCGAGTAATGAGCCACACATAATCAATTTGGGGAGGCGGAATATAAGATTAGGGGTGGTTCGGTACGGTATACCAAATATTTTCTCTCATACCTTTGCCGTACCGAAACTTTCGGTATACAAAATTTATATACCTTTACCTTACTGAAGTTTTGGTATACCTCATTTCGGTGTACCGAAGTTTCATTTTGATAACGGTACGGTATCGGTAAATTACCATGCATGTCTCCCAATAAAACAAATTATCATAGACCAACGAAATATACTAAATCGGTGTTACTAGCGATATATTTAATGCATTATTAAAATTCTACACGATACAATTAATAATCTATTGATGTCATATTCAATGTTGTACAATAATTATTATTAGTATATTTAAGCAGTTCAACATGCCACATATTAAAAAATAATACATTCTCCTAAAATAAATTGAACAATAAAAATATACTTAAATCAATAGTGATCTCTAACAAAAATAAATAAAATTATTTAAATGACATGGATATAAAATCATTTATTCCTAATATGATATTGTGTATTTAGTCATATTTTTAAATTTAAAATAATATTTGAATAAGAATTTTGGACAAAGGCGTGTGTCTCGGCTTGTGGAATCACTATGTAGATTCATCACATAAGTGTATCCCTCTTGACTCGTGAGCTACTCAACGGCTCAGCCATCGCGACTCGCAAGCTCTTGGAACAAGATGCACTTGTTTCTGGACATTAGTACATTACTCATTAGTCATCATGGTTGGTTTGTTTGAATGTTAGGTAGTAGAAGCCTAGAAAGGTATAGTGGGTTCAGGAAATTGGACCTTTATTTGTGTATTTTGATATTTGTAAACAACCAAAGTATTAATTTTGGCCTTCAAAATTGTAATTGACTTCTACAATATTTTAGAATTAAAAGTAATTGTTGGGTAGGGGAATCTGTACGGTATTATACTGGTATACCGCGGTTTTTGAAAACATTTACCGTTACTGTACCAAAATAAATCGGTATGATATGATACCATACCGAAAATGACAGTATATCAATATTTTGGTATTTTCCGATAATTTTCGGGACGGTAAGTGCAGTATACCGATTTTCCGGTAATTTTGCCCACCCCTACATAAGATGCCTGAATGGCAGAAACCCACATAAGCCTGATAGAAACACTCAAGAAGTTTACGCAAACGACTTCAACATGTCTTTAGACCATGCAGAATCTAATCAACGTGGTGAGTCCGCCGGGAGAAGCCAACTTGAGGAGACCAATATGGATGATCATGGAAATGAGACAGACTGCGATGGTGGGAATATGATGGATGATACACTTCCTGATTATTTTGAAGTCCCACCTCTCTTTGAATTTCAACAAAAAGAGAGTAGTCTCGAGTCTGTGTACCAACAATCCATGCAGTACACGCAAAAGTTTCAAGAGGTACAAGTTGAAACTGAAGAATTTACGAATCATAGTGATTTACTTATAGAAGCTCTCCAGCCATTTGATCTACCATTAGTCTCAACCCCTGATGAGGGCATGAAGCACATCAGTCATGTCGTTGATGCAACCACCGAAGTAGGCCTGAGTATTGAAGATGAGTTGGGAGAAGATAACCATGAGCTTCAAGAGAGTGGGAGCGAGGTAGATGATGAACACAACCATGAAGTACCGCTCCACAAACATGATTCTCCCTCTTGTACACATGCACCGATCCACTCTTACATCATTCCAGGTTTAGATTTCTTTGATTCAATCTTTGGTGATGATTTTCCTTCTTGTGTGGAGAATGATCACAACTTCCTAGAAGATATTAATGAGAGAAGTGAAAATAAGAGTTGGGAAGCCTTCATGGAGAGTGATATTAAGTCAAGAGTAGGTGCTCCGAATTTTCATGGTACATTTGAGATGCACTTGGAACCAGAGGATGTGAGGCTCATTCTACCCTTGTTTGATGATGATGTTCATGAAGACGGTGCGTTTCTGACGTGGTTTCAAGAATTTAAGAATTTGCGCCACCTAATGGCATTTGTTGAGAGAAAGCTGGAAACGTTGATTATTAGTGCACCACTGTAGTCTTTTCTATTTGAGAGCATATGAGGTATCGTCAGGCAAACAACGTTAAAAATAGCGCTTCTTGGGAGGCAACCCAAGCTTACTTCTACACTTTTGTTTTTCCTTGTTTCTTTGTCTTTGTGTGTTTTTGTGTTTGTGTGTGTTGTTTTGCAGCTCAGAGCGTGCTTTTCAGGATGATGTGTCGCGGTTTACATTGACTCAGTTTGATTCTGCCCTGATCAACGCCACTAGGGAAGTTTTCATGACTATTCTTTATGTCTGTTTTCAATGTTGACTTGAGTTGAGTTGAGCACGCGTGACCCTTTTCTCTTTACCCCTTTTGCATAGTGCATTTTTGGTAATCAAGGGCGATGCCAAAGTTTACGTGTGGGGGAGTGAATTGGGCATTCGGGCAGTAGTTGTTACATGTGACTACTAGAGGTAACATGCACAGGTGTTAGTTGTATATTCATAGGAAAGTCATGTCAATTTTTTTTTGGATTTTTTTCATTAAATTGTGTCTTTGTGAGCTGGCTAGTGTGTTGACTATGCTTTTAGAACATCTTTGAAATGTTTAGGCTTAAATTGCTTGAACTATAATCTAGTTGTTGAGAGGATGAAGGCATTAGTCACCCGTTGAATTCATAAATCTTCCATTCCACTTGAATACGTCTTTTAGGAGAAGCCATTTGAGTGTGTCTCTTTTATTCTTTACCCAATTAATTGAGCTCCAAAGCCAAATGACATTTGTTTTCTTACCCGTGAATAATTCTGACGAAGTCTTGATGTTTAGAGAACTAGGGGATTAATTTGCTATACAACAACAACATCCAAGCCTTAGTCCCAAAAGATATTGGGGTCGGCTAACATGAATCGATACATGATATCACAACCAAAAGGAAAAGAAGGAATAAAGATAAAAAGATAAGCTATTATGAAAAGATAATATAAAAAAGATGAATATATATATATATATATATATAAATGATAAAATAAAAAGGTTGCAAATAATGCTTATAAATATATATATATATATATATATATATATATATATATATATATATAAGGATAAAAAAGGGGATTAATTTGCTATGTTTAGGAAATTTTTGTAGGAGCCACCTTTGGCACTGTTCATATGCCTCAAATGCGGTAAGAGCAGCCACTTTTTAGGAATTTCATATTTTCGTGGATTGCATTGTAGGCATGGATTCACTTTGATCAATTGAACTTTAATTGCTAATTTTCCTTGGTGAGATCGAGATTAGAATGGGGTAATGTCAAGTGAAAATCTGAAAAAATTCAAAAAAATAATTAATTTAGTTAGACGTCTTACCTTGCGAAAAAAAGAATGGGGCCCCAATTAGAATGCGACACCCCACCATTCTATTCATATCTTATGATTGGATGATTCAAATCCAATTTTGCAAATTGTGATGGATAGATGACTTCATTATCTACAACTTGCACGAAAGAAACATTATCAAATTCAGAAGATAAGGGCACGCACGGTCGTGCCCAGAATTAGGCACGCCGTGCATGCTGAAGGATTCGTGAGGGAGCAACTACCACTCAGGCACGGTCGTGCCTTCCAGGGAGGCACGCCGTGCCTGGCAGTTTTTCGGGTGTCCTATTTTGACCCGGATTGATCTGTTTTATATTTAAACACCCCGTAAACCCCTATTCTTGGTTACGGAGCTTAGAGAGAGACATAGGGATGAAATTTCTTCTACTTTCCATCTTGTTCTTCGATTCCCTTGGATTATTGTAAGTTCCTTATTTTTAATTAATGACAATTAATTTTGTTCATTCCAATTCTATTGATTCTTCAATTATGAGTTGTGAGTAGTCTTAATTAGGGATTTACGATTGATGAAGGGGTTAATTATGATATATGGCTAAATGCATGATGGATTAATTTCATGAAGGTATTTAATTTGTATTTGAATGATTGAATTGATATCTCTTGTAACCTAGAACGGTCGCTAGAATTACAATTGATTGTAGAATAAATTAAGAGAGATCTAGTTTATTTTAAGACACTTTCACACACACTTAATCGTTCACTAAGAGATTAGTAACAATTTAGGGGTCGTACGCTCGCTCGCTCTGTCAATAATTTTAGATACATGTCGCATGAGAGATCAACCTGGTTTCCTAAATTATTGTACTCTATGCTGCGAGAGCGGTTAGAACTTAGTATTTTTTAGCGTTGCTCAATCAAATTAATTTCATGTGATTAAGCCTGATCAGTCAGAAATCTAGTTACCCCGAAATCAATATTTGTTCCCTTCATCATTAATTAGAAAAACACCAATTTACTTTTATTCGCACCTGCAATTTAATTTTCACAATCAATCAAATCTCGCACATCGCATTTTTTTTATTTAGTTTTATCGCTGAATTTAATTAATTCTTAATTCCCTTTTGTCCGTCTCTGTGGAGATGATACTCGTTGTGACACCGTCCCCAAACATGTTTACTTTTAGTAAAATTTTGTAATAAACCTTGAAGGATGATTTATGAATTTACGTAATTGTTAAATTTTATTATTTCTTTTACGTGAATAGTAAATCACATGTGGGGCCCACAGCGGGAACAGGGACCGCCCGAAAATTCCCGAACCACATATTATGTTCATCTTGGTCTAGATGACATCTATAAGGAGGTGGATATTTTAATTGGGCAATGGGAAGGGCATAGAGTTGACCGGTGGGTCAAACGAGGCCCAATTACCGGTATTGGTAATTTAGCGGATAACAGCCCGAAATGAGTTTCGGAGACTCCTAAATTAATGTTGGGGAATGTACATCTATTCTAAAGGCCCATAATTATTGGGAACGCGTGATATATTTTATCCGGCCCGATAAAATAAAATATGACTAAAATAGTCCGAAAAATACAACTTTCGAGGCCAATTATACACACCGGGACATAATGGGATGACCTCCCACATAAGTGGGGGCCACCCCACGTTTTTGTGATCTGATTTCCAAGAGAAGAGCTGGGAGGAAGCTCCTAGAGACAAAACCCATACCCACCATGACCCTACCCCTTGTTTTATTGGTTGACTTAGAGGAGTAGGGAGATCTCTTATCCTCACACTCACTCTACACCATACGCACAAGAGGGGAGGGAGAGGGCCTTGGGATAGCTCTGCCAACAGGAACCTTAGAGGAAGCAAAAAGAAAGTGAAATCCAGGAGGAAAAGCTAGAAGAAGAGGTAAGAATACAATTTCTACTTTTTTAACTAGTTTTATTGTGTATGATTTTTGAGAAATCATATGGTGGATTAAACCATGAGTTCTACACGTTTAAAAGTGTAGAATATTGATATAAAGTGGTGGTAATTAACTTAGGAGGGTTGGAAAATCGATAGGAGTCGAAATCGCCGGAAACCGCCACTTCAAAGGAGCTAGTCGTAGTTGCAGACCACGAAAGCCGCCCGGCTTTTGCCCAGAAATCCAGTTTTCCACTTTCAATCGGCCTAGAACGGGGATTGATCGAGGGGCTCAACAAAGGCAACTATCGTAGCACATCACGAGGTGAGGATGGCTGATTATATTGCTTATAATTAGTGAGTTAATTTCATAAGATTACCTAAGGTAATTAAATGGGATTTTCATGGATTATTAATGATTAATAATGCCTAAATGAAAATAATATTGATATGAGTAAGTGAAGCATGATATACAAATTTAGAATAATTGTGTATGATTATGTGAAATGAATGGAACGGCATGTTAATGGAATTAACTATTATGACATTGTGATAAAATATACTTTTACTTCATGTATGAAATTCATGAATGGATTAAAGTGATATTTTTGATATTGGGATCAAACTATACTTGGGTTGGAAAATCAATTGAAATGAAATGTCAATTGGGAAATAGGAACTTGGCATGTTCTAAGATTATCCAACTAGTATCAAAATACTAGTCGGGGGATTAATATAAATAAATGATGAAATAAATCCTAAGAGGTAGGATTGTGAATAGATATATGATGGTCTCGGATAGGGTAAAAGTCTAGAGGGGGGGTGAATAGATTTTTAAATCTTTTCGACTTTTACAGAGATTTCCCTCTAGAGGAATTGATCTATAATCTTTTGAGAGATTAATAGATGCACAGCGGAAGTCTTTACCCTTTATATAATGAATGTCTTAATCACTTTCAGATCTGGAGAAGATTGGACTTAGATGGCTAACAGTTGGCTTGGCAGTTGGTTTGGCAGTTAGCTAGGTAGCAGGGAACTGCTGAGGCAACTGCTCAGATTTTGATCTGACTTTCAGGAATTGAACGTACTTTTTGACAATGATATTTATGGCAGGCTGATGAAACTGAGACAGTCACAAGAAGTGACTTTTATGTGAGCAGAGGGCTCAGCAGTTGGGTGGTCTCAAGGAACTGCTGAGGCACCTGCTATACTTAGAAAGTGAATTACTGGGAGATGATAGAGCAGACCTTTTAGAGATGGTGAGGTGCGTCTCAGGTGTGAAAATGGTCTCAAAGAAAGTAAGTGATTAAGCAGTAGGATAAGCAGTTGGGTCAGTTAAGACAACTGCTTAAGATTCTGCTGGCAAACTTCAATCCTTTTTGTGAGAAGTGCTAAGTGTGTGCTTTGTTTACTGAATGTAAATCAACACACAGTATATCCTGGTTCAGAGGTGGTGTAATCCTCCTACGTCCAGTCCCACCCTCTTTCAGATGGATTTCACTAAAGTATTAAGCCCAATACACTTAGTGCCAATCTAGCCTTTACAACACTTAGGCCTAGATTGAAGGTTTTTCACAGTGAGTATAGCACCACTCAAAGTTACTCAGTCCTTAGACTTTTCTCTAATGACCCAGTGGGGATCAAAAGGTACTCTATCTATCTACTTACACTGTAGGATCCGAACAACTGTTCTCCTAAGTGTTTACAATAATATGTGATTTGTTTCAAGAAAGTTCTAACCTCCAACTAGGAACTAAACTTCTATAATATGGCAATGAAAATTTGATAAACTGGAAGTTTAGTGAAGCATAAGTCCAAGCAGAGAGTAAAATTTTAGAATAGCACTTTCTCTTGTGCTAGATCTTTCGTAAATGCTCTTGATAGAAATTCTCTCTTTGGATGCTTAAATGCTTGGTTAGAAACCTTCGTTTCAGCCTCTATTTATAGGTTTTTTGGCTGATCAATCTTTATCCGTTGGTTAGGATAAATCGATTTCTACCGTTGACCTTTTGGCGAGGACGAATTGTACATTCGTCTTTTTGTGCTGGAGCATTTATTGCGGCTGGTCTCTTTATCTTGCATTATTCAGCCACTGAAGCATCTTCGTTGTAGACCCCTGTACTTGATTCGGTATTTAATACCAGTCAAGTTTTTGTCTCCAATCATATACATTCATTGTATATTTATTTACGAACTTGGTCTCAGTTTAGTGACGGTTTAATTTTTGTGGTCTAATAAGATATACCGGTAGGATATAAATATCCTATTAAGGTAAATAAAATTACCTTATTGCATTTTTACTTTTTCCGGTAACATTTTATTAGTCACAAAAATTGTACATTAATTTTGTCACACAATTCAAATAAAATTGAGACACAATGTACACGCGTTATGTATAGTGGCATCATCAAAATCTTTATCAAAATTGGGTACTAACAATATACCTTAAGTAGTCTCAAGAGATACTTTAAGGTTGAATTGTATGAACACTAAGGTGTGTTAGGGGTAGGCCTAAAGGCTACCCAAGGGAACTGATTCTAGGCATAGGATTTGCTTGAGAATTTGATTATGAAAATAATTAGAGTTGGACTCTAGGATGACATGGAAATGTAGTTGGGCCGAGCCTTTGCCATGTATTTGTGATCTTCGTGGAAACGTAGTTGGGCCGAGCCCTTGCCACGAAGTTATGGTTGGTATGGAAACGTAGTTGGGCCGAGCCCTTGCCATACAATTTTGATGTGTTATATTGAGTTAGAGGATTGTATAGAAATGTAGTTGGGCCGAGCCCTTACTATACAATTGGGGCTCGATGGGACCCCACGGGGTTATTGTGACTTGCGGTAACGGGGGAATGGAAATGATGAATTCTAAATGAATATGGGCCCACGGGCCGACTACTTGACTTCATATAAAGTAAGTATGATTTAAATAGCAAAAGGGGTAACTGAGGGTTATGGCCTATAATGTAATATCACCCTGAATTGAGGGTCTTAGAAATTTAAACATTGATTATACTTAGTATAGTTGCTATTGTACTTGTCAAATGTTTCCAAGTACTGACCTCCCCTTCACGGGGGAGGCCACCTCACAGTTTCAGGTAGAACTTGAAGGTTGCTGCCACCGCCCGTTGCTTCGGGAAGATCGAAGGGAGAAGACGTGGTCCGTGCTTCTTCCGTTTCTGTTTTGAAAACAATTTAAAACAATGCTCATGGATAATATTTTCTGAATAATTGCTTTGGGGGCTTGCATGCCTAATTATGCCAAGTGTGGCTTGAACACTTGTATCAACTATTTCCGCTGCTTTAATAAATGTTTTACATTATGTTTGTTTATGGATGTACTATGTGTGAATGGTATTCAAGACGCCTTGTATAGTATGGATGAGTCGGACTGCGGTTGACTATTCGTACTGTACGGCGGGTTGTTGACGTGTCCGGGTAGATCCGGGGCGTGACAATTTAATTGGTATCAGAGCCTTAGTCCGTAAACATCATAATGAAGCTTCAAAATTCTTTTTGAAAAATGAATTTGAAAACCATGAGCATAAGAAGTTTTGTACTTATAGAACTTTTGGTACTTGAGTTGCAATGTTTCTAATTGTTAAGATGGTACCCTTAACAATTGGTATGGCGGTGATTTGAGCCAAAAGATATCTTTAAGTGCCTATCCGTCAATTGACATTTGATACGAGTCTAATGACTCATTCTCAATTTCTTTCAGAAATGGAACGTACCGGGAAAGTAACTAGAAGGAACCCGACTGGCCGAGCACCGGGAGGGTCCGTGCAAGGCAGTAGAGGGGCTTCTAGAGTGTCCAGGGGACAAGGCCGTGGGGGCCAAGATCAGACCGTGAGCGACGGTCATGTTGAAACAATGAATGAGTCTTATGAGTCCGAGGAGGATTCAACGTATCAACCAGGAACTGAGCCGGTTGAGACCCCATACGATGGGGAATATGATGATGACGAGGATGAGGAGAGCGACG
The DNA here is from genome assembly GCA_945859875.1 of Cuscuta europaea. Lineage (NCBI taxonomy): Eukaryota > Viridiplantae > Streptophyta > Magnoliopsida > Solanales > Convolvulaceae > Cuscuta > Cuscuta europaea. The sequence continues at coordinate 5,343,320 of CAMAPE010000002.1, forward strand.
ATGATGATGCTCTAGAAAGGATGGAGGAACTACTCCGTCAATATCAACAGGATCGCCAAAGGCGCCGTGCAAGCGTGCTTTGGGAGGGGCTTCAAGAAGAGGAAGCCACGTGGATTCTAGGGGACATGTAGAGTCCCGAGTAGATCGAGGTGTCGAGGTCCCGATAATAAGGATCTCGAAGTACCTCAAAGAAGCGAGAGATTTGGGGTGCAAGTCGTTCGATGGAACGGGAGATATCTCCGTTGCGGCGGAGTGGACTAAAAGATTCAATGAGGCGGCTCTTGATATGCAACTTCCGCCAAACATTAAGATGAGAGTAGCAACGAGGTTGCTAGAAGGGATGGTGTCCACGTGGTGGGACGAAGTCAAGGGGAAGTATGGTGAGAATGTCACTTGGGAGAATTTCCGACAGGAATTCTTCAACCAATACTACTCCGACTTCGAGGTGAACTTGAAGAGGAGGGAATACACCAACTTGACTCAAGGAGGCAAGTATACCGTGAGGCAACTTGAGCACAAGTTCAGGGAGCTCGCGGAGTTCATACCGGAGTATGCTTGTGATGAGAACCGGATGGTGAATCACTTTTGGGATGCCTTGGACTTAGACGTGCGTGAGCGGGCAACACAATTGCCTAACATGACGTTTAGTCAAGTGGTGGAGCAAGGCCTGAAAGGAGAAAAGGAATGGGAGGAAAGAAAGCTGAAAAACACTGAGGAGGCGAAGAAGAGAAAATGGGAGAACATCGGCCCACAAGGTTCTACCAAAAAAGGGAACCACGGGAGAGGTGGGTCTTTTAGAACACCCGCACCACCATCACAGGCGAATAAGGGCCCAGGAGGGCAAGGCTCGGGCATTATAAGGTGCAATAACTGCAAAAGGAACCACGCAGGGAAGTGTCGTGATCCCCCGAGATGCTATCAATGCGGGGAGGTGGGACACTTGAAGAGCAATTGCCCACAACTGGGGCGAGCCATGGGTGCAGGACCTAGTAGCGGGACTACGGCAAGTAGGAAATGGACAGGAGCACCCCATGGGAGCACGGGGCATGGCGGCCCAAGTACAAGCAACGCGCCATCCGTGAATCAAGGCAAGACCCAAGCGAGGGTCTATGCGATGACGGAGGCGGACGCACGTGCTAACCCGGACTCCGTTGCGGGTAATTCCCTAAACTCAGGTTATTTATTCCATTGTAAACAATAGGAGTGTTAAAAACTTGTAAATTTATAACCCCGACGGGCTCGGTCGGGTTTGAAGAGGAAAAGGGGAGGAAAATCCTCACCCTGGGCGAATGCCGCCCGACATGGACGAAAGCCGTCCGGCTTTCGTCTGAATTTGATAAGAAAATACTACGGCGACGGATACCGGCCGGCTTTCACCAAAGACCGGCCGGCTTTCGTGGGTATTAATCCTAACTTTTTCTCGCAGATGAAAACCGGCCGGCTTTCACAGAAACCGGCCGGCATTTGGAATATTAACACCGTTTAATGACTTATAGAACACGTACAAAACACAATTGGGTAGAAATGATACAAAGCGACACACCTGCTCAAAAATACAGTATAAAAACAGTGTGTTGACATCCGATATGTATAACCAAACACATCAACACTTCATAAACAAATGACAAAATACTAATAACACAATATCCATTAGTTTGAAGGTAAAAATATGTAAAAAAGTGAAGTGTTTCTACAACATTTGGTGTACATGATTAAGTTCAATAATAGAGAGACTACAAGTTTTCATGGTCTTCTTGATTGTCTTCGTCATGGAGTTGTGGTTGTTGACGCATACGCCTACGCCGCTATCGTGGTTGAAGAACAACTCTGTCCCGCTGAGTCTGAGATGTAGAACCCACCGCTGTTGTTGATGTTGTTGATGCCATATATTCCTGAGAGGGGGTCATATGTATAAGATGTCCATAGTCCACTCGGCCCAACACATCTGAACACAACGAAGCGATGCCCGTCAGAACCTGACCGTACATGTCCACGTCATGTGTATCATTAACTGTGGTAGTCGCTCGCTCATGTATAGTGCTCTCGTCCTGCCGGGGGCAACTCCTCTAACATCTAGGCTGTATATGGCATCCGTGTAATCTGTTTGAAAAGTAAATAAAATTAGTCTTACTGCTTTTCATATGATAGGTAATTTATATGATGTGAAACAAACCTGATCATCCGACATGCGATCAAATGCATCTCTATAGAAACTGAGTCCAGTAGCCGATGATGTGCGACATAGATCATCAAATAGCCATCTAACCGTTCATATAGTACATATTAATATAAATACAATTCATATAATTATTCAGTACATACAATAACATAAATATAGTCTTGTAAAACATACCGACGCCCCAGAGGGTCCTCACCCCGTCGATGATGTGGTCCAAGGAGACGTGGAGGCCGGTCATGAAGTGGGAGTCCATCTAGCCCATGGTATCGTGATATAATGGGACACCCAATGTGAATGTACTCCCACGACCAAAGCTGTAACAAAAGCAAAAAACACCCAACCTCCGTGCTCTAACATAAGCTAAAACTCTATCGTCCACCTCCACGTGGGACAAACTACGGACGTGCTCTCGACACCTATCAACCTGCACATCCACGCCACGCCACACGTCTTCAGTCCTATGCGTGGCCTGCAATGTAAGGGCAGAAGGATCAATCGGTCATGGATCCGCTACCACCTCCATAGTACTTACAAAAATTGGGAAGTTAGAGAAATCCATATTCTAATAACAATATATGATAATAATTGATGAGTTCATATTAATATACACACTTTATACAAACAAATTCAACATTTCCTAAACATAAAAATGTATTTAAAAACTCTCATATTTAACAAAATCCCATTAGATAAATCACACCTAACCAAATCAAAACAATACACAACAAATTCAAAATATTACATTGAAGTCAACATTAAAATTCAACATTTCATACATATTCATATTTCACAACAACTCAATTCGCATATCAATTCCAAATTTAAAATTTCGAATTTTATACATTCTAAACCCTAAAATCAAATATGAGAAGAAATGGAGATTAATATACCTAGGAGTGTTGAAGAAGATGGAGGTGGAGTTTACTTAGCAAGGGGGGGGGGGGGGGGGGGGAAGCCGGAGTTGGAGCTTTCGTACGAGAGTCGCCGCACTTGGAGCTTCGAATCGCCGGAGGTGGAGTTTGCTTGGGTCTTGGGGCTGCTGTTTTCCATTCTGTCTGTTGATGGTGGGCGAACCGTTTTTTTGAAAGGCAAAGTCGCCAAACGGTTTGGCGATTTTGATCGACCATGGTTACTCCCAGCAGTATATCGGTAATAACTTTTAACTCGGTCCTAATTTCGTAATTAATTAATTAATTAGCATTAATCCGGAAAATTTCTCGAATCATGAAGCAGACGAGGGCCCACGGATACAGGACTCCCCTATTTGTGTCCACTCTGAGGATTCTACTTCTATGTCTACACAAACAAATACCATTTCACTTGACGTACATCCCGATTTGGGATGCGTTCAATTCACGAATACCTCCTCCATCCGCCTTAAGGATTATTTACTCATACTATTGTTAAAAATAGTCCATTCCCTAGTTCACATGCTTCGTCATTTTCCTCAAGTACGTTATTTCATCTAACTCACAATGTTAGTTGTGATATTTTTTTTTGCAAAATACTGTGCTTTTCTGATAGCCATTTCTCCATGCATGGAACACACACATTTCGGGGGGGCTGTTTAGGATGTTGGATGGTGTAATGCTATGTGACGTGAGATCGAGGCACTGGAGAAGAATTCCACATGGAATCTCGTTCCCTTACCACTAGGAGAGTGTGCTCTGGGATGTCGTTGCGTCTATTTAATTAAACAAAAATCTGATGGTACTGTGGAACGTCGGGAAGCTCATTTTTTTGGGAAATTGGCAGGTGGACGTTTTAGACTACACCGGGACACTTTCCTCGTAGCCAAGATGGTGGCTGTATATATATGTGCTTTTCTGGCCATAATCACCTGTAAATATCGGGTATTACATCAGATGGACGTTCATAATGCTTTTCTTCATGGGAATCTCCATGAAGTGGCCTATATGAAACTTCCTCCGGGATATAAAGCCACACACCATAACTTGGTGTGCCGCCTTAACAAATCTCTGTATGGCCTCAAAGAGGCAACATGATGTTTGTTTGGCAAGTTGGCCAGTGTCCTCAAAGGGTAAGGTTTTGTTTAAGCATATGCCAATTCTTCTTAATTGACTCGTACTGAGGTGATATTCAACTCAATGTGCCGATGTATGTTAACAATCTTATAATATCTGGAAACAATAGTGTTGTTATTACGCGTTTTAAGCCCTGCTTTAGTGAATGTTTTCATAAGAAGGATATGACTACTCTCGAATATTTTCTTGACATTGAAGTTACGAGGAGCACGACATATCTATTTCTTCCTCAGCAAAAATATGTCGTAGATAATATTTCTGAAACCAGTTTGTTTGGCCGCAAACCCACCACCTGTCTTATTGAACTTAATCATAATCTTGGCAGTGTTGATGGCCACATGCATCCCGATCTTGAGCAATATAGGTGTCTCATTGGTAGCCTAATTTACTTGACTGTTACCCGTCTTGACCTAACATATTTGGTTCATAATTTACCTCAATTCATGTAGTCTCCAAGATGTGTACATTGGGACGTTGTTCTACGAGTTTTGTGATATCTTAAACGCTCACACGGAAAGGACATTCTTCTTCAAGATGATGGTGATCTTACTCTTATCGAGTAATGTGATTTTGATTAGACATTGTAGGTTCTCTTACTTGGCGTTCTTTATTTGGCTGGATGGTTTTCCTTGACCAGTCTTCAGTTTCATGGAAAACAAAGACCTTGTCTCGCTCTTACACAAAATTTGAGTATCGTTGTATGGCCGCTATGACTTGTGAACTCAATTGGTTGAAGGCTCTACTTAAGTGTGGGAGTTTATCATCCAACGTCTATTACCCTCTTCTGTGATAGACAATTTTCAGGGCCGGCTAGAGCAATTATGAGGCCCTAGACGGTCATGTAGAAATTTTGTTTTAAATATGTTTTATTTAACCCAATGATATAAAAAATAATAATTAAATATAAGTAAATTACATATAAAATACATCATATACTATTAACACAGTGAGAATATTCTTCGAAATCAGAAGATCAAAGTTGATGAAAAAATACAAATAGCCCTAGAGGGAGAAGGTTTTGTGCTTACATACAACATACCGATCGATAGAGCCGGAAAGTGATTTCATGACCAAATCATTTCTTAATTTTTTTCTTTGTCTTTGTACATCTTGATTCATATTTTGTTTTCCAATCATCACAAAACATAAAATTTCATTCAAAATAATACTATCACTAAATATAAGTTAATAATGGTTCATAGATATAAATTTAATTCACTAAATTTAATCAAATATAAAAAATTATAAGTATGTTCAATATTTCGATGAATCAAAATAACAAATTACAATTTCAATTATTCAATAAGCATTCAAATATATTTAGAATACTCATTATCCTAAATCCCTAGCCCTACTGCCCTAGCCAACAAAGAAAAAAAAAGGAAAAAGGAGCAAATAAGCCCACATACTAACCAAAAAGGTCAAATAAGCCCTTGTATAAGAGACTTTGTCCCGCCGTCGCCATTTGGGGCAGTTCCCTGTGGAATGTTTTGATGAAATATTTTGAGAATCTTATTCATTAAGTCTTGTTTACTTATACCAAATTTCAGCTAACAATTCAACATGGAAGTCATTCAAATAAATTCTTGAAGATAACTGCGCTTTTAACTGCTCAGTTATCTTCAAGAATTCATTTGAATGTCTTCCCGATTGAATTTTTAGGTGAAATTTGGTATGAGTAACTAGACATAATGAATAAGATTCTAAAAAAAATCATCAAAAAATTACAAAGGAAACTATCCCAAATGTTGACGGCCGGACAAAGTCTCCTAAATAATATTAATAAGCTTATTTTATAAATTAGAGGCCCCTAAAATTTGGAGGCCCTAGACACTTGTCTAGGGTAACTTCCCCTATGGTCGACCCTGCCAATTTTCTCCATATTGCTCGTAATGCTATTTTCACTAGCGCACCAAACACATTGAAGCTGATTTTCATGTTGTGCGAGATGCCATTCAACAACAACTTATTGTTGCTGGTTATGATCCGACTACGGTGCACCATGCAAATATCTTTACCAAGGCTTTGGGCAAGACTTAATTCGAGAATTTCTTACACAAGTTGATCATTCTAAATGCTCATGCTCCAACTGAAGAGGTATTACGGGTGATATGTGTACTGTTGGTAGAAAATATGTTGAGTAGAAAATTCGGCAGCAATTCAGTACAGTAAAAGTGACTTATCCAATACAAAAGGAGGGGCGGCCTATTTATAGGCGCTTACAAGAGGTTTGTCAAATGCTAATGGGCTTGGCCCAATTAAACAACTAAAACAAGAAGCCTGATCCAAGGCCAATGGGCTGTTCGGCCCCAGAGTTAAACCAATCAATCCAAGGACCATATTATCTAGCCGGACCGTGTGCTGGGCCTGGTTCGCGCCTGAGCCCAGGCATATTGGGTCGATAGTATTGGACCTGGCCCATTATCCCAACACGAGTCCCCCACTCCCCTAGTCGAGTAGCAGACTCGGCTAGAAGGGAGTAGTCAAGTTGATCAACGATCGGTTCGTCTATCGGATCGGCTGGCTAGTCGCACCTCCATTGTAGCAGTCTGGGGTGCTCGTCAACGTAATCGTTGGCCCGTAGGGAGGCCATTCTTTGCGGGCCTTGATCGGCCCCTTTGCTTTGCTCCCTACTGCTTGCGAAAGGACGGGGGTCTCGCTTTGCTCCCTACTGCCCGACGGTATGCAACATTTCCCATCAGCTTCAATAATTTGGGCCTGAAATTCCAAAATACGAGCCTTGTTTTTCTGTAGCCGTATATTGACCATGCGACGGATATACTTGGGCTTTAGCCGCACACCCGACCAATAAAGAACCCCGCAGCCAGGGTTGGAATCTCGTCCAGGCCTTCGCGTTCTGTCACAGAAACCCCAGGCCAGCTTCCTAAAATAACCCGGAGCTATTCCAATTAATAATTTCCTTCCTTTTTTTCTTTCCATATTCTTTTAATTTCCTTGAATCCGAGTGTGGCCTAGCCTTAACACCCTCGATCATCCACACGCAATTCAGCCATGCAGGTCCCCTCAACTTCAGCCGTTCAAGCCGCAGCCACGGCATCGCCACATCGCTCCATCCCCAGCCGGCGAAGGAAACGCAGCGGCTCCCCTTCTCCGTCGCGCTGGAGGGAGGGCCATTCACGACGTTGTTCGCCGTCGCGATCTCGTAGCCCAGGCGGTCGGAAAAAACCCAGCGATTCACGGTCATCATCGCCGCCTGTTCCAAGCCTACGCACAGGTTCTCAACACAGTTCACGACACGGAGCTCATCATAGTGCCCTCTCCACCCGTGAACGTCGTTCGTCTGTCAAACAGTCCCAGCAACCTCCAGCGGGTCAAATATCATCTGCGCGAGACCCCCCGGGCGAGGCGGACGCACTGCCACAGTCTGGGAACATGGTTGCAAGAGCCCATCGTGGTGAGGTGGGGAAAGAGTCCGTGCGTGCAGGCTCGGTTAAACAAATTCAAGCCAGCGGGGTGAATGCAACGTCTCAGCCCGAATTCGGGGCATCAGGGAAAAATCAAGGGGTCTTCGATAATTTTTCGATGCATGAAAAGGTCACCACCTCCTCGCGGTTGGACAGACCCGCTACGCGGATAGTGATCGTTAAGGGACATCTCCGGCCTGCTCCGGGGGGGCACATGACCAGTCCGTGCCATCCTCCAACAACGTCACCCCTGGAGTGGACATTGCCTCACAGTCGGATAGCTCCCCCAAATCAAATGGCGAATCGGATAGCGTCGAAGATCCTAACGCTTGGAGGGAACGTTTGCGTTCCACCAGTACGGAGGCAGATTTGAAGTTGGCGAAAAGTTTGGTCGATAGCAATTGCACCCTCATGTTGCCAGATCCCGAGAGTAGCCTCATTAGCCCTCCTCCAGATTCGTTCTTCGGGGTTCACATTGCATCTATCGCGCGGGGCATGCGGGTGCCTTTATGTCCATTCTTGGTGGCACTCCTTGCCCATATCGGGGTATCGCTGTGCCAGATGACCCCAACCGCACATATGTTTACGGCTGCTTTTGTCGCACGATGTAGTGGCGTTGGTATCCGACCATCCATACCGTTGTTCCGTGCATGCTTTAGGTGGAACCGCCCTAACAATAAGACAGATGATGGCGGGTTCGTGTCACTTTGCCAATTACCGCACCGCAAGCTCTTTGATCAGTATCCAGAGCCACCTAGGAAGTGGTCGAATAAATGGGTATGGGCATCCGCTCCCCGCTCACTCCCCGTCACGTCCACCTGGGGTATTTCAATGCGCGAGTACAAGCCTGTCTCTCTCACCCCCGGCCTTGAGGAGAAGGTCGAGGCCTTTCTACAAGGGGCCCCATTCCCGATTAATTCATATATAGGTAAATCTTCTGTCCTAGCAGGTCACAGATACCATATGAGATCATCCCTTAATTTGCTAATATTTTCAGATGTGGCAGGCAACTGACACGAAGTTGCTGACCCCAATGTGTCATTGGGGACCATGCTCCCACCTCCCGCGCCTGGTGCGAATTTATGTCCGCCCAATCTTGGGGAGAAGCGCGGGGCCTCCCCGTTCCGTGAAGAGCAGGTTGCCATGGACGGAAAAGGTGTGAACTCCATTCTAATTCAAGAGGAGAAAGACCCGGCTGAAATAACTCCACCACCCTCTTGTTTATTTTTATTATTTATTCCTTCTTCTTTTTTTCAAGCAGGCCAAGTTACGTCGCAGGGTGTTGCCCCCAGTCCGTGGTACCTGGTGCAAGTAAGAGCGTGTCTGACGCCACCATGCCCGAGGTAGACGTCGGGGTGAAGAGCAGGCAGGGTGTTGCCCCCCAGTCCGTGGTACCCGTTGCAAGTAGGGGCATGCCCGACGTCACCATGCCCGAGGTAGACGTCGGGGTGAAGAGCGGGGTTCCCCCACGTCATGGGGAACAAGCCGGTAAGAAGAAGAAAAATGTGAATCCTCCTCTTTGATTCGGGAGCGGAGAAATAGTTCTACCGGTACTAATCCATTTTACTCTGTTTATTTCTTGCAGAGGTTGCTGGTATGCGGGACAGGCTCGCTGCTCTGGCCGCAGAGGAGGACGCCAGGTTCCGGCCTTCGAGGACCGAAGTCATTCCCTTCATCGTGGAAAAACAACACGGGGCCCCTCCTGTTAACCAGCCAGCTCCTACCCTCAGTGCTTCATCGATTTTGAATATGGCGCGCTCTATCAAATCATACAGCGCGGTACGCCGTAATTTGACGTTTCACTCTTCCTTTTTTATTATTATTGTCACTATAATCCTCACTAATTCCACGTCTCCTGCAGGGGCTAATGGACACAACCGTCGCGCTTCAAACAATAGGTCGTCATCGCGATGAGCTCCAGCACCAGGCTGACGAGGCTCACCGTCACTCGGTTGCCGTTCAGCGTCGGGCGGACGAAGCAACAGCTGCTCTGTCCGAGCTCCAGTCAAAATATGACTTCCTACAATCGAAGTATGATCGACTGCAAGCATCGTTCACCGATGCGGGGCGTCAGTCAGTTGCGGCATTTCAAACTTCCCCGGAATTTTCAAAAATCATCACTTCGAAGCTGGAGGCTCACCGCTCAGAGCAGGTCCAAGCATGGTTGAAAACCGAGGAGGGTCAACTTTGGCGGGATAAGGAAATTCTCATGTCCTTCAGGTGTGGCCGATACGACATGCAGACCACATTGTACAATAGGTTGGCAGAGTTCTATCCCGACTTCGATCCCGAAAAATTTGGTTTGCCCGAAATCATGCCAGATCCTGACGGGGCCAACGAGCAAGCGAACGATTTGTCCCTTTTGCACTTGGATATTCCAGATGACTTGGAAGATGCCGTTCATGGCTTTGATTTTGAGACTATCCTCAATGGTGTTCCTGAGAACATGTCTGATCCTTGAATCGTAGATATGGGTCTCTTATATTGTCTTCTTTATTCTCATTTTTGTTGGACATTCCACTTTACATTCCGCACTTGTGTTTTTTTTTATTCTCACACTTAGCCATATAAGCTTTCCTCTTTGCGCAACTTTGCACCCGTGTCATGGTTCATCTTTTCTATTCATTTAACCATTTTTTATTCGAGACCACTTGGGGAACTAGTCAGGGATCTGGCTCCCCACCTAAACCACGAGGGGCGGAAGGTCGGCTGGGCCAACCTTGACCGCGCCCTGCTTGGTAAGGCGAGGCAGACCCGCACACCATCGGTCTAGGACCAACTGGTGAGCAAGCTGTTTGTCAGTGGTCAGACGACGGATGTGCGAGAAGGGGTTGGAGCACGACTCCCCGCATACCTCCGGCCCGGAGGCCGGTCCTGCACCTTGACTTGTACAACTGGTTTCATACTTGGGAAAATCTGATTTCCTTTTCTGAGAGTCGAACGGAAGTCAGCCAAACATAAGGGCAAGGCCCTCAAGGTCAGACCAGAACGGACCCGCACCATTGATCATAGTAAACGAGTACACATGATATTAAGCCTAGCAACGTCAGACAACGGACTTACGAGAAGGACTCGGAATATGACTTCTCGCATATCTTCGGCCCAGGGCCGGTCATATAGTTGGTGTACCGTCGATTAGATCAAATGAGTGGACGGGCTGTTTAGACAGCAACGTCGGACAACGGATGTACGAGAGCGGCTCGGGGCGCGACCTCTTGCATACCTTTTCGACCCGGGGGCCGGTCTAACGGTCGCCCTGACCGAGTAGCTAGTCCTGGACTTGGAAAATAGTTCAATCATTTCCTTTTCCGAGGATCTAGCAGTGATGGACTAAACACCGAGAGCAGGGCGTGATTTTTTTTTTTTGTCTTTTTTTTTTGCCCCTGCCCGTTCATTCCCAAGTGAGGTCGGACCTCAGTCAATTCAATAATAAATAGAGAACAACAAACGAACTTTTATTAAAGCAACCGTATTAAAGCAATGGAAGGATTAATTATTAAACATCACTACTGATAAAACTTAAGTAAATGCTCCGTGTTCCATGCACGTTCAATGAGTTTCCCCTTCGTAGTCTTCAATTTGTAAGTCCCTGGTCCAATCACGCCTTCGACGACATAGGGGCCTGTTAGGAAATTGATGTAACGTACCTCGAAAGTACGGCAGCGGAAGTTTAAAATTTTCCCAAACAGATCTTCCCTGATTATGACAAAATAACGAATATGATAATAATAACAGATCTGAGTTAGAACTTACAGATCTTCCAGCCTAGCGGTAATAATCCTTGACCTTAGGTATCCACGTGATTTCTCCTCTCCAAAAGAACGGTTAGATCTCCCTTAGAGAAAGGCTAGGAAATCTCTTCGCAGGGAAATAAATAGGTAATACTGAATCTAGAAAACTGGTCTATCAATTATGAAGGAGAATGATGTATTTATACTAGTTCTAAACTAGTTTCCCAATCACAATGAAAGTGTTCTTCATTAATGAGTTTTAATCCTAACAGGACCAATACTCCTTATTAATGATTCAATTAATTAAACAAAACAAAAATAACCAACAATAAGAGTAAAGTGGGGTTGCACGCCACTTTTACTCATGATCATTATTTATTTTTATTTTCTCTTTTCTTTTAATTCTAAATTATAAAGAAAAGTATCAACTTTATTTAATTAAAAATACATCTTAATTAAGTACAATAAATCCAATTTATTCCACTTAATTAATTCTATCAAATAGAACTCTCCTTCAACTTCATAAATTAAATATGTTTAATCTAATTAATATTTAATCCATTTTCAGTATTACTAATTAAATATAGTGTCTATCCCAATAACTCAGTCTTTGTCTCTCAATCTTTCTAGATGATCCATAACGATCATATTCGATATCCAAAATGAATATATCTTTGCATTGGCCAATGACTTTATGATCCATCTAGATATGAGAAGTAGAATGTTCTCTCTTAATCTATTATGAGGAATGAATCCTTTCTTGGCTCAACTACTACTCCATGTGCTTCGTGATGCACCCAACACATGCCGTATCTACCCCGATTGGAGTGCAAGTGTTGGTCATGGTCAAAGTACATCACTCCGCACATGTAGTACGTATTGACCTCAAGTCGGAGGACTATTACACTACTCTATACGCCGATAATCCCATAGACACATGAATAGAACTTATCAAATGGTTTCTCGGTGGGTATGCCAATATTCTCTAAAATATCTATGTGACCATCATGAATTACATGAACTCATAGTTGTGAGATCAACTATACTTTATAAAAGTATGATGCAGTCCACATACCAATCTTATCGCATATCATCAATGTCCCATTCTTGATGATCATTGATTGGGGCTATTTTAGGACTTTATGTTATATCATATAAGCTCCCAATTACTTATTGACAACATAAGTCCAAGGGAACACAATTATGAATAAGATATTGACAATCGAAATACTTAATCATCAATGTGTAATACCATATATATCAAATATATAAAACTAAATGTGATCAAGTACATATATCTCTAAAAAGTGATTGTCGCTAGGACATATATACTAACAATCTCCCACTTGGCCTAGTGCCAATCACCGATGCGTCTAACACCTAGTCTCTTAAAGGTCTCTTATGTTTCTCGCATCTCAAAGGTTTGGTGAATGGGTGAGCCAAATTGTCCTCTACGGGAAGGAATTCTATTGCAACTTCTCATCTTGCTATTTGTTATCAAAACATGATAGCATACTGGTATTTTCTAGTTCCTTACTTCGCATCTTGGTTCCTTAGCTTGTGCAAATGCACCAGGTACAATCACAATGACAATTATTGGATAACTGTCGCTAGGAACTACCCCTATGTCTTTAAGGAACTAACGTATCTAAACGTTTACCTATGTTGCATCAAATGCAACAATTTACTAGGCTCTAGTTGTCGAATTTATAGTAGTTTCTAACTTGTAACTCTTTCAGCACTACTATTACATTGAGACTAAAAACATATATTGACTGTGACTCGTAGTCTTTCTTATCATACATGAAACTAGTGCTAGAATAATTAAATTCTACTAGTTCTTTTTGTCTACCATAGACAAAAAGATGTTCATGAAGATTTTGGGTGACCATCCTTTCACGGACATCAATGAGGGAATATCATTCTCTATGATCAACATATATCATTATAAAGACCATGTTATCCTTGTTGCGCACTCTAAACACGCAAACACCCTCATTTCATTTGATGAGGTCAAACGATTTGACTATTTCATCAAAATTAACACTTCAACTCCTAGAGGTTTGTTTTAGCCCATAAATAGATTTCTCCAATTAACATATTGATATAGAATTTGACTTGGATAAAAAAAAACATCAGGTTGTACCATGTACACCTCCTCCTCGAGGTTTCCATTAGGGAAAGGGGTTTTGACATCTATTTGTCAAATCTCATAATCATATTATGCAGCTATAACAAGCAAAATCCAAATGGACTTCAGTTTTGCAACTGGCGAACAGGTATCACTATAGTCAATTCCTTTTCTTTGACTATAACCTTTAGCCTCTAGCCTAGCTTTGTATGTTTTCACCTTTCCTTCAGCATTAATTTTCTTCTTGAAAATCATTTGGATCCAACGGGTCCAACCCCAATAGGCAAGTCAACCAAGTTCCATACTTGATTGATACACATCGAGTCCATTTTAGATTTTATGGCTTCTCGCCACCTCTATGAATCAACATTTAATATTGCTTCTATGTGGGTCTCAAGTTCATCCGTATCAGGAATCTTAACATCATCATGATCCTCCATGAGGAAGCCAAACCTAGTTAGTTCATGACGAATCCTAGTAGACCCACAGAATTGAATGTTTTGCATTTTGTTCAGGCTCTTCATTCTGATCGTGAAGAGGTTCTCTTTTATTGGACTGTCCAATGCTCAGAGAGTTTTCTGGTGCTATACTCATAGAGGGAGAGTTAGGTGCAGAAGGAGTGACAATCATGCCATTACTTTCTTCATAAGAATCACTTGCTGGTGCGATGCGCTTCCTATATTACTCCCACTAGCTGAAGGATATCCTCCTAGAGACATTCTTCAACTTAATTCTCCCACTGAATCCTTCGTCAGACCATCTAACGAATCTTCATTTTCTATGTTACTTCACCTTTCAATTTGATTAGTGCACATTTCTTTACATATGTAGGGCAACCCATATTTAATATGTGAAGAAAATGTCTTTTATTATACTATAACTCATATATTACGTTTTTCACTAATCAAACTATTCAGAATGCATATTGAGATTTATAGCGTGTATCCTCAAAAGAATGTTTGGAAGAGAAAATGAATTCATCATAGATCTATCCATGTCTAACAAAGCCCTATTTCTCCTTGCAGAAATGCCAGACTTCTAAGGTGTTCTGGAGGAGTTCATTATGACCGAATTTTTGACCTTTTAAATAAATCAAAAATTTTACTTAAGTACTCTTTGGCTTGCTATCCTTTTTCCTAGAAAAAGTTTATTAGTCAAGTTACTTGAAAGACAAGATTCACAATTTCCATATGACTCAAGGCAAATGGTATTAAATAATCTAATTTATTTAACGTTGCTATTCTTGTTTCATTAATTTGACCAAGTTTGCAATGTCATAGATAAGTAGTAATTTTTCTGATTACTTAATCGAGATCCTTTTATTTTATTCATTTAATATCTAACATGTCGATTGAAAATTAACCATTCATAAGAAAAGCATTTCCACAACAACACCATTTTACGAAAATAACAATTATTATTAGCAAAATGAAAACAGAAATCTTTTAATGTCTAACATATGAATGGAAATAATCTTCTTGGTAATAGAAGGACCAATTTATTTAATTAAAAATACATCTTAATTAAGTACAATAAATCCAATTTATTCCACTTAATTAATTCTATCAAATAGAACTCTCCTTCAACTTCATAAATTAAATATGTTTAATCTAATTAATATTTAATCCATTTTCAGTATTACTAATTAAATATTATTTAATCCAATTAATAATATTTAATTCCTTCTAACAATTCAATCGGAAGATATAATCACTTGTTGTGTGACCCATAGGGCCTTATATATTAAGCACTAATCAAATTAAGGTCTTAGTAGAATCCCTAGACGATTTACCAGACAAACTTAATATATAAGGACGTTTGCGAGGACTATTCAAACTCCTTGTAATATAGAGCTCATAGTGATACGGTCCTTTCATTCAGCGAACATTCAACTAAGTCTAGAACATGATATAGTGTCTATCTCAATAACTCAGTCTTTGTCTCTCAATCTTTCTAGATGATCCATAACGATCATATTCGATATCCAAAATGAATATATCTTTGCATTGGCCAATGACTTTATGATCCATCTAGATATGAGAAGTAGAATGTTCTCTCTTAATCTATTATGAGGAATGAATCCTTTCTTGGCTCAACTACTACTCCATGTGCTTCGTGATGCACCCAACACATGCCGTATCTACCCCGATTGGAGTGCAAGCGTTGGTCATGGTCAAAGTACATCACTCCGCACATGTAGTACGTATTGACCTCAAGTCGGAGGACTATTACACTACTCTATACGCCGATAATCCCATAGACACATGAATAGAACTTATCAAATGGTTTCTCGGTGGGTATGCCAATATTCTCTAAAATATCTATGTGACCATCATGAATTACATGAACTCATAGTTGTGAGATCAACTATACTTTCTAAAAGTATGATGCAGTCCACATACCAATCTTATCGCATATCATCAATATCCCATTCTTGATGATCATTGATTGGGGCTATTTTAGGACTTTATGTTATATCATATAAGCTCCCAATTACTTATTGACAACATAAGTCCAAAGGAACACAATTATGAATAAGATATTGACAATCGAAATACTTAATCATCAATGTGTAATACCATATATATCAAACATATAAAACTGAATGTGATCAAGTACATATATCTCTAAAAAGTGATTGTCGCTAGGACATATATACTAACAGGGCCTTCCCACTTGATGGAAAGCTTCCCCCTTCCGTGGGTTTGCTTGCCTTCCTCCGCCTTAGCACGTAATCTCCTACGTCAAAGCTCCGTGGCACGGCCCTGCTATCTTGGTACGCCTTCACTTGCCTACGGTAATTCTCAGCCCTAATGAATGCCCGGTCTCTTCTTTCTTCAATGAGGTGGAGTTCAGCTCTGAGCCTCTCCTCATTGCTGGTTGGCTCGAATTCCTCCACCCGACGACTGGGAATCACCGCCTCAAACGGGGCCCTTGCCTCAAAGCCATAGCATAGAGCGAAAGGGGTTTCGCCTGTCGCCTTCCTGGGGGTAGTTCAGAATGTCCACAACACGTTACTCAGCTCTTCAACCCACACTGTCCCGAGAGCTTCCAATTTATTTTGGAGGCCATCTACAATCGTGTGATTGGTATTCTCCACTTGCCTGTTCGCCTGAGGATAGCAAACGGACACCCGGCTTGACTCCACGCCCCATTCGGCGCAGAGTTGCTTGAATGGTTCGCAATCGAACTGCCTTCCATTATCGGAAATAATTTGCAAAGGAACTCCAAATCGACAAAAGATATTCTTCCATATAAACTTCTTGCATTGCAGATGTGTTATGCTAGCGAGCGGCTCTGCTTCCACCCATTTCGTGAAGTAATCCACGGCCACGATGAGAAACCTTCTATTTCCGGACCCATTTGGTAAGGGACCAACCAAATCTATACCCCATCGAGTGAATGGTAGAGCAGTGCTAATAGGCGTGTACATCGTTGCCGGCCTTCCGGGGCTCTTCTGAAACTTTTGGCATGTGTCGCACCTCCTTGCGTAATCGGCACAATCCTTCATAATTGTGGGCCAGAAATACCCTTGGAGGACAACTTTCCTGGCCAAGGTGCATGCACCTTGATGGGCCGAACAAACACCGCCATGGAGCTCCGCGACAATCATCTCGGCTTCGTGTGGTCGTAGACACTTCAACAATGCTCCGTTGTAAGACCGTTTATACAGCTTACCGTCCAGGATGACGTAGCTTGGAGCCCGTCGCTGGACGAGCTTCGCTTCCTGTTCCTTTTCGGGCAAGGTCCCGTCAGCTATGTAACATAACAAATCGTCCACCCAGCTCCAATTTACTTCTTATAGAGGAAGGACGGTTACCGAAGGGGAAGCTGTTATGCTTGAAGTTATCATTTCTTCAACCCGTGCAATCTTGGATATGTGTTCGAGTACTCCTTGGGACAGACGTGATAAGAGGTCGGCATCCCCGTTCTGGCTCCGCGGCACACAAACCAGCTCAGCTCACCTAAACAATTCGAGTAATTCCCGAACGGCATCCCTGTACTTCGCCATCCTTTCTTCCTTTGCCTCGAAATCGCCCTTCCCCTGGGATATGACTAATCGAGAATCACACTTCACCGTTATGCATTCCGCTCGCATGGCCGCAGCTATCCGTAGCCCCGACAACAGGGCTTCATACTCAACTTCATTATTGGACACTTTGAACAGGTACCGGTAAGCGTAGTACGCTCGAAACCCTTCAGGCGAGATCAAGATGATCCTGCCCCCGCAACCTTTCGTCCCGGACGATCCATCGGTCGCTAAGGTCCACAACTGTTCTTCACTATCTCTTTGTCTTTCCGTAACTTCCCTCGCCGTGCATTCCACAATGAAATCCGCAAGTGCCTGCCCTTTGATGGATGATCGGGGCTGAAATTCGACCTCGTATTGACTGAGAAGCATCGACCACTTCACGACCCGCGTCGTTCCCGGGGCTCTCAATGCTGCGCCCAGGGGTTGATCCGATAGGATTCTGATCGGGTGTGCTTGAAAGTAATGGGTCAACTTCTTCGCCGTGATGTAAGCGGCATAGATGGTCTTCTCGAGCGGGGTGTACCGCAGCTCCGCATTCTGTAAGGTTTTACTTACGTAGTATACGGGGTTCTGAATCCCGCCTTCCTCACGGACCAGCACGGAGCTGATCGCGCCCTGCGACACTCCCAAATACAATATCAGTGTTTCTCCTTTCCTCGGCTTGCTTAACAACGGTTCAGAGAGAAGATACTTCTTTAGGTCCTCGAATGCCCGCTGGCAATCATCCGTCCACGAAAATCCACTTTGTTTCTTGAGAACCTGGAAAAAAGGTAGGGACTTCTCCGCAGATTTTGACATGAAACGCCCAAGTGATGCCAGCCGCCCAGTGAGAACCTGCACTTCCTTCACCGACCTCGGAGGTTCCATGTCAAGGATTGCTCTCACTTTTTCGGGGTTCGGCTCTATCCCTCTCCAGGTAACCATGTACCCTAAAACTTTTCCACCCTCGACAGCAAACATGCACTTTTTTGGGTTCAGGCGCATCCGGACTGCCCTCATGATCCCGAAAATTTCGGCTAAGTCGTCGGCATGGTTTGTCGCTCGTACGCTCTTGACGATCATATCGTCTACATACGCTTCCATGTTCCTTCCTAGCACTGTTCGAAACACTTTTGCAACCATTCTCGTGTACGTCGCCCCGGAGTTCTTCAAGCCGAAAGCCATGACTAGATAGCAAAAGATCCCCTCCGGGGTGATGAAAGAGGTTTTCTCCGCATCATCTTCATGCATGGATATCTGATGATACCCCCGGAATGCGTCCATGAAGCTATGGAGTTCGCACCCGGCTATCCCGTCAACTAGCTGGTCTATGTTAGGTAAAGGGAAGGGGTCCATCGGGCATGCTCTGTTAAGGTCTGTGTAATCGACGCACATTCTCCAAGTTGGGGGCTTCGGTGCCAGGACCACGTTTGCCAACCATTCTGGGTATAATACTTCCTTGATGTGTTTAATAGCCAAGAGCATAGCCACCTCCTTCTTCACGAAATCCCTTCGTTCCACCGAGAGGTGTCTTCTCTTCTGCTGGATCGGCTTCACCGTCGGGTCGACCGCTAGCCTGTGAACGGCCACACTCCGGTCCAACCCCGGCATATCCTCAGGGCCCCATGCGAAGATCACACTGAATGTGACCAACACTTGGATGATCTTCTCTCTCAGCCCGGCTGGGAGCCCCAACCCGATTTTGATCTTTCGCTCCGGGTGCCCGGGATCGATATGAACTTCTTCAACCTCGGAGGTGGGTTCAGCGCGGAGCTGGCCATCCTCATACTTCATGGCTTTGTTGTTGATAGTGTGGACCCTGAGGTCCTTTTGTCCGAGTTGTTTGCACGCCTTCATGTAACAACTCCGGGCCATCCTTTGATCTCCCCGAGCTATCCCGACCCCGTTCCGGGTGGGGAACTTCATACATAAATGCTCCTGAGAGATAATGCATCTCAAGTCCTCCAACGCGGGTCTTCCCATGATGATTTTGTGCGGACAGGTTAAACGTACGACAATGAACTCAAGGTTCAACTTTGCTACACAGGGTTCCGAACCCACCATCACAGGCAACACCACACTGCCTTCCGATTCGATTGAGTCCCCGGTAAATCCAGATAAAGGTGTTCTTACCGGACTCAGATCCGCCCCGCTCAGACCAAGGCCTTGGAATGTGTCGTAATACATTACGTTCACCGAGCTTCCATTGTCTACTAGAACTCGATGAATGATTGTATTGTTGATCTCCACCTTAATCATTAAGGCGTCCCTATGCGGTGGTGGCATGGGTGGTAGGTCATCATCAATGAAGTAGATCGGATCTCTTCTCATCTTCTTTTCTGCAGGTACCCGGGTAATTTCCCCGACGTACAAGGATCGAGCCCATCGTTTCCTTTCGCCTGACGTGTCCCCTCCTTGGGGGCCGCCCACGATGTAGGAGCATCTGTGATGCTTCCGGGCTCCCTCCCCTAGGTCACACTCGTCATCCTCGGACAGAGCTCCGAGCTCGCGCTTCTTTGGAGGTTGGTCAAGGGGCTGTTTCTCCCTGGACGTGGTGGCTTGATCGGAACGCCTCCATGTCAGGTTCCTCCCTTTCTGGGCATTTCCCGGTTTTCCTACAAATTGGCCCAAATATCCTTGTTTGATAAGTGCCTCAATTTGTCTGCGGAGAACGATGCATTCGTCCGTATCATGCCCGAAATTCCGGTGAAACCTGCAGTACTGGTCGGTATTGCGTTTGGCAGTGACCACGTCACATTCCTCTGGGAAGGAAACCAAACCCTGCTCCTCAGCATAGTCGAGGACCGTCCCGACCGGTTGAGCCAAAGGTGTCAGAAGTTTGGTAGGTAGGAGCGGACCGTTCGGGACGTCCGTCCTTACCTTGTTCTTATTCTTCTTACCTCTGAACCGGCCGCCCTTTCCACCAGACTTCCTATCGGCGTCTTCATCATCTGGGTCACCATGTCTTCCCTTGTCCTTCATGTCTTCTTTCTTTCCATCCTCTTCATCTCTTTTTCTCTGTTCAGCGTCCTCTGCCTCAGCCTGACGGTCAGCCCGCCTCAGGGCTTCCTCGTATAAAGCGGGTGGATTCCTAACAAAATCCTTGTAAAGTTCTCCTGATCGGATAGAATTTGTCAGCATTGCCACTCCGGTCCTGTCGTCAAGGCCCTGAACCTTGACCAACTCGACCCTCCATCTTGCCAGGAAAGTGGACAAGGCCTCTTTCTTTCCTTTGGCACGCGCCCAGCACGGGGCTAGACCCGCACATAGGATTCTGCGACTCTTTCACGCGCGTGAGGCCGACGGCCACCACGGGGGCCTTCTATGGAACCGGTTCGACCGCTCAGACGACGGGGGTGATGAGAGAAGTCATCCCCGCCCTCCAGTGACGAGTCTCGGTGGGGCCCTCCTCTTTCGGGTCGTCGATGCTGCTCGACCCGTCGGGGCATATGCTCCCTCCGGGGCAAGGATTCCCTTCGTGATTCGTCCAAACTAGTATGTCGCCCTTCATATCTTCCAGAGGAAGTCTCGATGTCTACAGGGGCGGTGTGCCTCGGAGTTTCATGATTATCTCTCTGTGGCATCATCCTTAGGAAATTCTGAGCCAAAGCCCCAATGGCACGCGTGGCCTCCTGTAGCGCCCGCACTCCAGCGTCAAGTCGGTTCGTGCGCGGAGCCCGACGACGACGACCTCCAATCCGATCACGAATGGATTGTCTGTCATGACTACGGCTCAGCGAACCCCTCAGGTCCCCTGAGCTCGACAAATGGTTCCGGAGATCTCCTATCGGTCTCACCACCTGGCTTCTCACACGATGGCCATTGGGTTGTTCTGAATGCTCGGTGTGAATGGAAACTCGCTCTTGCCTTGATGATCCTGCCATTTTCCTCCTCAAAGATTCTACCGAAAACTGAGAGAACAACTCAGCTCTCAATGAAAGCACCAATGTTGGTAGAAAATATGTTGAGTAGAAAATTCGGCAGCAATTCAGTACAGTAAAAGTGACTTATCCAATACAAAAGGAGGGGCGGCCTATTTATAGGCGCTTACAAGAGGTTTGTCAAATGCTAATGGGCTTGGCCCAATTAAACAACTAAAACAAGAAGCCTGATCCAAGGCCAATGGGCTGTTCGGCGCCAGAGTTAAACCAATCAACCCAAGGACCATATTATCTAGCCGGACCGTGTGTTGGGTCTGGTTCGCGCCCGAGCCCAGGCATATTGGGTCGATAGTATTGGACCTGGCCCATTATCCCAACACGTACATAGTCCTAGTTTTGTCAGATATCTTTCTCCATATTATTGTATTTATTAGTTGCAATCTTTTACTAGGACCAGGTATATCAATTGATTCCTAATAAGAATTCTTTTCCTTTTTGTGGTGATGACCGACTTATTATGCTCGGGTATATACTAGGGGTGGGCATAACGGTTCGGTTTGACCGAACCGAACCGTACCAAACCGAATTAAACCGAACCGAAACGGAATCATTTGTAATTTGGTTTGTGTTTGGTAGTATTCCTCCCAACCCGTATTAAACCGAACCAAACCGAACCGAAATCATAAAACCAAATAAAACCGAATAAAACCGAACTAATCTAAAAATGAAATAATTTCTTATTTTTTTAAAATAACAAATCAAAACCAACTTACACCAAACTAAATCAAACCAAAATATAAGATTTCTCTCATTAATTTGATTGATGTTAATCTTTTTGAAGCTTTAATTCTTTAATTTTAGTGTCCAGGACTAGAGTTTACTACAAGAGTTACATTCACAACTACAACAATCATAGTGGTTTAAGTAGATAGTATTTAACTATAATTTATTATCTACTACTGCTATATATTTGGTTCATTAATTACAAGCACCAGTTTTGTTTTTGTTTCAGCTTTATATAGTATATAATTTGATTCATTCCCGTTGTTGTTGTTGTTGCTTACAAATGTGTCATGCTTATATATTTTTGGTTCATATGTGTTTTGTTACTGTTGGCAAATTTATATCTAACATTATATTGAGTTAATTTTTTTTTCAATCCAAACCTTAATACTTTGGTAAACCGAACTCCAAACCGAACCGAATCATACCAAACCGAAACTTAATCGGTTTGTATTTGGTACATTTTCTATCAAACAGATTAAACCGAAACCGAACCGAAACCTAAGAAAACCGAACCGAAAACCGAAATGCCCACATCTAGTATATACCTTCCTTGTATCTAAATGTGTTTGATGAAGGATGAATAGAGAGTTTATTTGATTCAATAAGATGCATAAATATGAGTACATCAATATCGGGTATGCATCAAATTGTTTCATCAAATTTCATAAAGTTTATAAAGTTTATATGGTTATAAATCATTCTTACTTTATTTATACTTTATCAATTCAACTTCAATCGCATAATCCATTTTTCTTAATATATACTCCCTCCGTCCCATTAGACTTTCCCAACTTTTCCTTTTTTGTTGTCCCAAAAAACTTTTTTACTTTCACATTAAAACAACTAATTTGTGGTTCTGCATATTTCTCTCTCCTCTGCATAAATCTCAACCATACAATTTTTACTATTCTTATTTCCGACCTACTTTGCACTTGGCAAAGTCTACCGGGACCGATGTAGTATCAATTTTTGTACTCCGTATATAGTTATGCACTAAACTAGCATTCTTATTGAATTCGTAAGCGACCCCGCATGTGGACTACATCATATAATGACACAAATTATATCATCATTATTTTGTTAAAACAATTATACGTAGTTGTAATCTAACCTTTTTAAGGATTGCAAAGGCTGATAAAGTGATAAGTGATAATGGTGGTCGTTTCCCAGTGTTGAGCTACCAGTATTATTCATGGTTTGTGCTCTTTTACTTTGTACATAAAATAATGTATGGTTGGTGCAGTTTTGATGTACAGTACATGTTTCTTTGTTTTTGTCCAGCGCCAGCCTCATGTGATGCTTCTTCATAATCTTAACTTGCATGGTTCCCATTTTTTCGAGTGGCCCCTAGTTGTCCAACCCTTTTGTCCTCCACATCCTCTACTTCCATTTTTACCTTTATATTCATGGAAGTTTTTGTAAAATGGCATTTCAATAAAAGAAATGATGGTTTGGCTCATTTTTGCGTTTTCGATAAGTTAAAAAGTTATTTGATAAATAGTTGTTCAGCCCTTCAGTTTTTGAACATAACCGTTGAAATGAAAATGCTGCAGATAGGAGAGATTTGGGTTAGCGTTTTGAAATATGGCATTTCTATTAATTGTTATGGCCAAACAGCTAAATTACTAAACACATTCTGTCAACCGGCCAACTTATTCCGTTAGTGAAACCCGTTGACTGAATCTGCTATTGTGCGTGTTTGACATTTAATGGATAGTGAATTATGTTAGCGGTATGTTAATAGCGAGTCGTAAAAAGATGTCTGGTGATTTTTTTGCTCGGTCAAAACGATTAATAGGTGACATCCTACTTTAAAATGTACTTCATCCGGTCCTTAATTAACTTTACACTTTCCTTTTTTCTCTGTCTCATATTAAACTTTATACTTCCTTATTTGCCTTATTTGGCAAACCAATCTACACCAAACAATGTAAAACAGTGCCAAATAGTGTCAAACAATGTCAAACAGTGCACTCTACAGTAAAGTCAAATTTATTTTTTTAATATGTGTGAAGTCAAAGTGTAAACTCCACAAGAACTTATGGCAAACAACCCCTTACCATGTGTATGATAACTCACCACCGAGTCTCCAAATCTATCGTATGAGAACTTTACTAATAATGGATCTCCCCGGCAATATGAAATTTTACCGATGGATCTTGTCAGTTATAATGAGGCTTTTATTAATGGGTCTGGTCTCTTCAACTGCTAATGAGGATTTTGCAACAAATCACCTTAACTTATTTTAAATTTTCTTTTCAAATCAAAGATAGGAAATGTATTTCTTCGCATCCATATGTCACCACATATCATTATTTCGATACTTCTCTGTCATTTCAAAATTTAAACTTGAATATTTAGGGATTTTGCTCCTCTCCATTAACTTGAATGGTCCACTAGTAGGAGAGAGATAGAGAGAGGTGGGGAAATGGTGGGGTAGAGAAAAAGAAAAGATTATGTTTAATTATTATTTTTAAAGACAGAGATAGAGTGAAAAAGAAATGGAGAAAGTAAATGGATAGAAGGAAATGGAGAGGAGTATGACCCAAACCAATTTGGATTTTAGAAAATAATTCGTTCTCTTAAATCACAGTCTAACGTACGTTATCATAATATATTGAAATTAATACTCCTAATAACATCATTATCATCAATTATCACTACAAACAAATTACGAGATGGACACGAATTTGAAATGTGTTGACCGATGATTTCGTGTCAAATACCTCATGTCAACGTGTTTTTGGCACAAATTTAACATATGCTTGACAAATAATCTATGAATTTTGGCGAATTCCTACCAAAAACACATGTTAATCCCGTGTTTTTTGTAGTGTACCCTATATATTCATCTAAATTATTTGTCAGGCAGTATTCAAACTAGCTTAGTCCATTTTATTATTTTATTGACTAGGTTGTATTCGAGGGTGCTTGGACTAATTCTGTTTTTGCTTCTTTTAAACTTGAAGTAGAATCGGAACCAGTTTCAGAACCTGATTTCCCTCAACTTCCAAAAATCATTTCTAAGAGCAATTTGGAGCATTCGAAAGTATTTTTGCACTTTCACCCAAACACTTCAATATGTGTTTCTGTTCTCTAAAGGAGCAGAAGCAGTTGAATTGAATAGCTCAATTGTAGCATGATAATTAATTGCTAATGACAAGTTATGGTACAATGGTTTGCATTAAAAATGTGTGATTATAGGTGTGGTGGTGCATTTCTATACACGAACAATAAATGTCATTTGGTAGTAGAACGTGGTGCAATTTCATTGCACCTAGTTTTGTCCAAATGGATCTAGGTAGCTAGCTAGGCAGCTCATAGAAAAAGTTGATTCCGGAAGAGAGGGCGCTTCCTTCAACACCCCATAGTTTTTATCATTATTGTGTTGGGACCACCATTTTTTTGTTCTTAACTATAGGACTCCTTCGCAACCCAGCCCAGCAAATTCCAAAACTTCAATTTCATTTAAATATTCCAAACGCAAAAATCCAAGCGAATAGAAACAAAAAGACATTGATGACGCATGACGGTCAAATTTACTACTCTCTCATTTACTCCAATCAAGAAAGAACATTAATGTTGCGTTGCCTTCCTCTCAATTAATTCTTTCATTCTTTCACTGAATTTTGAGCATTCAAAGGATATCCGTTGCTTCACTAATTTCATCATCCCAAAAGACAAGAACTGGTTTAAACTTGTAGAAGCCATCAATGAAAAGAAAAACTCGTCTTCATAATTTGTGAAAGAAGTGAGTGAGAGTTGTCGGTGGAGCAGCTCAGCTCATAGGTAGGCGGTGACCGGTGACGGACGCAGAACTTTTCTGAAGCGGGGCACTCCCGCATAGATGGAAATGGATCGGGTCAGGTCGAATCGGGTGTATCATTAGCCTTTTTGTCAAGTGGGTTCAGATTATTATTTTTAACAGGAAATAGATTATTCAATGTCGGCTTCAAACAATGGACATATATAGATTATAAGTCTAATTTTGAACTTATTAAAACAATTCTAAATAATATGTATGGCTTTTTCAAAGAAAGATATAATTTGGATAAAAAATGATTCATCTTTGCGTCGTTTCTGATTTTACATTAGAATTCTCGTTATTTTCAAAATATAAACAAATCAAGATTTCACATCTGAACTAGAATCATGTCGAATGTTACGCATTGTGCCACAAAATTTGTTGGTACTTTGTCTGGAATATAACACTATCGTGTTAAAAATGAAGTATAAATCATGTTTATGATTTCATCCTTTGATACAACTTTATTTAATAATATGATTCTTTTTTTATCCCGAAAGGCAAACCATCAAAATCAGTGGGGCGGATGTTAGGGATCAGCTGCCAGAATTTTATTAAAGAACGAGAGTAATGTACAAAAGGAGAAGGGTACCAAACCAAACTTCTCCAAAAGACAAAACACCCAAACGAAGCTAAGTACAAAAAAACTCAGCAAAAAATATCACGAATAGACACATTTTTCATGTATGGATCTTTATTCAAGATAATAGTCTTCAATCTATTAAGTACATCGTACATATTGGAACCCTTATCATATCTTTGACCTTTAACTTTGGACATACATTATTTACACTAGGGGCGTAGCGGGGGGGGGGGGGGGGGGGCTGACACAACCCAAATTTAAACAATGTCTATGTGTAAAAGATTCCGTGTAAAAAAAATTCCAAAAAAAAAATTGTACCGGCCCAGTGTCCTGGCTCCGCCCCTGATTCACACTAAGTAAAAAAATCATCAATGTCACACACTTTTCAAAGAAAATGTAGTAATCATATCAACAACATGTCTAACCATAAGGATTTGCTCCATCACAACTTCGTGGTTGTTTATAATTTATACTACTATATCTTACTACAATTGTTATGTATTCGATGAAGTCCTATATAGCTTAGAGTTTTTTAAAATAATGTCAATATGATTTAAATAAAGACAGTGGACAACAATAAGACTTAGTAACTACAATGGAAATTTTAGAGATCATGATTGTGTTCAATCTATCAGTATAGTGACTATGCATAGTAACTATAGTAATATTTATGTTCATTAGTTCTTCCTTGGTAATATTTATGGGAATATCTCTAATTTTTTTGACCTGGTAGCAGGGATACAATCTTTATGTTAAGTACTAATCTTAAACTTCAGGGTCGAAAGTGAGGGCACTTGCCCCCCAGGATCCCCTAGGTCCTCCACTGGTGGTGACACAAGAGATAATTCTCTGCTCGAATTCTGCCAAATTGATTGGAATGAAATTGTATTATACTACGTAGAGAAATGCATAGGGATCATGCAAGTGCACGAGTCACGAGTCAGAGCCTCGTTCACTCTCTACCAATTGTGATTAAAGTGCAAATTACATTATCTCAATTAATTGTAGAGTCTTAATGTGTCATCCTGTGTGAAAGAAGTGAGAGTTAGTAATTTAGTGTATATTGTAAGTGTATGGTCTCTACGTGGGGGGTCGGGGTCCTTCCCATGCCCATGCGGCCATGCCCACCTTCTCCTCGTTCTATGAATTCAAGAGGGGTGGGGGTCTTTTAACTATTCCGTAGGACATATCTTCATTCTCCATTTGCCCCCTTACCCAGTGGCGGAGTCAGAGGTTTGTCCAAGGAGGGGCAAACCAAAGACTAAAAATTTTAAAGTTCGTGTCCAACAGTTGTGTTCCTGAAGAGAGACTTCTTGAAATACTTTGTTTTTTATTTTTGAAAGCAAAAAATTGTGTTCTAGCATCATTGTGCACACTCTCTACAATACCAACATGATCTCTAAATTTTTCAGGAGCTTTCTTCCAATTACGGAATCCGGCCCTCACAAACACATCATCACCAAATCTCTTTCCTTCATGCCCATGAAAAAGGTAACACCAAAAACAGAAAGCGGCATCTTTAGAAATACTATATTCCAACCATTCCCAAGTTTTAAACCACTCTCCTCGAAAGCTCCTTAATGTCTTACCAAATTCAGTTCATGGAAACTTATGAGATGCTGGTTGACAAGCACCTTTAACAACATATGCTCTCATCACATCATCCCTAATCCCCGGCGCATATTCATTAATTGGTTTTCGTAAAAATGGATCACTAATAATATCCCATTCATGTGTACTTTCTGTTCGGGCTCTCTGGTCCCTCTCATTCCTCTCATCTCTAGCAATATTTTCATTTGACGCAGTGGCATTTTCAACACTAGAGATAGACTGATTAGGAACAATTGAAGAACTAACACCTCCAATCAAAGACCTCTTAGTCTTAATTACAAATTTATCCAAACTCATACTCCTAAATATAACAAAAATAAGTATGAATTAAAAATGTTCCTTATACAAATAGCATTAAATTGCATCTAGAACTGAGATTTGAGGATTCACACAAATAATTTCTGACTTTTCGTTAGGGATGAGAGCAAATAATTAATATGGGCATAAATTGGCAGATGAGAAACTTACTTGAAAATTGCAGAATCTGAAAACAAATGGGGAGAAGTGGGAACTAACTCGAGAAGGAAGGTAGATTTTTGTTGGGGAGTAAAGCTGGAGAGGGAGCGGGCGATGCTGCTTCTCAGTTCTCACGTTCGCTGCCTGCCTGCGTTCTCAACTGCTCGATTCATTTTTTTTGGCGGAGTGGGAAGGGACTGCCGACTGCCTAGGTCTTTTGTTAATGAAGCTTTGAATTTTTAACCCACTTAATGGCTTTAGACTTTAGTGATTACGTTTTGAATTGTTATTTTTTTCATTTTTGGGCTTAGGCTTTAGGATTGTCTAGGTGGCTTGGACTTTAGAAATGTTTTTTTTTTCATTTTTTTTACTTATGTCCGTTTTTTTTACTTAGTCTTAGACTAGATGCTCATTTGTCTCATTGACTCATTAATCCCCTTTTGTTCTATATTTCATTTTTTTTTTACTTTTTCTGAAAATACTTTTTTATTTATTTTAACACTTCATCTTAAAATAACCTTAAGTTGTACTTATTGTTTTTAAAATTAAAAAAGAAGCCGGGGCAAGAAATATATTATAAGCAATACTAGTAAAAAAAATTAGTCGGAGCGGGGGCGCTTGCCCCCCTTGCCCCCCCTAGCTCCTCCACTGCCCTTACCCTAAAAATGGAGGTATCAAACTTCACTAAATGACCGTCTTGGGTAGCTATCTAAAGCATTACATTTTCTGCACATGACACTGGAAATAACTTATGAGCCTTAAAAACATAATGGGACGCAAGTATCTCAATTAATGACTAAATACTAAGGAATGACTAGATTGTAAAGTACAAATCTTATTAATATTATATGTGATTTTATTAGTATTCTCCGTACGTATGTAATTATCCCTATGTATATCATTTGTCGCAAGTTGTAACTACACCACTTAATGTTGTTCACGGCCTCCGCCCTCTCATTATTTAACATGTTTTTAATTGAACTATTAGATCAAACTTAAATAAACCAAATCATACCAGATCAAATATCGACAATTGAAAAATACACATTGAACAAATACGATAGTATATTTTATGTCAGATCAGATTAGATTGGACTACCATCCCTGGTGGATACTCAGCACCATCGTATTCGCCTATTAGTCTATTACCAATAATTCGTAAAATTAGCAACTAAATTAATTTCTTGTTGATACTTCACACTTATTATTAATGTCTAAGGGGCTTATAAGGTCAGAAATAATTGAACTTTTCTAAAATAAATGTAGAAGAAGTTACATAACACTACGTAATAAATAAATTAAGAAAAATGCATACTTGAATTTCTTCTGAAGATATTTTAAGAAAACCCTTATATTTTACTCTGAACTATTTGTTAACCGAAAACAAGAACGTTATTCTGACGCGCTAAATTAACCTTCTTATATATAAATACTCAGGAATTATACCTGTTTTTCCTAAACTCACTGTTATGTACTCGGTGCTTCACGTTTTCTTTCCTCGTAATACAGTAATACTTTAATTTCAATTTGTTGGATTTGATAAAGCACGGCTTTGAGTATTAACGCACTTAAATATCCATTACTTATAGAATTAAAAGATGATGTTATGAATACTTTTAGGGTCCCAAAATAGGAGTACAAAGGGTCTGTACTTCCAAAATATGAATACAATGTTTTTATCTTATACTCGTTTCATCCCTATATAAAAGTATATATTCGTTTTCCGCTCATTTTAAGAAAGTGGTGTTGGTTAGTACAGTTTGACAATGTTTGAACACTGTTTGAACACTATTTAACACTGTTTTGCACTTCTTTGTACTATTTTATTTGCCAAAAAAAGGAACTTTTATTTAGGGATGAAGAGCGTATCTACATAGGCCCAATCATTGCCAAACGTGAAAAATATTACTCCCTCTGTCCCTTAACACTTTGACATCTTTACTTTTTGGGACGTTCCAAAAAACTTTGTCACTTTCCCTATTAATCAATTATTTTATGGTTTCTGTTATTTCTCTCTCCTCTGCACAAATCTCAACCACACAGTTTTTACTTTATTATTCTCCGTGCCGGTCAACTTTGGCAAAGTTTTAAGGGACGTAGGTAGTACTTCGTATCATTTAAAGTCTAATACTGTCACAACGTGACACTAATCGTATCTAGAGATAAAAAATAGTAGTTGTATTTTGGAATGTACAAACTTTTTTATTCGTATTAAGTGAAATTTCTTGTACTTTTATGAGTTTTATCGAGAAAGATTCATTAATATGTTAGTAATTTTTTATTTCAAAAAAAACAGAATAAGATATGTGAATTATAAAAAACAAAGATTCAGCATCAATAAAACAGGAATATAATACAGTATTAAACAAGAGCATAAAATTTCTAACTTTTCCTCTATTAAAGATTCTATACGCATTGAGTCATTGTCAACATCAACTAAAATGGTAATGAATGACTGTATTGCAAACTCATGAATTGTTCGAAGATAAAAAAACAATTTTCCAGAAGAGGGAAAATGAGGAAAGAAAAAGACTATTTGTATGTGTGAGAGTGAGGGGGTATGACTTATTAGAGCGATGAGTCTCTGTCATCAACCATTACAACTTTGGCACTGAAAACCATGGCGGTCTGATCTTTTTCTGTTCTTTTTTCTTTTTTCCTTTTTGACATTTATAAGGGTTGCAATGCAGAATAGCAGCAGAAAAGGACTGCACTGTTTATCTCTTCTTTCGTCCAAACACACATAGTTCTATTGTTCCAAAAGGTGGAATTTCCCACCCCACGAGTCTTCACACTCCTATCCCAACGAATGATGGAGTAGTAAGTCACGTTGACTCAGTCGACTCAAATGTTGTAGACCTTATATATATGTGCGCACCGGAGGTCCAACACAGCACGCAGAAGTTGCAATCTCCACACGACTCCGAGCCCCGTGTTTACGTACTGAGACCCGAATATATGGTTCAAAAAGGTCGAATTCCCAATATCAGGGCTCCGAACCCCGATGGACAGAGTATATAAGAGATCGTAAATTACGATGATTTAATTTAACATGTCTTAACATTGAAAGATTTTATATTAGTCTCCATCGGAGCATGGGCGGACGCTCTTTGTTTAGGGATGTTCGGGCGAATACCTAAAATTTTGAAAATAAATGTAAAGATACATGTATAGAATTTATGTTAGAATTTATATATTAGGCAGTATATTTTTATATAATATTTTTTACCCTCAACTCTTTTTGTTTGCACATTATATTTAATCGTCACCCCTATAAAAAAACTATCACTAAAACACATGTCTTTTCTATTAACCGTAAAGTCATTTCTACACTCATATTTATACATGAAAGATTAAGAGAATGTTACCCGAAATAGGACTAAAAAAGTTTGAAAATTTCAAATTAGGACTGCATGTGTTTATTTTTAAAATAGGACTAATTACTGCCATGTTTTGGCAGTACCAGACTTCAAATATGGCAATATTTTCTAAACTTGGCAGTAATTACTCCTATTTTAGGAATAAAAAACATGACAGTCATATTTTGGAATTTTCAAACTGTTTTAGTTCTATTTCGAGAACTTTCCAAAAGATTAATCACTACTCTAATTACGTCAGGTATAGTTATTAATCATAATACTTATCAAGACAGGCTAATGAGAAAAATCAAATTAAATGAGAATGATTGACATAAATAAATATACGGAGTAGTACGTATTAGTACTACCTCCATCCCGAAGTTCATGTTCACTATTCATTAGTCAACTTAAATCACTCATAATCTTTTACATTATATATCAAATTTTCATCAAATTTAAATTTTCTTGATCAGGCTTTGTAGCAGTTTTAATTTAGTTTCTGAATATGTAAACTTTATTTACTAATAATAATCCGAGTGTGAACAGGGATCAAGTTACTTTATTGTCAATTAAGCATCGTAAACCGAATGGAAACTTCTTTACGAGACGTATGGAGGGAGTATATAAAAACGTTTGGCTACACCATAAATATAGCATTCCTGATCGAGTTTTCTCACCTCCCCACTTTCTGACCTCTCCATTCAAATAGAATTTTCAAATAGTCCACCATTAAACTAGAGCAGATATGCAATCAAAGTTGTTAAAGATTAACACGTACTAATGCGTCAATAAATTGTGTCTTGATAATGCGAGTCAATTAAAC
The DNA here is from genome assembly GCA_945859875.1 of Cuscuta europaea. Taxonomy (NCBI): domain Eukaryota; kingdom Viridiplantae; phylum Streptophyta; class Magnoliopsida; order Solanales; family Convolvulaceae; genus Cuscuta; species Cuscuta europaea. Next base: position 5,376,147 of record CAMAPE010000002.1, read on the forward strand.
GATACGGAAACGTGAGAAATCATTTTGTACTTTTTATTTTATGAAGATATATGTGTGTATTCATAAGAAAAAGAATTTTATATATATCTAACAAAGTTTACCAAATTGTAACAAATGGTTTATATTTACAATAAGTATTTTTTAAGTATAAGGACCTAAAAATACAGAATTAAGTATTGTTACTTAGCTTTTTACATGTTATTTGCACAACTGAAAGTTTTCAATAGTTAGACCCAAGTTTATTCCACATTTCCACCCTTTATCGATCCATCTAAAACATTACATCTTTAATATCAAAGCATGTATAGAATCACTTTTAAACTTTATATGCATAGAGCTACATGCCTACATCACTCGTGGATTTGGTGGTCAAATTTAGAATGGACTTCTTTTTTTCATGTCTAATTCATCATATACCGTATAGTGTTTCCCTCTAGAAAAAAGAATAACAGTTTTTCCCAAAGGGTCTCCAGAACCGACCGAATAATATGAATTTTAATCACACATTAATGGATTAGAGAATGGAATTCCCGTCCAAGTCTTTGCTTGTATTTGAACCTGACACCCCTCCTTTGTGACACCCTCTGCCCATGAGGTGAGCTAGTTTTTCAACATTGTTTAATTTATTTACTTTCCTGCTTATTTGAAGTTAATTGCATGACATCTGCGACATTGGTTGCATTTGATTGGTTGCTTAAAGGTTTACAATAATATACTTAATTAGCTTGTACTCCCAGATAAGAATACTTTCAGATACTTTATAAGAAAAGTCAATATGCCGAACTTTTTCGTGACGGAGGTAATAGAAAATTGTTTGAAAAGAAAACACTATGATCTAGCTTTAAGTGGTCATGCATCTAGCTAGTTAATACGGAATACATATTACTACGTATATATTACCAACACTATTTTTAATGCGTTGAGAAATGGACCTCATTACCGATAATATTGTAGAGGATAAATTCAAAACAGCCACTGTAGATAAAAATATTGTAAGATTAGTATTTATCATAAATAATTATTATGGAATAGTAATTTAGCATGACATATTTTAAATTTATTTTACCATTTATGATATACTCCGTACGTATACGGAGAAATACACAACATTATGCCAATAAAGTATGCGTGCCTGACTGGTTTCCCTTCACTTTCTATCATTTTCACTAAAGATCGTACCTTATTGGCTCTGATTTTCATATGATCATCCAATTAAATGACATTGTTTGAACAATATCAATGGTCAAATGGTCACCTTGTAATTAGATAGCCCCCACGCCCAACAAACGGTCACACACTCACCCCATTGAACTGGCATTAAAATTGAAGAGTAAATTATACCCTTCCCAATATAATGTTGTAACTTGTAATGCAATCATGTCCCATGACATTTTATGGGCACAGGACAATATAGATAAAGTAAGTCATGTGAAAGACTTGAAAGTTATATCGTTTATAGAGTAACATTTCCATAATTTAAATCATGTTTTCACTAAAACAAAACAAACTGCAAATTTCTAAATTATGAATATTATAATTCAATCTTTCACATACATGAGAAAATCAAAAGAAATTAGCAAAATGCTATCAATTAATCATGAAATTACATGAGAGAAGTAAATGGAAAAATTAACATTTATGCGTTAACTCTTAATGATTCCATAGAAATGATGAAGTCTATTCCCAAGGAATGCTGATGTGGAGGTTACAAAATTTTTGACTTGTATCTTGTAGATGTTGAATAAGGAATTGAAAGCATAACAAAATAAGTTGTATTTTATTTTAACTTTTTATAAATAATATATTGTATATATACATATACTCCCTCCGTCCCGGAATTATCTTCATACTTTCCTTTTCGGTCTGTCTCAAATTTATCTCCTCTTTCCCTTTTTAGCAATGAATCTGTGGTTCACAACTATTCTTACACATTCTTACACATTTCTCTTTCCTCTGCATAACTCTCCACCACACATTTCCCACTATCTTAATCTGTGTGTCATTTGTACTTCACGAGATAAATATGGGACGGAGGGAGTATATACATATATATATATGTATATATATTTAAAATACATATGTATATCTATAATTGGGATATTTATGTCCCCTAGGGGAGCAATGGGCCCTAGGCGCATGCCCTTTTGCACAGGTCCCAAGACCAGCCTTGAATGCAATAGAGTAATTTGTCGATTGAGATATAAGCACAAAGTTTTAAAAAATTATTAAGCTCGACTAAATTAAGAGTAATTATGTATGTAGCTATAAGAATATTGGGTGGTGTTGAGTTTTATTCCTTCAATCCGTAGGCCCAACACGTAATCCAAGGATTTTGAGTGGAAGGTGTGAGTTAGAAGTTTAAACAAGCAGAGATGGGCTAAATGAATCGTAGTAAGTAGGCCGTGTTCTATTAAAAGATAATAAGGTACGTACACAATATCCTTCAATGCAAGAGACCTGAGGTCGTTCGTCTATTGCTATGTTATGAGCGGATACAATTGCTATAATATTCGAATACTAAGTTGTCAGAAATAAATGCTACTACGTACAATTTATACCACCAAGGGGTTGTTAGACATGCTGACGTTGTAGGTTGTGGATGGATAGGGCCTCAATCACTAAATCTTCTGCATTAAATTCGTTTCTCACCATGATCTTGGTTTCCCGCCAAGCGTTTGGGACGAGCGTCCCCATGATCTTGCCTCCGGTGTGTCTTACATTGCCTCCAGCTGGGCCAAGATACCAAGCGGTTATCTGGTACGTACGTCTTCTGACCGATGCTGCTTGGGCCATGGCTGACTGTCCCATGCTGGTGGGTATTCTGAGGCCGGTCATCCATGATAGGGATGAACATCTTTGCTGCCTTGGGCTATTTTGAGGATGGTTGCCCCCAATGGCTTGGGGCTTGGGGGATGACCATCCGGTGGACCTTGAGGGGATGATGGACAGAACCGTGAGTGGGCCATTATCCCAACAAGTAGTTCGAATAGCAAAATATAAGAAATTTGCAATACAACTTTGAAGCTTAGTCACAAGATAACATTTTCTTACATGTTAAAACACTTGGACGGAGAAATTTAAGAAAAAATTACAGGTAAGGAACAAAAACTAATGATAATTTTCAATATATTACAACACTTTGATTATTTCTCAATATATCCCCAAGCATATATGAAACCCATGATGTATATGCATACATGTCATAAAACATCATATTAAGGAAAAAAGATATGTAGTACTCCCTATGAGTTATATTTTTGTAAATACTCTCTCCGTCCCAAATTTTAAAGTGCACTTTCTTTTTCCACGCAATTTAAGAAAGTGACATTGTTTGACATATTTTAAACATTGTTTGGCAGTGTTTTGTTTATAAAATAAGGAAAAGAAGACATTTTTAAGGGACGGATCGAAATGGAAAGAATACCTTTTGTATTAGTACCGAGGGAGTAAATAAAAAACTCATAGTCATATAAGACGTAATTTTCTCAAATATAACTTCAATAGAAGAACTATTCAATTATTTAGTTGAAACAAAAGAAGCATGAATAAGCCTTCAATAAAACAGCCCAAACAATAATAATTGGATTTAATTTAATTCAATACATGGATACAAATACAATTAAGCCTTGATAAAGAATTGGCTCATTCTTTACAAGCTAATAATACATTAATACCCTCTCTAACAACCGTTGTTGGGACTTGGGAGGCACATTTTAGATCAAGCAGACATATTGGAAACTGTGGAGTAAATTGAGCTTCAACATAAATTCACAAAACCGAAAATATAAAAATTAAAGGAACAGATAATATCTGTGTTAATATATATATGTTGTGTGATATATAATTATTTTATTATAAGTTCATTATGAAATAGTATCATTCATTTATTAATTAGTTGAGTTGGGAGGCAGGTTGAAGCTTAAGTTTACAAGCGCGGCAAGTGATTTGGGAGAGAGTTGAGTTAATCTGGCGAATGGCATGTTCCCTTAATGCCACAGCTTTCTCCATATCCTCCCTTGCTTGCTGCCTTATCCTCTTAGCATTAGCAAACTCTCTCTCCGCCGTCTCTATCTCTCTCCTCGCCTCTTTCCTCGCCTCCTCGGCATACGCCTTCTCCGCCATTGCCACCCTCAATCTTCCGGCATCTGACGACGATGATGACGAACCGATGGACAACTGCAATAGTTGTGATGGCGTGGAATCATCCTCACCTTCATTTGATGTCACCGCGCGACGGGTCGGAGTAGATTCTGACATTGTCGCCGCTGCCGTCGTCGTTGTTAAGAGCTGCAGCTCCAGGTTGTGTTTATCACGCGCGTTGTAAAAGTTGTTACTCGACGCGCCGAGTATATTCATGGGAGCGGTGGTTGTTCCCGCGGGATTGTTGTGGGACGATGACGGCATGAGGAGGCCGGGCCAGCAGGATGCGGCGGCGCTGAGATTGGTGTCGCTGGATGGACTTGCGCTTGAGGCGGTCCGGGATAGGCAGGGAGCCGCCGTGGGTTTAACGTGGGGTTGCGATTCCGGCCGGCCGATGCGGCCCATGCTACAAGCGTCTTGATGCTCTATAAAGCTCTCCACCCTTTCAATAAAAGAAATATATTAAGAGTTAGTTAAATAAATTTAATCCAACTTTATTCATTTTCAATTCTTCCCCCCTCCCATAAAATTATTCCTGGTTTGATTTAGATCACAGTTCAATAAAGTAAAAATAAAGTAGAATTATATGATCTGGTTGAATAAGAAAAATGTAAATGATTATCGGTCACATAAAACTTTTTAAAAATAGAAATTAAAAAAATGAAGAAACTTTAATTGATAAGTGCAAAGAATTTTATGTGACCAATAATACATGCCGAGTATTACTTTATTAAACGATCGAGATTGTTTGATCTGGTATGACATTCTCATTTTAACTTTTTTCATTACAATTGCTACCTTCATACAAAAATAACTCATGAAAAAATTAATCTTGTAGTTGATATTGTCCGTGCAAAATATGATTGATATGATCTCACACACAGAAGTATTACTGTATTAGCAAACATGAGATGTGACAAATCTAAGAGTTTGTCAAATACAAATAAAGAAAAATTATTAGAAATTACCTTAAATAGGAGGGAAAACGTTTTAAAATTCCAAAATAGGATCATCGTGTTTTTTATTCCCTAAATAGGAGTAATTCTGCCAAGTTTGGAAAAATTGTCATGTTTAAAGCCTAGTAATGTCAAACTTGACAGAAATTTACTCTTATTCAGAGAATAAAAAACATGATAGTCCTATTTTATAATTTTAAAACTTTTTTACTCTTTTTAGGGAATTTTCTCAAAAATTATTATATCGTTGATAACCTAATTATAAAAATAAGGAAGATTGTTAACTAACAAAAATGGCCAAATATCCTATTATACAATACAGTGAACCATTAATTATGACTATATAGGGTATCTGATCTAGGACCGATCAAAATAGAAAGATAGGGATAAACAAAATGAGACGTAGAGTAGCATAAAAGTACTAGTGGACAGTTTGATTTAATATATACGAAATACTTTAATATTAAAGGTTATTGGTAACATTATTATAAATATATTTTAAGCAATTTCTATATTATTAAACGAACCTATACCTATACAATGACAAACATGTAAGATGTAATTTAAAAACCTCATTTTGAGACGGACAAATTTAATTATTGTACGTATGTGTTAGCCGGATCGAGTCAGAGCAATAAAGAAATTAAAAGTGTAATGATTATTCTACAATACGTTTGTGTGCAAAATGTTAAAAATAAGAAGTGGAGCTAATCAATTTACACCCAAAAAACAAAAAGTGGTCTTTTAAAATGTGAGGTAGTGATTTAATTTTGGTGGATATTAGCTTTATTATGGTGGAAAAGCAGAAGAAACAAAGGACAATGGGAAATGGATGGCATTGCATGAGATTCACATGTGCCCTCATTGAGTAGAAGCTAAAGCATGTAGCTTAGGCGGTATGGAAACGGAAAAAAAGAAAAAGGGAGAAGAAAAGAGAAACTTAAAAGCAGAAGTTAATTAGCTAGAGAGAATCGCTAAAGCTTTGAAAAAGGCAGAAAAGAAAAAGCGTCCACTTTATGCGTGTCAAACCCAATTCCCAAGGAAAAATAAGTTTGTTTTTTGTAGTCAGAATTTCATCTTTATCTTCTCATACATCTTACAGTTCAAGAAAAATACAAATATCTGTTCATTTCCATTAATTTGATTCAACAATCCTGTATTCTGGTATTCCCTGTTTTCAAAAATTTTGTGCCACTTTTCTTTTCTGACTGTTTTAAAGCTATCATTTTTCTCTGTTTTTTTTTTTCAATCTCCTAAACCCCACTACAATCTCAAAATACTCATCTTACTTTCTTTTGAGTTTTTGTTTAAAATGCCCATCCCGGCCAATTCCTTTACAAAATGACCTACTCAAAATGCACTATAATACTTTTATAGTGTATTGGAAAATATTCAGTGCGAACTCCATTACTCTTTCTGAAAGTACATTTTGGAACACAAAAGATACATTTTTTCATCAAAACACACACATCAACTATATTAAATTAAAAATAATAGCCAAAAAATTAAATATTGACCCAGACGTTATTGTGGTCTAAATTACTAGATTATTGACAACTAAAATAAAAGTATTATACAAAAAATGTTTTATTATTTTATTTTATTTTAGAAGCTATAATAGTAACGGTAGTGATCTCATTTATTTAATTTTAAAATATATTGACCAAATCATACTTCATACTAGTATATCATAATAACTTTAATCGTAGTTCTATCTATATCTTTTTATTCAATACTTATACTTAAAAGAAATAAAGGTAGTGCGTAAAAAGAGAAAAGATCAGAAGTCCCCTTAAAATGAGAAGTGAGAAGCAATCTCAGCCCTTGGATTTGCATCTAATCTTACAACGCAGTTATTGACTGCATATAGGAACTTATAACCAAGAAATCATAACTTATAAAACTGTCTATCATAATTACGAAAATGTCACCACGTCCAAAAAATTTCAAGGTTTCCAAGCTTATTTTTTGCGGTGGCATTTTTGTAATTATTTTCGACGGGGTCTATAAGTTATGATTTATTGGTTAAAAGTTCGTGTTTTTAGTCTATTAGTTAAACTTCGCAGTTCTCAGCCTAAGAACATTTCTGAATCCACTCCCGCGTAAAAATGTGTCTTTTTATATAAGTCATACTCCCGAAATAGGAGTAAGAGAATTTTAAAATTCCAAAATAGGACTGTCATGTTTTTATTCCCTAAATAGGTGTAATTACTGTCATGTTTGAAAAATATTGTCATGTTTAAAGTCTGATACTGCCAAAATATGTCGGTAATTAGTTTTTAGTCCTATTTTAGTGAGAATGATTGTGATCAACAATATACAATATATAGCAACTATGGATCATAGATTCATAGCACAATAATACCTTTTTTTACATTGCTGCACGTAATATTTGAGTAATTTTTAAGGAAAATACTTTATTATTATCATAAGTTTTTCAAAATATTAGTGAAATTAAACTTATTTAGAAAAATATAATATAAAAAGTACATTCGTATAGTATTATGGTCATTTGCGTGTAAAATTTAAAAACAATTGACTTACTACTATAATCATTGCATTGAAAAATTCAAAATTTTGTAAATAATGTTTATTTTTCATCACAAATATATACTGCCACATTATTTTTTATTATTATCACTTGCTCCGAAATAAAAAATGATTGAGCATCTTCTTTTCTTCCGTAAGAAGAGGGGGAGGATAATAATGATCTACTCCCTCCGTTCCTAAAAATTCTTCCCGGTTTGACTTGACACGCTTATTAAGAAAGTGGAATAAAGTGGAAATGTATGGTTGTGGTTGTGTAAGAAAAAGGTAAAATGAATGTGAGCCACACAAATTGTCCAAAATGGGAAAGTGGAAAGTATTTTTGGGAACAGCTCAAAAAGGAAAGTGGGAAGTATTTTTGGGAACTGAGTAATATACTTGGCAGCAAAGAATTAAAAATGAAGAAGAAAGAAAAGAGAGAAGGATTACGTACCGGGAGAAAACGCGGCCGCAGTCGCAGGAGTGGCCGCGAGTGCCGCAGGTTTTGAGGTGGGCCTTGAAGTCGGACTGGACGGCGTAGGCCTTGGAACACTTGTCGCAGACCCACTGCTTGTGGTTGCTGTGCTTCCGCCGGAAGTGCTTCTTGATCCCGACCAGGTCGCCCAGCGCGTGGCAGGGGTCGTGGTGCAGGCACGTCGGCTCCGGGCACACGAACACCCTCTTCCTCACCGCCGGCGTCTCCCTCTTCAGCAGCTTCCACGGCACCTTGTGCCGCCGCCGGTGCATCTGCAGGTTCTGGTCCCTCTGGAACCCCTGGTTGCAGATCTCGCACACGTACCTGTCTGACTCCAGCAACGTCTTTGGCGACAGCGACACCACCTCCGCATCCGGATCTGCTCCGCCGCCGCCACCCATTTCCAAATATCGTTATTATTTCTCATTTTCAAATTTTAATATTCATTCTTTAATCAAACAAAACAAAACAAAATATAACAAACAAACATCCCTATTCCCCTCCATCACCTTAACAATTATTAATGTACCAGGTAGCTGGCCTGAGTTCATGTCAAAAAAATTACGGGATTCATCAATAATTTCGTGTCAAATAACTCGGCAAATTATATTTTGACGCAGATTTAACATGTCTATATCAAATCCTTTATGAATGTTTACAAAGCCCGCAAAAATTTCTCTGGTGAATCTCGTGTTTTTTTGTAGGGTTTTTTTATTATTTCATCTTTCAAAGTATGATAAGAATATAAAACCCAAAAAGAATTAATTAAAAATAAAGAAAATTGAGTACCCGGAGTGCCGGCAGGGCGGCGCTTCCGCTTGCTGTTGCTGCCATCATCCAAAGTGGGAAAGGGTTCGGAGGAAGAAGAAGGAGTGCCGCTGGTGTTATTGTTGTTGCTTAACATGGCTCTCTACCTAATTAACAATAATATCTGAAAATAATGTTTTTTATAGGATCAATTTGTTCAGTGCTGAACAAAGAAATGAGTGAAACTTAGGTAGTGACTTTGGAAGATGATGACTGTGGAATGTATACTGTATACCATATATATAGTGGTCGCTCTGATAGCATCTCATATATATAGACAGAGACATATACAAGTAATATTAATATAATAGGTCTCAATTGAAAAGACGTTTTCTATAAAAAATACTACAGAAATAGATGTTTGCTTTTTAATTAGTTAGTTAAAAATGGCTGAATTACATAATAAAATAAATTAAAAATGTTGTAGCAAAATCACTAAATACGAAGTATGTGATACTTTAATGTATAAGTTAAGGTAAGAGGAGTTTTCAAAAATATTACTAAATAAAATTAATTACAAAAATAGGTTTAATGATTATTATTATGGTATAGTGTAAAAATTGAAATATAAATTACTATGACTAGGTTAACACCAAAGTCACTACATTTATATATGCAGAGTACAAGAGATCACATTTTTATAATCAATTTTTATTTTGGTCATAATTATATAATTATCTCATAAAAATTGTTGAAATAATTATTTTCAACAATTGCAACACATGTAATTAAAAGGTACGCATTTGATTTTAAAAAGGAGGAATTGCATTTTTAGTAACTCAAATAGTACCCACATTGAAAGTTGTGCTCGTGTTTTTGAGTTAATAAATGTCACTTCTCAATTATTTGAGATGTTGTAAATATTGTCATAGACGTCAAACCTGAACTAACTCCATTAACTTTTATAACTTTTGAGATGATTAATTAGAGTTATATCTTCTGACATATTACAAAAGCAATATTGTTTTTAAAAAATTGCACCGATAATTTCCATCTCTGAAGTTATACTACAGATAAAAAATGTCGATCGGAAAAATATAACTTTATAGGAATAAATGTCCGACAATGGGAAAAAAGGTTTTCAAAAGGACCAAAAAATTATAATCCCTCCGAAACAAATTGAGTTGCAAAATTGAAACTTTATGTCAAACAAAGCCATTTTATTAACTTAATTTAGGATATCATTTCTTAATTAAATTTAAATCTGGATATTGCAATTTTATAGAGATTTTAATGTAGTTTCTAAGACAACAACAACATTCAAGCCTTAGTCCCAAAAGATATTGAGGTCGGCTAACATGAATCGATACATGATATCACCACCAAAAGGAAAAGAAAGGAAATAAAGATAAAAAAGATAACCTATTATAAAAAGATACACCCTCCGTCCCATAAAATAAGTCCCATTTTCCTTTTTGGGTCGTCCCAAAAAATTGTTCTCATTTCCCTTTTTGGAAAGTTTTGTGTGACTAACATTCATTTACCTTTTTCTTACTCAACCACAACCATATATTTCCACGTTTATCCCACTTTCTTAAACTCCGATCCAAATTGAAATGACACTTATTTTATGGGACGAAGGGAGTAATATAAAAAGAGACGAATATACATAAAAATGATAAAATAAAAGGATACAAATAATGCTTATATATATAAGGATAAAAAACAAGGAAAAAAGATGAGGGAAAAAGATGATACGAGATCACTCCTCCACACGAATACCCGCTCTCCACTTAGCTCTCTCCAAAGTCATGTCAGGCCTTATTCAACCCCAGAAGAAGCATATCACTTTGAACTCCCTTAACCCACGTCTGTTTGGGTCTTCCTCTCCCTCTCTTCTCTGCCTCTTCTCCACACATCTCAACTCGCCTGACAGGTGCATCACTCGATCTTCTACGCACATGACCAAACCACCGTAGGCACGACTCCCGCATGCATCTTGTCTTCAATAGGTGCTACTCCCGCCCTTTGTCTGATTGTCTCATTCCTCACGCGGTCCTTCTTAGTATGCCCACACATCCAACGCAGCATGTGCATCTCTGTCACACTCACCTTTTGAATGTGACATTGTTTCACCGCCCAACACGCTACGCCATACAGTAATGCATGCCTAATTGCCATCCTATAAAATTTACCCTTCAGTCTAGTCGACATACCTCGATCGCATAGAAATCGTGACGCACTCTTCCACTTCATCCACCCTGATCTGATTCTATGGGATACATCTCCTTCTAACTCACCGTCATTCTGAATTATGGAGCCCAAGTAACGGAACATATTGCTGACTGGTATCTCCTTACCATCCAGAGTAATTCCGCTATTACCATTGTTTCTACCTCCACCAAACTTGCACTCCATGTACTCTGTCTTGCTCTGACTTAGTTTGAAACCCTTATTCTCCAATGTTTGTCGCCATACTTCCAACTTTGCTTTAAGACCTGATTGCGTCTCATCAATCAATGCAATATCGTCAGAAAACATCACGCACCACGGTATATCGTCTTGAATTGACTTCGTAAGTTCATCCATGACTATGGCAAATAAGAAAGGACTCAGAGCCGATCGTTGGTGCACTCCGATAGTAATAGGGAACTCTTCAGTCCTTTCTACACTAGTACGAACACTTGTAGTATAATCCTCATACATATCCATGATGATGCTGATACACTTGCGTGATATGCCTTTCCTAGTTAAGGCCCACCAAAGAACTTCTCGAGGTACCCTATCATATGCCTTTTCTAAGTCAATGAACACCAAATGCAGATCCTTATGAGCGTCTCTATACTTCTCCATAAGTTGCCAAAGAAGGTGAATGGCCTCAGTTGTTGAGCGACCACGCATAAAACCGAATTGATTCCCTGAAATCTTCACAGTTCTTCGAAGTCTTTGCTCAATCACTCGCTCCCAAAGTTTCATGGTGTGACTCATAAGCTTAATCTCTCGATAGTTGGCACATTCTTGTACATCACCTTTATTCTTAAATAAGCAAATAAGAGTACTCTTCCTCCAACTCGTTGGCATCTTGTTGTTTCTCCAAATCATGTTGAAGAAACTTTTTAACCACTCGACGCCTCTCTCTCCCAAACTTCTCCAAGCCTCGATCAGTATGCCATCTGGACCCACTACTTTCTTCCGTCCCATCTTCCTCAGAGCTTCTTTAACTTCCGTTGTTTGGATCCGTCTCACGAAATCACGATTTACCATACAATCTGGTATGGACAAATCACCAATATCTTTTGTTTTGTTCTCGTTGAATAGTGTATCAAAGTATGACCTCCAGCTCTCTTTTATCTCTCCGTCGTCCATTAATATCCTCTGATCGACATCTTTCTGTAACGCCCCTCTCGGGGTTAAAGGAAACGTTACATAAACTTACTACTTTAAAAAAATTATTGCCATATAACGGCCGTTTGTTTGAAAAATAACCCTGATAAAATCTCAAATATAGCTAAAATGTAATTCCAATAAAAATTCAATAAAATCTAGCTATCACCAGCAAATGTGATAACCACCTGGATCCAAGAATTTACTAAAACTTCAAATCCTCAAATAAAATAAAGTAACAGTAATCACTTTATTATAACATCTGAAATACTTAAATAAAATAATAACTAGCTAGAAGTCGCCAAAGTCGTTCCCGTTAACTCATCATGGCACACGTTCCACTCCCTCATCATCTTCCTAGGCCTTGGCATTACCTTTAGTATCTGTACATGCGAAGAAAGAACACTGATAAGCTTTACGCTTAGTAAATCACTATGGATCCACAAAAATTATCTAGAAGTCTGCCAATTTATCAATAGATAAATTTAGGCTATAATCATGCACTAAACAAACAACTAACAAATAGCTTCTCGAATAAATTATGAGAGAGATCCCAAAAGAAAATATTTTCTAAAATAATTTCTCAAAACTACTAGCGAGATCTCAAAATTTATTTCTCAAAACATCTCTGTAAAACTTTCTGAAAGAGATTTCAAAAAACAACTTTCTGTAAAACTTTCTGAAAGGGATCTCATAACTTTCTGTAAAACTCTTTGTGGCTAATTTTAACTGTGGGCCCGTGATATGGACTCAAAGGCGCCAATCCGACAGCTTAGGGGAGCGACCCACTAAACATATCGGATTCTCTAAAACTGATAAACTGATAATCTGAGGGAACTTGTTCCCGAGTACATATCACCTGATCTTTCACTTTAAATATTAGTTCTTTTTACGGTGACGTTTGAATAAAAACATCATTAAAATCTTGAAATAAAGTACTGATAAAATCTTGACTATGCCAGATAATAAACATAACTTAATACAACAATTACAATTACTCATCGAATAATTCACCAAGCTCACTTAATAGCAAATAGTCTAAAATCATCTATTAAAAATGAACTAGACTTCTTTCTTTCATTTGGTTGAACAAACATGTACATGTGGTAGTGAACTTACCTGTAGAAACTGAACTCAAATTACTCAATTAAGTGTGGCACCTTGATAACGTCTTCCGGTAAGCTCTTCTTAAAACTCTTTACATAAATATAATAGTATAATTAGAATTTAATCTACCTAGAGATGCTATTTGAACCAATTGAACTTCTCAAACTTAAATTCCGCATGTGGCTAACTAGCAACTCATTAAAACCATCATTAAGCTAAAGTCAAATTTTAAGAAACTTAGCATTAAATATGTATAAGTTAAACCCCCCTGTAAATAGAAAAGAACAATATGAGGGATTGCATTTACCTCTTCTGATAATTAGGTGCATTTTACTTTTCAACAAAAGAAGCTTGAAGCACTAATTTGTTAATTTGTACCCAAAACAAACTCAAAATTTAAGAAAAAGTTTACTGCCAAAGTAAACTGGAACAATCTCATGTTCCATATAAAACAAATCCTATTATAAACTAATTAAGTTAGGCTTACGCACAACACTAGATGGACAAGACTAAAAAAATATAACTCAGTTTCTTCATTACAAAAGAAAACAAACCAGTTTTGCCGATCAAAGCTAAAAATCTCCATCGAAGCCATTAAATTAACATACCCATTTATTTTAAATCAACAAAACCTCACTAAATCTCGTGAAAAGAGTTACTAAGGAAGCAAGAGATTCAACATACCCAATTTAGGATGACGACTCAGGACGCAGGAACAAGTTACTCATCGGCAGAGTGAGTGGGTGTGGATTTTGAGCGGAAGAGAACAAGAGAGATGCGGCTACTAGTGGTGGAAGAAGAAGGAAAAAAACGGACCGTTGATTGAGAGCTTAAGGGTTTCTATGATGATATAAATCTTCTTAGAGGTTTAGTTTAAAAGAGACTTATTTGGGCTAACATACTAATTTGGATCTCTTAGTCCTCTAAGAAAATACTTATGACCCAATTGAAAAATAATATTTTTCCTTTCAGTTATATACTAAATAGATAAAAAAAATTATTTCTTCGCTTAACATTATTATGAGCTTACCGGTCCACGTTACCTGCCAAAAACATGTCAAATAATATATATCACTTTATTCATAACAAAAAAAAAACTTATTTAGCTCACTAAAAAATTAATAACTAATTATTAAATAATTAGCTCATAAAAAAATCAGGGTGTTACACCTTCACACACTTAACTGCTGCAATATCTTGAGTCCTGCGATCACGAAGACGAGCAAGTCTATAAATATCTAGTTCTCCTTCCTTAGAGTCCAACTTTTCGTACAACTACTTGTTCACCTTCCCTCGTGCTTCCCTTACGGCTTTCTTTGCTTGTCTTTTAGGCTCCTTGTATGTTTCTATGTTCTCATCACTCCAACTTGTCCCCAACGTTTTGTAGCAATCTCTTTTGTTCCTTATGGCTTGTTTCACCTCATCATTCCACCAAGACGTGTCCTTTTTAGGTGGCAAACATCCTTTAGATTCTCCAAGTACCTCTTTTGCAACTTTGTTAATGGTCAACTCCATTGATAACCACACATGATCCACATGTGTTTCATTATCAATACGTCATACATCTTCACCGACCATTTTGTGTGTAAATTTTTGTTGAAGATCTCCCTCAAGCCTCCACCACTTTATCTTTGGCTCCATGATATCATTTTTTTGGTATCATGCCTGTCCCAAATCAGGATAAAGGAGGAGGGTGATGTGGTAGGCGTGTGACGGCCAACAGTATCACCTAGTCACATCACCTGTCATTAATGTAGTTTCTAAATCTATAAATTTTAATTATTAAAATTGAATTAATTACCAACAAGGAGAATTTAACTTTTACGTTGGTTAACAAAAAATTGTTGACTTTTCACAACAAATTGAGACAGAGTTAGTATTATTTTTGTACATATTGTCAAAAAATAATCACTGGCAATTTTTCCGGTAAAAGTAAACCGCAGGCAGAAAATGTGGGTCGAAAAAATCAAAATTTTCATACTATATCAGTTTGGCACAGATAAAACAAGTTTTCAAACAAGTTAAAAATTTATACCAGTTTACACATTTTCAAATCACATTGTGTGGCACTGCATTGAAAATTGTAATAAAAATTTGGTACTGAGAAAAACAGGTCAACACAAGTGCAAAAACGCCATTTAGAGGCGCTTTTTTTTACACGTGCGGCGCTTTATGGCGCCTCTAATGAATAGTGCCGCAACGTGTTTTTAGAGGCGCTTCTCTGCAAAAAGTGCCTCCAATTTTTTTTTCGCTGGGCGCGCGGCGCTTCTTTCTCCAAAAGCGCCTCTAAATTTGAAAATCGAAGCGACATGTGCGGCGCTTTATTGAAAAAAGTGCCTCTTAATTTGAAAATCTTTGTGACGCGTGCGGCGCTTATTTGCTTAAAAGCGCCTCCAAATTTGAATTTAACGGATAATTTTAGAGGTGCTTTATAGGTTGAAGCGCCTCTGAAAATTTATTTTATTAAAAGTATTTGTATTAAAAATTTAGCTAGATTCCCTGTTTATAATACGTAAAAATACATAAATCTAACTCCATACAACCAAACATATCCGATAAAAACAGTACCATATCATCTATAAAAAAGCATAATGCACAATCAAATACGTGTTTAATTAAACATCCAATCAACATTCATACATTACAAATTGTTTGGCTGAGTAGTTTTTTCTCAACTTTGCAATACAACATCAAGAAAGTATCTTGACCATACATTTCTGATATCATTGAACTCTGCTAATGTGTATGGTTCACTTCTTGAACGCCATACCTCAAATGTATTGAAATGATCACAAATATATTTCAATTTAATTACAATATATATAAATAATAAATAACTTTGCAAACTCACTGATGGAGTATATGGGTCTGAGCCCCTGGACCCACATACTCAGAAGAACAGAAAGCACAAGACACCGAGTGGCGCCCACGTCGGCCAAGGGACCCCCGTCGGCCGAAAAGGGGTCAACTCAGATTATGGTCCTGAGCCCAAGGAACCCGGGTGCCCTCGTCGGCCGTGCCCTCGTCGGCCATGCCCTCGTCGGCCACGAAGACCTCACAGAACCGGATTTTATACTTACTCATTCGTACAGCCCATTAGTGGCTTTGTATTCGGCCCAGTAGCGGTCCAGTTGTAAATGGGCCTCCCAAGCCCAAGGCTTGGGAGCCCAGCCCGTGTTTTCTCTATAAATACTCCCCTTGGGAGTAGTTATAGGAGTTACAAATTCATCCTATTGAAGCATATTATTGCACTTCTCTCTCTAGCTCTCACTTCTCTCTAGATATACTCTATCATTTGGTGCTCTCGTTGAGAGCTAGAACAATCAAGTTAGCACCCTTCGTCGCTACCAAGCACAGCTAACCACTGATCATGGGAAGAACTAAATCAAACCGCAACCTCGTCAGCAAGGTCATCCCTGAGGACCAAGAGCACAGAGAGCACGACGAGGACGCCACGGCCGACCAGGTCGGCGGAGGGGACGTCTTCCAGGAGGCCTTCAACCTCACGGCGGACCTCCGCAACCAACTCAACGGTGGAGCCCCTGACGCCCGCATCGGCTTGGACAAGAAACGAGCTGAGAAGACGGACCACGCCCCGGCCCAGCCTACGGCCGCGGCCTCTCCGTTCGTGGATCCGCAGGTCCAGGCCGCGCTGTCGGTCATCATCGCCAGCCTGGCTCAGAATCCCACCGTCCTCAACGCACTCTTGCCAAGGACCGGGGGGAACGTCACTCCACCTCCTCAGCCCCAACCGTTGGCCGTCCAGATAGGCAACAATGAGGGGGTAATGGCTCAGGACACGGCGTCGTCCCACTCCCACCCTGCTTCCCCTCTTCGGCCTGGGCAGACCCCAGCGCGTGGAAAAGCCTCTGCCTTCAAAAGGCTAGGTGACACGCGCCGTCGTCCGGTTTCGGAGAGGATGGCAGGACGGATTGGTGAGCCTCGTCCTGGCTCGCCGAGGGAAAGCTTGGGGTCTGTGTCCCGGACAGCGGACCAGCCCCGCCCGGACAAGGGCAAGGGAAAGTTGCACGAGGATGACGTGCGTCACCAGATCAACGCGGCTCACAACGAGCGCATGAGGAACCAGCCGGACGCCGCTACGGCCGCCAGGGACCCCCGGGACGAGGTCATCGCCCAGCTGGAAAGGAGGCTGGCTCAGATGGAGGCCAAGCAGTCGGCCAACATCCCTACGGCCGGCGCCTCCAACGACGCTGGCCTCAACGCGTTCATGAACAAGGTTAGCGCCCTGGAGAGGGAGCTGGCCGAGGGGCGAGGTGACCCCATCATCCAGGTCAGGACCAGGACCCCTTTCACCAACAGGGTCCTCTCGGCCCCCATCCCGGAGAAGTACAGGGGAAACGCCATCAAGTCCTACGACGGCCGATCAGACCCCCAAGAACACTTCAGCCGCTATCAGAACAACATGCTGATGGTGAACGCGTCCGACGAATACCTCTGCCGTTGGTTCCTCTCTACTCTGGAGGGGCCAGCGTACGAGTGGTTCAACGCGCTCCCCGAAGGGAGCATCGACTCATGGCAGGATCTTGCCCAACGCTTCCTCACCCACTTTGCCGGGAGGAAGCGTGCAAAGAAGTATTTCACCCACCTCCTCTCCGTCAAGCAGCAGCATGATGAGTCCCTCCGGTCATTCATTGATCAGTGGACGAGGGAGACCGAAGAAGTCGAGGGGGCCGACGAGCGCACCCTCCTCGCCTTGTATCAGGGTGCCCTCCGCAGCTCCCCGTACGCTAGGAGCCTCATCACCGACCCCCCGAGGTCGTACGCCAAGGCGCTCCACAATCACAAGAGAGAGGGGGGCCATCCCTCCAAGAAGACAAATCCTTCGCCGGCCCCGGGTCCGTCCCCGGCCGGCCAGGGTGCCCAGGGCCGTCACGGCTCTGGTGGACAGAGTAAGAAAGATCGCCACTGGCGGCCGAGGTTGGAACGGACGGGGGTTACCCTCACTCACCCGGTCAGCATCATCCTCGACTATGCCGAGAAGTATGGCCTCATCGAGCAGGCCCCTCGGCCGGCCGAGGAAGTCCTTGCCATCCAGCAGGGCGGCACATACTGCCGGTTCCACAAGAACTCGTCGCACAACACCGACGATTGCATCACACTGAAGAAGGCCATCGAGCGCCTTATTCGCCAGGGGGAACTCTCCCAGTTTGTTAAAGGTGGCCCACGCAAAAACACATGGGTAAACACCGGCAAACATGGGGGCGAACCCTCTGCGAAGAAGCGGGAGATTGGTAGGCTCAGCGACGACGAGGACTTCGAAGAGCCCCCGCCAAAGAAGAATCACATTCACCTCATCGTAGGTGGAAACACTGGGGGGGACTCCGCCACTCAGAGAAAGAAATGGGCCCAATCCCTCTACATTGGGGAGGTGTCCCACGTTCCCCCCCAGCCGAAGAGGCAGCGGACGGAGGCGATCACCTTCACCGACAAGGATTTGCCTCCGGGTACGGAATCACACAGGGACGCCCTCGTCATCCGGTGTGAGATCGGTGACTCCATCATCCACCGCACTTACATCGATACGGGGAGCTCCGTCAACGTGATGTACCTGGATACCTTCAGGCAGCTGAAGCTGGACAGAGCTCTGCTGAAGCCGATCAAGACACCGTTATCCGGCTTCACCGAGGACTCTATCGACGCCGAGGGCACGATAGTCCTCCCCGTGGAGGTCGGTGACGGCCCCCACCGCGCCAAGATTGACATGGAGTTCATGGTGGTCAACCTCCAGTGCGCCCACAACCTGATCTAGGGGCGGCCAGCGCTGGAGGACTTGGAGGCCATCATCTCCATGAAGCACTTATGTCTGAAGTTCCCCACCAATGACGGCATCGGCTACGCCATAGGAAACAAGAGGATAGCCAGGGCGTGCTACCTCAAACTGACGAGGCCGGCCGAAAGGGAAGGCCAGAGGATAGACACCATCACGGCAGCCGTTGCCGAAGACGAGGAGAGGCCACATGCGGAGCCGGCCGAGGAGGTCGAGGAAATCCCTATGGATACCTCCCGGCCGGAGTGGGTTCTCAGAGTCGGGAAGCAACTCCCTCAGGACCAACGAGACGCCATCCTCCTTGTCCTGCGGTCATACGCCGTTGTCTTCGCGTGGGGCCCGGACGACATGCCAGGCATCAGCCGCCAGGTGATTACTCACCGGCTGACCGTCGATCCGGCCTCCACGCCCATCAGGCAGAAACATCGCTACTTGTCCGCCGACAGGCGGGACTTCGTCAAAGGGGAGGTCGCCATGCTCCTCTCAATCAAACACATTAAAGAGGTGAAGTACCCGACGTGGCTGGCCAACGTCGTCCTCGCCCAGAAACCGCCAACATTCAGGATGTGTGTTGATTACACTGCCCTGAACAAGGCGTGCCCCATGGACCCGTTCCCTCTCCCCAACATTGATCAGCTGGTGGACGAGACGGCGGGGTGCGAGCTGATGTCGTTCCTTGACGCCTTCAGAGGGTACCACCAAATCTCCATGCATGAAGATGACGCTGAGAAGACGACATTCATGACCCCAGAAGGAATCTTTTGCTACCTCGTCATGGCCTTCGGACTCAAAAACTCTGGCGCCACCTATACTAGGATGGTGGCCAAGATCTTCAGAGCGGTCCTTGGCCGGACGATGGAGGCATACGTCGACGACATGATCGTCAAGAGCAGGCAGGCCTCCTCCCACGCCGACGACCTCAGGGAAATCTTTGAAATCATGAAAGAGTTCAAGCTCCGCCTCAACCCCAAGAAGTGTGCCTTCGGCGTCCAGGGCGGCAAGTTCCTCGGCTACATGGTCAGCCGGAAAGGCATCGAGATAAACCCGGAGAAGACGCAGGCCATCATCAACATGGATCCGCCCCGCAACGTCAAGGAAGTATAGCGACTGACGGGGCGCCTGGCGGCCCTGAACCGTTTCCTCTCCAGGTCGGCCGAGAGGGCACTTCCCTTCTTTCAGATCATGCGTAAAGCCAACAACTTCAAGTGGACGACAGAGTGCCAGGAAGCATTCGACGAATTGAAAAGGTACCTATCGTCCCCACCCGTGCTCTCCAAGCCCAAAGCCGGCGAAACCCTCTTCTTGTACTTAGGGGTGAGCACCTCGGCCATCAGCTCTGTGCTCATCCGTGAGGACAAAGGGGTGCAAAAGGCCATCTTCTACATCAGCAAGACACTCAGGGAGGCCGAGCTCAGGTACTCCCCCATTGAGAAGACGGTGTTGGCCATCGTCCATATGGTGAAGAAGCTGGGACACTACTTCCAGGCCCATGCCGTCCATGTGCTAACCCAGCAGCCTCTCGGCGCACTCATGAGGAGCCCCATTAGCTCCTCTAGGATGGTGAAATGGGCGATCTTCCTCAGCCAATTTCAAATTGAGATCAAGCCAAGGCCATCTATCAAAGGGCAAGCCTTGGCCGACTTCGTCACTGAATGCACAACAAGGGAGACGGCCGTCGCCAACCCCGGGCCGGAGCCGGACGATACATGGATCCTATTCACTGACGGCTCGTCGGCCGCAAAATCATGCGGTGGCGGCGTCGTCCTCATATCCCCTGAAGGATTCAGAGCTTACTATGCCATCCGCTTCAGCTTCAGGGTATCCAACAACGAGGCTGAGTATGAGGCCCTCCTCAGCGGTCTCAGACTCGCCGCCGGCCTCAAGGCCAAGCACCTCAAAATCAAGTGCGACTCCAAACTGGTAGTGGGCCAGGTGGAGGGATAGTACGAAGCAAAGGAAGGCCGGATGAAGCAGTACAAACAAGCAGCAGAGGAGCTGGTAAAGGCGTTCGAAACCCACGAGATCACACAAATCCCAAGGGCCGAGAACGCCGAGGCCGACATCCTCTCCAAACTCAGCTCGGACACCCCGGAGCACATCTCCCAGTTGGCCAAAATCGAGGAGTTGAGCATGTCCAGCATCCATGCCAGCCCCGTCTTGTGCGTCCAACAGCGACCAGAGGACTGGATCTCCGACATCGTCACCTTCATCACGACGGGGGAGCTGCCCCCGGACGAGGAGAGAGCCAAACTTGCCAAACTCAGGGCCCCAAGCTACACCATCGAAGATGGCAGACTCTACAAACGATCCTATAATGGCACTCTCCTCCGATGCCTGCACCAGGACGAGGCCGACATGGCCATGGAAGAAGTTCATTGTGGCGTCTGCTCCTCACACCAGGGCCCTTTTAGCATGTCCCGACGCCTCGTCGTCCAGGGCTTCTTCTGGCCGACGATGGCGCGAGACTGTGCGGACCTGGCCAAGAGGTGTACCACGTGCCAGGTACTCCAGAAGGCCCCTGGTCGGCCAGCCGTCAACTACGCCCCCGTCAGCACCGCAATTCCATTCTCCAGATGGGGGATTGACCTGGTCGCCCCCCTGCCCAGAGCCACCGGGAACAACCGCTACATCATCGTCGCCGTCGACTACTTCACCAAGTGGGTCGAGGCGGAACCCCTGGCCAGCATCACGGGGGCCAGATGCCAAAAATTTGTTTACAAGAACATCATCACACGCTTTGGCGTCCCCCAGGAGATTATATCAGACAACGGCACCCAATTCGAGGCAGCCCCTTTCCAGGAGCTCCTCCGGGAGTTTGGGGTGAAGCATCGTTTCTCCTCCGTTGCCTACCCCCAGGGCAACGGGCAGGTCGAGAACGCCAACAGAACAATCATGGAGGGGCTGAAAAAGAAACTCCAGGCCGCAGGAGGTAGTTGGGTCGACGAGCTCCCCAACATCCTGTGGTGCTACAGAACCACGCCGAGGAGGGCGACAGGTGAAACACCTTTCGCCCTGTGCTACGGCTTTGAGGCGAAGGCGCCCACGGAAGTTGCCATACCCAGCCGACGAGTGGAACAATACGAGCCTGACGCCAACGAAGAGAACATGAAGATTGACCTACACCTGGTCGATGAGAGGCGTGAGCAAGCTTACGTCCGAGCAGAGAACTACCGGCGTCAAGTAAAATCATACTATGACACCAAGGTACGTTCCCGGGAATTTCAGGTGGGGGACTACGTCCTCCGCCGAAGGGAAGCAAGCCAGCCGACAGAGGGTGGCAAGCTAGCATCGAAGTACGAAGGGCCCTACATCGTCAGTGCCGTGGTCAAACCCGACACCTACAAGCTTAAACGCCCGAATGGGTCCAATGTACCACGAACGTGGAATGTACACCATCTGGTGAAGTTTTATCAGTAATTCGAAGGAGGTGCAGACGGCGAAGCCCTCACCCCTTAACGGGTTACTGATTGAACGCCACCCTCGGCCTCGAGCCACTTATGAATAAAATCATGTTCCTCTTGATTTGTTCTCTGGAATTTAAAGAAAAAACCATTAGCAGGTGCCCTCATCAGCCACCTTAGAGCAAAAGGCTCAGGCATGGCCGACGGGGCCCCTTGCACTTGTAGCCTACGATCGACAAGATCAGGCGTTCCATTGTATTTTGTATCAGCGAAGGGCTCAGGCCTAGCCGAGAGAGCACATCGTCCTGGCCCCGTAAGCCTAGAAGTGAAACGCTCAGGTATGGCCGACGATGTCCCCAGGACGCGAGGGGCCCGCAAACGGCCCACGTCTTGAAACGGGAAGCTCACCGCGTCGTCCACGCGCCAGATCGCAGGACGACAGGCCTGAAATCATGGCCGAGGTGACAAAATCCCAAAACTCAGGGATGGGCAGTGACAGCCGTTGGAAACCGACCAAAAGTCTAGCCCGCGTCATAAATAGGCGACGGGACCCGCCCTGAGATCACGGACGTTATAAACGAAGTCCGAACCGGCCGAAGGATGAGCACACCCTTCGGCCGAAGCCTGAAAGAAGGATACTCCCCGAAAACGGAATCAAATATATATATATATATATATAAGGGGAAAAGAGGGAAGTCGACGGCCGTGCACACTAGCCGGCCTCGAGCAATGAAAAAATAAAATCCCCACAACTCAGGCCCAACTAGGCCAAGTACATATCAGTTGAACACAAGTATAGTACCACTAACAGGTGACATGGACGATACGTCCACACATCACAAGGGAATGGTCAAGGCCGAAGCATACACCTGTAAAACCCTAACCGGATCGGTTGGGTGACACGCGAGAGGTAACCTTCATCGGCCACAGCCCTTTGAAGCACCAACGCTTGGTATGAAATGAAGAATCACAATCCTGAGGATGACCAGGACGAAGCGGGCACTTATCACACCCGCGGAAGAATCAAGCAATCAAGAAACAATCCCTACTGGCCACAGCATCCCGGATGGCCGATACAGGCACTGAAACCCAGGCTGTTGGTCAGGCGAAAGTTCTTTGGGGATTTGCCCAAGTGTTTACCAAACACTTAGAGAAAATTCTGAGGAAAAAAGTTCCTCAAGAAGGAACTATGTCTTAGCCGATGAAGGTAGGGCCATCTCTTTGGGAAAGCAAGGGGCACCCTCATCGGCCACAAGCCAGACCTTGGCCGATGAGGGTAGGGCCATCTCTTAGCCGGCAGCGGTACCGCAAAGAAGGAACTATGTGTCACATTTATACTTAGAAAAATCTCCAAGTACTTAAATGGAGAAACTCTAGACGAAGCGGGTGCCTGTACACTCCAAGGCCGTTAGCTACCTACGCCTTGCATGTGTACTTAGAAAAAACTCTAAGTCCAAAAAAGTAAGTTCAAAGTACCCTTATCGGCCACAACACAAGGATCCAGGCCGACCTTCCTGATCAGATCAGGAACGAGGGAACACGACGACCATGAAAGACATTGGGCCGACAACGACATTGGTTCAACACTTAGGAAATCTCCCAAGGCATTTGTCAATAATGAGGAGAAATCCAATACCAGGACGATGAGAACACCCATCCACTTGAAGTTAAACACTTAGAAAAATTCTAACAAAAAAGAAGAATGGGACAACGCCAGGACGGAACGGACACCACGGTCAGGGACGGAAAGGGAAGCAACTACGTGGACCCAAAATACTTAGGAAATTTTTGAATAAATCCTAAGTGTTATGATAGTAAAGAAACACCGGACAGGCCGACCAAGCCACCAGGCCGGAAAGAAAGCAACTACGTGGACCCAAAACACTTAGGAAATTTTTTAATAAATCCTAAGTGTTATGATAGTAAAGAAACGACGGCCAGGCCGACCAGGCCACCGGACAGGATGGACTACCTCACGGACGTAGCAGACACTCGCGGGTGACCCAAGTTGTAACCTTTACACTTAGACAAATTTCAGAATTGAAATGGCAAAGGGCAATAAGCATACAAGGAATTCAAAGCCGAGCAGGACAGCAAAAATTTTCATTCATAATCAATTCAGTACAATGGGGGGCGCTTCGGCCATTACATCAATTCGGCAAAAATGAAAAACTAATTACAAGGGAGCGGGGAGTAGCCGATCAAGCTTCTTGAGCGCCTCCATCCTCGGCTGGCTCTTCGACATCTTCGGCTCCCTCCTCGGCCTCAGTCTCCTGGCCAGCGGCAGCCGCAGAACTGGCGGCATCGTCCAGGAAGTCAAACTCTGTGTAATCCGGCTCGCCGAGGCCGGAACTCTCAATGGGCGACTTCCGCTCCGACAGAGGAAGCTTGGCCTGCTCTCCGGGATCTTTCATCAGCTTGGGAAGCTTCAAGTTCCGCCTAGCCCACCCGGAGGTATAATTCATGGCCTTAAGAGCACGAGATAGCCGCCGACACAGGAGCCTCTGCATCCGCTCTTGGCCCATGTTATAATACACGGCCATCTCCCTGCTGAAATACTCCTGGCCGGCGGGGGAGTTCATCCCCCAATTTTCAAGCTTAGCGGCCACCACCTCATAGCACCAGGAGAGCCGCTCATCGGCCTTCCACCCCTCTGCCAGGAACTGCTTAACGGCCTCATTAGCGGCCTTCACAGCGGCAGCCTCGGCCTCAGATTTTGCCTTCACGGCTTCATCGTTTTTGCGCCGCTCGGCCTCAAGCGCTATTTTGCCTTCAGGGCATCGTCCCTGGCTGCAGCGGCCTCGTCGGCCTTCTGTTGCAAGGCCTTGGCATCCTCCCAGAGCCGATCCAAGCAAGCTACCGCCTCATCGGCCGAGGCAGCTTTCTGCTCAAGCTCTTTCAGACGAGCTATCTCCCGGTACTGCCTCTTGTGGCTCTCCATGAGCATGAAGGCACCCTGCACACAAAAAGGCAAACAGAACTCAGGCAAATGATTCCACCCGGACGACGAGGAAAACGATAAATAAAAGGAAGGGAACTTACTTGGACGAGGAGGTCCATCCCGCCTTCATACACCTTGACGTCCCCAAGCCTCTTGAGGTAGGCCCGATCTTTGGCCGGCATGGCCTGGGCCAGCACATCGTGGCCGAGGACGACGTCATCAAAAACACCCCCGCCAACGGGGTATTCCACCATCTTCTGGTAGGTGGCACCGGCAATCTCCTTGTCGGCCCTCTTCGTCCGTGGCTCCTGGACGAGAGGAAGCGAATGGGCAGCATCGCTAGGAGCAGCAGTGAGGTCCACAACAGGACCACTATCGTCCACACTGGGGACGGTCAGAGTGCCGGCCTCAGTAGCCTGGGAAGGAGACGGTGCCCTCTTCGTCTTCTTAATGACGTTCAGGCCGGCCTCGGTCAATTTCTTCTGGCCGTCAGTGGGAGGCCTCTTCTTTTTGGACTGAGCAGGCTTTGGGGCCGCACCAGCAGTAGCCTCCCTCGGCCGCGGCACGTCTGGCCGCCTCGGCCGCCTTTGCAGCCAACTCCTCGGCCGCCTTGGCCTTGGCTATAGCCATGATGGAACGACGATCCATGACAAAATCTACACAAAGGAAAAACAACAGATTAGCAAGGCAAAAGAACAAATCATAAAGGAAGAAAGCCGAAGAAATAATTACCATCGGCCTCAGCAGGAATGCCCAAATCCGGGCCGTCGGCCTCTTCGAAGGTGGTGGTCATCCTCGAACAGAGTTGGATATCGTCCTCCTTATCGCCATATACATGGTATCTTAAGAAGCCGAGGGCGGTCATCTTGTATTCGGTGATATAATCCTTCACGCTCCTCGGCCCCCCTTCCAAGAAAGCCTCCACCTGAGCGTCCAAGATAGAACTCTTCGACGGGTCATGCAAATTGAACCTCCCGGTATGGCCGAGAGAGGGAAACTCGGTACCATTCTCACCAAGGGATACAAAAACGAACTTGCTCTTCCACCCATGAATGGACGAAGGCAAGTCCGTGAAGCTCCTCTTCTTCGGCAGCTGTTGGAGAGTAGCATAGGCCGCACAATTTTTGTGGCTTCCTCGGCCTATCTGATACAGGTTCATAAACAGAGCCGTCGTCGGCCTGTAGCCCAGCTCCTCACAGCGGAGCAAAAACCCCACCATCAATGAGTAACTGTTCGGCGTCAGCAAGGCCGGAGGGAGCCCCACCATGTCAAGGTATTCGGTGATGAAGGGGTGAAGGGGAAACCTCAGCCCCTTGGCGAAACTCATCGGGTATACTCCAAAGTATCCCGGTGGCGGATGAAGAACATGGTCCGTCGGCCTGGGTGCCCTAACCCGCCCGAACGGCCCCACGTACATCTGGGCAACCAAGTAGTCGGCCGCGCTGCTCTCCGGCTTGATCAGGAAGATGTTTGTGAGATCCAGGTAGGAGATGCCCGGCCCACTCTTCGGCCTCTTTATTCTCTTTGGCTTATCTGCTCCCTTCACGGCAGACACCGGTCTCGGGCATGGAATAACAGCGGAAGTGGACGCCCCGTCCACCACTCGGGACGCACCTGCGTCCTCACCTTTTGAAGACGAGGCGGACTCCTCGTCCTCGACTTCGTCGTCCACCGGCTCTCCGGACTTGTAAGGACTTAAGTGTTGTATCTCCTCCTCGAACTCCTCAAGCACCTCATAGTCGAGTGACCTAGTGGAGGGCTGGTCATCGTACGGATAGTAGTCTTCGTTCAAGCTCTTCATCATAACAATTACTACGAGCCTAAGGGGAATAACTTAGGATCTAAGGGTGTTCAAGCGCCTAACACTAGATCACTAGCCTAGGAAGCAAAGTATGCAAAGTACAGAAGATGGCGATGAACACTAACCTTGAACACGAAGAACACGAAGAACAAGCTTGGGAGTTTATCTCTCTAGAAATTTGGCCAGCACTTCGACAACTCAGAATGCAAATGAGTTTTCTCGTCGGAGGGGGAGGGGTATTTATAGAACCCCCCACCCAACGGTCACTACACGTGGCACCCTCCTAATGGCCACATCAACGGACATCAATGGGAGGCCACCACGTCACCAACGGGCCAAGCTACATATCAAGAGCCCACTAACGAATCAGACTCTACGGCCTACACACTGGTCGGCTTCACAAGTGCCAGCAAGCGCCCACAACGGCCTATTTGCTTGCCAAATTCACAAATGCCAACAATAAGGAGATGACAACGGCCAGGAGTGTCATGAACGCCCATCGGCTCCCCGTAACGACCCTTGAAGATAACTCTCTACAAGCGATCTGCGCACAAGGGTTCTCCCACAGGGTTACCTTGGCCAGAAAATCGCCATGAGGGTTGGATTCAGGGGGACTACGGAGAGGCCGCTTCGGCCAGGGACTCAAGCAACTCCTTCACCCCTAACACTCTTCGGCCTGAAGCAGTGGGGGACTGGGGGACTACACCGGCCTCAACAAAACAAAAAGGAAAAATGCAAAGAACAACGTAACCACAAAGCATTGCCACATCGTCCATGTATCACACTGCGCCTCGTCGGCCAAAGGCACACAACGTCATCAGCAACGGCCAACTGGCCACCTAAGGCAAGGACACTCATCGTCCTCCGCCAACAGTTAATCATGATGGGCTCTTCGGCCAAGAACACGAAAGCCAATCAGCGACGGCCAAAAGGAGTGCGCAAACACCCTCATCGGCCACCCAAAGGAAAGGACGCCATCGTCCTCGAAACAAGGTTCAACCTCAGTGGCCTCGTCGGCCCAAATGTAAACTTCAACCATCAACGTCCAAGAAAGGGAAAGCGCGCCTTCAACGGCCACCATTGAAACAGGACACTCATCGTCCCCAAACGAACACATCGAGGAAACAACGGCCTCCCCGCCCACAGCGAGGAGCAGGTATCGGCCAAAGCACAGAACAGGATCACCAAAATGGAAACAGCGCCAACGCCGCAACAGCTAACGGCCTGGGAATGCCCGCATCGGCCAAAAGCACTAAAGCACGGGAATCTACTCTCCTTCACTTCGTCTACGTCTCAGCTTAGAGAGTGGGGGACTCCTGATGGAGTATATGGGTCTGAGCCCCTGGACCCACATACTCAGAAGAACAGAAAGCACAAGACAACGAGTGGCGCCCACGTCGGCCAAGGGACCCCCGTCGGCCGAAAAGGTGCCAACTCAGATTATGGTCCTGAGCCCAAGGAACCCGGGTACCCTCGTCGGCCGTGCCCTCGTCGTCCGTGCCCTCGTCGGCCATGCCCTCGTCGGCCACGAAGACCTCACAGAACCGGATTTTATACTTACTCATTCGTACAGCCCATTAGTGGCTTTGTATTCGGCCCAGTAGCGGTCCAGATGTAAATGGGCCTCCCAAGCCCAAGGCTTGGGAGCCCAGCCCGTATTTTCTCTATAAATACTCCCCTTGGGAGTAGTTATAGGGGTTACAAATTCATCCTATTGAAGCATATTATTGCACTTCTCTCTCCAGCTCTCACTTCTCTCTAGATATACTCTATCACTCACAATTTATTCATGCCTTTCCAATATCATGATTTTCATAGTATGATATTATTTCCCACATGAATCTCATGATATAATATCCATATTCAGTACTTCCGGTTTGTTGTGCAACCTATATAGTTCACATCACATGTATAAGAATCAAAATTCTATTTCAAGATTACTTTCCTAAGATTAATTGTAGGATAGAAAGGATGGAACATACCTTCACACTATTTCATTTAATTGGTTTACCACTACATTTTTGTGCAGATGCAACCCTGTACATTCTACAAATTCAAACAAACATTATGTTTACATATATACATGTGTTTATATATTAATATGTAAATTAAGTTTATTCAATCAAATATATAATACTAACTTTGTTAAGTCTCTTTGAATACTAATGCTAGAAGAACTCGACATGGAATCAAAAATATATCCCTTATCGATCATAGGGCAAATGACAAGCAGAATCCAATGATACTTATATTGAATAAAATAACACAATAAATAAATAACGTATCACAAGAATTAGAATGGAGATATATTGTATATGTTTTACCCTTCATGGCATGGAAGGAAAATGAATGACTTTTCAAAGAACCCTATCAAAGCATGTTTCAAGTAAGTCATTGTGCCCTTTTTGTCCAATTTATAATGTTCAAAAGAGCACAGGTGAGGGCACAAAAAGCCAATGTCGTCACGGCCAAGCTCAACTAACTTTTCTTTTAAACAACTGCACATACATAAATACTATCACACTTAGAGCACCTAAAAAACATTTACTTAATTTAAAAGTAATGTATATTGAATACTTACATCAAGAAAGTCTGAATGATACAGATCTCAAGTGAGTCCCCCTCAAGAAATCGAGACAACTCATCACGATCAATTGTAGCCCCAAACGGACGATTTTCCTGAAAACAGAACACATATGTAGAAAGATGGACAGAGAACTTACAATTTTCAAGATCAAACCACTGCAATGCCTCGTGTAACTCCAAAACATCATCTGTAAGAGTATCAAGTATGCTCTCACTGACTAACGGGCATATGGAAGGTGCAACCGTTACTTTTGGAGGATCTCTCTCAACAAATGGTGTTTGCTTCTTCTTCATCTCTTTTTTTTTTGTGTTGAAATTGTGGTTCCTAAAAAAAATCAACAACAACACGATACACATATATAAATATATACATAAATTACACTTAATAAGGTAGTATAAGGTTACTACTATTTAGTTACCTCCCCCTCAAAAATCACCAACCGAGCTGGCCACTGAACAAGAAAGTGTAAGACATTTATTCTTGTAAACAAAAGATTTTTTCAACTAACATTGTTTTATGTCACCCAATTTCACAGAAAAATAATCTCTCTAAAAAAATTTGAAAAAAATGAATATTTTGGCATAGATCATTATCCTAATAAATTGTGTGATGAATACAAAACGTCGTTCGGAAAAACCCATTTTTACACTATACAGAATGAATGCCTAGCAGCACTATGTTTACCTTTTTTGCTAGTGCCAAATATTTATTGGCACTGTCAGTGTCAAACAATATGAAATGAAAGTGTGTATAAAAATTATTCTATTTTTTGGCACTGTCAATTTTTGTGTGTGTATGTGGACATTTATATTTCATAAAATTGATTTTTTTAGTAACGCTTTTCATCCTTCGCACAACAGTATATAGGCAAAAATTATTAGTCCAAAGGATTTTGAAAATATATACAAAAAGTATAGAAAAATGAACTTGTTTGAAAATATTTCTATTTGTGATAGACATTAATAGTATGTAGAATTGGAATTTCTGATTGATATTGTATTTATTTTCAAACATCGGGACTACATTTCAATAGGATACATTTTGTTGAGATTTATTCCTTCAACCTGTAGGTCCAACACACGACCCAAGGGTTTCGAATGGAAAATAAGGCGAAACAGATGAAGAAACAAGCAAGGAGGGTCCAATAAGAAGTCTTAATGCACTGAAAGAGTTACAAAGTCGAGAGGTCGTTCGTCTCTCGCTATGCTATGAGCTGTTACAATGCTATAATACTAGAGTGCTAAGTCCTCCCCCCCCTTTACAATGAAATAAATGCTACTATTTATACCACCAATGGATAGTTGGATAAACCGATGTGGCGAGCTGTGGATGGCTCGATCCCAACCACCAAATCTTCTGCATTAAATGCGCAATCACCATATCTGCTGTATTAAATGCGCTTCCCGTCAGGATCTTGGCCTCCCACCAAGTGGTGGGGACGTTCATCCCCATGAGCTTACCTCCTGTTTCCTGCTGGGATCTTGTCTTCCCGTCTAAAGGTGGGGACGTTCGTCCCCATGAGCTTGCCTCATGTTTCCTACTGGGATCGTGGCTTCCTGCCAAGGGATGGGTACGTTCGTCCCCATGAGCTTGCCTCATGTTTTTTGCTGGGATCTTGACTTCCCGCTTAAATGTAGGGACGCCCTTCCCCATGAGCTTGCCTCCTGTTTCCCGCTGAGCCCAAATCCCTGCAAGACGAACGTCTCGTGCTGCTCTTGGGTCAAGGTATCTGCCAACGCTAGGATACGTACGTTCCCTGGACATTTGTGTTGAGGCTTAGTCCCGTTGGGGACGAACCTCACCAGGATAAGCGGGAGGGTAATCCGTTGTCTTGGACCTTCTGGGGACGTTCGTAGGGCGGGACTTGAGGGTTTTATGGGCCATTAACCCAACAAAAGTCTCCCACTTCTGATGTTTCTAGCTGTTTAGTCTCCAAATGAGGAGCTAAACTTCCATTTCTTGGTTTTGCTCTTGAAGCTTGTTGATTATTAAAGTTGTGAGTTATTTTCTTAACTTCTCTCCTTGAATATTAGTTCTTCCCTTAATCTATTTCTATATTAATGTTGGGAGTGTTGCTAAGATGACAATTAGTCAACATCTCAATATTAATTATTACTAGAAACGATCAACGAACCGATGGTTAATCGTTGATGGTTTCACAAGTAAGTAACTTCGGTTTATTAATGCACGGTCGTGGTTAATAAACTTAAGAGGAAATAATTTTGTTGGTTAAACTGAAACCATTGTGTTTAGGTTATCAATCTCAATTGATTTCATCAAGGAGTTAGAAAGATTAAATGGTACTATTAAATCGGTATAAGGCGTTGTTCTATATTTGATTAATAGTAAGGGTTATTAATGAACAGTCGTTGTTAATAACTACCCTCGATAAATTGGATATACTCCTCGATTGAGTATTCGAGAGGGGATAAGTTATAGATATAACAAGGATCGACTAAATTCATCAACAAGTGGAAAGTAGCAAAACCAAGTTCCTTTTATCTTTGAATTAAAACACATATAAGTTGTTCATCTTAGTTTCTTATTAAATTAAATCATTCAACCCCAAAACCCCCACTTTAATTACTAGTTTCACATAAAAAAGAAAAGTATTCCCTTCCCTGTGGATACAAATTCTATTACGCTATACTACGCATAAGTGTTAGTATTGAATTTATTTTGACGCACTACGACAAAGTGCTCGTCAGAGATGCTTGTCTCCAGACCCTCGGTCTCTGAAGTGGAGATGCTCGTCTCTGCTATGATACTCCTCCCCTAGATTCATGACCTTATCTGCACAGTGAGCCTGATCGTACCCTAGACACGATGGCGCTGAGGGGCCGATCGTACTGCATAAGACGGTGGTCGTCATCCGGGAGGCATGGAGATACAATGGTGCTGAAGGGCCATCCGTACCGCGAATGATCTCGGTTTACCGCCACTTTGTGGAGGTGGCGTCTCCTGCGTCAGTACTTGGCATTCATCTCGTGGTGGGTATGAACGTCCCTGGGTAATTGGTTCCAAATGTGCTGGCTGGCCGCCCTAGGTGCCCCGAGCATTGGAACCGTATGTCGCACCGTGGGGATGATTGGCCTTTTGGCGGGCAATTTCCGTTTTTTTACGTCACTTTCCTTCCCCCTTTGATCCTAAAGCTCATGGGTTCAATGCATCTTTCATCGAAGCTCATGTAGGGGCTCTGAGGTACCATGAGGAGAAGCAGGAGGAGGACGAGCGGAAGCGGGCCAACGAGGCTGAAGGCAACTGACGATTCCTTCAGGGGACGTTCCTCTGAGCAGCGGCCGAGTTTGATTTTACATGATATCGCACCAAAAGGAAAAGAAAGAAAATAAAGATAAAAAGATAAGCTATGATAAAAAGATCATATAAAAAGAGACGAATATACATAAAAATGATAAAATAAAAAGGATACAAATAATGCTTATATATATATATATATATATATATATATATATATATATATATATATATATATATATATATATATATATATATATATATATATATATATATATATATATATATATATATATATATATATATATAAGGATAAAAACAAGGAAAAAAGATGAGGGGAAAAGATGATACGAGATCACTCATCCACACGAATACCCGTCCTCCACTTAGCTCTCTCCAAAGTCATGCCCTCATCCAACCCCAGAAGAAGCATATCACTTCGAACTCCCCTAACCCACGTTTGTTTGGGTCTTCCTCTCCCTCTCTTCCCTGCCTCTTCTCCACACATCTCAACTCGTCTGACAGGTGCATCACTCGGTCTTCTACGCACATGACCAAACCACCGTCGGCGTGACTCCTTCATCTTGTCTTCAATAGGTGCTACTCCCACCATTTGTCTGATTGTCACATTCCTCACGCGGTCCTTTCTAGTATGCCCACACATCCAACGCAGTATGTGCATCTCTGTCACACTCATCTTTTGAATGTGATATTGTTTCACTGCCCAACACTCTACGCCATACAGTAATGCGGGCCTTATTGTTGTCCTATAAAATTTACCCTTCAGTCTAGTCGGCATACCTCGATCGCATAACAATCCTGACGCACTCTTCCACTTCATTCACCATGTTCTGATTCTATGAGATACATGTCCATCTAACTCACCATCCTTCTGAATTATGGAGCTCAAGTAACGAAACATATCGCTGACTGGTATCTCCTTACCATCCAGAGTAATTCCGCTATTACCATTGCTTCTACCTCCACCAAACTTGCACTCCATGCACTCCATCTAGCTCCGACTTAGTTTGAAACCCTTATTCTCCAATATTTGTCGTCATGCTTCCAACTTTGCTTTAAGACCTGATTGCGTCTCATCAATCAATACAATATCGTCAGCAAACATCATGCACCACGGTATATAGTCTTGAATTAACTTCGTAAGTTCATCCATGGCTATGGAAAATAAGAAAGGGCTCAGAGCTGATCCTTGGTGCACTCCGATAATAATAGGGAACTCTTCAGTCCTCCCTACACTAGTACGGACACTTGTAGTACAATCCTCATATATATCCATGATGATGTTGATATACTTGCGTGATATGCCTTTTCTAGTTAAGGCCCATCAAAGAACTTCTCGAGATACCCTACCATATGCCTTTTCTATGTCAATGAACACCAAATGCATGATAAAGGGGGATGGTGTTGTGGTAGGCATGTGACGGCCAACAGTATCACCTAGTCACATCACATGACATGGATCAAAATATTTTATTAAAATAAATTAAAGAAAAAATGATATGAAAATAGGTAAAATGGTTGTCTACAATAACTTCAATCGATTCAATCAGAAAAACAACAACAATCTTACAACCTTACTTATTTTGATTATTACATCACTGAGTGCGTGAAATGAAATCTCATATATTTGGTGAAAATCTCATTGATAAAATTAAAAAATAGAAAAATTCAACATCATATACCATGGAGTTTATTATGTATGCACAAACATGGACCGATGTATTCATGATTGCTTAGATTTTTATATACTATATGTAGAATCGATTTTATACAGGAATGCTGGATGCACTATTAAACTGCACAAAAGCACTTGTTGTACTACACTTTATCAATATTTTTATAATGAAATATTCTTCATAATTACTAAAACATCACCACACACAAAACTAAAACACCACCAAGTTTTCGACTTAAAATTAAATTTGATCTCATCAGCGCATCCATTTTTAGGCCTGTGATCGATCTGGTCTGTGTCAAGATTTTGCTTAATTCGAAAATTAACAGTATGATCTCGAGTTATGAAAATCAGGGACCGGAACAAGACTCACTATATTCGATCTGAGTCGGATTTTGATAGCTTAGATGTAGTCTGGGTTTGGTCCGGGTTCGGGTAGGGCAAGTAAAAGCCCGAACATGAAATTGACAACTTATCCTTTTATACTTTCAAACATATTTTCAAATAAAACTTCTTAAAAATACAAACTATAAATATTAAAACATGTATTACCCCCTCCGTCTCAAAATGATTTGCAAAGTCAACATTTTTTGGTCAACCAATGTTAAAGTTAAATCCTCCTTATTGATAATAAATTCAATTTTTAACAATTAAAATTTAGGGATTACATATTAAGAAACTACATTAAAACCTCTTCAAAGTTGCAAACTCAAAATTAAAATATAATTAAAAATTGATATCCTAATTAAGTGAATAAAATGAAACCGGTTGATCAAGAAAAGTCAATTTTGCAAATTAATTTGGAACGGAGGTAGTAGTCTTCAAAATTATCAGCAACTCAAATCCAAATAAAATAATTTATCTTAATTTTGAGTTTAAGTTACATAAAAATGTGATTAAAGTTCTTAAGAATATATTATTTCATTCTCAAAACATTATTGAGTCGTTTTTTATCCGACATGCTTTTCCAGTACGTAGTATAATAGGAGTAGGAAGTATTTGGGGTTTAATATTGGTATATTATATTGATGTTATATTAAAGGTAATTGTTTCAGGTTATGACCGGTCCGGGTCAGTTCAGTTTCAGTCGTGTCTTTTTATTTTGACCGTCCAAAAATAAGAAAACCCAGACCGGTCATATTTTTCCGTTCTGAGTTAGGGTTGGTTTATTGATTAAGGTTCAATTTTTCTCACCCCTCATTTTTATTACATCAATGGTCAAGATTATTTCTCATTTTTCATTATTTTTGAACTTTTTAATTAATCAAATTATATACTGAATAGATATGTACACATTTGTGTGTGTGTGTATATACTCGTATATATTTATAATTTTGATGAAATGAAACGCAATCTAAATAGAGCGAGGGGCCGTGTGAATCCTACACGTTAGATTTGAGGATGAAACATATACTTGTATCTATTATTACAGAAAATAGAAATGTACATTGTCATGAATTACAAAATGCAATGAAAAATAGCACGTTATCCTTAATCATAGATGTGCACTCACTTGAATCAGAGTGTGCATTGTTTCATTTTCACATTCCACGCAGGAAGAACTATTGTTACAAGAACAACATATATTACATACTTTTATGTTGCAATCGTATAAATTTGATCATTAATATATTTCATTCATTATGGTAAAATAATTAAGAAATCCAGATTTTGAAAACTTAAAATTAAAGGAATTTAACAATATTTTTCAAAATTTCAATTAATTTTGAATATATAAAATGTGATCAAAGTATATCAATCATGTGAATGTTGTAAATTCAATAGTGTAAAGTGGACCATTCCTAAATAAGTGCAACAATCCACTTTTCACGTTTGTCAATGCATAATTTTGATCATTACTGTATTTAATTCTCTATTAGTGAAAACAATACTTTTAAAATAATAATTTAATAATACATTTAATAAATAAAACGTAATCAAAATAGAACATATGAATAACGTAAAATTCAACATGTTGTACTTATTTAAGAACGAAAAGGAAAACATGATAACTTGGACTAAGACTTACGGAGTATTTCTTTTGAGACTAAGACTTGGATGTTGTTGTTGTATTTTAATAAAATATATTTTAAATATTTATTTTTACATAATTGAGCAGAATCAACCAATGCAGGATCTAGTCACTTCAGGCAGAACTTTATAAATTTCCGCAAAATCAACCAATTTAACCAATTTCAATGTTACTCTAAGATTTACTACATATATCTTTGCCACTAAGATTTTGGATATTTTTACTTAGACTGTAATTCCTCCCAGACCAGACCAGTTCAGACCAGACCAGACTTGGATAGTTATAAAAATACAAAGAAACCAGACCAAACCTGTTCAGACTAGACCAGGCCAGCAAATTAGAGTCCAAGTAAAAACGTCATTTATTTGTGAAGTTGATATATTCCATTCATTTTAACTTTTAAGCAATGAAAAACCTTGATTAGTTAGTTGATTCATTCCACTTTTGATGAGAAGACTTCGTTTCATTTGAACACAAAAACTATTAGAACTTTTCCAAGTATGTTTTCTTTTGGACTGAAATTTGTTAACCAGGTCTGATCTGCACTGATCTGGTCTGGTGAACGTATGACCTCTGTGTATTTTATAACTATGTAAGTTTGGTCTGGTCTGATCTGTTTAAGCGGATCTGTTCTGGTGTGTTTAAATCTAGTCTGATCAAGGACCGAAAACATATCTGGTGTAACTGTTTGGGTTAAAGTAAAATTTTTATGTGGTCTAGCTGTCTTTGTTAAATAATATGTTTGTTTTTATTAAAGAAAAATAATGAAAAGTATATAAGCGACTGTCATCGCTTGTACCATGTGTATTTCTTTCGATCTTTCTTTAAGCTTTTTGGTTGCTTTAGCTTTAGATAGCTTTTCTTCTTCTTTTTCTGTGAATAACATGTCCCTTACCTTGGCTTACCTTTAAAAAGCTTCTTGAAAAGGAAAAGAAAGGAAGGCAGAGGTAGGGGCGGGGCGGTTCGGTACCCATGCCTGTTTGGGACTTAACTGTGTGTTCTTCACCCAATCATAATACACCCAACTTGGATCTCAGCAATTGGACCCGTATTGAATTTATTTAAAAAAAAGAGAGAGAAAGTTCCTGAAATAGGACTAAAACAATTTGAAAATTTCAAAATAGGACTTTCATGTTTTTTATTCCCAAAATAGGACTAATTACTGTCTTGTTTTGGCAATACCAGACTTCCAAACATGACAGTATTTTCTAAACATGACAGTAATTAATCCTATTTTTGTAATAAAAACATGGCAATCCTATTTTGGAATTTTCAAACTGTTTTAGTCCTATTTCGGGTAATATCTCTAAAAAAAAGTATAAAACACCAATGGTTCAATTCACAGACTCGCGGTAAATTTGCATGCAGAAATACAGTCACTCAGCTGGAGTATACACGCAAAGGCTTTCATTTTTGTCAGTCTTGTACATACTTGCACCAGCCGACCATCTATTCTACCTCTATATAGATACCTGCCTCATAAAAGCTTTTTCTGTTTTATAATATCCCGTTATCCCAATTTGGCCGGATTAATCCTTAACTCGATCTCCAAACTTGCGTTAGTGGTGCGTAATCGATTCACGGTTCAGTTTTTGTTGGTTTCAATTCGATTTCGGAGATAATGTATCAAACTAAAACCATTTGAATTTTGGAGTTTCGGTTTGGTTTCGGTTTGGTTTAGAAGTGATTTCGTTCAATTTGGGAGTGGTTTGGTTTGGTTTGATTATGTTTAGTTCGATTTGATTCGGTCTCATATACTTATTAATCTATCTGATCCACAGAATAAAATTCTACATTTTAGAAATAGAAATATGTTTTAGAAAGAGAAAATGAAAACAATAGTCCACATCACCTTGTTGTATTTTTTATTTAAATAAAATGTTAATGAAAATAATAGATATAAAGAAATAATCAAATATTATAAATTAGCACATAATTTGTCTTACTAGCTATAAGACTGATGGCATGAAATGATGAAAGGGTGTTAGAGAGGTCACTTAGTCATAAACCATCAAAGTGTATAGAATAAATCATAATTTATTGGTTGAGAACTTTTATCAAACACCTAGTGAACATAGAGGATATTTATCTCTAACCTGAGCTAATAACTTAATATCTAATCCTCATATTAATCATCATACAACATTTAATGTAATGAAATATGAAATTATAGAGGAAATAATATCTAAACACATGATGGGCTTTCCTCCACAAGAATTCCAAGAAATGAACAAGAACAAAAATATATATAAGCGCTGAATCAAGTTTTGGATTAAATGATGGAGATTGGGGATGGAAATTGGGGTTTAAATAGACTAAAAATTGACATCTTTAAATCTTTTAAATGATCATACATCAATATGCAGTGGAGGATCGGGGGGGGGGGGGGGGGGGGAGTGCCCCCGGTTCCGACCTCGAAATTTAGTATTAGTACTTATGATATAATCAATGTTCCCGCTTCTTGATGTGAAACTATGACTATTAGATATGTAATGATTCTGTCAAAGAACAAATGTAAATTGTTATAAGTCATTTAAATGACTACAGAGTTATGATGAATCGATTTCATACAATTAAACATGTTCTTGACACGGTCATTCTCTGAAAAGTGGCATTCATGATTATTTTTTGTGAAGTACGAATTATTTTTTTCTAAAATTAAAAGTTAATGATATGACGAGATTTCGAATATGTGCGATGAGTTTAATGGATTTAAGATTATATTAAATGAAATTCCATAAACAAGATATATTCATTTTTTCTTACCAATTACGTACAATTCGTTGTTGTGGCTATTGCACAAAAAAGAAGAAGTTTGTGGATACTTTCTTTGGATTTTCTCCATGTTTATGTTACTAAAATGTTGGGATCCTCATGTAAAATAAAGGGTGTATTCCGACAAAAACAACATGATACCATAAGAGAGTTATTAGAAAAGAGTGTAGTAATAACAAACGGGAGATAATTGAATCAGGAAATTAAGGTAGTTTACCTTGGTTGGGAGTTACATGTTAGGGTTCACAATTTAATCCCAAATTGTTCTCAAAATCTCTATTTCCCGACCATCAAGAATAGTGCAACATATCGTTGTAATTGTAGATGAATCATGTCTGATCAGCGATGGTTGTGGCTTGATCAACGCTGCTTGTATGTGTGTTTGTTTGATCAATTTTATGTAAGTTAAAATTAATTGAAAGAAGGATAAAGGGTCAAAGAGGCCCCGGTATCCGTCCGGAATGCTCAATTCGCTCCCTAAACTCTAAAAAGCTCCAATTCACCCCCTAAACTCGATAAAAACTTTAAATCTCATTTTTTGCAGATAAAGTCTGGTCACTGCCACGTCACCCGGTCAGATGTCAACCGTGCAACCCATGTGGCAAATTAAGGGATCAAATAGGTCCGTGAACTCGACATAGTTGTTCAATTTACCCCCTCAACCGGTAAAAAGTTTAAAAAATGCAATTAAAAATAAGAAATTAAAAAATAAAAAATAAAAATATAAAATAATATACAAGTTCATAATATAAAATATAGACATCTATTTATAATATAATCAGCAAATATTTATATTTTGCAGTAAATAAAATTTATAAATGAATATAACAAAAATAAATTATTTTTAAATACATAATATAAAAATGTAATAACTATTTTGATATTATACTTTTTATATTGTATAAATTTTCATGGTGTATATACTTCGTATTAAGTATAGTTTATATATATATATATGCATATATGCATGTGCGTGTGTGTGTAATTTTACATATAAATCTAAAACATAATTAAGATGTTTAAAAATATCAAATGAAAAATATAACTCTAAAATATAACCATAACATAAATTGTAAAACAAAAAACCTAAAATATGTTTTATAATACCAATTATTACAGAAGATTAAACAGATCATATTGGAATTCTCCCTTTAGGGTTGGTTTTTGTCCGTCCCATTGAACTTTGCTAACTTTCCATTTTTGATTTTCTCAAAAACCTTGGCTATTTTTTTATTAAAGCAACTTATTTATCATTTTGTATATTTCTTTTTCCTCTGCACAAACCTCAACGAGACAACTTTTACTTTCTTTATTTCTCACCTACTTCAAACTTGGCAAAGTTCATCGGGACAGAGGTAGTATTATTCAACATACACCGTTGCATAGATCTTGAAAAACTTAATTAGTAGTTTAAAACAAAGTTACCCCAATCGAATATCCGAGCGCGAAACAAATACAAGACGCGGTGTAACACTGCGTATTTCCATTTTTGCAAACACTAAAAAGTAAGTTTCCCAAATGAAAAGCAGAAATATATCTCAAATTTGACGACCTTCCCGGTTGAATTTTTTGCTTAAATTTGGTATGGATGATCTAGACTTGATGAGGAACATATACAAAAAATTTCAGCCAAAAATACCACCGGTTCCTTGGGGTTCTCACGGGTTCTAATTTTAAGAGGGGGTTCTCACTAGAACCCTCCACATCATTCACCATATGGGAATGTTCATTTATTATCCAAAACGAGCCCTTTATGGATATTCTTAGGAGAGCCTTGTCTTTCTAGGCCAGTTTCCTTTTCCAGTCACGGGGACCAGGATCAAATGAGTACTCCTTCCCGTTCTTCGCTTAAGCGAAGATCTATTTCCAACCTATCAAAACCAAATAATCAGACTAGACAAAAAATAAGCCGTGCGGGTTTTTCTGGTAAAAACAAAGATGATCTTGCTTATTATTCAGACGTAAATTTTTATTTTTTATCAAATTTATTATCAAAGAGGCGAAGAAATCAATTAAGCATTCCCCTCCAATCGATTAAAGAAGGCAAAATTAAACTACTACCCAAGTCAAATATCTCAATGAAAATACCTGCAAATGGTGTTTTTTTTCAAAACACTATTATTGCTTATTTTGACGAGCCCCGGTCCAGAATAAATCATTTAGACAGTACCCTTAAGGTACCATATTTTTGTCCACATGGACCAATCAGAATGCTGCAGTTGAATTATTTAAATCTAAATTAAAAATGATATAATGATTTGGACCAATCAAGTGAATGATAGGTACGGTACCCCAATTTTAAGGTGGGTACCGGAGTTGTCACCTCTTTTAAAATATAAAAAAATCTGAAGCCCCCAGGAATTGAACTCACGGCCAAAATGATGCACTTGCATCTTGCAACCCACAAGACTACATTGATTTGTTGGTACTATCACACCTTTACAAATATTTAACATATATATTTTTAACACAACGTATTTTGATATATGCAATTCAAAAAATAAAATAAAAGTGCTCTACATTAATTAAATAAAAAAAGAAAGAAATAAATGAGAACGGCTGGACTAATTCATCCCAAATTTAATGAAAAATCTTATTATTGATGCAAAATAATGCAAAAATATATATTTCATGTACAAAAATGAAAAACATCCAACACTAAAATACAAGTTTTTTTACAATCATAATTTAAGTATTTTACAAGTCTGAGGTGGATTTGAACCTATATTAAGTTATTTAATTTTTGTACGTGAAATTTATATTTTCACATGTTTTTGCATTAGCAATATAAGATTTTTTATTAAATTTGGGATGAATTAGTCCATCTGTTTTCATTTATTTGTTTCTTATTTTATTTAATTAACGTAGAGTAATTTTAAATTTTTTGAATTGCATATATCAAAATACGTTGTATTAAAAATATATAGATGTTAAATATTTGCAAAGGTGTAGTTGTACTAACAAGTCAATGTAGTCTAGTGGGTTGCAAGATGCAAGTGCATCATTTTGGTCCTACTTTGGGGAAAAACTCGGTAAATGAGTTTTTCTTTCCAAAAAAAGATGTAAATGTGCTTTTCTTTCAAAAATAATACTAAATAAACTTCAATTTACCATATTTACAAAAACTACCCTCATGTAAATGGTTGCAAGATGCAAGTGCATCCTAAATAAACTTCAACTTTCTTTTTCGGGTATGTTCAAAATAAACTTCACACTTTTTCCCCTTCCTTATTTGACAAATTATCTACATCAAAACAGTGCAAAACAATGTCAAACAGTGCCAAACAGTGTCACAACAGTGTATCTACGGTAAAGTCAAATTTATTTCCTTAATTTGTGTGAAGTCAAAGTATGAAGTTTATTTGGGACCGGAGAGATTAATAATAATAATAATAATAATGTCAATATGCTTTAGGTCCACAGCATGGGCCCCAAAACAGATGAGAAGCGTATGCAAGTGTTTGGGGCGCAAGCCCAAAATTAGGCAATCCATTATGAGCAATAGCCCGTGACCCGGACCCGGAGAGCCGCCTGACCCGGTCATGGTTTCGTCTTCTTAGACACCGCTACTTCCGACGAGCTCGGTACCAGATCACATGATACGGCCTACCTTGTGCGGTGTTCTTCATCGTGGCCATGGCCGTCGTGTCCTTTGTAGTTTATTTAGGCCACAACCTGACCATTAATCTCAACACATCTCTTGCATTTTCTCGTCAATTATCAACCTAAACTAATGGTTCTGTCCGGTATCATTGAAAAAATAGGAGACTAGGAGGGTCGGAAACCCCAACGACAATCCTTTCCATTCCCACCCCCGTAAGCAAATAGGTTGAAAGATACCAGTTGACCGAAGGAAGACTGGGAGACGTCGATGGTTAGCGGCATCATCCAAAATTTATTCCGAATCTTGCTTATCACGGGAATTCATCAATGCATACATCATCTTACAACACTAGACGACTGACCCCTAACGAATGAGACTGTCCGGTTTGACTAACACCTGAACAAAGGTTAGGTTTCTTCCGATTCTCAATGGTTTAGTTGTTATCTGTGTTGCTCTATTGCTTAAGTATGTTCTTAAACATTTAAA
Source organism: Cuscuta europaea (assembly GCA_945859875.1). Lineage (NCBI taxonomy): Eukaryota > Viridiplantae > Streptophyta > Magnoliopsida > Solanales > Convolvulaceae > Cuscuta > Cuscuta europaea. The sequence goes on from CAMAPE010000002.1 coordinate 5,419,848, forward strand.
ATCAGTTTGGAGTATTACAAAATACAAATGGCTACAAATTATTGTGAAGCACACAACATGTTTGTGAAATTGTCTAGGTAAGACCCTTTGTGTTTTCTGACTATTCATTACATGCTTACCCATTTCAATTTAGTTAATAACTTAATACCCTCAACAGTACTCTGTCAAATTTCAGCACCTAAAATATTCAGTCATAGTGAAAATTTCATGTATGGGTTTGGGCAGACAAAAACAAGGTTTAGTAACGAATAAATAGATACATGCAATATTTGGTAGATCAGAGCAATGTATTATACATTTTTATCTCTATAATTGGAAATGTGTTTCGTAAAACATAACTAAACAATTAAGAATGTACAAAGTGCTATAAATGGAACAATTTTAGCCTAAAATTGTATTTCGTCCCTTTGTTGTCACCAACTTAGAAATTACCAGTGACATGGTTATTTAAAATTTGCATTCAAATTGACAATAGTGTGTTATTTTTAACTTATGTCAACAGAATCAACCTATTTGAAAATTCTTATAACATCTCAATATCTCCTATGTCCTAACATGTGTCATTAGCTTAGCCTATTTTAAATAGTCTGATACTTTCTATATCAAATTACTAAATGATTCAGTTACAAAATGACCCGCTTTGGCAATCTATATGTTTCTTAGAATTTTTTTCTTATGTAAATCAAAATTGGACTCACAGATCTTGAGCACATTTATACACATTTATGAGATTCATTAAACGCTATGTGATATGAACTTCTTTCTGTCATATTTTGGGTACTTTGTATCTGTTTTTCGATGTAACTGACTTTTTAAATGGACACAAATGACATATTACTACTCGTCAGCAGTGTTCTAAAAGTCTGCTTAAGGCGCCGCCTAGGCCCGCCTAAACGTGAGGCGCCACTGTAACGCCTCGCATACCGCTCAGGCGCAGTAGAAGGCGGAAAAATTGTTATAGACTTCGGTTTTAATCTGCACGTTGCCTTTTCAAGCCATGCATGACTTTCTTAGTAATGCAAAGGGAGGTGGATTACTTTATAGAGTTAGGTGTGGAGGAATTCTCTTCTCCTACCGGTGTGGGAAACTTGAATGGGAGAGGAAAAACAAAAAATTTTAAACATAAAGTCTAAGGTGATAGGGCAAGGTTTTGGACACAGTAATTTCATGTGAAGTAGGCCACTGATCTGATCAATGCTTTATTTTGAAATTGTCGATTATTTTTATTGCGAAGCTTTATATACTCCCGTATATTATTAATATTATTATAAACTTAATCTAAATACGCTAAACATCTACTTTGTACTATGTACGGAGTATTACATAGTATTATCAACATTAAGATTAATTAATACTATAATTGTTGTAATTTTTGTTATTATTATATTGTTGTTATTATTATATATATTATTGTTCTTATTGTATTCTATTATTAGTATTTTAAACATCATCATTGTTATCATATTTATTAGAGGTGTTTTCTAAAATATTACAAAGTATTTGACTAAAATGACCATAACTATATTTTTATAATCACTGCAATGTAAACTTCGAATTTAATTATAGTCACTAAAAGTTATTAAATCACATTTATTTCACTATCCTTATTTTAGCCATTTATTAGGTATTATTTCTTTTTATTAGTATCTTATCATTCAACTACTTTTTTCAATTCTAGTTTTTGAGTAATTGATCGGTTTATATTTGTTACATTTAGAACTCGAAGGGTACTTTTTTGTTGCAAATTAGAAAAGTATGATGTTCTTGGATAACATTTTTTAATTATAAATTTAAATATTTGAAACTACCTCTAGAAAAATTAAAATAAATGATTAAACAATAAACGCCTTTTCACGCCTTAATCCCGCCTAAGCCCGCCTAGGCTGCAAAAGCTTAAGGCTCGCTCGTGCTGCCTCGGCACGCCTTGCGCCTTTTAGAACATTGCTCGTCAGGTTTGCAAAGATGGTTCTATTTGATAAATCAACAAGACGCAGCTGTTTTGATTTTGGAAAACCAAAACAGAGAAAATTTATGGAGTAAAAAGATTGAGTGTTTCCCTTTTGTTTGCTGACAATTTGACAATGTATTTGCACCTTTTCTTTCTTAACACTCATATTACAAGTACTATACTGAAATATTGTTATAAAAATAACATTGAATGATTAAACTATTTTCTCGTAGCAGTGTATCTCGTGACCACTACCAGCGGTGAGATGGTGTGAAGGAGCTGAAGGGGTTCATGCTATAGGTGCTGGAGTGAAGTCTCTTTCCCTAGGAGATTGGGTTATTGCCTTTCCACCAACTCCAGGCATGATGATTTTTTAAAAATTAATATTAGAAGTTTTAAATGCAGACTTTTAGTTATATTCACTTCTTTCTCTATCAATATTTCTGCTCTTTGTTGTTCAATTAGAATATTTTTCTTAAAAGACATGAAGTCTGACTTTTGCATATATTTATTTCTTTTATTCTGTTAGCTTTTGTTTTGTGTATTATAAGGTACCCAAGAATTTGCATTTTTCTGAGGCAAGAAATGCAAGTGCATGAAATAAAGCATAGTTGTCAACTTTTAGGTTGTGCAACATATACCTTTCCATCGGTTAGATGCAAGGAAAAACGTCTCATTTTTTCTTCTATTAGGCACATGGCAGACTTATGCTTTAGAAGAACAAAGTTTCTGGTATAAAGTTGACAAAAGCACACCAATGGAGTATGTTGCCACTCTATTGTTAATCCAATGACTGTCTTGAGAATGCTCGAGGACTTTGTTGCATTAGAATCAGGTATTGCCATTTTAAACAGGTTACCGCTGCTCTACCTTGAATACGCATGTTTTGATTTATGCACGCGCACGCACACACACACACATATACACACACACATACATACTAGCTTGGGCGCGCGCGTTGCGTGACGGTTGATGCCAAATCTTGAGAAAAAACGAGAAAGATGTGTTGTATAAAGAAAGGTATGCAAATACATCACAAAAGCATAGTGACAAAAAACAATCAATGATGTCTATTAAAGCAACACAGTCAATAAAAGTTTCAGTTTGAATGCTTGGATCAGAAAAGATCAAACAAAACATCACAGTAGTAGAGTGAGGGTACAACAGCGTGGTGCGAGAACCATCATAGCATGCAGCGCTAGTGATCTCGTATGTATTGGTGTGACTTGGCAGCTCCTTTACACACAAGATGAAATGACAAGTAGCATCGCTCTACCGCGTCCATACTTGAGGAAGATGAGAGTGGAATGCCTCTTGAGTTCAAATCTCATCTGGATTAGGCGCATAATGGGTTCTTCCCCAGTCACAAAATAAGCTTCTTCTTTGCCATGGTAGATCAGTAGGTGGCCCCTCATGTCACTGCACGATCTCAAGAAAGCTTCACACCAATTCTGCATTAAAATATAGAAATGCATTATAGTGATAATTGGAAAGAATAATATGCGGTCACCGTGAGAGTTTTTTTATTTGCAGTTGTTGTTTCAACAACATGTGTTATGAAACTGAAAATAAGAGTGGATGCATAGAAAGCAAGTTGGTTTTCTATATTTTGTAGCTGATGTTCTTTACTTGTTGCATCTCGTCATTTACTAAGTTTAAGTGTTTTCTCAAAAAAGTAAACAAAGAAGACTAAAGAATCAACTGGAGCAGAATGGAAAACAAGAAATGGAAAACTGACTATTAACTGTCTTGTGATATGATGACAGGTGGCAGATGGTACCAAAACAAGAAGGAATGAAAAACATCACATACCTTCGCAGTTTGTTTGGGCACATAGAGAAAAGAGGGAGGGCAATACAACTACCGGTATGTGCACTTTGGGAAAGAGGACTTCCCGTAGACAAGGAATTCATCTGTAATTGACAAGAATACACATTAGGAACCGACACACAAAAGAACCCACACAAGCATGCAACACAGAGATGGCACACAAGCGTTAGTTCTGTGGAAAAAATAAGTTAGGTAAGCGATGTGGCTTAATATGAAACAGAAAGCACAGTGAATGTACATGGGTTATCTGAGTTGTTGCAATAACCAGCGGGTGTTCCAGCTACGTTCAGAGAGAAGCCTTCCTTGTCAAACATCAACACTTTAAACGTGAAATTACCAATGTGCCTTAGGAGAACATATGCGCTGAATTCAATATTATTTTCTATAAACAATTCAGCAAATCTATCAGAGAAAGAGCAATCGTCAACTTTGACAGTCCATGAGGTGGCTCCATATATAAGGTGAATGTAAGGCTTGATATGTTCAAACAGATGCCTATGCATACAGTCCGGAATTTTCCGGACAATAAAGTGAAAAGAGAAACAACAGTAGTGCGAATGGGCACCATCAAGAAACAAAATAATCAAGAGTAAATGAATGAATGTGAAGCAGGAAGCGTCAAACAAGTTCGATGTCACGAGTGTTTAGGAGAAACCTAACAATAGTGAACTGTAGCACGTCGGATAATTGGAACGAACCTGTTATCGAGCATGCTATGAAGTTTGAACAATAACAAACAAAATAGAAAAAATGCTCAAAGACTTTAAATGTACTCATTTTCTAAAAAGGAAGAAATGGCGCATATAAATCGCAAAAGAAAATCAACCTACAATGAGAGACATCGATGGGTCTCGTCGCACAAATGGCTAAATTTGTGCTCAATTTCTGCTTTGTTCCTGAAGTTTGTTGGCAAGAGCTTGAAACACCTCGAAGCTCGCAAGAATTGCTTCCAATCTTGGCTTGTCTCACAGTCACACTCTTCTGCATTTGTCTGGGTAACAACAACAACCATAATTTTCCTGTCGTGCACTGTGTTCATAAAATACATAAGAGTCTCATTGCTCGAAGGATGCTTTGCACTTTCGACGGAACATTTGATGAACAAATCCATAAAACCCGTGAACAACAAACAAATGAGTACAATTAATGTATGTATAGAGCATGTGAGTTTGGAAATGAAATCAAGGAGTGTAAGAGAGACAATAGCAACACACTGTTTGAGTAACCTTTACCTGAGAATGACTGGATAGAGAGGCGTGCAAAATCACAGCAACAAAGAAACCAAAGAAAATCAAACTTATGGTTGCAAACAAAATCAAGAAGTGTAAGAGAAGAGAGACAATAGCAACACAATGTTTGAGAAAACTTTACCAGAGAATGGTTGGACAGAGAGGCGTGTGAAATCACAACAAACTTTACCTGAGAAAATTGACGATAAGGTGTGTTGGTTCTAAGCGACGATGGTTCGCATGAAAGGAAGCGGGAGTGCAGCGGTAGAGAGATGAAGAGACGTGTTGGCAGTTGGTACGGACTAATAAACAGCATTGGACGATGCCTTGTATTTGTTGATTAATTAATAGAACTAAACTAAGCTTCTACCTTTGTGTATCTTTGATCAAATTTGATTGTGTGTTTAGTTTATTTTCAAAAAATTAATTTTTTATTTTAAGCGATAAATAAGGAAGTATACAATTACACAGTTAAAATAGATAAATAACGGCATTATTGATTTTGTATTTTAAGCGATAAATAAGGCAATATACAATTACACAGTTAAAATAGATAAATAACGATGTTATGTAGAAACAACAAGGCTAATAAATAAGGCAGAGAAAAATAAGCTCATGAAAAGTAATATGGTTAATGCAGAAAAAGTAGGCATAGTAGAAGATCTAAAAAGAAGGAAAAACATTTTTTTATATAAAAAACACGTTGTTTTAAAACAACTAATAACAACAGTTATCTCTGTGGTGCGTGTTTTTGGTAAGTTCAATCTTACATAAAACATATTTATTGAACGTCCTTCTGCCAAAACCGTTGTGAAAGATGTTTATATTTTTTTATTTTTTTTTGCATTTGAAAGCAAATTTACAAATGCAAAACCACACGAGCTAAACAAAATGATTGATTCATATGAAAATACAACACTGATGATTTGTATGTGCACCAAACTAATTACCTAATCATTTGTGTTCCATTACATGCAATTTTCCTAAAACATTAAAACTTTGGTTATCTGCAACTATTCCCATGGTTATATATATACACAACAGTAAACCAATCAGAATAGGAAAATGGAGACTAAAGTCTTTTTTTCGGGAGCGAGGGTGGGGGGAGTGGGATTAGTTTAAAATATTTTTCTTTTTAACACAATTTATCTGTTTCATCTATTTACAAGAACATGGAAGCAGTACAAAACCATTGCAACATTTTTTAAAAAACAGTAGGCTAATATTGTCAAACACATGGAGCACAACAATCCTTTATGCTTTTTTTCCATCAAATGTAATCTTCTCAAAACAAAGAAGGTTTGATAACATGCGACCACGTGCATGGTTGCGTATATACAAGGTGTCAGCAAGCCTCATCAATAGGGTACATAATTGTGAGTTCGCATGTACAGAACAACCATGAACAACCTTAGATGGACAAAAAAACAAAAAATAAAAAGGTCTTCTAGATAATGTAGCAGTGAGCAAGGGCAGCGTAAAACACCAAAAGTTACCAATTAGTCTATAAAGTTTGAGCAAAAATAGGTGTTCATAATGTACAGACAAGTCAAAACACTTCAACGAATGTCAAGGCAGCAGCAAAAAGGGTTGATCGTGTCTGTTAGCCGCCAGGAGTTTTGTGCTTCCTGTAGTGAACACTCGCAAGTGATTCCTCCTCTGAATCTTTACTGGGAAAAGGCCCTTTAGCAGGGGTAGAAGGAGTTGGGTTCGGCATGTTGTTCAGCGAATTGAAGTTTAGTTTTCTTTTGGGGACAACGACAACATCTACTGCAGTCTCCGATGAAGCAGCATCCACATGTGGGGCAGGTTTCAGAGGTGTTTTTACGTTGTAGACAAGCACACCACTATAAGGATTCTTCCGAAGACCATCTTCGTTGCTTTTTGAGCGCTTCACACCTGCAATAACCATCACTGATTGGAGTCTTGCATCCAAAGACTCCAAGTCCATGTCAGTGTCAGGGTTCATGCAAACAAATTCAAACAGTCGTAAAATGTCGCTTGTGAAAATAGTCACAGGAATGCAGTCACTCGCATTAGACAACGAGGCATTGCAGATAAACCTGTAGCAGTTTCATTCAGTTAGCACCTAAATAAATAACCAAGGCATTGGTAGGTTTTGAGGCTCGCACCGTTTAACCGTGGTTCCCTATTTCTGACCACACAACAAGCACTTGAATGTTATGTCATCAACGCCATACACTTTACGGTTACAATAGGCACAACCAACATAGAAATCATCCCTTAAAGTGTCAGTCAAGCTAATCTGCAGGCTGGAACAGTGGGAAACAGGAAAAAAGAGTACCAAGCATTCCCTGACCACAGAAGTCGTTGAAGCCGCTGGTCTAAAATGGAAAACAACGGTTTGTTTCTTTCCAGCCAATGCGGAGCTTTAATCATTCACCGTTTAAACAGAAATAGGTCAACTAACCCCCTTAGGCCTTTTATATACTACCTCCGTCCTGGTGGACTTTACCAAGTCCAAAGTATGTGAGAAATAAGAATAGTAAAACATGTGTGGTTAAGATTTGTGCAGAGGAGAGAGAAATATGCAGAACCACAGATTAGTTGCTTTAATAGGAAAGTGACAAACTTTTTGGGACAACCAAAAAAGGAACATTGGCAAAGTCCAATGGGACGGAGGGAGTATATAGTAAGATATATATCAATGGATGGCTTCTATGTTGGTTATGACTATTGTAACCGTAAAGTGTATGGCGTTGACAGCATAGCATTCGAGTGCTTGTTTTGTGGTCAGAAACAGAGAACCACGGTTAAACGGTGCGAGCCTCCAAACCTACCATTGTCTTGGTTATTTATTTAGATTCTTACTGAATGAAATTGTTACAGTTTTATCTGCAATGCCTCATTGTCTAATGCGAGTAGCTGCATTCCTGTGACTGTTTTCACAAGCGACATTTTACGGCTATTTGAATTTGTTGGCATGAACCCCGACACTGACATGGACTTGGAGGCTTTGGATGCAAGACTCCAATCAGTGATGGTTATTGCAGGTGTGAAGCGCTCAAAAAGCAACGAAGATGGTCTTCGGAAGAATCCTTATAGTGTTGTGCTTGTCTCCAACAAAAAAACACCTCTGAAACCTGTCCCACTTGTGGATGCTGCATAATCGAAGCCTGCGGCAGATGCTGCCGCTGAACAGCAAAAGAAAACTAAACTTCAAATCGCTGAACAGCATGCTGATCCCAGCTCCTTCTGCCCCTGCTAAAGGGCCTTTGCCCAGTGAAGATTTTGAGGAGGAACCACTTGCGAGTGTTCGCCACAGGAAGCGCAAAACTCCTGGCGGCTAACAGACACAATCAACCCTTTTTGCTGCTGCGTTGACATTCGTTGAAGTGTCTTGACTTGTCTGTACATTATCAACACCTATTTTTGCTCAAACTTTCTAGACTAATTGGTAGCTTTTGGTGTTTCACGCTGACCTTGCTTACTGCTACATTATTTAGCAGGCCTTTTTGTTTTTTTGTCCATCTAAGGTTGTTCATAGTTGTTACGTACATGCAAACTCAAAATTATGTACCTTTTGATGTGGCTTGTTGACACCTTGTATGTTGTCGCATGTTATCAATCTTTCCTTGTTTTGAGAAGATTACATTTGATGGAAACAAAAGCATAAAGGATTGGTGTGCTCCATGTGTTTGACTTTTATCGTACTTTTTTTAAAAAAATGTTGCAATGGTTTGGTACAGCTTCCATGTTCTTGTAAACAGATGAAAAAAATAAATTGTGTTAAAAGAAAAAATATTTTAAACTATTCCCACTCCCCCCAAAAAAACAAACTTTACTCCCCATTTTCCTAATCTGATTGGTTTATCGTTGTGTGTATACATAACCATGGGAATAGTTGCAGATGACCAAAGTTTTAATGTTTTTGGAAAATTGCATGTAATATAATGGAACACAAATGATTAAGTAATTAGTTCGCTGCACACGCTAATCATTAGTGTAGTATTTTCAGATGAATCCATCATTTTGTTCTGTTCGCGTGGTTTTGCATTTGTATATTTCCTTTCAAATGGGAAAAAATTAAAAAAAAATAAACTGCTTTCACAACTGTTTTAGCAAAAGGACATTCAATAAATATGTTTTATATAAGATTAAACTTACCAAAAACACGCACTGTAGAGATAACTGTTGTTATTAGTTGTTTTTAAACAACATGTTTTTTATAAAAAAAAATGTGTTTCCTTGTTTTTAGATCTTTTATTATGCCTTATTTATCTACATTAACCATATTACTTTATATCAGCTTATTTTCCCTGCCTTATTTATTAGCTTTATTGTTTCTACGTAACACCGTTATTTATCTATTTTAACTGTGTAATTGTATACTGCCTTATTTATCTCTTAAAATACAAAACCAATAACGCCGTTATTTATCTATTTTAACTATGTAATTGTATACTGCCTTATTTATCGCTTAAAATACAAAACCATTTTTTTAAAAACAAACTAAACACACAATCAAGTGTGGTCAAAGATACACAACGGTAGATGGTTAGTTTAGTTCCATTAATTAATCGAAAAATACAGGGTGCCGCCCAATGCTGTTTATTCGTCCGTACCAACTGCCAACACGTCTCTTTATCTCCCTGCCGTTGCACTCCCGCTTCCTTACATGCGAACCATCGCCGCTCGAAACCAACACAACTCATCGTCGATTTTCTCAGGTAAAGTTTGTTGTGATTTCGCACGCCTCTCTGTCCATCCATTCTCAAGTAAAGTTTTCTCAAACAGTGTGTTGCTATTGTCTCTCTTCTCTTACACTTTTTGATTTCGATTCCAACCATACGTTTGATTTTCTTTGGGTGCTTTGTTGCTGTGATTTCGCACGCCTCTCTATCCAGTCATTCTCAGATAAAAAGGTTACTCAAACAGTGTGTTGCTATTATCTCTCTTACACTCCTTGATTTCATTTCCAAACTCATATGCTCTATGCATACATTAATTGTACTCATTTGTTTATTGTTCATAGGTTTTATGGATAACTTCAACAATTGTTCTGTTGAAAATGCAAAACATCCTTCTGGCAATGAGACTCTTATGTACTTTATGAACACAATGCACGACATGAAGATTATGGTTGTTGTTGTTACCCAGACAAATGTAGAAGAGTGTGATTGTGAGACAAGCCAGGATTGGAAGCAATTCTTGCGAGCTTTGGGGTGTTACAGGCTCCTGCCAACAAACTTCAGGAACAAAGCAGAAATTGAGCACAAACTTAGCCATTTTGTGCGACGAGGCCCATCGATGCCATTTTGTGTGATTGAGTACATTTAAACTCTTTGATCATTTTTTATTTTGTTTGTTCCATTTATCCGACGTGCTATAGTTCACTTTTGTTTGGTTTCTCCTACACCCCTGACATCGAACTTGTTGTACGCTTCGTGTTTCACATTCACTCATTTACTCTTGGTTATTTTGTTTCCTGATTGTGCCCATTCACACTACTGTTGTTTCTCTTTTCACTTTATTGTTTAGAAAATCCCTGATTGTATGCATAGACATCTGTTTGAACATATCAAGCTTTACGCTCGCCTTATATATGGAGCCACCTCATGGACTGTCAAAGTTGACGACTGCTCTTTCTCCGATGGCTTTATTGAATTGTTTATAGAAAATGATATTGAATTCGGTGCATATGTTCTCCTAAAGCACATTGGCAATTTCACGTTTCAAGTGTTGATGTTTGACAAGAAAGGATTTTTTCTGAATTGGTTCTTACAACAATTCAAATAACCCAGGTACATTCATTGTGCTTTCTATTTCATATTAAGCCACATCGCTTGCCTAACTTATTTTTTTCACAGAACTAACGCTTGTGTGCCATCTCTGTGTTGCGTGCTTGTGTGGGTTCCTAATGTGTATTCTTGTCAATTACAGATGAATTCCTTGTCTACGTGGAGTCCTCTTTCCCAAATTGCATATACCAGCATTTGTATTGTCCTCCCTCTTTTCTCTATGTCCCCAAACAAACTGCGAAGATGTGTGCTGTTTTCGGTTCCTTCTTGTTTTTGTACCATTTGCCACCTGGCAGATCATATCACAAGACAGTTAATAACCAGTTTTCCATTCCTTCTTGTTTTCCATACTACTCCAGTTGATTCTTTAATCTTCTTTGTTTACTTTTGCTAGAAAACATTTAAACTTAGTAAATGACGAGATGTACCAAGAACATGAGCTACGAAATATAGAACACCAACTTGCTTTCTATGCATCCACTCTTATTTTCAATTTCATAAGACATATGTTGTTGAAACAATAACTGCAAATAAAAAACTCTCATGGTGACTGCATATGAGACATATATTCTTTTCCAATGATCACTACAATGCATTTCTATATTTCAATGCAGAATTGTTGTGAAGCTTTCTTGAGTTCGTCCAGTGACTGAGGGACCGCCTACTAATCTACCATGACAAAGAAGAAGCTTAATTTGTGATTGGGGAAGAACCCATTCTGCGCCAAATCCAGATGAGCTTTGAACTCAAGAGGCATTCCACTCTCGTCTTCCCCAAGTATGGACGCGGTAGAGCAATGCTACTTGCCATTTCATCTTGTGGTGTAGAGGAGCTGCCAAGTCGTACCAATACATACGAGATCATTAGCGATGCATGCTATGATGGTTATGGCCCTTTTGATCTCGCACCACGCTGGTGTACCCTCACTCTACTACTGTGATGTTTTTTTTATGTTTCTGGTCCAAGCATTCTAACTGAAATTTTTATTGACTGCGTTGCTATAACAGACACCATTGACTGTTTTTTGTCACTTTGCTTGTGTGACGTATTTGCATATCTTTGTTATACATCGCAACTTTCTCGTTTTTTCCCATGATTCGGCATCAACCGTCGCGCAACGCGCACCAAAGGTAATACATTTACGATGGTTATCTACACCAGTAAAAGGCGAAAAACCGTAGAATATTTATTCGTAGAAAACGTGGAATCAAAAGTAGCCATATCACCAAACAATGCATAATGTTTCCTACATAAGTCATCTGCCCAAAAAACTCCAGTCAATCTCTTAGTCTCATCAACAACATAATTAAAAAAGAAACCACTTAAATGAGCAACATTTTGCTTAAAAGACTCAATAAACATATGCCCATCTCCATATTTAACATATGTCTTCAAATCACGATAACAGTTCTTAAAATCAACTAAAGAAGCACCAATGTTTGCATACCCACCGACATGTTCTTTCATCATATGAAAAGTCAAACTTGCTCCCTTGTTAAGCTTCGCATTGTCAAAAATAAATTTCTTATGAACCACAATCATATTGCGGTTTTGCTTTTGAAACATTTTACTCTTGAGAGTAGTAAACTCATGTGTATGTGGCTCATGAAACTGGTATACTGTATATGAACCAAAAGAAGAGAAACAGACTTTCATACAAGCACCACAGCCCGTTCTCTTTAGGGCAATTCGGCGATGTGCACTTTTACCAGATTTCTGTTTTTCAGATTTAAGCAAACGCTTTTGGATACTGTCACCATCCTCTTTAAAACCTTGTTTGTTGCATAGATAATATTTCCTTAAAACAGTACCATCTCGATGTTTATTATCACTTCCTAACCGCACTTCAAATCCACACATCGAAGCATATTGATCGTAAAAGAGCTTAGCGTCTCCTAAGGAAGAGAAAATCATACCAACAGCAGGTTTACAATCAGGAGGGCAAGCTGGAATCCATTGTTTAGAAGAAAAGGAAGTGCTCAAGAATGGAGTTGAGTTCACAATTGAGTTCACATCAACAACATCAACATCATCAACTTGATCCATTATACTGAAAAGCAATAAACATTAAGACAAAGAAAATTCAGTCAACAAAAATAATCTATACATAATTACAACTTCAGCTAACAGATCATACATGTTTGGGTTTCCTACATCAATTCAAAGTGCTATACATAGTGATTGGAAATTGAGGTTCTCTGTCAACTAAAAAACTTTTAATCAAATAACAAACTATTAAATCAAAATACATAACTTTTATTGAAAACTCTGGTCTAAAGGTTAGAAGGTTTAAATTTTAATAAAAATGTAAATTTAAGAGGACAAAACTATAACTATATAGAGAAAAGTTTAATAAAAAAGTAGTCAATGAGTTTCATTCGTTATTCATAAAATTACACTCTAGGCTCGAATGAATTAAGGTTGAAACAGTCTAACAAACACTTGATAGGCATAATATATAGTTTCGATTGAGTTATGAAACAAATAAGACAACAAAAAATTAACGAGCAAAACTGTTTGTAGAAAGATAGTTGAATCGAATATCATAATTTAGGATTCAAAAAATCAAAACCAAATTCCAGGTAAAAATCAATCGCAGAGCATAAATTGAATCAGATGAGGGAAGAGTTTAGTATTTCAGATTAAGAAAAAATAGGATGATCGGACCTTCGATATGTCTTCGATGGGAAGTCGTCGTCAACAAAACTTGCTCTTTCCTCTTGTACGGCGCTGGAAATAACTACAAGGTATAGGTCATAAACTTCATGGATGAAACGGCATAGCCATCGAATTGAAGTTCGAGGGAGAGACGGAAACAGAGACAGACTGGCCTTTAGAAAAAAAAACGTATAGAGTTCATGAAAATTATAAATATGTCATTAATGAAATAATTGTGTTGATGTAATTGGAGAGCTGAGCGTTCTCAATCGTACGGCTGAAATGGTCCAGAATGCTTCTCACTTTTCAGTCTATTCTCATGGGATCTTCTCTCTCTATATATATATATATATACACACACATGTATATATATATATATATATATATATATATATATATATATATATGTATGTATGAGATTCTATTGTGCAAAATGCTTCCACAAGCATCGTGGGGCAATGTGTTATTCAACTTGCTGGAGTCGTGGCATTCACAGTCTTAACATCATTAGAGACATGTATTTACTTGAATCGACCCCCATTTTCAACTTCATTGGTTCAAAATGTGCGAGGAAAGTCTTCTTTTTCACACAATTTTTTCTTTGTTTAAGCCTTAAGTTGATTCAAAAGAGGAGAGGAGAGTGAAGTTGCTCCAAAATGAAGGAAAAGGAGTCCAATTATTCGTCCAATACACTCCAAAATTGTAATGGATCATTTCATAGTTTTAGGTTGATTCAAGTTTTTTGCCCATATTTCTTTTCTTTACTTGTGATTGATTAATCACTTCTTGCAGCTTGATAACTGGTTTTGTAGTTTTAGGTTTTTCTTTACGTATGATATGACTTTATTCTGTGTTAATGATTGTACTTCAAAAATGAATGTACTCTTTCTTCCTAGTTCAAACTTGTTTCGCTTTTGTTCTTTTTGTGTGGACTTTGATTTGCATAGCAAGCTAGCCTTGCAAGTGTTTATAATCGCGCAACGCACCTATAAAAAACTAGTAAATTTGATACTTGGTGAATTTAATTTGAGTTATGCGAGAGGTACAAACACTTTTACAAAAAGTCTTACAAAAGGGGTATGTGACATCCTCACATTATTTAACACATCACATCACATTTACAACATTTTTACATCAATGGTAATTAGAATAATCACATCACTTGTCTGTAAGTTTCATTTAATTTTTTGTTTATCTTGATGCAAAATATTGTTTCCTCCAATTCTTTGGAACTGAAAATGAGGTAGAATTCGGATGAGTTAGTACGCAGAAAAAAGTTAGATTCTAAAAGTAATCAAAGAAAGCACTTGGTGAAAAAACTTTTTCTCTAACTGATGGAAAAACCCTACCCAAAGAAGTCATATCCCAATAAATTGCAACAGTAGAATTTAAAGTCATTGTGAAGACCCGTTTGCAGGAAAGGCTCATGTGATATGGGTACTTAGAATACTATACGGAGTATAAAATAGGAAAAAGGGAAGGAGGGGAAAGAAAATAGTGAGTTTTGATTTAGAGACACTTCAATTTGCACTTGGAATCGGCCACTCAAAGTGTATAGGTTGCTAATAACATGACAGGAGATCACATAGACAACATTTGTAATATTTATTAACATTTTAAAAGGGATTCATTGTACTACTTAATGAGCAGTTTCTAAGAATGAGCTCATCTCTATATCTGCAATTAAGCGTGTTTGCGAAAGAGTAATCCTAGGATGAGTGACCCTCTATGAAGTTTTCAGAATGTGCGGTAACAACCTTAAGCCCTGCAAAGTAAAATAAAACACTAAGTTAATTTTGGGACATCCCAAATATAGAAACGGCTAAAGTTAATTGTAGAAGCAAGAAGGTACTTGGTACTAGTTTTTTCTTAATGTGAAACTTTAGTAATAATTTGTAAACATGATAGCATATTGCTTATGAGCTTTTTAATCTTGTCCCGGGTCTATAAAATGTCAGGACCTGTTAAGCCAAAATCTTATGAGTAAATTCGTGTGATTATATTTTATTATTAGCGTAGGACAATTTAAGAAAATAAGTAATTAACTTATTAATTATCCACCTAACTCGTTTCTACTCCGTGTCATAAATATATCATTCTTTAAAAGTTTTAGTTAGCCACCGCAACTCTAGTTGTCCTAGCTTCGATAACAAAACTTCTTACTCCATCCATCCCGAAAACATTCGTCAAATTGACTTTTCTTAGTCAATAATAATCAACTTTGTTTAATGATATTTTTAATACAAAATTATTTAGAGTATGAAAATTATATCAAAATATTACTTATTCAAAATATTTTTATAAAAGTATAAAATTTATAAATTTTATACAAATATAATAATTAAAATCATTGTTCAAAATTATCATCATTGACCAAGAAAAGTCAATGTCGCGAATGTTTTCGGGACATGTTTTTTAGGACGATAACGAAATTTCTAACAGCGCAATTATTATGAGCGGTGGAGCTTCACTCCCTGTGATTCTTTCCAGCATCTCACATTAAAATTAAAAAAAATACTCCGTACGTAGTATGTATAAAGTTGGTGAAATTATAAAAAGAAAAAAGGTCACCGACTTTATCAGATGTCCATGAAACAGTGCAAATATAGTTTTTAATGGAGAATTAAAAAGTTTGCTTGACCTTTACTTTTTATATTTGACGCTGACTATACGACTCTGTGTCCAAAGTCTAAACCACACAGAAAGTAATAAGAGTAAAAATACAGAAGGCCCAGGCTGAAAAATTGACCATCTTTTCTTCGCTCAGGCACGTACCTTTCTTTCTCTCTTTTAGACTTTTACCTGTAAAGTTCGTTGTGACATTCTTCGATAGAAGTACTTAGGATGTTTTTATTTGGTCCGTAATTCGTCACAGACCATACCAGACCAGACCAGATCAGATCAGACCAGACCAGTTCAGACTAGATCAGACCAGACCAAACTTGGATAGTTATAAAAATACAAAGAGACCAGACCAGACCAGACCAGATCAGACCAGACCAGACCAGATCAGACCAGACCAGACCAGACCAGCAAATTACAGTTCAAGTAAAAACATTGACAATCTCATTTGATAGATGATAATGTTTATATTATTTAATGTATTAAAATATTTCTTGTATTTATCTCTTGTAGTTGGGTTGATTTAGATTAGCATCACCCGTAAGTTTATTCTTATCACATGTAACTAATGTGAGAGTTTTATGCTAACACATCAGTATATATACTCCCTCCGTTTCTAAAACAGGTTCCCCATTGCTTTTCACAGTTATTAAGAAAAAAAATTACTGAGGGTAAATTTTACTGTTTTGACACCGTTGGGGTACTGTTTGGACACTGTTTGACACTGTTTTGCATTGTTTGAACACTGTTTGGCACTGTTTTGCACTATTTTGATGTAGTTAATTTGCCAAATAAGGAAAAGGGGACTTAAGTTGGGAACTACCCAAAAAGGAAAGAGGAAACTTGTTTAAAAAACGGAGGGAGTAATCGGCTAATCAATATGATTAGCTAAGCCTTTTTCTTCACTTTAATCTCTTTCATGGTATCAGATGCCTCAATCTTTTGATTGATTTTTTTTCTCGATCCCACCCAAATCAACTATGCCGTCATCTACTAGCTCTGCCTCTCTTCTCATTCCCACCCAACAGGATCTTCCATAGCTAATCTCCCTGAGAGGAGATAGAAATGAACCAGTTCGTATATACTACACCCAGGTGTACCGGTGGAAACCGTACATCCGGGTATTTTTTTAATTTTTTAAAGCTTCAGCCCAATTTAAATGAAATTTAATGAATATAATGGATGCCCACAATAATTAACGAGCAAACCTCATAAACAACAGGTCCGGAGTGGAAAACAAGCAAAGGGGCCAATTATTTTAACGGTGATATTTTTGTAATTTAAGCGAAAAATCACGTCTCCTGCTAAATGAGCAATAATGTACTTTTAATGAGCATTTGACATATTTTATTGAGTATTAGAAGGCTAATTATGAGTATCACGATCTCTGCTTCACATCTTCTAATTCTTTTTTTTTTTGTTATTTTTTCTTTTATAAAAAATTATTAAATTATATCTATAATCTACTGCTATTAATTTCAATATGCGAGTCTAATGTAATATGATACTTTTGGAACATGCATTGATATGACATTTTTAAAATGAGCATAACATTAATACAAAATGAGCATACATAACTTACAAAGTGCACATTATATGAAAATCGTAAAATTTGTTAGTTGAACATCATGACATTTTAAATGAGCATCAACCTCCACTATTGAGATGAAAATCACGACTTCTGGAGAATGAGTAATAATGAACCTTTAATGAGCACCCGACCTATTCTGTTGAGTATTAGGAGTCTAATATTCAGAATCTTCTTATTCACTTTCTTTTTCTTATTTTTTATCGAAAGGTTTGTTAGTTGAACATCACGATATTTTAATTGAGCATCAAACATCTGCTATTGAGATGAAAATAATAGTTTCTTGTGATTGAGCAATAATGAACTTTTAATGAGCATCAAACCTATTATGTTGAGTATTAGGAGTCCATCATAAAATAATACTTTTAAAAATGCATTTATATGACATTTAGAAAATGAGCATAAGATAATTATCAGATGAGCGCATGTAACTTACAACATGAGTATTAATGAATTTGTTAGTTGCTTTGTTGGTTGAACATCACAACATTTTCATTCAGCATCAAAATTCCTCTATTGAGATTGATGAAAATCATGATTTCTATTAAATGAGCATTAATGAATTATTAATGAGCATCAAACATATACAAATGAGCATGTGTAACTTACAAGATGAGTATTGATATGAAAATTTTAAGTTTTATTCGTTGAGCATCAAGACTTTTTCAGTGGGCATTAAATCCCCGTTATTGAGTATTAGAATCCGCGATTGAGTAATGATTTGTGATCTCGTGTCTATAATGAACTCCTATATAAATCTAATGTAATGTGAGACTTTTAAAATATACGTAGTACATTGCTAAAACATTTTAAAAATGCGCATAACAGAGATACTAAATGAACATACATAACTTACGAAACTAGTATCCAAACGGAGAAGGTTTACAGCATCGAATCCACAGTTTTATAAAGCACCGTAATTAAATTTAGGATCGAAGTTTTTTAACCTCTGCAATCTGCATATTCCAAATTATTGAAGTGGGGCAATTCTTATCATGAAGTTTCGAGAAAGAAATTCAATTGATTGGCAGCAAAAGTTACAAAAAAGACTGCCACTGTAGATGTGTAGAAAACAGCTAAGCCAACAAAAATTGCTGAGTAACAAGGACGGAGTGGGGACCCGTGTATTTTGGATTAGAGCAATCCGCCATTCAATATACTACCACAAATGTATATCATTCTTCTCGCGCTTTTCTGGATGAATAAGGAAGGTACAAGGTGATGGACAAATCAAAGAGGAAAAGTGTTAGAAGTATATGCATGTGCAAAACGAGTAAGCGGCTGAAGAGAAAAGAAAAGAGAATGGAAGAAAGATCCAACGAGAAAAGGTAAAAGAGGAAAATGGCGGAAGAGTAAGGAGGATGGAACGAAGATCCAGCGAGAAGGAAGATGGAGAGAGCAAAGGTTTAAAATTTCTAACAATTACGAAATAACCGGGTGACCGGGTGTACACGTACACCCCGGATGTAGGATATAATTTGCGGAAATGAACAGAGCCACAAAAACATTGCTTTAAAAGGAAAGTGTCAAAGTTTTTTGGGACAAACAAAAAAGGAAAGTTGGCAAAGTCCGGTGGGATGGAGGGAGTAAAGAATATTTTCCTGTTTTCTACTACGTATTTTTGTTTTCCGTTCTCTAATTTTCTGTTTTCATTTTCCAGATTTTTTATCTCAAATTTTCTGTTTTCATTTTTTAGTTTTTCATTTTCAAATCTAAACATGTGTTCATACAAAATTTCACCCGATTCTGTGACCGACCAAAAGATCGAAAATATTGTCCCAGTTCAGAACCGAACCTAGTACAACCCATCTAGGGTACTAGGTCCCACGTACAGGAAAGTGAGGATCGAAAACGATCGCTCCCGGTCGATCTCAACGGTTAGTTTCAAGAATTCTTTTTCCCATTTTTCTATTAATTGACAACTCAACGGCTCTTTTAAAACTTTTCACTTTAAAAAATGATTTCAAAAAATTGAGACTGAACAGCCGGGTCATTGACCGGCCCGGACAGGGAGCACCGGTTCGTTAACGAGGCTGGCCCGAGACCGTCTGGTTATCAATCGGACTAAACCGACCGTCGAGTCATTGCTCGGACAAGATGGGGATCGTCGGGTCGTTGATTGGACAAGACGGGGACCGGCGGGTCGTTGGCTAGTTCGGAGGAGGATTGTCGAGTCGTTGACCAGACCGGAACCACCCGATCGTTGACCAAACTGAACAGGTACTGCCTGATCGTGGATCGGACCGTACAGGGAACGTCGGGTCATCAACCAGACCGGACAGGGACCGTCGGGTCCTCGACCGGACCAGACAGGGACCATTGGGTCAATGACCAGACCGACCATAGGTTTATTGATTGGACCAGATAGGGACCGTCGGGTCGTTGACCCCATCCACCACTATGCGTAACTGCGTAAGTATGTGTTGAGGTTTATTCCTTCAACCCAAAGGCCCAACATGTTCCAATGAGTTTTGAGTAGAGAGTTTTATGGATATGTGATGCAAGCAAGTAAGATGAGCAAATGAAATAGCAAGAGTAGTACATGGATCGTATCTTATTAAATGATTATAAAGGTCCGTATACAACACATTTCAACTACTAGCTCTGAGGTCGTTTGTCTATCTCAATACTAAGAGTTAAGATAATTGCTATCTGTTATGGAGAATAAGTTGTCAACCCCTTACAATGAAATAAATGCTACTATTTATAATACCAAGGGGTAGGTGATGTTGATGAGGTGGAAGATTATGAGTGGCTAGCTTCCCAACCACCAAATCTAATGCATTAAATGCGCTTCCCGCCAGTATCTTGGTTTCCCGCCAAGGACACCGGACGAGTCACCCTTGAACTTAGACCTTGGATCTTGGTGACTGCAAGAGCTGATATCCCGCTCGGCTTCTTCAGGTTGCCTAGCTGAAGGCCCTGGAATGATGTCTGGCCCTTGTTGGACCAAGGCATTTAAAATAAGATCAAAGACAAAATTCAAAAATAGAATTAATCACATTTTATTTCTTAAATACGGTGTAATACTTATTTAAATCTATTGAAAGAGTAAAC
Source organism: Cuscuta europaea (assembly GCA_945859875.1). Lineage (NCBI taxonomy): Eukaryota > Viridiplantae > Streptophyta > Magnoliopsida > Solanales > Convolvulaceae > Cuscuta > Cuscuta europaea. The sequence continues at coordinate 5,440,542 of CAMAPE010000002.1, forward strand.
CAGATTAAAACTTCCCAAAATAGGAGTAAATGATCTTATTTTGGGAATAACATAAGAATAGTCTTATTTATGAATTTTGTCACTCTTTTATTCTTATTTACAGAATTTTCCTGTGAGTTAAGAGTCATGGAGGAGAGCTTGTCATGCATTTCTTAACTCGCATAATTTTCTTGTGAGTTAAGAGTCCTGGAGGAGTCCTGGAAACGGTCGCGAATGATGCTTCATCATTTCTTTCCACCCTGGAGGAGAGCTTGTCTTGCACAGGCACAGATAGGGCTGAGCATCGGGCGGATTCGGGTCGGGCGGGTGGGTGAACCCACGACCCTTTAGGGTTTCGGATGTGTAATTAGCCTATCCTACCCTATGTTTATTTACCCTAAATTTTTCGGGTTTTAATGAGCTTCGGGTAGGGCGGGTTCGGTTCGGGTATCGGGTTAGGGTTTACCCTAAAATGTTCAAGTAAAGAACAAAGTATGTGGCAATTTGATACCAGTCTTTTAAACTTATAGAACAAAGTAAAGAACTTAAGACTAAAGTAATAAGCACATATTACAGACTTGCAGTTTTCAAATTACAAAATGCTACATAATTCATTAACATCCAACATTCCAAAGTTCCAAGTACGCAAAATTAATACATCCAAGTATCCAACTATCCAAGACTTGAAGTTCAAGTGTTCCACAACTCACAAGACCACAACTATTTTCCACAGCTTCAAGTTTCCACCTGCATACAAGTATGCAAAATTGCAAATGTAAAGCAATAGACAATTAGACCTGTATAATAAGTCAGAGTAACTTGGATAAGTTAATGAAACAAATCAGAAAAATCACTGACTCAGAATGCTTGTTATCCTTCACCAGGAATATAGGGGCAACTGCTACAATTTCAGTTACAACTTACATGTTGTGAACTGAAAGAGCTATACCAACCTTAAACCATACATTCAGTAATGTGTGGAAGCTTCATCATAGCCAATGAAAATTAATAGAAATGATATAGTCAAGGATTAATGAGATTATGAGTTACTTACACAAAACCTGAACAAGTCAGAGCAAGGGACAAGGGTCCAGGGATAGTTCACAGTTGCCAGAATGCTTTCCAGAATGACATAATCATACTTGATGAAACGGTTAGCAACACAAGAGGGGGGGGGGGTGAATTGTGTGTGTGTGGAACCGTGGCAGTTTTTCGCACAGTTCTAGTGTGGGGTCCAGGGAATTACGAAATAGTAAAGTGCACAAGGATTTAACGAGGAAAAATCCCTTGGCTCAAAGGGATTAAAAAACCTCGACCTCCCTCGGAGGAATTTGAACAACTCCACTAAAAAGCCTTTGAATGATTACAAGGGAAACTCTCCTAGTCTACCCTTGAGTCACCCCAACTCTATCCTCTCTAGGAAGAGTTATGCATCTCTACCTTGCGGGTAGAGAGCCTCTCAGCTTTACAACAAAGCTCTCACAACACACTAACCAACCCGAGGATGCTACACTTAGCCAATCCTCAAAAACCCAATTACAATATGAAGAAGGGAAAAAGAAACTCTGTCTGGAACTCCATGAGCAGGTTCAGGTGCCTTGGACTTAGTGAATATTCTCGTGTATATTTCTCAATAGAAGCTCGGTCAAGCACACCTCTTTCGTCTGATCTTCAGTCCAATATATATATAGCATCCGTAGCCTCTCCTTTTCTTGGTTGAATATTTGGACTTTCCTTGATGTTATTTAAAAACCTTTCCTTTTATTCAAAGATCTTCGGGCTCTCCAATATGGTGATCCTCGATCAACCATATATATATGGAAGCAAGTGGATACGTGCATACTATGAGTAAATCACGACATAACAAAAAAGATATGGAGTATATTACGTATTTAAATATTCAATGATAATTCCACATGAATATATATCATCACATATAAAGGGAAATAATTTATTCTCTTAATATAAGCATGCAACGGACGTTAGTAGCAATAAAATATTTATGCAATCAATGATTAGTTCTCTTAACAAATTTGAATATGCAACGATCATATAAGTAAGATATTCAAATAAGTTGCTACAGATCATGCAAGCCAAGATACTTTCCAAAAATATTCATTTAATATTTTAACTAATAATGACTTTTCAAATTGTAAGGCAATAAAATATTTGTTAATCAATTACAAGCATGATACGTATATAGCCAATAAAATATGGATCATGCACTCACATTAAGTAAAGATACTTTCCATAAAGTATTTAAACAATATTTAATGAGTGGATGTCTAGTCAACTATGGAAAGATAATAACCACCCAAATAAGTACTCATATAACCAAAATACGTATATATAGAGTGGACATGCATAGAAAGATACTTTTACTTAAAATAATATTCTTGACAAATATAAGCACTCATATAAGGAAAGTATATTAATTGAAAATCAAGTAGGTGCAATTAATAATAATTCAAATCATATCACGGAACTAGAAATGGTTCTGCATTAGTTCCACCTGCATGGTTAGTCAACAACACACTAATAATACCCATTTGGTCTTGAGGATAATTCTGTCCTTGTTCCGTAAGGAACTGTGAGCGGTTCTGTCCGCGGTTCCACCTGCATGGTTAGTCATCAACAAAACAACATACTCAACAAATTCCCCCTTTTTGTTGATGACAAACATTAGGTGCCATAATAAAGGTTTCCCTGCAGATTAGTAACAATCAATCATAAATAGTAGAGCATCAACACATAAAGAGGCACCTGATTTTTTCCCCTTTTGTCATCCAACAAAAGGAACCAAAATAATGCCCAAATCAAAACACTGATTTGTTCCCCCTTAGAACAGGCCGGTGAGGGAGGAAGTTTCTTTGCGATACGCAGAAGCAAAAGAGATTGAGCAAGTTAATTGGTTTAGGAATTAATTAGACCAAGTTCAAGTCTAATTAGTTCAAACCTTTCTCTTCCCAGAGGCTTGGTAAAAATATCAGCTATTTGTTTCTCGTTGTTGCAATATTCCAGCCTGATTATCCTTTTTTCCACGCAATCTCTCAGAAAGTGATGTCGTATATGAATATGTTTTGTCCGAGAATGCATGACCGGATCATTTGATATGCTAATTGCACTTGTGTTATCACATAGGATGGGTGTGCACTTTAAATTAACCCTGTAATCGCTTACTTGTTGCATGATCCACAATGATTGAGAGCAACAAGATGCGGCTGCTACGTACTCAGCTTCGGCCGTTGAAAGAGCAACTAAATTTTGTTTCTTAGAGCTCCATGAAACTAGACAGGGACCAAGGAAGTGAGCCGTTCCAGACGTGCTTTTTCTATTTAGTAAATCACCTGCAAAATCAGAGTCTGAATATGCAATAAGGTTAAAATCTTCATTACGTGGATACCATAAGCATAGATTCGAAGTTCCTTTGAGATATTTGAGGATCCTTTTAACCGCTTTGAGATGTGACTCCTTAGGATTTGCCTGGAACCGAGCGCATAGACCTACACTGAAAACTATGTCGAGTCTACTGGCAGTTAGGTATAGTAGAGACCCAATCATGCCTCTATACTTCTTTTGGTCCATGCTTATTCCCTGTTCGTCTGCATCCAATCGTTCATTTGTTCCCATAGGTGTCATCATTGTTTTGCCTTCACTTGCTCCATACTTCTTGAGGAGTTCCTTAAGGTACTTTTGTTGAGATATTTGGGTTCCTTTGCTTGTTTGTTTGATTTGTAGACCAAGGAAAAAGTTTAGTTCTCCCATCATACTCATCTCAAACTCGGAACTCATAAGAGAAGAAAATTCATCACACAGTGAATCGTTAGTAGCACCAAAAATAATATCATCTACATAAATTTGAACAACCAATAGAGCTTGATCTTTTATTTTTAGAAAAAGAGTTTTATCTATTTTTCCTCTTTCAAAACCATTTTCCAAAAGAAATTTAGACAATCGCTCATACCAAGCACGAGGTGTTTGTTTGAAACCATAAAGTGCTTTATCTAATTTGAAAACATGATTAGGAAAATCTGGATTTTCAAACCCCGGTGGTTGTTCTACGTACACCTCTTCCTTAAGATAACCATTCAAGAAGGCCGTTTTCACATCCATTTGATGGAGTGTGAATCCCATGTGAGCCGCAAATGCTATGAGCATTCGTATTGCCTCTAGTCTTGCCACTGGTGCAAATGTTTCGTTGAAATCTATCCCTTCTTGTTGGTTATAGCCTTTTACAACAAGCCTCGCCTTGTTCCTTGTGATTTGTCCATGTTCATCAAGCTTGTTCTTAAATACCCATTTGAGACCTATCACAGTTTTGTTCTTAGGTCTTGGTTCTAAATGCCACACCTTGTTCCTTTCGAACTGATTTAGTTCTTCCTGCATCGCTAGAACCCAGTCAGCATCGGAGAGAGCCACTTCATGGTTCTCCGGTTCTATAAGAGATAAATAAGCAAAGAAAGCACAAAAATTTCTAAGTTTAGATCTAGTAGTTACTCCCTGATTTAGATCTGTTAAGAGGTTATCCAGGGGATGTGATCGATGAGGCTTCCACCCTCTTGGAGCATTTGGTTGATCCACCAATTTGTGTAGAATATCTGAAACTGGTTCTTCTGGTTCTACAGGCTGACTGGCTGAAGTCTGTCCAGTTTCTTCTTCAGTTCCAGACTCGTTATTCTCATTGGTCAGTGGTGGTTCTCCAGTTTGGTTGGTGTTATGGTCAGTTCCACTTTCCCTTTGAGTTAGTATCTCCTTACGTGTCATTCATATTTCTTCATCATCGATTTGGCTTGGTCTTAAGGCAAGTGCTTCATCAAAGATTACATGGATACTTTCTTCCACACATTGTGTGCGTTTGTTTAGAACTTTGTAAGCTTTGCTATGAGTTGAGTATCCGAGGAAGACTGCTTCATCACTTCTTGCATCGAACTTGCCAATGTTGTCATTCCCATTGTTATGAACAAAGCATTTGCATCCAAAAGTTCTTAGATGACTAATGTTGGGCTTTCTCCCTTTGAGTAGTTCGTAGGGTGTCTTCCCTAGGAGTGGGCGGATCATAACACGGTTAATTATATAGCATGCCGTGTTTATAGCTTCTGCCCAAAAGTTTCTTGCTAGACCACTGGAAATCAGCATTGTTCTAGTCATGTCCTCCAGAGTTCTATTCTTCCGTTCTACTACCCCATTTAGTTGAGGAGTTCTAGGGGCAGAGAAGTTGTGGTCTATGCCTCGTTCCTTGCAGAATGCATCAAATAGTGAGTTGTCAAACTCAGTTCCATGATCCGATCTGATCTTGATTAATTGTAGCCCTGTTTGATGTTCAACTTTCCTTACAAAAACAACAAACTCATTAAAAGTATCTTTCTTGCTTGCAAGAAAGATAGTCCAAGTATATCTTGAAAAGTCATCAACAATAACTAAAACATATTCTTTATTTCCTCGGCTACGGACTGACATTGGACCACACAAATCCATGTGAATTAGTTCTATGGGCTTGCTTGTGCTCACCAAATTCTTTGTTTTAAAAGATGATCGTGATTGTTTTCCGGTGGCACAAGCAGAGCAAATATGATCAAGTGAATATTTTATATTAGGTAGCCCAATTACCAAATCATTATTTTTGAGTTTATTTATTAAAGAAAAACTAGTGTGTCCAAGTCTTTTATGCCATAGCAGGGGATCATTGTCAATAACGCTCAGGCAAGTTAAACTTATATTTGGCAATAAATCAAGATCAACCTTATAAGTATTTTCTAGTCTCTTGCCCTCTAGTATAACTTGTTGTGATTCGTTATTAACAATGCGACATACATTATGATCAAAAACTACACTGTTACCTCGGTCACAAAATTGAGAAATACTTAGCAAATTAAACTTTAAACCCTTGACTAGAAAGACATTGTCAATTGCATGGTTAGGTGACTTTCCAACTTTTCCCACGGCAATTATTTTTCCTTTACCGTTGTCTCCAAATGTCACCCTTCCACCGCTAAATGGCCGCAGTGAGAGGAATAATGATTTATCTCCCGTCATGTGCTTAGAACACCCACTGTCAAGGAACCAGTGGTTGTTCCCCCTCACTCGGCGTTGTTCCAGGATTAAGGGTTAGTGCGTGGAACCCAGACCTGCTTGGGTTCCATTTTGTAATTGTTTGAGGAATAATTACTATAATTAAAGCTCCTTTCTAAGGCATGTTGCCGAGAGTGACATTGATACCTAAGATGACCGACTTTGCCACAATGCCCGCAAATTCGACTATCATATGTATCAACGTATTTGGTTTTCCAATTTCCATAAAAATCTTTGTCCCTTTTATAAAACTCTCGGTTAGGTGTTTGTCCATAACCAGTTTTGTGCCTTTGAACCAATTTATCGAACCAGGTTGGTCCAGTTCTAGATTGCCTTTGGTATGGCCTGGAACTGGTTTGTCCTCTAGTTCTGTTACCGTTAAAGGATTGGTTCTGAAAACCAGATTTTTGATTTATTTGAGTTTTCCTTGGAACATATCCGAGACCCGCAGTCTCGTTTTCCTTTCTTTTGTACCGAGAAGGTTCAGTTCTAGAATAGGGTCTAGACTTGGTTCTTTCTTTAGTACTATACGGCTGGTATTCCGGCTTATTTTTGAAATCATGTCTCTCAGCCTCAAGGCGATTAAGGTGTTCAATCAGCACACCAATGTTCGGAATTTTCGAAAGAAGTTTCTCACTTTGATCAACTTGTTGGTTCATGCTATCGAGCTTTAAAGAACAGATAATATTGTCTTGTTCTAAAACCACTTCAATGTATTTTAGCTTCTCATCTATTAACTCTCCCACTTTAGTTTCAAGCCTTAGCTTTGCTCATGTGGTTTCCTCGAGTTTAGATTCTAGCTCAGTGATTTGTGATTTTAGATTTTCATTTTCAGAAAGGTTTTGGTTAAGCTCGATAGTTAGCCTTTTAAAAATTTTCCGAACTTTGGTTTTAGGCAAAGAATCAAACTTAGATAGAAAGTTTTCCAAATTTACCTCGAAACTCTCTTGGTCGGATTCCTCGTCGGAATTAGCCATAAGACACAACCCTGCATGATTGGAACTCTTTTCACCTTCTTCCTCATCATCATCGGATGAGTCTCCCCAAGCTGCCATCATTGCCTTCTTGAGGTCTCTGTTGAACCCTTTATCTTCACTGGACCTCCGATGGGAACTGGTCTTGTTCTTGTCGTAGGTTCTATCATTTTTCTTTTGGGGACAATCTTTTGCCCTATGCTCAAAGGAACCACAAACGAAACAACCTTGGTTATTAAACGATTGAAAACCCTTTTTACCTTGCTTATTTCGGTTGCCTTTGAATTTCCAGTACATCTTCCCGAATTGCTTGGCGAACATGCTCATTTCGTCTTCCGATTCACTTTCGGATTCTTCTTCTTCTTCTCGAGCCTTGAGAGATATTCCTCGCTCCTTTCTCACATTTTCGGCATCTTGTTCTTCTTTAATGAGCTTCGGGTAGGGCGGGTTCGGTTCGGGTATCGGGTTAGGGTTTACCCTAAAATGTTCAAGTAAAGAACAAAGTATGTGGCAATTTGATACCAGTCTTTTAAACTTATAGAACAAAGTAAAGAACTTAAGACTAAAGTAATAAGCACATATTACAGACTTGCAGTTTTCAAATTACAAAATGCTACATAATTCATTAACATCCAACATTCCAAAGTTCCAAGTACGCAAAATTAATACATCCAAGTATCCAACTATCCAAGACTTGAAGTTCAAGTGTTCCACAACTCACAAGACCACAACTATTTTCCACAGCTTCAAGTTTCCACCTGCATACAAGTATGCAAAATTGCAAATGTAAAGCAATAGACAATTAGACCTGTATAATAAGTCAGAGTAACTTGGATAAGTTAATGAAACAAATCAGAAAAATCACTGACTCAGAATGCTTGTTATCCTTCACCAGGAATATAGGGGCAACTGCTACAATTTCAGTTACAACTTACATGTTGTGAACTGAAAGAGCTATACCAACCTTAAACCATACATTCAGTAATGTGTGGAAGCTTCATCATAGCCAATGAAAATTAATAGAAATGATATAGTCAAGGATTAATGAGATTATGAGTTACTTACACAAAACCTGAACAAGTCAGAGCAAGGGACAAGGGTCCAGGGATAGTTCACAGTTGCCAGAATGCTTTCCAGAATGACATAATCATACTTGATGAAACGGTTAGCAACACAAGAGGGGGGGGGGGGTGAATTGTGTGTGTGTGGAACCGTGGCAGTTTTTCGCACAGTTCTAGTGTGGGGTCCAGGGAATTACGAAATAGTAAAGTGCACAAGGATTTAACGAGGAAAAATCCCTTGGCTCAAAGGGATTAAAAAACCTCGACCTCCCTCGGAGGAATTTGAACAACTCCACTAAAAAGCCTTTGAATGATTACAAGGGAAACTCTCCTAGTCTACCCTTGAGCCACCCCAACTCTATCCTCTCTAGGAAGAGTTATGCATCTCTACCTTGCGGGTAGAGAGCCTCTCAGCTTTACAACAAAGCTCTCACAACACACTAACCAACCCGAGGATGCTACACTTAGCCAATCCTCAAAAACCCAATTACAATATGAAGAAGGGAAAAAGAAACTCTGTCTGGAACTCCGTGAGCAGGTTCAGGTGCCTTGGACTTAGTGAATATTCTCGTGTATATTTCTCAATAGAAGCTCGGTCAAGCACACCTCTTTCGTCTGATCTTCAGTCCAATATATATATAGCATCCGTAGCCTCTCCTTTTCTTGGTTGAATATTTGGACTTTCCTTGATGTTATTTAAAAACCTTTCCTTTTATTCAAAGATCTTCGGGCTCTCCAATATGGTGATCCTCGGTCAACCATATATATATGGAAGCAAGTGGATACGTGCATACTATGAGTAAATCACGACATAACAAAAAAGATATGGAGTATATTACGTATTTAAATATTCAATGATAATTCCACATGAATATATATCATCACATATAAAGGGAAATAATTTATTCTCTTAATATAAGCATGCAACGGACGTTAGTAGCAATAAAATATTTATGCAATCAATGATTAGTTCTCTTAACAAATTTGAATATGCAACGATCATATAAGTAAGATATTCAAATAAGTTGCTACAGATCATGCAAGCCAAGATACTTTCCAAAAATATTCATTTAATATTTTAACTAATAATGACTTTTCAAATTGTAAGGCAATAAAATATTTGTTAATCAATTACAAGCATGCTACGTATATAGCCAATAAAATATGGATCATGCACTCACATTAAGTAAAGATACTTTCCATAAAGTATTTAAACAATATTTAATGAGTGGATGTCTAGTCAACTATGGAAAGATAATAACCACCCAAATAAGTACTCATATAACCAAAATACGTATATATAGAGTGGACATGCATAGAAAGATACTTTTACTTAAAATAATATTCTTGACAAATATAAGCACTCATATAAGGAAAGTATATTAATTGAAAATCAAGTAGGTGCAATTAATATTAATTCAAATCATATCACGGAACTAGAAATGGTTCTGCATTAGTTCCACCTGCATGGTTAGTCAACAACACACTAATAATACCCATTTGGTCTTGAGGATAATTCTGTCCTTGTTCCGTAAGGAACTGTGAGCGGTTCTGTCCGCGGTTCCACCTGCATGGTTAGTCATCAACAAAACAACATACTCAACAATACTCATAATACATTATACATAATTAGAGATCTCAGAAGTCAGAATGCACATAGAAAAACAACCACATAATGCAAAATCAGAGAGTCATGTACTCATGTGCATACACATTCAAACATTCAAACCTATACACATTATACATGGAGGAAGTTCCATGTTTCTTAGAGTGACAACAGTATATTTTTGCACAGTATATGCACCTCCCCTTAATAACCACACCCTTTTCATCCTTAATTTCATCAAAGTGATCCTAAATCTTAGATCTTTTGTCAACCACTTTTCTCTTTTGTCCAGAAACAGCAGGTGGTGCAGTCTGCTCATTGGTAATGTTAGGCTCAGGAATTTGACTTTCCACCACTGTTTCTTGACTCAGAGGAGGTTGAGATCCAGATGTAGAAAAGGTCACACATTCTTCAGGGTCCATCTAATGTAAGCAAGTAAGCAACACATGATATATTGATATGTGTATACTAAGCTTCCACATTGTTAATACTTAATACCTCACAGATAAGGGCTGTACATATGCAGTCAGTAAGAGCTTCCACAGAGTTCATATCTCACAAATAATAACCATAATATGTAAGTCTGGAACAATCGGCAAGCTAATTTATAGAAGGATAAAAGCACTTTGCTTTTTCACTTCTCTACAGACTCTGAAGAACCCAGTTCACTCTTTGTACTCGTTTGAGTACTAGAGTTGAAAAAGGTTTCTTCATCAAAATAATAAGGCAGTTATGTTACTTATGTACAACAAACAACATAACAACTAACAAGTAAGCAACATATGATATATTGATAGGTGTATACTAAGCTTCCACACGACACATCTCATTATTTCAAAGTATACAGAGTAACAGAGGTGGACTTATAGGTGTATACAAATACAATAATACAAATACATCACAAAATGTACAGATCTGGACTCATATAAAAAGTCACAACCACATCTGACATCTCCACGGTAGTCAGTAGGCAACACATGAATATAGAATATATAACTTGATTAGCTTCCACACTTCATTCATATTTCAAATAAACAGATTTGAAATTCTGAATGCATCATAAGAGTTGTACATATATACAAATATACTAATATACATCAACAATTAACAGGGACAACTGGATAACCGAACATTCGAACAGATCTGTACATGCAACTTTCACAAATATACGAACATCACAAGACTAATCACAACTCAGAACATCCATGCATCATCAAGGGCTAAACTTACCATAATACGAATAAGTATTTTATACCTCAACGGCTCGAGACGAAGGAGATGAAAGGCTTTGATGGAGTATATGGGTCTGAGCCCCAGGACCCACATACTCGGAAGAACAGAGCACAAGACAGAGTGGCGCCCTCGTCGGCCAAACGCCCTCGTCGGCCGAGAGGAAGCCAACCCGGATTATGATCCCGAGTCCAAGGAACCCGGGTGCCCCCGTCGGCCGTGCCCCCGTCGGCCGTGCCCTCGTCGGCCACGACCTCGTCGGCCGAGAGGAAGCCAACCCGGATTATGATCCCGAGTCCAAGGAACCCGGGTGCCCCCGTCGGCCGTGCCCTCGTCAGCCGTGCCCTCGTCGGCCACGACCTCGTCGGCCACGAGGACCTCCCAGAATCGGATCCTACACTTACTCACTTGTACAGCCCATTAGTGGCTTTGTATTCGGCCCAGTAGCGGTCCAGTTGTAAATGGGCCTCTCAAGCCTTGGGCTTGGGAGCCCAACCCTAATTTTCTCTATAAATACTCCCCTTGGGAGTAGTTATAGGGGTTACGAAATCATTCTATTGAAGCATATTATTGCACTTCTCTCTCTAGCTCTCACTTCTCTCTAGATATACTCTATCATTTGGTGCTCTCGTTGAGAGCTAGAACAATCAAGTTAGCACCCTTCGTCGCTACCAAGCACAGCTAACCACTGATCATGGGGAGAACTAAGTCAAACCGCAACCTCGTCAGCAAAGCCATCCCTGAGGACCAAGAGCCCAGGGAGCACGATGAGGACGCCACGGCCGACCAGGTCGGCGGAGGGGACCTCTTCCAGGAAGCCTTCAACCTCACGACGGACCTCCGCAACCAACTCAACGGCGGAGTCCCCGACGCCCGCCTCGGCCTGGAAAAGAAACGAGCTGAGAAAGCGGACCACGCCCCGGCCCAGCCTATGACCGCGGCCTCTCCGTCCGTAGATCCTCAGGTCCAGGCCGCACTATCGGCTATCATCGCCAGCTTGGCTCAGAATCCCACCGTCCTCAGCGCACTCTTGCCAAGGACCGGGGGAAACGTCACTCCACCTCCTCATCCCCAACCCCTGGCCGACCAGATAGGCAACAATGAGGGGGTTGTGGCCCAGGACACGGCGTCGTCCCACTCCCACCCTGCTTCCCCTTTTCGGCCCGGGCAGACCCCAGCGCGTGGAAAAGCCTCTGCCTTCGATAGGCTAGGTGACACGCGCCGTCGTCCGGTTTCGGAGAGGATGGCGGGACGGATTGGTGATCCTCGTCCTGGCTCGCCAAGGGAGAGTTTGGGGTCTGTGTCCCGGACAGCGGACCAGCCCCGCCCGGACAAGGGCAAGGGGAAGTTGCACGAGGATGACGTGCGTCACCAGATCAACGCGGCTCACAACGAGCGCCGGAGGAACCAGCCGGGTGCCGTCGCGGCCGACGGGGACCCCCGGGACGAGGTCATCGCCCAGCTGGAAAGGAGGTTGGCTCAGATGGAGGCCAAGCAGTCGGCCAACGTCCCTACGGCCGGCGCCTCCAACGACCCCGGCCTCAACGCGCTCATGAACAAAGTCAGCGCCCTGGAGAGGGAGCTGGCCGAAGGTCGGGGTGACCCCATCATCCAGGTCAGGACTAGGACCCCTTTCACCAACAGGGTCCTCTCGGCCCCCATCCCTGAGAAGTACAGGGGAAATGCCATCAAGTCCTACGATGGCCGATCAGACCCCCAGGAGCACTTCAGCCGTTATCAAAACAACATGCTGATGGTGAACGCGTCCGACGAATACCTCTGCCGTTGGTTCCTCTCTACTCTCGAGGGGCCAGCGTACGAGTGGTTCAACGGGCTGCCAGAGGGAAGCATTGACTCCTGGCAAGATCTCGCCCAGCGCTTCCTCACTCACTTTGCCGGAAGGAAGCGCGCCAAGAAGTATTTCACCCACCTCCTCTCCGTCAAACAGCAGCACGAGGAGTCCCTCCGGTCATTCATCGACCGGTGGACGAGGGAGACCGAGGAGGTCGAGGGGGCCGATGAGCGCACCCTCCTCGCCTTGTACCAGGGAGCCCTCCGCAGCTCCCCGTACGCCAGGAGCCTCATCACTGACCCCCCGAGGTCGTACGCCAAGGCGCTCCAACGCGGAGGCTTGTATGCCGACGCCGACGAGCTCCACAATCACAAGAGAGAGGGGGGCCATCCCCCCAAGAAGACAAATCCTTCGCCGACCTCGGGCCCGTCCCCGGCCGGCCAGGGTGCCCAGGGCCGCCACGGCTCTGGTGGACAAAGTAAGAAAGACCGCCACTGGCGGCCGAGGATGGAACGGCCGGGGGTAGCCCTCACCCACCCGGTCGGCACCATCCTCGATTATGCCGAAAAGCACGGCCTCATCGAGCAGGCTCCTCGGCCGGCCGAGGAGGTCCTGGCCATCCAACAGGGCGGCACGTATTGCCGGTTCCACAAGAACTCGTCGCACAACACCGACGATTGCATCACATTAAAGAAGGCCATCGAGCGTCTTATTCGCTAGGGGGAACTCTCCCAGTTTGTCAAAGGTGGCCCACGTAAAAACACTTGGGTAAACACCGGCAAACGTGGGGGCGAACCCTCTGCGAAGAAGCGTGAGATTGGTAGACTCAGCGACGACGAGGACTTCGAGGAGCCTCCGCCGAAGAAGAATCACATCCACCTCATCGTGGGCGGGAACACTGGGGGGGACTCCGCCACTCAGAGGAAGAAATGGGCCCAATCCCTTTACATTGGAGAGGTGTCCCACGTTCCCCCCCAGCCGAAGAAGCAGCGAACGGAGGCGATCACCTTCACCAACAAGGGTCTGCCTCCGGGTACGGAGTCACACAGGGACGCCCTCGTCATCCGATGTGAGGTCGGTGACTCCATCATCCACCGCACTTACATCGATACGGGGAGCTCCGTCAACGTGATGTACCTAGACACCTTCAAGCAGCTGAAGCTGGACAGAGCTCTGCTGAAGCCGATCAAGACCCCGTTATCCGGCTTCACCGGGGACTCTATCGACGCCGAGGGCACGATAGTCCTCCCCGTGGAAGTCGGTGACGGCCCCCACCATGCCAAAATTGACATGGAGTTCATGGTGGTCAACCTCCAGTGCGCCCATAACTTGATCTTGGGCCGGCCAGCGCTGGAGGACTTGGAGGCCATCATCTCCATGAAGCACCTATGCTTGAAGTTCCCCACCAGCGACGGCATCGGCTACGCCAGAGGAAATCAGAGGATAGCCAGAGCCTGCTACCTCAAGCTGACGAGGCCGGCCGAAAGGGAGGGACAGCGGATAGATACCATCACGGCCGCCGCCGCCATGGACGAGGAGAGGCCACATGCGGAGCCAGCCGAGGAGGTCGAGGAAATCCCTCTGGATACCTCCCGGCCGGAGCGGGTTCTCAGGGTCGGAAAGCAACTCCCCCAGGACCAGCGAGACGCCATCCTCCTCGTCCTACGGTCATACGCCGTTGTCTTCGCGTGGGGCCCGGACGATATGCCCGGCATCAGCCGCCAGGTGATCACTCACCGGCTGACCGTCGATCCGGCCTCCGCGCCCGTCAAACAGAAGCGGCGCTACTTGTCCGCTGACAGGCGGGACTTCGTCAAAGGGGAGGTCGCCATGCTCCTATCAATCGAACATATCAAAGAGGTGAAGTACCCAACATGGTTGGCCAACGTCGTCCTCGCACAGAAGCCGCCGACGTTCAGAATGTGTGTTGACTACACTGACCTGAACAAGGCGTGCCCCATGGACCCGTTCCCTCTCCCCAACATCGATCAGCTGGTGGACGAGACGGCGGGGTGCGAGTTGATGTCGTTCCTCGACGCTTTCAGAGGGTACCATTAGATCTCCATGCATGAAGGGGACGCCGAGAAGACGGCATTCATGACCCCAGAGGGAATCTTTTGCTACCTCGTCATGGCCTTCGGACTCAAAAACTCCGGCGCCACCTACACTAGGATGGTGGCCAAGATCTTCAGGGCGGTCCTTGGCCGGACGATGGAGGCGTACGTCGATGACATGATCGTCAAGAGCAGGCAGGCCACCTCCCACGCCGACGACCTCCGGGAAATCTTTGAGATAATGAAGGAATTCAGGCTCCGCCTCAACCCCAAGAAATGCGCCTTCGGCGTCCAGGGTGGCAAGTTCCTCGGCTACATGGTCAGCCGGAGAGGCATCGAGATAAACCCGGAAAAGACGCAGGCCATCATCAACATGGAGCCGCCCCGCAACGTCAAGGAGGTACAGCGACTGACAGGGCGCCTGGCGGCCTTGAACCGTTTCCTCTCCAGGTCAGCTGAGAGGGCACTCCCCTTCTTCCAGATCATGCGCAAAGCAACCAGCTTCAGGTGGACGACGGAGTGCCAGGAAGCATTCGACGAATTGAAGAGGTACCTGTCGTCTCCACCCATACTCTCCAAGCCCAAAGCCGGCGAAACCCTCTTCCTGTACTTAGGGGTGAGCACGTCGGCCATCAGCTCCGTGCTCATCCGTGAGGACGAAGGGGTGCAGAAGGCCATCTTCTACATCAGCAAGACACTTAGGGAGGCCGAGCTCAGGTACTCCCCCATTGAGAAGACGGTACTGGCCATCGTCCACACCGTGAAGAAGCTGGGGCACTATTTCCAAGCCCACATCGTCCATGTGCTGACCCAGCAGCCTCTCGGCGCGCTCATGAGGAGCCCCACTAGCTCCTCGAGGATGGTGAAGTGGGCGATCTTCCTCAGTCAGTTTCAAATTGAGATCAAGCCAAGGCCATCTATAAAAGGGCAAGCCTTGGCCGACTTCGTCATCGAATGCACAGCAAGGGAGACGGCCGTCGCCAACCCCGGGCCGGAGCCGGACGACACGTGGACCCTGTTCACTGACGGCTCGTCGGCCGCGAAATCATGCGGCGGCGGCGGCGTCCTCATATCCCCTGAAGGATTCAGAGCCTACTATGCCATCCGCTTCAACTTCAGGGTGTCCAACAACGAAGCCGAGTATGAGGCCCTCCTCAGCGGTCTCAGACTCGCCGCCGGCCTCAAGGCCAAGCACCTCAGAATCAAGTGCGATTCCAAACTAGTAGTGGGCCAGGTGGAGGGATCGTACGAAGCAAAGGAAGGCCGAATGAGGCAGTACAAACAAGCGACGGAGGAATTGCTGAAAGCGTTTGAAACCCATGAGATCACTCAGATCCCAAGGGCCGAGAACGCCGAAGCCGACATCCTCTCCAAGCTCAGCTCGGACACCCCGGAGCACATCTCCCAGTTGGCCAAGATCGAGGAGTTGAGCATGTCCAGTATCCATGCCAGCCCCGTCTTGTGCGTCCACCAGCGACCAGAGGACTGGATCTCCGACATAGCCACCTTCATCACAACGGGGGAGTTGCCCCCGAACGAGGAGAGGGCCAAACTCTCCAAACTCAGGGCCCCAAGCTACACCATCGAAGATGGCAAACTCTACAAACGGTCCTATAATGGCACTCTCCTACGGTGCCTGCACCAGGACGAGGCTGACACAGCCATGGAAGAAGTACATTGCGGCGTCTGCTCCTCGCACCAGGGCCCTTTCAGCATGTCCCGGCGTCTCGTCGTCCAGGGCTTTTTCTGGCCGACGATGGCACGCGACTGCGCTGACCTAGCCAGGAAATGCACCACATGCCAGGTACTCCAGAAGGCCCCTGGTCGGCCAGCTGTCAATTATGCCCCTGTCAGCACCGCAATTCCATTCTCCAGATGGGGGATTGACCTGGTCGGCCCCCTGCCCAGAGCCGCCGGGAATAACCGCTACATCATCGTCGTCGTCGACTACTTCACCAAGTGGGTCGAGGCGGAACCCTTGGCCAGCATCACGGGGGCCAGATGCCAAAGATTTGTTTACAAGAACATCATTACACGCTTTGGCGTCCCCCAGGAGATTATATCAGACAACGGCACCCAATTCGAGGCAGCCCCTTTCCAGGAGCTCCTCCGGGAGTTTGGGGTGAGGCACCGCTTCTCCTCCGTTGCCTATCCTCAGGGCAACGGGCAGGTCGAGAACGCCAACAGAACAATAATGGAGGGGCTGAAGAAGAACCTCCAGGCCGCCGGAGGTAGTTGGGTCGACGAGCTCCCCAACATCCTGTGGTGCTACAGAACCACGCCGAGGAGGGCGACAGGCGAAACACCTTTCGCCCTATGCTACGGCTTTGAGGCGAAGGCGCCCACGGAGGTAGCCATCCCCAGCCGGCGAGTGGAGCAATATGAGCCTGACACCAACGAAGAGAACATGAAGATTGACCTACACCTGGTTGATGAGAGGCGTGAGCAAGCTTACGTCCGAGCAGAGAACTACCGGCGTCAAGTGAAATCATACTACGACGCCAAGGTACGTTCCCGGGAATTTCAGGTGGGGGACTACGTCCTCCGCCGAAGGGAAGCAAGCCAGCCGACAGATGGTGGCAAGCTAGCATTGAAGTACGAAGGGCCCTACATCGTCAGTGCCGTGGTCAAACCCGGCACCTACAAACTTAAACGACCGAATGGGTCCAATGTACCACGAACATGGAATGTACATCATCTGGTGAAGTTTTATCAGTAATCCGAAGGAGGTGTAGACGGCGAAGCCCTCACCCCTTAACGGGTTACTGATTGAACGCCACCCTCGGCCTCGAGCCACTTATGAATAAAATCATATACTGATTTTTTCTCTGGAATTTAAAGTAAAAACATTAGCAGGTGCCCTCGTCGGCCACCTTAGAGCGAAAGGCTCAGGTCTGGCCGACATGGCCCCTTGCATTTGCAGCCTACGAGCGACAAGCTCAGGCACTCCATTGTACTTTGTATCAGCGAAGGGCTCAGGCCTAGCTGAGAGAGCACATCGTCCTGGCCCCGTAAACCTAGAAGTGAAACGCTCAGGTATGGCCGACGATGTCCCCAGGACGAGGGGCCCGCAAACGGCCCACGTCTTGAAACGGGAAGCTCACCGCGTCGTACACGCGCCAGATCGCAGGACGACAGGCCTGAAATCATGGCCGAGGTGACAAAATCCCAAAACTCAGGGATGGGCAATGACAGCCGTTGGAAACCGACCAAAAGTCTAGCCCGCGTCATAAATAGGCGACGGGACCCGCCCTGAGACCACGGACATTATAAACGAAGTCCGAACCGGCCGAAGGACGAGCACACCCTTCGGCCGAAGCCTGAAAGAAGGATACCCCCGAAACAAAAAAAAAAACATACAAGGGAAAAAGAGGGAAGCCGACGGCCGCGCACACTTGCCGGCCTCGAGCAATGAAAAAATAAAATCCCCAAAATTCAGGCCCATTTCGGCCAAGTACATATCAGTTGAACACAAGTTTAGTACCACTGACAGGCAGCATGGACGACACGTCCACGCACCACGAGGGAACAATCAAGGCCGATACACACGCCTTTAAAAACCCTAACCACATCGGTTGGGTGACACGCGGGAGGTGACCTTCATCGGCCATGGACCTTTGAGGCACCAACGCTGGGTATGAACCAAGGCATCGCAATCCTGAGGATGACCGGGACGAAGCGGGCACAACACCTCGGATGGCCGACGCAGGCACTGGAACCATAGCTAGCCGACGAATACAGGACCATCTCCTTGGACAAGCTATTTTTTGTCCAGCACCCTCATCGGCCACAAGCCAGACCTCGGCCGGCAGTGGCACCGCGAAGAAGCAAACGCCTAACATTTATCCTTAGGAAATTATCTAAGTACTAAAATGGAGAAACTCTAGCCGAAGCGGGTACCAGTATACTACAAAGCCGTTAGCCACCTACACCTTCACATGTGTACTTATGAAAAATTCAAAGTCCACGAGACTATGGTGAAGGTGCCCTTATCGGCCAGAACACAGGGATACAAGCCGCCAACGGCCATGGCCAGATGTATCCAAGGCCAGGACGATGAGGACGCCAACGCTAAAACAGAACGGACACTACGGTCAAGGCTACAAACGGAAGCACCTAAAAGGAATCCAAAACACTTAGGAAATTGTCTGAAAGGAACACCGGTCATGCCGACAAGGCCACCAGGCCGAAAGGAAAGCACCTAAGTGGATCCCAAAACACTTAGAAAATTTTTGAAAAATTCCTAAGTGTTATGAAACTACATCCAAGCCGACGAAGCCACTAGGCCGTAAAGACGGGATCTACATGGACCCAAAAACACTTGGGGAATTTTTTCCCAAGTGTTATGACAGTAAATCAAAAAGGCATAGGCCGACCAGACTACTGGCCGGGAAGGCCAACCTCACGGACGTAGCGGACACTCGCGGGTGACCCAAGTTATGACTTGATGGACAATTTACAGAATTGAAATGACACAGCAAACAAGCACACAAAGGATTCAAGGCCGAAAGGACAGCAAAAATTTCCTCGATTGATAAAATTCATTACAATTGGAGGGCACTACGGCCATTACATAATTGGGCAAAAAAATGAAAAACTAACTACAATAGGGACTAGCCGATCAAGCCTCCGGGGCTGGCTCTTCAATCTCGTCGGCCCCCTCCTCATCGGCCTCAGCTTCCTGGCCGGCAGCGGCGCTGGTGGCATCATCCAAGAAATCGAACTCGGTATAGTCCGGCTCGCCGAGGCCGGAGCTTTCTATGGGGGACTCCCGCTCCGACAGCGGAAGCGCGGCCTGCCCTTCGGGATCCTTCATCAGCTTTGGGAGCTTCAGGTTTCGTCTAGCCCATCCGGCCGTGTAATTCATGGCCTTCAACGCCCGGGATAGCCGTCGGTACAGGAGCCTTTGCATCCGCTCCTGCCCCAGGTTGTAGTAAACAGACATCTCCTGGCTGAAATACTCCCGGCCGGCAGGGGAGTTCATCCCCCAATTCTCCAGCCTGGCGGCCACCACCTCGTAACACCAGGGGAGCCTCTCATCGGCCTTCCACCCTTCGGCCAAGAACTTCTCAACAGCCTCATCGGCAGCCCTCACAACGGCGGCTTCGGCCTCAGCTTTCGCCTTGGCGGCCTCCTCGCTCCTGCGCTTCTCGGCCTCAAGCGCTCTACGGGACTCCTCAAGCTCCCTTCTGCTCTCTTCGAGCTTGACCAGGGCATCGTCCCTGGCCGCGACGGCCTCATCAGCCTTGGCCTGCAGCGCCTTGGCATCCTCCCGGAGCCGGTCAAGGCAAACTACCGCCTCGTCGGCCGAGGCGGCCTTCTGCTCCAGCGCTTGCAGGCGGACTATCTCCCAGTACTGCCTCTTATGGTTTTCCATAAGCATGAAGGCACTCTGCATAAGAAAAACAAAGGTCAGGCAAAAAACTCTACACAGACGAAGAGAGACAAAAAGATAAGGACAGTCACTTACTTGGACGAGGAGGTCCATGCCCCCCTCATAAATCTTCGGGTCCTCGAGCTTCTTCAAGTGAGCCCGATCTTTGGCCGGCATGGCCTTGGCCAGGACGACGTGGCCGGGGACGAGATCATTAAACACGCCCCCGCCGACGGGGTACTCTATCACCTTCTGATAGGTGGCACCGGCAATCTCCTTGCCAGCCCTCTGCGTCCGTGGTTCCTGGACGAGAGGAAGCGCTGGGGCAGCATCGTCAGCAACAGTAAGGTCCACGACGGGACCACCATCGCCCACGCTGGGGACGGTAAGCGTACCGGCCTCACTGGCAGGAGAAGGGGAAGGAGCCCTCTTCGTCTTCTTAGAGACGCTCACACCGGCCTCGGTCAACTTCTTCTGGCCGTCAGTGGCCGGTCTCTTTTTCTTGGACGGGGCAGGCTTTGGGGCCGCATCTGCATTAGCCCCGCCCAAACCGGCCGCGGCACGCCTGGCCGCTTCGGCCGCCTTAGCAGCAATCTCCTCGGCCGCTTTGGCCTTCGCAATCGCCATCATAGAACGGCGGTCCATGACAAAATCTACAAGGGAAAAGCACAAACAGATTAGTAAGGCAAAGGACAAAACGTAAAGACACAAAGCCGAAGAAGAATTACCATCGGCCTCAGCGGGAATGCCCAAAGGCGGGCCATCGGCCTCCTCAAAGTTGGTGGTCATCCTCGGCCAGAGTTGGAGGTCATCCTCCTTATCTCCATACAAGTGATATCTGAAGAAGCCGAGGGCCGTCATCTTGTATTCAGTGACGTAATCTTTCACGCTCCTCGGCCCCCCTTCCAGGAAAGCCTCCACCTGAGCGTCCAAAATAGAGCTCTTCGGCGGGTCATGAAGGTTGAACCTCCCGGTGTGGCCGAGGGAGGGGAACTCGGTGCCACTCTCACCAATGGACACAAACACGAACTTGCTCTTCCACCCATGAATGGACGTAGGCAAATCCGTGAAGCTCCTCTTCCTCGGCAGCTGTTGAAGAGTGGCATAGGCCGCACAGTTCTTGTGGCTTCCTCGGCCGATCTAGTACAAGTTCATGAATAAGGCCGTGGTCGGCCTGTAGCCCAACTCCTCACACCGAAGCAAGAAGCCCACTATCAAGGAATAACTGTTCGGCGTCAGCAGGGCCGGAGGAAGCCCCACCATGTCCAGATACTCGGTGACGAAGGGGTGAAGGGGGAACCTCAGCCCCTTAGCAAAACTCATCGGGTATACTCCGAAGTATCCCGGTGACGGAAGTAGAACATGGTCCGTCGGCCTGGGTGCCCTAACCCGCCCGAACAGCCCCACGTACATCTGGGCGACAAGATAGTCGGCCTCACTGCTCTCCGGCTTAATCAGGAATATGTTGGTAAGGTCCAAGTAGGAGAGACCCGGCCCATTCTTCGGCCTCCTCACCCTCTTCGGCTTCGATGCGCCCTTCACGGCAGATACCGGCTTCGGGCACGGAACGGCAGCAGAGGTGGACGCCCCGTCCACCGCTCGGGACGCACCTACGTCCTCACCCTCTGAAGAGGAGGCGGACTCCTCGTCCTCGATCTCCTCGTCCATTAGCTCTACGGATTTGTAGGGGCTCAAACGCTCTATCTCCTCTTCAAACTCCTCGAGCACCTCGTAGTCAAGGGACCTCGTGGAGGGCTGGTCGTCGTAGGGGTAGTAGTCCTCGTTCAAACTCTTCATTACTACTACAGGCTTAAGGAGAACTTACGATCTAAGGGTGTTTAGATGCCTAACACTAGATCAACTACTTACGGAACAAAATATGAAAAGTGAGGAAGATCGTGATGAACACTAACCTCAAACAATGAAGAACACGAAGAACAGGCTTGGGAGTTTCTCTCTCTAGAAAATCGGCCAGCACTTCGACAAATTCAGAATGCAAATGTGATTCTTCGTCGGAGGGGAAGGGGTATTTATAGACCCCCCCACCAACGGTCACTACACGTGGCACTCACCAAATGGCCACATCAACGGCCACCACTGGGGGGCCACCACGTCACCAACGGGCCAGGACCAACCCATATCAACGGCCCACTGGCAAATCAGACTCTACGGCCTACACACGCTCAACGGCTTTACAACTGCCAGCAAGCGCCCTCAACGTCCCATTTGCTCACCAATCACAAATGCCAAACAATAAGAGGATGGCAACGGCCAGGTACGTAACGGCCACAGAACAAAGGGAACAAATAGCCCGCAGCCTTCGGCTCCTCGTAATAACCCTTGATGATAACTCTCTACAAGCGATCTGCGCACAAGGGTTCTCCCACAGGGTTACCTTGGCCAGAAAATCGCCATGAGAGTTGGATTCAGGGGGACTACGGCGAGACCGCTTCGGCCAAGGACTCAGGCAACTCCTTCACCCCTCACTCTCTTCGGCCTGAAGCAGTGGGGGACTGGGGGACTACACCGGCCTCAACGAAACAAAGGTATAAACAAGGTAACCACAAAACATGGCCACATCATCCATACAGCACAACAGAACCTCATCGGCCAAAGGCCCATAACGTCACTAGCAACGGCCAACAGGCCACTAGAGGCAAGGACACTCATCGTCCTCCGCCAACAATTAATCTTGACGGGCTCTTCGGCCAAAAACACAAAGGAACAACCTCAACGGCCTCACCGGCCCAAACGTAAACTTCAAACACCAACGGCCAGGAAAGGGAAAGTGCGCCCTCAACGGCCACCCTTGAAGGAAGGACACTCATCGTCCCAAAGCACAGAATAGGATCACCAGAGAGGAAACAACGCCAACGCCACAACGGCTAACGGCCTGGAAACGCCCGCGTCGGCCAAAAGCAACAAAGCACAGAAATCTACTCTCCTTCACTTCGTCTACGTCTCAGCTTAGAGAGTGGGGGACTCCTGATGGAGTATATGGGTCTGAGCCCCAGGACCCACATACTCGGAAGAACAGAGCACAAGACAGAGTGGCGCCCTCGTCGGCCAAACGCCCTCGTCGGCCGAGAGGAAGCCAACCCGGATTATGATCCCGAGTCCAAGGAACCCGGGTGCCCCCGTCGGCCGTGCCCCCGTCGGCCGTGCCCTCGTCGGCCACGACCTCGTCGGCCGAGAGGAAGCCAACCCGGATTATGATCCCGAGTCCAAGGAACCCGGGTGCCCCCGTCGGCCGTGCCCTCGTCAGCCGTGCCCTCGTCGGCCACGACCTCGTCGGCCACGAGGACCTCCTAGAATCGGATCCTACACTTACTCACTTGTACAGCCCATTAGTGGCTTTGTATTCGGCCCAGTAGCGGTCCAGTTGTAAATGGGCCTCCCAAGCCTTGGGCTTGGGAGCCCAACCCTAATTTTCTCTATAAATACTCCCCTTGGGAGTAGTTATAGGGGTTACGAAATCATTCTATTGAAGCATATTATTGCACTTCTCTCTCTAGCTCTCACTTCTCTCTAGATATACTCTATCAGGCTTCCACTAGGTTAGAGAGTAGAGACGGTAAACCCTACAAGGGGATGAAGGCTTCCACTAGGTTGAGGACTACAGTCCTACAGCCCTACAACGACGGCAACGGTGGCCGACGAAGTGAGAAGTCAGACCAAATTAGGGTTAGCCGCTTAGAGAGTTAGAGAGAGAGAGAGAGAGTCTGAGAGTGTAACTGTGTAAGCTAGGGTTAACCGGCGAAGGGAAATAGGGATAAGAGAAAGGGAGTGGGGATATTTTGACTAATGAGCTAATGGGCTTGGGGAGTTGGGTAATGGCCTTATAAGCTTGGGGAGTTGGGGCCTTGGGGGGACCGGGGAAGTGGGCTACTGGGCTTAGGCTTGGTCGGGTTTTCGGGCAGTTCGGGTAGGGATTAGGAGGACCCTACCCGCTGGGTGTCGGTCCAAAAAATAACGGGTTGGCGGGTCGGTTCGAGGGTTCGGGTCGGGTCAACCGACCCAATAACAAAAAATCGGGTTCACCCGATCGGGTTCTTCGGGTAGGGTCGATTTTGCTCAGCCCTATGCACAGATACCCTCTGTCCTCCAATTCGGTCCATCATCGAAGCCCTTGAGGTTTGTCTAGAATGGTGAGACCGTTGAGACCTAGCCGGTGGTGAATTCCTCTAGCGCTGCGCAGACACTCCTTCTTCTCGTTGAGGAACAGAAGGAGCCTGGCGCGGGGAAAGAGTTCTTTCGTTCGTGCTGGGAACAATTCCTTGGAAGGCAGTGGTTAATGTTTCCACAGCCCTTTGGAACGTTGCTAAACTCATCAACACTTGTGCAGTTATGCAGGATCTACGCTCGGGATGAGATTCCATATGGTCGACGTCTAGAATTGTGGTGGGCGTGTTGCGGGACGCCTGGAACTCTCAGCGCTTTGCAGGTGATTTATCAAGTCGCCCTGAGTCGCCACATTGTCGTATCTTATTCGGAAATTGCTCCGCCGTGAACGAGACCCTTCGTCCTTGATCACGACTTGATCCAGTCGAACACCACCTTGATTGCTGCCACACAGTTGTGACTGTGTGATCCAACCATCGTCATCGTAAATCGTTCTCTCAATGAAAGAACTAAATGATGGAATTTAATCCAACTACGAGAGCTTAATCTACGAGAGCAGGTGAAATTTAGGCAACGTAAGACAATATTATTATTCCGGAATTCGCATCCTTGGTAGGATGTGTACAGGAAGTATTTATAGACCTTAGGTTATGGTATTCTAGGAGGAAACTGATACATTTAATGCAATTAATTAGAATATAGTCATGTAACATCTCGAACGTTGGGCAATCATTGTTCCTTTAGGTCCACGTTTTTTCTGTTATTTCCTGCCGCTGCCAGATAGCTATGCATGAACGATAGCCTGCCACATAAGCCCTAGGAAGAGTCCGACCTCGCTAGAATTCCGCCCACACTCGAGGTCTGTTGTCCAGCCTGGCCTGGTTGTGGGTTCCTTTCGCGGGTTGGATTTCTAGCTAGACCCAATGGCTATTATTTATTATTAATCCCGATTAATGGGTTGATCCCGTCAATGGACTTTGCTTTAATTCAATCTTCGACAATGATTGTCATCCATGGTACCATCAAATAGAATATTGATAGTATATACTACATCCGTCCATTAAAATTTTGCCAAGTTTGACCGGCACGAAAAATAATAAAGTAGAAACTGTGTGGTTGAGGTTTGTGCAGAGGAGAGAGAAACAACTAGAGCCATAAAATAATTTATTAAAAGGGCAAGTGACAAAGTTTTTTGGAACGTCTCAAGAGGGAAAGATGACAAAGTTTTAAGAGTGAAAGTATTTAAATACTTGGATACGACATGAGAATGACATAAGGATGCCTCATATGCAGATTTGTGAGAGTTTCTCAAATTAAGGCTTTTAGATTTGGGATTTTATTGAAGTGGTTGTTTAATTAGTAGTCCCTTAGTCTTTATGTAAGCCTTTTATTTTCTTTTTTGAAATTTCAACTAAAGGTCTTCATTTATATTTGGGAGAAGTATCAAATAGGCCCTCGAACTTTCATAAAAAGTGCAAATAAGCCCTCTTGAGGAGGCTTTTTCCGGTTGTTGCAATTTGGGGCGGTTTCCGGTGGAATTTGTTGATGATTTTTTTATCATCTTTTTCATTAAGTGTAGTTTACTCATACCAAATTTCAGCTAAAAATTCAATCGAGAAGGCAGTCAAATGATTTTCTGAAATATACTGTGATGTCTAACTGTGGAGTTATCTTCAAAAATTCATTTGACTGCCTTTACGATTGAATTTTTAGCCGAAATTTGGTATGAGTAAACTAGACTTAATGAAAACAATGTTAAAAAATTTCATCAAAAAATTCCACAGGAAACCGCTCCAAATGGCGGCTGTCGGACAAAGCCTTCTGTAAAAGAGCTTATTTGCACTTTTTATGAAAGTTCGAGAGCTTATTTGATAGTTCTCCCTTTATATTTTAGAAAATATCTAACATTGTTGAATTATCGCTTGATAATAAATATTAAAAACAATGCACTTATAACATCTCAATTAATGACTTCATTATATACTCGAATATCCATATGTAATTATTGTCTAAATAGTCGTAATTTTTTTAATGAAAAACTTAAACCATGACGGATGAACTTATTTTCACATGCTCCAATGTTGAATTGTTTTTTGCTAAAAATTTAAAAATATTGATCAATTCGTAATTGATCTCGCATAAATCGTACTACCTTCATCCCGTTTAAAAGCTCCCTTTGCAAAATAGCACAATTATTTAGATAATAATTATATACTCGTAAGATAATGGTCTCATTATCTAATAATTTTGATAAATAATTTTGATGGATATTCAATATATGGTCTCATTGATGATAATTGTACTGTTATATACTCCCTCCATCCCTGTTTTTTCTCCCATTTCGGCTGGGCACACTAATTAAGATAGTGGGTTTTGTGTGGTGGAGAGTTGTGCAGAGGAGAGAGAAATGTGTAAGAATGTGTAAGAATGATTGTGAACCACAAATTCTTTGCCAAAAAGGGAAGGAGAAGATAATTTTGGGACGGACGAAAAAGGAAAGTTTGAAGATAATTCAGGGACGGAGGGAATATGTATTTTTTTAATATTTGATATTAAATTCTCGAGTTTTTTTCCGGATTAATGTTAATTAATTAATTAATTATGTAATTAATGTTGGGTTAAAAGTATTTACCAATATACTGCTGGACTTAACCTTGGTCGGGGAAAGTCGTCAAACCGCTCCAAATGGCGGCTGTCGGACAAAGCCTTCGTCCGTTCTAATTAAAACTCCCACTTTCCCTTTTTTGTAAAGAATTTGTGTTTCACAACATTTCTTACACATTTCTCTCTCCTCTGCACAACTCTCCACCACACAATATCCACTATCTTAAACTTTGTGTCAAACTCATTTGGAAGTTAAAATGGGAACGGAGGTAGTATATAAAGTTTAAAAAAAAACTGAAGACCATATGGGGTGAAAAACTAATTGCAATTATGCACCATCAATCAACTTAATTCTCAACCAGTTTAAACCAAAAATTTTACTTATGTGATTGCATCCTCATATCAATTCAATTTTTCAATATATTTACCCAATATAGTTTTTACTTACTTAAATTCTTACACTTTTTAATCTACATCAGCTTTTAACCCAAAAAAATTTACAAAAATATGAGGATTCGATCACATACAGTTTCAATATATTTACCCGGCCAATATAGTTTTTACTTAAATTCTTTACGCTCAAATTTTAAATTTTTAATTTGGACTTTAGACACTCTTTGTTATAACTGAAAATGAGATCATTATACGCAGGGGCAGAGCCAGGGCACTGGGCCGGTACAAAGAATATTTAAAAAAATACACATAATTTTTAACACCAAAAATATAGACATTTTTAAATTTGGGTTGGGCCAGGGTTGGCCCTCACCTAGCTACGCCCGTGATTATACATATAATAGTATAACTTTTAAATTAATATTTAACAAAACTGGTTAGTGCAAAATAATTAGGGCGACCCATGACCTATTAATTCAAGAATTTTTTTGCATTGAAATGTTTTATATTTTGAGCTTAAAAATTGAGCGTAAAGAACTATATGTTTTAAGTAAAATTTTTGATTTAAAATGGTTGAGAATTAAGTTGATTGACGGTGCATAATTGCAATTAGTTTTTCACCCCATATGATCTTCAGATTTTTTTAAACTTTATATATTACATATTGGTGTCATATGAAAGATCACAAAAAATTATAAAATTTGGTATATGTTTCAAAAAAATGGAAGAAAAATATGAAAGTTATAGTCATTTAAAGAAAAAAAGAGGTTCTTTTTCTAAATTGGCCCCACCTATTTTCCCTTAGTCTAGTTACGCAAGTTCTCCATACGAAGCGGAGAGTCGCCAAACGGTTTGGCGACTTTCTCCGACCAAGGTTAAATCCAGCAGTATATTAGTAAATACTTTTAACCCAATATTAATTCCGTAATTAATTAATTAATTAACATTAATCTGAAAAAAAACTATAAATTCTCATTTAAAAATATTTATTGTTTTCTAAAATAAATATGAAGACCTTTATATATACTCCCTCCATCCCTTAAAATTTTGTAAACTTTCCTTTTTTGGATGTCCCACTAACTTTGACATTTTCCTTTTTAAGTAAAGAATTTGTGGTTCTAGTTAATTCTCTCTCCTATGCACAAATATCGACCACACAGTTTTTACTTTATTAATCCACGTACCGGTCAAACTTGGTAAAGTTTTAAAGAACGGAGCTAGTATAAAACATTCTGAAAAAATTGAAACTTTAGAACCAGAATATTGAGTGCTAGGAATGCGCCCTTAATGAATTGATGGGACTTTTTGGGTATGGAGTGGTACCCCTTTACATACGTAATACGTAGGACGTGGAACATGGTTTAAGACTTGAAGCACCTTAGAATTAGTTTTTTAAATACTCCGTATCAAATATAGGTTCTTGAAAATTCATAATATCATTGTTCACCCAACAAAGGTCTCCCACTGAATGATTATTTAAAGAAAAAAAGAAGCATCAAAAAGAAGGTTTCTTTATCTGTCTGCTGATGCTGAAGCAGAGCTGCGAAGTAATAAATGCAGTGGCGAAACCAGTTACTGTATTCATCTACCCAGTTTTGAAAATCTCTTGTACTTCACTGATCCATTTAATTTTTCATGTGGGACTTAAATTCTGCCGAGCTTGGCATTATTGCAGTTTAGTTTTGAGCTCTCATTCATTATGGGGTGTGTCCTGGGGACCAGAGCTTCCGGGGAATCTCGCCGGAAGGATAAGCAACAGTTGCCGCCGAGCACCAGAAATGACGGTGAGATTGCTTCCGCCAGTGGCACAGCAGGGCCGGCCGATGGCCGCCGGAATCACAAGAAACAGAAACATCAACCGCCTCCGCCGCAAGAGCTTTGCAATCTGAGGAGCTTTGCCACTAGCTCCGCCACCAACGAACAGGGGTGGCCGTTGTGGCTTGTCGATGTGGCTGGCGATGCGATTAAAGATTGGACTCCGCGACGAGCCAATACGTTCCAGAAGCTCGATAAGGTAATAAACCAACAGAGATATTTGTGCAATTGTGATATAGTATCTTGTTGATCAATTCCAAAGGAAGGTAAGGGATTGAAAGCCTTTATGCTGGAAAACTTACTTTTTCAAGATTTCTCTTTGGATTGCTCCAAAAAATCTGTGTTTCTTTTCATTAAATGAGTGCAACCAATGAACAATCTAATCTAAAAGCTTAAGCCGACAGATCGGTTTCATTTATTGCTATCTAACTACAGTTCTCGAAACTTTATTAGTAATATTTGTCTCTCTTCTTTTGTGTGTGTTGTGGGTATGGGCATAGATAGGGCAAGGGACATATAGCAATGTATATAAAGCAAGGGACTTGGTAAGTGGGAAGATAGTGGCATTGAAGAAGGTTAGATTTGACAATTTAGAGGCAGAGAGTGTGAAGTTCATGGCAAGAGAGATACTAGTTTTGAGGAAGCTTGACCATCCAAATGTCATCAAGCTTCAAGGATTGGTTACTTCAAGAATGTCATCAAGTCTTTACCTTGTTTTTGAGTACATGGAGCATGATTTGGCTGGCCTTGCTGCTACCCATGGTGTGAAGTTCACTCACCCCCAGGTAATGTGGTTGGAATATTTACCTTGTTTATGAAACAGGTACCTTTATTTTAAGAAACAATAACATATACTCTGTATATGACTAAAATAAGTTAATCCACAGAAATTTGACATTTACTGCGTAGTGACTTGCCAGTAGCTTAGTGTAGAGTGAAAAATTGGAGGGCCGGGGAGAAAGCTCATTCATATCTATTTTATACAATTAAACAAGATTTTCTACACATGAAAACAATATTTTACTTTTTACGAAATGAAGAAAAGCCTAGGCCCAGGTTGGCTCCCATTGTGAATGCTCATGACCATGGTCATAGACCCATAGTAATCATGGTGATGTTCTAATTCACTATGCAGTGATCATGGTGGCATTTTTGCAGTAACTATAGTGATCGTGTAGTGATATTTTTTTAAATGAATTTTGTTTTAGTAACTATAGTGAATTTTAATGCTTTGTATCATTTGTGATTGTTTTGCAGGTTAAATGCTATATGAAACAGTTGCTTTCTGGACTTGAGCACTGTCACAACAATGGTGTTCTGCATCGGGACATAAAGGGTTCCAACTTGCTTATTGATGATGATGGGATTTTAAAAATTGCAGATTTTGGATTAGCTTCATTTTATAACCCCGAAACCAAACAGCCTATGACTAGTCGTGTTGTCACCCTTTGGTATCGTCCCCCGGAGCTTCTACTTGGAGCTACTTACTATGGTGTTGGTGTTGACCTTTGGAGCGCAGGCTGCATTTTGGCTGAGCTGCTGTTTGGAAAGCCAATCATGCCAGGGAGAACAGAAGTAAATCCCTTTTCATCTTTATCTTGATGCCCCCCTTTTCTTATATCCAGGACCAGTCTGACTAAAATGGATAGAGAAGTGTTTGGTTGCATCCGTTACAGTCAAATGTAATTAAATCAAAAGCTATGTATTCTGCTGATATATTAAGCCTAAGTGTACTGCCAAACAGAGCCTTATTCTATTTGTTTATTTTTCTTCAAACATTTTTTGAGTTTCTTTATGCTTTTCTTGCTACTCTCAATTGTGTACGGAATCATATTTAGCATGAGAAAAGCTTATAATCTTTAAATGTTTAACTGGATATAGGTTGAGCAACTCCACAAAATATTTAAGTTATGTGGTTCTCCTTCTGAAGAATATTGGAAGAAATCCAAGTTACCACATGCCACAATTTTTAAACCACAGCAGCCCTATAAACGGTGTACGAAAGAGACCTTCAAGGATTTTCCACCCTCTTCATTACCTCTGGTGGAAACTCTTCTTGCCATTGATCCTAATGAGCGAGGCACTGCCACTGCAGCTTTACATAGTGAGGTAAAAGTTTACTTGCTCCACTTTCCTTTTAATGCATGTTTACTATTAATTGCTCCACTTTCCACTTTCTGTATCTTATTCATTTTTAAAAGATATAACCCTTCTTTCTAAGTATCCCTAATTCTCATCTCATTTCTTCTACTCATTCACCTTTTCTTCACTATTCACTACCCCTGCAACTTTACTCTTATTTTTAAAAAAAACTACTGAAGGCTGGAGCTAGTAAAAGTGAACGGAGGAGCATTATTTACAAACTGAGATTAGTATTAATCATGTTTATGAGTCATAACAAGGAACTGTATGGTTTCTGATCTTTGGCATATGTGGGACAGTTTTTTACTAGTGAGCCATATGCGTGTGAGCCATCTAGTTTGCCAAAGTATCCTCCAAGCAAGGAAATGGATGTAAAGATGAGAGATGAAGCGCTCAGAAGGTTTTCTTTCTTTCTTTCTTAAACATTTAAAAGTAAGTTCTATACATTGGCCAACTAATATTTATGCCGGATTCTTGTACCCTGTCTTAAAACAGGTTAAGAGGTAGCAATGGGAAAGCACATGCAGCTGATGGAACCAGAAAAGTAAGAGTGCGAAATAAGGTTAGCCGGGCAATTCCTGCTCCAGAGGCTAACGCAGAGCTCCAAGCCAATTTAGATGTAAGTGTGGCGTTTTCTTTCTCTCTCTGTGTTCTTTAATATCAATTAATGATAATGATATACTGAGTACATAGTAATGTGCTACACAATGAAAAGTTTATATGTTTTGCATTTCAAGTACATAATTTCTCTCTCGGTTTAGAGCTTATTGGTTAGAGGTATGTTTTTCTCTCACTGCTAAATTTTATTTTATGAAAGTAAAAAAAGTTGTCATTTGGGACTCAGCCTTGGATGTTGTTGTTGTAAAGGAAAAAGTTTTGTAATATGCATCTAAGCCAAATAAATAAATCAAAAGTTGCTTTATTCTGACTCTTTTTTAATGTCTTCTTTCACATTCACTTCTTTTCCTGCCTGATTTGTTGCTATTCATTCTATCCCCTCCCTTTTCACCTGAAAAGAATTATTGATCCTCTTTTAATCTTGTTTGATCCAGAGGTGGAAAGTTAGGACACATGCTAACACAAAGAGCAAGAGTGAAAAATTCCCACCACCACATCAAGATGGGTACATTGATGCCGCTAGCGGCCCCTTATCGTTTGGTGCGCCAGATGCTTCTTTTGCATCATCAAATTTTGATGCAAAACCGTTACATTCACTTAAACCTACTAACTCAGCCATGGCCGGGACTTCAAAGAGAAGGAAAAAGAGAAGAGAAGAGACTCCTCATATGGCTCCCGCCCGGAAGTTCTTCCATACATTTCTCCCATCTTCTGTATTGGACATTAAAGTTAGGGGTAGAACTTCAATTTCAGAGATCATGGGCCACTCAATGTAGATATGTATAAAGTGATTTATGTTCTGGTGATGCATCCCAGTTTGTTGTATTGGTCTCGATTGTTCTCTCTTTTTCCTTTTTTTGGCTTTTCATGTATATCCAACAATTTTGTTTACAATAATATGGTTAGAGTATAATTTATCAGAGTATATCACTTTCATCTACTTTTATTGTCACATACATAGAAATAGATATGAAGTCTCAAGTATATGTTGCTTGGGGTGCACCCGGGCTTGTCCCGTTCCAATTCTGGACTGCCCAGTTTCCAGTAACCTTGTAAATGAGACCAGAATTTCCATGTGAGATCCGGCTTCAGTCTTGGATGGGTGTTATGTTCTGCTCTTGTACTTTTTATAAAGAATGCAAACAACACTCTTGGATCTATTGTGACTTGTGAGGAACCATACATCTATTGAGCAAGTTTGACTGCCGGTTCCAGGTATATTATGAGATCGGCGCTTCGTGCACACAATACTTGGAGCAAGAATGGTATAAGTGTGGACAAATTTTGTCTAAATTTATGGTGCTAGTTTCAATTACGGTCACTTTATCAAACTAATCAAAGTATTTGATATATTTCCTCACTCTTTTTTAGCTACCTCACTTTTTATGAAATAAATGTCACTTCATCTTATGAGTATTAGATTCATATTTGACTATGTGCACTTATGTACATGACTATTTGGCCTTTCGGTTAAATTTCCGATGTTTAAAATTGTCGGGCCAAAATTTGCCCGGAAGGAACAAATTCATGTATCAAATTTGAGTAAAGTAAATAACATGGATATAATATGAAATTGGAAATTTAGTAAAATATTCATATGACCGCAAGTAGAATTAAATTCTCTGAGAAATTATTATCGGTAATGAAAGTCATATCATAAATATTTTTATTTTTTTCTTCTGTATCGTAATCTGTTATTTTTTTCATAGATTCTTTTACTTTTTTCATTTTTATGCTATTCAAAAATATAGATGCAGCTTATAGATGCAGCAAAAATATGAAGTGAGGGAGCATGAGTTTTTTTTGTTCAAGTACAAAAATCCAAAAAGGGATATACAAACTACAAAGCATAAT
The DNA here is from genome assembly GCA_945859875.1 of Cuscuta europaea. Classification (NCBI taxonomy): domain Eukaryota; kingdom Viridiplantae; phylum Streptophyta; class Magnoliopsida; order Solanales; family Convolvulaceae; genus Cuscuta; species Cuscuta europaea. The sequence continues at coordinate 5,474,229 of CAMAPE010000002.1, forward strand.
AGTACAAGCCTACAAGGTAAGGTAAGCTCAAAACAATTTAAAAAGTAATACGGGGTACTTTTTATTGTATCTTCTCTCGCAATTCAAAACCAAACAAAAGGTATTGACAAAAAAATTGATACCCTGAGTTATAAAGAACTCAAATATCCACAAGTATAACAATGTTTTTTACCAAGAAGAAACCTATTGTTGACAAAATTTTATTTTTGATAGTTCAGTATTAAACAAGGTACCCAACTTATCCACAAGTATTATACTCCGTAATAATAAAATAAGGGAAGGGGATTTTATAACTCTGTTCTTTGTAAACTTGTAACTAATCCTAGGCCGTGGCAGCCGCCATTGGAACTGATCTGTAGCATGCCCTTTTTGCCGCACGTACAATGTCTTCTACCTGTTGAGTCAAAGGTTCTGCTTTAAGTTGTCATAGGAAAGGGAGTCACACTCTCTCTTGAAATATGTTTATGTAGCACACTGAATTTGTACTTTTAATGTTTGGCACTTCAAATAAACCACCCCACAAACACAACTTAGAAAAATAGGCAGCATCTATTAAATGACGAACGCCTTTTGTACAAGCTGGAAGCCTTGCACATCATTTATACGCCTGGTTTTGTTGGTGCACATACAATTTTTTTTCATTCCGCAGACAAATTGTTTTGTCTGCCACAAATAAATTTTTGTGGCAGACAAATTTATAAAATATATAAATTATTTAGGAACGGTGGATTGTTTTTTGTCTAAAGGTGGATTGTTTTTATGTGTCTAAAGGTGAATTGTATTTATTCCCGTTCTTAGAATTGTGTCTAAAGGTGGATTGTAAATAAATTCCCGTTCTTATTATTAATTTATAAATTATTTACAATTCACCTTTATAAAAATTTGTCTAAAGGTGGATTGTTTGTGCCGCAGACAAATTGTTTTGTCTGCCACAAATAAATTTTTTTGGTCCGTGTCACATACAATTCACCTTAGGAAATGAAAAATGTTGTCTGTGCACGGACAAATACGGGCGTGTACACATACCACTTTTGTACCATTTTGTACTATTAATGGTTCACTTGGAATTCAGAAAATGCTAGGAAAAGAAAATAAGCTATAAAATAGATAGACTTGGAAGGAATGAAAAATTATGTTGGAAAACTAAAAAATGGTTCAATCTCAATAAATCAAATTTAGATGCTTGTTCGAACTCGTCTTATCTCTACACATTTCTACTTTATACAAACATATATATTCTAAAAGGCAATGTAATCAAATTTGAATCTCCATCTTTTTCAAGGTAAAAAAACATTTCGCTTGGCAATTTTGTCTCCATTGCCTACCTTTTCTAGGTTCCAAACATATCCTAAATAAAATGGAATATGGGGAGCCCAAACCTGTGGGAGAGCCAATCTTTCAAGATTTGCTGCATAAGGCATAGGAACATCTGCCCCGGCTATCCTTTCAATTGGTGCATCAAGGTATTCAAAGCTTTCCTCAACTACAGATGCACTGGTGAAATGAAATACAGAAAAATTACACAGAAGATAGAATGACAATGATATTATAGGAAAATAACAATATTAACATAAATAAATACTCCCTCCGTCCCTATTTAAAAGTTTCACTTTCCTTTTGTGGATGTCCCTTAAAAAAGTCCCCTTTCCTTATTTGGTAAACAAAATAGTGCCAAACAGTGCCAAAAGTATCAAAACAATGCCAAATAGTGTCATTTCCTTAATATGTGTGCAAAAGAGAATGAGACTTTTAATTAGGGATGGAGGGAGTATATAATAAAATTTTGGAGGTCGGGGCTGATAAGGTGGGAGCGGTTACCAGATCTCAGCGCCTACACCATGTTGAGGAAACCCTTCCTCAACTGTCACTAGTCTGCTGGTTTTCCGAACAGACGCATTGATGGTAGATCTATCAAGTGGTCTGATTGAGCGCAAATTGATAACCTGATGATCACAAGTGAATGAGTTAAAATACAATAGAGATATGAATAATGTAAAAATATGTAATCCTGGTTTAAGATATTAATAAAAGCATAATAATACATCCTTCAATCCAAAGAAACAAAAATGGAAAATGGACTCTTGAGTACCTCAGCACTGATTGATTCCTTCGCAAGAACATCAGCAGCCTAAAAAAAGTTAAAATTCAAATTCAGATTCAAACAAGATAATGAATTTCAGTATCTGGCAATTGTTTAAAATTCTCTCAAATGCTTGTATAAATTTGCAACTGAGGTATAGCAAAATATTATCCTAGTCACAACAACATATGATAACAAAAGTTAAAAGGATCATTTTGGAACTAAACGTCACGGAAAGAAAATAGTGAGGAAAAAAGAGAGTAAATATGGGAGCAAAAGAAATTTGGGGGGGGATTAAAAAAATGGAGTCAATAAATAAAGTCAAGGTTGTTAAACTAGATATACTAGCATGGATCTGTAGGGGCTTGGTAGATTTGTATCTGACAGATCGTAAAATCTCAAACTCAAAGCTATCATTTAATTTTCTTGATTAATTCATTAAATTAATGACTTAAACTCAAACACATGTTGGGTAAAGAATGGCAAACCTTGAGAGCATAGCCAACCATTTTAGAGAAAGTAGTGATTGTAACATCTTTTCCTTCACGCTCAATCTGTAAAATGATTGTTTTAAGTGAAAGAACACAACTATATCAATCAATGACCAGAAAACTAATTTTTGAAGTGTAGGAGTGGACTTACTTTTGCTCTTCCAATTGGAAGACAAAAACTAGAATCTAGAACTTCAGCTGAAACAGGAAAGGACTCGCCATATCTGGAGCAGAGATGCTTGATTACCAGTTTACCACTAAAACAGATCAAATAGAAAAACTCCACACCATATTACTTACAGCAATTCATTTTCAAGAAAAATTACAGGATCTGGGTCCCTAATAGCAGCTTTGAGAAGTCCTCGAGCATCTTCAGAAGAATATGGAGATAGTACCTTCAGTCCTGGGCATGCAGCAAACCATGCTGCATAGCACTGCAATAGATCTCATCTATAAGGTATAATCTGGCAATTTTTTAGAATTCTTTCAAATTCTTGTATAAATTTGCAACTGAGATATAGCAAAATATAACCCTAATCACAACAACAACATATGATAACAAAAGTTAAAAGGATCATTTTGGAACTCACAAAACGTCAGTGAAAGAAAATAGTGAGGAAAAAAGAGAATAAATATGGGAGCTATTGTTAAAAAGGAGTCAATAAAAAAAAATCAAGGTTATTAAACTAGAAATACTAGCATGGATCTGTAGGGGCTTGGTAGATTTGTATCTAACAGATCGTAAAATCTCAAACTCAAAGCTATTGTTTAATTTTCTTGATTAATCCATTAAATTAATGACTTAAACTCAATTTTTTTATAATTCACCCAGAATAATAATAACCAATAAAAAATAATGTAACTTCATAACCATATAAATTCCTAAAAGAACATTGTAACTATAAAATGAAAGACTTAAACAACCAAATAAAAACAAATTCAAAGACAAATAGAAAAATGGTTTTTTAGAAGTAATAGAATTAGTGGGAGTTAAACAATAAACAGTGATTTGCAGTTCCAATTGACATGCTTGGTTAGTTTCGATTAAGCCATCCCATTAAACAGAAAAATACTACAAACTCAGAGTTTCTGAAACTCTAATAGATTAGTAAACGGGTTTCCCGATTCTTTTTAATCACGGAACAGGAATTTGAAGTTCCCGAGTTCCTAACCCGCTTCCAAGTTCCCAAGAACCCTCAGAAGTCTCCGTACTTCTTAGGCGTGAAGTTATACCTGGGAATGTTGGGCCCCAACACCAGCTGCAGCTCCATTTGGTCCTCTGAAAACAATAGGTACAGATATCTGTCCAGATGACATGTAGTTCGACTTTGCAGCAGAATTGATTATATGATCAATTGCCTGACAAGGATACCCCATACACAGTGTCACATCTCATAACAAAAAAATGCAGCCTAGGAAGGACTGATGGATAAGAAACTCTGCTTGGAGAAAAAGTCAAATAATTGCTCATTAGGGAAAAAGGAAAATGAAAAAAGGAAAAATGTCGAACCTGCATTGAAAAGTTAAATGTCATGAATTCTACAATAGGCTTCAGACCATAGTAAGCTGCACCTACACCAATACCTGCAAATCCCGCCTGGGAAAAAATTAAACAGTTTAGAATTGAATGTCAGATAAAAGATTCAACAAGTAGCTAGAGAAAAACTTCAAGGAAAAACCTCAGTAATAGGCGTATCCAGAACCCTTTCGGGGCCATATTTGTCCAAAAGCCCTTTAGAGATCTTCAAAAAGTATCACCCGCAACAAGAATGAATTGTGAGCATGCAATGATGCATAGAGAACAGAGTAGAATGACAAAGAAAGCAAATTGAACAATTCAGACCTTGTATGCACCCTGGTACTCCCCGACCTGTGTCAATATAGCAGAAACATAATAAATCAGGACAGGATAAGGCACAGAAAGTCAGAAATTGAAAAGTGCATAATACATAGATGGAGTACTATAAGATAAAAGATAATTACCTCTTCACCCATTAGAAAAACCTTAGGATCTGCAGCCATTTCTTCATCAATGGCTGAATTTAAAGCATCACGCACAGTCATCTGTGATAGTTCTTAAACTTCCATTTAGTGAAACTTAGGAATACACGCATAAAAGACCAAATTTTTGAAGAAACATAAATAAAAGTATAAAACATACCTCTTTTGCTTTAGAAGAATAAGCTCTAGATGCAAACAGACTACATCTCATCAAGGACTGACTCAAACTCTAAGAACATAGTAAATATAAAATAAAAACATTAACCCGAACCCACATCAAACATAAACATGAAGAAATGAAGAAATCAAAATCTAGAGCAGAGAAGGCTAAATGAAGCGATAATTACCGAAGCATGAATGTATCCGGAAGCAAATTTTCGGCCTATAAATGTCGACATTCCCTTTTCTTCTCGGATTAGCACAGCCCTGATCGACTGAATCAACAAACACGCAAACAAAATTACTCCATTTACAAACCTAGTCACCGTTGCAATGAACTACATAGTGGAAAAGGATATAGCCACGGATCATAAATGTGCACATGATACAAATACAAGATGCGCGAAAAAACAAATCTTTTTTTGGGAGAAAAAAAATCAAATCTTATTCACAAAAACATACGTGCAACTGAGTTTTCTTCCAGTTGATGGTGAATACAGTTGTTCGGGAATACAACCGCAACCGACCTAGATGATACCAGTATGAAGCAGTGATTTGATGGGCACTACTCAGACTTTGCTAATCGCGTTTATACCAAAAAAAAAGGAATTAGCTTCTTTTTCACATCGTAGTTAGGGGTGAGCATAACCCGAACCCACCCCAAAACCCGATCGGGTCTGGCCTCTTATAGTCGATTGGGTCGGTTGACCCGAACCCGAAAACCCGAACCGAAAAGCTCAACCCATGTTTTAAGGGTTATGGGTTACGGGTAGGGTATTATAAATCTTTACCCGACCCGCCCGAATACCCGAACTACCCATACTATATATACGAATTATTTAACACTAACCCTAACCCTAACACTCCAGCGCCTCCACTCTTCACTCGCAACTCCCTCTCTCGATCTCTCACTCTCTCGGTCTCTCCTACTGCGAGTCTGCGACTTCTCTCTAACCATCCCTGTCAACTCTCCGTCGTAGGTCCGACCTCTGTAGTCTATTTGTACCTCCGGACTCCGGTGGAAGCTTGTACTCCGATTTCATTGCCTCTTCGTACCGGGCTTACGAAGTTTGCAAGGCATTGTGGTCTTCTACTCTTGTGGTCCTGTGGATTCGTGGAAGCTTGCAACGCATTCGATAATTTTAATTTTTACTGAGGTATAAACGTTAAATACCTAAACTGTATGCTTGGTGGTTTGGTGGAAGCATGATCCATAAGTGTGATGTGTTATCTGTTTTGAATATGAATTAGTTGTATTATTTTGATGCACTGTTATGTGTTTGGTGGAAGCTTGAAACCCTAGATTCGGACCCCGATACCCTTTCTATGAACTACCTGTTAATCTATGATGCTTTGGTCATGCATATGATTATATGAATCTATGATTCTGAGGTTTTGATATAAATGGCCTCTGAATATGTGCTGCCTCGATGATGCTTGTGTGATTCTGAGATTATTATATAAGTGGCCCCTGAGTAAAGATGATGGTTGATTTATTATGAGTTCTGAGTCTTTTGACAAGTGTTGAAGTTGCCTTTTTCTACTCTAACACTCAAATGAGTAGTTAGAGTGAACTGGTATCTTCTAAGTCTGTAGAGAAGTGAATAAGCCTACTGCTTATATCCTTATGTAGATCAGCTTGCTGATTGTTCCAGACTTTAATTTCAATGTATGATGTTGTGTTCAATCCGGAAGCTTGCATTATTGAGTTTTTTGAACTATAACTTCCTACCATTTATCAGAATGGAAGTTGAATTTATGGATACCATACCTGCATCTGGCTCTCAACCTCCTCTGACTCCTGTTTCCCAAGAACCTATGATGGAAGCTCATGATGTTGGGGCTAACATCAGCACACAACAGACTAATGTTCCTGAAAATAAGAGAAAGGAGGTAGAGTCCAGATCTAGAATATGGGATCAATTTGAAAAGATCAAAGATAGTAATGGTGTTGTTGTCAAAGGAAAATGCATACATTGTGCTAAAATATACTGTTGTCAGTCTAAGAAGCATGTCACTTCCTCTCTTAGAAATCACATACTGAGTTGTCTGAAATTGCCTGCCTCAAAGGATGCTAGGCAAGCCCTTCTCACTTTCCAATCAGTCTTGTGTAATCCAACATCTGAAAAAACTGGGGTGTTAGGGACTTGGGTGTTTGATCAGGTTGCAATTAGGAGAGCACTTGCTGAAATGCTTATCATTGATGAGTTGTCATTTAGATTTGTAGACAGACAAGGATTTAGGAAGTTTATCTCTGTAGCTTGTCCTAAGTTCCAAATTCCTTCCAGATGGACAATTGCTAGAGATATCTACCAAATCTTCTTAGATGAGAAATTAAGTCTGAAAAGGTTGTTTAGGGAACACACTCAGAGGGTCAGTATAACAACTGACACATGGACCTCTGTACAAAGGATCAATTACATGTGTATAACTGCACATTTCATTGATAATGAGTGGAAGCTGAATAAAAAAATGTTTTCCTTTGTTCCTGTGACTTCCCACAAAGGAGAGTACTTAGCTAAAGCCCTAGAGTCTTGCCTAGTAGATTGGGGTTTGAAATCTATCTTCACTGTAACTGTTGACAATGCAAGCAGTAATGACACTGCAATTGGTTTTTTTTAAAAGAAGCTTTTATCTTGGGGTGCCTCTTCTGTAAAAGTTAAGTACCTTCATATGAGGTGTATTGCTCATATCCTTAATTTGGCTGTCCAAGATGGTTTAAAAGAAAGTGATTCTTCTGTTCAAAGAGTGAGGGATGTTGTTAAGTATGTTAGAAATTCTCCTGCTAGGCTTCAAAAATTCAGGGACATTTCAGACTTGATTGGAATGGAAACTAAAGCTGGATTGCACCTAGATGTCCCAACTAGGTGGAATTCAACTTATTTGATGCTCAAATCTGCAATGTCCAATGAAAAAGTGTTTGAAGCTTATGAGGAGAATGAGAGCTCCTATCTTGTTGATCTGGGGAGTGAGAGTCCTGATGTTGGGGACTGGATTGCAATTGAAACTTTGGTGGTCATTCTTAAATATTTCTATGATATGACAGTGATGGATAGTCTACCCGGGGGTAGCTTATCCGAGGGGTTATTACGGGGAATAACTAGAGAGAAGTCAGAGCAAGTAAGTAGAGAGAGAGTGTATTAGAAATGTGTTCAACGTTTTCAGCCTGGTTTACAACGGAGAAATGGGGTGCTATTTATAGTAGCAATAAATGCCGGACAGGGACACGTGTCAAGCGTCCAGTGGCCGAGAGGTCACCTCAACTGGTTGGCGCTGGCAACCGCATGTGGCCGCATTTAATGCGGCTGTTGGATGGGATGTTGTACTTTGTATGGTGATCCATATGCATGTAGAGCGGATATTATGTCGGAAAAGGCGCCCTCGGCTGTAGATGACTAGCCGAGGGCTCTGAGTACAGGGGACCCCCTTAGTGCTGAGGGCTACTGATTTTCGACGTTCTTCCCGGTGACTTTGTTTTCCTGTTTTGGCCCTTTTGTGAGGTTCAGAGCCTTCGGCCAGGGGGCCGAAGGCACCCCTGGTGCGCATTGTGGGCTGCTTGGTACTCTGGGCGCCGTGATTTGGGCCTGTTGTGCTTCCTGGGCCTATTGGGCCTTTATTGGAGTAGTAGGAGTCTGTGGGCCGGGGGTTCCCGGGCCATATACTCCATCAGGAGTCCCTCACTCCTTTTGCCGAAAGGTACTTGAGGGAAAAGGAGTAATTGTGTTTGTCCTCTGCCGTTGTTCCGTTGTGGGTAGTTTTCTGTTTGTTTATTCTGCCGAGGGCAGTCCCTCAGTTACCCACATGTCGGGACTTGAGGGGGCATGTTTGTGATTTTTGTGATTTTCTCGAGGGGGTCCTCCAGTCCCTCACTCCTTGAGGCACTTGCAAAGTGGTGAAAAGGAGTAGAGTAACCATGTTGCTGTTTTGGGCCGAAGGCTGACGCTTTTCGTTTCATTTTGGGGGGATGCCTCGTTAAAAACCTCATTAGGAAAAACCCTATGGGAAAAAATCCTAATGAGGGAAAAAGAGTGCACCGAATTCCCCCAATGATGAATCGAAAACGTGAAGCCCTGGTTCGAAATGGAGTACAATGCTGATGCCGAAGGCTATCGTTGTTCTGAGGGCTCATGTGTTGATTAGCCGGAGGCTTGCTGTTGATATCCTGGGAGGTACCGAAGGGGAGTCCCTCAATCTGGGGATCGAGGGCGTAATGAATGCGAGTAGTAGTTGAAGTGTTACCGGGGTGTCCCCTGTTTGTTGATTGGTTGGTGAGGAGGGTATCCGAGGGCTCCCGTTACCTGTGTGCCGTAGGCTATCCGTCAATGAGGCATACTCCCCGGGGGCTACCCGGCCCTCAAAGTGCTGAGGGGGGATCCCCAAGGGGTGGGCTTGATATGAAGCCGTGGGCTTCTGAAGGAGTGAGCCTGAAGGCATTTGTTATGTAGTGTGTGGGGCACAAACCGGGAGCGTCTCTGGGTAAGTGTACCCGGGGGCTCTTCTTGATGAAGTGGAGTGAAGTAAAAAGCCCGGGGGCTAGTTTCTTGGTTGACGAAGGAGTGGTCTGTCAAGTGTAGCCGGGAGCTCCCAGAATATAGCCATTGTGATTATAGCCGTTGGAATACCTAACGTCAAAATATAGCCGTTGGGGGGGGGGGGTTCCACGTGGTGTGTGCTCGTTGGCTGCCCGTGGGCGGGTGTCACCGATTGGTCGAAACCACGGTTTGTAATGATGGCAGTTCAACCGGAGGCCCGGTTCCCAGGCCTAAGCCCGGATCCAGGCGCCTATAAATACCCCATGGCCGGACACCGCTCCTCCTGTGCGATCATTTGTTAGCGAAGCTCTGCCGGATTTTTTCTAGAGAGAGAAACACTGCCCTCGATCTAACTCCTGCTTTAAGGTCAGTTCCCCACTTGTCCTTCTCCCCTCTTAGCTAGCTGTCTTAGCGGCCTTATACTTAGGAGTTGTAACTTAGAACACTTAATGTTTCCGAGCCCTCGAACCAATGGAAAGATGTCTTCCCAAAGTGATTCCCAGGACATATCGAGGGATCCCTCGATGGAAGAGGAGAGCTTCTCGGATGCGGGGTCCTCGAGCGAGCAACCCTCGGCCCAGGAGGATGTCGCGATGGCGATGGAGGTGCAGAAGGAGTTGGTGGCTGAAGTTGAAGCCGAGGGCTTCGAGCAAGAGGCGGAGGATGAGGAGCTTGCCCTCGCCGTACAAGTTACAGAGGAGGAGGAAGAGAAGGAGAGGATGAGGGTGACAGTGGCTGTTCTCCCCCCTCGGGGTGCTGGTGAGGCAGGGAGCTCTCGGCCCCTCAACCCGACGTCGATAAGAGTGGCCCCTGGGAAAAAACAGGAGAAGAAGAAAACTGCTCCCAAGAAGAAGTGCGTTGTTGCTGATCAAGGGAAGCCCATAGATGTGCCCGAGGGGTACTCCTGGCTGAATACTGCTGCCCTCGAGATAGGGTCGAAGGCTGACAGGGAAGATCTGTACGTGACTCAGCTGCACGTGGGGCCTTCGGCTGTGGTGGTGGCGCCAGGCCCTGATGATGTGCTTTCCCGGGCTCCCGAGGGTTGCATCGCCGTGCACATCCTGTCGGTATCAATGGGGCTCCGGTTCCCCCTGCACCCATTCCTTCGGGAATACCTTCGGTATGTGGGTTTGGTCCCCTGCCAGTTGACGCCTAACAGCCACTCCTACGTGGTGGGCTTCCTGAATCTCTGCCAGGACCGAGGGGTGATCCCCAGCCTGGACTTGTTTTTTCAGAGCTTCAACCTATGCCGAGGGGGTCACGCGAACGCCGAGGGCTTCGCCAATCTGCAACAGGTAGCCCGGTGGAAATTATTCACAGAAGCGCCCTCGTCTAACAAAGGCTGGAAGGAGCGGTGGTGCTATGTTAGAATTGCCGAGAGCCCCTTTCCGGTGGAACTTCGGGATCGCTTCCGTCGGCATCCGAAGGTTGGGAATGCTGCTCTGGAGAAGGATGGCTTGATAATAGCCAAGATCCCGGAGGGTCGTACGAAGCAAGTGTCCATTAAGGACTTTACTGCTGACAAGGAGCTTTTCGCCCTCGGCTTCCGCAGATATCGCTTCATCGGCGAGACAGACGAGAAATATCATGTGTTGGCAGGAGGTAGTAGCCGAGGGCTTCCTGTTTTGTACTTAGAATTTTTTCCTCTTTTTCTTTTTTTTTTCTTGCCCTTCGGTCTAACCTCTTTTTTTTCTTGTTGGCAGGTGTGAACATGGACGCCGGTAAGCTCTTCGCTTTGAAGAAAAAGAAGGGCAAGGCTCAAGCCCAGAAGAAGGACCCCTCGGTCCAGCAGCCTGTGGAAGCCTTCTTTCAGAAGGAGACTCCGGAGCCCTCTGCTGCGGAGGGAGTTACCGGGGTGGCCGAGGGGGCCACCAAAAAGAAAAAGGGCAGCAAGGCGGTTGAGCCCCCTGCTAAGAAGCAGAGGGGTACAGGGGGCACTGTCGGCCAGGATGCCCCGCTGGTGATTATTGAGGACCGCCCTTCTCCGGATCCTCCGGTCGATGCTGGGAAGCCTCCCCCGGGAGATTCTCCAGCTTTCCTTGGCCCCGGGGGCTTCTGTGCTACACGGCTCAGCAGAGCCGAAGGCCTTCCTGAGGGGGATGACCTCGGCGATGGACAAGGCTGCCCTCTCGACCTACGATGATGCAGCCCTCGAGAACAAGATCCTTCGATCTTCGTTAGATGTAAGTTTCCTCCTTCGCTTTGTGTTTTAACCCTTAATGCTCTGTCCACACTAATCTAACCCCTCCGTCTGTTATGTATCAGGCTTGTGTAGCCCTCGAGGAGCACGCACAGAGGCTCGAGCAATGGCGCCTCCAGAAAGCGGAGCAGGATCGGGAGATGAAGGAGCTGATCCTGAAGAACTCTGATGCTGTAAAGCAGATGGCCTTGCTAGAGGAAGATCTCCGGAAAGCTGCTGAGGGCGCTGAGCTGAAGGCCAAGGCTGCCGTGGAGGAGGCCAGGCTTGAGGCCGAGAGGGCTGCTAAGAAAGCCGCCGAGGAAGCAGAGCTTGCCAAGGCCGAGGCCGCCGCCAAAGCCCGAGAGGAAGTTGTTGCCGCATTCACGGTCGAGGGCTGGAAAGCCGAAGATAGGCAACAGTGGGTGGCCTCGGTCGTGGAGTCATCGGTAGATGACTGGGTGAAGGGCCCCGGGGGGACTGGATGGCGGAGAGGGGAGACAGTTATTACCAAGGGGGTGAATTCTTCACCCAGCATCTAGTGTACCGGAGGCTCGCCAGACACTTCCAAGTCTCTCTTGAGGAATTTGACCCCTCGGCGTATGGCCTTCCTCCTTTGCAGCCAGATGTGAGAAACCCCCTCCCCCCGGGCGAAGAGAGGCCTGTGATCCACGACTCCATGATGATGGGGGGATCCGGTGATGGTGATGCTGAGGCTGCCATCGGGGAGGAGGTCACCTCGAAGCCCGCCGAGGAGGCAACAACTGAAGGAAATATTTGTACTTAGTAGCTTTCGAACACTCCTTTTTTTCATGTAATGGATATTGTATTCCCTCGGCCCATTTGTAATGTACATTTGAATTTCCTTTCTTTGATGAATGAGTACGTGCCTTCGGGCTTTTTGTATACAATTCGTTCCCTTTAACTGTTTTCTTTGACTGTATGCCCCCGCCCTTTCTGAATGCATGCCTTCGTTTTTCTGAATGTATGTTTAGGACTTAGAATATATTCTTCCAAGTATAGTGCCTCTCGTAGCCCTCGGCTACTAGGCCTATTTAGTCAATTGAACCTTTCACCGAGGGCACAATGTTTAGGACTTAGAAATATTTCTAAGTGTTTGTTCATCTGTTGGCCCCGGCCGGTTCTTTCCCTCTGGTTCTGTGTAGCCTTCATGAGATAACCGGAGGCGAGGTGTTTAGGACTTAGAAGAATTTTCCTAAGTGTTTGAATGCAGTCTAGCCTTCGGTGATTGGGTACCCTCCGCTGACTGGATGTATGACTGAAGGCCCATAAATAGTTAGGACTTAGAAAATATTTCTAAGTGTAGTTTTACCAAGTCTTCAACCGTATGAACCCTCGGGCTGCATGGAGATTTGACCGAGGGTCAAAATATGTAGGACTTAGAAAATATTTCTAAGTGTATTCTCATCAAGCTTTTGACTGTGCGGCCCCTCTGGCTGCATGAAGATTTGACCGAGGGTCAAAATATGTAGGACTTAGAAAATTTTTCTAAGTGTAGTTGTGTGAGGTAGGAGCCCTCGGGTGAATGTGAGGACCCTGTCTAAGATATGCCTTCGGTTGACTGGTCACCCCACAGGGGGCAAGGTGTTCAGGACTTAGATTATTTTCTCTGAGTATTTCCTGCTGTTGGCCTTCGGGAGGGGACCCTTCGGCTGTATGCGTTGTAGGTTTAGGATAGTTTCCTTTTCCCCTGTAATGTTGGCTTGTGGCAACAAAAAGCCTTCGGTTGTTTGTTATGTCCCCCCAATGTTGATGTAGGAGAGTTTGTAATCCAAGCCTAGCATAAAAAGGCAGACTCCCTCGGGAACTGTCTGGATGTATCCCCTCGGCATGTAGTGAGGTGCTGGGGGTGATTCTTGATTTGGTTTGGCCACCATCTCGCAGTTTTGTTATATAGTAGCCTTCGAGGACGTTGTCAGTCGCAGTTGGCTGAGCTTGCCATGTTTTGTAGTATTTGAGCCTTTGGGTTTAGGTATAGCCGGAGGCAATCATTGAGTGGACTTAGCCATTCGTTGATGATGTCTGTGTTGAATGGTATCCTTGGTACTCACGAGCGTCCAGGTACCGAAGGCGTTCCCTTGGGGAGCCCTCGGTATGTTTCTGTGAATTGTAGGAGTGATGTACTCATTGAATTTTTGCCGAGTCTACTCCCCTTCACCACCCCAATTTTTTTTTTTGAGTAGTGAAGGGAAGGCTTCAAGAAACTTGGTTTCTTGGTAAGGCTTGGCCTATCGGGAGGTAACAGAATACACCATTAACTCCGCCCTCGGGTTAACCTTCCGAGTTCCGAGGGGATCGAGGGTCATTTCCTGGGTACAAGATATGGTGGTCTGTAGCTTGCCTCCCCTTGGGGGATGGCACGGAAAGCGCCTCAGTTTTGAAAGTCGTCCCCTCGGCGCTAGACATAGTCCGTGGCCTGCCACACCCTTGGGGTGGTGGCGCGGGGAGCGTTTCGGTTTGGAAGTCGAATCCTGGGCAATTCTCGTGCATGTCATACCCTTGGGGTGATGACGCGGAAAGCGTTCTGTTTTTGAAAGTCGAATCCTGGGCATTTCTCGTGCCTGTCATACCCTTGGGGTGATGACGCGGAAAGCGTTTCAGGGAAGGGTTTTCATTTGCACACTGGTTGCAAATGGCCGGGGGCACTAAGTGCTGCCGGCACCGAGAGGTGGCGCCTTCGGTATAGGCGTCCTCGAGGGGTACGGCTTAGAAACAACACTTGGTGTTTGTTCCGATGTCGCAGGTGATTGTGTTGTCTACCCTCGGTAGTTGGTACCGAGGGGTCTTCTTTGAAAACACTTGGTGTTTCTTCCCCTTTGTTGAAAGTTGCCAGTAGTGTGTCCCCCGGGCACCAGGTCCCGAGGGGAATGGTGTTGGGGTTGACCCATGCATTTGTTCTCGCAGTCTGCCCTCGGGTTGGCCCTTGGTGAGGGGGCCCCTGTTGCTGAGGGCCCTGGATAAACTGGGACAGATGGCCCACTTGTATCAATCTTTCGATGGTCGTCTTCAGCTGATGGCAGTCTGTGGATCGTTGCGCTTACTGCTACACTAAAAGCAATCGCTGATAGTGAAGCACGCTCCTCCCCCTTTATAGCACAAGCGAAGCGCCACGCGGTCCGATTGCACCGGCAGGCTGGCTGTTGCTGGCACCGCATACCCGCGGCCCAACAATCTCCCCCCAGCACCTGCCAGCATACAACTGCGCAGCATGCTGTTGCCGGGGGTCGAACCCGTGACCTTAGCTCTGATACCACTTGTGGATCGTTGCGCTTACTGCTACACTAAAAGCAATCGCTGATAGTGAAGCACGCTCCTCCCCCTTTATAGAACAAGCGAAGCGCCACGCAGTCCGATTGCACCGGCAGGCTGGCTGTTGCTGGCACCGCATACCCGCGGCCCAACACAGTCATCGGTCATGTGCCCCTGGTGTCGGTGGAAACGACAGTAGGGGTAGTTTGGATTGATGGCGAATACTTCCGGGGGCGCGCATGAATCTCGCTTCACTAGGCCCCTCTCCTCAGCAAAATCAAGAATGACGCTGACGGGGTGCGTTAAAGGTGTCCGAGGGTGCTCCAGGAGGACAGGTTATGCCCAAGCCCTCGGGTTCCCCTTGTAGCCTCCCCTAGGCTTGGCTTGGCCACGCCGGGGGCGATCACCGGAGGGGGCAGAATCCTTGGGATGATTGCGGGGAGCCCCCGGCCCCCGGTTACCTTTGTCGTCTGGCCGAGGGCGTTGCTGATCTGGGACGTGGTGGCATTTCTCCACCTCCTCGGCTTCGGCGTATCGGTCCCCCCCGTTGCAGGGCCCTTATATAGTCGCGAGGGGGTTCGACGATGAGGCTCCTCGAGAAGTTCCCGGGGCGGAGTACCGTTTGGAGGACGGTTAGGAGGGTCCCGTCGTCAGCGCCATCAACTTTATCAACCTCCGTTCTCCAGCGCTCCAGGAAGTCCCGAAGGGTCTCCTCCTTCCTCTGCCTCACTGTTAGCAAGTGGGAGAAGTGTTTTCTTGTGCGGCGCCTTCCCTCAAATTGCGTCAAGAATCACTGGACGAGTTCTTGCCATGAGTCAATGCAGCCCTCGGGCAATCGATTAAACCATTCGTAAGTCGGCCCCTCTAATGTGGAGAGGAACCAACGGCACAAATATTCATCTGATGCCCCCACCATCATCATACTATTTTGATACCTGCTGTAGTGCTCCTGGGGGTCAGTCTTTCCGTCATAGGGCTTGATGAGCTGCCCTCGGTATTTTTCCGGGATCCGGGCCGCCAATACCCTTGGGGTAAACGGCGTCCGGGTCCGGAGCTCTATGGTGGGTTCCCCGGAGCCCTCGGCTATCTTTTTCTGCATTTCTTCCATCTTGGCCATCATCGCCTCATACTTGAGGTCTGGATGACGGGCAGAAGTGGTGGCGTGGGCTTTTGTGGCCTCCACCTCATCAAGCCGGCGCTGGAGGGCCACAATGAGTTCGTCTCGAGGGTCCTTCGGGAGGGCCTCCGCCCCCTGCGAAAGGACCCGGGCCGAGTGGGCCTGGTTGATTTGGTGGCGGGCGTCGTTGGCATGGAGAGGTGCGTTGCCTTTGTCCTGAGGAGGACGCCTTTCATTGGCCCTGGAGACGGACCCGCCACTTTCCTGAGGCCTCTGGAACGCCTTCCCCCCGGGCGGTCTTGGACCCCTCGGCGGTCTTGCGCCCCTCCGAGTCTCTCGAGGGCGGAGGTCCGGAGTTGTTCCTTGTTTACGTTGTGGCGGTCCCGGGACTGGACTTCCTAGGAGGCCGTATCTTGGGCCATGACCCCCTCGGAGTTCCCCATCCGGAGGACCGGGTTACCGAGGGGTCGTGGATGAGGGGGAGGCATAATATTCTCCCCTACCTGAGGTTGGAGGGGAACCAAAGTGCCGAAGGCACCCGGGTTCTAGGTGAGCGTCTGGATGAAGGCGGAGAGCACCGATTGCACCTCGATTGTGATGACCGGGGGGCTAATTTGATTCTCGCTCCGGTCCTTCTTCTTGGCCTCGATGCCGAGGCGGGCATCGGGGGCATTTTGTTGAATCTGCTGGCGTAGGTCGATAGCCGTCTGGTCCAACCCGGCGATGACGCCGCCCCCGGGAGCCATGTTAGAGGCTTCGGGGACGTCGACCTCGCCGAGGGCCAGGTTCCTGTCCTCTATATTCTTGGAGTTGGCACGAGTTGTTCTCACCATTTTAGCTAGGTGTTTTGTGTTTGGTCGAGGGGGAGGGTTTCTTACTTGATTGTTTGACCTCTCAACGAGAGCACCAAATGATGGATAGTGTACCCGGGGTAGCTTATCCGAGGGGTTATTACGGGGAATAACAAGAGAGAAGTCAGAGCAAATGAGTATAGAGAGAGAAAGTATATTAGAAAGTATTCAGTGTTTTCAGCGTGTTATGTCTTGTGACTTGGTTACAAATGGGGAAATGGGGTGCTATTTATAGTAGCAATAAATGCCGGACAGGGACACGTGTCAAGCGTCCATTGGCCGAGAGGTCACCTCAACTGGTTGGCGCTGGCAACCGCATGTGGCCGCATTTAATGCGGCTGTTGGATGGGACGTCGTACTTGGTACGGTGATCCATACGCATGTGGAGCGGATATTATGTCGGAAAAGGCGCCCTCGGCTGTAGATGACTAGCCGAGGGCTCTGAGTACAGTGGACCCCCTTAGTGCCGAGGGCTCCAGTTGCCGAGGGCTACTGATTTTCGCCGTTCTTCCCGGTGACTTTGTTTTCATATTTTGGCCCTTCTGTGAGGTTCAGAGCCTTCGGCCAGGGGGCCGAAGGCACCCCTGGTGCGCATTGTGGGCTGCTTGGTACTCTGGGCGCCGTGATTTGGGCCTGTTGTGCTTCCTGGGCCTATTGGACCTTTATTGGAGTAGTAGGAGTCTGTGGGACGGGGGTTCCCGGGCCATATACTCCATCAGACAGTTAGGATTTCAGACTCTCTTTATGTCACTGCAAATACCTTCTTCTCTGAAATATCTGATATGTTCCTTGTTCTCAAAGAGATGGTTGCTTCTGAAATTGAATCTGTATCTAATATGGGGACTAGTATGAAATCCAAACTGGACAAGTACTGTGGTGATCCAGAAAAAAAGGAACATGCTCATTTTCTTTGCAAATGTGTTAGACCCTAAAGACAAATATGAGTACATGCCACATCAATTGAATGCTTTGTATGGGGATAAGATAGGTGAGGCATTCTTTGCAAAGATAAAGTTGGGTTTGAATGAGTTGTATGGTGATTATGTTACAAACTATGATGTTTCAGTGAGTGGAAGCTCCCAATTAACCCTCAGTTCTGTTTCTTTACAATCTGAGTCAACTGAAAGTAGGCATGTCTCAAAATTCAAAGCCCAATTGAAAAAGCAAAAACAAGATAACGGCCTCTTAGGGTTGAAAAAAAATGAACTTGAACTATATTTGAGTGAGAACATTCTTGAGGAGGACAATGAATTTGATATACTGAGATGGTGGAAGCTTAATGGTGAGAGGTTTCATATCCTATCTAAGATGGCAAGAGACATTCTTGCTGTTCATATTTCCACAGTAGCATCTGAATCCACTTTTAGTACAAGTGGAAGAGTGTTGGACTGTTTTAGGAGTTCTTTGAGTGCCAAAATTCTAGAAGCACTCATATGTGCTCAAGATTGGTTGAGGATGTCAAACCAGCCTGTGTCAGTTGAAGAAAATATTGAGGAGGTGGAAAGGCTGGAAACAGGTACTAACTTTTACTTATTTAATATTCAGTGTTTATATTTATACATATTTTTAAATTCTTATTGTTTTCAATGCATAATTAACTGATGGAAATGTTGGTGGAGGCCCTTCTCTTGATCAGATAGTAGTATACTTTTTACCTTTATCTTTTAGATATGTAATATATTATTTCACTAATGATTTGTTATGCTTCTGTCAATGATCTGGTTGTAAAAGCCTAACCATGTTGTTGTCATGGTATTGGAAGTGTTGCTGATTCATTGGTACAATTTCTCCTAATTACTGTGTTTGTACTTTGCACAACAAGACATGGTAATCTTCTTTCACTCTTGAGTTAATTGATTAAGTGTAGCATGTATCTGGCAATGATGATAGCTTCCACCAAAAATGAAATTGATGGGTTGGTGTTGATTCTATTTCCATATAGTTTCGTATGCTCCCATTAATAGTGAAGTCAATTTAAATCTGAGACAAATATAACAACATACATGCTGCCTTAATGGAAGTACTGGAATTTGGTAATGTGAACATTGAGTTAATTGATTAAGTGTAGCATGTATCTGGGAATGATGATAGCTTCCACCAAAAAAGAAATTGATGGGTTGGTGTTGATTCTATTTCCATATAGTTTCGTATGCCCCCATTAATAGTGAAGTCAATTTAAATCTGAGCCAAATATAACAACATACATGCTGCCTTAATGGAAGTACTGGAATTTGGTAATGTGAACATTGAGTTTATTGATTAAGTGTAGCATGTATCTAGCAATGATGATAGCTTCCACCAAAAATGAAATTGATGGGTTGATGTTGATTCTATTTTCATATAGTTTCGCATGCCCCCATTAATAGTGAAGTACATTTAAATCTGAGCCAAATATAACAAGATACATGTTGCCACTTAGACAGTAACCTGGAATTTGCTTATGCATATGTATTTATGACTTCTGACTTATTAGATTAATTGTTGCATTATTTAATCAGTGATGATAGTTTCCACCAAAAAAATTAAATTAAGAATACAAAACTGAGTCAAATTAAGGATATGCTGCTTCCTGCCTTGGTTTTACTACTGCAATTTTCCTATGCACTTATGAATTATGAGTTCTTACATGAATTGTTTACTCAATTAGTTATTTTGGCAATGAGGATGGCTTCTAGCCTTCTACAGTTCTACCAGAAAATAAAATAAATGGGTTTGGGGTTGATTCTAATTATATAGTGATTAATGCCCCCATTATTAGTGAACTGAATATAAATCTGAGCCAAATCTTATTGTATTTCTATATATTTTTGAATTGTTTATAGTTCCCACTTCCCAAGTTCCCAGTACAGTTTAGTGTTTTATGATACTAATGTGTTTGTGACTTACATAGGAACAAAATCAATGATTGTTCGGTTGATGATCTGCGAAATTGATCAAACCTGGAATTCTGGAAACACTCTAGTAGACTAGTAGTCAAGTAGATGTCAAGAGTCAAGATCTGAAGACTTGTACATCAATTGAATGTTGTTAAACTTTTTGTTGGTACTTGCTCTTTTGGAACATTTGATTGCTCAAACTCTAAATGTTAAACTGCTTTGTGCATAAGCAGTATAACTGTGTAAGTGTATAAGTAAGTACCAAGTAGTATTGGAGTAATGTGTATGACTGTATGAGTGTATAAGTGTTAAGTGTATAAGTTATAAACTTATAACTATTAGCCATGTGTTTGGAGTTGTACAAACTCTACTAATTTTGCAATTGCTTTTGATAACATATTATTATGTATTTTATTTGTGTTTGTAAAGTTTAATTGTACAATTTTTTTTCAAGGTGATTTTATGAATTATTTGTGTTATGATTTTAATGGATTTTAATCAGCCCGAATGGCCCCGAGAACCGATTAAAACCGACCCAAATCCGAAATTGTGCAACCCGATTAGCTCGAAATATTTTTTGGACGGGGTAGGGTTTTATATTCTCAGCCCGATAACCGAAAGGGTATGCAAAAACCCAACCCGTCCTACCCGAACCCGTCCGACGCTCTCCCCTAATCGTAGTTGTGTTTGGGGTATCGTCAAATAACTTTGCTATGAATCCTATGCGGAAATGATGCGCAATCTTTTGCCCAATTCCTCTTTAAAATACTTCAAACTTTTGAGGCGTGATCATGATATCTCAAACTTGTACATGTAATTTTAATATAAGAACTTTATATAAAGATCTATGTTAGCACCATCAACATATAATTTCATCACAAATTATACGGAGTGTGATCATAAATTTTAAATTAATACATGATCATGTTGCTAAAATAAATTTTATTTAAAGTTTGAGGTATTTAAATTACATATGCAAGTTTGGGATATTTACTTCACACCTATTCAAACTTCGGAGTATTTGAATTATTTTTCCCTTAGAAAAAGCACACATATCAGAAAATGCACACAAATCAGAAAAAGCTATAGTGTGAGTCATGTGACAATCAAATATTTATTTATGTTTTTAACTTTCAATAAGATTAAAGTATTAAAAAACAAGCCTCTTAGTGTTTAGAGAGAGAGGCTCTGAACACATCGCTCTCTCTCTACAAGTCTTTGTCTAGTCTGTGTCGCGGTATTAAGGACGTCTTTCTCTCGCTTGTCGAGAGTTAGGTTTTTCTCTCGCATGTTGAGAGCGGTGCAATGTGACATTTTTGCGGATATATAAGTTTTTCTTTTGCATTTTGTTCGAGTGCAGATTCAAGATATGATAACTATGGCTTCTTTGGATGACCTAGAGCAGCGTCGTCCCATTCGAGCAGTTGAGGAGGAGGTCGAATAGTTGGTTTTTGACGGCTCAACATGGGTGGAGCAGTGGCGGTAATGGAGGCAGCGCGGGCGACGAGCAGACAAAGAGCGGTGAAGGACTGAGCAAGAGAGTAGACATATCCGCGTTCCCCCCCCCCTCCTGAACCGCCGCCTTGGAGCGATTGAGGTGCTAGGATTTGGAAGATGATGTTTCAAGAAAACTGGCAAAAAGGAGTTTGGAGTACTGATCAGTTATTCTTTTATGGTCTTATTTTCGCGTTGCGTTTGTTTAAGTTGCTCTGTTTTTTGTTGATGTATTTAGTTTTTGTCTACAATAATGGTTCGCATTTCCGTTAGATATTATGTCGTTAGAAGAATCTGTATGACGAGTGATTGCTGTGTCACACCCGTTTCGTGGTTAGAGATTCGTGTTGCTCTTTGTGGAGTGATCGTTTCTAAGTCTAGCCGTAGGGTTGATAGTGCTAGTTGATTACAAATAGTTGTTGTCATTGTTTGTCTCTTTAAATTTGTTGTAACGATCTGAATCCTAATGATATTAATATAAGCGAGTTTTCTTTCAAAAAATGCACGGGAGTCATAAATCTATCATATCAGACTATATCAGACCATAAAATTTCACTTAAAATAAAAACCTTTTTGTTCATATTTATATCATATAAGAATTACAACTTGATATAAATTCTATAAATTCAGATATAGTGTTTTAAGTTTTGAAATGACAATGAAGTGGAGAGTGAGAATATGTGTATACTTATGCATGGTCTCGTTTGTTCTACGCAGATTGTGGTTGAGAAGCTTCGATCTATTGAAATTGAAGGCAAAAATAGAAAAAATGGAATTAGAAATTAGATGCTTGGTAAACCGTAAACCTAATCTTCTACTTACCCTAATAATTGAACCGGAAATTAAGTAATTTGATTGAATAGGAATTGAAGTTGTTGAGGTTTAGTCCCGCAGATCCGAAAGCCCAACACACGCTTTGGATATTTCAGGATGTGGACTGTGATTTGTGTGTATAAGAAAATATAAAAGCTGAAAATCGATAATAATCTCAAGAGCCCGCTTGTATTATGCAATTCGCTGATTACACAGGAAATTCCCCGAACGGTATGTCGGAACAGTAATTAATACAAGAACAAGAGTAATTAAGCTATTCTAGGCTTTGGGTATCAAAATGCTAATCCTTTACAATGAGATTAATCCCTCCATTTATATTAATGGGGGGTATGGGGTGCTCCTTGTTGATTGGTTGCTAATCCAGCCACTTGAATGCCCATCCTCCCATTTGCTCATGTCACACTCTAGCATTTAATGCACTTCGCCACTTGCCAATGGTCTATTGCCCGATCGGAGTGGTGGGTCATGCTGAAACGTTTTTGATTTGGCCCAAGTATCTTGGTTGACCTGATCCCCGTTCGGTACATATTTCTCCCTCGGCCCGCTCTTCGCTTGGATTCTGGGCTAACTGTTTTATACTGGATAATTTGGGCCCTTGGCCCGGGTATTGGGCCATTGGTCCAATATCCCAACACGAGTCCCTCACTTCCAATGTCTCGAATGATAGTGAGTGCATTGGGAAGTAGAACTTGTACGCCGAATGACGATCGAGATTCAGAGTTCGCCGGTTCCCTATGTCTTGATTAATATCTTATTCACGGCTGTCGTTTGATTTTTCCCATATTTGTCATGATTACTGGCTTTTGCTTTCCCATGCGACACGTATCCTTTCAAATAGTCCAGGTGATGTGTCTTCTTCTGGTTGGTTATTGATTCGACGCTTGTCAGACTATAAATAGGCCTTGAATTTCTTGGATACGGGTTTCGAATTTTCATTTCCCTCATGCCTTTGTTCTGCCTTCTCTCTAGGTCCTTCAAACTTTTTCGTGTTCAGGTATTCCCCGTCCATTGTGAATGTCATACCCGTCCCTTTTACTGAAGGCGCAAATGAGGCGGCAGAGGTTAACAGGGCGGAGGCGGAGGATTCTTCCGCCAGTTCTTCTTCTTCTGATGAAGATTCTGATGATACGGAATCCGGTGATGAAATTTCTTACATGGCGCCTGGACCCCCGGGCGATGTTCCCCGTTACAAAGTTGACCTAAGATTGATTAGGGAAAGGCGACAAAAACTGACCTCCCACAAAAGGGCCCAAATCCCGACCTTAATTCCAGACCCAGTGGACTTCTGTTTGCGGGTAGGGCTTCACCCAATGCGCCACCCCCCTGGAATGGTCGTAGTTCACTTAGATCCGGTTAAAGCTGGGCTTAGGTCTCCATTGCACCCCTTTTTTGTTTCTTTTTTAATTTTTTATGAAATCGTACCAGCCCAGGTCATGCCGAACTCCTATCGGGTGATGGCTAGTTTTATTTGTCGTTGTGTAGATGCTAAGGTCACGCCTAGTTTAGAATTATTTCATCAATTTTTTAAGGTAACCCCTCAGCAGACCCATGGGTATTTGACCGCAACTGCCCGAACGGGACATATACTTTTTAAGGGCAATCTAACCTCAATTAAGGGGTGGAAAGAGCGGTTTTTCTTCATTTCCGTCCAGGACGGTCTGATTCCAAATAGGTAGAACGCTTTCCCTCGTAAATCACCGGATTCGATTCTGACCGAGACGATCTGTAAGGATGTTTTTGCCGTGGAGGAGGCCAAAACTTACAACATTATAATGTACCTGACTCACGATCAGCTTGTCAAAGCCGGGATAGGTACTGCCCGTATTCCTGGGTTTACTTATCTAAAAACCAAGTGCCATGGGCCGGGCGATCCTTCTCGTATGAGAAACGTCCCTTTTTTAGTTTCCCATGCGATAAGACCGCTCGGTACTAACTTTTGCCTTTGTTATTTTTTTCCAGATTCCAATATAGCCGATCCTATGGACAACAGTCGTGTGTTAGCAGCCGGTGGAGTGGGAAAACGGAAGAAGGCCAAGAAGAACCCCAAGGCCAACCCTTCCACCGCCAGCAATCAAGATGTCGGGTCTTCTCAGCCCATTCAGGAGCCTAAGCCTATTCAACAGGTTCCCCATCAGGACCAATTCGAAGATATGTTGATCGACGACCGGTTCAGGTCCGATCAGTTGCGTCATTTCTCTGAGTACTTTCAGGTTGCTCAGGATGCCAATATAGGTGTGGGTGAGACCCACACTGTTAATCTCTCTGGCCAGGTCGAACGGATCTCTCTGGCAGATCCCGTTCATGAGATCTTGGAAAAAGCTAGTTCTTCTGCGAGCCAAATCTGGTCCACCTCCGATTTCTTCAATAACTTTGTTGTCCCTAAACTGTCGATCGAGCATGCAGAGGAGTGTTTGGCCTTAGCGGCTTTGAAGGTACTTTGTTTTCCCTTGTACTTTGTTTCATAGGTTATCATTCGTTCTATATCGTCTCATCTTTTGTTTCCGAACGAAATCCTGTAGGTGGGGCTATACAGCTTGCAGCTGAGGGAGGCCCGGCTGGCCAAAGAACGGGAGTTGATCGTTGCCCAAACTTCCGCCGAGCAGAGTGTTGCTGCTGCTCTCGCAACCCTGGAGGCCGAACGGAAAGCTTTTGCTGAGGAGAAGCAGAGGTTTGAGAACGAGGCGGGGGGGGGGGGCTTCGTGTTCAGCTGGCTGTTTCCCAAGCCAAGGTCTTTGCAGCTGAGGCAACTCAAGTCAAATTTGAAGAACCAGCCCCCCGCATCCCGGACGGTCCTACTGAGATGAATGTGAATTTGTCCGCCATTCGGGAGATGTTTAAGACTTCTGATGAATTCACCGCCATCAAGGAGGAGTACGCCCGACAACAACTCCCAGGCATTTTTTGGGCTTATCTTGAGCAATTCCCCTGGGGTGATCTTCGACATACGGAAGGAGTGAAACTGCTCGATCGGGATCCTCGGGGTAAACACTTCAATGATTCCCTGGCCAAATCTCTTTATGTGATGGGCTGTCAGCACATTCTGACCCCATTTCTTGCCAAGCTCCAAGAACTGCTGGGGAGGCCAGTTCAGCCTTCTGATCTCCCCCGGTCGAAATTGTCGAAGCTCAATATGACAAATATTTACGGGACTTGCAAAGAGCCACCGATCGTGAAGCAGGAAAAGAGCCCGAACCCCCTTCTGACTCGGATGAGGGTGAGGATGATGACGATGACAAGGAGGTCACCGATCAGTAGAGCCAATCAATAGAGCCGATGATGATAATTGTAATCCCCCCTTTTTTCCTTTTTGCAAATGATCCTTGTACTTCCTGGCCAGTAGAGCCGATGAATATATATGGAACCTTTTTTGCCCAATGTTTTATCCAACTTTACTTTTTTTTGCCTTTGTCCTTTTTTGTTTTACCATCCAGGATTCGGTCAGTTTTATAGGATCATTTTTTGCCCCATATTTTTCGCGTTTTTTGATCATTCTTTGGATTGCCGTCCGGGCTTCAGACAGTTCTGTAGGACTTGGTTGTTTCTCGTGTTCTTTGATTCTTATTTTCTTTGGACAACCGTCCGGGCTTCAGACAGTTCTGTAGGACTTATCCGTTTTTCGCGCTTTTTGTTTTTGACGCTCCATTTGTCCTATCTAACCATTGATAGGACCCCATGTTCGGGTTGTTTCTTGTCTACATCTAAAAATAGAGACATCACAAATTCATTAGTCTGGATTCCACAATTTCCCGTTCGGGTTAACTAACATAAAAGGACAAATCATCCATATTACTGAATGTCGCCCGGATCCTGTATCTTTATAGATTTGACATCATCTTCAAACCGTTAGAAACCCTATCCCAAAAATAGCAAATATGAGGCCCCCCCCTCAAACTGCTAATACTTCCTTTATCTTTTTTTCTTCAAATAGTACCCGTTCAGGGTACATGCTATTATAACCATAAATACGTCATGATTGCTTGCAACCATATTCTGCCACATGTTCGTCATGGGTTAGGGTTTTGGGCGGCATTTTTATTTATAAATAGAGGTGCTTCCTTTTTGTTTTTTCTGCTGTTTCTTCAATTTCGTCTTGCTTCTCTTTAAGCTTTCTCTCTCTAGAATCTTCAGGCTCCCTATTTTTTATGTCATTCTCCTCTGGTTCCTCAGAAGAAAAAGAAATGCCGCTCATTCGTCGACCTAGAGGGAAAACTTCCCCTGTTAGTAAAGCCGGGGGCTCGTCATCCCAAATTCCTGACACCAATAACCCCTCTGCATCAAAACGGTCCGAATAACCTCTCCCAGATGATGGGTGCTTATTGGGCGATGATCTCGCCATTTACAATAAGGGGATGCCCGAACGATCACCCTGTCTCCCTTTGAATTTCACTCGCATCCGGAAACAAAGGCAATGCCTTCCTGAAGATGTCGAACGACAGATCCGCCAATTTTTACCTCCCCCTAAGGAATTTTACGCTGGATTTATCAAGCACCCGATGAGGCACCGTCTGAGGCATGTGCTTGTGCATCTCGATGCTTTGGCTACTGGACTTCGTTTTCCCCTACACATGTTCGTCATAGACTTCATGCGACGGGTTTCTGTACTCCCCGCTCAGTTCGTGCCCAGCACTTACCGCATTCTGAATGGTTTTATCATTCGGTGCCAAGAACTGAGGATTGCTCCAAATGTTGACCTATTCCTGTACCATTATTGCTATCAGCCTTACTGGACTACAGGGTATCTGAAATTAGTCGCTCGTGTTGATCGTCAGTTGTTCACGGAGAACCCTACTGCGCCAGCTAACTGGGAGGAATGATTTCTCTTTGTCCGTGTGGGCATGCCACTTCCATTCCCTGATCGGTGGAATGCATACCCAGTCCGAGATTTTGAAACTAAGTTGGATGTCGTTCTTCTTTCTCAATCTGAATCTCTGCGTCTGGGAGGTTCTCGGAATCTTCGATCTTTCATTACTTCTTCCAGGATGTTGGCTGCTGGAGTAGGTACGTTCACTTGTTTTAGCCCGATCGAACTTCGTCAAGTTCCGCTCCTTAATCCTCTTTTCTTCCTTTGCAGGTGTGATTCCTTCTGCTGATGTTAACCGTTCTACTCCTGCCCCTACTTCGACGACCACTGGAAAGGGCAAGGGAAAACTGGTTATTGGAGACCAGGACACTGAAGAACAAAGCCGGAAGAGGCGTCGGGGAGGTGATGGCACACAGCTTATCTCGATCGACCATGTGGTTGATTTGACCGGTCGAGAAACTGAGGCTAAGAGGTCTATCATTCCAACTGCTAAGTCAGGGTGTTCGGTCCTTACTGACGTGCCGATCGACGATCGAATGTTTGTGGAATTTTCTAACATGGGGCCTCGTGCCGAGGGGAGGTATCTGTTCGGGCAGATGCCATCATTCATGTGGTGCAGCACCTCTTTGAAGGTTCCCCCTAGTTTTTCCAACCTCACTCATTGGTCTGATCTGTTTGAGGCAGGTCATCAAGAGGCTCTCAAGGTATAGATCCTTTTTTTTAATTTTTTTTTACACATTTTTCGAATTTTTAGATCCCATCTGATCTTGTTTGCCATTGCTTGTAGGACGGAGTATACTATCACCGGGCTTTCCTGGCAGCTGAGCAGGAGATGAAAAGCCTGGCCAACAATCGGGATGATGGTCATATGCTTCTATCTGCTGCTCATAAGCTGATCATGGAGTTGCAGGAACATGCTAAAAAAGGTGAGAGAGCAATGGCCGAACTGGCCGAGATGGAGGAGAGGATCCACCGTCGTGATCGGGAGATCAAGGATCTCAGGGCTAAGGTGAAAGTGGTCGAATCTGCTGGGATGAAATTTGACAAAGTGAAGGGAGAAAATCCTCCCGTTCCCTATATTGCTGATACTTCCAAGATCACCACACGGGCGGTGATTGACTACCAACGAGGGAAAGGGTTGGACGTTGCCCTGCAAAACACCACTCGGCAGTTCTTGGGACCTCATCTTGGCCAATTCTTGTGTGAGAGTGAGGATCCCATCAAGGCGGGGATCGAACTCTTGGATGGCACACCGGAAGGGAAATCCTTCTTGGACGTCCTGACCGAGAAGACGGTGAAGCAAAGTCAGGATCTGCTTCTCGACAGGAACCTTGATCTGATCATGGAACATTTCCCCAAGCCGTTCGATCCTGATGATTTGGGGTTTGATGACCTGTTCGGGAATACTTATGATCAGATCACTGAGAAGAGACAGAAAACAGCTTCCGGTGATGTGACACAGCCTGATGGCCCTCAACCTCTATCTTCCCCGAACAGGGATCATCCAGTAGCATAGTCTTGTTTGTTTATTCTTGATTTTTTCTTGTACTTTCCGGTCAATAGTGCCGAAGAATAAACTCAATTTTTTCCCCGATCATGTCATTTCATTGTTCTTTATATCTTCCAAACCCAAAATTCTGATGCAATCCGTCCGGTTTCCTCCGATCCGGATCATCCATATTAGGGGTTTGAGATGACCACTTTCAAACTATAAACAAGATCCCCCAGTTGGGTCATTTCCTACTTATAGCTAAAATGGCGACTCACTTCCAAATCAAGTTAATGACTGAGGCAAGATTTAAAAACCATAGTTATGATCCCCCGAACGAACAATCCGTGTTACCGAACGTCGCTCGGTTCGTCCATACTTATAGTTTTGACCCCACCTCCAAGCCGCTTTGATCCCTCTATTCGTTCGTTCAAAATCATAGGGTCAAAAACTTTAGCTGAGATGATGGCTCCCTCCAAACTGTTAACACATTCCTCATTCCGTCGTCCGGAATGATTTCACATGTTAAAAGCTGAGGTGAGACTTTCCTGGAAGTTATGTCTCCCTCTCTTCAATCAGTCATCATTTTTTACAAGAGGTGGCAACAGCCGTTTTCATTGATAAAATTTCCTCAAATGTTCAATATTTCATGTTCCTGTCGGTCGGCCTTCGGTTGATTGTAGGCCGAACGTTCCTGAAGCATATTTCTTGTAGACCTGATAAGGGCCTTCCCAATTTTGGGCCATTTTTCCGCTTTCCAGATGTTTTCTCTTTTCTCGCTTCCTTAGGACTAAGTCTCCTACTTCGATTGATTGGATTTTTACTTGTTTGTCGAAGTATCTCCTTGTCGCTCTGTGATATTCCTCCATCCGTATTGCAGCTAGATCCCTTCTTTCCTCTATGAACTGCAGTTCGCCCGTAGATTATCCTCATTGTGTTCGGGATCGTAATGCACTGTTCGGTGTGTGGGAACTAGGACTTCTGTTGGAACCTTAGCCCGGAATCCATAAGCAAGGGCAAACAGTGTCTCTCCTATGGCCATTCGGGGTGTAGTTCCTTGTCCCTCTGGACCTATTCACCTCACTAACCCCCTGTTGTTGGATATTTAGAGTCAGTTGGATCAGAACCAGCAACAGATCCTACTATTAGTTTATGGTCTCTGCCTTTCTTTACTATGTTCCTATCTATGGATGTAATTCAGTTGATATGGCCATGATGAGGAACAATGTTCTAGTTTTTTCTTCATACCATCCATAATGGTACGATTCATATTTTCTACTTGGCCATTTGCCTGAGGGTATGCTACAGATGCTCTGGAATGTTTGATCCCCCATTTGACCAAATAATTTTCGAAATTCTTGCTCACGAATTGCCTTCCGTTGTCCGTGATGATCTGCTCAGGGAGGCCAAACCGGCGAATAATGTTCTGCCAGACGAACTTCTGGCACTGGAAATCTGTGATGCTAGCCAGTGGTTCAGCCTCCACCCATTTGGTGAAATAATCAATTCCAATGATGATATATTTTCGTCCTCCGGGGGCAGTAGGTAGGGGACCTAGCAAGTCGATCCCCCACCTAGCAAACGGAAGAGCAATGGTCATTGGAGTGTAGAAAGTTGCTGGCCGGTCGGGAACCGGTGCATATAGCTGGCAAACCTTGCACTTCCTAGTATGTGCAAAGCAGTCATGTTGGATGGTTGACGAGTAGTATCCCTGCAAGATGTTCTTTTTTGCAAGTGTTTTAGGCCCCTGATGGCTTGAACAGATACCCTCGTGAATTTCTTCCATCACTGCTGCTGCTAGACCGGGTGGAAGGCACTTCAAAAATGTTCCTTCGAATGTCTTTTTGTACAACTGTCCGTCCACCAGTTCGAACATGGAGGCCTTCCTCTGAATGCACTTCATATTATATGCCGAATTTTTGTCTTCTGGGAGAGTCCCGTCCTTCAGGTAGTTGGTCATATCCGTGACCCAACTGGGAACGGCATAAGAAATAGCTTCTACCTGGAGGATCATAGTTGCCGGTGTTGTCAGGGTTTCCCGATGGGCAAACCGCTAGATGTGAGCTGGGATCATCTGCGCTCGGTCATCAAAGGATGCATTTTCCAATTTAGATAAGATATCTGCCTCATGATTTTCTATTCAGGAAACCTGGTCGAGTACCACCTGTTCGAATTTTCTGATTTGCTCCTCGACCAGTTCCTTGTATGTCTTCATCCTCTCTTCTTTTGCTTCGGCCGTGCCATTCACTTGGTTGACCACCAGTTGTCTATCTGATCGGACCTTGAGCCAATCGGCACCCAGGGCCTTTGCATACTTCAAACCTGCAATGAAGGCCTCATATTCGGCCTCATTGTTGGTTACTTTAAAATCAAAATGAATGGAGTAGTATGCTTTAAACCCTTCGGGTGATGTGATCACGGCTCCACCCCCACAACCTTTTGTGCTTGATGCACCATCTACGTACATCTCCCACCAATTACCTAGCATGCTGCTCTCTGACTCAGTTTCTGAAGGCCGAGCTGTACAATTCGCTATGAAATCTGCTAAAGCCTAGCCTTTGATAGTAGGTCGAGGTTTAAAGTCTACCTCATAATGTCCGATTAGGAGACTCCACTTTGTAATGCGCCCGCTAGCCATTGCATTTCTTAGGATGGTAGCTAGCGGCTGATTTGTATACACGGTTATTGGATGTGCCTGAAAATAGGGTGCAAGCCGTTTGATGGCTGCTATTAGGGCCAATACCGTTTTCTCCATCAGGGTGTACCTAGTCTCGGGCCCGTTCAGGGCTTTACTTACAAAATAAATGGACCGCTAGATGCCATCTTCTTCTTTCAGCAATACTGAACTTACAGCCAGATCGGCCACAATGAGGTACATATACAGGTGTTCCCCTGGATCAGCTTTTGTTAAGACCAGGGGAGAAGATAGATACAACTTGAACTCCTCGAAGGCTGCTTGGAATTCGACGGTCCATTCAAAGGGGTTTGCCTTCTTCATAATCTGGAAGAATCGGATTGCTCAGTCAGCAAGTTTGGACAAAAATCTGCTCAAGGCTGCCAATCGGCCGGTCAATCTCTGAACTTCCTTAAGGTTCCTTGGGGCTTCCATATTCACGATCACCTTCACCTTTTCTGGGTTAGGCTCAATACCCCTCTCACTCATCATGTAACCCAAGAATTTGCCTCCCTTAACTACAAAGACACATTTTTTGGGATTCAACCTCATGTTTGTCTTTTGCATTATCCCGAACACCTTTTCCATGACCGGGACATGATCCTCCTTCTTCCGGCTCTTGATCAGAATGTCATCTACATAAGCCTCCATCGTTACCCCCAATACTTCTTTGAAAAGTATCCCGATCATCCGTTGGATGGTAGCCATGGCATTCTTTAACCCGAACGGCATCACAATGTAGCAAAATACGCCATCTGAAGTGACAAACGTTGTTTTCTCCGCATCATCCGGGTGCATGAAGACTTGATGATATCCCCGGAAGACATCCATGAAACTTAATAGCTCACACCCAGCCGTTTCATCTACCAGGAGATCAATCTGTGGCACCGGATAGGGATCCATCAGGCAGGCTTTATTCAGATCAGAGTAATCTACACACATCCTCTAAGTGGATCCCTTTGGTGCTAGTACCACGTTCGACAGCCATTCCACATGGATAACCGGCCGGATGTGTCTGATCCGTAGCAAGGTGGCAACCTCCTGCTTAGTAAAATCACGCCGTTCGGCAGCATGCTATTTTTTCTGTTGAATCAGCTTGGCATTAGGCCGAATGGCTAGCTTGTGGCAGATTATTTCTGGGTCAATGCCAGACATGTCTTCTGGCCCTCGAGCGAGCAACATCTGAAATTTCTTCAGAACCATAATAACCCCTTCCCGAATTCCAGCTTCTAAGTCCACCCCGATCGCCACTTTTCGATTGGGGGGGGGGAATCAATGTCGATCTGCTCTAAGAGGGTAGCAGGCTCAGGATGTGCTTCGAACTCTGCTCGATGAGTTTCGACCTCAATACTGTTAACCCGCATCCCTCAGGCATTCATATTTTTCAAGGCCTCCCGATAGCAAGTTTGGGCTATTGCTGGATCAGTCCTGACCACTCCGATCCCAGTGTCCATTGGGAACTTGATGCATGAGTGGCGGACAGAGGCTATCGCCTCCAGATCTTCCAATCCTGGTCAACCCAGAATGGCATTGTGGGCACATTTGATGTCCACCACCACGAACGTCATTCGGGCCGATGTCTTGTGTGTTTCATCTCCAATTTCAACCATCAACTGGATGGTACCTTCCGCTTCAATGCAGTTTCCGGTAAAGCTGGCAAGAGGTTTCCTCAGGTGGGTTAGTTGGATCCTCTGCAGCCCCATTTTCTCGAACGATTGTAGGTACAATACGTTCACACTGCTTCCCGTGTCAACCAACACCCGGCGGATTAGTGCATTATTTATGCACATGCTTATGACCAACTCCTCCCTGTGTGGGCTTGGTGAATTGGGCCAATCAACAGGGCCGAATGTTATCGGTTCCATTCTTCCTTTCTTCTGGGGCGGCATGGATACGAAACCCACATAGAGGCTCTGTTCAAATCTCTTTCGTTCAGCATTCGAATCACCTGTTTCCCCGCCCCCAAATATAATCTTTACCTCCATTCTTGGCTTTTTCCCCGGGTTCTCCGAACCCTCTGCTTCGTCCCTGGGGGGATATAAACATCATTCATGGGCTGGGCATCACGCTGTGTAAGGAATAAATGTATTTAGATTTTGATGATACTAGGCTAATTAAAATTTGAAAGTACCCCATTAGAAATTTTGTATTAGAATTTCTTTTGTAAGTTTTAGCTTAGTCTGTCTGCCAGAGAACCGCTTTGCTTCTACCAGAGTTGCTCCCAGAGTTGCTCACCAGAGAAGCCATCAGAAACTGGTCATCAGAAAGATACCAGAGTTGGCAACAGAGGCGGACTTCAGAGATTGGACCAGAGAGCCTCTTAAGACTCTGCTAAACCCACCAGATTCCGGAAGCCTTTCCAACGGTCGTTAAACTAACGGGAAATCCCCTAACGGTTACGAACCTTTCAACGGAAACATGGTACTGTACACGCATTAAATGCACATTTAATGCTGTACATACGAAGAGATATTTAAAGCTGATGATTGACCATGCGAGTATCTTTACGCCCCCAAAATAGCAAGTCGAAGGTCCAACCGGTCAAGTCAACAGTACATGCATTTAATGAAGCTGTCTTCTACACTCCAACGGGAAGACTGCTCCCAGTATATAAGATACACTCTGAAGAACTAAGAAAAAAAACTTTGCGTGAAACAATTTTGCTATAACATCTGAAAAACGAACTTGCTCAAAGCCTTCTTGAGATTCAAACTCCATCCTTAAAACAAGAAAAGGCTACAGTTGGAAGATACATTTTCCTATCCTTCATCCAACTAGCAAGCTGCAAAGTTACTCAGTTCTTCAACACTTCGAAAGCTTCATCTACTCATCCTTTGTGAAGAAGCAACGTTGGAGAAAACTGATTTTATATCACACACTTCTTGAAAAAGAAGGGACGTCTCAAACTAGCTGGAGTAAGTGAAGTGGGGATACTTCAAGAGACTCAGTGAAACGAGACCAGCCATCAGGAAGCAGGACTGCATCCCGGGTGGCAACTAGACTTGAAGAAGACGAGGAGTGCTTCTTAAGTTCTAGGGACTAAGGCGTTGTAAATTGTTGTTTTTGCAAGCTTAGTGGAACAGTGGACTAGAGGAACAAGTTGTTCCTTGAACCACTATAAAAAACCCGGTGTCATTTACTTTAAGCTTTTAATTCCTGCACTTAAGATTCTACTGACTAACTCTTAAGGTTGGACTCTATGTCCAGCAGATCTTCCTTCAGAGTTATCAGAAAGGCATTTTGCCTTAGCATTCTCTGCTACAACTGTAGACAACCAGGGCACTTCAAAGTCAACTGTCCACACCCCATAGTCTCCAAAAGGCAAGGCCAGGAAGGAGAAAAGAAATATGAGCACCGAAGAAGGAAGGCACTCATCACTGAACAACCAGAGAAGGACCCCCTCTCTGAGACAGAGTCCAGCTCAGAATCAGAATCTGATGAAGCATTATGTTGCCTGGATACAGAGACTGAAGACCTATGCCTTATGGGTCAATCTGATGATGAGGTATCTTCTACTTCCAACTCTAGTTTTTCCTCGGTAGGCAGAGCCTTTGATTCTGATTCAATGTCAGAATTTTGGGAAGAGTTTCAAGCCATTCAAACCACTTATTCTTCTGTTAAAGAAGAAAACAGTAAGCTTAAGGTTGAAATTCTTGACTTAAGAAAGGAGGTTGAGATCAAAATCAATCTTCTAATTAAGGAAAGAGATCAGCTGGAAGCTGAAAATGTTTCTCTTCTAAAGAGAATAAGAGAGATAGAGCCTCTTGAGATTAAGTACAAAGCTTACCAGAAGGCCCAGTCTTCCATGGAAAAGATTGTACTTGATCAACAAATTGGCACTGGTTTTGGTCTTGGTTATGGCTCAACAGAATCAGGTGAGCCTTCTGTAATGCCTAGCACCAGAGTTGCTAAGGCAGACAAGGTCATAGTGCCACTGATTTCTAGCCCCATTTGTCAGGCTGGTGTATCTGGCACCAAGGTTATTCATGAGAAAGTCAGACCAGAAAAGGAAAAGATAAAGGTTCAACAGAAACCCATTTTAAAAATTAATGAACCTGGAAGAAAACCTAACAACAGAAAAGGTTTTCAGAATACCAAAAATCAAAGACAAACCCATAACAGACAAACTCATGATAACCGTGTCAGAGATGATCACCAGAAAGGCAGATATCAAGAGAAAGTTAACTTTAGGCAGAAAAGGTTGGCTGGTCAACTTAAGAAGCCCAAAGTTAATCGCCCCTCTGATCTTGATAGTATATGGGACTTCTACCCAACTAAAAAGGCTATGCAGAAATATGTAAACCGGAAGCATGATCCTCACAAGCATCTGCCCAAAGTGAATCACACTTCCGTTTACTATGACTACCAGGTGGAC
Source organism: Cuscuta europaea (assembly GCA_945859875.1). Taxonomy (NCBI): domain Eukaryota; kingdom Viridiplantae; phylum Streptophyta; class Magnoliopsida; order Solanales; family Convolvulaceae; genus Cuscuta; species Cuscuta europaea. The sequence continues at coordinate 5,509,449 of CAMAPE010000002.1, forward strand.
AATGGGTACCACCCACCAAGGTTTCACTTGATGAGACCAAAGTGGTACCGGCTGCCAAGACTGCATGACCCCCTAGGACCCAACATTGCTTGGGTACCTAAATCTTCCTTTTAATTTTGTAGGAACTGTGTGCTGGAGCCATCTCTGAGCAAGATTGGTACATTGATAGTGGATGCTCCAGACACATGACAGGTGACAAGAGTTGCCTAACAGAGTTCCAGAAAGTCAAAGGGCCCAGAGTTACCTTTGGAGGTAATGATAAAGATGGCCAGACAAAAGGAAGAGGGAAGCTGATAAAGAACCAGATAATCATTGATGATGTCTCTTATGTCAGGATTGAAATTCAACTTGCTGAGTGCTAGCCAATTCTGTGACAAAGGCTACACAGTTGAATTTTCCAAGGAAAGCTGTTCTGTCAAGCATGAGACAACTAAAGAAGTGGTTCTAACAGCAACAAGGAAGAAAAACATCTATGTAGTTGATTGGTCAACTGCAAAAGATGGAATTTGCCTGATAGCTAAAGGAGATTCAAAACTCAGTTGGGAATGGCACAAGAAACTGAGTCACTTGAATTTCAAAACAATCAACAAGCTAGCAAGGGATCACATTGTTGAAGGTCTACCCAACCTTGTATACAAGAAGGAGAACTTGTGCAGTGCATGCCAGAAAGGAAAACAAGTGAAGAACTCCTTCAAACCCATTGCTGGAAACCTCTCTACTGGTCCCTTGAATCTAATTCACATGGATTTATTTGGACCAGTGGAAACTCCAAGTGTTGGTGGCAAGAGATACACCTTAGTCATGGTGGATGACTACTCCAGATTCACATGGACTATCTTTCTGACCAAGAAAAATGAAACTCTGCAGAAACTACCATCTCTGCTAAAACTACTACAGAATGAGCAGAATCAGAAAGTCAAAGCCATCATATCAGACAGAGGAACAGAGTTCGTCAACAAGGTCATACAGGAATTCTGTGACCAGAATGGTACAATGCATAACCTATCTGCAGCCAGAACTCCGCAACAGAATGGAGTTGCAGAAAGAAGAAATAGAACCTTGAAGGAAGCTGCAAGGACCATGATTGCTGAATCAGGTCTACCTTACAGATACTGGGCTGAAGCAATCAACACTGCATGCTACACCCAGAACCGGAGCATGATTCACAAAACTCATCAGATAACCCCCTATGAATTATGGAAAGGACGAAAACCCAACATCAGCTACTTTCATGCATTTGGATGCAAATGCTATATACTCAACAATGGGAAGGATCACCTCAAGGTGTTCCAAGAAAAAGCTGATGAAGGAACATTCTTAGGCTACTCTAGCACCAGCAAAGCCTACAGAATACTCAACAAAAGAACTCTACTTGTTGAAGAATCTATTCATGTCAAGTTTGATGATCTCAACTCTGTTGAGAGCATAACTGAAAACTTGGAGAAATCGAATCTAGAAGAATCACCAGAACTGGATCCACCAGAGACGGACATACCAGAGTTGCTAACTAACTCTGCCATACCAATACACCATCAGAATCCCATCCTACAAGGCAAAGATAGTGATGAAGAATCAGAAGAAGAACAAGAGAATCCAAGACGACCCTTATCTGAACCTGATTTAACTTGGTTAAGAGATCACCCTCCTAATCAAGTAATTGGACAAATCAGAAGTGGAGTCCAGACCAGATCTGCTACATCAAGGAGAGAAGCAATGCTTACCTGCTACATATCTCAAATGGAACCTATGACTGTGGAGGAAGCTCTTGCAGACTCAGACTGGATCAATGCAATGCAAGAAGAGCTTACTCAGTTTGAAAGGAACAAAGTGTGAGAACTTGTTCCTAGACCAAAGCACCAGAATGTCATCGGAACCAAATGGGTATTCAAGAACAAAACAGATGAAGATGGCAACATTGTAAGAAATAAAGCTAGGCTGGTAGCTAAGGGATACTGCCAAGAAGAAGGAATTGATTTTGATGAGACTTTTGCACCAGTTGCCAGACTTGAAGCCATCAGAATCTTTCTAGCCTATGCTGCTTACAACAACATCAAGGTCTACCAGATGGATGTCAAGAGTGCATTTCTGAATGGAGATCTTGAAGAGGAAGTTTATGTGGAACAACCACCAGGTTTTGTCATTCCTACTCAATCTTCTTGTGTCTACAAGCTTAAAAAGGCCCTCTATGGTCTTAAGCAAGCTCCCAGAGCCTGGTATGACACATTGTCCCTTTTCCTAGTGAACCATGGGTTTACTAAAGGAAAGGTTGACAAAACTCTATTTCAAATCTCTGTTGCCAATCATATTCTGTTAGTACAAATATATGTTGATGATATTATATTTGGTAGTACTAATCCAGAATTGTGCAAGAAATTTTCTCAAGTGATGCAGAGTCAATTTGAAATGAGCATGATGGGAGAACTAAGCTACTTCCTAGGTCTTCAAGTGAAACAAATTCCAGAAGGAATCTTCATCAACCAAGGAAAGTACACCAGAGATCTAATCAAGAAGTTTGGAGTGGAAGGCAAATCATCTGTAAAGATTCCCATGAACACATCACAAGGAATTGGTCTAGATGATGAAGGAAAAGATGTGGATGCAACAACATACAGAGGGATCATAGGATCTCTGCTGTACCTGACTGCAAGCAGACCAGATATCTCATTTTCTGTTGGAATCTGTGCCAGATACCAATCAAAGCCCAAGGAAAGCCATCTAAGTGCTGCAAAGAGAATCATCAGATACATCAAAGGAAATCCAAATGCAGGCCTATGGTATCCAAAGGGAGGTAATTTTGAATTAATTGGTTACTCTGACTCAGATTTTGCAGGTTGCAGACTAGATAGAAAGAGCACCTCTGGTCATTGCCAATTGCTAGGAGGAAGGCTTGTTTCCTGGTTTAGCAAAAAGCAGAACTCCATCTCAACAAGTACAGCTGAAGCTGAGTACATTGCAGCTGGGAGTTGTTGTGCTCAGTTACTCTGGATGAAGCAACAGTTGAAGGACTATGGAATTCAAGCTAAGGAGATCAAGCTGTTGTGTGACAACACCAGTGCCATAGCTATCTCTCAGAATCCAGTTCTTCATTCCAGGACAAAGCACATTGAGATCAGACATCACTTCATCAGAGATCATGTTGAAAAGAAACACATCTGTATGGAGCATGTATCTACAGAAGACCAGCTTGCAGATATCCTAACCAAGCCTTTACCTGAGGCAAGGTTTAACAAGCTAATGGAAGAACTGGGAATAATGGATGATCTTCCCAGAGATGCCTGAACCAGAGATTCACTGAACCAGAACTGCCTTCTTCTGCACCAGAAACTCAGATCAGAGAACCCCTATCTCTGTTCATCAGAATCTCACATCAGAGAACCCTCCTTCTCTGACCAGAGATCCCTATCAGAGAGACAACAGATACGGATGTGGACTTAGCAATATTTCGAGGTACGGGCAAGACCTAATTAACTGAAACGGTCTTTTACCAAATTACCCCTGATCGTTACTCTTCTAACGGAAACGTTTTCCGCCCGCATTTCATTAAATGACTACCTCGAAACTGCCAATATATCAAACGTCCACTATTCTTAACCCCTTTATATCCACCGTCTTCAACCTAAATCCCTACTGCAACTTCATCTCTCTTAACTGCTCTAGCATTCAAAGCATTCAGATCCTAAACCTTTCAATCCCCAGAACTTTTCTTAACCGTCACTCAGAATGAATTTCCTTAGCATCAACGATCTTTCTAAGGAAGAAGCTAAGACCCTCATCGCCAACATTGTCACCGACATGAAGGTTGACATGTCGTCTCTACCATTGTTGGCAGAAAATCAGAAGAGGATGACCAAGATCATCCAGGGGATGACTGACTCACAACTTTCAAAGGTTGTTGCTCATCCCTACGAGCATTTCAGCATCAAAGACGTGGCTGAGTTCTACCTCAACGCCACCATCTCCAAGACCGGAGTTCACTCCTCAGTGCAGGGTCAACGCATTTTTCTGAATGCAGATGCACTAAATGAGTTCTTTGGAGTACAACTAGACTCCCAAGACCCAGAAGCCAACAATCTTCTTGTTCTTGACTCAGTGGAAGTCTCCACTGAAGGATTTGTTCAGACATACTGTCGCCCGGAGGCTGCCGGACTGGACAAACTGTACATGAAGAAATTCCTGCTGAAGAAGGACTATGAGAAACTTGTCAGCATTCTGCACCGGTGCTTGTGGTGCAAAACTGCTTCAACAGACGAGATGAACAAAAGCAATGCCAAGGCAATCTTTGCAGTTCACCATGGCATGAACATCAATTGGGGCGAGGTAATATTTGGCTCCCTCACTGAATTCATCAAGAAGAAAGACTCTGAAACAGGCCTTTTTTCAACCAAGATGGGACATGGGCTTCTCATCTCTGCCATTCTTGCTGCCAAAGGAGTTCAACTGAGGGATACCATCCCAGTTGATCACTCCAAGACAATCTTCCTCACAGCCTCCCCAAAGTTCAACATAGCCATCTCCTATGAGCTTAGGAGAGAGGAAAGGCTGGAGAAGAAGAGAGAAGAACAGGCTGCTAAGGCCAAACCTGCTCTTAAGAAAGCTCCCAAGAAGCCCAGTGAGACTTCTAAACAACCTGAGCAGTCACAGGCTGTAAGGGAAGTCAGAAAGAAGAAGAAAAGTGACAATCTGTCACTACCAGAGAAGGAAGCAACAGAAGAGGTTGCACCAGAGTTGCCCTCCCCAAAGGCAACCAGAAAATCTCCTGCCAAAAAGCTGAAGCAGAAGAGAAGAAGAAAGATGGTTGTACAGAGTGGTGACTCTGACAACTCAAGCCCTCAACAGAGATAGAAGAAGAGGAAGACAAAAGTAATTTCACCTGCCAAGGGATCAGAAGTTCAGGGGGAACTTGCACCAGAATCTGGAATTCTACCAGAGGTTGAACAAGAATCTGCACCAGAGTTGCCAAGCTCTGCGCTCTCACCAGAACGTGAAGCCTCACCAGAGATGGAACAAGAGACTGACTACAACATCATTCTGCAGAGGCAGTTTGATAGAGTCCTAGCGTGGAGAAGATGGAGAATGGGACCTCTCCAACAAATCATTCAGTACTTTGATGCTTATGAAGAAGAAGAAGTTGCTGTTCTTCACTGGGTAGGCACAGATGATGTGTCAAAATGCTTCAACCTTACCTTTCTGATCTCTGTCCTACAGAAGAAGAAAGACAGATATCAAGGTAAAGTTCCAACATCTGACCTATCTCCTGAAAGGCATGTCAAAGCCTTGGAAGAAGAAGAAATGGAAGAGTTTGATGCATGGCTGATGGAGAAGAAAAGAAAAGAATCAATGATCAAATTTCGTCATAGTGCTCTTGAGGAAGGAGAACCCTCCACAGCAAATGACATTGCTCTAACTATGGAGAAACTGATCAAGGAATGGAGAGAATCCATGTTCTCTGAAATAATGCTTGAGGTAATCCCTACACCTCCTCCTTCCCCTCCCAAATCTCCTATTTCTCAACCTTCACCTTCCCAATCTCCCTCTAAACCTTTATCTCCACCCCAACAGAAAACCCCTTCACTAGAACAGAAAACCCCTTCACCAGACCAGAAAACCTCAACCTCCACCAGAACTCCATCTCACCAGAAACCCAACTCCAGACCCTCATCACCCTGTAAACAACCTTCAAATACCAGAAATCGATCACCTTCACCCCCTCCATCCCCCTCACACCAACCTACTCCTCAACCAATAATTCCTTTTCCCCAGAATTCACCTCCTCAGAAATCCCTACCACCATCCAGATCTGCCTCTCCACAGAGATCTTCACATCAATCTGCAGCCTCTACACCAAAGAAGAAGCCAATCTTCAGGGTCCCCTCTTCATCTAGTGACAATGATGGATCCTCACCTCCTCCATTGCTGCTGATGAAACTTCAAAAAGGAGAAGGACACCTCCCAGAGTTCCTTCCCCTCCACCATCCAACAGAGCTCCTCCATTACCCAAGGTCAGAGGATTAGAAATGCCTGGGTTTACACCTGAAGAACCCCAGATTCCCTTCAACCAGTTTGTGAAATCTGCTGAAGCATTTGGTGGTCTGTTGGTTCATGATCTGAGCAAGATCATTGAGTTGAATGAAAAGCATCATGAAGAGCTAACCCATACAAACCTGCAAATCACAATCGGATTTCAGCATTTGACAGATAAAGTTGCTGCACTGTCAGAAAATCTGCACAACTTCATGCATTCTTCTACTTTGAGGATCGATTCTGTCTCCAGAGATGTTAGTGGTCTCAACTCTGTTCTCCACTCTCACTCTCAAGCTCTGCTTGCCCAGAACCAGAAAATCAACAAGATCTCAGATTCTGTTCATCATCTTCAGAAATCTGCTGATAGTTCCTCCCAGAAGCTCAACATCTTACACTCCCTCTGCAAGGAACATCAAGAGCAAGGCCTAGCTCTCCTCAAGTCTGACAAGGAAAGGTACCAGAAGATGGTTCTCCTAGAAGTCAGCGCTAGGGATCTTCAATCTGCAGTAGACAAGCAACAGAGCCTGATTGAAGGACTTGCTTCTGTCACTCAAACTCTGCCAGAGACCCTTGATGAAATCAGAGATGCACAAGCCTCTGAGTTCTCAAAGATTGAGCTTCTCCTTGGTGATCTTTGTGATGCCAAAAAGGGGGAAGATACCAGAGAAGAAGAAGGACCTAGCACTAGAGCCCTATCTATCAGAGAACCCTCCTCTGTTGATCCTGCTCCATACTTTGATGCAACCAGAAAGAAGAGATTGGCTGCTGCAGGTACCAGACCTCCACCTCCTCCTCCTAGAAGCTCAAAGAAAAAGACTTCATCCTTTTCATTCAATGATTGGATGAAGAGCGGTCTGTCAAGACCAGACAGAGTTCAGTTTGAACAGATGAGGAAGCTGATGACTCCTCTTCAAAGAGAGAATCTGTTCATGGACAATGATGGACTTGTCCAGATCAACCATGGTGGTTCAATCCAAGAAGCAGAGATGTGGTATGGAATGAAAATCCTTACTGGCAAGAACTCTGCAGAAGCTGTGAGAAACTATTTGGATTGCAAACTTGCACCACATTGGGCTGACTATCAGAATCCGAGGGATCTAGCCTCAATCAGAGCGAAGGTAAATGCTGAACTAGAAAGGATTGACAGAGCAGGGCCACAGGTAGATGAAGAAGACCTCTAACTCTCTTTCTCTGACTCTGTAATGCTTTACTTTCTCTATCAGATTAATAAGATACCAACTCTGCCTCTTTTTGCATGGCTTATTCAAATATCTGTTCTTATTCACCTTTCTTGTGCTTATTCTGTTATCTTATTTGTTTTATTGCTATCTGATTGTATCGTACTCTTACTATTTTCCTATGCCAAGTTGCCCACCAAGATTCTAATGAAAAGTTTTAAACTTTATTTTTTTTATGGTGAAAGGCACTTCTCTGGAAATAGTTAAAGGGTTTTGGCATCATCAAAAAGGGGGAAATTGTAAGGAATAAATGTATTTAGATTTTGATGATGCTAGGCTAATTAGAATTTGAAAGTACCCCATTAGAAATTTTGTATTAGAATTTCTTTTGTAAGTTTTAGCTTAGTCTGTCTGCCAGAGAACCGCTTTGCTTCTACCAGAGTTGCTCCCAGAGTTGCTCACCAGAGAAGCCATCAGAAACTGGTCATCAGAAAGATACCAGAGTTGGCAACAGAGGCGGACTTCAGAGATTGGACCAGAGAGCCTCTTAAGACTCTGCTAAACCCACCAGATTCCGGAAGCCTTTCCAACGGTCGTTAAACTAACGGGAAATCCCCTAACGGTTACGAACCTTTCAACGGAAACATGGTACTGTACACGCATTAAATGCACATTTAATGCTGTACGTACGAAGAGATATTTAAAGCTGATGATTGACCATGCGAGTATCTTTACGCCCCCAAAATAGCAAGTCGAAGGTCCAACCGGTCAAGTCAACAGTACATGCATTTAATGAAGCTGTCTTCTACACTCCAACGAGAAGACTGCTCCCAGTATATAAGATACACTCTGAAGAACTAAGAAAAAAAACTTTGCGTGAAACAATTTTGCTATAACATCTGAAAAACGAACTTGCTCAAAGCCTTCTTGAGATTCAAACTCCATCCTTAAAACAAGAAAAGGCTACAGTTGGAAGATACATTTTCCTATCCTTCATCCAACTAGCAAGCTGCAAAGTTACTCAGTTCTTCAACACTTCGAAAGCTTCATCTACTCATCCTTTGTGAAGAAGCAACGTTGGAGAAAACTGATTTTATATCACACACTTCTTGAAAAAGAAGGGACGTCTCAAACTAGCTGGAGTAAGTGAAGTGGGGATACTTCAAGAGACTCAGTGAAACGAGACCAGCCATCAAGAAGCAGGACTGCATCCCGGGTGGCAACTAGACTTGAAGAAGACGAGGAGTGCTTCTTAAGTTCTAGGGACTAAGGCGTTGTAAACTGTTGTTTTTGCAAGCTTAGTGGAACAGTGGACTAGAGGAACAAGTTGTTCCTTGAACCACTATAAAAACCCCGGTGTCATTTACTTTAAGCTTTTAATTCCTGCACTTAAGATTCTACTGACTAACTCTTAAGGTTGGACTTTGTGTCCAGCAGATCTTCCTTCAGAGTTATCAGAAAGGCATTTTGCCTTAGCATTCTTCTTGAGGCTACCCGGACAGAAACTTATCCGCTGCCTGGTCTAGTTCTGCCATCAGAACTTGACCATCTCTGTCACCAGATTTCGACCATCTCTGATAAGTCAGACTTGACTTAGAGAAAAGTTTAAATTCCTGAACAGTCTATTCACCCCCCCTCTAGACTGTTTCCATTACAAACGGGACCAACACGCTGACCATCCCGTCTCCAGCTGTTGGGTTTCTTGACCGGTTTCAGGATGCCTACAGTGTTCGGATCTTTATTCACATATTTTTCCAGGTGCCCCCGCTGGATCAACTCTTCAATAGCAATTTGCAAGGCTTGGCACAAATGGGTGGGGTGACCTTTCCGTGTGTGATATTTACAGAAAGAATTATCATCTGCTCTCATGTAACCTTTGGTATCAGTTGGAAGGGGAATATTGTCCTTCTCATGCTGATAAATTGTCGCAACAGACAGGACCAACGGGGTGAATAATCCTGGCTTTGGAAGAGGAGCGTCCGCTGAAATAGGACCCAGCCAATCGGCCAATCTTGTTGGGGAAAGGGGTGTAGCTACCTTATCCTTGATCATGATTTCCTCCTCCAGAGCCGCATGCTTTCGGGACCTATCCAGCACTTCGGAATACACAGTGCATAGATTCTTTTTCAAGTCTTTATACAGTTCACCCGTTCGGAGAGCGTTAGTGAATAGGGTGATGGTTGTATCACCCGTCATGTTTCCAACTTTTAGGGTTTCATCCCTCCATCTTTTCAGAAATTGATTTAGGGTCTCCTTTGGCCCCTGCTTAACACTAGTCAGGTAGCTAAAATGCCACTTTGGGGTGATACTGGAAGCAAACTGGGCCAGAAATAAGGATGATAATTCAACAAAGTTGCCGATCGATCCTGGTTGCAGGGTCCCGAACCATTCCTGGGCAGGTCCCCTGAGTGTGCTGAAGAAAAGCCGGCAAATAGCCGCCTCTGTTGCCCCCAAAAGCATGAGCCCCCCTTGGTAACTCCTCAAATGCACATGGGGGTCTCCCGCCCCGTCATATATCTGACCGGTTGGTGGTTTGGCATCTCTGTGGATTTCGGCATCCATTATTTCCCGGGTAAAGCGGGAAGTGATCCCAACTCGCACCGAGGTGGGTTGTAGAGGTGCCCTGATCATCTGGTCCCTGATTTAGTTCATTTGCCTCCTCATTTCAGCCATCTCTTCCTCTTGGGCCATTAGGGGAGGTGGTGGTGGAGTTCCCAGATTAACAAATTCCCGAGTTCCTTCTGGTGGGGTTGTTCTCTGATTCTGACATCCCTGTCTGAATCGGGTGTTATCCTGTTCTCCATAATAGAAATGGCGCCCAACCGGCGTATCTCCTCTGGCTTGGGACTCGGTCGGGGTGTGGTCACTAGGAGTGTGATGGCGACCCCCTGACGTATGAGTCCTTCTGTGCTCTCCCCGATGGGCTCGTGAATGGTTCGAAGCCATGGTGGTTTCTGTATCGGTGGTCTCCTCCTCGAATGATTGCATCGTGGATGGGGTCGTGTACCTGGTTTCCCCTGTATAGCTGGATCGCCCCCATCTTGCTCATCCTCCAGGTGCTGCATGACCTGAGCTAGATCCCGCATGGCGTGGGGGTTCCTCCTCAGTGCTTCGGGGATGAAGAAATCCCCATCAAAATGTTGGTACGACCCCCAGCTATATTGCCCTTGGGGGGTCCTACTCTCCCCACGTATTCTAGAACTTCCACCAGTATGATGAGAAGTGATTCTGACCATTTTAACAATAGGTTGATGTTTGGATAGTTGGTTGTTTTGAAACTTTTTGTTCAAACTTCCCACAGACGGCGCCAATGTTGAGGTTTAGTCCCGCAGATCCGAAAGCCCAACACACGCTTTGGATATTTCAGGATGTGGATTGTGATTTGTGTGTATAAGAAAATATAAAAGCTGAAAATCGATAATAATCTCAAGAGCCCACTTGTATTGTGCAATTCGCTGATTACACAAGAAATTCCCCGAACGGTACGTCGAAACAGTAATTAATACAAGAACAAGAGTAATTAAGCTATTCTAGGCTTTGAGTATCAAAATGCTAACCATTTACAATGAGATTAATCCCTCTATTTATACTAATGGGGGGGTATGGGGTGCTCCTTGCTGATTGGTTGCTAATCCAGCCACTTGAATGCCCATCCTCCCATTTGCTGATGTCACACTTTAACATTTAATGCACTTTGCCACTTGCCAATGATCCGTTGCCTAATCGGAGTGGTGGGTCATGCTGAAACGTTGTTGATTTGGCCCAAGTATCTTGGTTGACCCGATCCCCGTTCGCTACATATTTCTCTCTGGGCCCGCTCTTCGCCTGGATTCTGGGATAACTGTTTTGTACTGGATAATCTGGGCCCTTGGCCCGGGTATTGGGCCTTTGGTCCAATATCCCAACAAAAGTTATAAATCAAAATCTAACCTCATATCATTGAAGTATGAAGGATGCCACTTAGCACGAACCGACCAAGTCATATTCGATCTATCATGTGGTACAAAGATCACATGCAGGCTTTAGACATGATGGTCAGCGAAAGTGGTGAAGAAGACAGGTATCAGTGGAGAAGGAAATGGGAAAGGAGGAATCAGATGAAGAGAAGAAACGGTAAATGAGGTTAGTTTGGTGCGAGAGGGTAAGGGAGATGAGAAGACGGGAATGAATCGAAAAAGGAATGGTAAGGGATGAATGGGGCTAAGAAGAAACGGTGATGATCCATTGCAACGGACGGTTGAGATTATTTGGGATGCTAGTGGTGTGCGCGAGAGGGAATAATGTTCATTGAATAGTAAATTTACTGTTCATTGAACATTAAAAAATTGTTTTGTCTTTATGTATATAAATAGTCATATAGATATCGGCATACACACCATCAACCATAGTACAATGATGTCATATAAAAAGTGTGGACATAATTTATGATGTCAAAAATTGAAAATGGAAAGTAGACTAAGCTCATACAATGAGAAACAAAAATCTAGTGAATCTTTCATTTTTACGATTGAGAACACAAAACTTTGAGTGTCAATATATTTGATTCTCTATTAGTAAAAAGTTTAATTTTTTTAAAGAAAATTTCCAATAAGATGAAATCAACAATAATTTCAAAAAAGAATTATACATTGATATATACTTTCTCCGGACCTCAAATTTCTTCTTGTTTGACTTAGATTGAAGTTTAAGAAAGTGGAAATAAAATAAAAATGTGTTTTTGCGATTGATTTAGCAAAATGAAAATGAATATTAATCACACAAACTTCCCAAAAAGAAAAATGAGAATAATTTTTGGGGCATATCAAAATGAAAAGTGAAAAAAAAATTATGTTAACATAGCTAAAATGGAGTTTATAAATACTCTAAGAGAGATTTACCTAAATAGGACTAAAACTAGGTAGAATTTTAAAAACAGGACTGTTATGTTTTATTTGACAAAAATAGGACTAAAAAGAAGTAATCTACCAAAACTACCCTTAATTAAAGCCTAATGCTCTGTCGAGCAACTATTGCGATGCACACTAGCGATGCACAACGACCTCCATCGTGGTTGGTGCTTCTAGCGGTGCTGTCACAGAACATTACCGCCGTCCAATCAGACCACAACCTCCGTCTTCCACCCTCCGGCGAGACACCAACCACCATCAATCATTAGTGCAGGTCCTCCTCCTGCAGCAAAATCACAAAGCAGGACCATAGCTTAAAAACTTATTAGGTAGGTAATCTCTTATTTTTCTTCCTAGTTCTCTGCTTTTTTTTTTAATTTTTTATCAATAAGATTTTAAATAAAATTTTGATTTTTGAAAGTTTCAAATGAAGATATACCTGAACTTGAATTTCTTTTTATCAATTACAGAAAATGACACTTTTGAATAAGAGAATGTCATAGTTATTGGGTATTTTTACAAAATGACACTTTTATGTCATTACAATATTTGAAAATGACATATTGAGAATGCCACATTTCTATACAAAATTGTCATTAAGTGGCATTCTTAAAACATGTCATTTTTTGAAAAATGAAATCTTGTGTAGTCTGATGTTAAAATAATGTTGGCATTTTGGAATAGAAAGATGACATTTACAGTTATTAAAACATGTCATTTTCGAGTAAAGATGACATTTTCGAATTACAGTGTCTAAAATAATCTGAAATTTAAAAGAAGAACAAAAACAGAGGGGAAGAAGAAGAAGGAGAAGGAGAAGGAGGAGGAGAAGAAAAAGAAGAAGATGCGGAGGAGGAAGAATACATGGGGAAGATATTACAGGTGTGATGATGGCGGTTGAGCTGCATCCATGGCAGCTGGGGAAGAAATTATAGCTGCGATGATGCCGGTTGGGTTGCGTCCATGGCAGCTGAGTCGCAATCGATGTAATCGTAGGCAACTGCTTCATTGCAATCGCAGGTGCGATCGAAGCAGAGGTGTGATCGATGTAGAGGGATTGGGGAAAAGGTGATTTAGGGATTAGAGGTAAAAATGTAATCTGGAGTCCCATTTAGGCAAATTAAAACTTGAAGTCCTATTTTGGAGTTTTCACCATGTTTTAGTCCCATTTAGTATAATTACTTATACTCTAAAGTTGGACATGTTGCAATTAACCAGAATGGAGATGGTAGGCATCCACTAAAATATCCCAAACTTTCATAATACGGAGTACGATAGTACTTGCTAATAGGGGTGGGCATTTCGGTTTTCGGTTCGGTTTTCTTCGGTTTCGGTTCGGTTTCGGTTTGATAGAAAATGTACCAAATACAAACCGATTAAGTTTCGGTTTGGTTTTGGTTTGGTATGGTTCAGTTCGGTTTGGAGTTCGGTTTACCAAAGTATTAAGGTTTGGATTGAAAAAAAATTAACTCAAAATAATGAACCAAGAAGCGATAGTAATGAACCAAATATAATGTTAGATATAAATTTGCAAACAGTAACAAAACACATATGAACTAAAAATATATAAGCATGACACATTTGTAAGCAACAACAACGAGAATAAATCAAATTATATATAAAGCCGAAACAAAAACAAATCTGGTGCTTGTAAGTAATGAACCAAGTATATAGTAGTAGTAGATAATAAATTATAGTTAAATACTATCTACTTAAACCACTATAATTGTTATAGTTGTGAATGTAACTCTTGTAATAAACTCTAGTCTTGGATAGTTGGATACTAAAATTAAAGAATTAAAGCTTCAAAAAGATTAGCATCAATCAAATTAATGAGAGAAATCTTATATTTTGGTTTGGTTTAGTTTGGTGTAAGTTGGTTTTGATTTGTTATTTTAAAAAAATAAGAAATTATTTCATTTTTAGATTAGTCCGGTTTTATGATTTCGATTCGGTTTGGTTCGGTTTAATACGGGTTGGGAGGAATACTACCAAACTTAAACCAAATTACAAATGGTTCGGTTTCGATTCGGTTTAATTCGGTTTGGTACGGTTCGGTTCGGTCAAACTGAACCGTTATGCCCACCCCTACTAGTTGCTAAGAATAAAATACATAAATGAGGAGGAATACTCCGTATTATTTAGGGAAATACTCCGTATCTTTTCCATAATAATTTTGAATTCTACGTTGAATTTCGTAACCTTTGTTTCAGAAGGTCCAGAGTACAGTTTGCCTCTCACAAGTCACAAGACACTTCCTCCCTCCTCCATGACTCACTCAGTAATCAACTAACTGTAAAGAGGGGCAATCCATAGATGGCGACAAGCCCGAAAGACCACATAGAAGAGATTCGCAAATGCAAGTTTTCAATCGGAGGAGACCCCAACCCTCTGACGGAGGACCTCCACCAAGCCGTCAAAAACCTCTCCGCAGAGCTCTACTCCAAAGATGTCCACTTTCTCATGGAACTCGTACAGGTAAGTGGGACCCAGGAAGCCTACTTTCCTTGCTCTTCGCCGTCTTCATTTACAAAATACGTATAACAATTACATGATTTGCAGAATGCGGAGGACAATGAGTACGAGGATGGAGTCGAGCCTTCACTGGAATTCGTCATCACGTCTAAAGACATCACGGAAACGGGAGCCAGTGCCACTCTGTTGATATTCAACAACGAAAAAGGATTTTCCCGCAAGAACATTGAGTCCATTTGCAGCGTAGGCCGTTCCACAAAGAAAGCCAACCGCAAAAGTGGCTATATAGGCGAGAAAGGTAAGTAGGGAGTGCTTATTCACTGTTGTTTTTTGGTTTGTTTCATCATTGCTCATTATTTCATTCACAAGAATAAGGTCATGACTAGAATTAGAGGGTAAGAGGGGTGTACTGAATATGGATTTTAGTGGACTCCAAAATACATATATTGAAAGTTACTTTAAGTTTCTTCAGTGTTAAGAGTCTCTGTCAAATATATACTCCTTGAACGTTGGTGTTTTTCAGTCTACAATAGGAGTCAATACATGATTTTTGCCCACTCTGAACATGGAAGTAGCATGTGCATGGATTTGGAGTTTGTATAGACATAGTGTTTTCCCTGTTATGATAACTAATCATATCTGTGGTTAAAAATAAATGAAATGTATTCTGCTTATTTGGATTCCTTCTCTTAACTTGGTTACCCTAGAGGAACTTTTGGTAAAACATACCATACTGAATAAAACATAGGTAGAATATGTATTCCTAAGCTAATCTTGGGTGACATTAGAAAAAATACAATATAAACAGCTTCCTCTATCTTGTACCAAACAGACAATACAACAACAATAAGGCTGTTTATCTGGTATTTTTTTCTAATGTCACACAAGATTAGCTTAGGAATACATATTCTACCTATGTTTTATTCAGTATGTTATGTTTTACCTACACCCGTCAAGCTCTCTCATCTCACAGTTGTGTATTTTCACTTTTTTGTTCCAGGGATTGGTTTTAAGAGTGTATTTCTTATCTCTGCTCGGCCCTACATATTTAGCAATGGCTACCAGATTCGATTTAGTGAGGAACCTTGTCGTCATTGCAACGTTGGCTACATTGTACCAGAGTGGGTAGATGAGAACCCTATCCTTGCACGCATAAAACTAATCTATGGTTCTTCTTCGACCAGACTCCCTACCACAACTATAGTGTTGCCATTAAAATCCGACAAGGTGAAACCTGTAAAACAGCAACTGTCTAACATTCATCCTGAGCTCCTCTTGTTCCTTACTAAGATAAGGCAGCTATCTGTCAGAGAAGCCAATGAAGATAAACAACTCAACACGGTGAGCGCAATATCTATTTCAAGCGAGAGAGACCTTGTAAAGAAGAAAAACATTGATGCTGAGTCCTACTTGCTAATCCTCTCTGCTGATGAAAAGGTGGGTAGCGCAGAACGGTGCAGCTACCACATGTGGAGACAAAGGTTTCCAGTCCCGCAAGGACACAGAGTTGATAAAAGAAAGGATGTTGATGAGTGGGTGATTACGCTCGCATTTCCATATGGAGAGCGTCTTAATGGAGGGCTTAGCTCTCCCGGTATCTATGCTTTTCTTCCTACAGAGATGGTCACAAATTTCCCATTTATAATTCAAGCAGATTTCATGTTGTCATCTTCGAGGGAAGCCATTCTTTTAGATGAAAAATGGAACCAGGGAATACTCAACTGTGTTCCGCTGGCCTTCTTAGGGGCTTTCACCTCATTAGTCAAAGACTACCAAGACGTACCGGTCAAGACCCTGGTTAATATGTTTGGCTTTTTACCTGTCAGCAGCTCTTCTTATTCAAGCCTTAATGCCATAAGATGTTCAATCAAAGAAAAACTGCTTCACGAGGATATAATTCCTTGTCAGTCATACACAGAACAAAGGATTTTCCGGAAACCATCTCAAGTGGGTAGGCTACAACCTGCCTTTTGGAGCTTGCTGAGCAAAGCAAGGAAGCAAGGAGTTGCTTTGCACAACATATCTTCCCACGGGATACACATTCTGAATTCTGCATTTGATTATGAGGAGTGCAACCACATTTTGAACTTTTTGGAAGTGAAGCTTGTTGAAAATGAGTGGTATTCAATGTGCATTCAGAGTTCTGATCTTGTTTTGGGAGTGTCTGAAGATCTTTACATGGAGCTTTTGTTGTTTGTTGCTAAAAACTGGAAACAGTCTTTCTCGATGACTAGTATGGTGAATATACCATTACTGAAGTATGTTGACATGAATGGGCATGAAGCGCTGTGTAGCACAAATGATGCCTCCAAGGGTAATCCCACATTGCTTCTCTCCACTGAATCCAATCAAGTATCTTGGCTTATTAGTTGGAACAAAGAGTTTCGATGCGTGAATGGATATTTCTTTACTGAACCAACACAAGAAGCATTTCATAGTGGTTCTAAGTGGCAGAGTGTGTTTGAGTGGCTTCTCAGTGAGGTGAATGCTAACTCTGTTGACGTGCATGACTATGCAGTTCTCATCCGTGACTCATTGATTCATGAATCAAAGCTTGTCCTTGCATATGCTCATTTCCTGTATCACTCATTTGTGAAACTTTATGTCACAGCTGCACAAATTGGTTCGCTTTGCAGTGAAATGCCTCTGGTTGATGGCTATGGGTGGGTGGTCTCTGGAAGAAGTGGTGTTATTGTACCTGCAAATGGAAGTAAATGGGTTCAACTGATTGGATCAAATCCATGGAAAAGTGAGGGTTACATTGAGCTTGGAGGAGACTATTTACATTCTCGACGATATGCTGATATATTTACCAAGAAAGAGGAGCTGCTTGGATTTCTTAAAGCTTATGCTCGTGCTTCAGATATTCCCAGTTTGCCTCCCCCGGATTCTGTACTATCCAGTATGTCTTCTCCACTAACAAGGGAAAATGTGTTCCTGCTCCTAGATTGGATTCATAACATACGAATGAATCGGATGTCAATGCCAGAGAGGTTCTCTACATCCATACAACAAGGATGTTGGCTTAGAGTCTGTCTATGTGGTGGTCATGGATACAGACCTCCATCACAGTCCTTCTTCCATTCCTCTTCATGGGGACATCATCTGCAGAATGGATCTGTACGTGTGGACATCCCATTAGTTGACAAGGATTTTTATGGTGATGCGATAGACAAGTATCAGGATGATCTGAGAACCGTTGGTGTCATGTTTGAATTTAAGGAAGCTTGTCAATTTATAGGGAAGCACTTTATGTCTCTGGTCGCTTCTTCCAGTTTGACAAAATCTGATGTATTTTCCATGCTTAATTTCATTAGGCACTTGAGGAATAAGTATTTATCGCCAGATGACTTTATCATCAGCATTAAAGATGGGATTTGGTTGCAGACGGTGCTAGGTAAGAGAAGCCCAGGGCAATCAGTTTTCTTTGATAACGAATGGGCTGCTGCCGTACAGATCAGCGACATCCCATTTGTTGATCAAAATTATTATGGTCAGGATATTCAAGCTTTCAAGGAAGAATTCAAGTTGCTAGGTGTTGTCTTTGGATTAGAACAGAATTATCAGCTAGTTGTCGCCAACTTGAAACCCTCAGAGAAGTTAATTTCACTTGGTGCTGAAGCAGCTCTCATGGCACTAGAGTGTATCCGTCACCTAAATTTAAATTCTTCTAACAGGCTATGCACTGCACTAAAGGGAAATAGATGTCTAAAAACGGTGAATCATGGGTACAAATGTCCTGCTGAATGTTTCCTACCCGATCCAACCTGGGCTTGCCTTCTCCAGGTCTTTGACAGCTTCCCCCTTATTGATGAAAAGTTCTATGGAAGCAAAATCTTGCGGTTTAAGAATGAACTACGCAATTTAGGAGTGACAGTTACACTTGAGAAAGTTATTGAATCATTTCGTCATGCTTTTTGGCAGCATGTGTCTAAATGTGCTTTGAGTAAGAGCAATGTCCTCTCTTTTCTTGAATGCTATAGGAATTTTGAAAAAGAAGGTTTCAACTTGTTAGGCTGTATTGGGAAATGCATTCTTGAAGCCAAGTGGCTGAAAACTAGACTTGGAGTTGCCAGCACACCGGAAGAGTGCATCTTGATAGGCAAAGGTTGGGAACCAATTACGTCCGTCACTCTATTACCATTTCTTGATGATGCTTACTATGGCCAGGACATTTTTCAGTACAAAGACGAGCTTAAGAGAATGGGTGTAGCTACCACTTTCAAAAAATGCTCAAAGTTCATTCCTACAAGCCTTTGTTTACCTCAAAACCCCAGTCATATATCATCTCCCGCTGCATTTTCACTTCTGATGTGCATGAAGAATTTACAAATGGATGTTGATGAGAAGCGGATCTCCGTTCTCCGAGAAAAGCTTGATCAGAAATGGATCAAGACACAAGCAGGCTACCGATGTCCAAAAGAGTGTCTGCTATTTGATTCAAATTGGAATGAAATCTTGAAGCAAGAGGACGGACCTTTCATCGATGAAAAGTTTTATGGTCCAGTTATTTCGTCATACACAAGAGAACTTGAAGCTCTGGGGGTAGTGGTTGAGGTGGAAAATGGATGCTCATTGATCGCCGATTACCTTGATGTTCACTCTAATCGCACCACAATCAATCGAGTATACACATACTTGAATGATCAAGAGTGGCCTACTACTAGCCGCAATAAAGATGCGAGTTCAAATGTCAAGATATGGATTCCCACCGGGGAGAATAGTGGAAACTGGGTGAAACCTCAAAGCTGCGTTCTTCATGACAAAACTGGTCTTTTTGGTTCACAAATGTTCGTTTTAGATAAGTACTATAGTGGCAAATTGCTGCTTTTCTTCAGCAAATTAGGAGTTAAAGGCAATCCTTCTCTGGCTGACTATTTCATGCTTTGGAAAGTGTGGGAGTCATCAAAGAGGGGACTGTTGCCTGCTGAATGCTGTGCCTTTTGGGAGTTTGTGGTTGAACACTGGAACCCAAGGACACAAAAATCTTTTGAAGAGAATTTATCAAAATTTCCGGTTTGTTCAGGTTCACACGAGATCCTGTTGCTTGACAAAGGTGATGTTTTTATTGCCGATAATCTCTGCATGAAGGAACTTTTCGAACAGAGTTCTGCTCACCCGCTGTTTGTTTGGTACCCACAGCCAAGCCAGTCATCTTTGCCAAGAACCAAGCTTCTCAATATCTACAGGGAAGTTGGAGTTCAGGCTTTGTCAGACACAGTCCATTGCAGAGAACTTTTACCAATAGACTCTACTGGACTGGAAAAGGCCAATCCAGAAATGATCTATGTTGCGAAAAATATGTCCCGACTGATTCTTGGATTTCTAGCTCAGCCTCACATAGAGATGGAAGCGGAGAAGAGGCACGTCTCTCTGAGCCGCCTTGTGAATGCTACCTTTCTGAAAATGGAAGAACCCATCCCCGTTGAGTATAAGCTGTCACTTTCATCCGGTGAAATACTGACTGCTAAAACAAGCAGAATGGTGCGGTGGGAGAGAGAGAGCTCCAAGTTCTTCATCACGGACGTGAATAAATCAAATGGTTATAGAGGTGTCCTAGAGTTTGCTACAAATTTCTCACAAGTAGTTTCTGAGGGAATTTTGTGTGAGAATGAAGATGAGGTGTGGGAGCTTGCTGAGCTAATCAAGTTGGGCTACATGGTGGAGTTTGACGAGGATTCTATAAATTTCTTGATGAAGATAAATAATCTGCAGATTTTCATGGAAGATGAGCATTTCCTTCTCTCTCTCTTTCCTGCTATATAGGTATGAATTGTTCTTTTCTATTTCCCTGCTCAAGTCTATGTTATTCTTTTCATTAATACATACAAATACAAAATTTTTGCTATTTTTCACATGATTTATGTTGAGCAGTAATTTTACCAACCATTCAGTAGGCCCTTCTTTAAGACAAATCAAACACTAGTCTAGTAAAATTTGCCGTCACCTCCTTCATAGTATTTCTTGTTACCCTGACTGCCTTGTAAACTAAATGGAGCCACAGAGCTTCTTTAGCAGTTTCTGGCCCTTGAATCACTTGCCCAAACTGAACTCTGCTATAACTTCAAATCCAGGGAATCTAGCTTCTTGTGCATGCTCATGCTCTGATCATTCAGAGCTCACTAGACTGAATGTGAATTACCCGAGTATTTAAATTAGAAATCTCCCTCTTACTTCCACTGCCAGTAGCTTTTTATCTCTCTGTGCTGCAATGTTGGGTGTTTTATTATTATTATCATTATCATTATCATTATTATTATTGTTATTATTATTACTATTATTATGACAAAAGTTTTAAACTTTCTAACCAAACACTGAGACATTGCAAATGATTGAATAACAGGGCACAAGGGAGATGCACAGCTGCAAGGTTATTGCTGATCTTTGTCTGCATATATTTGTTTTGCTTATAACACTTATCTAGGTTATCAGATTAGAATAGAAGTTAACATGATGTAATGCTTTATTTTTAGTTTTTTTTTGAAATAACTTATGGTAAATGGTAATGAATCTACAAGTCTTTTTGGTGACGTATAAAATGATTGAAGGTGGGTCTAAATTTTCTTTCAGTCGAACATAGTGTTCATTTTGAATCCTACTTGGTTGAAAGTCTAGTCTTGTAGCCTTGTAGGTAATTTTATTTCATACAGAAATGAACTTATATCCAGGGCGTGTAAACTGCAATAGCTAGTGCTTGATGTGGCTACTAATAGTGCGTATCAGCATATGTGTATTCTTTGAATGCAATATGTTCAATCAGTGCAATTACTTGGTGTTTAGTAGACCGAAATCCGAATGATGGAGATTTGAATAATTGAATAGGTAGTGTTAGTTCACAAGTGCACTGCTAGGGTAAGTGCACATATGTAGTGCTCAATATATTTTATCTTATGGTGCAATAAGTTTAAATTGATTACATTTGATGATGATTGATGAAAGTTAAAAACACTAAAAACCGAAAACTGCAAACAGAGCTAAAACCGTGAGCATGTTTGAGATTTAATGTAAAAAAAATTAAAGCTGGGAATGTAAAAAATAAAGAATATTAACGAAAAATGAAAATAAAACATTAATGATGGGGAATGACTAATGTTGTTAACATAAAACATGCAGGAAAAAGATCATGATATGGAAGTTTTAAGAAAAACCAACATAACAAGGAAAAATAGAAAACATGTCACAACACATAAAGAAAGAATACAAAAACTAGAAAAGAAAGAAATACGTAGTATGTGTTGTAAAATCACATACTAAATTATGACACCAAGCTACTTCTGGTCCTTGTAATAATAAATCTACTCATCTAATTCATATCTTTGTAATCATAGTTAGACAGGTGGGTAATCTAATACTGCCAGCAAATTGTGTAGAATCATTCCTAGATGATTCATCTCCAAGTTTGGCTAGTATAAATATGGCTAGTTCAATTCTTTGTAAATGATCTCAGAACTCAGAAATTTTCATATTAAGAAGAAGAATATCTAAAGCTTATTATTAATAATATATCTATTTCTCAAATCTGTTCTACATCTTCTTCATTTCACAACACGTTATTAGCACGAATCTCCTGCAGGCATTAACGTCAATATCTATTATCTTCTTTTAGTACTCAAACCAGAAAATTATTCGGAATTTTTTAAATAAAAACTTACGTAGTATATCTTATACGTATGAAAAGAAAATATAGATACCATACATACCTTTGTGAACAAGTCTGTTTTTCTTTAATTGAGCTTCATATACGTATTGCTCTTAATTTGATAGAAGAAGCTAATAAAAACTAGACGAAAAGAAGGAATACAAATTTAAAATGCTCTCCGTGGAAGAAACGAAACAAGAAGAGATAGGGGCTAATAAGTTAAACGAAACCTATATGTATCAAGAGAGCAATACTAACATACTAAGTGACTATGAAAAAGTAAAATAAAATGAAAAGCCATCCTGACATTTTAAACTAGCTAGAAATGTCACGGGTTCTTCAAATTTGATGCATGTGATAACTCCAAATATTAATATAATAAAATAATAGTAACACTTGAATAAATAATGCCATTTATTATCACAGGCTTCACATAGATGAGCTAGCTCCTGTCAACACACTTCACGAGTCAACAATTGCTTTATTCAATACTCCATATTTGATAAATTTTCATCCAAACAAATGCGGAGTATAAAATTACGTAATAACAAAATGATGTCCTAATCATTGTTTAAATTTTCATCTGGATATCATTAGGCTGATATATGTATACGCATGTTTTTTTATTAAATTTAAGATGTTTAAAAAGAAAAAAAAAGTTAAAGTTTCTTTTAAATTACCATTAATCAATAAGTGATAAGTTTTCATGTCGGCTATTCAATTTCTATTCGGTTACTTTTGTTTTTATTATCTGCCAAATCAAAACAAAAGGAAGAAAATACGTAGTATAAAAGTAAGATAGTAATAAGTCTTATTACATCAAATATTATTACATATAACTCAACTTTAAATAATAACCATATATTTTTGTTACTCAATATTTTAATAATAACAAAGTTACTGATAAATTTAATTCAATAATTTCTGTAGTATCGTGACAAACATAAGCAAAAGAGAATTTGATGTTCTTGATCTGTCTGGTCAAAAATATTTGGAATGGAAAGTGGATGCCTTGGCACATTTAAAAGCAAATGGATTGGAAGACACCATTGAAGCTAATAATCAATCATCTTCCCAAGACAAAGCGAAAGCTATAATTTTTCTCCGTCACCATCTCCATGAAAGTCTCAAATCTGAATATCTTTTGATTGATGACCCAAAAGAATTATGGGACAATTTACAGGAGAGGTATTGCCATCAACAAAAGGTACTTTTGCCTAAAGCTCAGTACGACAGGATCAATTTAAGATTCCAGGATTTTAAATCAATCATTGACTATAATTTTGCTATGTTCCAAATAACATCCAAATTAAAGTTATATGGACAGAAAGTCATTGATGCTGATATGTTGGAGAAAACCTTTTCTACCATGCATATTTCTAATATGCTGCTACAACAACAATATAGAGAAAATGGTTTTAAAAAAATACTTCGACTTAATATCGGTTTTACTTGTAGCTGAGCAAAATAATGACCTTTTAATGAAGAACCACAACTTGAGACCCACCGGTTCTAGTCCTTCGCTTTATGGTCCATCTGGCCATAATTTAGCCACTGAATCCAATGCAATACACAGTGGCATTCGAAGGCAATTTAAACGTGGACATTTTAGTGGTCATAATAACAAGCCTCACCGAGAATATAAACAGGCCAACAGACCAAATTATAAGGACAAGGGCAAACGAAAAGCCCATCAAATAAATCGCCCTCCAAAAACCTCGGGAAAGACGACCTCTTATAAGTGTGGTATGACGGGGCATTGGGCTAATAAGTGTCCTACAGCTAAACACTTGGTGGAGTTATTTCAAGCTTCCATGAATCTAAACAAAAATGTGGAAGCCAATTATATCGATGATACAACTCCGCCAATGCCAAAATTTGATGTGTCCGACTTTTTCGCGGATGATGCCATTATGGACGATGCTTTTGCCATAAATCAAAATATTACAAAATAAAATAGTAGACTCCTTATGTTGTATAATGCTAGTTTTATGTACCTTTTCTTTCTTCCTCTTATTTTGTTTTTAAATAAATGTGTGTAATGTATGTACTCTTATGATCAATAATATGCATAATTTGTGATCAAGCTTATGTTTATTTATATATATTGAAGGTATGGATCATTCCAATGATAAAGAGCTATGTCTGATAGACAGCGCCACTACGCACACCATTTTGAGAAATAAAATATATTTTTCTCAAATGACTTTAGTTGAAGCTAAAGTCAATACAATATCAGGTGTTGCGAAGCTCATTGAAGGCTCTGGGAAAGCATATGTGATGCTCCCTAACAGGACACAAATAATTATAAATGACGCTCTATACTCCAGCAAATCGCGAGGAAATTTATTGAGTTTTAAAGATATGCATCAAAATGGTTATCACATAGAAACCGTGAATGAAAATCAAAAGGAATATCTTTGTCTCACGACAACTAAATCTGGCACTAAATATATTTGTGAAAAAATGACAGCATATTCCTCAGGACTATATTTCACATATATTAGTCCATTCGAAATAAATTTGGTTTCTAACACAAAGATAGATGATCAGAAAACATTCATGTTGTGGCATGACCGTTTAGGTCACCCAGGCCAAGTAATGATGCATAAAATCATTAAGACTTCACTTGGACACCCATTAAAGAATATCAACGTTCCATTATCAAGTGATTTTCCTTGTAAGGCCTGTTCTCTTGGCAAAATGATCATCAGGTCTTCTATGAACAAAATTGCAATTGCATCACCTGCATTTTCAGAAAGGATTCAAGGAGATATTTGTGGTCCGATAGCCCCACCATGTGGACCATTTCGATATTTTATGGTGTTGATTGATGCTTCAACACGGTCACATGTTAGTCTATTATCGATTAGAAATCTAGCATTTGCTAAACTCCTTGCTCAAATCATACGATTAAGAGCTCATTTTACGGATCATTCTATAAAGAGAATCCGACTTGATAATGCAGGAGAATTTACATCCCAAACATTTAATGATTATTGTATGGCGATTGGGATTGATGTGGAGCACCCTGTTGCTCATGTACATACACAAAATGGTCTTGCCGAATCTTTGATTAAATGATTACAATTAATCGCTAGACCATTATTAATGAAGCGTAATTTGTTACCTTCATCAGCTTGGGGACATGCTATTTTACATGCAGCAAATTTAGTTCGGCTTAGACCAACTGCATATCATGAATATTCCCCAATGCAAGTAGTTACTCGACAAGAGCCAAACTTAACACACATTAAGATATTTGGTTGTGCTGTTTATGTTCCGATTGCTCCACCTCATCGTACAAAAATGGGTCCTCAAAGAAGGTTGGGAATTTATGTTGGTTTTGAATCTCCTTCAATAATAAAATATCTCGAACCGATGACTGGTGACTTATTCACCGCACGGTTTGCAGACTGTCCTTTCAATGAGACAGTGTTCCCGACCTTAGGGGGAGAAAAGAATAAATTAGACCCAAGTACGAAAGAGATAACATGGAATGCAACAGGGTTATCACATCTTGACTCAAGAACAAATATATGTGAGAAAGAAGTTCAAAAGATAATCCATTTACAAAATGTTGCAAATCAGTTGCCTGATGCATTCATAGATACAAAGAAAGTGACAAAGTCACATATTCCTGCCAGGAATGCCTCTGCCAGGATCGAAATCCCAGCAGAGAATTCTGAAAAATCTCTTGCAAATGATTCTTCTATACGCAAAAAGCGTGGCAGGTCACTTGGATCAAAAGACATAAAACCAAGAAAAACTAAAAGGCAAGAATTACTATGTGATGTCAAAGATGTTCATCCTTCTGAACACGAAAATGACCAATTTGAAAAATGCTGACAGAGAAAATAATATTGACAAAACAAATATCTCAAATGACGATCCAACTTCCTTAAACGAGGAAGATATTCCAGATAATGATAGAAACATTGATAATTATGAAGTTTCAATAAACTACGTTTCTACTGGAATGCAATGGAATCGAAAAGATATTGATATTAATGAAATATTTGTCTATGTCATTGCCACAAATGTTATGAATGAAAACAATGACAATGAGCCAACATCAATAGAAGAATGTCGGAAACGACACGATTGGCCAAAATGGAATGAAGCTGTTCAGGCTCAATTAAAATCACTTGAAAAACGTGATGTTTTTGGACCAATAGTCCCTACGCCGAAAAGTGTAAAACCAGTGGGTTTTAAATGGGTATTTGTGCGTAAACACAATGAGAAAAATGAAATTGTAAGATATAAAGCCTGACTTGTTGCCTAAGGTTTTTCTCAAATGCCAGGAATTGATTATGAAGAAACCTATTCTCCAGTAGTTGATGCAACTACATTAAGGTTTCTCATTGGCATGTCTGTTTTTGAAAGGCTGCAAATGCACCTAATGGATGTAGTGACTGCATATTTGTATGGTTCACTCGATACAGACATTTATATGAAAGTTCCCGGTGGATTTAAAATGCCTAAAGCTTATAGCTCGAAACCTCGAGACATGTTTTCCATTAAATTACAGAAGTCATTGTATGGACAAAAACAATCTGGAAGAATGTGGTATAATCGTCTCAGTGAATATCTTCTAAAAGAAGGATATAAGAATGATCCAATTAGTCCATGTGTTTTCATTCACCGATCAAATTCAGGATTCACCATAATTGAAATATATGTTGATGATTTAAACATTATTCGAACTTCTGATGAAATTGAAAATACTGCAAAATATCTTATGAAAGAATTTGAAATGAAAGATCTCGGGAGAACCAAATTTTGTCTCGAACTTCAAATTGAGCATATGAAGAATGGAATTTTCATCCATCAATCCAATTACACCGAGAAAGTTTTGAAGAGATTCTATATGGACAAAGCTCATCTGTTGACTTCACCAATGAGAATTAGATTTCTCAACATACACGATGATCCATTTCGTCCCCGAGAAGACAACGAAGAAATACTCGGTCCCGAAGTACCATATTTGAGTGCCATTGGAGCGTTGATGTATTTAGCTAATAATACTAGACCAGATATTGCATTTTCTGTAAATCTATTAGCTAGGTACAGCTCGTGTCCAACGAGGTGTCATTGGAACGGGATCAAGCACATATTCCGTTATCTACGTGGTACACCTGATCTCGGCCTATTCTACCACAAAGATGCATAAGCCACTTTAATCAGATATGCAGATGTTGGATACTTATCAGATCCTCAAAAGGCGAAATCACAAACCGGGTACGTATTTACTTATGCTAATACCGCAATCTCGTGGAGATCTATGAAGCAGATAATGACAGCTACATCATCGAATCATTCAGAGTTAATTGCACTATATGAAATCGGAAGAGAATGTGTATGGTTGCGATCTATGATTCAACACATCCAAAACGAATGCGGTAGGAAGCATATTACTTGTCATCCTATTGTGATCTACGAAGACAACACTGCGTGCATAGCTCAGATTAAAGAAGGCTACATCAAAGGTGACAGAACGAAACATATATCACCAAAATTCTTCTCTACTCATGATCTGGAGAAAGAAGGAACGATCAACATTCAACAAATCAAATCTAGTGAAAATCCGGCCGATCTCTTCACCAAATCTTTACCCCCGAAGAAGTTCATAGAACTTGTACAGAAAATCGACATGCACCGCCTTCAAAATTTAACCTAAGTTCAGGGGGAGTATTTGAATGCACTGCACTCTTTTTTCCTTCATCATGTTTTTATCCCACTGGGGTTTTCCTGATAAGGTTTTTAACGAGACAGTACATCCAAATACAATGACATTATAAGTCGTAATCTTTACCCCTTAATTTTCACAATAAGTTTTTAAAATAATAAATACATAATTCAAGGATGAACATTCAAGGGGAAGTGTTGTAAAATCACCAAAATGACAAGTGTGAATGTCCATCCTTGTCATTAGGACACCAAGCTACTTCTGGTCCTTGTAATAAGCCTACTCATCTAATTCATATCCTTGTAATCATAGTTAGACAGGTGGGTTGATCTAATACTGCCAACAAATTGTGTAGAATCATTCTTAGATGATTCATCTCCAAGTTTGGCTAGTATAAATATGGCTAGTTCAATTCTTTGTAAATGATCTCAGAACTCAGAAATTTTCATATTAAGAAGAAGAATATCTAAAGCTTATTATTAATAATATATCTATTTCTTAAATCTGTTCTGCATCTTCTTCATTTCACAACACGTTATTAGCACGAATCTCCTGCAGGCATTAACGTCAATATCTATTCTTCTTTTAGTACTCAAACCAGAAAATTATTCGGAATTTTTTAAATAAAAACTTATATCTTATACGTATGAAAAGAAAATATAGATACCATACATACCTTTGTGAACAAGTCTGTTTTTCTTTAATTGAGCTTCATATACGTATTGCTCTTAATTTGATAGAAGAAGCTAATAAAAACCAGACGGAAAGAAGGAATACAAATTTAAAATGCTCTCCGTGGAAGAAACGAAACAAGAAGAAGAGATAAGGGCTAATAAGTTAAACGAAACCTATATGTATCAAGAGAGCAATACTAACATACTAAGTGACTATGAGAAAGTAAAATAAAATGAAAAGCCATCCTGACATTTTAAACTAGCTAGAAGTGTCACGGGTTCTTCAAATTTGATGCATATGATAAGTGTGAATGTCCATCCTTGTAATTAGGACACCAAGCTACTTCTGATCCTTGTAATAAGCCTACTCATCTAATTCATATCCTTGTAATCATAGTTAGACAGGTGGGTTGATCTAATACTGTTAACAAATTGTGTAGAATCATTCCTAGATGATTCATCCCGAAGTCTGACTAGTATAAATATAGTTAGTTCATTTCTTTGTAAATGAACTCAGAATTCAGAAATTTTCATATTAAGAAGAAAAATATCTAAAACTTATTATTAATAATATATCTATTTCTTAAATCTGTTCTGCATCTTCTTCATTTCACAACGTATAAGGAAATCAGATAATTTTGCCGGAAAAATAGGACTATGTAATTGAAGTTGTAATGATGAAAATCAATTAGAAAGTGAAAAACAATCGTGGATATCAATTGAAGTGAAAAACAATTACATAAAAATCGGTCCAATAAAAAACAGCCTGGTTCCAATCCAATTGCGGTCCACCCTAATAATGATTACAATTCATATTTTTCTCTACAAATATGATGAAACCATGAAAAAGCCACAACACCAAAACATGGAATTGATTGTCGTACACTTACCATAAGTGGACACTTATGGAGTTCTGGGGCAAGTGCACTTGCCACATGTCACATTCTTTACTGCAAATGGTTGTCGTGCACTTCACTTTTAGTATTTTCCGTTCTTTTATCAGTGTTTTCTGTTTTAGTGGACTTATGGGCCTATGGGGTGAAAAATGGGAAGTTGAATACAAGTGGGAAAAGATACACCCATTTCAGTAATCAATTGACTCAAACTTGAGTTTTTCCACACGTTCATCTCTTTAATTGCAAATAGTCCTGTAGGTACAAGCCTATGTAAAATAAGCTAATGAAAATGACAAGGGACAGAGGCCCTAGATGGTAAGATGAGTGCCTAATGTGTCAACGGGGTTAGACCCTGATCCATCGAAGACGTAGACTGCGTGAATAAAGAAAAAATGTAGACAGGAGGAGATGAAGATGATGACTAGTCAAGGAAATGAATAATAGTGTAAAGTTGATTTCGGAGTAAAAACTTGCCAACAATTGCACATGCGGGTACAAACCAACACTTTTTTTACTACTTGATGTTTTCTCTCTATCTTGCTAGTTCATCGACTGGAAACGCTTAACAATCAAGCCAGTCATATCAATATAGCGTTGGGCACAGTTAGATAGGCAATTTGTTTCGGTGGAGCTGAACTTGCTTCCTGGACTGCTGGTAATGCATTTGTCCCAACACGAACTTGTGACCTTAGCAATCAACTCATTCACCATTGCCTTTTGCTTTTCCTCCTACCAAAAATGTTATGAATGCATGTCATTAATAAAAGAAAGTTATTAAAATCTTTAAACCATGAAGGTTAACATCACATGGTATAGATGGAAGAAAAAATATATTGACTAGCTAAGACAGTAGATAAGTGCAGTCCCGAGAGGTTAATCTTATTGGAGGAATGCAACAATTTACAAAACTGGTATAAGAAAAACTAGATCATTTCTAATTGAAAACACGGGATATCTTAGTAAATACGGAGTAATTAAATGCACCTTCTGTACCTTATAACTTTGAACCACATATGAACTAATAAAGTAAAAACGGCATGATTGATGTTTGCGAAGAAGAGAAAGAAATAACAAAAAACATAAGGGAAAACTAGAAAACAGAAAACATGAAATGTGTTTACCAAAGAAAATTGATGGAAAACTGGATAAAGGAAAACAGAAAAACGTTTACCAAACCGTTTTCCAAAACGAAAAAAATGAGATGTGTCTCTCTTTTTCTTAATGATTTGGAGAAGTGACTTTTACTAGTTTTCCAAATTTGGAAAAGGCAGATGCTACAGGCCGCTGCAATGAATTTGCATACTTACACCTAGTGGTGGGTCCGGTCACGCTCCGATGTCGATTCCATTCTATTACATCCATCCTCGTAATTTACCCTTTACCCCTACCCCTTAGTTTTAAAAGGCACGAGGCGGCTTGAGGCGATTTCATTGATTTACCCGAGGCGCGAGGCGCTAGGCGGTGAGGCGCGTGCCTCACGGATCTCAGCCACATTTTTTTGGTGAAATATATTTTTAGTACTTCTACATGAAGCACTCTTCTCAAAAATACTTCAAACTATTAAACAATCTTTGTAAAAATCATAAGAGAAACAAAATATTCATTAAAGATAATAAGACAGAAGCAAGAAATATATGTTTAAAGGCATAATTGCCAAAAGTCAAGTCACAAAACTCAATCTTAAAACTTGAAAACATAATTAAAAAGCAAAGTAGCAAACTCGCAAGCACAATTGTGAAATCTAGGCCTAGAATTCATCACTGTCATCATCCTCATTATCGAGAGTAGCAAGCTCAACATCATCATTTCCTTCATAAACAATTAATAGTCATTTTGTGATAAATTAAATAATAAGTTATATAAAAACTGTTAATGGTAATTTAAACAATTAATGTAATAATTTAAACAATTAATGTAATAAAGTGTTATATAAAAAATTGTTAAAAATGCTAAAAATAAAAACTGTCATTTTATGCAATACATAGTTAATAATTCAGTGTTCTAACACTACAATATATATTATATAGTATTATGATATTATCATTGTTACGGAATATACTATAAAATAATACATATTTAATTAATAAACTATCACACAAATACAATTTTGTAAAAGTAATTACAGGCAGATTTGTAAATTTAAATAATTTAAATAATTTTGTAAATTTAAAAACTTAAAATACTTAAAAAACTTACAAACTTAAAAGACTTAACTTTTTTTCCAGTTAATATTTTTATAAATATAACAACTTAAAATAAAAGAAAATAAATAGCAGAAGACAAAAAAAAAGTAAACATACTTACCTGCGATGCGAGATGGCAGCGCAGGTTAAGTCGGAAGACTCAGAGGCTCAGATCTACGCCAGATTTATCGGAAGACCAAAGGAAGAAGGCAGAAACGAAGAAGAAGACTAGAGAGGAGTGAGGACCGTACTTCCCTGAGGCGTCAAATACGCTCGCCTGTTAGAAGTGCAAAAGGCACGCTTAAGCGAGAAAGGCGATCGCCCTCTAGGAACCTTCGCTGCCTGCTTAAGTAAATTGCAATGAACCAAGCGCCTATATGTGCCTAGCGCCTTTGCGCCTCAGGCGCGCTTTTTTAAACTAAGCCCTACCCTACCCGCCCAATGACCCTACCCCCACCCCGATCCACCCTACCCTACCGCCACCCCCTACCACCTCAACCCCACCTCGACCCTTAGGCCTACCTTACCTCTTCCTACACGTCCCCTACCTCAACCCCATCCTACCCCCACCACCATCCTACCCCTTCACCTATCTCTGCCCCACCCTGATCCTGGCCCCACCCTACCGCCATCCTATCTCAACTCCCTACCCTACCCCAACCCTACTCACTACCCCCACCCTAACCCACCTACTACCCCACCCAACCCCTACACCTTACCACCCCACCCACATACCTTCCTTCCCTACCCCGACCCCTACGAGTAGGTATGGGTGGGTATGAAGAGTTTTAGGGGAGTACGGGTAGAGTGTAAGATCGTGGTAAGGGTAGAGGTAGGGGTCAAGGGTGTGGAATTGGGTGTAGGGTGTAGGGCTGCGCAAATAACCGACAAAACCGATAAAACCGAAAACCGATACCCGAACCGACCGAAAAAGTCGGTTATCGGTCGGTAATCGATTATTACATATTAAAAGAAGTCGGTTATTCGGTTAACGGTCGGTTATTTTAATCGGTTAGCGGTCGGTTAACCGAAAACCAAATTATAGTCTACTCCATATAAACGTTTGTATGTACTTCATTTATGTTATGATATTTCACTTAATAACATATCATAATTACTCTAAGAAGTAATGTCAAATATATGACCAAAAGTAATATTGTGGTCTTGTGGATACAAACATATCATGAATGGTATACTCATGTTAACTTTGGTCATATTCTAGTTTACCTTAGTATCTAGTACTCCGTAATATTTAAGGAAAGCCCTCATATTTTAATAAATCTCATGTATTTAGTATTTAGTGGTTAACCTAAAACAGATAAAATGACACTCGTGCACAAGAAAAATTACCAGTAGCGTAAGAAAACTAATTTTATTATGAGATGATTTAATTCATTACTTCTTATTTATTTCATGAATGAAGAAAAAAACATTTTATATATGATCAGTTATTTCATTCATTTTGTTTTTTTTGTAAAAAATCAATTATTTTCATCCATTTTTGTATCAAATATTTTTTCTAATATTTTTATTTAAAGCATTCAATTTTTTGGAAAAAATATGCTTAAAAAAATTATATGGTCAGTTATTGTCGGTTATTCGGTTACCGACTGAAACCGAACTACGGTTTTTCGATCAGTTATTGTGATATTATCGGTCGGTTTCGGTAGGTTATTAGAGTGAAAAAATTTGGTCGGTTATTCGGTTATCCGACCGACCGAATGCTCACTCCTAGTAGGGTGTAGGGTGGGGTATGAGGTATAGGGGCAGGGTAGGAGTTAGGAGTATGGGTACGAGTACGAGGTGATCGACCCCACATATTATATTATATATTTGTGTTCATGAATGTTGTGCGTCTATATATGTATAGGGTTATTTTGGACATTGTTAATGTTAAACGGTGTTTTAAACCTTTTGAAGTAAACATGATCTTATAACATTGCTTATTTTATGCGTCGCTTATTAACACGAGTCTTAATAAGCACCATTTAGTAACCCGTGAAGTAAATGTGTGAGTCTTCTGGATAATCACAGAACTGGGTGAAAAAATTGATAAACATGTTTTCAGATTTTAAAATGGAAAACTAGAAAATAGAAACAGAAAACTGAAGATAGAAAAACTGAAAAATAAAAATAGAAAATTGGAGAACGAAAAACAGAAGTAAAAAAAAAAGAAAATATCTAAACAGGCCCTAACTTTTTTACTTTCCTACTTTATAAGATACTCTTCCCGTCTCTACCCTTTCCTTTTTAGGTTGTCCTAAATTGAACTTCACTAACTTTTTACTTTTCTACTTTATCCCTTTTTGGCTTTATGACTTTATCTACTACGTATCATTTCACACTTTACTTTTTGGGACTCATCTTACTTTTTCTTACTTTTGGAAGTTAGAATTGTAAAACAACATCTTTTTCCTTTATTTTCTAAAAACCCGCACCAATCCCATGGGATATATGTAGTATAAAAAAAGAGAGCATCAAACTTAGTTTTGGGACAATCAACAAAGAGAAAGTCCGCAAACTTATAAGGGATAGAGTTAGTAAGTCAAAGTTTTGCATGTATATACATAAGCATATCAGTTGCATGACAGCCATGACTTGCATCCATGGCAAAACGTACTGCCTACCAACTTTATGATATGAACCTAGCTTATACTAGAACCTAGATGTAGAACCTACTCTCAAAAGACTAGCCAATCAAGTCCATACTTGATCGGTATGAGATTGTTACACTTTACAACTCAAATTCCCATCTTTCATGTTTTCACTCAATTTTAGAAATCCAGGAAAAACCATATTATGAGCATACAAGTTGCATCCATGGCATATGATGTGCAACGATAATTGAAGATCGAAAAACATGCTTTTCCGAAAATGGGAAAAGAGAGGGAGAGTCGATCTATATAGAACATGAGTTCTACTGGTACTTTTATAATATTTACACCAATGCATTCAACAAGGCATTTTAAAAGGGAAAAGATAAACTATGTCTAAAATTAGACGATTGGAACCTAATTACCTACATACAGAGAGGCGTGTATATGAAGAAGCATAAAACGCTTACTTGGAGTGATTTCAGAACAGCAGGATCAACCGTGGAAGGGTCCATGGCGTAATCGGCGGGCTGAGGGACTGCAACTTGGAAACTGGAATGGAAGGGGTTTTGTGTGCGAAGGAGAAGGGCGTAGATAAACCCTTGGTCAAGTAACAGACTCAAAGGAAACGGACATTCAACGGGCTTGCCGGAAGTGACAAGGAAACCCAATCGTCAACAAACCCAAGCCCATTACACTTGACAAGTCACCAAGAGCATCCAAGTAGGGCTGCACATCGAGCGGGTTGGATCGGGTTTGCTATATTTTTTGGACCTACCCAATTTGTTCGGGTTGACTATTAACCAACTCGTCTAGTACGCAAAATATGTTGGTAAACCATACATGAACGGGTCGAGTAGGGTCGGGTATTGAAAAAAAATTACATCGGGTTGCATCTTTCATGTGGGAAATCATTGTAACCAATTTGAAACTCGATTAACTTGTTTCCAAAACAAACAAACAAATACAAGTACTTGTATCTTTTATGAGCAAAAACATTAGGGAATAGTATTAAAACATCCTTCCGTAAAGGAAATTAATTTAGAAGAAAACGTAAATATATAATATTCACACAGTCAAAATGGTAAATGTTTAATTATAATTCTAATATCATAAAGTCTTAGATAGAACACATTGGTCTTAAATTTAAATTATCCAAGAAAACATTGTAGCATAATAAGAGTAAAATGAACTTTTGGTCGGGTCGGCTACTATCGGGTTTGAGATTTTAATTTCGCAACTCTACCCATTAGGTGCGGGTTCAAACATATTTAACCCATGAACGTTTCTTAAAATCAAATACCTGATTAAATAGGGTAGGGTAGGGTTGGGTCGGTCGGGTTATGCGGGTTCGGGTTATTCTTTTACAGTCCTACATCCAAGTGTGCATGTTGCATACCCGGTATCGTGGTATGAGATTATAGTTTTTTTCCAAAAATATCATTAAAATAAAATTTATTTACACAAATATGACTAATGGTCATTTCATTACTACTCTAGTTTGATCACATTTTTATAAACAATCTTTATTTAAGTCATAATATGTAATTATTTCAAGAGATTATACAAAATATTAAATTAATGAAATTTCATATTTTTTTTGTCATGATCTTGTATATTTTATTATTTTTAGCAACAATTGGTTCCCAACCTTTGCCAATCAAGATGCGCTCTTTCGTATAAATAACTACTCCGTTTAATACAATGTAAAAATATTACGGAGTAATGATAGTTTAATATCTATATTAATGAACTGAAACTCATAATTCGTAAATATTTTACGTTACATGTTTTAGTCTAAATATTTTATCTTGAAACTATAATTATCCATTGACGCATTTATATTAATGTTGATTTTGGATAAGTGTCTTGTAGAAACATTTTGATATTTATGAAATATGTACTATGAAAATGAGGCAAAAAGGAAAACTATACATTATAATTTTATACTCCCTTCATCCCATAAAATAAGTCTCACTTTCCTTTTTGGGTCATCCCATAAAATAAGTCCCACTTTTCTTTTTGGAAAGTTTTGTGTGGCTAACATTCATTTACTTTTTTCTTACTCAACCACAATCATACACTTCCACTTTATTCTCACTTTCTTAAATTACGATCCAAATTGAAGTGGAACTTATTTTATGGGACAGAGGTAGTACTTTGACATTATTATTCGAATAGTAATGTCAAATATTCATCTCAATACGCTTACAAGTTACAACCCAAATTCCACTTATATGACAATGGACCCATATATCAAATACACACTCAACTATTTTGCCTCCTGAGCAGCAATGAATTTTATCAATTTGGGACCTGAAAGATAGACGAATTATTAATCCGAGATCTGAAAGATGAAATGTATCATTATAGGACTCGAAAGATGAAAAACTAGCAATCTAGGACCTAACATTTCATAGGTTTTGATTTATTTAATTTTTTATTAATTCCATTGCTAATATTTGGTGAAATTTTCTTCACAAAAGTTTATTAGTTTAATAAAACTAAATATTATTTAATTTTTTAAAATAAAAATAATAATAATATTTAAGAAAACATAGGTCCTAAATTGATAGTTTTCGATCATTCGGATCCTAGATTGATAGTTTTCATCATTCGGGTCCTAGATTTATAGTTTTCATCATTCGGGTCCTAGATTTATAGTTTTCCATCATTCGGTCCTATACCGATATATTTCATCTTTCGGGTCCCAAATTGATAGTTCGTCTATCTTTCAGGAGACGATTTTAGTGTAACCATTTGAGGTAGGAAATTGTTCGCATTGGCATTAGGCATGGACTCGACCGGGCCGGGTCGGGCCTCGACCCGGGCCTGGCCGAGCTTTCTTTGTGTTGTTGAGACCCGAAACCAGCCCGGGTAGCTACCGAGTCCGGGCCGGGTACATTTTTTTTGTTTTCTAATAACTTCCTACCCCCCACCCACCCACCCCAATCAGGCTCCAAAACACCCAATCCAACTCATTTACCTCACAAAAAATTTGAAAAACAAAAAAAAATGGCCCAAACCAGGCCCGACCCGCCCAGCCCGGTTCATTTTTTGGAGACCCGGACCCGCCCAAAAAAATTGTGATTCGGGTATATTACACCCGGGCCACGGGTCAGGCCGGTTCGTAACAGTACCGGGCCGGGTCAATTGCAGCCCGGTTGACCCGGCCCGAGTCCATTCCTAATTCGCATTACATTAGGATACAATTATTTTCGTTACAAATAAATGCAAGGTATCATGTTTCTTTTCGTTGAAGTTGAGTACGGGAAGTCTAATAATAAAATAATAATGATAAAATCCTAATAGGCATTACTTGTTGGACATTTATTGTTTGGCATGTTTAGTTGGCGTTTCGGTCAAAGAAGATAACATTATAAAAAACAATCATTCCTGTACCTAACGACCACAGAGCAGAAGATTAATTTCATTTTTAGTGCGTGCGTATTAATATCATATGCCTCATAAATGCTATTTATTGTTGCATTCAGCATTTCCATTAATTTTCTCACAAAAAAATCATCAGTCGATATTATTCTCGTTGTCATGCTGCCTGGAATAAAAGTCATTACTGACATACAAAGCCGGAAAATCTCAATCTAACGATCTGGACACCAAGTTGGGCACCCAACTGGGAACCGCAAAACAAACAATAGTCAAGACAGCCAGCCATACAGCATTGGATCAAAGTACAAGATTCACCCTTTCAGTCTTTCACTAGGGCTTGGACACGGTCCCAGTTTCCTACCAAGCTGTTTTTTGGGGGCCAGAACCAATTCTCCAGCTGTCATTATCCGGTTCTGAACCAGAACAGATGCCGCAAACAAGTCCATAACCAGTTCAGTTTCGGTACCGTTTTTATAGGTTACAAAATCGGGTAGGAATCAAACCGAATCCGGAACGGTCTGTTTACCTGAGCTAGAACAGTGCTAGTATTACCAATTTCAGTTACAATTCCTACACCTTAAACATCACATCTCATGGGAATCATCACAGTTCATAAAACTAAATAAAATGAAACTATAAAAGATCATCATAATCACAATTGGCCGAATTAATTTTATTAAATCACACAAAACTGACAAAACAAACACAAGTTTATTGGGGCATAGTAAAAATCCTCCATTCTGTATAAGAAAGTTCTACAGTTATACTCTGTATGATTTGATATACGAGAAACTAGACAAAATGAGTATAATAGCAACAATATAGATATTGAGGAAGCATTACAGTATAAACTTGTATACATTTGATGTTAAAAAATGCAGTCAGTAAGAATACATATTGATTTACCAAGACTAATCACACTTCAAAGATGATAGATTCTGTCATAAAAAAATTAAGTAAAATAAGATTTACACACCATATAACATTTGAAAATTACCTCAGCAAATTGTAAGCGGTTGTGACTCAATTCTTCATTTTTCGTTTTGCTCTCAAAAGCTCATTATGTTGTTAGCAGTTTCCCAGTTGACAGAGCATGTCCACCATTGCTGTAATTTGAGCACCCAATTTCAGTTGCCAATGCAACAATGTCAGGCGGAAGATCCATGCTCCGGCTTTTCCGCCCCCAAGTAGAGTTCATAGGATTTACTATGCTCCGGCTAAGCTCTCCTGATGGAGGAGATGAATGTGTGTTGTTGATTTTATCTAGAATATTGTCATTTCTACTTGGCAACCTTTCCCATTCAGAGCTGCTTCTCATAGGATCATCATCATAAACCGGTTTCCTTCCCATTTCTAATTCCGTTTTATCCAAATTTGGACTGTAACTATCACCACCACCTACTATTCGAGGTTGTATCTCGGCCTCTCTTTGAACCTTTGCTCTGAAATTGTTCTTTGAAGGAGGAATACTCTTGCAGAATATCTCCATTACGTTTTGAATTATCCCCTTGTTGAATGGGTTGACCCGTTGGTCGTACCGATACCTAAAGTTCTCGTATGTTGACTGCAGTCATATATATGGCTCAAATGTCACCAAACATGTCATAAGGCTCATTAACATAAACAAAGAAATCAAAAAATGATTTTAGACCACAACACTCAGCTTTAGACTGCTGTGGTTTTTAAGTTGCTACTTGCTAATAATATCTGTGGTTATAAGTTGCTACTATAATCTAATTGCGGCTTTCAATTCAAACTACAAGACTCTTATTTTACCAAGCGTATTTAAGAGCTAAAGAATACCAGACTAGGTCACATAGTTAAAACACAAGAGGGGAAAAAAATCAAACCTGGTTTGTGCTGATGAGGTAAAGATGGAAGACTGAAAGGCCGCCAACAAACCAGGTTGATAAGAAAGTATAAATAATGAGCACAATTGAGGCTGGAGTTTTGCACATTGCTTTCCAAATGGTAGTCTCCTCACTATCCATAATCCTTCTAATATAGACCCAGCAAAATGCATGCACGTACAAGCAGAGGAGCGTTGACGAGAAAATAAACATAAAGAAGAAGCGATAGTTCCTCTGCAATGTGCACCAGAACTTAATCAAGTTAAGAGGTGAAGGAATTAAGCATGTGAATAATAAAAGCTTCAAAGCTTCATCATAAAATCAAGTCACTCACTTCTTCCAAGCATGTGTAACCATTAAACTTGAGCCATCAATCGGTTTCAAAGCTTTATTAATGTTTCATTTCACATAAAAAACCAGTACAACATTTAAATGTCCAATTGTGGCATCTAACATTCAAATCTTTTGGGATGAGTTCGACCGAACTTGTCATGATATAAAAAATCTGGTCAAGTAGTGGTTTGGAGGTCATTCGTCCATTTGATGATTTGGACAGCCCATTTTATGGTCAACTTGTGCCCAATTGGCCATCCTGTCACTCGTTCAGCTCAAGCATCTTGGGCTAAGAGGACGTATTTAGTGGGGTGAATTGAGCATCCCACATTAGTTTTCTACTCAGTTTGAGTCTAGTATAAAAGTGTGAGGTAAAATCTACCTCTTGAGGCACATCTAGTCTGTGCCCAGCAATATGCGCATAAGACGTCAGCCC
This sequence comes from Cuscuta europaea, assembly GCA_945859875.1. Classification (NCBI taxonomy): domain Eukaryota; kingdom Viridiplantae; phylum Streptophyta; class Magnoliopsida; order Solanales; family Convolvulaceae; genus Cuscuta; species Cuscuta europaea. The sequence goes on from CAMAPE010000002.1 coordinate 5,549,693, forward strand.
TGTACAGGGCGTGCGCGTTTCACAACAATTTACAACTCAAAGATATACTTACCACACCAATACATTGTCCAACCCAAGGGCAATGATGATCGAACCGTTCCACACAGTTATTGCAAATTGAGCAGTGGGAGCAGCGTGGAGGTCTATAGAGCATACAAGTGTCACAGTATTTGACTTTCACTGTTATTCCATTGACATCAACATCCTTCACACGTGGCAGACGTAATTGCGGGGTCTGTCCAGGTCCAGCTTGTGCATTCCCTTCAAAGTTTTCTGGCTCAGGGGGGTTGAGATTGCGAGGAACAATGCCAGGGTCTCTTGCAGAAGTCAACAGGAGGAGGACCAAGTCCTTAAACAAACCAAATAAATCAAAAGCTTAGCTTTTACTTTTGAAGATATGAGCTCAGTTCCGCTTTACAATTAGCAGCAGATAACAAACAATATGGGTTGTATTACCAATGTTCTTTTTGTTTTCAGTAAGAGTTCAGAAGCAGTAATTAGTCTTTGTAATGTTCATGAAAATTGTAGAAAAAACATAATTAAACTCCATCTAACAATGTAACTATGTAAGTAGATTTTAATGAAGAACGTTAATGAAACAAAAGAAAGGCATGAAAAAACCATGGCTCTATTTGAAAGGTGAACAACTATGTGGTAATTTGTAATACTCCTATGACTTTAAGTTTCTTCGTCATATAATTTAAGTAAGGTCCAACATGGGCTAGCTGAATCAACTCTGCAAGTTTGGGGCAGAGTTAGAAGAAAATTCCTATCCTTTTCAGCAGTACCATAGCTGGGAAACTTGTACTTCCATGAGCAATATTTCTGAGGAGGTAATAGACAGATCCTCTTGAGCTAGTTGGATTTGCAATTCCTTTGATGATCATGATGCATCACCAGAGAAATAAGTCTTGTGAAGATTAGGGATTGATCTCTTGTACTACATAGTGATCATAGTCTTAAATATCACAATAATTGCCCACTAGTTGCCGGAACTAAAGTTGAATAGTTTGGTTGAAAATCATGTAGACTATGCCAATTTAACCTACTTCAAAATTTAAATTTCAGTATGAGACCTTCCAGAATGCGATTTATCTCATTTCCTCAGATAGAGGTTTCTCATGAAATATTGATCTACTAAAAAAGTGAAGTATAACAGTAACTTAAGTTCAAATCTGTATCATAATAGCAGAGGTCAGTTAAGTGAAGGAGTCATAAAAATACTACCTCCGTCCCGCAATGATTGTCATGTTTTACCTTATCGGTCCGTCCCACTAAGATTGTCCCATACCAAATTTGGCAAAGTTTGTGTGGCTCTAAATCATTCTTACTTTATTCTTACTTTATCAATTCAATATCAACCACATAAACCACTTTTTATTGATTTGCGTGTCACTCCCTCTTGTCCCATTGTTAGCGGGACGGAGGGAGTAATTGATAGTTAGTTCACTTATCTACCAAAGCTTTGTGGATATCATTTGGTCAGTGATGATAAGCATTAAGCAGTAAGTTTTGTGATAGGGAAATGTGCCACCAAGTATGCAAGGAAAATTTAGGCCAAGTAGTCCACTTATTTTAGTTAACAGAAGAAAATTAGGTACTTACATACACTGTGAAGAGAACAGCCACAACTGTAATGGATACCCCCCAGTGATCAGGAAAGTCATCCATCAACTTTCTGCCTATATAGACACAGAACACTGCAACAGGTGCAACTATGAGGAATATGGTCAGAAAAAGCGATCTACCATCCGGTCCAAAGATGAGCCTCCCTTCAAGGCAAAATTTCTGCATATATATCCATTGAAAATCAAACACGTACATGTGAATAATAACAGAAGCATCAAGAGAAAAATGAATTGTTAAGTTTTCTTAGAAAAATAACTCTTAGAAGTACCACCACTAATTTACTTTCTGTTAGGCTAACACATTAGTCAAATATAAAAATACAACTCATATATAAAGCATAGAGCTACTCCTCCTACCGGTTTGACATTTTAAGATTGAACTTCAAGTATTAGTACTTTGTATATAAAGCATACTTTTCCTTTCAGGTTAAACATTTTTAAATGAAACATCAAGTCTTGGGTAAGTACAGAAAGAACTATGAGAAATCAGAGCGGATCACAAATTCCTTAAGATAAGACTATTCAAAAAAAGAAATTCAGTATGAGAATAAAACCAGTTGGGCAAACAAAGAAACTTCATTAACACATGACATTTGTTATCACTATCCTACTATTATACTGTTAATCAAAATTAACTACCAATAGATGGTGAATGACATCAAGTCATCAATATTCAATAATAAGATTGTAAAGGATAACTTTTTCAAAGTCATAATAGGCGCCCTACTCAAACTAGCTAAAAATAATGATCATTTACGATAACATAAAGAAAAAATCCGAGAAGTTGAGCAAATAAACTGTATTCAGTACAGCAGTTGCAAATCGGAAACAACTGAGGAAGAAACTTACGTTGCTGCCTTTCCAGGCCTGGTAGGTCCGGATCACATCGGAAGCGCCGCCAGCAGAAAAAGAATTCATCGGCGGAGCAACCGCATACAATTTCAATTTCTTTAAGGGAATAGGTAGAATCCAGCAGTTGATTGAATGACGGGGATTCAAATGGGAAGATTCAACAAGTAGAAACTGGAAAGGTCAAACGGCGATGAGAACTCGAATGGGAAAAAGGCGGCTGCCTCATTACCATTTACTACTGCGGAGTATTCCCGTTGTTCCTGTGAGAATTTCTTTATTACCACAGCGATTTTTTCTTGACATTCCCCCTCGTATGTATGGTATGTTTTTTGGTTTTTTGTCAAGGCCATGTTTGGAAAAAGATTCCTTTTTAAAGAGTACTATCTCCCTCCCTCTATTATTGTCCGATGCATTTTACTATACTTGACTGATCATAAAGAAAACATATCTCTGCTCACACTCAAATTATTTTTAGTAATTTGTTTTACATATTCAGAAACTACATTAAAATCTTTACAAAGTCGTAAAAACCAGAATCAAAATTGATAAAAAATTGATATATAAAGTAAGATATTAAGAGTGATTTGTGCTGACCAAATGAATAAGATATGAGACAAGAACAGGAGAACAAAGGGAGTATCTTTTTTGAAGTTAATTAACTTTATTGATTAATAATTAGTCTTGCTCTGCATAAAAATATCTCTAATTCAAAGTGGTGACATATGATACCAAGAGCAATCTGACTCTAAAATAGCTTGCGTGTGAAATCTTACATCGAGTGTTTTATAATACGCAAACGTATAAATATATATACAAGCACATTTTATTATTTTTTTTGGAAGCACGTGCCTTATATTAATAAGAAAGAACAAGAGTAGGATACAAATTGACAAAGAACTCACTGTCTACCGTCCGCCGTTGAACCAGACTTAGAATCTGACACCTCGAACGAAGCAATCAGATTCGTTGATCCTGAATTAGGCTTACTTGAGCCAACGACTAGTAAACTAAGTTCCCCATCACCTGACCTATGTTCAAGAGTCTTGGCAAAACAAAAAGCAAAAACAAAATAACAAGCAGAAAAATAAAAATTCCACTCCATCCTCACAAGCATCTTCGCTGGTCCGCTATTGTACGGAGGTGGTTCCGGAGGAGGGCGAACTACTGTAATATTGTGGCAACGAAATTCAAAACCTGAAAAATTCGTCAGAAACCCTATCTTTCTTGCGCTCACCGGCTGTTCCACTTCTCCTTCATCGGCGAAAATCAGCTCCTCCTTGTCCTTGTCAATTGCCCTCTGTTTATATTGATCAACAAAATCTTCCATCAAATAGCTCCTCTGCTGCACACCAACTTGTTTTTGTTGCTGGAATTTGCGCAGAAGAATCAGAATCCTAGCAACCGCCCCTTCGTAAAAACTTGCCGCAGAAAACCAAAAACTCGTCCTCTCGCTGTAAAGAGAATTTCTGCTGCGGTGCGTTCAAGCACCCCAGCTTCTTCTTGGTGAGATAGTCTGCCCCACCGAAATCGCTGCCACAAGTTGTCTTCCGCACTCTTCCTTCGCCGAACTAGCCACGCTGCCGGAAAACCCCCTAGGAAACCCTAGACTTGACCGCTCTTCCCTTGAAGGGTTTTCCTTTACGGAGCAGTGATCATACGATGTAATTGAAATTATACAAGCACATTTTATTAAAACTGGTGATTACTTTGAAATGTTTGAATCCTCTAAAGAAAATTAAATAGGACTAATATTATTAAATTTGTTTGCATACTTAATTATACTCCCTCCGTTTTTCATCAATAGTTTCCTTAAGTTTTTTGTGGTTTTTGAGAAGAAAGTAGTAGGGATATGGATATTAGAGCATCTCCAATGCTACAACGTTCACGGTGCACATGTGCCATGTGAGATAATCACATAAATATTAGTAAATAAATTCTTTCTCTCCTTATTTGAATGATTTTATAAAATTTTGGAAAGTTTTTCTCCATAATGCAATAAGACCGTCTAAATGTTGACATTGCGATTGACATTGCAGAGAAAAACTTAGTAAAATTTTATAAAAGCATACAAATAAGGAGAGATAATTTATTTGCTTATATTTATGTAGCTATCTCTCATGGTACATGTGCAATGTGCATTGTGCACATTGTAGCATTGAAGATGCTTTTATAGAGAGTGTAAGGTAAATGAAAACATAGGAAAGTAAATATATTAAAGTAATGATAAAGTAGGAAAAAGAAAGTAGTATGTAAAAAGTAAAAAGGAGTACGAGTAATAAAAGTTGGGGTATAAAGATATTTTAATTGAAAAACTTACTAAAAGGGGAAAGATTGACAAATAATTAAAAACATTCCAAAAAAGAATATGAAACGTTTATTAAAGAACAGATAGAGTATTACTCTTTAACAGTACGGATAGACATATAAGATTGAGTTCATCTCATGTCAAAATTCATTCATTAGATTTGATCAAATTTATTTCTCCTACACATTTACACTTTCATACCGTTTCCCCCAATGTTGCCAACTTGTTTTGTGGGGAAGGAATAGGCTTATATTGATAACACATCATTCAGATAGTGGGTAATCCGACAAAAAGAATCCTGAGAACCGTCGTCCCGTGAACCAAGCTCAGAGTTAATCACTTCAACCAAAGCAATATAACTCGCTGATCCATTAATGGGCACAAATGAGGCAAAGACGGTTACCCCAATCCTTTCATCCCCATATCCAAATCTACCGTCTTACAGAGTGGAACAACAAAAACAAAATAAAACAAAACACAAAGCAAACAAAATTGTCATAACAGAAAAAAATAAAGCTGATAAACACGAGCTGTTTTCCGAGCTTGCCGAACTGCACGAGTACCCAAAACTTCTGCATTGGTTCCTGTATCAACTTAGGCGGACTTGCTAGTCGAAGTCCGCCCCTCCCCGTTTTTTGTCCCATCAAGAGCCATGCTATCCTCCCCATTCTTAACTTCTCCTAGTGCATCCCATATCCTTCTTATCTTTTGTTCCCCCGATGTTTCTTCCTTTGCCTCAACTCCCACGCCTTTAGTTATGCTCTGCTCTGAATCTGCAACAGACTCTTTCCTATCACCCCCATCTTGTCATCAGACTTATTGTCCCCCCCAACATGTGGTCTCTGCCAGAGCTCGATGAACCCTCCAGTAGTCATTGGCTTCCTCCTGTAGGACTCGTCTCCCTCCCGCTACCTGCTCTATGCTGGACCCCAAAATGTTTTTCCAGAACCAGATCTTCTTCATAATTTAAATGGCAGAATTTATCTGAATGCCCAATTAAACCGCAAATAAAACAGAAGTTGGGCAACTTTTCATATTTGAAGTCCACCCAATAGCTCTTTCCTCCCTTCTTCAGATTAGATCCTCTTTTCAGAGGTTTACCCACATTATGCACACCCTGATTCTCATATAAGCCTCCCACTTCTCACTGTTTTGATTATCATCATATTTTATAAATTTTCCAATAAATTTCCCAACCCTCCTCGCAGTACCTAAATGTACTAGGCTATATCGAACTGATGGAGTATATGGGTCTGAGCCCCAGGACCCACATACTCGGAAGAACAGAAAGCACAAGACAATAGAGTGGCGCCCTCGTCGGCCAAGACGCCCACGTCGGCCGAGAAGAAGCCAACTCGGATCATGGTCCTGAGCCCAAGGAACCCGGGTGCCCTCGTCGGCCACGCCCTCGTCGGCCGTGCCTTCGACGGCCACGCCCTCGTCGGCCACGAAGACCTCCTAGAAACGGATTCTATACTTACTCATTTGTACAGCCCATTAGAGGCTTTGTATTCGGTCCAGTAGCGGTCCAGTTGTAAATGGGCCTCCCAAGCCCAAGGATTGGGAGCCCAACCCTAATTTTCTCTATAAATACTCCCCTTGGGAGTAGTTATAGGGGTTACAAAATCATTCTATTGAAGCATATTGCTGCACTTCTCTCTCTAGCTCTCACTTCTCTCTAGAATCTAGGAGATATACTCTATCATTTGGTGCTCTCGTTGAGAGCTAGAACAATCAAGTTAGCACCCTTCGTCGCTACCAAGCACAGTTAACCACTGATCATGGGGAGAACTAAGTCAAACCGCAACCTCGTCAGCAAAGCCATCCCTGAGGACCAAGAGCCCATGGAGCACGATGAGGACGCCACGGCCGACCAGGTCGGCGGAGGGGACCTCTTCCAGGAGGCCTTCAACCTCACAACGGACCTCCGCAACCAACTCAACGGCGGCGGCCCTGATGCCCGCCTCGGCTTGGACAAGAAACGAGCTGAGAAAGCGGACCACGCCCCGGCCCAGCCTATGGCCGCGGTCTCTCCGTCCGTAGATCCTCAGGTCCAGGCCGCACTATCGGTCATCATCGCCAGCTTGGCTCAAAATCCCACCGTCCTCAGCGCACTCTTGCCAAGGACCGGAGGAAACGTCACTCCACCTCCTCATCCCCAACCACTTGCCGACCAGATAGGCAACAATGAGGGGGTTGTGGCCCAGGACACGGCATCGTCCCACTCCCACCCTGCTTCCCCTCTTCGGCCCGGGCAGACCCCAGCGCGTGGAAAAGCCTCTGCCTTCAATAGGCTGGGTGACACGCGCCGTCGTCCGGTTTCGGAGAGGATGGCGGGACGGATTGGTGATCTTCGTCCTGGCTCGCCAAGTGAAAGTTTGGGGTCTGTGTCCCGGACAGCGGACCAGCCTCGCCCGGACAAGGGCAAGGGGAAGTTGCACGAGGATGACGTGCGTCACCAGATCAACGCGGCTCACAACGAGCGCCTGAGGAACCAGCCGGGCGCCGCTGCGGCCGACAGGGACCCCCGGGACGAGGTCATCGCCCAGCTGGAAAGGAGGTTGGCTCAGATGGAGGCCAAGCAGTCGGCCAACATCCCTACGGCCGGCGCCTCCAACGACCCCGGCCTCAACGCGCTCATGAACAAAGTCAGCGCCCTGGAGAGGGAGCTGGCCGAAGGGCGAGGTGACCCCATCATCCAGGTCAGGACTAGGACCCCTTTCACCAACAGGGTCCTCTCGGCCCCCATCCCTGAGAAGTACAGGGGGAACGCCATCAAGTCCTACGATGGCCGATCAGACCCCCAGGAGCACTTCAGCCGCTATCAAAACAACATGCTGATGGTGAACGCGTCCGACGAATACCTCTGCCGTTGGTTCCTCTCTACACTCGAGGGGCCAGCGTACGAGTGGTTCAACGGACTGCCAGAAGGAAGCATCGACTCTTGGCAAGATCTCGCCCAGCGCTTCCTCACTCACTTTGCCGGGAGGAAACGCGCCAAGAAGTATTTCACCCACCTCCTCTCCGTCAAACAGCAGCACGAGGAGTCCCTCCGGTCATTCATCGACCGGTGGACGAGGGAGACCGAGGAGGTCGAGGGGGCCGATGAGCGCACCCTCCTCGCCTTGTACCAGGGAGCCCTCCGCAGCTCCCCGTACGCCAGGAGCCTCATCACTGACCCCCCGAGGTCGTACGCCAAGGCGCTCCAACGCGGAGGCTTGTATGCTGACGCCGACGAGCTACACAATCACAAGAGAGAGGGGGGCCATCCCCCCAAGAAGACAAATCCTTCGCCGGCCTCGGGTCCGTCCCCGGCCGGCCAGGGTGCCCAGGGCCGCCACGGCTCTGGTGGACAAAGTAAGAAAGACCGCCACTGGCGGCCGAGGCTGGAACGGCCGGGGGTAGCCCTCACCCACCCGGTCGGCACCATCCTCGATTATGCCGAGAAGCACGGCCTCATCGAGCAGGCTCCTCGTCCGGCCGAGGAGATCCTGGCCATCCAGCAGGGCGACACGTACTGCCGGTTCCACAAGAACTCGTCGCACAACACCGACGATTGCATCACATTGAAGAAGGCCATCGAGCGTCTTATTCGCCAGGGGGAACTCTCCCAGTTTGTCAAAGGTGGCCCACGTAAAAACACTTGGGTAAACACCGGCAAACGTGGGGGCGAGCCCTCTGCGAAGAAGCGCGAGATTGGTAGGCTCAGCGACGACGAGGACTTCGAGGAGCCTCCGCCGAAGAAGAATCACATCCACCTCATCGTAGGCGGGAACACTGGGGGGGACTCCGCCACTCAGAGGAAGAGATGGGCCCAGTCCCTTTACATTGGAGAGGTGTCCCACGTTCCCCCCCAGCCGAAGAAGCAGCGAACGGAGGCGATCACCTTCACCGACAAGGATCTGCCTCCGGGTACGGAGTCACACAGGGACGCCCTCGTCATCCGATGTGAGATCGGTGACTCCACCATCCACCGTACTTACATCGATACGGGGAGCTCCGTCAACGTGATGTACCTAGACACCTTCAAGCAGCTGAAGTTGGACAGAGCTCTGCTGAAGCCGATCAAGACCCCGTTATCCGGCTTCACCGGGGACTCTATCGACGCCGAGGGCACGATAGTCCTCCCCGTGGAAGTCGGTGACGGCCCCATCATGCCAAAATTGACATGGAGTTCATGGTGGTCAACCTCCAGTGCGCCCACAACCTGATCTTGGGCCGGCCAGCGCTGGAGGACTTAGAGGCCATCATCTCCATGAAGCACCTATGCTTGAAGTTTCCCACCAATGACGGCATCGGCTACGCCAGAGGAAACCAGAGGATAGCCAGAGCTTGCTACCTCAAGCTGACGAGGCCGGCCGAAAGGGAAGGACAGCGGATAGACACCATCACGGCCGCCGTCGCCATGGACGAGGAGAGGCCACATGCGGAGCCGGCCGAGGAGGTCGAGGAAATCCCTCTGGATACCTCCCGGCCGGAGCGGGTTCTCAGGGTCGGAAAGCAACTCCCCCAGGACCAGCGAGACGCCATCCTCCTCGTCCTACGGTCATACGCCGTTGTCTTCGCGTGGGGTCCGGACGATATGCCCGGCATCAGCCGCCAGGTGATCACTCACCGGCTGACCGTCGATCCGGCCTCCGCGCCCGTCAAACAGAAGCGGCGCTACTTGTCCGCTGACAGGCGAGACTTCGTCAAAAGGGAGGTCGCCATGCTCCTATCAATAAAACATATCAAAGAGGTGAAGTACCCAACATGGTTGGCCAACGTCGTCCTCGCACAGAAACCGCCGACGTTCAGAATGTGTGTTGACTACACTGACCTGAACAAGGCGTGCCCCATGGACCCGTTCCCTCTCCCCAACATTGATCAGTTGGTGGACGAGACGGCGGGATGCGAGTTGATGTCATTCCTCGACGCTTTCAGAGGGTACCACCAGATCTCCATGCACGAAGATGACGCCGAGAAGACGGCATTCATGACCCCAGAGGGAATATTTTGCTACCTCGTCATGGCCTTCGGACTCAAAAACTCCGGCGCCACCTATACTAGGATGGTGGCCAAAATCTTCAGAGCGGTCCTTGGCCGGACGATGGAGGCGTACGTCGACGACATGATCGTCAAGAGCAGGCAGGCCACCTCCCACGCCGACGACCTCCGGGAAATCTTTGAAATCATGAAGGAGTTCAGGCTCCGCCTTAACCCCAAGAAGTGCGCCTTCGGCGTCCAGGGCGGCAAGTTCCTTGGCTACATGGTCAGCCGGAGAGGCATCGAGATAAACCCGGAGAAGACGCAGGCTATTATCAACATGGAGCCGCCCCGCAACGTCAAGGAGGTACAACGACTGACGGGGCGCCTGGCGGCCTTGAACCGGTTCCTCTCCAGGTCGGCTGAGAGGGCACTCCCCTTCTTCCAGATCATGCGCAAGGCAAACAACTTCAAGTGGACGACGGAGTGCCATGAAGCATTCGACGAATTGAAAAGGTACCTGTCGTCCCCACCCGTACTCTCCAAGCCCAAAGCCGGCGAAACCCTCTTCCTGTACTTAGGGGTGAGCACGTCGACCATCAGCTCCGTGCTCATCCGTGAGGACGAAGGGGTGCAGAAGGCCATCTTCTACATCAGCAAGACACTTAGGGAGGCCGAGCTCAGGTACTCCCCCATTGAGAAGACGGTGCTGGCCATCGTCCACACCGTGAAGAAGCTGGGGCACTATTTCCAAGCCCACACTGTCCATGTGCTGACCCAGCAGCCTCTCGGCGCGCTCATGAGGAGTCCCACTAGCTCCTCGAGGATGGTGAAATGGGCGATCTTCCTCAGCCAGTTTCAGATTGAGATCAAGCCAAGGCCATCTATCAAAGGGCAAGCCTTGGCCGATTTCGTCATCGAATGCACAGCAAGGGAGACGGCCGTCGCCAACCCCAGGCCGGAGCCGGACGACACGTGGACCCTGTTCACTGACGGCTCGTCGGCCGCGAAATCATGCGGCGGCGGCGGCGTCCTCATATCCCCTGAAGGATTCAGAGCCTACTATGCCATCCGCTTCAACTTCAGGGTATCCAACAACGAAGCCGAGTATGAGGCCCTCCTCAGCGGTCTCAGACTCGCCGTCGGTCTCAAGGCCAAGCACCTCAGAATCAAGTGCGATTCCAAACTGGTAGTGGGCCAGGTGGAGGGATCGTACGAAGCAAAGGAAGGCCGGATGAAGCAGTACAAACAAGCGGCGGGGGAATTGCTGAAAGCGTTTGAAACCCACGAGATCACTCAGATCCCCAGGGCCGAGAACGCCGAAGCCGACATCCTCTCCAAGCTCAGCTCGGACACCCCGGAGCACATCTCCCAGTTGGCCAAGATCGAGGAGTTGAGCATGTCCAGCATCCATGCCAGCCCCGTCTTGTGCGTCCAACAGCGACCAGAAGACTGGATCTCCGATATCGCCACCTTCATCACAACGGGGGAGCTGCCCCCGGACGAGGAGAGGGCCAAACTCGCCAAACTCAGGGCCCCAAGCTACACCATCGAAAATGACAAACTCTACAAACGGTCCTATAATGGCACCCTCCTCCGGTGCCTGCACCAGGACGAGGCCGACACCGCCATGGAAGAAGTTCATTGTGGCGTCTGCTCCTCACACCAGGGCCCTTTCAGCATGTCTCGGCGTCTCGTCGTCCAGGGCTTCTTCTGGCCGACGATGGCGCGCGACTGCGCTGACCTAGCCAGGAAGTGCACCACATGCCAGGTACTCCAGAAGGCCCCTGGTCGGCCAGCTGTCAACTACGCCCCTGTCAGCACCGCAATTCCATTCTCCAGATGGGGGATTGACTTGGTCGGCCCCTGCCCAGAGCCGCCGGAAATAACCGCTACATCATCGTCGCCGTCGACTACTTCACCAAGTGGGTCGAGGCGGAGCCTTTGGCCAGCATCACGGAGGCCAGATGCCAGAGATTTGTTTACAAGAACATCATCACACGCTTTGGCGTCCCCCATGAGATCATATCAGACAACGGCACCCAGTTCGAGGCAGCCCCTTTCCAAGAGCTCCTCCGGGAGTTTGAGGTAAAGCATCGTTTCTCCTCCGTTGCCTACCCTCAGGGCAACGGGCAGGTCGAGAACGCCAACAGAACAATCATGGAGGGGCTGAAGAAGAAACTCCAGGCCGCAGGAGGTAGTTGGGTCGACGAGCTCCCCAACATCCTGTGGTGCTACAGAACCACGCCGAGGAGGGCGACAGGTGAAACGCCTTTCGCCCTGTGCTACGGCTTTGAAGCAAAGGCGCCTACGGAAGTTGCCATCCCCAGCCGACGGGTGGAACAATATGAGCCTGACACCAACGAAGAGAATATGAAGATTGACCTACACCTGGTTGATGAGAGGCGTGAGCAAGCTTACGTCCGCGCAGAGAACTACCGGCGTCAAGTAAAATCATACTATGACGCCAAGGTACGATCCCGGGAATTTCAGGTGGGGGACTACGTCCTCCGCCGAAGGGAAGCAAGCCAGCCGACAGAGGGCGGCAAGCTAGCATTGAAGTACGAAGGGCCCTACATCGTCAGTGCCGTGGTCAAACCCGGCACCTACAAGCTTAAACGCCCGAATGGGTCCAATGTACCACGAACATGGAATGTGCACCATCTGGTGAAGTTTTATCAGTAATCCGAAGGAGGTGTAGACGGCGAAGCCCTCACCCCTTAACGGGTTACTGATTGAACGCCACCCTCGGCCTCGAGCCACTTATGAATAAAATCATGTTCTAATTTTTTCTCTGGAATTTAAAGAAAGACATTAGCAGGTGCCCTCGTCGGCCACCTTAGAGCAAAAGGCTCAGGTCTGGCCGACATGGCACCTTGCATTTGCAGCCTACGAGCGACAAGCTCAGGCACTCCATTGTATTTTGTATCAGCGAAGGGCTCAGGCCTAGCTGAGAGAGCATATCGTCTTGGCCCCGAAAGCCTAGAAGTGAAACACTCAGGTATGGCCGACGATGTCCCCAGGACGAAGGGCCCGCAAACGGCCCACGTCTTGAAACGGGAAGCTCACTGCGTCGTCCACGCGCCAGATCGCAGGACGACAGGCCTGAAATCATGGCCGAGGTGACAAAATCCCAAAACTCAGGGATGGGCAACGACAGCCGTTGGAAACCAACCAAAAGTCTAGCCCGCGTCATAAATAGGCGACGGGACCCGCCCTGAGACCACGGACGTTATAAACGAAGTCCGAACCGGCCGAAGGACGAGCACACCCTTCGGCCGAAGCCTGAAAGAAGGATACCCCCGAAACAAAAAAAAAATTAATACATGAGGGAAAAAGAGGGAAGCCGACGGCCGCGCACACTTGCCGGCCTCGAGCAAAGAAAAATAAAATCCCCACAAATTCAGGCCCATTTTGGCCAAGTACATATCAGCTAAACACAAGTGTAGTACCACCGACAGGCAACATGGACGACACGTCCACACACTACAACGGAACAATCAAGGCCGACACACACGCCTTTAAAACCCTAACCACATCGGTTGGGTGACACGCGAGAGGTGACCTTCATCGGCCATAGTCCTTTGAGGCACCAACGTTTGGTATGAAGCAAAGCACCGCAATCCTGGGGATGACCAGGACGAAGCGGGCACTTATCAAGTAATCAAGAAACAACCTCTACTTGCCACAGCACCTCGGATGGCCGACGCAGGCACTGGAACCATAGCTAGCCGACAAATACAGGACCATCTCCTTGGACAAGCTAGTCCTTATCCAGCACCCTCATCGGCCACAAGCCAGACCTTTGGCCGGCAGTGGCACCGCGAAGAAGTGAATGCCTAACATTCATACTTAGGAAATTATCTAAGTACTCAAATGGAGGAACTCTAGCCGAAGCGGGTACCAGTATACTACAAAGCCGTTAGCTACCTACACCTTCACATGTGTACTTGTGAAAAATTCAAAGTCCACGAGACGATGGTGAAGGTGCCCTTATCGGCCAGAACACAGGGATACAAGCTGACAACGGCCCTGGGATACAAGCCAGGACGATAAGGACGCCAACGCCTGGACGGAACGGACACTGCGGTCAGGGCTAAAAAGGGAAGCACCTAAAAGGAACCAAAAACACTTAGGAAATTTTGTGGAAAAATCCTAAGTGTTATGATAGCGAAGGAACACCGGTCAAGCCGACCAGGCCACCAGGCTGAACGGAAAGCACCTAAGTGGATCCCAAAACACTTAGAAAGTTTTTTGAATAAATTCCTAAGTATTATGAAACTACGTCCAAGCCGATCAAGCCACTAGGCCGTAAAGACAGGAGCCACATGGACCCAAAAACACTTGGGAAATTTTTGAAACAAAATCCTAAGTGTTATGACAGTAAAACAAAGAGGCATAGGCCGACCAGACTACTGGACGGGAAGGCCAACCTCACGGATGTAGCGGACACTCGCGGGTGACCCAAGTTATGACTTGACACTTAGACAATTTACAGAATTGAAATGACAAAGCAAACAAGCATACAAGGGATTCAAAGTCGAGAAGGATGACAAAAATTTTTTCATTCAAATAATTCATTACAATGGGGGGCACTTCGGCCGTTACATAATCTGGCAACAAATGAAAAGCTAACTACGGTAGTGAATAGCCGATCATGCCTCCGGGGCACTTTCATCCGCGGCGGGCTCTTCAACCTCGTCGGCTCCCTCCTCGACGGCCTCATCGGCCTCAGCTTCTTGGCCGGCAGCGGCGCTGGTGGCATCATCTAAGAAGTCAAATTCAGTATAGTCCGGCACGCTGAGGCCGGAGCTTTCTATGGGGGGCTCCCGCTCCGACAGCGGAAGCTGGGCCTGCTCTTCTGGATCCTTCATCAGCTTCGGCAGCTTCAGGTTCCGTCTAGCCCACCCAGACGTGTAATTCATGGCCTTCAATGCCCGGGATAGCCGCCGACACAGGAGCCTTTGCATCCGCTCCTGGCCCAGGTTGTAGTAAACGGACATCTCCCGGCTGAAATACTCCCGGTCGGCAGGGGAGTTCATCCCCCAATTCTCCAGCCTGGCGGCCACCACTTCGTAGCACCAGGGGAGCCTCTCATCGGCCTTCCACCCCTCGGCCAGGAACTTCTCGACGGCCTCGTCGGAAGCCTTCACGACAGCGGCCTCGGCCTCAGCCTTCGCCTTGGCGGCCTCCTCGCTCCTGCGCCTCTCGGCCTCAAGCGCCTTACGGGACTCCTCGAGCTCCCTTCGGCTCTCTTCGAGCTTGACCAGGGCAACGTCCCTGGCCGCGACGGCCTCATCAGCTTTGGCCTGCAGCGCCTTGGCATCCTCCCGGAGCCGGTCAAGGCAAGCTACCGCCTCGTCGGCCGAGGCAGCCTTCTGCTCCAGCGCTTCCAGGCGGACTATCTCCCAGTACTGCCTCTTATGGCTTTCCATAAGCATGAAGGCACTCTGCATAAGAAAAACAAAGGTCAGGCAAAAAACTCTACATAGACGAAGGGAGACAAGAATATAAGGACGATCACTTACTTGGACGAGGAGATCCATGCCGCCCTCATAAATCTTCGGGTCCTCGAGCTTCTTCAAATGAGCCTGATCTTTGGCCGGCATGGCCTTGGCCAGGACGACGTGGCCGGGGACGAGTTCATTAAACACGCCCCCACCGACGGGGTACTCTATCACTTTCTGATAGGTGGCACCGGCGATCTCCTTGTCGGCCCTCTGCGTCCGTGGTTCCTGGACGAGAGGAAGCGCTGGTGTGGCATCGCCACCAACAGTAAGGTCCACAACGGGACCACCATCGCCCACGCTGGGGACAGTAAGCGTACCGGCCTCACTAGCCGGAGAAGGGGAAGGAGCCCTCTTCGTCTTCTTAGAGACGCTCACGCCGGCCTCGGTCAACTTTTTCTGGCCGTCAGTGGCCGGTCTCTTTTTCTTGGACGGGGCAGGCTTTGGGGCCGCGTCAGCAGTAGCCCCGCTCCCACCAGCAACGGCACGTCGGGCCGCCTCGGCCGCCTTGGCCTTAGCAACGGCCATTATTGAACGCCGGTCCATGACAAAGCCTACAAAGGAAAAACAAACAGATTAGTAAGGCAAAGGACAAAACGTAAAGACAGAAAGCCGAAGAAAAATTACCATCGGCCTCAGCAGGAATGCCCAAATCCGGGCCATCGGCCTCCTCAAAGGTGGTGGTCATCCTCGGCCAGAGTTGGAGGTCATCCTCCTTATCTCCATACAAGTGATATCTGAAGAAGCCGAGGGCCGTCATCTTGTATTCAGTGACGTAATCTTTCACGCTCCTTGGCCCCCCTTCCAGGAAAGCCTCCACCTGAGCGTCCAAAATAGAGCTCTTCGGCGGGTCATGAAGATTGAACCTCCCGGTATGGCCGAGGGAGGGGAACTCGGTGCCACTCTCACCAATGGACACAAACACGAACTTGCTCTTCCACCCATGAATGGACGTAGGCAAATCCGTGAAGCTCCTCTTCCTCGGAAGCTGTTGAAGAGTAGCATAGGCCGCACAGTTCTTGTGGCTTCCTCGGCCGATCTGGTACAAGTTCATGAATAAAGCCGTGGTCGGCCTGTAGCCCAACTCCTCACACCGAAGCAAGAAGCCCACTATCAAGGAATAACTGTTCGGCGTCAGCAAGGCCGGAGGAAGCCCCACCATGTCCAGATACTCAGTGACGAAAGGGTGAAGGGGGAACCTCAACCCCTTAGCAAAACTCATCGGGTATACTCCGAAGTATCCCGGTGGCGGAAGTAGAACATGGTCCGTCGGCCTGGGTGCCCTAACCCGCCCGAACGGCCCCACGTACATCTGGGCGACAAGATAGTCGGCCGCACTGCTCTCCGGCTTGATCAGGAATATGTTGGTGAGGTCCAAGTAGGAGAGGCCCGGCCCATTCTTCGGCCTCCTCACCCTCTTCGGCTTAGCATCGCCCTTCACGGCAGAAACCGGCCTCGGGCACGGAACGGCAGCAGAAGTGGACGCCCCGTCCACCGCTCGGGACGCGCCTACGTCCTCACCCTCTGAAGAGGAGGCGGACTCCTCGTCCTCGCCTCCCTCGTCCATCAGCTCTCCGGATTTGTAGGGGCTCAAACGCTCTATCTCCTCTTCAAACTCCTCGAGCACCTCGTAGTCAAGGGACCTCGTGGAGGGCTGGTCGTCGTAGGGGTAGTAGTCCTCGTTCAAGCTCTTCATTACTACTACTACGGACTTAAGGAGAACTTACGATCTAAAGGTGTTTAAATGCCTAACACCAGATCAACTACTTACGAGCAAAATATGAAAAGTGAGGAAGATCGTGATGAACACTAACCTCAAACAATGAAGAACACGAAGAGCAGGCTTGGGAGTTTCTCTCTCTAGAAAATCGGCCAGCACTTCGACAAATTCAGAATGCAAAAGTGATTTTTCGTCGGAGGGGAAGGGGTATTTATAGACCCCCCCACCAACGGTCACTACACGTGGCACTCTCCCAATGGCCACATCAACGGCCACCACTGGGAGGCCACCACGTCACCAACGGGCCAGGACCAACCCATATCAACGGCCCACCGGCAAATCAGACTCTACGGCCTACACACGCTCAACGGCTTTACAACTGCCAGCAAGCGCCCACAACGTCCCACTTGCTCACCAATATCACAAATGCCAAACAATAAGAGGATGGCAACGGCCAGGAACGTAACGGCCACAGAACAAAGGGGACAAATAGCCCACAGCCTTCGGCTCCTCGTAATAACCGTTGATGATAACTCTCTACAAGCGATCTGCGCACAAGGGTTCTCCCACAGGGTTACCTTGGCCAGAAAATCGCCATGAGAGTTGGATTCAGGGGGACTACGGCGAGACCGCTTCGGCCAGGGACTCAAGCAACTCCTTCACCCCTCACACTCCTCGGCCTGAAGCAGTGGGGGGACTGGGGGACTACACCGGCCTCAACGAAACAAAGGTATAAACAAGGTAACCACAAAACATGGCCACATCATCCACACAACACAACGGAACCTCATCGTCCTCCGCCAAAAAACTAATCTTGACGGGCCCTTCGGCCAAGAACACGAAGGCCAACCAGCAACGCCCAAAAGGAGTGCGCGAGCACCCTCATCGGCCACCAAAAGGAAAGGACGCCATCGTCCTCAAAGCAAGGAACGACCTCACCGGCCCAAACATAAACTTCAACCACCAACGGCCAGGAAAGGGAAAGCGCGCCCTCAACGGCCACCATTGAAAGAAGGACACTCATCGCCTTCAACGGCCACCATTGAAACAACGGCCTCCCCGCCCACAGCGAGGAACAGGTAACGGCCAAAGCACAGAACAGGATCACCAAAGAGGAAACAACGCCAACGCCGCAACGGCTAACGGCCAAAAGCAACAAAGCACAGAAATCTACTCTCCTTCACTTCGTCTACGCCTCAGCTTAGAGAGTGGGGGACTCCTGATGGAGTATATGGGTCTGAGCCCCAGGACCCACATACTCGGAAGAACAGAAAGCACAAGACAATAGAGTGGCGCCCTCGTCGGCCAAGACGCCCACGTCGGCCGAGAAGAAGCCAACTCGGATCATGGTCCTGAGCCCAAGGAACCCGGGTGCCCTCGTCGGCCACGCCCTCGTCGGCCGTGCCTTCGACGGCCACGCCCTCGTCGGCCACGAAGACCTCCCAGAAACGGATTCTATACTTACTCATTTGTACAGCCCATTAGAGGCTTTGTATTCGGCCCAGTAGCGGTCCAGTTGTAAATTGGCCTCCCAAGCCCAAGGCTTGGGAGCCCAACCCTAATTTTCTCTATAAATACTCCCCTTGGGAGTAGTTATAGGGGTTACAAAATCATTCTATTGAAGCATATTGCTGCACTTCTCTCTCTAGCTCTCACTTCTCTCTAGAATCTAAGAGATATACTCTATCAGGAACATTATGAATTTGAACCCAAAATTCAGCTTCATTTAACACAATTTTATGGGGGATGTCATCAGGCTTTACTTCTTTCAACAACAACAAATTGCGTTCAAATTGCCATGGGCCTCCCTCAAGCACACGATTCATATCCACACGATGATAGAAGGTATAGAGATACCTTTTTTCACCAAATTCTTTGATCGAAAGTCCTTTTCCCGGCCTCCAAAGTGAAGCCATGAGCTCTTTGATAACTGGAAATCTGACCTTACGATCTGTCAACAGCACTCCCAACACCGGGAATCCCGGTCTGCTCTCCTCCACCGGTGTCTCCTCCGCATCGATTCCGCCCAGATCCAGATCCAGCTCTTCTTCCTCTGCCCCAATCGCCATCTTCTTATACTTATCCACTACACCTTCCATTCAAACCACTACCTTGTTTTCCTTCTGGATACCCGCTGTTTAACCTATCTACGCAGTAGCTTCCTATCGTAGCACCTACGCACCGCGAAAGCAGAAACGACCTCCTGCGTAAAGCACGGTTGCGTGAAAACCCCTTATTCCACCGAGACCTCCACAAAACAGACACCACAACTTACAAAACGAAGCTCCAGAGAACTAGAATAAAACCGCTCCCCTCAAGGTTGACCAGCGGCGGCCGAAGCTACCTTGGCAGAAGCCTGCGGCGGACAAAACCTAGGCGCTACCGGATGGTAACCCTAGAGAGAGAATGATAACATAATCTTTAACTCCCTAATGTTTCCAACTTAAAAAAGGTCTTATCAATTGAATAATTTTAATCTTCTTAAAAGTAATAAAATGATAAATCTAAAAATGCGTATCTACCAATCATAACTAATATGGAGTACTATATTTCCTTTAAAGGAGAATATTATAATAAATATATTAACATTTAACTACTCTTACAGTTTTTTAACTAATAAATAAATCTATATATTTTAAAAAAAGTAATAAATACGGAGTATATTTAACAATTAACTAACTAATATTTAAAAAATTGAAAAATGGGGGGATGCAAGCCCCCTACTCCAAAGGTAGCTCCGCCCCCCCCCCCCCCCCCCCCCTAACAACAATAAAATTACTAAATTGTTATGCAACTTATAAATAGATACTACCCACTCTTAGTACAAGCTCACTATTATTAGAAATAATGGTCAAAATATTACTTTTAGGGTTTGGGTGGACACAAATATGACTAAATATTTGAGTTAACAAAAACGTGACCCACATAGTTCGTATACTTGTAGCCCATATTCACGCTGCACCTATCTCTTTCATTTAACATTCTACGCAGCCACTAATGAAGAAGACCTAGCGCAGACCTCTTCTCCGCAGCTCTCCTAGCTCCGCCGCCGCCGCCGCCTCGTAACACTTCTTCTTCTTCTTCTCATTTTTTCTTCTAGCGCTTGCAACTGAATCCTGCTAGCTTCTCCGCCGCCTACAACTGAAATTGATAGTATCTTTGTCGTCTTCGATGGACGTGCCTCCTTTGCATCTGTCTTCCTCAATGGAGTGTCGCTGGTACCGGATCTACCATCCTTGATGGACATCGACTCCGATTGGGGGCTATCGGTGCCGGATCCGCCGTCATTGATGTCAGATAGGGCCCTCAACAAAGGACCGACAGGGGGTGGGGCAGGGTGTTGGGGACAGGGAGTAGGGAGCTAGGGAATGGGTGGAGATCTGGTGCGTAGGGTTAGGGGAGGGGAGTGGGGGCTGGGTACGGACTGATGCGTAGAGTTGGGGGACGGGAGGGGACCGGAGTTGCGGCTAGGGGAAGGGGAGGGGGCTAGGACAAGAAAGGGATGGCGGTTGTGGATGGGATAGGGGTGGCGGTGGAAGGCCGTAGTGTTGTTGGCTTTGGGGCGTCGAGAAACTTTCTGGCGGTCACATTGATGAGGATGGCAGCGGCGTCACTGGGAAATCCGTGTCACTGGGCACCAGCGGCGTTATTGTGGCGGCGGCACTTTTATGTGTCATTATGAGTCGGTGTCCTGGCAGCGGTCTCTGGCCGGTGGTGGTCACTGTGTAGCGTATCACTGTATCACTGTGTAGCGTATCACTGTATCAGGTGGTGGAAGTTACTGTGTAGCGTGTCACTGTGGCGTATCACTGTATCAGTGGTTAAAATTAGTAAGTTTTTCCTAATATATGACCTTGTTAATCACATTTCTGTCAAAATTTAAAAGTAGTCACTTTTTTATATATTTGCTCTAATTTAGTATAGGGAACCCTCCTAATTATTACGGTCAATCAAGCTCATGTATATATTTGTTTTTAAGGGAAATTGCCTATATTGATATCATTATAATCATCATCTTTACGTCTAGGGATGGACTCGGTTTGGGCCGGGCCCGGTTTGGGCCTTGAACCGGCTGGGCCTCGGTTCAAGGTATGAGAGGCCCGGAACCGACCCGGGTAACCCCGGGTCCGGGCCGGGCCTCAGTTATATTTTTTTTTGGGCTTTTCCTAGTTAACCCCCAACCCTCCCCTCACCCCCAAACCAACCCTAACCACTTCAAATGGCCCAAAATACCCAGCCCAACCCAAAAACTTAAAAAAAAATCAAAAAAAAAATTGGCTCGGCGGGCCCGAACCGGCCGGGCCGGTTCACCTTTTGAAGGGCTCGAGCCCGAACCGAGATCCCACCGGGCCGGGTGGCCTGAACCGGCCAACGAACCGGTTCACCGGGCCGGTCCGTGCCCGCACAGTAGTGGGTCGGTCCGTGCCCGCACAGTAGCGGGCCGGTCCGATTCCGGGCCGGTTGGCCCGACCCGAGTCCACCCCTATTTACATCACACATAAAAAGCTAAAAATCACAACTAACTCCAACTATCCTACGCTAGCTACGCTTGTTATTTTTTACAATTAGACAAAGAGACGGTCACTCCCGGAAAAATCAACATAAATCGCTATAAATGAAGCTTTATGTTGAACTCTCCCCATCGCACACGATGACCAACTTCAGCCGGCCGACCATTGAAACACACAAAACAACCCCTGCAATCCTCTAGTGTTCCGAGCGAGACCCAACTTCTTATCAGGCCATGGCTCCCACATCGTCAATATCCAAAATGGATCAGCCTCCACAAGAGCTGACATAGATTCAGAGGCCAAAGGACCGGGCAACAAAATTCAAAGCAAACCCTAAAAACCCAACAAAATCAATCATAGTCGACCAAAAAACCCAATCCAGCAATCCCAACATAAACGTCCACTTCAACCTATGCCAACGCCAAGTCGGCAGTGGCCCAGACATCCAATCAACATATTTGCCGACACAAAACCCTTCGCAAGAAGAGAAACCCGTGAGGCACTGGTGCCCCGTATCGTTTATCTATAAATATGTTCAACCTCTCCTATTTGTAATTGCTCTGAATCAAATACATTTTAAATTTGATAACTTTCCATAAAAAAGTGTACATAATTCTTTAAATATGTTGAAGGAGATGTGCCTCATTAGAAACCATGTCAAGGAAAACACTGTGAGATAAAAATTTGATAAAACCTTGTAGAAGATAGCGCACCCCAATACATCGAGACAAGGATCTCGAATGATGCATTCATCATGGTGACTAAATACAAATTGTACTCTTTTTCCCTTGCTAAGGTTTTATCCATTTTTATCTCACAAGGTGTTCTTCGGCAAGGTTTTTAATGAGACAACACTCATTAACCGTATCTAAAGAATTATGCACTCTTTTTCATTCACCTGGTTCCCCCCCACTAGGTTTTACCTAGTAAGGTTTTAACGAGGCAAATTCCTTAGTAGTGTATAGTTAAGGGTGAGTGTTATCTAATTTATAAATATGCACTACCCTATACGATAGTATATCCTAGTCCAAGCATATAATTATTAGGATCAAGCACATGTATATATCTAGCTCTACCTCCCCATTTGTAATTGCTCTAAATCAAATACCTTTTATAAATATTTTTCTTGGATAATTTAATTCACGTTAAACAATCTGAATGAATTTAATCGAATGTCAAACATAGCCTTTTTTTTGGACAAAAAAAGCCTAAATACTCATAGTTTTGTGCTCATAACCTACTTTTTAAAAGGTCAAGATTCGATTTGTTAAAGATAGACTTTTGAATTTTTGAAAAATGACTCATAAAGGTATGTTGTTAAAAAAGTGTGGGCCTGGGTGATTGCCTTATTGATTTGGTCAAATCTTACCGCAAAGTATACCGTACCGTAGGATCGCCGCATTATACACATGATGTGTTTATCCCAATCCAATGTCATTATATATTTAAAAGACTACAACTACTTATTCTTCTTCATCGTTTATTTGTTCATTTCTTCACATAAAATTTACATATAATGACACATAAAATTTACATTTTGTACAATGTGACTTACATATTTGACACACACATTATACATTTTGTATAACATGACTTATATATTTGACATGAGGAGTCACATTTAATTTATATAAAGCCATTTACGCCAAACATTTAACTTTTGTATTACTAAATAACATTACGTTTACAAATTAATCACATGTTTTTAAAACATTAATAATATCATTTACGGTTAATGTACCACATTTACACCAAACACACACTAATTATATGAATTTTTTTTACACATTGTTCATACATATTTACATCTTTTATAATGCCATTAATTTATATAAAAATATAGTATGAGTTGCACAAAGGTATAATATGAGCTTTTTAACAACAAAATACAAATATTGTATTTAATACACAACAAGAATAATATTTAAATGTAATTAGCCACACAGGGCAAAACACAGACATACATGCCCAATACAAATATAATTTAAAAAATCTTTTGTCCATGAGAATTTTTAGCAATGTTTAAAATAGATTTCAGAAGCACAAATTAAGTCTACTTCACACGAGCACACTTTTTGCAAGAGCGCGGGCAGCAAGGACAAGCTCCAACCCAAAATTGATGTCCGGAAGTTGTGATATGGTCCCACATGAACCAAACCTTGGTTAACTCTAGTCGACACCATAGTAAACTCCGTTCAATACCCAATCAACTGTCTGGTTCAAGTGTTTAACTGCACGAGAGCCAAACAATTCGACCCATCCTAGAAGTCCAGCGGTCCTAAAGTTAGGTCACTCTCCAGCCCAAGTGAAACGCAAAGAGAAACATAGCCCAATATACAAAATCTGCCATCAAAGAATTCGGCCCATCCCGTTTATTTCTCTCTCTATACTACATATTGGAGGTCTTGTAAACCCTAATTCCTAATTCAATATTCATCTTCTTCTTCTCCTTTTATTCTCAATATCTCCTAAGTAATACATAGATTGGATTCAATTATCCATCACTAATAATAGTATAATACTAATAATACCAAATATGCATCCGGGTCAAACATAACTTAGAAAATTATATGTAAGTAATACATAGATTGTAATCATATATATATTATTAACTAGTCACATATAGTACTGTGTGTTGCACGAGATATATACAATTTATAAATAAATAAATAATAAAATACGATAAGTGAAGCAATAATAATAAAAAATAACTTTATTAGTAGTAAAAATTATCAAACAAAATCAAATAAATTCATATTGTTAAAAATTCATGTGTGTGTGTTCTCTCATAGATAGTTACGATGCACATTTGTTCTCAGTGTATTTTATTTTTCCAAGAAAGAGTTGAAGAGTATATTTTGGTGTGAGGTACAACTCAAGGGTATATGATTATTTATCCTAGTGTGTGGATGTATATACATTAAATGTTTAAAATCAAATCATAGCAAATTAATAAGAAATATTAATACGGTGTACTTAAATGTACGGTATTCTTTTCCAGCCCACACCCCCTTCTTCGGATTCGTATATCATACAGCCGGTTGTACGGCTGGCACCGTACAACCAATGGCAGTTTTGTAATTTTCATGAAAATCACGGGTTCTCTTAATGAGCATTAATGTAATTTGAATGAGAATCAAGTCTGTTCTTTTTGAATATTAGGAACCTAACAATGAGCACTAGTGATCTTTGTTTCATATCTTCTAATCCAGTTTGTTTTTATTATTTTTTCGTTTATATAAAATTATTAAATGATGTTAATAATCAATTTCAATTAATTTCAAAATGTGAATCTAATGTAGTATGATATGTTTGATATGAGCAACATTTTAAAATGAGCATAAAGCACTACCAAATGAGCATACATAATCTGCAAAATGAGTATAAAAAAAATCAAAAGCTCATTTGTGTATGGGAGCCGAGAGCACCCTGTTAGTGAAGGAAGTCCTGGTCCTGACCTGGATGACGGGGTCACCTCGTCCCTCGTCCAATTCCCTCTCAAGGGCGCTGACCTTGTTCATGAGTGCATTGAGGCCGGGATCGTTGGAAGCACCGGCCGTGGGAATGTTCGCCGACTGCCTGGCCTCCATCTGGGCCAGTCTCCTTTCCAGCACGGACATGACTTCGTCCCGAGGGTCCCTGGCGGCCGCAGCGGCGCCCTGTTGGTTCTGCATGCGCACCTCGTGGGCCGCGTTGATCTGGTGGCGCACGTCGTCCTCGTGCAATTTTCCCTTGCCCTTGTTCAGGTGGGGCTGGTCCGTTGTCCGGGACACAGACCCCAGGCTTTCCCTTGGCGAGCCAGGCCGGCGCTCACCAATCCGTCCCGCCATCCTCTCCGAAACCGGACGACGGCGCGTGTCACCCAGCCTATTGAAGGCCTCGAGGCTTTTCCACGCGCTGGGGTCTGTCCGGGCCGAAGAGGGGAAGCAGGATGGGAGTGGGACGACGCCGTGTCCTGGGCTATCACCCCCTCATCGTTGCCTAGCTTGACGGCCAACGGTTGGGGCTGAGGAGGTGGAGTGATGTTCCCCCCGGTCCTTGGCATGAGTGCGCCGAGGACGGTGGGGTTCTGAGCCAAGCTGGCGATGATGACCGATAGTGCGGCCTGAACCTGCGGGTCAATAGATGGAGAAACCGTGGCCAAAGGTTGGGCTGGGGCGTTGCATGTCTTCTCTGCACGCTTCTTATCCAAGCTGATGCGGGCATCAGGGGCGCCACCGTTGAGCTGGTTGCGCAGGTCCGTCATGAGGTTGATGGCCTCCTGGAAGACGTCCCCTCCTCCGACCTGGTCGGCCGTGGCGTCCTCCTCGCGCTCCCTGGTCTCCTGGTCCTCAGGGATGGCCTTGCTGACGAGGTTGCGGTTTGACTTAGTTCTTCCCATGATCAGTGGTTAGCTGTGCTTGGTAGCGACGAAGGATGCTAACTTGATTGTTCTAGCTCTCAACGAGAGCACCAAATGGTAGAGTATATATCTAGAGAGAAGTGAGAGCTAGAGAGAGAAGTGCAAGTAAATGCTTCAATAAATGATTTTGTGAACCCCTATAACTACTCCCAGAGGTAGTATTTATAGGGAAAATATGGGCTGGGCTCCCAAGCCTTGGGCTTGGGAGGCCCATTTACAACTGGACCGCTATTGGGCCGAATACAATGTGTATAGAAATGATTAAGTGTAAGATCTAGTTTCTGGGGGCCGCTCGTGGCCGATGACGGCATGGCCGACGAGGGCATGGCCGACGAGGTCACCCGGTTCTCCTGGCTCCTGAACCGTATTCTGGGTAGACTGCTTTATGGCCGATGGAGGTCACCTGGCCGACGAGGGTCCCACCAGGTGACCGTGGTACCTTCTGTTCTTCCGAGTATGTGGGCCATGGGGTCCAGACTCATATACTCCATTAGTATGCTTATTGATTTTGAGCGTTATACTCATTTGAGTTTAAAATAAAACTCATTTTTAATGTGTTTAATATTCAGTTATGTATGTTCATTTCTTTTATGCGTATACTCATTTGAATTTAATATAAAACTCATTTTTAACATGCTTAATATTCAGTTGTGTATGTTCATTTCTTTTATGTGTATACTCATTTGAGTTTAATATAAAACTCATTTGAGATCAATAATAATAAGGATTACTTTGTCTTCTGTAGGCTCTCTTTCTCTTCCAAAATTACAATCTGAAAAAGAAAAACTGAATAAGAAAAAGAGAAAAAGGAAAGGAGAGAAAACACAGACAGATGGAGGAGAAGTAATTGCGCAGAGGGATCTGCTACATCTGTGCTAGAGGAGAAGGGGATGAGCGGTGAGAAGCGGCGACGAGCAACAAGCTGGAAGAGAAAGAAAAAGTAGTGAGCGTAGGCGACAATCAACCAGGGCAGATCGAAGAACCCAGCGAGATCGGAGATGATGAGAAGCTTGGTGCGAAGTTGGATCTTCTTCTTCTGGTGCGAAGCAAAGAAACACAGAGCTAAAAAGACCGACTGTACCGTGCGCACGGTACAGCCGGCTGTACGATGTATTTTACCACCTTCTTCTCTGTGCATTCTTCCCATCAGACCTTTTCCCCCTTTCGTCTTCCACCCCAATTTCCTTATACATCTGCTTCCTCTTCCTCTCTGGATTGAATCAACATTTTCTTATCAGGGTGTTGGAACGTTGGAATAGGGGACCAAAGGAAGAAGAAAGAGGGAGCTGAGGTTGTTTGCTTGTCGGGAAGAAGAAAGTAGAATGGACAAATTAAAGAAAGGAAAAGAAAATGTCAAAACACAAAAATATGCCACCTACACCGCCACGTCACTAAGGTGACCGGCTAAGAGCATCTCCAATGTTATAGTGTGCAGGGTGCACATGTGGCATGAAAAATAACCACATAAATATTAGCAAATAAATTATCTCTCCATATTTCAATGATTTTATACAATTATGGTAAGTTTTTCCTTGCAATGTCAACTGCAATGTCAACATCTAGACGTTCTCCTTGACATTGTGGAGAAAAACTTACCAAAACTGAATAAAACCATTCAAATAAAGAGATAAAGAATTTATTTACTAATATTTATGTGACTATCTATCATGTCACATGTGCACCGTGCACATTGTAGCATTGAAGATGCTCTAACCGAGAATCTATCGGCCAAATTAGCAATTTGATTTTTTTTTGGATAGTTCACGTACTTAATTGAGAGTTTCTTTAGTTCGAGGGATTAATTGAATTTTTTGGTATACTTTGAGGGCTGATTTTGAAAGTTATCTCTAAAATAAGTAGAGTTTGAAACTCCAATTTACCCAGTGCATCTGCGTTATTCCACCGGTATCCACTATTATAAGAGCCTTTTTTGGGACCCCGTTTTTAAGCTTATCATGCTTATCAACCAATTCTTTCATCAAACACGTAAATTTTGATTTCGCATGCTGAGTTGTGTAATAATAAGAAAAAGTAAGGTTACAATTACTTTTCTGACTTTATTGGCTGAAGTTACACTAGAAAATCATTGTAGCTATTAATTCATGTAATTTTTACTTTATTTTATGAATAAAGTTCCGAATCAAATTCACACTTTCCTTTTTGGGTAGGTCCAAAATAAACTTCACACTTCTTCTCCCTTCCTTATTTGGCAAATTAACTACATCAAAACAGTGCAAAACAGTGCCAAACAGTGCAGTATATATTTGTATGAAGTCAAACACTGAATTTGTTTTGGGACCGGAGGGAGTATATATTTTATTTTTCATAAATCAGCAGAATCAGTCAATCCAACCCTTCGACTGAACTTCTTTAATTTCAGAAAAATCAACCAATTCAGCAGATTTCAGTGTTATCAAGCGGGCTTTAAATTAAGTTTAAATGTTTTGTTACACTTTGACTTCACATGTAATAAGGAAATAATTTTACTGAGGGGTAAGTTTTACCGTAAAGTACACTGTATTAACACTGTTTGACACCGTTTTGCACTGTTTTGATATAGATCTATTTACCAAATAAGGAGGAGTGACTTTATTTTGGGACATCCAAAAAAGAAAAGTGTGAATTTAAGTTAGGGATTGAGGGAGTATAGTACACTTTGGTGTAAGATCCTTCTTATTTTTCTACAAAGTATTATTTTTCATCCCTTAATTTTTGTTGATTTTCTTTTGTAATTCATCACGGATGATAACAACCTCTATTTGGCAACAAAACAATCCAACCAATAGGTTTCCATTGATTCTAAATCATGTCATTCAAAAAGTATTTATTTTTTTAGAAGGTTTTCTTTTCTAATACATATTCTAAATATATGAATCATTAGTTTTACATTGTTTTTTTATGATACATTGTTAAGCCTCATGAAATTATAAAATGATAAAAGTTTCTAGTAGTATTATGTGTTGGGATCCCTCCTTAATTGGAGAGATTCTAGAAATTTCTAAAGCTTTCTAAAGAAGTATAGAATTTTCTAGAACGTTGCGGAGAATCCTAGAGAAGTCTAGAACTCTCTAGAAGCTTGCAGAATAGTGTGGAATCCTCTAGAATATTCCGGAGATGTGTGGAATCTTCCAGAATCTTATGGAAGAGTATGGAAGTATATGGAAGTGAACAAGATAGGAGTGTCACGCAACACAAAAAATGAAGACAGAAATGGACCTCCGGCAGTCACACCCACGCCGGAATCTTCATCACCCACTCAATGAAAACCCCTTTTACACTCACTGGGATTCCCCTCGATACGTAGATGAATTATGCTTCAGGGACTCTCCACCGGCCAAATACCGTCTCCCAAAGTGGAATCAGCGTCCCCAAATCAGGAAATATCATGACCGAAGACCCCAAAGAACCAGAACATATGCGTCTGGACCTGGGGACGGTGACTATTCTCGCTCTCAACAAGCGTACGCATATCCAGAGTCCTGGTACCCAGCACCGCCTCTGAGGGAACGACCGCAACGCTGTCAGATCTTCCCCGGACGCCGTCTGCTACATCAACCGGAACACGCCAAGCATCCATAACACTCTTGGCGCACAATTCACCGGAAGCGAAGGCCGTTGAACCCTCATCTTAGCCAGCGCACCTCAATCCATCAAAGGCCCTGTCCAGAAATCAAATGGTCAGTAAGAAATTCAAATCCATTTCTCTTATTACATATGGAAGACGACCCTTCATTCTCCCTCCTAAACTCACACGCACCTGACCATGATAAGAAACCCCCCCTCGATTTCAATTGTCGAATCCTTAGATCGGAAAGGGATGGCCAGTATCGCAGGTCTGAGAATCGAACACACCGTGGCATCCCAACCTCTATTGAGGTCGGTGATATTGAAAGCTCACCACCTTTCTGTCCGCTACCTTCCCCACTTTCGCCAGAAAGTAAGATGGGACGAATTTCTACTACCTCTATGCCTCACAGGTTGGACGTTATCCGCAGGGATCTAGAGTCCACCCTGGTAAGACTACCATCGGGGCGGAAAACTCTGGCTCTGAACCATCTTCGTCGACGCTCTCACCTGCACCGGGAGTCGTAGCCGGTAGTCGAGCAGCGAATAGGGCTCCAATGGTAGGGTCTCTGGTGATAGCTGCCAGCTACGGACACCAACCTCCGAGTCAACTCCAGACTAATATTTCCAAATCCTGCGCATGGGCTGGTAACAGCTGCAGAAAAAGAGCCAGAGCTGGGAGGCTTTTCTGGTAACCAACGATAGGCTGCCCTCCACCCTTCCACACGATCCGGCAGGGATTGGGATCCTCTGCCGATCCGGCAGACTTACTTCCGTGTGGCAAAGTTCCCTCCGAGGCCCCAGATGTCCCCCTAATCTCAGGCGCAGGAATCACCCCTAATGCTGATAATGTCATTTTAATTAATGATACAACCACACCGACTGATATTTTCCGGTCAAATTCAGTGCCCATTTCAAAGGTGTCTGATAAATTCCACTTCTATGGAGAAGAAGGATTTGACACGATCAAAATCAAATCTACATTGTTTAAGTTTGGAATCAGAAAAAAAGAAATTGCAATTTTTGAGATCAAGAAATCTCTGATGCACAATATTAGTTTCAATCTAGACTTGGCTCCTGAAATCATCGGCTATATTACTCAGCTCACAGAAATGGATCTTCTCTATCAGCAGCTAAGGACATTTGGGCCTATTTCGGTCGCTTCAATTTGCAATGCAGGCAATTTTTTAAAAATAGCTAAGGAAAAGGGGAGCTCTATCCTTATTCCCATGGGGCGGAATAAATCAAGCCTGATTGAATTTTTAAATATTTTCTCTAACTTTGTGAGATTTCATGATTTAGCACTGGAGGACCCCTCTTTTTTGACAGGAACAATGAACACACAGAGAACTTCACATCCATCTCCAAAGCATTCTTTGACTTGGATATTTTGACAACTTAGCCATCAAACCGCACATCACATCTGGAAACGAGGACCCCTCTTTTTTGACAGGAACAACGAACACACGGAGAACTTCACATCTATCTTCAAAGCATGCTTTGACTTGGATATTTTGACAACTTGTGCCATCAAACCGCACATCACATCTGGAAACGAGGACCCTGTGGCTCTCCCAGCCCATAACAACCCTCACGAAATGAACATGGATGACTCCGCCTCATACATGGAGTATCC
Source organism: Cuscuta europaea (assembly GCA_945859875.1). Taxonomy (NCBI): domain Eukaryota; kingdom Viridiplantae; phylum Streptophyta; class Magnoliopsida; order Solanales; family Convolvulaceae; genus Cuscuta; species Cuscuta europaea. Next base: position 5,580,783 of record CAMAPE010000002.1, read on the forward strand.
TTCACAACCTAGGGAATCAGATATCCCAAATGATGACTCTGAAACCCCTTCAAGATCAATGCCATCAGAACAAGAATTACTGGATCGGCTGAATGAGACCACAAGTGCTACAGTTTGGAAGAGGAGATACACTCGCAGTAGAGCTAAAGCTGCGCACACACTGCACTAATTTGTTTGGTTCTTTTGTGTCGCATCTGTTTTCTTTTCTTTCTTTTTCTTTTGTTTCCTTTCCTTCTCGTGCATTGTTTTGACTTTCCTCACATTGTACTTTCATTCTCAATTTTCATAAAAGTTTTTTTTTTAAAAAATGGAAGCATATGTAAGGGAATGAAGAGATGTAGAGATTCCTTAGAGTTCTCTAGAAAATGTAGGCATTTGTAGAGCATTCTAGAGAACTACTCTCCACTATTCATTATGGAGGTGGGGTAGTATAAATAGGAGTAGGAGCCTCCATTTCCTAACAATCATAGCAAGAGTGAATCCACTTCTTAGAGTGAGAAAGTTAGAGAGCATCTTTGAGAGAGAAAATAGATAGCTTGAGAATATATCATCCTCAAGCTTGAGTGAGCCACCATTGAGTGAGACAATTTTGTAACATTCTAGTAAATCCTACTATTCTTTTTTGGGGGGGGGGGGGGGGGGGGGGGGGGGATGTTAATATGTATAGTCCAAAAAATAGTTCTGTACATCGTGTGGGACAAAAATGTAGACTATCCCAAGTAGGGATGCCCTATCACCACCAAAAAGAGCAACATCCAAAGCTCTATGAAGCCCATAGCAAAAACCTAGGTGACGAGAGTATCAAAAAATAATCATGTGATGAGGATACATGGAATTAGGGATGGATTCGGTTCGGGCCACCCGGCCCGTGACCCGGCCCGGCCCGGTACTGTGTGGGCCCGGGACCGGCCCGGTCGGGCGGTCCGGGACCGGGTATGGGCCCGAACCGGTGGGAAGGGGCGGGGCGGGCTCGGTTCAGCATTTTTGTGACCCGGCCCGGCCGGGTCGGGCCCGGGTCCGGTTCAATTTTTTAATTTTTTTTTTTTGGTTTGGGCTCCTACTAGCCGTTGGGGGTGGGGCTGGGGACAACCCAAACGGCTATATAGCCGTTGGGTGGGGTAAAGGGGGGGTCCGGGGGGGTTGGGTGGTGGGGGGGTGGTGGGGGGGGGGGGGGTAAAAAAACCTATAAATACTCCTAATCTTAAATATTTTTTCATCTCTTCTCCAATTCTTCCTAAATCCTATTCTTAACTCTCTACTCTCTAATTCTCTTATTCTCCATTCTCCAATATATTATATTTATTATTTATAGTTTATATTAAGAGAGATTTCCCTAAATGGGAGTAAAACAACGGGAAAATGCAAAACTAGGACTTGTTTGATAGAAAGAGGTGAGAGATATGTGGCTTTTCCAAAAGATTTGTCTATTCGTTGGAATAGTACCTATAAGTTAATTGGAGTTCTTGTTAGATATAAACAACATTTTCCTGCTTTTATGAAACAATATGATAACTATATTATAAACTCGGCTGAGATCGACACCTGTGAAAAAATTTGTAATGCTTTGATATATTTTAATAATGCAACTGAAACTTTTAGTCATGTTTATAAACCTACCTCAAACCAATTTATTCGTGAAGCTGTTAATCTCGCCGGTGCTTTTTCAAATTTTGAGAATGCTGATTATGTGAGTTATTTTGCTGGTTTTATGAAGGAAAAGTTTTTAAAATATTATTCACATATTCCGCATATTTATGGTATTGCATTTGTTCTCGATCCTCGTTTTAGACTTGGTTCTTTAGAAGAATGTTTGAATTATTATTATGCTGCTTTTTTTGGTCCATTGCCAATGTATGAGGACAACCCAATTGATCCGAAAAAAGAATACAACGAGGTTAATGATATATTTTATGCATTATTCAATGAGTTTCATGCACAATATGGCAATGCGCCCCCTCCCCCGACACAAACATCATCTAAAGGAAAATCAATTTTCAAATCTACGTTTGCCAATCTTATTAAAAAAACAAAATCAACTCCCGCTACACAACAAAGCTAACCATGATTTTGACGTACTAAACTGGTGGAAGGGAAAAGAAAGAATGTTCCTGGTTTTAGCAAAGATGGCTAAGCACGTGCTATCAATGCCGGTTTCAACGGTTGCCGTGGAACAAGAATTTAGTTCGGCCGGCAATGTTCTAACACAAACCAGAACGAGGTTGAGCGCTGAATCTCTTGAGATGCTTATATGCTACCACGATTGGTTGAAAGCAGCACGTAGAGCTCAAGAAATTGACATCACTCCATCCCAACACTTTATGGATGAATCTACGGAGGGTGGCTCTACTTATGCCGCAGATTCCGATTAAAAACAATTATAGTTCCTATTTAATTTTCAAATGTAGTTCCTATTTCATTTCAAATAAATGCACTTGAAGTTTGTTTTTTAATACTTGTATAAAACTATAAAGTATAAAATATAAATTAAAAAAAAAAAATTTAACCGGCTCGGCCCGGCCCGGCGGGTGGCCCGACCCGTGACCCGGGCGGGTGGCCCGGCCCGAACCGGACCCGTCCAACCCTTGGGCCGGTCCCAGGCCCAGGCCCACTATTCTAGAACCGGTGGCCCGACCGGGCCTAGGCCCGGCCCGGGCCCGACCCGGCCCGAATCCATCCCTACATGGAATATAACACTTTATACACCATAAACTTAATGTGACCGATCATATCTTCCACATTGCATGTAGCTCCATCAAAACGTAATGAGTTCCATATCCTCCATATCCAATATATCGGAAGAACCTCCATATTGGAGAATTTAAACCGTGTGCTCCCATTACTACCTTAATTCCTAAGTACCTATCTTAACTTCACGAAGCGGGAAAAGTTCGGAGTTTTTCCCAACAGTGGTATCAGAGCTAGGTTCATATGAGGTCGTCACTAGCTCGTGCAGTTCAAGATGGAGGATAACATCGCTCATAATTGAGACATGTTCAAGCTCACCGCCAATAACTACTCATAATAGAAACCGATGATGGAGGATCATCTATACTGCAAGGATTTGCATGAGCCCATCATCTACAAAGAGAATGTAGAATGCAAAAGTGATGCTCAGTGGGAGCTACTGAATCAGAAGGCCGTTGCTATGATCCGTAAGTACATCGACAAATCTCTCTTCGAGCATGTTTCTACTTACACAAATGCTTATGAATTATGGACAAAGCTTGAATCCATGATTCAAAAGAAAACACCTCGTAATAAGGCCAATTTAGTTCGACGGTCGGTAAAGTTGGAGTATAAGGATGATCATAGTATGATTGAACTCTTGAAAAATTTCAAGGGGATCGTAAATCAATTAACCAAAATTGAGATGAAGATTGATGACAAGTTACAAGCCCTTGTACTCCTTAGTTCCTTGTCGAAAATTTGGGACACACTCGTGGTTACGCTTAGTAACTCAGCTCCGGAAGGAAAGCTAACCATGGACACCTTCAGTGATAGTCTTCTTGGTGAAGAAGCAAGGAGAATGGAACGAGGTGAGTCTATCTATCCCGAGACTAATGTTATTGAGAACCGGGGTAGGAATGAAACTCGTGGACGGAGTAAGAGCCGAGATCCGCAACAATCTTGAGGTAGGTCAAAATCGCGCTCGAAGATCACATGTTACTACTGTAGAAGAATGGGCCATAGAAAAATGGACTGTCGGTCCTTCAAGAGAGACCAGAAGACCGGTAATGTCAAACTAGACCAAATCAACCCAATGAAGAAGCAAGAAGATAAGAGTACCACTGCCGTAGTCTCAAAAGAAGACCTGTTATATCTCGTTGGAGAAGGTAATATCCTAAACATTGCTTATGACGATAGTTCTTGGATCATCGATTCTGGTGCTTCCTTCCATGTCACTCCCAATGAAAGTTTCTTCTCATCCTACCAAAGTGGTGACTTTGGTACGGTTCAAATGGGAAACCAAGATAGAAGCAAGATCGTTGGGATAGGAGACATCGTCCTGACATCTAGCACCGGATGGAAGCTAGTTCTCAAAGATATGAGGCATGTCCCGACCATGCGCCTCAATCTTATCTCCGCTGGAAAGTTAGATGATGCTGGTCTGATGAACTACTTTGGTGAAGGAAAATGGAAGCTCACCAAAGGAAGTCTGGTCATGGCTCTAGGGAAGAAGGAAGGATCGTTGCATGAGATGCAAGCTAAGCTATGTAAAGGAGACATATATATAACCACTGATGACATGGGGGTATGGCATAAACGACTTGGCTACATCAGCGAAAAGGGTCTCCACATACTTGCTCGGAAGCAACTCCTCCCGGAAGTGAAAGGTAAGTCACTTAATCCTTGTGCACACTGTTTAGCGGGAAAACAACACAACGTTGCTTTCCAAAGATCTTCTCTGCCTATTAGGAGAAAAAATATTCTCGACCTTGTACACATCGATGTGTGCTCAATGTCTGAGAGATCTATTGGTAGTGCACTGTACTTTGTGACCTTCATTGATGATCATTCAAAGAAGATATGGTTGCACCTGCTAAAATCAAAGGATCAAGTACTTGACGCCTTCAAGGAATTCCACGCTCTAGTAGAACATGAGACTAGATGAAATATCAAGTGTGTGACACTCCGAAAAATAAATAATTTTATTAGTCAGATAAAATGTTACGAAAGTGATTTTTTTAATAATCAATTGAATCAGATAAAATTTAACATTGGTGACATTTTTAGTCAGATAAAAATGTTACAATAATAAAAATGACATTTTTGTATTAATTATGTTGACCAGATAGGACCTTGACTTAAATAAAAAAAGTGACATTTTTGTCACAAGTGATAAATATCCGTATGGTATAAAAAATAAAAGTGACACTTTACCAATTTTAATTCAAAGATATTAGTTGATAATATTTGTATATAAATAACAAAGTTGACTTTTTAAACCTAACAATAATGATATGTACATTATTATATATACTCGCTCCGTACAACATAAAACTAGATACGATTGGAAATATAATTAATTTATCTCTACATAAGCTAATGGGACCTTCCTATTAGGTGAATGCCATGTGACACACATGACATACCTCATGCATATGCATGCACCACATGTCATTGTTAATGTAACACTTGAGATTTAATTTAAATGGATTGATAGTACTACTCATACCAACAAGATGCATCTCCTTCTAAGGGAGCTCATTAGTCAAGAACTCTAAAGTTAAGCGTGCTTCCACGGGAGTAGTCTTGAGATGGGTGACCCCCTGAGAAGTTTCTTAGGGCGCGCACGAGTGAGAATAAAGTGCACGGTAAAGGCTCGTGGTGGTTTGTGGGGACAGTACTATAGAAGTCTTCTCCTCCGGCCGGTTCGGAGGAATGCCCTGTCCGGCCACCTCAATTCAAGGTGGTTCCGGGAGTATTTTTGGCTGAAACTTTTTGTGTATGTTCCTCATCAAATCTAGTTCATCCATACGAAATTTGAGCAAAACATTCAATCGGGAATGTTGTCAAATGATTTTTGCATTATAACTGGTCCGGAATATACATATAAAACGCATTTTTCATGAAAAAATCATTTGACAACCTTCTAGATTGAAGTTGTTGCTCAAATTTGGTATGGATGAACTAGATTTGATGAGGAACATACACAAAAAATTTCAGCCAAAAATACCCCCCCGGAACCACCTCAAATTGAGGTGGCCGGAAGGCCCTTCCTCCGAACTGGAGGGAGGTGAATATTTGTGATATATATATATATATATATATATATATATATATATATATATATATATATATATATATATATATATATATATAGAGAGAGAGAGAGAGAGAGAGAGAGAGAGTCATTCTCTTGTCTAGCACTTTTATGTCCGAACGCCGTCCGAACACCGCTGTTTGGGGCGGTTTCCGGCGGAATTTTTTGATGAATTTTTTTGAACATGTTCCTCATTAAGTCTAGTTTATCCATACCAAATTCCAGCTCAAAATTCGATCAGGAAGACAGTCAAATAATTCGTTGAAGTTAACTGCGAAAAATTATACATAGAAAAATGCAGTTAACTTTGACAATATCCTTTTCAAAATTGATCAAAGATTGGCTGGATGGAAGAATAAGTTTCTAACACCTGGGGGTCGGATTACCTAGATCAATATGTGATTACTGTCCTTCCTCTTTAACACACGGTCAATGCTATAATCCCGAAAATCATTTTGAAGAAAATTGAGCAAAAATGTTCTAGATTTTTCTGGTACAATTCTGATTTTGAAAAAAGGCAAATCTGGAGAAAATGGAATAAAATGACTTATCCTACCAAGGAAAATGGGTTGGATTTTAAAGACCTTTTCACCATCCAAAACTGTTTCTACTTAAAATGTTGGTGGAAAATTACAAATCAAACGGGTCTTTGGAGTTTATGGTTCTCTAATCTTAAAAATCCATCCAGTTCCTATATGTGGAAAGGTCTTCAATCGGTAAAGCATACTTTTGACAGTCTTACTACCTTAGTGGTCTATAACGGTCAAAGCTCTTTTTGGAATTCTAACTAGACTGAATTTGGCAGATTAACTGAGTACTTGTAGTCTTATTACATTATTAACACTGTTACGCATATGGTTCACCATTTCTCAAAGCATAGTGATACCGTTGTTTGGACACCTTGTGACACCATCCCTAAGTAATTGTACCTTATCAAATTATGTATCGAACCTTGAGAAATAATTAAAAGCATCTTTACGTAATTGTAAATTTTTATCATTTCTTTTTCGTGAATAGTAAAATTCACGTGGGGCCCACACCGGAGGTTGGCCGCCAGATATTATCGGGACCACATATTATATTAATCTTGGACTAGATAATATTTATATGGTGGTGGATATCCTTATTGGGCCATGACAATGGCGCAGGGTTGACCGGTTGGTCAAACGGGGCCAAATTATCGGTATCGACAAATTTATCAGATAACAGCCCGAAAAGGGATTCCGGAGAGTTCTAAATTAAAGTTGAGGAATGCATATTCATTCTAAGGTCCAATAAGGATTGGGAACAACTGTTATATTTTATTTGACCCGATAAAATAAATTATAATTGAAACAGTTCGGAAAATACAACTTTCGGGACCGATTGTACATTCCGGGACACAAAGGGTTGACCTCCCACATAAGTGGGGGCCAACCCACGTTTTTAGGTCTGCAAATTGAGAGGAGAGCCGCATCATGGAGCTGGGAATTGGCTAGGAAAGTGATTGGGAGACCAATCAATATGAGGATGGGACCTTGGCCACATGATTTGGTGAGAAATGTCAAAATGGCATTCTCAATCACCCCCACACCCCATATGCTCGGCTCAATCATCCAAGGAAGGGAGAGAAACTCTGAAACTACTCCATTTCCTCATCCATTTACGCACTTGATCTAAGGAGGAAGAAGGAGGGGAAAAGAGAATAGAAAAGTTGGCTTTGGAAAGGAAAACTTGAGGTGCTCAAGGTAATGACTCCATTAACCCCATTTCGTTTTCTTTAATCATCTTATATGATTATTCAATCATATTTCACACCCTAGGATTGTTCTACACGTTTGGAAGTGTAGAATGAGGGGTTGGAAGGTGGTTCTAAGCCCAAGAATGGACTTAGAAGCCAAAGTGACCAGTTCGCCGGAAAATAACCTTTTGGAGGTTATTTGTATTACTATGGGTTTTATGATGATAAAACCTTGTTAGTAACTTGTCTAAGGTATTCAAGGAACTTTCACGGAGTTGAAAGGGTCGCCGGAGTTGTCGTCGGAGTTCGTTGAAGTTCGCCGGAGTTTCACCGGAGCTAAATCGAGAAGGCTAGAACTTCATAAGCTTCATTAAGGTGAGAAGACGGCTTTATGCTTTATAACTTTTGCGTGAGGCATGAGATTACATAAAGTAATCAAAAACACGTTTTATGGAATGATTAAGAATAATCAAGTGTTTGCTTATGCCATGATTTTACATAAAACATAGTTGAAAAGCATGTTATGTAGGTTTGGTGATTAAAAATGTGATAACTTAGATCCAGAATGATTTTTTGTGTGGTGTTCCTGGGATCCAAAATGGTATTTTTGGATCAATGACGTCAAGAAGTATAAGTGTATAAAATTTCACGTTAATCGGACTTCGTTTGGGCGGTCAAACGAGCGTTGACCGCCAAGACGAAGGTGATACCCGACCGGGTATGGGTAAATACCCGACCGGGTTTTGATTAAAAATGGCTCCAGAAGCCACTGCCACACTAGACCCGACCGGGTATGGGTATAGGCCCGACCGGGTCTCAAGTAAAGTTGGCTCCAGGGGCTACTGCCTCACCCTACCCGACCGGGTAAGGTTGGATACCCGACCGGGTATTGGTTTATACTCAAAACGGGCAAGTTTTGAGTAGGTTAACGTGGGCCGTTCAGGTGGGACCCGCCCACGTTGGATCCTAAGGATTGTTATATGACTATAGGGCTAGGCATTGTCCATAGTTAAAGGAATGAAAGGTTAGCCATATCCAGGTTAGGATTTGGTAGAGGATAGACTGGGGATTGAGTGCCCTTGGACGGTAAATGATCCAGAATACTCCAGGTGGGGTCGAGTACCCTTGGACGGTAAATGATCCAGAATACTCCAGGTGGGGTCGAGTACCCTTGGACGGTAAATGATCCAGAATACTCCAGGTGGGGTCGAGTACCCTTGGACGGTAAATGATCCAGAATACTCCAGGTGGGGTCGAGTACCCTTGAACGGTAAATGATCCAGAATACTCCAGGTGGGGCCGAGTACCCTTGGACGGTAAATGATCTTAAATACTTCAGGTTGGGTTGAGTTCCTTGGACAGTAAATGATCCTAAAACATTCGGTAGTATGAATCGAAGGTAGACTATAGCTTGTGAGCTAGGCAACCGGGAAAGGAGTGAGAAAAGTCAGGTAAGAACTTTGTCTCTAAAAGACTCTTTAAGGTAAATGACCTACGGGTTGAGTATTTTACGAGTATATATACAGTATGTATCATCGGGTGGATGAGAGACATCTATATATATGCATCACCCTATTTTTGGGTCTTGTGTCTGAAACATTAGTTATTCTTCATATAGCCTGCTTGTCACTAGTACTTCTATGGAGTACTGACCCCTCGGGGGGCCCTCACATTTTTCAGGTTGAGGCTAGAGTCCTACTACCTGCACCTTTGCCTAGGGTGATCATTCGAGGAGGAAGACGTGGTTCGTGCTTCCATTCGTATTTTTGAAATTTATAAACTGCTCATGGATTTTTGAACAATGTTTTCATTAAAACAGTTGGGGGCCTGCGTGCCCGTGTTTGCCACGTGTGGCTAAGTATCAAACATATTATTATTTCCGCATTTGTTTGATTATGATATTGATGTTGATTGTATGTGTTTACTAATCGGTTTGGCAATAGAATCAATCGGACGCCTTGTACAATTCAATAGGGATGAACTGTTGTTGTTCTTATCGGGTTGTATGGCGGTTGTCTACGTGGCTCGGATGCGGTCCGGAACGTGACACACCTACTCCCGATGGCTCCTACTCTTTTAAGAGTGCCTATGAGGAAACCAGAACTAAAAGACCCACTGATATCCTTACGAGTCATATATGGAATAGGAATATCCCAGCCAAAATCTCTTTCTTCATGTGGAAGGTTATAAATAACTTGCAACCTTTTCAAGAACAGTTACTACGTTTTGGAAAGCATGGCCTTTTTAAATGTCCTTTTTGTAACAACTTTGATACTCAGAATCATTGCTATATCTCATGCGAGTTTAGCTCTAATCTCTGGTCCTTTTTAATCTCTGGTTTGAGATATAACTCATTCGCTTGGTTTAGCATTTTGAAATATAACGTTTTCTATTAATTTTTATGGCCAAACAGCTAAATTACCAAACATCTTTTGACAACACGCCAACTTAGTCTGCTAGTCAAACTCGCCATCGTCTTTTTGTTTGGAACTAATTAAATATTTTCATAATAATGACAATAGAATTTTGTTAACCAATAATACAGTAACATGTGAGCAGTTTGTAACTTCGTTTTACTAAACAAAACAATATACTTAAATATTTAATGGAAATTGGATCTCTTACATGTGTCACAGCTATTGTGTAAATGTACATTTCCCATAACGCACATTTACAACTCGAATTTTACTATAAATTTGATATATCATTGATTTATTACTGAATTTTTATAATTATTTTTTAATTTATATATGTAATATTGTTGTCATTTTAGAAATCATAAAGCGTTATGATTTTTTATATATGTTTTGTAAAAAAGGAAAACTGTCAAATAGGTCCTTGAACTTTCATAAAAAGGTCAATTAAGTCCTTCTATAGGAGGTTCTGTCCGGCCGTCGTGATTTTGGGCGGTTCCCTTTTTGATGAAATTTTATGAGCATCTTATTCATCAGATCTAGTTTACTCATACCAAATGTCAGCTAAAAATTCAACCGGAAACACATTCAAATTAATTCGTGAAGATAACTGCGCATTTTTGCGTTCTCGAATTAATTTGAATACGTTCCCAATTGATTTTTTAGCTTAAATTTGGAATGAGTAAACTAGACTTGATGAATAAGATGCTCAAAAAAATTCATCAAAAAATTCCACCGGGAACCGCCTCGAATCGCGATGGCCGGACAGAGTCTCCTATAGAAAGACTTAATTGACTTTTTTATGAAAGTTCGAGAACCTTCTTTATGAAAATTAAAGTACAAAAAGTTTATAGCACTTAAAAAAGAGAATATTTTCACCCCGTTTCTCAAAATGAGTTGACTTGTTTAAAATGAATAACAATGATACACCAAGCGAACTTGGAATATTAAATTATTTAGTACTCGTAGTAGTGAAAACCGATTTTTTATTAATCAATAAGAGACTGACACACCATTCATTTATAGTTCAGTTTTATTATATAAAAAATTATTTATTTCTATATATGCAATATTGGTGTCATATAAAAGATTATCAAAATTTATGAATTTTGAAACATTTCTTATAAAATTTGGAGTACCAAAAAAGTCATAGCACTTTAAAAAAGATGTTTTTATCCTCCCCTTTTCGAAATAAGTTAGCGTGATTAAAATGAATAACAATGATGCATCGGGGGATGAAAGTGAAAACCTACACCGATCTCAATCTCCAAATATTTTGAGCTTGTTGGCCATATCAGATATTTTCGTGATATGCTCCATCATATTTACTTGTTAACATTTTGAGAATGTGGGTACTATATAACATATGCTTTAGAGACACCCTTAAAATGACTTCCACATATGTTAGGTAGGCTTTCACATTTTCAGAGTCAGAAATGGCTCCACGAATAGCAATGGATAAGGAACTCTTGAATTTATAAAATATTCAGAAATTACATTAATAGCCTTGTAAAGTTGCAGAATGCTCAAATTTTATAAAAGTTGGATATAATTTGTATAAAGTAAAAGATTAAAAACGATTTATGTTAATGTTCATCTATTTTTTATTTTATTAATTAAATACATTTTAAATACGGAGTACAATTTTTCCATAATTTAGCAGAATTAGCAAATTCAGCCAAGTCAGTCAGAATTTCATAATTTCAGCAATTTTAGTCGATTCTGCCAATTACAATGTTACCTAACGAGGTCTTAATAAGTACCACTTGACTTGACTTCAATGAATGCCACTTATGAGAGTGTTGCATTTGGTGTTTTAGGGGTCGACAAATCGATTCTGTTTGAGTGAACTGAGTTGTACCAAATTGAATCACAACCAAATCATATGCAATTCAGTTTGAGTTTGGTAGTATGTTTTTCAAATTGAAGTAAACCAAACTAAAACAAATCGAAACCGTGGAAAATTGAATAAGGTCGAGCCGAACACATATACTCGATAAATTCTTAATATATTTTTAAAAAACAAATCCAAAATGAAACGAACAGAATAAATCCGAACTGAATCGAAACATAGTATGATTTCTGTTTGGTAATCATTCTTCCAATCCGATTCAAACCGAATCAAACCGATATTAAAACCGATAAAAACTTAATTGAAACCGTTGTGCCTAGCCTAGTATTTTTATATATAAATTTGTTACTCAATGAGTTTTATTTTATATGAGACTTGTTTCTTTGTAGACTACAAAAAATATATATTTTAAATTGAAAAAACATTTTTTTACCTTTTCTATTTTATTCTTTTAAATGAGGTATTTCGTGTACCTAATTACAAATTTGAATAAATTTATGAAATTGTAATTGGGTTTAAGTAATTATGGACGTTGATAATGGACATCTTAATTTGTTTAAATTTTAAGTGTATTTACCAATTACCCTAGTGATCACACACATTTGGTATGACAGTATATATGGTCAATGTAACACATATCTTTGTTATAATTCAAGTAAATTTGACGTCGGTCGCAAATTTTTCATTGGAAAAAGTCAATTTTCTTGTAGTGGATTGAGTTGTATGTTGGTCTTAATTATATTATTATAAAATTAATGTACTAAGATATTGTAGTTTAATTTCATAAAGAGTTATTGTAGCTCAATTTCGGTAAAAAAAGTTATTGTAACTCAATCATTTGAGTCCCATGTATGTCCCTTTAATATGCATTAGCCAAGCATCTCACATTCATGATCCGTATATTACTTACCATATATAATAAATAACTTAATTTAATATTATGAGCCGAATGATGATTCACCGTGAGAATAAGCGAGAATAATTGGAGAAATTCAATTGCATGCCCATCCAATTCTTTTAGATTATATAAAGAAAGATTAAATCATGACATACATGAACCGAAATGGCGCATCCGCCACAATGTATCGATCTAAAATGTGTAGATTATAAGGAATTTTGGGTGTACGTGTACATCCCTAATCTCTGAATTGTCGATCGTCTTCCTCGCTCAATCATCTGCATAGAATCGCCAGAGCTGGTAGGGGGAGAAGGCGAACCAGCGGAGCTGGACTATGCAGCTGCTCTAAGCTTTGGATAACTCGTTTTCCTCTGCCACGCCATACTTCGGAACTCTGGATAACTCGATTTCGTCTGATACGCCACACATTGGAGCTCCAATTATGCCTCTTCTTCTCTTGCTAAAATATCGTCTACAATTGTTGCGTTTTTCAGAGCCTACAACTTTCTCCTTTTCTCTTTTTAAATCATAGCTTTAATGATTCAATTGATTTAATGTTCAGCTTTATATATTAATCCCGAGCACATTTTGTTTATCATCAAAACAAACCGCTTCATATTAAAATCATACGAAAGGAATCTTTACAACAAACTCAAAAAACCAACCCTGACAACAACTATCCCTAACCAACTAGCACTATCAACCCTATGGCTAGACGCAGAGACGATCACCCCTAAAAGAGCAAAACGAATCGCTAACCACCAAACGGGTGTGACACAGCACATTCAGATCCTTCCATCGACATAATATCTAGCAGATTTGTCAATCATAATTGTAGACCAAGAACTAAAGACATCAACAAAAAATAGAGCAACATAAAAAACTTGAAAATAAAACCATAAAAAAATTAAATAACTGATAAATCTTCCAAACCCTAGCATCTCGACCGCTCCAAGGCAGCGGTTCAGGAGGGGGGACGGACCGCCGATCTGTCTTCTCCCTTGCTTAGTCCTTCACCCTCTACCCATGCTGATTCGCCAGAAATTAACCCTTCGATCTCCTCCTCAATTGCAGGAATGAGACAACACTGCTCTAAATCATTCATAGAAGACATGATTATCATTTCTTGAACCTTGGATTCGTTTCCAAAGGCTGCAGCCACACTCACGATTCCTTAAAAAGCACTTTAGAAGCCTAAAGAAGAAGCGCACAAACAATTGGCAGAAAGAAACTCTACGCGACGGCAAAGCCACTAGGGAGACAAAACCCTACGTGACGGCAAAGTCACTAGGGAGAAACGTTATTAAGGGGTTAGAGAGATGTTAGAGCCTCTCTCTCATAAAAGCATAACGGTTTTAACACAATATCATTCCATTAATACTGAGCACATTAGAAATGAGCTTTATTTTAAACTCAAATGAGTAAAACGCCTAAAAAAATGAACATACATAAATGATCTTTTGAATTTTGGATACTCATTTTGTACGTTATGTATGTTCATTTAGTTCCTTTGTTATACTCATTTTAAAATGTTATATCAATGCATATTTCAAAAATGTCATATAACATTAGATTCACATAGGAGTTGATTATAGACACGAGACCACAAATCATGATACTCAATCGCAGATTCTAATACTCAATAATGGAGGTTTGATGCTCATTGAAAATGTCTTGATGGTCAACGAACAAAAATACAATTTTCATATCAATGCTCATCTTGTAAGTTACATATGCTCATTTGCATTGGTCTGATGCTCATCAAAAGTTCTTTAATGCTCATTTCGCAGAAACCACAATTTTCATCTCAATAGAAGATGTTTTATGCTCAATGAAAATGTGGTTATGTTAACCAAACAAATGTTACGATTTTCATATCAATATACATTTTGTAAGTTACGTATGCTCATTTGGTACTGATGTTATGATCATTTTAAAATGTCATATCAATGCATATTTCAAAAGTATCATATATTACATCAAATTTGCATATTGAAAATCATAGGAGTGTATTATAGACATAATTTAATAAGTTTTTATACAAGAAAAAAATTGAATTAGAAGATATGAAGCAGAAATCTTGATGTTCATTATTAGCCTCATTTAACGAAAGCCGTGATTTTTCGCTTAAATTACAAAATGTCACAAAAAAAATTTAGACTATTTTAATTAAACTAGTAAACTCACCCGTGTGATGCACGGTTTGATAATTTTTCTTCAAAATTTTTTTGTACTCACTACTTCAAATTACAAATCAATAGATCGATCATGCTCTAATCTGTCTCCATTGAATACATATATCAATCAAATCAATGAAAGAACACACTCGTTATATTATGGTTTAAAAAATAGCACTAACAATTAAATGAACGATAAAAACATGTGACAAATACATAGAACGATAATATTTTATTAATGCAATTCACGTAAACTTAAACATTGTTGAACACTTCTTTGAATACAACATTCTGAGTCTTGTCAGTGGTTCCTTCATGTTCATCAACAATTAGGATTTTCAAACCGCGGCGATTGGTAACCCTTGATACTGCAACATATAATTGTCCGTGTGTAAATACTGGGGTTTTCAACAACAATCAAACATAATTTGAAGTCATAAATCTAGGATTCTTTTTAGAAGACATGGAAACAACACGTTCCTCAAACCAAAAAAGAGCATGTCAAAATCCGCACACATATTTTGCATCACCAATGTCCCAAAACTCTACAATTCAAAAAAAAGTAAAGAACAATCTTATCCAAACATAATAACCAATAAGTACTTACTGATGATGTGGGATAATCTAATCGACTATCTATAATCACGCATCAATTGCTTTGTTGTGGGTGTGTGCAGGAAAAGTCTCATAATCCACGTACTCATCATCCATGTTACTATCATCAATAGACGTTGCATCCTGTGCGTCAACAGACGTTGAAGCAAAAGGGACTGTATTCTGGGACTCAAACTGAGCTCGGTTTTCACATTCTTCTGTGACAATAAAGAACACGATTTAATCAGTGGCAATATCAGACAATGTTGGCTGCAAATATAATGTAGAGTTTTGTATTAACAACGTTGCCACGACCCCTGTACAAAAAAGGTGTGCTCTGATTTTGTCCTAATCTGCCGTCACAGTAAACAATAGTGGAAGGGTGCGGAACTCGTTCATGTTCATAAACATCTACATTATCGTCAAAACCACAATCACGGATTGAAAAAATAAATTATACGGAGTATTGTAAATTGAATGCCAAATAAGTCCAAAAATAACAATATAGGGAAAATGTATATGCAAAACGAATTCAAATAAAATCTACAACTTCAAATAACAAATCAAATCACAAAATAAAAAGAATCCCCAAAAGTACAAAATTCACATCTTGAACACTTGTCCAACTGATTTATTTATTACTGAGATTTACCAATAGTCTCAAATATTGTATATTTTCTAAAATTCATGTGGCCACTTATTTTTTTATTTGTTTTGCCTTTCTATAATTCAATAAATTATTTTCATAGGATAAACAAAAAAATCTACACGATGCGTGACCCAAAATAAATGACATTTCACATGAATATTCACTGCAACCTAACAAAATATGCGTGAGACGATTTATAAAGACCAATAACAAATATACACCATAAAACCTAAACCTGACTATATATCTTTAATCAATTAGGTAAAGGATTAACCAAACCGTTCTATATTAACCGGGCCAGTACCGACCGAATAAGGGGGTTAGAGAGATGTTAGAGCGACTCTCTCATAAAAGCATAACGGTTTTAACACAATATCATTCCATTAATATTGAGCACATTAGAAATGAGCTTTATTTTAAACTCAAATGAGTAAAACGCCTAAAAAGAGTGAACATACATAAATGAGCTTTTGAATTTTGGATACTCATTTTGTACGTTATGTATGTTCATTTAGTACCTTTGTTATACTCATTTTAAAATGCTATATCAATGCATATTTCAAAAATGTCATATAACATTAGATTCACATAGGAGTTGATTATAGACACGAGACCACAAATCATGATACTCAATCACAGATTCTAATACTCAATAATGGAGATTTGATGCTTACTGAAAATGTCTTGATGGTCAACCAACAAAAATACAATTTTCATATCAATGCTCATCTTGTAAGTTACGTACTCCCTCCGTCCCGTTGGAATGTTCCCACTTTCCTTTTTTTGATGTCCCGTTGGAAAGTTCCCATTTCCTTAAATGGAAAGTTATCCTACATCAAAACAGGGTCAAAAAGTGCAAAACAGTGTCAAACAGTGTCGAAACAGTGCCAAACAGTGTCGAAACAGTGTCAAAAAAGTAAAATTTACCCCCTGGTAAGTTTATTTCCTTAATATGTGTGTAGGTCAAACCGGGAACATTCCAACGGGACGGAGGGAGTATGCTCATTTGCATTGGTCTGATGCTCATTAAAAGTTCTTTAATGCTCATTTCACATAAACCAAAATTTTCATCTCAATAGAAGATGTTTTATGCTCAATAAAAATGTGGTTATGTTAACCAAACAAATATTACGATTTTCATATCAATAAACATTTTATAAGTTACGTATGCTCATTTGGTACTGATGTTATGATCATTTTAAAATGTCATATCAATGTATATTTCAAAAGTATCATATATGACATTAAATTTGCATATTTAAATTCATAGGAGTTTATTATAGACATAATTTAATAAGTTTTTATACAAGAAAAAAATTAAATTAGAAGATATGAAGCAGAAATCTTGATGTTCATTGTTAGCCTCATTTAACGAAAGCCTTGAATTTTCGCTTAAATTACAAAATGTCATAAAAAAAATTAGACTATTTTAATTAAATAGGCTGTCTTTCTTAATTGGACCGGGTGTAGGTACACTTGCATGTAGGATATAGGGACTCTAAAATGCGTGTTTGCTTGCGTTGTTGATCGGTTATATACGTTCATTAGATTTTAATTATTTCATTTATTTTCGTATCCCAAAACTAGTTAAGTAACTACAAGTAAGTTACAATAATCACTAAATGAAATTCAAATAGTTTCTTACATTAAGAATGGTTGAGTAGGCTATAGACGTATAGGCTATAGATAGTGCCTACTAAATACTACTGCGTATCACGCTATCAAGTTGATGAAGATGTACTGTAAAACAACCCCATAAACAGTAGCTAACATATCACTGCATGTTTCGTTCGTGGGCAGCGTGGCGCACATTACAATTTATATATAGTCAACTAAACTATTCGATTAGGGATGATAATTGTGACCGAACATATGAATATCCGCACTGATTTGTTTTGGTTAAAACTGCGAAAACCATATTGATCGGTTAATGGGTACGAGGTGATTATCCGTTTTGTTTCTACGGGTAATGAGGTGGTTACATTTTTTTACATGTCGCTCTATTAACGGCTACATATCTGCCCCGTTTATTTTTGGGAAAAATTATTAAAATATCACAAGCTTTGAAGGTTAGAGTGTGAAATCTACACTCCAAACTTTTATATGTAATTTAAATACCCCTAGCTCTGTATAAAAAGTTATTTCAGAACCATAGTCAAGTACTTATCCGTTCTTTTTTAATTGCAACGGTCCACTTTTCACACTTGCTAATGCACAAGTTTGACCGTTAATATCTTTCATTCCTTATTAGTAAAAAAATAAAAAATTTAAAAATAGTCAAAAAAATTAAAATGAGAGGAATTTAAAAATATTTTTTTTTAAATTTAATTTATACTACATTAATTAATAAAATATAGTCAAAGAAGAATATGTGAATAGTGCAAAAAGTCTGATGAAAGTTCTCTCGCACTTAAAATAGATTGTAGAATAGTGGTGTACGTACGAATATCGTCTCCACAGGGACGGAAAAAAGGAATTAAGTATTAATTAAATTCAGCGATAAAAAGAAAATAAAATAAAGCAATTGTGCGAGATTTGATTGAATGAAAATTAAATTGCAGACAAACGAATATAAAAAGATTGGTTTCTTCTTAATTAACGACGAATGAACATGGATTGATTCCGGGGTAATCAGATTTCTGGCTGATCAGGCTTAATCACATGAAATTAATTTAATTGAGCAACGTTAGTCAATTCTAAGTTCTAACCGCTCTCACGACGTAGAGTACAATAATTTAGGGGACCAGACTGATCTCTCATGCGACATGATCCTAAAATTATTGTCAGAACGAGCTAACGTACGGTTCCTTAATCACTACTAATGTCTTAGCGAACGATTAAGTGTATGTGAAGGTGCCCTAGAATAAATTATCTCTCTTTTAATTTATTCTACAAGCAATTATAATTCTAGTGGCCATTCTAGGTTACAAGAGATATCAATTAAATCATTCAAACACAAATTAAATCAATATTCATGCAATTAATCCATCATGAATTTAGCCATACATCATAATTAACCCCTTCATCAATCTCAAATCCCTAATTAAAACTACTCACAACTCATAATTGAATAATCAATAGAATTGGGAAGAATAGAATTAATTGGCATTGATAAAAAAGTAGGAACTTACAAATAATCCAAGGGAATTGAAGAACAAGATGGAAAAGTAGAAGAAATTCGTCCCTAGGCCTCCCCTCTCTCTAAGCTCCCCTTCAAAACAACGGTTTACAGGCTGTTTAAATAGGAAAAAATGGACAAAATTCGAGCTAGAATAGGATTTTCGGGGTCAGGCACGACCATGCCTAAGGGCCGGGCACGACCGTGCCTGGGTTCCAGAGAGTCGCAGCCCCTTTCTTCTATAGGCACGAGCGTGCCTTAGCTTCTGAATTTGATAATGCTTCCTTCATGAACGTTGTAGATAATGAAGTCTTTTATCCACCACAACTTGAAAATCTGGATTTGGATCATCCAATCAAACGATAAGAATAAAATGATGGAAGGTCGCATTCTAAAATTGCAACAGCGATCATCTGACTTCTTCATCTGGTTTCACCTTCTTCCTCTCAGATTATAGCAATGGTGTCTTGATATGATTTGTAGCCCTTGAAGTGGGATTTCATATGGAACTTGAATCGTGTTCTTTGGATATTTCTAAAAAAAGATATGCTTGAATGATTGACAGAAGGTCATACTGAACGCTGTTTTAAGCTCTATTCCTCTTCATTTGATCCCGTAGCGAATCCTAGAGCTCTTTCATCATCGAATCTTCATCGTGAACCTCCCGGTGACCTCCAAAGCTCTCAATTCTCTCTCCAATGCATCATCAACTCATTCCGATTGCTTCTCAAGTGCCAGTGCCGGACTCTATGTGATTATTTTGAGTCCAAACAATACAAAACTCGAACCAACACCCGCTAACTATGACTTGAGCTAAAAATGAGACTTGTGACACAAAATAATTAGGGAAATCATCAAAAGTTGATCTAAACATGCATCAAATGTGTGTCTAAATACGGACTTATCAAAGTCTAATGTTTCAATTAAAAGAGAACAGAGGTAGTATTATTTTGTCAAAAATGTAAATTTATGGTGTTAATTGCATATTCTAAAATATTTGAGATTTCATGAAGACACAATCAACCTTTAAAACTTCCATTGTGAAATAAATAATGCTACCCTTAATCTATATAATTGAAATACTTTTAATTTGCTATTTTGAATTATGCAATTAAACCCATAATTTACATTTTTGAAGGAAATAATACATGACGATGGTGCAAAAATAACTTTTTATATAAAGTTTGGGGTATTTAAATTTCATATGCAAGTTTGGGGTGTTTACCTCACACCCCTTCAAAGTTTGGGGTATTTTTGTTATTTTTCTCTTTTTTTAGATATATTTTTGTTACATTTTAATCTCTTATTTGTCCCACAACTATTAAAAGATGAATTTTTTCTCTTTCCATTGTGTATGTATAGATAATAGATGTGCTAACTATAATGTATGAATGGAAGTCAGCACGGCCGTCTACAAAAATTTGAGGCCCTAGACAATCAAATCAAATTTAGTTTTATATTTCATGTCAATATGTTGTGTAAGTAAATTACACACAAAATGCATAATATATATTATTAATGTAAAGAGAGTACTTCACACTCATTCGCAAACATGAGATTTAAATCTTTTCTCAACAATGTTTGAGGGAAAATATAATTTGTGTTTACTTAGGTTATTAATCTATAGAAGTATGTTCTTAGTTTATTCTTTCTATTTGTGTAACATGTATTGTGTTTTCTTTTTCCTTAACCACAAAACATACAATTTTGTACAAAAAAATCGTGATAATAAATAAGGAAATATTTGATAGATACGATTAAAAACTAAATAATAGGTAGCAATAAATAAGCAAATATTCAACCAAAATGAAGTTGCACTAAATAAGCATATATTCGATAAATAAGAAAATGTTATTTATTAAAAACTAATTAATCAGTAACACGAAATAAATTTTCTAAACAAAACTAATTTCACAACTAATAACAGATTAAATTAAAAATTGAGTTTCCCCAACTAAATGATATCACAACTAAAAAATGGAAAATTCATTCTCACAACTTATTGAAAAATCTTGAAAAACTATATCAGGTTTCTATTATGACTTCTGAAACACACATATTCAATGACTTATTGAAATCAATTTATTTGCACAACTAAAAGCTAAATGAATAAATGCTATAATAAGCACTAAAATTTAAGAACCGTAAAAAATCTAAATAATAGAAAAAATAGTTAGAAATCAAATTATAAATGTGTAGAAGACAGAAGACTTGAAGATGCGATAGGCATCACTGTGCTAAAGCCGTAAATTTAAAAGCCTCAAGTGTGGACTTGGAAAACCACTAGCATGAGTTTCAAAATTGGAAATCATTTACAATTTAAATTAAATATATATTTAATACTACTATGTATACTTAAGAAATTGGAGGCCCCTCAATTTTTGGGGCCCTAGACATTTGTATATGGTAAATGCCCCTAAAGCTGGCCTGGGAAGTCAACGACCAAGTATTTTTAGGTTTAACTTAATTTAGGTTACTTCCTTTCTCGTCGTGTAGATATATGAATCTTTAAAGTGGCGTCTGAAGTTCAGAGTCGTCTAATCGATGTCATTTTTCGCCTTTTAGAGTATTATTTGTATATCAAAATTTTAATGACTCATTTAATAAAGCGGTTACCTCCGGTTACTCGAAGTTTTACCTGTTACCTGTTGGGGCGGTTATGGTTTGAGTAAAAATTACCCGTTGGATAATAGAACGGTTACAAAGCTGGGAAATTACCCAATGGGGCTGGTACGACTATATATAAAATTAAACCGTCCCCGATCCGCCCCGTTGCCATCCCTAATTAAGATGGACTTGGTTCGAGTTCCCACATTGAATAAGATCAGAATCCAACCGGCACGCCATTGGGTCATGCGATTTAGAATGGGCTCTATCCAGAATGGTTTTGAACTTCCGGTTACACTAAAATGGGACCGTACCGAACCCATTCCGATTTTTAGTTCAATTTTTTAATCAAGGTATTCAGACGGGTTGATAGTGTTCTCGAATAATATTTTCTTTTGGATTGAAATTTGATGGTTTGGTCTGGTCTGATTTTGTCTATTTTAGTTTAGTCGATCTGGTCAGGTGACGTAAATTTTCTCGCACTTAAAACAGATGTTTGAAGTATAAAGTATAATTACGAGTATCGTCTCCACATGGACGGAAAAAAGGAATTAAGTATTAAATAATCTCAGCGTCGAAAATAATAAAATAAAAAGCGAATGCGCGAGATCGGATTTTTGAAATTAAAAGCAACTAAAATAAAGTTGATTAAAGGGTTCTTTTTAACTAATGATCGACAATAAGGGAACATAGATTGATTCGAGGAGCAACCAGATTTCGGGGCTGATAAGGCTTAATCACATAAAAATCATTAAATTGAGCAACATGGGACAATACTAATTTCTTAACGCTCCCGCGGCGTAGAATATAAAAATTTAGAGAACCAAACAAATCTCTGATGTGACAAGTTTCTAAACTATTACCAAAACGAGCGAGCGTACTACTCCCTAATGGTGCTAAACTCTTTGGATGTTTTTAGTTGGACTGTTTTCTGTCCCAGACCAGACTAGGTTACACTATACCAGATTAGACCAGATCAGACCAGACCAGACCGAACTTGGATAGTTATAAAATACACAAAGACTAGACATTTACCCGACCAGAGCAGACCACTTCAGACCAGATCAGACCAAACCAGAAAATTTTAGTCCAAGTAAAAACTCGTGAGGAATTGTCTCATATCATGCCTAATAATAGCATTTGTTCCTTCTGTGGAGGATGTCACCATTTAGCTCTTTGCCCCGTTAAACCTCCACGTGACCATCCTTACTCGGCAATTGCATACCCCTCTTCGTCCTCCCCACAAATTAGGAACACAAATGTTTCAGCCATTCATGCATCCTTGCCGAGTAATGAGTCACAAAATACATTTAAGGAGACAATTTCAGAGAGTCTGTCTGACTTGAAAGAGATACGTACTCATGCAGTTCACAGCCCAAATTCAGAATCTAAACAACGTGGTGGTTCGGTTGGCAGAAGCCCAACCTGAGGAGACCAATAGAGAGAAGAATGATGATCATAATGAAGAATTTCCGCTACACATGCAACGATTGGCTCTTACGTCATTCCAGATTTAGATTTCTTTAATTCACTCCTTGGTGATGATATTCCTTCTTGTATGGAGAATGATCACAAATTTATGGAAGTTATTAATAAGAGCAGTGACAATAAGAATTGTGATGCTTTCATGGAGAGTGATATTGAGTCAAGAGCAGGTGCTCCGAATTTTCACGATACATTTGAACGAGGAAAGGATGTGTTTGTGAAGCATTTTGAACATGAGGATGTGAGGGTCATTCTACCCTAGTTTGCTGATGATGTTCATGAAGACCACATGATTCCTACGTGGTTTCAAGAGTAAGAATCTGCGCCACCTAATGGCCTTTTTTGAGGGAAAGTTGGATACGTTGATAATTAGTGCATCACTGCAGTCTTTGCTTTTTGAGAGCCTATGAGGTATCATCGAGCACACAACGTTAAAAATAGCGCTTCTTGGAAGGCAACCCAAGTTTCCTTTTGCATTAGTTGTAGTTTTATTATTGCTTTCAGATAATCTCAGAAAAAGATTGGGGTGTTCCATACATTTTTGTTTTGTGTTGTGCTTTGCACCTCCGAGTTTCTCCCAAGAGATGATGTGCCATTGAAATTGCTAACCAATGTGTCTGGTGCCCGAGACAAGGATCTAGGGGGAGTTTCTACTTTCCTTGCTTGTTATTTTTTATTGACTTGAGTTAATTGAGCATTCGTGACCCATTCCTCTTTAACCCCATGATCATTGTTGCATTGGTTCAAGGCATCGAGGGCGATGCCATATCTTAAGTGTATGGGGGGAGGGGGGAGGGGAGGGTGGATTGGACTTTCGGGCAGTAGTTGTCACATGATGTTGTTAGTGTTAGCATGCGTAGGTGTTGATCGTATATTTGTTGAAAAGGCAGGTGAATTTTTTTTGTTAATTTTTCTTTAAACTGTTTCAGGCTTTGAAGTAGGTTATTTTATTAGAATGTCTTTGAAGTTTTAGGCTTAAATTGCTTACACCCTTGATCTTGGTGTTGAGATGAAGAAAGCACTAGTTACCCGTTTAATTCATTATTTACCATCCCACCTGAAAGAGTCTTTTAGGGGAAGCCATTTAGAGCTTGACCTTCCTGTTCTTTTGCCCATAATTTGAGCTCTATTGCAAAATGACCTTTTTCTTACCCGTGAATAATTTTGACAGTATCTTGGTGTTAGGGGTGTTAGGGGTTGAATTTGCTAAGATTAGTGAGTTTGTAGGAGCTAATTTTGGCACTTTTTAGGAATTTGATATTTCAAGTATTGCATTGAAGGAATGGATTCACCTGTTTCAAGACTCACTGGGTAAAATGGTCTTCTCTTTGCTATCCTACTGAGGAAGGGGGTGGGGAATCAGATCCCTTTCTACAATACAAAAGGCTTTCTCAATCAAAATCTGGTGGAAATGGAAAACTCATACCTCACTATGGACCTCGTTCTTTAAAGCAAGATACCCTCGGGGAGAGATGACAGTCAAAATCTCTGATTCAGTGATATGGAGGAGGATTTGTAATATTGATCCACTAGCTCAGGACCTCTGCACAAAAACCATTGATCAGTGGATTTGGAATTCAGTAAATGATGGTAAATTCACTTTAGCAGCTGCATACAATGACTTAAAAGATGTTCTCTCCCCTACTTTTACCCATATGCATATTTGGCATAAAAATCAGCCTATGAAAATCAAGGTTTTTCTATGGAAGCTTCTTCATAAATGTTTGCCTGTTACTGATAATCTGCAAAGATTTAATTTGGTTATAAGGCCTTCCAGGTGTCCAATGTGTAAGAACAACTATGATACTATTAACCATCTTTTCTATCAATGCACGTTCTCAAAAGGGATTTGGAATTATTTCATGAATGTTTTTCAGATTCCAATTCCAGGAGGTCAGGTTCAAGTCAGGTAAATTATTATACACTCGTGGTTGGAAGCTGGGTCTAAGACTATGGGAGATCTCTTCAAGCACAATTTACCAGGAATTATTTGTTGGTATATCTGGAAAGCTTATTCTTCGCATTTGTGGGGTTCAACTAACATACCAATGAAAGAAAATTTGATTCTTCAAATTAAACATCACACTCAACTCTGGTCAGCTAATTTCTCTAAGAAGAAACGAAGGAAAATTGAAACTTACCTAAGAAGGGAGGAAATGATTGCGTATAAATTTTCTTTTCAGAGACCGGTATTTCAGATCTTTCGCTGGAAGCGTCCGCAGAGAGAGTACAAACTAAATGTTGATGCTTCGTTCTTATCAGGCAACTCTGTGGGGGGGGGGGGGGGGCTATTTTCAGAAATAGAAGGGGAGAGATGCTATGGGCGTTCCATTTTCTAGTGAAGGCTTCTTCCAGTCAGGAGGCGGAGTGGCAAACAGTGGTTGTGGCGACGTCGAAGGCAATGGAGCTTGGATATGTTGACTTTCAGGTGGAAACGGATTCAACCCTTGCCCTACTCGAGCTTTCAGACAACGACAAGGCAGATAGATCGATTTTGGTCTTCAAATCACAGGTGGTCCGAAAGAACATCATATGCGGTTAGAGAGTGTAATTGGACGGCCCATGCTTTAGCAGATCCACCTGTTAATTTGGGTCATTTTTTATTTTTTAGGAGGATTGATGATTTGCCCAATCCATCCAAGAAATTTTATTATACCGATTATTTTGGATTTCCTTATTTTAGATTCTAATTTTGTTTTGTCTTCTAATGGGTAAGGTATAGCCCCCCCATTAGTTTTTATTTTTTCTCTGTTTGGTGTATTTTAGGAAGGTATGCCTTCCTTGGAGAGGTTTTGGTCTAATCCCCCTTTCCATTTGTACTCTTCTTTATTTTAATAAAATCTGGTAAATGTTCCCCGACATTTACCCCACTGATTTTGGTGGTTTGTCTTCCGGGTTAAAAAAAATACAGCTAGACCTCTTACCTTGCGAAAAAGAGAATGAGAGACCCGGTCAAAAAGCGTCAGTGTTTTGCACAATAAGATGAGACCTGGAGATCTTTCGAAAGAAATGGCTTTCTCGTGCCAACATGAAAAAGAAAAATAAACTGAATTAAATTGGACTTGAAGGATTTTGCAATCCTAGCATTAGTCCTTCGCGTACTTCAAGTACACGTCAAAGCACCAATGTGCAGCAAAGGTTTAGCTTAGTTGTACACTTGTACACCGTGTCTACTTCTTGCACAGAGATAAATGATAGTTCCTACTTAGTGTCTTGCTGAATTCCTTGTTCCTAAGAATAGCCGCGAAGTTCCCGAATACATTGAGACGCTGTCATGTTGTTGCAAACTCTCAAACACTACTAGAAAAAAACACATTTGTTGCGGTTATTTTGTGGGTATTTGTTGCGGTCTTGAACCGCAACAATTAAGGGGGCAGCAATTGTATGAATTTCTATTTGTTGCGGTTTGAAACCACAACAAATACGCCTGCATAACTTTTTTTAAATTAGTTTATTGTTGCGGGTAACCGGGAACCGCAACAAATAGTTCAATGTTTTTCAACGTATTTGCTGTGGGTATAAGAGAACCACCGCAATTGTTACATTTTAAATTTGTATATTACACCCAATTTTCCTTTAATACCAAAAAATGCACAACAAATATATATTATACCAAAACACCATGTCCCTATCAAATTCACAAGTCTTTCATATCATTTAATGAAGTACCAATAATGTTACTTGTTGAGTACACAAAATCACGTAACACATCCAATACGATAAAAAATTTAATTAAAAAATATTGCATACATGTCTACTATAAAGTTTACAACAGGTTGTCACAAACATAGACGACCCATACATCTCGAACGTCACCGATTTCATCAATTAACAACGGCTCATCTCTTGAAGTGTTCTTGTACACCTAAAAGTAATAAGAAATTTCAATTGGTACTTGTTAATTAAAATATTTGTTTGTATAAATAAATCGAAATCTATCCTTTGTTGAAACAACCTAACTTCTACTTCTTAAAACTCATTTGCGATCTAAATTTAAATATAAATTACTTCAATAAAAAAATATACTAAAAGAATTATAAAAAAATATACCTGTTCCATATTTTGACTATCGCCAATACATTTGACCACATCGTACATGAATCGCATGACATAATATCCACAATCCAATCCACCTATTTGTTTCGCACACTACAACATAAAGATACACATGGAAAGACATAGTTTCAACAATTCAAACTACTATTATACAAACCTTCATTTGCTTCCAAATCACTTTTTGCTTATTTTCACCATCACCGCACATATTTCGAAAAACACTATTACGAAAACATTCAGAATTAAAGCAAAACAATCATAAAATAATGTGAATACAATTTTCACGTATCTAAACAATAACCTAACCTGCTAAACAATGACATGATTAATAAGCGACGCATTGGGCTAGTATGAAGCGAATCATACATAAAGATCATGCCATGTGAGATCCATACCACAAACAATACCCACTTATAACTACACGAGTAATTTGTGATGCACATTATGTAATAAACACATATATAAACATAAATATATACCATTAATGCTAATAACTATGATAAATGAAATTGATATTAGTAGGTATGAATGCATATTTTTCGTAATTAGGAGCAAGAATAATATCTACGCCAAAATTGCGAGATTCAATGATGGCTCGGTGTATGTACTGTCTCACATCTTCTGGGTTATATTCACAAGAAGTTGCGGAAATTACATCAGGACACATCCATCCAAGTTGCACATTTGTATTCAAACCCTCCATATACTCATGCATTGCTCTATAAAAAAACCAAATTAATGTATGATGAAAATTGAACACCATAGTAATATAATAAGTAATACAATTATTATATCTTACTTGATGAATACTTGAATAATGGATATATCAAGCATTGTACCGGACAGAAACTGAGAGATGTCCTCGTTGTTAAGATACACATTATGGAACACACGAGCATCTAAAGTAATTGCAATGGGATCGTCGCTAGTCCGAGATGCTATAATCGAGTGCAACCATTTGCAATATTTACTGAGTGACAACAAGACAACTTCAGACACTAGAGATCGTTGTTTGACCAATTTTTTATGGATATCCAATTTCTTCATGCCCTTTGATGGTTTATTACCCGTGACCTGCATATCATTTCTAGCTAATAAATAAATACCACATAAATACATTGAATATGTGAAGAAACACATTAATAAGTAGAGACATTTACACACACACATAAATATATATACTTTTATATAATTACCTCATTTAAAAATTTCACCCAATGAACCGATCATTGAACAAAACTACCTTGGGCATCGCCTATGGTAAAAAGATTGACCGTGGGAACATGTACAGGAAGTGTGGCACCAACATACTCGTTCAAAATGGTGTCTACGCTCACCTTCAAGTGGACTTCTATAATTGGCATGCGATGACAACTTACTTCAGGTCCAGAAGGAGATATTGTGCCACCACCCACCTAAAACAATTGTCTAGTTCCAGAATCATTCAAAAACAGACGACATTCTCTTGGACCCTACAAACTCGTTTAGAACATTCAAAGGCAATAAATGAACACATATCCTTAACATACAAAAGGTAATTCACAAATAAAGCAATTACTAAATACCTGCAATTCATCATTTGGAAATGGAAGTGGAGCGTGATTTATTGATGTTGAGGGCATCATATAGAGGCACCACTAGAAAAGTTAAAACCTGTAAGACCCATTTCGTTCAAGATGTTGATCATGAATTGCTTCATTGCTTCATTCATTTGTTCCTTAAACTATTCCCTTAATGAGGCCTTTATGGACTCGATGCTTTGTGATGAACATCCACTACACTGTGATTGACTTGACTTTTTTCCAAACGCTTTCATATGTCCAACATTAATGCCACCATATCCAACAACGCGGGCAGTGTGGTCCACCTTCTCTCCACGAGCATAGTACAAAGCATCTCTATTTGCGCATGGAAATAAATTCACCCATATTCTCTTTGTTCTTATACTCGTCCTGTTACAAAAATATTACATAAGAGTCTTATTTATAAAAAGGAAATTATATTATAAAAATCATACATATTTATCGGCAACTTCCTTCATATGCTTTTCCGGAATATCTCGATTTCCCTCTTTATCACGAGCATGCATCGCACAATACCAATCATCTCCTCTATTGAACTGTGTAGTACTTGATACAATTGATGAAGATTTTGTGCAAGGACTAGGATAGAAGCCTTCGTCAATCCAAATAGCCCTGTTGTCTTCATAATTTCTTTGGCCATATGATGATGGTTTTGCAAAGCAATCTCTATTGCTTTTTTCCTTGTCTCCTATTAAAAATTAGAGTTTAATCTATATTTTATGTACACATACTTTATAAGTGTTTTTAACAATGATCTCAGCCTCTGTAGTCATCTTCCACAAGGGGTTTTTTCACCATTCACCATCACCTCACAAGTCCTTCTCATCAAGAGCAGGATTAATTATGTGTGCTGCTTTAACTTCAAGGATGTTATGATTATTTTTGTCAGTAATTTTAGCCAGATTATAAAGAGGTAGTTTAGGGAGGAATTTACTTAATTTAATGTGTCTTTTTTGTGAAAATACTTTTGACTACATGTGCATGCCGATAGTTATTAATGTCGTGTGGTAATTATCGTAACTCTTGAAGTTTAGTTTGCTGGAGGACAAGCAAAAACTTAATTGTGGAGGAATTTGATAAGTCCGTATTTTAACACGCATTTGATGCATGTTGAGATTGGTTTTTGATAGTTTTCCTAGCTTAATTGTTTCACAAGGTTCATAATTAGCTCAAGTCATGATTTACCAGGTTTTGGTATGTGTTTGGTATTTTTAGAGTCAAAATCAGGGAATGAAGCCCAGCACAGGCGTTTGAGAAGTAATCAAGAGAGTTGAGACGCATTTGAGAGTTGATTAGGAGAATTGGAGGTCAACGAGGTGTTAAAGATGAAGTTTTGAAGAAAAGGAGCTCTAGGATTGGCTATGAGATCAAACGGGGACGAATAGAGCTTGAAAACGACGATCAGGATGACGTTCTGTCAATCATTCGAGCATATCTTTTCGTAGAAACATTCAATGTACAAAATCCAAGTTTCATGTGAAAGATAACGTAAAGGGATACAAATCTTATGAAAACAACATAACGAGAATGTGAGAGGATCAAGGTCAAAACAAATGAGGAAGTCATATAATCGTTGTTGAGAATTCAGGATGTTACCTTTCACTATTTTATTCATGTCTTTTAATTGGATGATCTGATCTAAGTTTTGCAAGTTGTGATGGATAGAGGAATTCATTAGATACAACTTTGGTGAAGGAAGCATAGTCAAATTCGGACGGTAAAGGCACACGCCTTGGGCACGAAGAACGCACGCCGTGCGCGGAAGAAGAAATCACGGAGAGGCTATTGGAGGCCACGCACACCGTGCGTGGCAGGGACGCACACCGTGCGTGGCAGGGACGCACGCTGTGCGTGGCCATTTTTACTACCTCCGTCCCTAATCTTTCTCCCTTTTCGGCTGGGCACATTTATTAAGATAGTGGGATTTGTGTGGTGGAGAGTTGTGCAGAGGAGAGAGAAATGTGTAAGAATGGTTGTGAACCACAAATTTTTTGCTAAAAGAGGGAAGAGGAGATAATTTTGGGACGGACGAAAAAGGAAAGTTTGAAGATAATTTAGGGACGGAGGGAGTATGTGTTTTTGCTACGGACGCATGGACACGACGCATGCCGTGCGCGCTCTCCGGGGCTCCTTTTTCGGCCTGAATTCCTCTGTTTTCTATTTAAACAGCCCGTAAACCCCTATTTTCGAGAAGAGCTTAGAGAGAGTGTCTAGGACAAAATTTTCAGAGGTTTTCAACCTTGGATCTTTAATATTTTGGGATTATTTGTAATTTCTATTTTTTAATTAATGACAATTAATTCTTTCTTTCTCAATTCTATTGTTAATTCAATTATAAATTGTAAGTAGTTTTAATTTGGGATTTGGGATTGATGAAGGGGTTAATTATGATCTAGGATTAATTTCTTGATGGTTTAATTTCATGATCTTTATTTAATTTGTGTTTGAATAATTTAATTGGTATCTTTTGTAACCTGGAATGACCACTAGGATTATAATTGCACATAGAATAAATTAAGAGAGATCTAATTTATTCTAGGATACTTTCACACATACTTAATCGTTCGCTATGAGTGTAGTAACAGTTAGGGAGCCGTTCGCTCGCTCGTTTTGGCAATAACTTAGAAACTTGTCGCATGAGAGATCAACCTGGTTTCCTAAATTATTGTACTCTACGCCGCGAGAGCGGTAAGAATTTAGTATTGACCCGCGTTGCTCAATTAAATAATTTTCATGTGATTAAGCGTGATTAGCCCCGAAATCTGATTACCCCGGAATCAATCCTTGATTCCCTTTCGTCGTTAATTAGAAAGAGTCTTTTAAATTAGCTGTTTATTCACATTTCATTTTCTAAAAATCTAAATCTTTCATAATTGCATTTATTTTATTTATTTTAATCGCTGAATTTGTTTAATTCTTGATTCCCTTTTTCCGTCCCTGTGGAGACGATACTTGTACTTATACCTTATACTGCTACATATTATTAGTGCTAGAAAGCTCACATCATATTACATGGATGTGTGGCATGGCGTGGACTGGACTTTCATGTAGATAGGTGTCATGAGCATCTACACACTCTATATTCCACATGCAGGTGGACACCAAGATTTTACATTATGTTTGATTAGATGGTTTTACGGTGTTCAGAGATTAGTTTCGACATGACATTTAGATAGATCAAAACTTACCGCTCTACTTGAGCATTGCAGACAGAAGACTCACACTTTCCATTTACCCGTGGGTGATGTGACGATCACATTGGGAGGTGTGGGTGTACTAGCAGGTCAACCGATCCAGGGTCAGGCAGTTACTGGGACTGCATGCAGACTGTGGGTAGATGAGGTACATAGATTGTTGGGAGTACGCCCACAACCTAGGACGGTTGTTCGGGGGGTCCGCTTTGAGATTGGCTTGGTTGAGATATCATTTAACTGCTTTACCTGCCGATGCAAATGACATTGTAGTGCAGCGGTACGTGAAAGCCTACATTTTGATGCTTATGGGAGCCTTTACATTTGCGGACAAGAGCGGTTATGAGGTGCAGGTCCTTTACTTATCTATTCTGGAGACGTTTGATGCAGCAACACTTTATAGTTGGGGGAGTGCGGCTTTAACATACCTATATAGACAATTATGTCGAGGTTGCCATTGTGATGGTGTCGATATGGGTGGATTTTTATTGCTCATACATCTATGGTCGAGGGAGCACATTCATATTGGTAGGCCGACCTGTCATACTACGATATCATGGGATTGATGGTGGTACTTTTCATGATGCTTTGAATGAGCACGATCGACTTGTACTTGGACCACATCATGTCCGTGGCGAGGACCCTTTGGATCGTAGGTATGTTTGTGAATTTTCTTTTAATTTTTTTCAATTATATATATGAGGTACTTCAATCCAATTTATGTTGTTGTACATTATTCTGTGTCAAATGGCTTTTTGCTGTCACTCGCACGTCAGCGGCTGCTAGATTAGGATACTATCGGGATGCATTAGATGGCATGTGTGATGATCAAGTATACATTGTATCTTTTGAAGTATAAGTACTTTGTTTAACGATTTTATAAACTATGATATCACAATATTTTGTATTACAGATGATGTGGATGCCATACACTCATAAGATTCTAGCACAGTTGCCTCTTGAGCACACTAAGACATGACGAACATGTGTGCCCTTGATATGTTTTGATGAAGTGGAGCTTCACTTCCGATCGCGTACTACGACAGTTCGGGCTTCATTAGGTTTATCTCGCACCTTGTGATACTTTTACAGGTTTGCATAAGATCGAAAGACGAGGGAAGCACACCGAAGATTGGGGGATGCGCTATATTCACTATATCACCATGTGGAATGAGATCAGAGAGTGGCGTATATAGTGCACAAGTCGCCATCAGTATATAGTCCCCTTAGTATCTGCAGATTACATGAGATGGTATTACACCATCATATGGGTGTTCGTCTCTCCCACTTGTCACTCTACCCACCGATCATTACTAGTGTAGCTCAGTCGCTCAGTCGCTTCTTTTACGGACAGAGGATTTGCATATCATCGGGTTTAATGCACCAAACCCCCTCATGATATAGAAATTCAGCGCATTAGCCCCCCGTGATTTGAAAAATGCATCAAACCCCCCTGTGTTTTAATTAATCATGCACAGAACCCCTTTTATGACTAAATTTAATGATTTTGAGATCACTTTTCCTAATATTCTGATTGAATATGAAAGTAAATATGTCAAAATCTCTAAATCATACAAAAATGTTAATCATTTTTCTTATATTTGATAATTGAATTTGTTCATAGAAGGGATTTTGCGCATAATTAATTAAAACACAAGGGAGTTTGACGCATTTTTTAAATCACATGGGGCTAATGCGCCGAATTTCCATATCACAGGGGGATTTGGTGCATTAAACCCGCATATAATCCATGATAGAGTGACTGATGTACTTGATGAGACAGTAGATGTACAGTGATATCACGAGGTATGCTTGCATTGCTGCATTGTGTGCTGATGTATTGGGCCGAGTAGATTAGGGATATCTGGCCGCTTCTCAGTATTCCATGACATCTACATCTACAGTAGGGTCTTCTCAGGCACTACGACGTGATAGAGCGCCTCTTCAGCCTCGTAACCAACGCAGACGCTCCCAACCTCAGCCACAACCACTAGGACAGACACAACCATATGAGCTTTATGATGATGATCACGTTGACTTGTGACATTTATACTTTACATTATTGTGTGAAACATGTACTAGCTGATCGAATTATTACTAGCTGATCGAATTATTTTGCTAAACACCGTATTTATTATTAACTTTAATTGTCATTTCTAGTATTGTGATGACCAATGTAGTTCCATTGGTTCATTTATGTCTCAGATTTGTTTTCTTTTTTTAGCAACATATATTGACTATAAAAAGCAGTTGTTTGATTCTTTTGAGTTGTCTAGGGTATGAAGAGCAAGTGATTTTTTATTGAGTTGATTGGGCTGTGTTTTGATTGTAGCATTGTGACTGTACAATAGAGCCGCCACTTGAACTGACGGCTTATAGAACCGTCACTTCGACTGACGACTCTCCTTAACTACAGTATTTGGGAATTATTTTTTACCCAGTAGTGTTTTGGTAATTATATACTCCGTATTTAATTAACATTAATATGGGAAAAAACTCCAACCAAGTCTTAGTTTTATAATAATAAAAAAACATAACAAAGGTCAACTCCTATTTATACACTTTATGTATGTTGTAGTTTGGACAAATTTCTTAAAAGCAAACAAGCACTTTCCACATTCTATTTCCTATATAAAGGTCTCCCGACTACTCCATCTCACTCATTAATTGGAATTGAGAAGCAAGCTCTAAGCTCATCAGTTCTATTCGATCATCATTAGATAGAAGTTAGTTTAACACATATAACTAACAACATATTTTAATATACATAAAGATCAACATTAGTATAGCACCTAGCTATGCCTTTCTCTACAGCTCATTTGACTTTCATGTTTGGAGTCCTAGGAAACATAATCTCATTCATAGTCTTCCTCTCTCCACTGTGAGTAGTAGTACTAGTTTATTCCTCTTTCGTTATATATACATTAATTTGTTTAATGGCTTATACAGGGCAGAATCAAGAATTTGGGGTTGACTAAATATAAAAAATGAAAAAGTAACAATAAAAGTTTGAAAAAAATTGAATTTCCCTGAGCTTCAGCTCATCGTAGACCATATGTAGATCCTCCTATGGATTATATATTAAAGAAGTATTACATTTTGTGAATTATTACCATTATTAATTACATTCATATATTCAAAATATGCAGGCCGACATTCTATAAGATTTACAAGAAGAAATCTGGAGAAGGGTATCAGTCAATACCATACGTAGTAGCACTGTTTAGCTCAATGCTATGGATATACTATGCCTTTCTGAAAGCAAACACCACCCTTCTAATTACCATAAACACCTTCGGCTGTTTCATAGAAACCATATACGTCAGCTTCTACATGTTCTACGCCACCAAGAAGGCGAGGGTTCAGACCCTAAAGATGCTTGGTCTCATGGTGGTTGTGGGGTTCGGCGCTGTCGTCCTCGTCTCTCAGTTTTTCTTCAAAGGGGCGGTTCGCGCCCAAGTTGTCGGTTGGGTTTGCCTCGTTTTCTCCTTGTGTGTTTTTGTTGCCCCCTTATGCATTCTGGTAAGTTTTTACTTTTTATATTACCATTTGTTTCTTGGCGGAGTCAGAAAAGTATTGTTAGGGGGCTAGAGGTTAGAAATTTATACTATGTATTTAGGTGGGCCACTAACATATTTTTTTGGAACTTATAAATATTTATACATAGATATATACACGGAAGAGCTGAGGCCCCCTCCAGCCCTTTCGTGTCTCGATGTTGCTTCTCTCATTTAGATTTAAAAGGTTTTAAAACATTTCCTAGTTTGATTTCCAAATAAATATCAATGTTATTAGGGCATTCTCATCCCATAGATTATTTAAGGTTTGATTGGATGATGTGGAAGATTATTGTAAAGATTATCATTGTGAGTGAGAGATTATTTATTAAGAGATTATTGAAAAGGAAAATCCAGTATCAAGATTTGAATCCCGAATAATTTTAGGTTGTAGTTAAATTGCATTTAATGCATGATCTAGCTAGAAAATTAAAACTAATTATTTGAGTATCAAATGAAGAGTTTTAAGATTTGAGATTATTTAAAAATATTAAATAAATATGATGTGGTAATATAATGATGTGTAATAGAAAAACATTTATTTTGAAATC
This sequence comes from Cuscuta europaea, assembly GCA_945859875.1. Classification (NCBI taxonomy): domain Eukaryota; kingdom Viridiplantae; phylum Streptophyta; class Magnoliopsida; order Solanales; family Convolvulaceae; genus Cuscuta; species Cuscuta europaea. The sequence continues at coordinate 5,616,999 of CAMAPE010000002.1, forward strand.
ATGAATGAAGATGCTCTTAATGTTATATTACGACAGAATTGATTCGTTATTTTTTTATGTTAGTTGCAAGGCGAACCCTAAGATTTTGAGTACCCTAACCGGTTGTACGCGAGGCATTTCCTGTTTCTTATTATCATCTTTATTTTAAAATTACAACCATTATATTTTTTTACAAATACGGAGTAAAACACAAAATATGTATTACACTACTGTGTTATGAAATGAGTGAATATGTAAATTTGAATGGATATACTATTCAAGATTCATAAATTGGCACTGCTTTGATATATGTCACACTAATTATATTTTATAATCTAGTAACAAAATCCTCCGAAATTATTTATTTTGTATAAAATAACAGAGCAGAGAGACCTTTCAAAAAAATAATAGAGAGACATATATATAGAAATATGATATACACAATACCATTCATCTACTCTCTTCATTCCAAAATTATTTGCAAAATCACTTTTCTTCATCAAATTTTCAATGTGATTTCCGAATATGTAAATTTTAAATTATAAGTCTGATTTAATTTTCTGTTGTTGGTCTACTAGTGATACTTTTTATTTTAATGATCTCATTAGGACATACCTACAAAAATTGGGACCTCACAAATATAAGAGTCTATATATATACAAATGCACCATTTACATTTTACACTTCTAGATTGACCTGATTAGATTGTCCTTTTAAAATAATAAAACTCTAAATTTTAAATATATGGTACAGAGGCAAGTGATAAGGACAAAGAGCGTTGAACACATGCCAATCCTCCTCTCAGTGTTCTTAACGCTGAGTGCAGTCATATGGTTCTGCTATGGTTTGTTCCTTAAAGACGTAAACATTGCGGTAAGTACTTCGATTAATTTTTTAATTATACGGAGTATATATATATATACTCCGTATATATTGTACTATATATACACACACAAACACAATTCACATATATACAGGGTGGACCCAGGAAAGTCATTTGGGGGGACGAAAATATTTTTGGGGGTTCAAAATACTTTCTGGAAGAGCAAAAATTATTTTTCGTATATATATACACTAAATAAAAAATTTATTGGGGAGGCCGTAGCCTCCCTGGGTCTCTACTACTACGGTCCGCCCCTGCATATATATATGAAATTTAATATGTGTGGAATTTATTATCATAGTACGTGCAATAACGCGCCCTATTTATTATTTAATAAACTCAACACACATAGAATTTATTAAATCATAATTAGTATGTATCATTATGAATTAACTAAAACAAGAATCAAGTTCATAAGTAGAACTACAATTGTTTTATTCCTAAAATAAGATTCATTGACTCAAATTTTGGTAAGTTTTAATCAACGTATATTTTTAATAGAATGTCGATTTAGGGAATAAAACATATTTAATCTTATTGTATAACTTTATCTATGTTTTGATTCTAAACAACTTCTAATTTAATAACGTCAATGTAGATTCCAAATGTGCTGGGATTTTTCTTCAGCATTCTACAAATGGTCCTTTACATGATGTACAAAGGCAAGAATGTTAAGAAGGACAAGAAGCCGTTTTCGGCCGCCGCCGAGCAAGTACTAGTCGTACCACAGGCGCCGCCGGTAGTGTTAGTTATAGTGACCGACGAAACACAAAAGTTCAAGCTGCCGGGGTTTTCGTCGGAGCTCACCACCGAACACCTCATTGACCTCGTCAGACGCGGCTCGCTCATCTGCCCGGACAAGATTCATCTCCCAGCAGCGACAGCGGCAGCGGCAGCGGTGGCGGATGTTCACATTCCCATGTTGTAATTAATTAATTTAATTAGCTGCATGCCATTCTGGGCAGTCAGGCCGATTATATTAATTAATTAATTAATGATGAAGAAAAACTTACACACGGCACACATATATATTATTTATATAGAATTATACGGAGTATATATCTAGCTAATTAATAAGTCTATAAGTCAACTTCAACTGCATGCATGCAGATTTCTATATACATAATATTTATATATAAAAAAAATTAATATTTACGTTTGTGTTACGTTTGTTTAATTTGATGTAACGTTATTATTTTCTCCTAAAGGCAATGTGTAATTACCTGTTGTTTCTATACACTATTTCCAGCAATAAAAACAGTGTGATTATTCTTTTTCTCTGTGCAAATTAAAGTGCGCGTTCCTTTCAAAAAAAAAGAAATAAAAGTGCGCGTCTTGTTCCTAATTACTCATTTACTTGTCACAAGAAGATACATCGTACTTTTTGTACTGTATTCCTGTCCCACCATTAATGACGGTAGAAGGCGAAATTTACTTAGAACCGTTGATTTCAATACAAAGAGAAGAGAAGTCACCCCAACTGGGCGTAGACCGTGTAGGAGTGTACGTATACTACCTCCCTCGGTTGATCAATTTGATCGATATAAGTTCGGTTGGTTGAGTGTTGAGAAAGTTAGAAGAATGATCAAGAATTGAATCCCGCAACGATCGTGTGGAGATTACGTACAGCTCCTACATGACGGACTATACTTTTGATGCACACGGGTACAAGATATACCACTATTGGACCGACTGAGTCACCGTGACTAACATTCTCCCAAAAATCTTGTCGGGTCGAGACGTGGGGGACGCTTGGAGTTGGAGATTCGACCTTCCCGAAGAATGAATTTCATGGATGCCTTTTTGGGAGTTAAATATGGCCCTCTAGGCCCCCTCAAAATTTGACCATATCGATTTTTCTTGACATGTGATAGTCAACTTTATTGAAATTATTAAAAACATATAAATATTGTATGAAATAAGTATTGATTAAAATTACTTTCATAATAAAATATTATTGTCTAAAATTCACTATCATTAATAAAGAAAAGTTAATTTAGTCAAGTTTTGTCAGACAAATTGAGTACATCCTTAAAATGACATTCACATTCAAGGACTTATATTTTCTGTATCCAAATATTATTTCATGGTTTGAAACTTTGAATATATTTACATGAATATTAACAAGGGAGAATTATCAAATAAGCCCTCGAACTTTCATAAAAAGTGCAAATAAGCCCTTTTACAGGAGGCTTTGTCCGGCTGTCGCCATTTGGGGCGGTTTCCGGTGTAATTTTTTTATGAAATTTTTTTAGCATCTTCTTCATTAAGTCTAGTTTACCCATATCAAATTTCAGATAAAAATGCAATCGAGAAGGTAGTCAAATGATTTTCTGAAATAAAATGCGCTGTCTAACTGCGCAGTTATCTTCAAAAATTCATTTGACTGTCTTCCCGATTCAATTTTTAGCTGAAATTTGGTATGAATAAACTAGACTTATTGAAGAAGATACTCAAAAAATTTCATCAAAAAATTCTACCTGAAACCGTCCCAAATGGCGACGGCCGGACAGAGCCTCCTATAAAATGCCTTAGTTGCACTTTTTATGAAAGTTCGAGGGCTTATTTGATAGTTCCCCCTATTAAAAAATTCAAATTCTATGACTATAAAATGTGGAGATAAGAGAAATGACACGATACCCAATTCTTTGTCAAGGACATAATTGAAGTTTTTTTTGGGGCTGAATAAAAAGAAGGAACACGTATAGTTTTAGGATGGACATAGTAATTTTAAGAAGACAAAACAGAAACAACTCTTATGCAAATAAGTTAATAGACTGGGGATATATGCACATCTAACATTGTTTTTTTTTTATTATAATATACTCCCTCCGTCCCAATTTACTTGGTCATCTTTGACTTTTCCAGTCAAAGATGGTAAACTTTGACCAATTATTTAAATTAATATATTTATGCAAAACTTAATAATTTTATACTTTTATGATAAATTTTTTAACAAAGAACATTTTCATATCATTTTCATATTATTAATAATTTCTCTATATAAACATATAATCGGTCAAAGTTATACTCCATTGACTTGAAAAGTCAAAATTGGCTAAGTAAAATGGGACGGAGGGAGTATTATATACTAATTCTTGAATAAATAATAAACGAAGTTGATTATTTATTTCATTTGGTAATAATAAATAAGTTTTATTTTTCGAAACAGTTCAACAATAATCATCTTATTTTTGATGGAGTATATGAGCAGGGATCCATGTCCAACCCACATACTCACAAGGCATTGCGATTCGGCCAAACAGACACTAGAGAACACCCTTTTGTTATTTGTTGTTTATGTACTTCTTGGTTCATTTAAGTATATAAAATTACGTGTACCATTAATTAATGGGAGATTTCCCAAAATAGGAGTAAATGAAGTTTGAAATTATAAAATAGGACTACTTTGTTTTTATTCCCAAAATGAGACTAATATGGCAGTATTTACTGTCATTTTGTAGCTGTGACTGTCAAATAGTTGCAGTATAGTGCATTTAACATGACAATATTCATTATAATTAATGACAGTATTTTTCAATCATGACAATATTTTTCATACATGACAGTAATAACTCATATTTCGGGAAGAAAAACATACTAGTCCTATTTTTAGAATTCCAAATGTCATTTGCTCCTATTTTGGGTAATTTCCCTTAATTAATTTGTGTAGTCTTCTTTATGTAAGATCTAAAAGTAAGTTGGTCTATGGGTGCAAGCTAGGAAATGATTGTTAAATATTAATTAGATTATATTTTATAAACTACTTTATTCTTAGACCTTTTTTGGACAAAACATTTGTTATAATAACATATCGTTTGCATCTTTATCTCTCAAACCTACTTCAGTGGCTTCATCAATGTCATTACTGATCTGCTCCATGTCCTCGTCAGGGGTTGAGACTAATGGTAAATCAATCGCTTGGAGAGTTTCCACATGAAAATCACTTTGATTCGTTACTTCTTCAGTTTCAACTTGTACATCTTGAAACGTTTGCATGTACTGCATGGATTGTTGGTACACAGACTCGAGACTACTCTCTTTTTGTTGAAATTCAAAGAGAGGTGGGACTTCAAAAGCATCAGGAAGTGTATCGATCATCCATCATATTCCCACCATCGCAGTCTGACTCATTCCCATGATCATCCCTATTGGTCTCCTCAGGTTGGGCTTCTGCCGGCTGACTCACCACGTTGATTAGGTTCTGCATGGTTTGAAGACATGTTGCAGCCATTTGCGTAAACTAATTGAGTGTTTCTCTCAGGCTTATGTGGGTTTTCTTCCATTCAGGTATCTTATGTTCTGCCTCCTCCAATTGATTATGTGGCTCATTACTTAATAAGGATGTAGGAGTGACTGGAACATGTGTGCTTATAAAGTGTGGGGGAGGAAGAAGTGCGTTCTGTAGTTTCCTGATAAGGAGGGTCATACGGAGGAATGGGAAAAAGGCATAAATGGTGACCTCCTCCATAGAAGGAACAAATAATGTCATTTTTAGGAAAGTAATCAGCCAATTCCTTGGGATTTTTAGTTTAAACAAGATATTCAAGAATGGAGCCTGATTTTGTCCTAGGATATTGTGAATAAGCATAATGATGAGGGGATTGAGATTGGGAATGTTGCGGATTTGGAGGAGGGTACGAATAAGAAGAGTGACAATTTTGTTGTGTAGAAGAGTAATATTGATAAGGATTGTAATATTGATGAGGAGTGTAATGAGGGTATGGCGTATGTGGTGAATATTCCGTGGAGGTTTGAGGAAATGGCGTATTGCCTGAACGGTTAGCACAGAAAACAAATCCTACGAAAAAGCTAAGAAAATAAATCGCTGAAATTAATTAACCCTTAAAACTGACATCGTTCCCGACAACGGCGCCAAAAACTGATGTGAGTTTTCTCGCACTTAAAATAGATCGTAGTAATATAGGGTGCAAGTACGAGTATCGTCTCCACAGGGACGGACAAAAGGGATTAAGAATTAATTAAATTCAGCGATTGAAAACAAACGGAGGAATATAAAGTTTGGGGCTTTCTAATTAACGACGAAGGGAACATGGATTGAATACAGGGCAATCAGATTTCTGGCTGATCAGATATAATCACATGAAATTAATTTAATTGAGTCTCACTAATCATTACTAAGTTCAAACCGTTGTCACGGCGTAGAGTACAATAATTTAGAAGACTAGGCTGATCTCTCATGCGACATGATCCTAAAATTATTGCCAAACCGAACGAGCGTACGGTCCCTTAATCGTTACTAATCTCTTAATGAACGATTAAGTGTGTTTGAAGGTGTCGTAGAATAAGCTAGATCTCTCTTAATTTATTCTACATGTATGCAATTATAATCCTAGTGGCGATTCTGGGTTAGAAGAGATATCAATTAAATCATTCAAACACAAATTAAATATATTCATGCAATTAATTCATCATGAATTTAGCCATACATCATGAATAACCCCTTCATCAATCCCAAATACCTAATTAAAATTACTCACAACTCATAATTGAAGAATCAATATATAGAATTGTGATGAACAAAATTAATTATCATTAAATAAAAATAATTAGGAACTTACAAATAATCCAAGAGAATTGAAGAACAAGATGGAAAATTAGATTAAATTTCGTCTCTAGGTCTCTCTCTAAGCTTCTTCCCTCAAAATAGGGATTTAGGGGAGATATATATAGAAAACGGTCAAATCCAGGTGAAATCGGGACTTCTGGGGGGCACGCTCGGCACCCATGCTCGGAGAGCGTGGCGCTGAGCGTCTGGAGCATAATTCCGCATTTCGGAGCCACGCTCGGTGAACGTTCCTACCACGCTCGGCGAGCGTGGACAGCAGTAGCTTCCCCGTGATTTCTCGCTCTGCGCGCTCGGTGAGCGTCCACGCACGCTCGTCGTGCATCTTTCCTTTATGAATTTGATTATGCTTCCTTCACTAAAGTTGTATGTGGTAGGGATAAGAAGAAAGGTGCGGCTGGAGATATAGGTGGGATGTGCGAGTTGTTGTGGGCTAGTGGACTCTGGCTGTGTGGATTAGCGACCAGACTGGAAAGGTGGGAGGAGGTGTCGGCAGGAGAAGGAGTTGATGGGTTCGGATTCCTATGCAGCAGATAGAATGGAGTTGGGTGAAGGGTATTGGTTAGATAAAATTCAGACAAGGTTGAGGAAAGAGACTCACAAGAGGGAACACTAAGAATTTAAAATGGAAAGTTATGTTCAATGAACCTAACATGATGACTAATGTACACCCGATCAGACTTAAGCTCAAGATAACGATAATCTTTATATCCAGATGCATAGCCAATGAAAACACAGTGAATAGAGCGAGCAGAAAGTTTGTTGGAAGATGAATTGGTAATATTTGGAAAACATGAGGAACCAAACACACATAGAAAAGAATACTCACAGGATTTGTGATTTTTTTTTTCCGCAGGGAGATAAACCGAAAAGAAGAGGAGTCGTTAAACGGTTAATAATATATGCAGCGATAAGAAGTGCATCAATCCAAAAAATTACTAGGAACAGAGGCCTCAAGAAGCATAGTCCTAGTTAACTTCAATAAATGTTTATGTATCCTTTCGGCAACCCCATTTTGTTGGGGACTGTCAGGACAAGATTTGCGAAAGAAAATGCCATGAGTATCAAAAAATTGTTGCATATTAAAATTAACAAATTCACCCCCTTCATCACTATGAATTTTTTTAATTGTAGTATTAAAAAGATTTTCAACTAGAGCTTTAAAATGTTTAAAGTGAGTGAAAACCTCATCTTTTCGGCGCGTCGGGTACAACCAAGTAAAACAAGAAAAATTATCTATAAAAGAACATGCTCCCTCCGTCCCTTATAACTTTGCCAACTTTCCTTTTTTGGATGTCCCACTAACTTTGTCACTTTCCTTTTTAAGTAAAGAATTTGTGGTTCTAGTTAATTCTCTCTCCTCTGCATAAACCTCAATCACACTGTTTTTACTTTATTAATCTCCGTTCCGATCAAACTTGCCAAAGTTATTAGGGACGGAGGGAGTAATATTTAAATCTCAAATTGGATAAAACAAGTGATTGACAAACATCAGAATGAATAAAGTTGAAGAGGTTCAGAACAAGAATTCATGACTAGCATCAGAAAAAAGTAAACGTTGTGATTTGCCTAAACGGCAGGAAATACAATTATGAGAAAAACTAGAGCTATTACAAATATGTTGCTGACTACTTAAAAGACGTAAAATGGAGTCGCCACAATGACTTAATCTACGATGCCACAAAAAATCAGAAGTGGAGACGGAAGATAGAGCAAGTGATGATGGATGACTGAGGGTGACAGGATAAAGATGACATTCACTGGGTGCTCGAAGAAGGACCGCCCCCGAAATTTTGTCCTTATTAAAAAATATTTTTTTTATCAAAAATTACAATACAGTTGTTATTAGCACAAAGTTTCTGAATAGATACTAAATTAAATTTGATTTGAGACACATGGTAAATAGATTTTAATACAAGTGGACGACTAGAGGAAATTAACGTAATATCACCCATATTAGCAACAGGGAATTGAGAACCATTAACAACACGGATAGAATGTGATCCAGTATAAGGGAGTGTTGAGGTTTATTCCCTCAACCCGCAGGCCCAACACGTAACCTGGAGGTTTCGAATGTGTAAGGGACAAATAAGATCAAAAGACAACAGGAAAATGGGCCAACAATCGTACTTTTATCACTTGAATGATTTACAAGCCAAAGGGCCGAACGTACTATGCTATGCTATGCTATGAGCTGCTGTTGCTGCTAGATGCTAGAGAGTCAAACTACGAACCCCTTACAATGAAATAAATGCGACTATTTATACTACCCCTTGGTGGTTGGGGGTGCTGACGTGGTTGGCTGTGGGTGACATGATCCCAACCACCAAATCTCCCGCATTTAATGCGCTTCCCGCCAGGATCTTGGTTTCCCGCCATGACGTGGGGATGTTCGTCCCTCAGGGTTGGACCCAATCTTCTGGTGGCATCCTGATCCCTTGGGTAGAAACCATGAGACGTACGTCCCCTGACCCTTGGGTCCTGAAGCTTGGGCATGCTGGACTACTTACGTCCCGAGGTTCTTGGGCCCTGGAGCTTGGGCATGCTGGACTACGCATGTCCCCTGGCCCTTGGGCCTTGAAGCTTGGGCGTGATGTACTACGCACGTCCCCGGGCGCTTGGGCCTTGAAGCTTGGGCTTGCTGGACTACGCACGTCCCCTGGCCCTTGGGCCCTGAAGCTTGGGCGTAATGGACTACGCATGTCCCCTAGCCCCTGGGCCCTGAAGCTTGGGCATGCTGGGCTACGTACGTCCCCTAGCCCTGACCTTCCTTCTGGGCCCTTAGCCAGATGCTCTTGGTTGGTCCCTAGGGGTTGATGGGCCAGCCCTTGTTGGGCCATTAACCCAACATAAGTCCCCCACTTCTGATGTTCCGAGCGTGCGCGGGACATAAGGAAGTAAATAGTTTCCGCCGTACTGCCTTGAGCCGTTACCTCCCCCCCTGAAGTGACAGGTTGCTTCCCCGCCATCCTATGCGGCATTTACCTGGCTACGTGGCCGTCCATCTGGATTCTGTGGCAGCGGGCTTCCTCTTCCCGTTGTTGCCTTTCCACATTTCTTTCTTTAGGGGTCTGGGTATTGCCCCGGCTCACCTTGTCCCGAACTCCCATCGGATTCTCGTCGGTTTCATTATTCGGTGCCATCATGTGGGGGTTGAGCCGTCCGTGAAGTTATTCTTGCATTTCTTCCGGCTTTCCCCATACGGCCAGACAAGTTATCTCAGCATTGTGGCCCGTTCGTGGAGGGTTCTTTTTTCCAACAACCCCCCAAACCCGAACGGCTGGGAGGAGAGATTCTTCCTCGCCGGGGTTGACTCCCCTCCCCCCTTTTTCGACCGGTGGAATGCTTACCCTGTTAAGTTTGAGCCTCCGGTTCTACATTCGGCTGAGCTGGAGCAAGCCGCGCGTATTGCTGGTGAGGGGGTCCAGAACCTGCGTTCGCTGGTGAATGACACCAACTTGGGCAAGGCCGACATAGGTACGTCCTCGCTATGGCCCGGGTTTCAGACTCTCATTTTGTGAATTCCAAGCATTGTTCTAAAAAATTTTATCTCCTTTACGCAGGACTTTTCCCCAGGTCTTCCGCCATGGTTCCTCACACCCATGCAACTCCCTGCTCCGGTCGGGCCGATGTTAGCAAGGAAAAGCAGATCATCGGTGAGGACCACGGCCTAAAGAGGCCCAAAGCTGAACCTGCCGGGGACGAACGGCCTCCCAAGAAGTCCCGTCATGGGGAAGGATCCTCCAAGGCCGTGGTGATCCTTGACGGGTCAGATAATGAGACCGCCTCTCCTCCTAGGCCGCCCCCCGTTACTTCGGTGGGTAAAATCTCGGGCGACCCTCCTCCGCCCGGTTCCGAGGATTCTTTTTCTGACATCATTGAGTTCTCCGGGTTGGGTCCCCGTGCGGAGTCGAAGAGACTGTTTGGTCAGACGGCCTCTTCCATATGGTGTTCTTTGGGACTGAAACTCCCTCGTGACTTTGCCGCTCGTGAGAGCCCGGTGGATCTTCATGAGTGCGGCCTTAGCACTCTTAATAAGGCTGTTGGTTACTTCTGCAAGGCGCGGTTCGCCTATGAGGCTCAGGAGCGTGCTTCCGCCCAGGTGCATTGCGAAGCCGAGGATCTGGTGAAGAAGGCCAAAGAGCGCATGAATAAGATGCAGCAGGACCTGAACGTTGCTCTTGGGCTTGCTAAGGGGAGTTCCTCTCTTCAGGAGACGGTCAAGAAGCAAGCCGAGGAACTGCAGCTGCTTCGTGCCAAGATGGTCGGCGTGGAGAAATCCGACGTGCAGCTTCGCCAGGTTGGTGTGGAGGGGGTCGTTCCTGTCTTTAAGGCCGATGTCTCCAAAATCAAGGACGTTGGCTCTATTGAGTTTCAGAAATCCAAGGCCTATGTTGATGCCGTGAACGTCCGTGTGAAGGAGCGCCTTGCCCAAAGCTTTGGGGAATATTTGGCTAAGAGCTCTGACATGTTGAAAGACGACATTGAGCTGGTATCGAAGACCCCTGCCGGCCAGGAATTCCTTGCGGAGCTTGCCGACGATACTTTTGCCAAGAGGATGATCGGCCTTTTGGCCGGGAACCTCCCGTCCCTCGAGCGTTATCTCCCCACTCCCTTTGATCCTGAGGCTGCTGGTTTCAATGCTTCGTTTGCTGAGGCCTATGAGGAGGCTTTGAAGGAGAAGTCTCAGGCGAAGGGCGGCCCCTCTTTTAACTGAGGGAGTTTTTCAAATTCTGTGCGTTGGCTGCACATTCTGGCCAGCAGGCCGTCCTTATTATAGCGCCTAATGTTTTTAAGATGGCTTACTTCACCTCTCACGCCTTTGAGAACTTTTTTGGCCTTCAAACGATCTTGGTCTGCAACCGGGCATTGGTTTGGGTTCATAGAAAGCTCTTGTAGGCACATCTATATTCAAGGATAGCTCCCTAAGGCGTGACGGGTCCAGTTATTTTGTACTCTTGATTTCACTCCGAACTCGTGTATGCTTATGTACTTTCTGGCCGGTAGAGCCGATGAATAAAGTGTATTGCCTGATTGCTATGATCGTCTTTTAACTTCGTTCCTAGTGCCTCCCCTTTTTTTGTTTTTTTGGAGGTCTTTAACTTCGTCCCGTCATCCGCTCGTCTTACCTGCTCATTTGGCTCGGTCCTTTGGATCCTGAGGTGGGCTCGGCCGTGATTGTGATGCGGAACGGGTTTATCCCCTTTGGGGATTCCCCTGTGCCCCTCTGTTTTTTTGAGGGGTCTTTAGTTTCGTCCCGTCATCCGCTCGTCTTACCTGCCCATTTGGCTCGATCCTTTGGATCCTGAGCTGGGCTTGGCCATGATTGTGATGCGGAACGGGTTTATTCCCTTTGGGAATTCCCCGTTCTTCGTCCCGTCATCCGCTCGTTTTACCTGCCCATTTGGCCTGGTCCTTTGGATCCTGAGATGGGCTCGGCCGCGATTGTGATGTGGAATGGGTTTATCCCCTTTGGGCATTCCCCGTTCTTCGTCCCGTCATCCGCTCGTCTTACCTGCCCATTTGGCCAGGTCCTTTGGATCCTGAGCTAGGCTCGGCCGCGATTGTGATGCGGAACGGATTTATCCCCTTTGGGGATTCCCCAATGCCCCTATGTTCTTTTTTTAGGGGTCTTTGGTGCGGTGGTTGTACCGTTCGGATGATTGATACCGCTCGACGGAGAATGTTAATCTCCTCTGGGAGGCTCGTAGTGTTCCTATGATGACAATGTACACAATGATTTTATTGTGGAAACCTAGAAAGATAAAACCACGAGACTTTTTAGGCTAATGTCCAAGCCTGCTCGTTCTCATTAATTCCCGCTGTTACATCGTATGAACTGAAACTTCCTTTTTGTCTCCCGGTTTTTTTTGGGGGGGAACTTACCGGTAGAACCTCTTCAGGTGCTCCACATTCCATATGCCAGCGGGGTGTCCCTTCATGGTTTGTAGGAGGAACGTCCCCGCTGCCAGTCTCTTCTCACATACCCTGTACGGCCCCTCCCAGTTCTTGGCAATCTTGCCGCCCTCAAACGGCTTACTCTTCTCCCGCTTTCATAGTACCAAGTCTCCGACCTTGATTTCTATGACCTTTACCGCTTTATTGAAATACCTCTCGGTTGCCCGATGATATTCCTCCATGCGCCGTGCGGCCAGATCCCTTCTTTCTTCGATGAAGTGCAGCTCGGCCCTCAGATTTTCCTCGTTCTGTTCCGGGTTAAAGTGCAACGTCCGATGTGTGGGCACGATCACTTCGGTAGGGACTTTGTCCTGGAAACCATATGCCAGTGCAAATGGTGTTTCTCCGGTCGCCGTCCTCGGAGTCGTCCTGTACGTCCACAGAACATAGTTCAGCTGCTCCGGCCAGGTTGAGGAGTAGTCCTCCAGCTTCTTCTTTATACCATCCATGATGGTCCGGTTCATATTCTCCACCTAGCCATTTGCCTGTGGGTACGCGACTGAGGCCTTTGAATGCCAAATGCCCCACTTGGCCAAATACGCTTCGAAGCCCTTACCGACGAATTGCCAGCCATTGTCCGTAATTATCTGCTCCGGGATGCCGAATCGACATAACACATTCTGCCAGACGAAGCGCTGGCACTGTAACTCACTGATGTTCTTCAATGGCTCAGCCTCCACCCACTTGGTGAAATAGTATATGGCTACAATTATGAATTTCTTGTCGCCGGTCATTTTGGGTAGAGGCCCTAGCAGATCTATTCCCCATCTCGTAAATGGTAGGGCGACGGTCATTGGGGTATAGAAACTGGCCGGCCTTCCTGGCATAGGTGCGTACTGCTGGCACACTGCACACTTCTGAGTGTGGTTGAAACAGTCTCGCTGGATGGTTGGCCAGTAGTACCCCTGCAGGATGATCTTCCTTGCTACCATTCGGGGTCCTTGATGACTAGAACAGATGCCCTCGTGGATTTCCTCCATGACTGCTGCCACTAGGTCCGGCGGTAAGCATCTGAGGTATGGTCCGCCGAACGTCTTTTTGTATAATTCACCACTGATAACCTCAAAACTTGCCGCTCGTCTTTTTATCCACGGGGCCCTTCTGGAGGTTCGTCTGTCTTTCTCAAGGGGGGGGGGGGGGGGGTTCCATCCTTAAGATAATCAACCACCTCCTTCACCCAGCTAGGGCTGAGCATCGGGCGGGTTCGGGTCGGGCGGGTGGGTGAACCCACGACCCTTTCGGGTATCGGATGTGTAATTAGCCTATCATACTCTATGTTTTTTTACCCTAAATTTTTCGGGTTTTAATGAGCTTCGGGTAGGGCGGGTTCGATTCGGGTATCGGGTTATGTCGGGTTCAAGTAACTCATACAAAATGTTCATAGACAAAATGTTCAAGTAAAATATATGGCAATTTGATACCAGTCTTTTAAACTTATAGAACAAAGTAAAGAATACACAGCTTCATAAACAAATTTAATACAAGTTCGCAAAATTACAAAATTAGAACAAAGTTTAATAAACAAACTTTAGAACAAACATAAACAAATTACAAAATGCTACATAATTCATTAACATCCTTCACCAGCTTCAAGTTTCCACCTGCACATGTATAAATGTATAATAAGTCAATTATACATGTATAATAAGTCAGAGTAAATTGGATAAGTTAATGAAACAAAATAACAAATCAGAAAAATCACTGACTCAGAATGCTTGTTATCCTTCACCAGGAATATAGGGGCAACTGCTACAATTTCAGTTACAACTTAAATGTTGTGAACTGAAAGAGCTATACCAACCTTAAACCATACATTCAGTAATGTGTGGAAGCTTCATCATAGCCAATGAAATTTAATAGAAATGATATAGTCAAGGATTAATGGGATTATGAGTTACTTACACAAAACCTGAACAAGTCAGAGCAAGGGACAAGAGTCCAGGGACAGTTCACAGTTGCCAGAATGCTTTCCAGAATGACATAATCATACTCATAATACATTATACATAATCAGAGAGCTCAGAAGTCAGAATGCACATGGAAAAACAACCACATAATGCCAAATCAGAGAGTCATGTACTCATGTGCATACACATTCAAACATTCAAACCTATACACATTATACATACTCATAATACATTATACATAATCAGAGAGCTCAGAAGTCAGAATGCACATACACATACAGCTCAGAATGCACATAATCAGTTACTGATGTACTAATGTTCAGAGCTCAGAATGCTTTTTATCATTCATAAGAGGAAATAGGGGGCATCTGCTACAATTTCAGTTACAACTTACCATTTTATGAACTGAAAGAGCAACACCAACCCTAAACCCTAAATGCAGTAATGAGTGGAAGCTTCATCATAGCCAAACAACCAAATAATGGCAAAAACCAAACATGTCATATAGCTCAGAAGTCAGAATGCTTGTTATGAACTGAAAGAGCAATGCCAACCCTAAACCCTATAAAAATATAGAAAATGTACACTTAATGGCACAATAGAGGATCCAGTAGGAGCAGCAGTTCCACCACCAACATTTCCATCCATTATTTCTATAACAAACAAAGAGAATTGTTAGAATTATGAAATATAAACAAGAAGATTCATAATAAGCAAATAATACATGAAAACACATAAAACTATAAAAGTTATACCTTTTTCCAGTCTCTCTACTTCATCAATGTTTTCTTCAATTGAGATAGGCTGGTGAGCCAATCTCAACCAATCTTGTGCACAAATAAGGGCTTCCACAATTTTACAACTTAATGAACTTCTAAAACAGTCCAAAACCCTACCACTTGTACTGAAAGTGGACTCAGAAGCAACTGTGGAAATGGGAACACCAAGTACATCCCTAGCCATCTTGGAAAGTATAGGAAACCTTTCACTATTTAACTTCCACCATCTTAGAATATCAAAGTCCCCATCTTCCTCAATTATGGACTCAGCTAAATATATATCAAGTTCAGATTTTTTAACTCCTACCTGACCACTCTCAAGCTTCTTCTTTTTAAGATCAACCTTAAACCTGGACACAGGCCTATTTTCAGAATTACCACACTCCATAGATGCTCCAAAAGTAAAAGTTGTATTAGAACTTCCACCAACACAGTCAGGGTAACTTGAAACATAATCAACAAATAACTCAGTTAGACCTGACTTCACTTTTAGAAAAAAAGCAGCACCTTTTTTATCACCATATAAAGCATTTAGCTGAAATGGCATATACTCAAACTTGTCCCTAGGATCTAAGACATTAGCATAGAAGATTAGATAGTTCATCTTTTCAGGATCACCCCAGTACTTGTCTAGTTTGGATTTCATAGTACTCCCCATGGCACTGACAGAAGCAGTTGGAGAGGCAACCATATCTTTGAGGACAAGGAACAAGTCAGAAATTTCAGAAAAAAAGGTATTGGAAGTAACATATAGTGAGCCTGAAATTCTTAGTGTCATTTCATAAAAATGTTTTAGAATGGTCACAAAAGATTCAACAGCAATCCAATCTAAAACATCAGGCATGTCAGAACCCAAATCAGTACTATATGCAGATTCATTCTCCTCATAGGCTTCAAACACTTTCTCATTACAAACTGCAGGTTTTAGCATCAGGTAAGTGGAATTCCACCTAGTTGGAACATCCAGGTGCAGACCACTCTTGGCTTCCACTCCTATCAAATCAGATATATCTTTGAACTTTTGAAGCCTAGCAGGAGAGTTCCTAACATACTTAACAGCTTCCCTAACTCTCATGACTGAAGTGTCTGAATCTTTAAGACCATCTTGTACTGCTAAGTTCAAGATGTGTGCAATGCAACGCATATGAACATACTTTACTTTTACAGAAGAAGCACCCCAGGCTACTAATTTTTTCTTGAAAAAACCAACAGCTGTATCATTACTACTAGCATTATCAACAGTCACAGTAAAAATACTTTTCAGACCCCAATCAAGTAAGCAATTCTCTAGGGCTTTAGCAAGGTACTCCCCTTTGTGAGAGGTGACAGGGACAAGGGAAATTATTTTTTTCTGGAGCTTCCACTGATGATCTATGAAATGAGCAGTAATGCACATGTAATTTATCCTCTGAATAGAGGTCCATGTATCAGTAGTTATACTAACTCTCTGAGTTTGTTCCCTAAAATTCCTTTTTAGAGTCATTTTTTCATCAAGGTATATTTGAAAAATGTCTCTAGCAATTGTCCATCTAGAAGGAATTTGAAACCTAGGACAGGCTGCAGCAACAAAATTCCTAAAACCTTGTCTGTCTACAAATCTAAAAGGAAGCTCATCAATGATTAGCATTTCACCTAGAGCTCTCCTAATAGCTTGTTGATCAAATACCCAAGTTCCCATGACCCCAGTCTTTCCAGATGGTTCACCTGTCTGTGGAGGTACAGGCTGGAAGGTTAATAGGGCTTGTCTAGTGTCTTTAGCATGGGGGTTTTTCATGCAATTAAGCATGTGATTTCTGATGGAGGAAGTTCCATGTTTCTTAGAGTGACAACAGTATATTTTTGCACAGTATATGCACCTCCCCTTAATAACCACACCCTTTTCATCCTTAATTTCATCAAAGTGATGCCAAATCTTAGATCTTTTGTCAACCACTTTTCTCTTTTGTCCAGAAACAGCAGGTGGTGCAGTCTGCTCATTGGTAATGTTAGGCTCAGGAATTTGACTTTCCACCACTGTTTCTTGACTCAGAGGAGGTTGAGATCCAGATGTAGAAAAGGTCACACATTCTTCAGGGTCCATCTAATGTAAGCAAGTAAGCAACACATGATATATTGATATGTGTATACTAAGCTTCCACAGAGTTCATACCTCACAGATAAGGCAAGTACGCAACACATGAATAAGAGTTGTACATATGCAGTCAGTAAGAGCTTCCACAGAGTTCATATCTCACAAATAATAACCATAATATGTAAGTCTGGAACAATCAGCAAGCTGATTTACAGAAGGATAAAAGCACTTTGCTTTTTCACTTCTCTACAGACTCTGAAGAACCCAGTTCACTCTTTGTACTCGTTTGAGTACTAGAGTTGAAAAAGGCTTCTTCATCAAAATAATAAGGCAGTTATGTTACTTATGTACAAAAAACAACATAACAGGGACAACTGGATAACCGTAGTCAGTACTCAGTAGGCAACACATGAATATAGAATATATAGCTTGATTAGCTTCCACACTTCATTCATATTTCAAATAAACAGATTTGAAATTCTGAATGCATCATAATATACATCAATAATTAACAGGGACAACTGGATAAGTGGATAACCGAACATTCGAACAGATTTGTACATGCAAGTTTCACAAATATACGAACATCACAAGACTAATCACAACTCAGAACATCCATGCATCATCAAGGACTAAACTTACCATAATACGAATAACGGAATAAGTATTTTATACCTCAACGGCTCGAGACGAAGGAGATGAAAGGCTTCCACTAGGTTAGAGAGCAGAGATGGTAAACCCTACAAGGAGATGAAGGCTTCCACTCGGTTGAGGATTACAGGCCTACAACCCTACAACGACAGCAACGGCGGCCGACGAAGTGAGAAGTCAGACCAAATTAGGGTTAGCCGCTTAGAGAGTTAGAGAGAGAGAGTCTGAGAGTGTAAGTTAGGGTTAAGTGGTTAACCGGCGAAGGGAAATGGGGATAAGGGAAAGCCGGAAAGGGACTAAGGGAGTGGGCTAATGGGCTTGGGGAGTTGGGTAATGGCCTTATAGGCTTGGGTAGTTGGGGAGTTGGGGAGTTGGGTAATGGGCTTAGGCTTGGTCGGGTTTTCGGGCGGTTCGGGTAGGGATTAGGAGGACCCTACCCGCTGGGTGTCGGTCCAAAAAGTATAGGGTGGGCGGGTCGGGTCGCTGGGTTCGGGTCAGGTCAACCGACCCAATCACAAAAAATCGGGTTCACCCGATCGGGTTATTCGGGTAGGGTCAGTTTTGCTCAGCCCTAGTGGTGTGTCCCCCCGGCACCGGGTGCCGAGGGGTCTCCATTTGAGGACAGTTGGTACTTTGTTGTTGTTGTAGGTGATAGTATTGTCTACCCTCGTCACTTGGTGCCGAGGGTTCTTCCTTGGGGTAAGGCCTTGGGCCAAGGGGTGATATGAGGGTTTGGCCCTTCGTAAGAATTTTGTTCCATGTTCTTGGTGTCTTCAAAATGCCTTCGTTCTTCAGAATTTTTAGGCCTTGGGCCGTAAAATAATACATTCACTAGTTATGAGGGCTTGGCCGCTCTGATGTTATTGATAAAATTTAACTAAGTGATGTACATTCCAGTGCCTAGGGACTTCAGTCCCATTAGGGCGTTTTAGCTTGTAAGTTCCTGGTTTGATGATGGCTGCCACAATGTAGGGGCCCTCAAACTTTGGTGCCATCTTTCCGCCCTCGGTTGGTTAGCTAGCTTCCCTTCTTCGAAGGACATAGTCCCCCACTTGGAATTCCCGGGAGCGGACCTTGGCGTCGATGTAACTCTTCACTTGCCTTCGGTAGTTCTCTGCGCGTATGAAGGCTTGCTCTCGGCGTTCTGAAATAAGGTGGAGATCGAGGGCCATACTGGCGTCGTTAGCCTCTGGATCATACTGTGTGACCCTTCAGGTTGGAAGAGTTACCTCAGTGGGGGCCTTAGCTTCAAATCCGTAGCAAAGGGAAAAGGGTGTCTCACCAGTTGCCCGCCGAGGGGTGGTACGGTAGGCCCATAAGATGTTGTGGAGCTCTTCTACCCAGCCACCCCCCTCAGCCTCCAGATTCTTCTTTAGGCCCTCGAGCAAGGTCCTATTGGCGTTCTCCACTTGACCGTTGCCCTGAGGGTAGGCAACGGATGAGAAGGTGTGTTTGATGCCCCATGCCTCTTGGAGGGCACAGAAGGGGGCTGCCTCGAACTGAGTCCCATTGTCGGAGATGATTTGCTGGGGGACGCCAAATCTTGTGAGGATGTTTTTAAGAACAAAGTGACGACACCTGGCCTCAGTAATGCTGGCGAGGGGCTCAGCTTCCACCCATTTGGTGAAGTAATCGATGGCGACGATGATGTACCTGTTGTTGGAGGTACCCCTCGGCAGAGGGCCCACAAGGTCTATGCCCCATCGAGCGAAGGGTATGGATGTGCTGATGGGGGCATAGTTGACCGCTGGCCTGCCGGGGGCTTTCTGGAAGTGTTGGCATGCAGAGCACCTTCGGGCAAGATCTGCACATTCCCGGGCCATTGTGGGCCAGAAGTAGCCCTGGATTATTAGCCTTCGGGACATGGAGAAGGGTCCCTGGTGAGCTGAACAAGTGCCACTGTGCACTTCCTCCATCGCCACTTTGGCTTCATCTTGATGAAGGCACCGGAGTAATGTCCCGTTGTAGGACCTTTTGTAAAACCTCCCGTCCTCGATAGTGTAGCTGGGAGCCCTCAGCTTTGCCAGCTTGGCGCGGGCCTCATCCTCGGGCAGTTGCCCCGTGGTGATGAAGGTGACAATGTCTGAGATTCAGTCACCTTGCCTTTGTTGTATGTGCATGATGGGGCTAGCGTGTATGCTAGAGAGGCTGAGTTCTTCCACTTTGGCGATCTTTGAGATGTGCTTAGGGGATTCGGCCGAGAGCTTGGATAAAATGTCGGCCTCAGAGTTTTGAGCCCTCGGTATTTGAGTAAGAGAGTGTGCCTCAAATACCTTAAGCAACTCCTTGGCCGCCTCCTTGTATTGTTTCATTCTCCCTTCCTTGTCTTCGTACTCCCCGGAGATTTGGCCGACGACTAACTTGGAGTCACACTTGACGTGAATTTGTCGGGCCTTCATGTTAGCTGCCATCTGAAGGCCACAGAGGAGGGCCTCGTATTCGACTTCATTGTTAGAGACTTTGAAGGAGAAACGGATTGCGTAATAGGCCCGGAAGCCTTCGGGTGAGATGAGAACCACCCCTCCTCCACATGCTTTGACGGCGGAGGAGCCTTCGGTGTAGAGGGTCCACCAATCATCTGAAGGGGCCGAGGGCTCCTCGTCCACGGCTGATCTTGCCGTACATTCCGTCACGAAGTCCGCTAGGGCTTGGCCCTTGATGGCGGGCCTAGGACGGATGTCGATGTTGTATTGGCTCAAGAAGACAGCCCATTTTACCATTCGGGAGGAGCTGGTGGGGCTCCTCATCAAGGCGCCGAGGGGTTGGTGAGTGAGGACCTGGACCGGGTGAGCTTGGAAGTAATGGCCCAATTTCTTGACGGTCCACACGATAGCCAACACCGTTTTTTCCACGGGGGAGTACCGGAGCTCCGCTTCCCTGAGGGTCTTGCTAACATAGAAGATGGCATGTTGGATGCCATCCTCTTCCCGGATGAGTACTGAGCTGATGGAAGCCGGGCTAACACCCAAGTAAAGGTACAGGATCTCCCCTACCTTGGGTTTAGAGAGCACAGGGGGTGAAGATAAGTACCGTTTCAGTTCCTCGAAAGCCCCCTGACATTCTGTAGTCCATTGGAAACCGGCGGGTTTCCTCATGATCTGGAAGAAGGGTAAGGACTTCTCCGCCGATTTTGATAAGAAGCGATTGAGGGCTGCCAGGCGGCCCGTCAATCGCTGGACCTCCTTCACGTTGCGTGGGGGCTCCATGTTGATGATGGCCTGGATCTTTACGGGGTTGGCCTCGATACCCCTTCGGCTTACCATGTAGCCCAAGAATTTGCCCCTTTGAACACCGAAGGTACACTTCTTCGGGTTCAGCCGAAGGCTAAACTTCTGCATGATGGCGAAGATCTCCCTCAGATCGTCAGCATGGCTTGCTTATTGCTTGCTCTTGACGATCATGTCGTCAACATACGCCTCCATGGTGCGCCCTAGGACAGCTTGGAATATCCTGGCCACCATCCGAGTGTAGGTGGCCCCTGAGTTTTTCAGGCCGAAGGCCATGACAAGGTAGCAGAAGATGCCCTCAGGAGTCATGAAGGCCGTTTTTTCAGCATCTTCCTCGTGCATAAATATTTGATGACATCCGCGGAATGCGTCGAGGAATGACATGATTTCACACCCCGCGGTTTCATCCACAAGTTGGTCAATATTTGGCAAAGGAAAGGGGTCCATGCGACACGCCTTGTTGAGATCCGTGTAGTCTACGCACATGCGGAATGAAGGCGGTTTTTGTGCGAGGACTACATTTGCCAGCCATGAGGGGTATTTTACCTCCTTGATGTGCTTGATAGAGAGGAGCATGGTGACCTCCTTCTTCACAAATTCCCTCCACTCGGCCGAGAGGGGTCTCCTCCGCTGCTGTATTGGTTTGGCCGAAGGGTCCACCGAGAGGCGGTGGGTGATGACCCTTCGGCTGATCCTCGGCATGTCCTCCGTCCCCCATGCCGGTCTTCAATTCTTCGGGGAGCTTGGCTCCAATCCTCACGACTCTCTCCGGCTTGGCCGGATCGAGCGCGAAGTCTTCTACCTCCTCGGCTGGTTCAGCCCTCGGCCTTCTTTCCTCCGCTTCCACAGTTTCGGTGATGGTGTCAACGCGGAACTCCGTCTTGCTAACCTTCCTCGTTACTTGAAGGTAACAAGCGCGGGCAAGCTTTTGGTTCCCCTTTGAGTAACCGATTCCCCCCTCGGCTGGGAACTTGAGGCAGAGGTGCCTCATGGAGATGACGGCTTCGAGATCCTCGAGGGCTGGCCGGCTGAGGATGATGTTGTGGGCGCAGTCGATGTTGACGACGACGAACTCCACTTCGAGCTTGGTTCTATGGAGCCCGTCGCCGAAGAGTATCGGGAGGGTTATAACCCCCTCAGAATCAATGGTGTCGCCGGTGAAGCCGGCAAGAGGGGTCTTAATGGGCCAAAGGGACCCCCTCTCCAGATGCAGCTCTCTGAAGGTACTGAGGTACATTACATTGACGGAGTTGCCCGTGTCAATGTAAGTTCGGTGAATAATAGTGTCACTTATTTATGTACGGATGACGAGGGCATCCCTGTGTGGGGAGGACACCGGGGGGAGATCAGCGTTAGTGAAGGTGATGGGTTCCCCCCTCAGCCGCTTTACTGGGGGCATATGAGTGACTTCCCCCACGTAAAGTGACTGAGCCCACTTCTTTCGTTGACTTGTAGAATCACCCCCGGTATTGCCCCCGGTGATCATGAGGATGTGGCGCTTCTTCTCTTGGTACCGGGGGTACTCCTCCTTTTCTTCTTCCAGGTTCCCAATCTCCCTCTTTTTGCCGAGGGGGATGGTGTTGGGGTTGACCCATGCATTTGCTCTCGCAGTCTGCCCTCGGGTTGGCCCTTGGTGAGGGGGCCCCTGTTGCTGAGGGCCCTGGATAAACTGGGACAGATGGCCCGCTTGTATCAATCTTTCGATGGCCGTCTTCAGCTGATGGCAGTCATCGGTCCTGTGCCCCTGGTGTCGGTGGAAACGAAAGTAGGGGTAGTTTGGATTGATGGCGAATACTTCTGGGGGCGCGCGTGAATCTCGCTCCACTAGGCCCCTCTCCTCAGCAAAATCAAGAATGACGTTGACGGGGTGCGTCAAAGGTGTTCGAGGGTGCTCCGGGAGGACAGGCTGTGCCCAAGCCCTCGGGTTCCCCTTGTAGCCTCCCCCGGGCTTGGCTTGGCCATGCCGGGGGCGATCACCGGAGGGGGCAGAATCCTTGGAATGATTGCGGGGAGCCCCCGGCCCCCGGTTACCTCTGTCGTCTGGCCGAGGGCGCTGCTGATCCGGGACGTGGTGGCATTTCTCCACCTCCTCGGCTTCGGCGTACCGGTCCCCCCCTTGTAGGGCCTTTATGTAATCGCGAGGAGGCTCGATGATGAGGCTCCTTGAGAAGTTCCCGGGGCGGAGTACTGTTTGTAGGAGGGCCAGGAGGGTCCCGTCGTCAGCGCCATCAACTTTATCAGCCTCCGTTCTCCAGCGCTCCAGGAAGTCCCGAAGGGTCTCCTCCTTCCTCTGCGTTACTGTCAGCAAGTGGGAGAAGTGTTTTCTCGTGCAGCGCTTTCCCGCAAATTGCGTCAAGAATCGCTAGGCGAGTTCTTGCCATGAGTCAATGCAGCCCTCGGGCAATCGATTGAACCACTCGTATGTCGGCTCCTCTAAGGTGGAGAGGAACCAGTGGCACAAATACTCATCTGATGCCCCCACCATCATCATGTTGTTTTGGTACCTGCTGTAGTGCTCTTGGGGGTCAGACTTTCCGTCGTAGGGCTTGATGAGCTGCCCTCGGTATTTCTCCGGGATCCGGGCCGCCAATACCTTTGGGGTAAATGGCATCCGGGTCCGGAGCTGTATGGTGGGTTCCCTGGAGCCCTCGGCTATCTTCCTCTGCATTTCCTCCATCTTGGCCAATATCGCCTCATACTTGAGGTCTGTATGAGGGGCAGAAGTGGTGGCGTGGGCCTTAGTGGCCTCCATCTCGTCAAGCCGGCGCTGGAGGGCCGCGATGATTTCGTCCCGGGGGTCCTTCGGGAGGGCCTCCGCACCCTGCGAATGGACGTGGGCCGAGTGGGCCTGGTTGATTTGGTGGCGGGCGTCGTTGGCATGGAGAGGTGCCTTGCCTTTGTCCTGAGGGGGCCACCTTTCATTGGCCCTGGAGAAGGACCCGCCACTTTCCTGAGGCCTCTGGAACGCCTTCCCCCCGAGGCGGTCTTGGACCCCTCGGCGGTCTTGCGCCCCTCCGAGTCTCTCGAGGGCGGAGGTCCGGAGTTGTTCCTTGTTTACGTTGTGGCGGTCCCGGGACTGGACTTCCTGGGAGGCCGTATCTTGGGCCACGACCCCCTCAGAGTTCCCAATCCGGAGGACCCGGTTCCCGAGGGGGTGTGGATGAGGGGGAAGCATTATATTTTCCCCGACTTGAGGTTGGAGGGGAACCAAAGTTCCGAAGGCACCCGGGTTCTGCGTGAGCGTCTGGATGAAGGCGGAGAGCGCCGATTGTACGTCGATTGTGATGACCGGAGGGCTAATTTGATTCTCACTTCGGTCCTTCTTCTTGGCCTCGATGCCGAGGCGGGCATCGGGGGCATTTTGTTGAATCTGCTGACGTAGGTCGACAGCCGTCTGGTCCAACCCAACGATGACGCCGCCCCCGGGAGCCCTATTAGAGGCTTCGGAGACGTCGACCTCGCCGAGGGCCAGGTTCCTGTCCTATACATTCTTGGAGTTGGCACGAGTTGTTCTCACCAGTTTAGCTGGGTGTTTTGTGTTTGGTTGAGGGGGAGGGTTTCTTACTTGATTGTTCGACCTCTCAACGAGAGCACCAAATGATGGATAGTATACCCGGGGGGTAGTTTATCCGAGGGGTTATTACGGGGAATAACTAGAGAGAAGTCAGAGCAAGTAAGTAGAGAGAGAGAGAGTATATTAGAAAGTGTGTTCAGCATATTTGCTTCTTGGCGTGGTTTACAACGGGGAAATGGGGTGCTATTTATAGTAGCAATAAATGCCAGACAGGGACACGTGTCAAACATCCATTGGCCGAGGGGTCACCTCAACTGGTTGGCGCTGGCAATCGCATGTGGCCGCATTTAATGCGGATGTTGGATGTGACGTCGTACTTGGTACGGTGATCCATATGCATGTGGAGTGGATATCATGTCGGAAAAGGTGCCCTCGGCTGTAGATGACTAGCCGAGGGCTCTGAGCACTGGGGACCCCCTTAGTGCCGAGGGCTCTAGGTGCCGAGGGCTACTGATTTTCGCCGTTTTCTCCCAGTAACCTTGTTTTCCTGATTTGGCCATCCTGTGAGAATTGGAGCCTTCGGCCGGGGGGCCGAAGGCACTCCTTGTGTCACCCAGCTGGGATCTGCATAAGAAACAATATTTACCTAGATTGTCTCTGTTGCTGGTCGGAGTAGTGTTTCCTGTCTGGCGAAACTCCGGATGTGTTTGGGGACGACCGGTGCCTGTTCCTCGGATAGGGAGTTGCCTAGCTTGGATAGGATGTCACCTTCGGCGTTCTCTACCCGAGGTACCAGGTATATGATCACTTGCTCATACTGCACAGTTTGCTCCTCCGCCAGCTCCCTGTAAGCTTTCATCCGCTCCTCCCGGGTTTCAGCGGTGCCATTCATCTGTGTAACCACCAATTGGCTATCCATTCGCACCTTAAGACGAGCTGCACCGAGGGCCCTCACGTATTTCAATCCTACGATTAGCGCCTCGTACCCTGCGGTTTCATCCACAGGCATCCATGAAGCTGAGCAGCTCACACCCTGCGGTTTCATCCACCAACAGATCGATCCTCGGCACCGGGTAGGGGTCCATTGGGCAGGCTTTATTGAGATCGGAGTAATCGACGCACATCCGCCATGTGGGCCCTTTAGGTGTTAGGACGACGTTGAACAGCCACTCCACATGCATAACAGGCCGAATGTGGCATATGTCGAGTAGGGTAGTGACTTCCGCCTTGATGAAGTCCCTCCGTTCGACCGCCATGTACCTTTTCTTCTGTTGTACGGGTCTGGCATCTGGCCGAACGGCCAATTTGTGACAGATGATTTCTGGATCAATTCCCAGCATATCCTCCGGTCCTCTGGCGAACAAGATTTTGAACCTTCGGAGGGTTAGGATCACCCCTTCCCAGATCTCTGGCTCCAGGCCGGTTCCAATGGACACCTTCCGATCGGAGGGGTCGTCCAGTTCCACGTCCTCCAGCAAGGTAGCAGGCTCTGGTTGGGACATAGCCTCCTCTTGTCGGGCCGTCTCTGCAATACTGTTGACTCTCATGTCCTTCTCCGTCATCTTCTTTACTGCTTCTTTGTAACACGCTCTTTCCGTGTCTGGGTCCGTACGGGCCACGCCCACCCCAGTCTCCGTGGGGAATTTTATACAGGAATGTCGTACGGAGCAGATGGCCTCAAGGTCCTCCAATCCGGGCCGTCCCAGAATGGCGTTGTAAGCGCATTTTAGTCGCACTACCACAAACGTCATGGGGATCGTCGCCCTATGCTCGCCATCCCTGATCTCCACTGGCAGGACGATCGTCCCTTCCGCATGAATGATGTGGCCGGTGAAACCAGCCAGGGGTGTCCGTAGGGGGGCTCAGATCAGCCTGCTCAGATGCATCTTCTCAAATATGTCCCAGTATAGGACATTGACACTGCTTCCTGTATCAACCAGGACTCGTCGGATTATCCACTCCCAGATATCCATGCTGATTACCAACTCATCCTTGTGCGGTCCTGGTGATTGTGGTAGATCCGTTGTCCCGAACGTGATAGGTTTGGCCTTATGTTTTTTGGTAGGAGGTGCGGAGATGGAGTTTATGAAAGAGATATGCCCTAGAACTATTCATATGTGTATGACTTATAGTTGGATATCTTATGCTTATTAATAAGGTTTATTTTATTTCACCTTATATTCTTAAATATAGTATATTATTATTACTAGTTCACCAAGTATGTGACTTGGTTGTGGAATACTAGTCGTTTCGTAAAATATACTATGTCCTTAATCATATCTCTATAATCTAGGATTACATAGACATATTGATTAGAGTGTGGGTTAGCTGATGACTATGTTCCACAAGTCATGGATATGGTGATATCAAGCTAAACACACTAATACTTGTTGGTGAACAAATATTGGACCGACCCGTTTTGGGAACACTGCAAGGAAATATTATAAATGTCATCAGTGATGTTCCCTTTAGTGAAATCATATTGTCATCGGACTTGAGATCTCCATGGTTACCAATATAAGGATTAATACATTAGACATTATCAAACGTTACTACTAAATGAGTAACTATAAAGATAATGATCAAATGTATTATGAAATATATAAAGGTATGTGGTTGGTTAAGATGGGATTTGTCACTTTCATATATTGAGAGAAGATATCTTTGGGCCCATTGATGAGTATATTTAATTATAGCATGGCCATGCACAAATGAGGTGTCATTTGTATTAAATATACTTGGAAATCAAGATACAATGATTGAACTATACAAGAATGACACTCGCCTAGTCTTGTGTTCAATCTAGATATCGTTTGGCAAAAGGAATATATATGTGACATAATATATATATATATATATATATATATATATATATATATATATATATATAAGTTGTGTCGTTTTGAATTTTATATCCTTTGGATAATAATAATGTCTTACTAGAGATCGCTTTTTATTTGTATAATTAAAAGAGTATTTAATTATACTACCAAAAGAAATATAAACCTATAGGGTGGCACACTAAAACGTTTTGGATCAAAATCGGATAGTGTTTGGGTCCGAATGACTTCAATCCCATATCCGTTTGTTGCTAGGGTTTTCTATATTATGTTCTCTATAAAAGGAGGAGTCTAAGAGCTTAATAGGGCTGGCCGTTCTCACACATACATGAGACAAAACATAATTTGAGAAAACCCCTTTTGGATGCTAATACATTGAGCAAGTTTGATCCGATCATGTGTGCACACCGTAGAGGCGTGGTACTTTCTACGCTAGAATCACATAAACAAGTGCTAAGACCTAGGTTTCCATTGATCCATCAAAAGGTATGGTTTCATACGAACTTATAATGATTAGTTTCTTGATTTATTGCAAACTATATTGCTTATTAGCAATTGAAATTCATGGAATAGTATAGATCCTTTTGTAAATGTTTTCGCTTCGTATCAAGCATGAGATGCATGTTCGTAGCTCGTTTCCTAACAGTGGTATCAGAGACTTGGCTTACTATTCCATGGTTTTCAATTGGCATATTAGTATTTTCGAAAGAATCATGCAATACATCAAGTTTTGATCAAACTTTTGTATCATGTTTGTTGCGTTTCACAAATTGTCCATATTTCTTGAATATGACTTTCTTGAGATCTGATTATGGACTAGAACGAATTGCAACATCAATGTTTTTTGTTTTTAAGTATGATTATTAGGAAAGTTCGTATTATATGTTAAAGTAATTGAATGTTCACAATTACCTTAATTAGCATATACGAATTTCCTATAATATTTTCAATCATATTCGATTTGATTAGATCAAATCTATTGGAATTGGTTGATTTGATTTTATTTCCGTTTTGTTACATATATGATCGTGTTTTTAAGCATGTTTATTAGGAATGTTCGTATTATATGCTAAAGTAATTGAATGTTCATAATTACCTTAATTAGCATATACAAATTTCCTATAATATTTTCAATCATATTCGATTTGATTAGATCAAATCTATTGGAATTGTTTGATTTGATTTTATGTCCGATTTGTAACAAATATGATCTTGCTTTTAAGCATTTGTATTAGGAAAGTTCATATTATATGCTAGTGTAATTGAAAGTCCACGATTACCTTAATTAGCATATATGAATTTCCTATAAGATTTTCAATCTTATTAGATTTGATGAGATCAAATCTATTGGGATTTTTTGCTTTAGTTTATTCCACGTTTTGTAAGGTGTATGATCTTGTCATTAACGTATCATTTTAGGAAAAAGTCGTACTAAATGTTAGTGTAATTGAAATTTCACAATTACTATGATTAGCATATACGATTTTCCCATAAGTTTTTTAATCATATTAGACTTGATGAGATCAAGACTAATGAGATAGTTTGTGTTAATATGATTAAGGAAAATGATACAATCTGATTTTGAGAAATTTATTATATTAAGAAGTTTCTCATTGTATGCTATTATGATAAAAATTCCGCAATTACCATATTTAGCATATACGAATTATCTTGTTAGATTTTTCATATCATAATAGATCCAATAGAATTATGTCTAATGAGATTAGACATAATAACTAATAATTCATAGATTAAACTCTACTTATGGACTTTTACATGTATGTGATACTTCATGCTATGAGATAACACTAACCTGCACGATTATGGTTATAAGTGATATAGTATGGCCATATTTTTGTTTTGTTTTGTACGACCTGCATGTCGTTTAAATTATTGTACGTTTTTCAGTATTAGGATTTTGTATTAGGATGCAAAATGTAAATATTGTAAATTATACATCAAAAGATGGAAGAGTGCCCATCAAGGAGAAGCATGGTGAGCATGCTGGAGTGTCCAGAGCTGCCAAGGATGGAGTGCTAGAAGCTAACAATAGCTTGATATATTGGCCATACTATATCACATGCATTTTACCCATATTTATTGCTTTGTGGTTGTTTAAACACCTTATTGCATTGCATAGTTATGTCCCTATAAAAATGAATCATTTGTGCCTTTCCAACATTGACAACTATTACATATTATGAAAATTATAGAAGACGTTTGCCAAAGCAGAGTCATGTAAAATTATCATAATAGTAAGAATGTCGGACATTCATTGGTCATAAAATGTTTGTTTGATCTCACAAAGTCATCAAAACGGTTTTGGACTTTGAGGCAAAGTGTTGAGTAGCTCAAACATAAGATATAAAACTCAACAAACCAAGAATTGCATAGAATGTAATTAGCAATTGTTGCTTACCCAATTAACAAAGTTTTGAGTGAAAAGCCAAAGCTTTCTCAAAGTTCTGCTAAAAGGGATCTTGGTCCTACTATGTCCCATTGGGACGTTTACTTGTTTGACATAGTAGGAGTCTTTAATAATAAGCACACATATTAATCTTTGTACATGTTTTCTGTAGAAAATGGCAAATAACAACACATCCACTTTTTCCCTGCAGTCCGTCCTTGAGAAGGAAAAACTGAACACAATCAACTTCCTAGACTGGTTTAGGAATTTGAGAATTGTTCTCAAGCATGAGAGGAAAGACTATGTCGTCGAGAATGCAAT
Source organism: Cuscuta europaea (assembly GCA_945859875.1). Lineage (NCBI taxonomy): Eukaryota > Viridiplantae > Streptophyta > Magnoliopsida > Solanales > Convolvulaceae > Cuscuta > Cuscuta europaea. Next base: position 5,647,123 of record CAMAPE010000002.1, read on the forward strand.
TCCTGCTGAAGAACCAGCAGCTAATGCCCCTCGTGCTCAAAAGGATGCATATCAGAAGCATCTAAATGATGATTTGGATGTTTTGTGCCTCATGCTTGCTAGCATGAACGCTGATCTGCAAAAACAGTTTGAGAACTTAAGTGCTTTCGACATGGTTAAGGAACTAAAAGGTTTGTTTCAAGAACAAGCTAGAGTTGAACGCTATGAGACTACTAAGTCTTTGTTCTCATGCAAGCTTCACGAGGGAAGCTCTGTTAGCCCCCATGTACTCAAAATGATTGGGTACATTGATCACCTTGAAAGGTTGGGGACAACCATTAGCCAAGAGTTGGCTACTGATGTCATTCTCCAGTCGTTGTCAGAATCATTTGATGGTTTCATCATGAATTTCAACATGCACAACCTGGAGAAGACATTGAATGAGCTTCATGGAATGTTGAAAACGGCTGAGCAGAACATTGTTAAGAAAAGGAAGAACGATGTTCTAGTGGTTCAAAAGGGAAAGGGTTTCAAGAGACATGGAACTAAGAAAGGAAAGGGCAAGGGCAAAACTCCAGTTAAGAACTGGAAAAACAACAAGGGTGAAATCTGAGCCCAAGCCCAATCCACAAGTTGAAATGTTATGCTTCCACTGCAATGAAAAGGGTCATTGGAAGAGGAACTGTAAGAAATACCTTGAGGAAAAGAAGGGAATGAATTCTTCTAAATCAGGTACTTACGTTATAAAAGTAAATGTTACTTCAGCTTCTTCTACTTCTTGGGTATTAGATACTGGAAGTGCATCTCACATTTGTACAAATGTGCAGGGGTTCAAAAGGAGTAGGAAGCTGGCTAAAGGGGAAGTGGACCTACGAGTTGGAAATCAAGCAAAAGTTGCTGCTTTAGCCGTAGGGACACTCGAAATACCTTTGCCTTCAGAACTTATTTTAGAATTGGATAATTGCTACCATGTGCCTTCGTTTAGCAGAAACATTATTTCTATTTCCTTGTTGGACAAGGAAGGTTTTGAATTTAACTTTAAGAACAATAGTTGTTCGTTTTCTAAGAATAATGTGCACTATGGTTTTGGCCAAATATTGGATGGTCTTTACATTCTAAATCTTGAAATAGATATCTATAACGTAAGTAATAAGAGAATCAAGTCTGATGATTCTAATGCTACTCTTCTATGGCATTGTCGCTTAGGCCACATAAATGAGAAACGCTTACAGAAGCTCCATAGAGATGGTCTTCTAAGTTCATTTGACTTCCAGTCCCTTGAACGTTGTGAATCTTGTTTATTGGGAAAGATGACTAATTGGTAACAACGAAAGGGCAAGTGATCTTTTGGGACTCATTCATACCGATGTATGTGGACCACTGAACACACATGCTAGAGGAGGATATCAATACTTCATCACATTTACTGATGATCTCAGTAGATATGGTTATGTTTATTTGATGAAACATAAATCAGAATCTTTTGGAAGATTCAAGGATTTTCAGAATGAAGTACAAAATCAACTTGGTAAGAGTATTAAAATTCTTCGATCTGATCGAGGAGGAGAATATTTAAGCCATGATTTCAATGATCATCTTAAAAGTTGTGGCATCATTTCCCAACTTACTCCACCAGGAACACCACAATGGAATGGTGTATTAGAAAGGAGGAATCGGACTCTGTTAGATATGGTTCGATCAATGATGAGTCAGACTTCCCTTCCAGCATCCTTTTGGGGATATGCTCTTGAAACCGTAGTGTTCACACTGAATAGATCTCCATCCAAGGCTGTAGAAAAGACACCTTACGAGTTATGGACTTGAAAGGTTCCTAGTTTATCATTTTTTAAGATTTGGGGATATCAAGCTTTCGTTAGACGATTGACCACCACTAAATTAGAACCCAAATCAGAGAGATGCTTCTTTGTTGGATATCCTAAAGAAACCAAAGGATATTAGTTCTATAACCAGACCAAAAACAAAGTGTTTGTAGCTCGGAATGGTGTCTTCTTAGAAAGAGAATTTCTTTCAAAGGAGAACAGTGGGAGCAAGATACATCTTGAAGAAATTTGAGATGAAATTGATGCTCTCAATGAAGAGCCTGAATCAAATATGCAAACAGGTTCACAGGCTCCAGAAGAAGTGACAACCTTACGAAGGTCAAGTAGGCCACGTCGAGAACCTGAGATATATTCATTTATCGTCTCAAATGAGAAAGACGTATTGTTGTTAGATGATGTTAGTTTTCTCGCACTTAAAAAGATTGTAATATAGCGGTGAAAGTACGAGTATCGTCTCCATAGGGACTGATATGCACTAGTTTATAGTGCATAAACGTATGTTTTTATGTTGATTGAGTGTGGATTTTCCATCACTTTTAGTTAGTTTGTAAGTACTTGTTTTATTTTGTTTGTAATTGTTCTCTCCTTCTTTTTCGGAGTTTTAGAATAGTGATAGAGTTTGTAGCAAGGAAAAAGGGAGAAAAACTGAAGACAAAAAGACCCAGGAGCACAAAAACCCGACCGGGTCAGACCTTGAACCCGGTCGGGTCAGTTGAGGAACAGATCTAAGAAGAAAAAGTAAGACCCGGTCGGGTCCCATACCCGACCCGGTCGGGTCAGAAATGACCCGGAACACCAGAACATGCTGGAGATCACAAAAGTTTTGAAAAAAATCTGATTTAGACCAAACCCGGTCGGGTCCCTCACTTGACCCGGTCGGGTCTGACTTGACCCGGACAAATTAACGTGCTGGAACAATGAAACGTGGGAGACTATCTGATTTTGACCGGTACCCGGTCGGGTATGTACCTATACCCGGTCGGGTACCCGGCCAAAGGTGTTGAAAAACACCTATAAATAGCACTCTTTTTCTCCTCTTAAAGCCATCCCTTCTTCCAATCTCTTTAGCTCAGTTTAGAATAGCATTTCTTTATATTTTTCTAGCTATGTTTAGCCTCCAAATGAGGAGCTAAACTTCCATTCTTGGTTTTGCTCTTGAAGCTTGTTGATTATTAAAGTTGTGAGTTATTTTCTTAACTTCTTCTCTTGATTATTAATTATTCCCTTAATCTCATTCTATATTAATGTTGGAGGGTTGCTAAGTGACGATTAGTTAACGTTCCGACATTAATTACTACTAGAAACGATCAACGAACCGATGGTTAATCGTTGGTGGTTTCATAAGTAAGTAACTTCGGTTTATTAATGCACGGTCGTGGTTAATAGACTTAAGAGGGATCAATTTTGTTGGTTAAACCGAAACCGTTGTGTTAAGGTTATCAATCTCAATTGATTTCATCAAGGAGTTAAGAAGATTGAATGCTACTATTATATCGGTATAAGGCGTTGTTCTATATTTGATTAATAGTAAGGGTTATTAATGAACGGTCGTTGTTAATAACTACTCTCGATGAATTGGAGATACTCTTTGATTGAGTATTCGAGATGGGATAAGTTATAGATATAACAAGGATCGACTAAAATATATCAACAAGTGGAAAGTAGTAAAGCCAAGTCCCTTTTATTCTTGAATTAAACACATATAGGTTGTTCATCTTAGTTTTTAATTAAATTAAATCACTCAAACCAAAACCCCCCTTTTTATTCATTAAGTTCATAGAAAGAGAATTATACCTTTCCCTGCGGATACGAACTCTACTACATTATACTACGTATAAGTGTTTAGTATTGAATTTATTTTGACGCACCTTGACAAAAGTGCTCGTCAGGGACGGTAAAAGGGAATTAAGAATGAACTAAAATCAGCGATAAAAATAAATAAAACAAATGCGGTCGTGCGAGAATTGGTTGCTTGAGAAAACTAAAATTGCAAATAAACGATTAAAAGTAAATAATTGGGTTCTTCTTAATTAACAACGAAGGGAACATGGATTGATTCCGGGGTAATCAGATTTCTGGCAGATCAGGCTTAATTACATGAATTTAATTTAATTGAGCCTAGCTAATCAATACTAAGTTCTTACCGCTCTCGCGGCGTAGAGTACAATAATTTAGGGGACCAGACTGATCTCTCGTGCGACAGGATCCTAAATTATTGCCAAGACGAACGAGCTTACGGCCCCTTAATCGATACTAATCTCTTAGCGAACGATTAAGTGTGTGTGAATGTGTCCTAGAACAAATTAGATCTCTCTTAATTTATTCTATAAGCAATTGTAATTCTAGTGGCCATTCTAGGTTACAAAAGATATCAATTAAATTATTCAAACACAAATTAAACGGCATTCATGCAATTTACACCATCAAGAACCTAACCATACATCATGATTAACCCCTTCATAAACCCCAAATCCCTAATTAAAACTACTCCCTATTCATAATTGAAGAATCAATAGAATTGGGATAGATAGAATTAATTGTCATTGATCAAAAAGTAGGAATTTACAAAGAATGTTAAGGAATTGAAAAACCTGCCTGAAAAAGCTCTCTAATCTCGTCCTTAATCTCTCTCTAAAGTTCCATCCCCCCTTAATTGTGTTTAGGGGGTGATATTTTTAGGAAACAATCAAATTTGGGCTGATTTAGGACTCCCGTAGCCGCGCTCGGCGTCCACGCTCGGCGAACGTGGCGTCCGAGCGTGCGGAGCAAGCCCGTGTCACGGAATTACGCTCGGCGAGCGTACCAGCCACGCTCGGCGAGCGTGGATACGAAATTTCTCTTTTAACTCTCTGCCTCGCTCGCTCGGCGAGCGTACCAGCCACGCTCGGCGAGCGTGGCACTTTTCTTCATGTTTCCTTATTTCTTGCTCCAAGATGCTCCCGTTTGCTCCCGTGATTGATCCAAAAGCTCTTTCTTTATTGAAACTTCATCGCGAACCTCCCGGTGACCTTCAAAATTCCGAATTCTTTCTCGAACATGCTTCTACTCATCCCGATCACTCCTAAAGCTCCGATTCCGGGCTCTCAACGACCTGATCTCAACTTTAGAATGCCAAAACTCGTTCCAACACCTGACTAACATGACTTGAGCTAAATATGACACTTATGACGCCTAAAAGCGAGGAAAACCATCAAAATCCGACTCCAACACACATCAAATGCGTGTTGAAATATGAACTTATCAGATTCCCCCACACTTAAGCTTTTGCTTGTCCTCAAGCAAATCGAACAACGGGACTTACGATAATCACCACACTTAATTAAAACAGTCAGCATGCACACGTAGCTAAAGGGATATTCACAGAACAGATAATCTAAATCAAGAAAATTCTTCCCTAAACTACGTCTTTGTGCTCAAGCTAAACTATTTGACAAAATTATTCACAACATCCTTAAAGTAATGACAACATACACAAATAAACTAGTTATTGATCAGAAGGACTTGTGAAGGTGAAGGTGAATGGTGATGAACAGTCCCCCTTCTTTTTAGAGATTGGAATATTCCAACAAAGACTCAATGTATTCAGGAATTTTAGGGTTATTCTTAGGATCAAGGAACTCAGTAGGTCACAATTTAGGATCAATCATCTAAACCTATGCAAAGAGTAGACATGGTGTACAACTAAGCTAAACCGCCGCGGCACATTGGTGCTTTGACGTATACTTGAAGTACGCGGAGGACTAAAGTCAATTTTTGCTAAAGCCTCCAAGTTCATTAATTAAGTTTAGTTTTCCTTGTCATGTTGGCACGAGAACGCCATTTCTTTCGAAAGATACCCAAGTCTCATCTTATTGTGCAGAACACTTACGCTTTTTGACCGGGTCTCCCATTCTCTTTTTCGCAAGATAAGAGGTCTAGTTATATTAATTTTTCACCTTTCAGATTCTCACTAGACATTACCCCATTCTAATCTCGGCCTCACCAAGGAAAAGTAGCAATTAAAGTTCATTTATTTTAGAAGTGAATCCATGCCTACAATGCAATCCTCGAAAATATCAAGTTCCTAAAAAGTGACTGCTCTTACCCCATTTGGGGCATAGGAACAGTGCCAAAAATGGCTCCTATACAAATTCCCTAAACTTAGCAAATTCATCCCCTAGTTCCCTAAACATCAAGACTACGTCAGAAATATTCACGGGTAAGAAAACAAAAGCCATTTGGCTATGGAGCTCAATTAATTGGGTAAACAAAGAACGATCAGGCTCAAAATGGCTTCTCCTAAAGGACTTATTCAGGTGGGATGGATGATTTTATGAATTAATTCAATGGGTGACTAATGCCTTCATCCTTTCAACAACCAGATTATAGTATAAGCAATTTAAGCCTAAACACTTCACGGACAATTTGAAAGCATTGTCAAACGCTAGCCAGCTCACAAAGACACAGTTTAGAGAAAAAATTTCAAAAATTTGACATGAATTTCCTATGAATATACAACTAATACCTGCGCATGCTAACTCTAATAATCACATGTAACAACTACTGCCCGACTGCCCAATTCACTCCCCCACACTTAAACTTTGGCATCACCCTCGATGACCAAATATGCACAATGCACAAGGGGGTAAAGGGAAAGGGTCACGCGTGCTCAACTTAACTGAAGTCAATTATTACAAAAGGGCGATTATAAGAGTTGTCGCAAAAACTTCCCTAAGGCGTTGGTCGGTGCAGAACTAAACTGAGTCAAGTGATCCTCGGCACATCATCCCCAAAGCAAGACCCTGAGCTGCAAAAACAAAACACACAAACACAAAAACAAAAACAGAAAACACCCCGATTTTTTTTTTGTTTTTTTTCGGGGGTTTTCTTGAAAGCAAACAAACAAAGACAAAAGTGCAGAATTAAACTTGGGTTGCCTCCCAAGAAGCGCTATTTTTAACGTCGTTTGCCCGACGATACCTCGTAAGCTCTCCAATAGCAGAGACTGTAGTGGTACACTAGTAATCAACGTTTCCAGCTTCCTCTCAACAATTGCCACTAAGTGGCGCAGGTCTTTAAACTCTTGTAACCACGAAGGTGGCATATGGTCTTCATAACCCTCATCAGCGCAAAAGTGAAGTATACACCTCACATCCTCATGTTCAAAATGTATTTCAAATGCCTCCTTGCCTTGCTCGAATGTAACATGAAAATTCTGAGCACCTCCTCTTGACTCACTATCACTCTCCATGAATGCATCCCAATTCGTTTTGTCACTCTTCTCTTTAATACTCTCCAAGATGTTGTGATCATTCTCCTCACAAAAAGAAATATCATCAACAAGGAATGGATCAAAGAAATCCAAATCTGGACTAACGTAAGAGGAGTAATCTTGTATGTGGAGCGGGACTTCTTCGTCAGGGAGATCATCTACCTTTCTACCACTCTCTTGGAGCTCGTGATTATCTTTTCCCAACTCATCTTCAATGTCATGACTCATCTGCTCCTTTCCATCCTCGTCAGGGGTTGAGACTAATGGTAAATCAAACGGCTGGGTAGTTTCTGTATGGAAATCATAGTGATCTGTGACTTTGTCAGTTACAGCTTGTACCGTTCGGAACTTTTGCCTGTATTCTTGGAAAAACGACTCGAGACTACTATAATTTTGATCAATTTCAACCATAGGTGGATCTTCAAAATCATCTGGGAGGGTATCATTCATCATATTCCCACCATCATTGTCTGACTCGCTCAATTGATCATCTCTATTGGTCTCCTCGGATTGGGTTTCTGTGTCTCTAGGATGGGATCTCTCGGACTCCTCAGATAGGGCATTAAACAGCTGATCCAAGTGATTTTCCATGCTCTGAAGACTCGATTTCATTGATTGATGATTCGCCTCAGATGCTTGCATGAGTTGCTTGAGTGTCTCTTCCATGTCAGACAGCTTCTCTGAAATTATCTCTTCCAATTCGTCGTCTGAATCCTGCGGCTTATAGCTCGGCAAAGACGTAGGAGTGATTGAAACATTTGTGTTTGTAAGTTGTGGGGAGGATGAAGTGAGGTATGCAGTTGCCCAGTAAGGATGGTCGTATGGAGGAATGGGGCAAAGACATGAATGGTGACCACCTCCACAGAAGTTACAAATGCTATTTTTAGGAAAGCAATCAACCAATTCCTCGGGACTTTTAGTTTGAATGAGAAATTCCAGAATGGAGCCTCGTTGTGCCCTAGGATATTGTGGATAAGGATAATGATTATGAGAATGAGATTGGGAGTATTGTGTATTTGGAAGAGGGTAAGAATAGGAAGATGGAAAATTTTGTGGTGTAGAAGAATAATATTTGTGAGGTGTGTAGAATTGAGGAGGTTGAGGAGGAGGAGTGTAAGGAGGGTATGATGTATATGGTGAATATTCCATGGAGGTTTGAGGGTAAGGAGTTCCTCCATGAATTTCGCTGAATGGGTTCATCGCATGTCTCTTTGAAAATAACCTGAAAGGTTAGAACAGAAAAATCCTACGGAAAACTAAAACAAATCTAACTAAAAAAAATCTCGTTGAAATTAATTAACCCTTAAAACCGACACCGTCCCCGGCAACGGCGCCAAAAACTGATGTTAGTTTTCTCGCACTTAAAAAGATTGTAATATAGCGGTGAAAGTACGAGTATCGTCTCCACAGGGACGGTAAAAGGGAATTAAGAATGAACTAAAATCAGCGATAAAAATAAATAAAACAAATGCGGTCGTGCGAGAATTGGTTGCTTGAGAAAACTAAAATTGCAAATAAACGATTAAAAGTAAATAATTGGGTTCTTCTTAATTAACAACGAAGGGAACATGGATTGATTCCGGGGTAATCAGATTTCTGGCAGATCAGGCTTAATTACATGAATTTAATTTAATTGAGCCTAGCTAATCAATACTAAGTTCTTACCGCTCTCGCGGCGTAGAGTACAATAATTTAGGGGACCAGGCTGATCTCTCATGCGACAGGATCCTAAATTATTGCCAAGACGAATGAGCTTACGGCCCCTTAATCGATACTAATCTCTTAGCGAACGATTAAGTGTGTGTGAATGTGTCCTAGAACAAATTAGATCTCTCTTAATGTATTCTATAAGCAATTGTAATTCTAGTGGCCATTCTAGGTTACAAAAGATATCAATTAAATTATTCAAACACAAATTAAACGGCATTCATGCAATTTACACCATCAAGAACCTAACCATACATCATGATTAACCCCTTCATAAACCCCAAATCCCTAATTAAAACTACTCCCTATTCATAATTGAAGAATCAATAGAATTGGGATAGATAGAATTAATTGTCATTGATCAAAAAGTAGGAATTTCTAAAGAATGTTAAGGAATTGAAAAACCTGGCTGAAAAAGCTCTCTAATCTCGTCCTTAATCTCTCTCTAAAGTTCCATCCCCCTTAATTGTGTTTAGGGGGTGATATTTATAGGAAACAATCAAATTTGGGCTGATTTAGGACTCCTGTAGCCGCGCTCGGCATCCACGCTCGGCGAGCGTGGCGTCCGAGCGTGCGGAGCAAGCCCGTGTCACGGAATTACGCTCGGCGAGCGTACCAGCCACGCTCGGCGAGCGTGGATACGAAATTTCTCTTTTAACTCTCTGCCTCGCTCGCTCGGCGAGCGTACCAGCCACGCTCGGCGAGCGTGGCACTTTTCTTCATGTTTCCTTATTTCTTGCTCCAAGATGCTCCCGTTTGCTCCCGTGATTGATCCAAAAGCTCTTTCTTTATAAAAACTTCATCGCGAACCTCCCGGTGACCTTCAAAATTCCGAATTCTTTCTCGAACATGCTTCTACTCATCCCGATCACTCCTAAAGCTCCGATTCCGGGCTCTCAACGACCTGATCTCAACTTTAGAATGCCAAAACTCGTTCCAACACCTGACTAACATGACTTGAGCTAAATATGACACTTATGACGCCTAAAAGCGAGGAAAACCATCAAAATCCGACTCCAACACACATCAAATGCGTGTTGAAATATGAACTTATCATTAGACAACAATGAGCCACTCACTTTCAAGGAAGCGATGGAGAGTTCTAGTTCCGAAAAATGGCAAGAAGCCATGAGATCCGAAATGAAATCCATGTACGACAATCAAGTATGGGACTTGGTTGACTTGGTAGATGGCTATAGAGCCATAGAATGCAAATGGATTTTCAAAACAAAGCTTGATAAGGATGGCAAGATCGATGTCTATAAGGCTCGATTGGTTGCAAAAGGATATCGACAAATTCATGGTATTGACTATGATGAATCCTTTTCTCCAGGTGTCATGTTTAAATCAATCAGGATACTTTTAAGCATCGCCGCATATTATGACTATGAGATATGGCAAATGGATGTCAAAACTGCTTTCCTAAATGGATACCTTGAAGAGGATGTGTACATGACACAACCTGAAGGTTTTGTCAATCCAATAAATGCTAATAAAGTATGCAAGCTTAATAGATCCATATATGGTCTTAAGCAAGCATCTCAGAGTTGGAATCTTCGTTTTAATGAAGTTCACAAAGAGTTTGGTTTCATGAAAAACGAAGAAGAACCTTGCGTATACAAGAAGGTGAGTGGGAGCGTAATAATCTTTTTGGTATTGTATGTAGATGACATACTACTCATTGGAAATGATATTCCCATGCTTCAATCTGTTAAGACTTGGCTGTGAAATTGTTTTTCAATGAAAGACTTGGGCGAGACAACCTATATATTAGGGATCAAGGTCTATAGGGATAGATCAAGAAAACTAATAGGATTAAGCCAAAGTACATGCATTGACAAAATCTTAAATAGGTTTTGCATGCAAAACTCTAAGAGGGGATTCTTGCCAATGACACATGGCATAACACTCAGCAAGACTCAGTGTCCTCAAACACAAGATGAGCGAGATCGCATGGATGGAATCCCATATGCTTCGACTATAGGATCTATCATGTATGCCATGTTATGTACTCGTCCTGATATAGCACATGCATTGAGTGTGACTAGCAGATACCAGTCAGACCCTGATGGGGGCCACTGGACCGCTGTCAAGAATATTCTAAAGTACTTAAAACACTAGTGCAAAATACACATTCTATAACTAGGTTTTAACATGGGTTCATTTTGAACCATTGTCATATGTAAAAACGGGGTCATATTTATAAATAATGAAAGTTTTAGTAAGTCAGCGGGGAAATATTATAAATATAAACAATTATCCATATCGATTATAAAATGAACTGACATAGTTTAACTTAAACGGAGTCATTTTTTTAATTTCCGGAAACTTAATTTACACATGGGGTCTCTTTTATAATTTTAAAAAAATGTTGTATAATGTCAGGTGAATTTTTACCCTTACGAAAAGGGTTTTGTGAGTTTACTCATCCGCTTCGTTAAAACAGGCGCATGGTTCCAAATGTGCGAGTAAGAAGACCTAAAATCTGGATGAAGGCGGCGAGTGGTGCTCTGCTGCTATACGTTGATGCTCCACGCCCTGCTGCTCTCCATTGACGTTCCACACACTGCTGGTCTCCATTAACGTTCGACGCACAAAGGCGACGCACGAAGGCTATACACGAAGACGCCGCCTCTTTATCAACTGGTGATGAAGGGACGTATGAAGACGACGTCTCACCATCATCCGGCAGCGAAGAGACGCGCATCAACCGGCGAAGAGGACGCACATATTGCTTCTCTCCATAACCGACAGTCAGTTCTCTTCTACTATATGTAAATTTTCGATTTTGTGTTATACTCCGTACTAAATGATTTTTTATTTAGGCTAAGTTGTGTTTTCATCTAAGAATTGTTTATTTCCTTCAAATTTCTGTTTTTAAGTTAATTAGTTTTTGGTTTAGACATGTCTATAAAATGTCTGTAAAAACATGGCCGCCACAAAATCTGTGGATGCCACCGTTCGACTCCAAGGCTATGGTCAATCCCCGTGCCATAGAGAAAGAATGCAGCTTATTTCTATTAGCAGGTTATTATTTGATTTTAGTCAATTTCCATCCAAGAGTGATAGATTCTTTAATTTTTAAGATGATTAACTTCCAATTCCTCAATTTGTTCATTCATATCAAGATTGATGACCCATAGATCAACCTAATTTCTTCCCAAATGAATGTTTTGTTGCAAAATGTATTCGCTTTTGTCTATACCCAGAAACGCAGTTCTTCTGTTTAAGTGACCAAATCAGTCGATGGGTAATTGAAGCTCAATAGTTAAGTAATTCCTCATTAACTCCTGCGAGGGAACCAAGAGGAGGCCCTTAGTACGAGTTTCATTATTTTGTGATTTTATTTGAAATGTCTATTATGATTTGACTACTTGCACAGGGGCAAAAACCTTGGAGTTTATCCCTTCTGATGTCCCGGTTAATATGAGGTCTCAAGCAAGTACATGAAGTTGATATTATCATTGTTTCTCTGGGTCAATTGATTTGATTTTTAGCTGGCTGCAATTTCTGAAAGTGATTAACTTCGATATTGAAGTTTATTAGGTTCTTAACCATTAACAAAGCTGATTGGAAAAGTCTTTATTCAAGTTCTACTTAGAAAATTGATAATGTTTTTTTAATTAGAAAAGTCTTTAATTTGTTCAAGTTCAGTTTAGATATTGATAATGTTTTTTTGTTCATGTTTAGATTAGAAACTGATAATGTATTTTCAATTGGCAAGTTGCTTATTATGAGCTATGGAAAAAGAAAAGAAGATATTTATCATTTACCTTTTTTTATGTAAAGCAACTTATGCTTTGCAACTCCCTACTTTTAAGGATTTAATATAGCATAAGAATATCCCGTGGGAAAAAAACATTATTCATACAAAGTGTTGCTTTTAGCATGTCTTTCATGTTTATCTAAATAACATATTTGTAATGAATCCGTTATATTTATTAACGAAAATATCTTTAACCAAACTAATATGTTCATCAAAGAACATATCTTTAATCAAACTGCTATGATCAACAAGTACCTAGAAATAAAGAAAGGAGGGGCTTACCTCATACATCAACTCCCAATAAATACTACTTTGGTCTTTTAGTTCCATATTAACCTCAGTGTTTTTTTCTTTTCTTGAATGGCAACTGCTATTCTTATGAGTTATGAGAGTAATAAACTTACGGATGGGAACCAAAAACTAATGAGTGAGAGTGAGAGAGAGAGGGAAATTTGAGCAGCAATTGACTGTCATCTTTGGTACTTGTAAGTAAATAAAACATCATGATTTGGTCATCCTTTAATACGTATATATATTCACATTTGTTTTTTCTACATTTTATAGCTAAGTCGAATGAATTTAGTTAATATCTTAAATGCAAGTACATGTGACTTCATAAAGAAACAATTTTTTTACTATACCATGTAAAACAATGTGAGTAAAAATTATAATAAACAAACACTTCAAATCAATATTTAGTTTTTATAGGTTTTTCAATGGGATCTGACGACCCTTTTTAGTTTTTACTAATTATTTGGTATTCAACCAATGTTTTCATATTTTCTTTATTAATGTAAGTACAAGCATGGCTATTGAAATGGGTCATTTCAATGGGTCATTTTTTATCTTACAAGTTAAGTTGAAATGACTGCTATGTAGTGTTTACAGATTATGTAAGTACAAGCATGGCTATTGAAATGAAGTTTGGACAAATATGTTTTTCTTGTGATTTCCTTTTGTCATCTTTTTATTGAACTTTCTTTTACATGAAATGTTCCTCTATAGTTTCATATTCTACTTCTTGAGTGAAATATCAATGATGACATACATGAGTTTGCAAATACCCCACTCTAGTTCTAAATATATGGTCTTTCATTGAGCTTGCAAGTACCTTCTCTATAACTTTATTGCTAACTTAGTTTTATACTACGTATAAATTTAAAAACCAGTATTACATTTGGAGATGAAAACTCGCTATTATTCTGGAATTTTCTTTTCTGAAGACGTGAGCATGGCAGTTGTTCATAATACAGTTTACCGGAGCCCTCTAAAAAATATCTTTCGGAATATGGTAAGTTTCTTCCACTTGGCTCTATGTGTAGAACTACTGCTAGCTCTTGATTATTGGATTGATGAGAGACCGGTTACTTGATTAAATTTTATCAAGATAAAATCTAACTTTTTATTTTTAAATCCTGGAACAGGAATGAGAGACTAGTAGATGACATCGGTCAAGGATAGTTAATATGTTCCTGAGTTAACATTTTTCTTTCTTTTGATCACAGAACAGCCCACAGATGTAGAAAACGTGATGAGATTAAAACATACATATTGGCTCACCTCAATGAAGACAAGGAGTGTTATCTATTCCCATACTACTATCCGTAAGCAAAAACTTATGACTTCATTTAATAGTATCTAAATATGTGTGACTAATCATTTTTATTTTAGCAATCATTGACAGATGTTTGTGCTATGTATGAGGCAAATTTGAATCGTCTTTTTGTGCTCCTTGAGGAATATGCCGAAGAAGAATATAAAGAGTCTTTGGGATTTGTGAGCTATAATTTTAGTTTTAAATTGTTTATTGTCATTACTATTTTAAAAATTTGTAAATGATTAATATGAGTTACTTTTTGTTTATTGGTTCTTGTATTATTTTGTGTTAAGTCTAAGCCTGAGGTTGGGATTTGAAATTTTTGTTACTTTTTTGATTTCACATTTACCCATGTGTGCTTAGGATTTGATGTTCGCTTTGTTTTTTTGTGGACTTCCATGAGCATGTCATTGATGGTTTGATGTTTGGAATGATTGCCAAAATCGATTCGGTTCATTTGGCTTGAAGTTTTGGTGGTTTGTCACTCTGTCGGAAGTTCCTTTTACTTGTTGCCATATTACTATCCGTAAGTATTGCATTGATCAAAATTCCTTATGATTAATGATTAATGATTAATGATTAATGATTGTGATCTTTCCCTAATTCAAAAGTATACTTCAACTTAATTGGTTTCTAAATGTTACTCTGTAATAATTTTCAGTTGTTTGCGTTGTGCCCGAGACAGAATGTAATTGTCTTGTTGTGCTCATTGGGGAATAAGCCGAAGAAAAATATGAAGAATCTTTTGGATTTGTGAATTGTGAGATGCAGTTTTAATAATATAAAGCTGAATACTGTTATTAATTTATAACATGATTAATTTTTATATACTTCTATTTTCATTAGGGCCATGCAAGCACACCAAATGAAGAAAAATAAAAGGAATTCCAAACCGAGATGGATTCTACCAATGGTAATAATCATCATTAATTTTTTTAACTTGAAATGTTATATAAATCTTTTTATGCATTTGTATTGGATCATTTATAATAACTAAATTTTGAATAGAGATAATTAAATCTTGTGTTAGAGCATATGAGATTATGTAGGGTGTTGGCGGCGGCAATGAAAGCTGAAATTGTACATGCCGTTGGTATTGTTGATTCTTGGATGGAGGTGAAGTTTTAGCTTATTTGTTCTCATATAATTTTGATTTTATTGTTACTGCACATGTTATTTCTTTTACTTCATGATTGTTGTATTTATTCATTTAGTTTTATTATTTAATTTGTAGGCATTCAACGTTCAAGAGTCATTCACTGATCAAGAAATCAACGAGACACGAGAGCGTTGGGCGTCATTTTTCTGCGAAGCTACAGATATTTGATATAATTTTTAGACTCTTCGCTAATTTTTAACGAGTCTTGTGAACTCATAGTTTAAGTGAACTCAAAGTTAGTTTTTGATGAATGTTGTTGGATCAAAATAATGTGAATGTGGAATGTTATTAGTTATGAGCAGTGATATGTGTTTACTTTGTTGCAATAAATGTTCCTATGATGATATGTGTAAATTTCTGATATTTAGAAACAGCTGGGCATGAATTAATGTTAAGAAGACATTTCATATGGGTTAATTAATCCTATATTGAAAATCTTTAATAACGGTTAATGTATAACCGCTATTGAATGTTTCAATAATGGTTCTGTAATAACCCTTATTAAATGTGTCGGACTTTTAACCTGTGCCACAACAATATCGGCTTATACCCGTTATTAAAAGCCCAATTGAACCGTTATTAAAAAACTTTCCATAACGGTTCCCGAACCCATATTAAAAGTATCGGACTTTTAATAGGTCCTGCAACAATAACGGTTCTGAACCGTTATTAAAAGTCCATTATATATAACTGTTATTAAATCCATATTTTTCACTAGTGAAAAGAACTAAGGATATGTTCTTGGTCTATGGTGGACAGGAAGAATTGGTTGTAAGTGGGTACACTGATTTGGGTTCTCAGTCAGACAAGGACGACTTCAAATCGCAATCCGGTTTTGTGTTTTGTCTAAACGGTGGAGCTGCGAGTTGGAAGAGTTCTAAGCAAGACACGGTTACTGATTCTACAACGGAAGCTGAATATGTTGCTGCTTCAGAAGCAGCAAAGGAAGCAGTATGGATAAAGAAGTTTATCACTGAGCTTGGTGTCATTCCTAGTAGCACCGATCCAATAGATTTGTATTGTGACAACAATGGAGCGATTGCTCAGGCTAAAGAGCCAAGATCACACCACAAGTCTAAGAATATTCAAAGACGTTATCACCTGATACGGGGTTTATAAGTAATGGTGATGTAAAGATGTGCAAAGTTCCCACGGATGAGAACGTTGCTGATCCTTTGACCAAGCCGCTTTCTCAATCCAAACATGATAGACATATCAGTGCAATGGGAATTCGTTTCATGAATGAATGGTCCTAGTGCAAGTGGGAGACTGAAAGAGATATGACCTAGAACTATTCATATGTGTATGACTTATAGTTGGATATCTTATGCTTATTAATAAGGTTTATTTTATTTCACCTTATATTCTTAAATATAGTATATTATTATTACTAGTTCACCAAGTATGTGACTTGGTTGTGGAATACTAGTCATTTCGTAAAATATACTATGTCCCTAATCATATCTCTATAATCTAGGATTACATAGACATATTGATTAGAGTGTGGGTTAGCTGATGACTATGTTCCACAAGTCATGGATATGGTGATATCAAGCTAAACACACTAATACTTGTTGGTGAACAAATATTGGACCGACCCGTTTTGGGAACACTGCAAGGAAATGTTATAAATGTCATCAGTGATGTTCCCTTTAGTGAAATCATATTGTCCTCGGACCTGAGATCGCCATGGTTACCAATATAAGGATTAATACATTAGACATTATCAAACGTTACTCCTAAATGAGTAACTATAAAGATAATGATCAAATGTATTATGAAATATATAGAGGTATGTGATTGGTTAAGATGGGATTTGTCACTTTCATATATTGAGAGAAGATATCTTTGGGCCCCTTGATAAGTATATTTAATTATAGCATGGCCATGCACAAATGAGGTGTCATTTGTATTAAATATACTTGGAAATCAAAATACAATGATTGAACTATACAAGAATGACACTCGCCTAGTCTTGTGTTCAATCTAGATATCGTTTGGCAAAAGGAATATATATGTGACATAATATATATATAAGTTGTGTCATTTTGAATTTTATATCCTTTTGATAATAATAATGTCTTACTAGAGACCACTTTTTATTTGTATAATTAAAAGAGTATTTAATTATACTACCAAAGGAATATAACCCTATAGGGTCGCACACTAAAACGTTTTGGATCAAAATCGGATAGTGTTTGGGTCCGAATGACTTCAAGCCCATATCCGTTTCTTGCTAGGGTTTTCTATATTATGTTCTCTATAAAGGGAGGAGTCTAAGAGTTTAATAGGGCTGGCCGTTCTCACACATACATGAGACAAAACATAATTTGAGAAAACCCTTTTTGGATGTTAGTACATTGAGCAAGTCTGATCCGATCATGTGTGCACACCGTAGAGGCGTGGTACTTTCTACGCTAGAATCACATAAACAAGTGCTAAGACCTAGGTTTCCAATGATCCATCAAAAGGTATGGTTTCATACGAACTTATAATGATTAGTTTCTTGATTTATGGCAAACTATATTGCTTATTAGCAATTGAAATTCATGGAATAGTATAGATCCTTTTGTAAATGTTTTTGCTTCGTATCAAGCATGAGATGCATGTTCGTAGCTCGTTTCCTAATAGTTTATCCAGAGGGCCCTTTCGAACTTCTTCCTCTCCGCCGGGGTATCCCCAGTTTCCGCCCCTCCAAAGATCATTTTGATTTCCATTTTCTTCTTGGTGCCGACCGGTCCGAGTGATGCCTCCGGTCACTTGCCGTTATGCCGGAAGTCCTCCTCCTTGACCTCAGCCTCTCGCCGATCATCTCGGCGCCAGCTGTAGGGCCTCCTGTGCTGCTGCGAGGGGCCCTGGGACGCTCTTCCCGCTGTGAACTCACCCAGGTATCCCCTCTTAATGAGTTGCTGGATGGCGTATGTAACACCCCAGCCTCGCCGGACCTGAGGTAGCTACTCTAGACCAATAGTACTGTCCTCACAAACCACCACGAGCCTTTACCGCGCACTTTGTCCTCACTCATGCGCGCCCTGAGAAACTTCCCAGGGGTCACCCATCCCAAGACTACTCTCGTGCAAGCACGCTTAACTTTGGAGTTCTTAGGTGATGAGCTCCCTTAAAAGGAGATGCACCTCTGTTGGTATGAGTAGTACTATTAATCCTCTTAAATTAATATCGGGTATTACAATCACCCCCACTTAGGATCGCAATGTCCTCGTTGCGCCCATAAACCAATCTCAATCATATCCCAGAATCTTTTTCCCCTGCTAAGTGCCCGCCCGATATCCAACGGATCAGCACACTGTCGCAGGGTTGCTCTGATACCATTTGTAACACCCCAGCCTCGCCGGACCTGAGGTAGCTACTCTAGACCAATAGTACTGTCCTCACAAACCACCACGAGCCTTTACCGCGCACTTTGTCCTCACTCATGCGCGCCCTGAGAAACTTCCCAGGGGTCACTCATCCCAAGACTACTCTCGTGCAAGCACGCTTAACTTTGGAGTTCTTAGGTGATGAGCTCCCTTAAAAGGAGATGCACCTCTGTTGGTATGAGTAGTACTATTAATCCTCTTAAATTAATATCGGGTATTACAGCGTACTTTAGACTTTGACAGTCATCCGTTCGGTGCCCCTGCTAACGATGATATTCGCAGTAGGCTCCCGTGTCCCGGCCCATCATGTGTCCCTTGGTGGGTACCGGTTCCTTGAACAGCCCCTTGTCCTTGATAGCCCCGAAAATCTGGCTGATGGGGTAGGCCAGAGGAGCAGGCCCAGTATCCATGCGAGGAATATTCCCCGGGCATTCCTGTGCGGCCCAAGGAAGGTAACCCCCGATCGTCTGCTTCTTTTTAGATGCCGGTGAATCCACCGGCCCCGAACCCAATTGATCCGATACCTTGCGTGTTGTGGGGGTCGCTGTTCTGTCCCGCTGCGAAACTTCCTCCTCGATCACCGCGAACTTATGTGCATGAGCCAGCACCTCGGCATAGTTGCTCCGGGGTTCCTTTTTAGATCCAGATAGAGGTCCCTGGTTGCCAGTGCATTGGTGAAAAGGGTGATGGCGGTGCTCTCCGGAAGATCCTCCACCTTCAGGGTCTCATCCCTCCACCTGATTAGGAAAGCAGAAAGGGACTCTCCCTTATTCTGGCGGACGTTCGTCAGCCAACTAAAATGTTTCTTGGGTGTGGAGCTCGATGCGAACTGGGCCATGAAGTGCTGGGATAATTGTTCAAAGTTATCGATGGATCCGGGCCTGAGCTGCCCGAACCATTCCTGCGCTGATCCCCTGAGGGTGGTGAAGAAAAGCCTGCAAACAGCCTCGTCAGAGGCTCCCAACATAGAAAGCATCCCTTGGTAAGATAGTAGATGAGCCTTGGGTCCCCGACCCCCATCATAAATCAGAGTTCCGGGAGGCCGGACGTCCCGTGAAATGTCCATTGCCATTACCCCTTCAGAGAAAGGGGGTGAAAGTGCAATCCTGGGCTGCGCCTGCGTATTCTCCGTACGTCGGTTCAGTTCATTGATCTGCCTCTGCAATTCTATGAGTACGGCATCCCGCGGATCGATCGCAGGGGGTGTGGGGTTCACTACCGCCAAGGTGTTCCCCCTCGGCGCGATCCCGCGGTTGTGTTGCCCGTGGTAGACCCGGGCCTCTGCCATCATGCCATCCATCACGGGAGTGTGCTCTCGGACCGTTCCCCCATTACGGGGCATGATTGGTGTGGGATCCTGGGTCATGTGACGTTGTGTTCCCCCGAAGGGCCCGGCTCCTCCGGTGCCCCCCATGTCCAAAGATCGGATATTCTGAGTGATCCTGGAATGGACCGAACGACGGGAATGGTTATTTTCACCGGTGTGCACCGTAAAAGACTGCATAGGGCGGATGGGCGAGAGCGGGGTCTGCTCGGTATTGGCGGTATGCATGTGCTCCTCCTCCTGTTGGTCCGCCAGTCGATGGATGGTATCCGCGATCTCTCGTAGCGCATTGGGGTCCCTACGGAGTTCCTGAGGGATCAGGTCAATGAGTATCCTGAAATCCCTCCGACTCCACAGGCTGGTGGATTGGGCCCCCGTCGCCTGGTTGCGGCTTCTCCTGCTGTGAGCCAGCCGCGAAGAAAGGTCTTGAGAGTTCTCTGCGTTGTTAGTAGTCATCTTACTTGCCTTGGGGTTGTTTTAGAGTTTTTAATGGAGAGCTTAATTTGGAAGAGCTTTTTGGTCAGTTTCTCACAGACGGCACCAGTGTTGAGGTTTATTCCCTCAACCCGCAGGCCCAACACGTAACATGCGGGTTTCGAATGGGTAAGGGACAAATAAGATCAAAAGACAACAGGGAAATGGGCCAACAATCGTACTTTTATCACTTGAACGATTACAAGCCAAAGGGCCGAACGTATTATACTATGCTATGAGCTGCTGTTGCTGCTATATGCTAGAGAGTCAAACTGCGAACCCCTTACAATGAAATAAATGCGACTATTTATACTACCCCTAGGTGGTTGGGGGTGCTGACGTGGTTGGCTGTGGGTGACATGATCCCAACCACCAAATCTCCCACATTTAATGCGCTTCCCGTCAGGATCTTGGTTTCCCGCCATGACGTGGGGACGTTCGTCCCTCAGGGTTGGACCCAATCTTCTGGTGGCAGCCTGATTCCTTGGGTCCTGAAGCTTGGGCATGCTGGACTACGTACGTCCCCAGGCCCTTGGGTCCTGAAGTTGGGCATGCTGGACTACGTACGTCCCCAGGCCCTTGGGCCCTGGAGCTTGGGCATGCTGGACTACGCACGTGCCCTGGACCTTGGGCCCTGAAGCTTGGGCGTGATGGACTACGCACGTCCCCTGGCCCTTGGGCCCTGAAGCTTGGGCATGATGGACTACGCACGCCCTGGCCCTTGGGCCCTGAAGCTTAGGCGTAATGGACTACGCACGTCCCCTGGCCCTGGGCCCTGAAGCTTGGGCATGTTGGGCTACGTACGTCCCCTGGCCCTGACCTTCCTTCTGGGCCCGTAGCCAGATGCTCTTGGGTGGTCCATAGGGGTTGATGGGTCGGCCCTTGTTGGGCCATTAACCCAACAGGGAATTTATTAACTAAAATACCTTTTCTTGGTGTCATATGAGCAGATGCACCGGAGTTCGGAAACCATAAAGAGGCATTAGGATCAGCATTTGAGGTGAGCTGCAGGGCAGGTGCGGAGGTCTGATTAAACCGAGAGAGATAATGGAGAGCGAAGTCGATCACCTGTATTGAAACATATCTGAAAAACGACAGGTGGAGGAACAGACCCAAGAATGCCCTCAGAAGATTGGAAGCCTGCAGTGCTAGAGTTAGTACCACAAAAGTAGGGATTCACATTTAAAGTTAACACACCATTGGCCGATTTGTCTCTGATACAATGTTAAGACCTGAAATTCCATCTTAAAAAGTCAATCTGATATATAGGAGAAATAGCTCATATCTTAATAGAGCACTTTATTAATTCACATGTTTCTGGTGTGGGAATTTAACAAATACTCTTGAAGTTAATTAGGAACCACTTTAATGGATTTTAAAAGATGATGGATTTTGAAATCCGAGGGGAGTCTACAAGATTGTGGTTGATTGTTTTTGTATAATGAAATTCATCGAAATCCATTAAAATCCGTGCAAATAACAACAGAAATCCAAGGAATATTTGAGGACACCTTTATTTTCATGGATTCCACAGAAATCCAAATCGGGGACACCTGAATTCTGACGGAATTCTAAACTCCATTAAAATCCTCCAGAATCTGAATTGGGGACACCCCCTAAAAATACCAAGGATAGAATTGCTATTATTTACTTATAATAAACACCTCAAAGTCAACCAGAATAAATAATACTCGATCTTATTAGAATTCCATTGGTTTGATATTTTGAAGGAAAAATGGACAAAAATAATCCCAACTATTAGTGATCTGCTTGAAATAATCCAAAGTATCAATTATCTAAAAATAATCCCAACTATTAAAAAATATTCTCAAAATACCCCAGTGACTTATAATTATCTTTTAATAACTTATAACATTTATAAGCAAGTGGAGTGTTTTGAAAAGATTTTTCAATAGTTGGGATTATTTTGAGATAATTGATACTATGAGTTATTTCAAGCAGATCGCTAATAGTTGAGATTTGTTCTTGTCAATTATTCCTATTTTGAACATCCTTAAAATCTATTCGTCCTTTAAAATCTCAATCTCTATACTTTGATGGGATTTGAAAATCTCTTTGTCAAATTCGAATCGAATGCATCTAGGTTCTCATTAACTTTTAATTCTTTGGAGTACACCAAATTCTATACCTGCAAAACAGCATTGGTTTCCTTGCAACAAAAAAATATTATTGGTTTCGTATACATCCTCCCGTTCCTTTTTAGTTACAACATTCCACTTTTCACGTTTGTCAACACACAAGTCTGACCATTAATTTCTTTCATTCCTTATTAGTAAAAAAACTAAAAATTTAGATTTTGGAAATTTAGAATGGGAAGAATTTAACAATATTTTTTTAAAATTTAATTTATAATACATTAATAAATATGTTAATAGTATAAAAAGTCTAATGTTAATAGCGGGGTTCCCCGACCAAATATGATCACCAAGTGCGGGCAGCACGCGCTTCAGCCTTTTGGCTCGAACAGTTAAATTTCCAACTAACCCCGTTGGCTCCATCCTTTTGCACATATTTTAACAACTAGTTTTTGAACGTGCCATGTGCGTTTCAACAAAATGCCCAAGCATATTATTTGATCACAACTTAGAAGCTGTTCTCATCTTAATCTTATTACTTATTCCTTATTCTTATTGTATTCAGATCAGATCAGATCAGATTAGATCAGAAAAATTCAGATCAGATCAGAAGCATTCAGATCAGATCAGAAGCATTCAGATCAGATCAGAAACATTCAGATCAGAAACATTCAAATCAGATCAGGGGCATTCAGATCAGATTAGTTCAGAAATATTATACCAAATTGGAAGCATTATATTATTATCTATTTTATATATTACTATTACTATTATTACTATTATTATTGTTATTTTTTTATAATAATAATAATTATTATTATTATTATTAATATAATTACTATTATTATTACTATTATATAATATTATATATTACTGAAATGGGTAGTTCTGTTGAACGAGCCATTTGGTCGAATCACGACACCAAAATATTTATGGAGATATGCATTGAAATGAAAGGATTGAAATGGTCTTTAGATTGTAAAGAAGAAGGGTGAATTGTTCGTGTTTCAATGCATGCAGTTTTTAAGGCAAGGGAATAACGCTGATTATTTCTTGGCAGATGAGCTGAAAGTGATGTTCTTAAGCACCCACCTTGGATATAAGTAATGATGAAGCTTGAGACAACTATCCATCACTGTCGTTATAATAACTTTAAATGAGGTTTCAATAAATTGTGAACCTAAGTATGCTAAATAAAATTATGGGTGCCACAAAAGTGGAATATGTTTTGCTCTATGTGATTGGCACAAATTTTGAGTTCTTAGACGTGCCTCTTAACACATATAAATGTACTCTGTTATGTATAATATAATCTGAATGCTTTATTATTACTTTATATGCATTTTTATTAATGTTACTCCTTCATGAATCTTATGCTATGAAACTATTTTTATGATATTGTAATAATAGTAGTTCATATTATATTGTAGGATGGACTTTAATCAAGTTCGAGCCTGCGTACAACAATCGAAAGATGTTTCACTGTACTGAAGTCCCGATGGTGGATACTACATAGGATGCCGTTAATGGAAATTCAATATCAACTTGCGATTATGGTATCAACTTTCGCACTGCACAACTTTATCCATCTTTACGAGTTGGATATTCCAATTTCAAGTGCAATCACCATTGAGCCAAGTACCGACACTAGCATGTTTAATCCAGAACGCAAATAAGAAATGGAAAAAGTGCAGGCACAAATAGCTGCTGAAATTTGACGCTCAATTCGACGTTAAATGAATATGGCACTAAATACATTTATATTTATTGTTTTTTGCAATTGAGTTGTAAGAACAAACTCATGTGTAGGAATTCAGGAGAAGGCTTTAGAGGTAGCCTGGGATGCTATCTGGTTCAGGGACTTATCTCAAAGGGAAAGGGTAAAATGGGTGAGGAAGAAGAGCACAACCAAGCTAAGACTCTGGATGAATGAGAGTTTAGGAAGCGCAGGGCAATGAACTTGCAGAATCTAGTGGAGGTTGAAATTAGCATGGAAGTTGATGGCAGTGATATCCAAAAAATGGCTCAGGGACGGTGCTAATGAATCAGCACTGCCTGAAATTCCACTAGATTGTGAGAGCGGTTTAATTCCTTGGGAGGTGGCTGAGAAAACCTCTTCTCCCTTTACGATGGCTGGTCAAATCGGACGGACTCCTTTGGAGGTGGCTGAACAAATCTCTTCTCCCTTCTCGATGGCTGGTGAAATTGGACTGATTTCTTTAGAGATGGATGATCAAACCTCTTCTCCCTTACCGGTGACCGGGAAAACCAGGAATTATGACTCCTTTTGTTATTTTCTTTCATATAACTCTAGTTTTTTATCCGACTATTTTAGTAGCATGAATAGTGATGCTGATAGATTAGCCTACCAGATTGCGAGGTTAGCAAACTTGATGAGTTCTCAGGGACTATTCAATTCTATGTATCACCCCAGGGTAGTTATGAACTACTGAATTGCTTTGTCTCTTGTCATTTCCACTAGTATAAGTAATTAAATTTCTTTCTTCCAAAACAAAAAAACAAGAACAAAAGAGTTGTGTAATTTATAGAAAACGATGGATTTCTTTGAATTTAAAATAGAATTTGTGCAAACAACAAATATAAAGTAGGGCTCCAATGATGACTCATCACAATCCCAAATAAAAATATGGATTTCATTGAATTCAAAATAAAAGTTATGTGAACAACAAATATAAAGTAGAGTTCCGATGATGACTGGTCTCAATCCCAAACAAAAACCTGAATTTCAATGAAGTTCAAATTTAAATTATGTGAACAAGAAACATAAAGAAGAGATCCAATGATGACTCGTCCCAATCCCAAATAGAAAAACGTGAATTTCATTAACAAATTTAAAATATAAATTATGTGAACAATAAATACAAAGTAGAGCTCCAATGATGACTCATCTCAATCCCAAACGAAAAACCTCATTAAAGAAGTCAAGTACAAAGAATGATCCTATTGAATTGGACCACTAAAAACTTAACTTCTTTTATATATTTTTTTTGATAATCCAGGTGTCGGGGTTTACGCTCCCATAATCCTGGAGTCTATGAACTACCCTCCAAAGCCTCTAGAAAGTTAAGTCCAGATCTGATCACAGTCAGCCTCGTCAGTACTGGCTCCAAAGGACGAATTCAGCAGAACTTACATCACCTTTCAGACTACTCCTCCCACCACACGAACCCGCTACCTTCATTATCATCATCTCCTTTCTCAGCCGCTGAGCAACTCCGTGAAGGTAGGAAGAATCATTGGGAGCAAGATCTCCCTCATCTCCCCTAAATGTGTCTAGCGGGATTCGAACCCGAAGCCTCCGTTAGGACACGGTAACCTTCCACACAGTGAGCTGGAATGGTTGGTTTAACTTCTTTTATATGAAGTGTGGAGTTGGTGATCGATAATGTTGAAATCCCAACTGACGTAAACCACGACGACAAGATAAGCCAAGTGAAGCAAAGCAAAATCTCCACGGTTGTCCATTAACCCGTGCCACGGCTCGATCCACTGCGGGCCCCACCTCCATTATTGGTCCTCACTTATTGGCCCTTCCATCCTTTTTTGAGCTCAACTGGATTCAGCTCTGTGCAATTCAATTCTCCGCAGAGAAAATTACAAAATTTGGGAATGCAAAGCAAGAGAAAGGCACAACTGGGAAAAAGAAGGGTCGAATTTGATGAGCCACTATAAATGAAAACGTGTACAAAAAAGCGTTAGATTTTTAAGTGGCCTGGTTTGGGCCTGGCCCGGATGACATTGGAAAAGAGCATCATGGGACCCGACGTACAAATAGACCAACGCATATTCGAATGAGCATGTACACATTGACCAATGAATATATCTAACTCACCCGCCTGGTGGCTCAACGATCCTAAATGAGCGCTTTACATTGAGGACGAAGCTAGGACACTATATCGACCGTTGTTATTGGAAAATTCTTTTATTCAATATCAAGAACAGAATTACAATAGAAGCATCTGTTCGCAGACTAATTAAAGTCAACAGTCAAACAGATCGGATCTCAAACTTAACACATGCAAAGAACCGCAATAAGAAAAGTAAAGACACACGATATGTTGACGCAATTCAGAAGAAAATCTTCCTAATCTGCGGGGTTTCAACTGGGGAAACCCGGTTCCAATATTCCACTAGCTCAGACAAAAACAGTTTACAATCAAGATGGTTGCAAAACAATCAACATACAGTACATGCAATAGGTCAGGAATACAAGTAAAGAAACAAATGAGAGAAAAAGTTGAGAGATAACCGAATGAAACCCTCTAGCTCCAGCCCTAGTTGGAAAGGATAGTTTTGAACAAAAAAATATAAGATGTTTTAAAAAAATTGGTATGTGCGAGAGTCTAGATTGTCCCCTCTAGCTCCGGCCCTAGGTGGATTAATGTCTCGAATTCAATCTTTGACAATAGTAGTGTAACTTTTCGAAAGTTTCATCAAATGTGGTAATTCTATTACGTCAAATTGTAGAAGCCTCCGAGATAAGCAATTCCACTATCTTTTGAATCGATGAATACATCTAAAGTGATAACTTCATATGAATACCGTACCTATCATTCACTTGATTGGTCAAATCATTATATCATTTTTAATTTAGATTTAAATAATTTAACTGGAACATTCTCATTAGTCTATCTGAATAAAAGTATGGTACCTCATGGGTACTATAGAATCTACCTATATCTAACTCATACCGAGTCCTTTCAAAAAAAATCTAACTCATACGGAGAATAAATATTTAATGAAATAGCGACACATAATCACTTGCACACACGTACATATTTTAGGTACGATATTTTTAAGGTGACAACTCCGTTACTCACCTAAAAATTGGGGTACCGTACATATCATTCTCTTGATTGGTTCAAATCATTATATCATTTTTAATTTAGATTAAAATAATTCAACTGCATCATTCTAATTGGTCCATGTGAACAAAGATATGGTACCTTAAAGATACGATAGAATCTACCTATTTTTAATTATATTGGGCATTGTAGTACTCTATTTATCTTTGTGGTCGATCAAGAACCGGACGTAGAGACGGCATGCCTCTAATTTAAAGAGTGAACTTCCGGACTTTATCTTTAAATATAAGTAAAAATATTTATGAATTCCAAAATAAGTCTATTGTGTGCATGTTTGTACCTAAACAAGATTAATTACCGCCAAGTGTTGATATTATTAGACTTTGAATATGATAATATTTTCTAAATTTGACAATCATCCTTCTGTTTAGAGAATAAAAATACACTACTACTATTTTGAAAGTGGAAAACGATGTTTCCCCTTTTTTGTGAATTCTCTTTTGCTTTTTATAAAAAATAATGAGGAAACACACACTTATATGATAAAATAATATATACTACTTCATTCATTCTTTTTTAGTTGTAACGTTCCCATCAACATATATGTCAATGCACAATTTTGATCATTGATATTTTCATTCTTTATTAGTAAAAACAAAAAAGCTTTTTACAAATTTAATACTTGTAATATTTTTCAAAACTTAAATTTATAATAAACCTATAAAAAAATCTAATTAAGGTATAGCAATGTGAAATTTAACGTGTTAAATCTATTTCAAGACATCACTATCTTACGTAGCATAGAGGAGAACCACCAATACGATATATCTGGGAATAACAACAATAACACCTGTACAATCAAATAAAGTGTACGTACGTCATGAACAGAACACGACATACGAGAGAGATACTACCTCCGTCCCTCTTATATTGGGTCGGAAGAGAGTGACAAAATTATTAAGAAAAGTGGGGTTGCGTGGTTGATATTAATTGATAAAGTAAGAATAAAGTAAGAATGATTTAGAACCAAACAAACTTTACCATATATGGTATGAGACAATTTTAGTGAGACTTCCCGAAAAGGTAAAACGAGACAATATAAGATAGACAGAGGGAGTATTATAGAAATGAAATACAGGTGGAGTATCAAATTAAATTCATAATACTTGAATTGCACGTACAAACATAATAACAATATTAAAGTTGGCCGCTAGTGAACACATTTTCCAACTTCCCTCCCTATATAAAGACCTCCCAACCTTTCTTTCCCTTCATCTTTCAGTTCATTCATTCTGAACTAACTTCATCTTTCAATTCATACTATAACGCCGGCCCGACAGATCATCATCAGATATAGAGTTAGTTTATACATAACTCTGTTCTGATCAGATCTTGGTGGCCTGGTTATTATTTTACACACAACTTAAAGAGTTTCATCATATCAATGGCTCTCTTGGGTGGTCACTTGGCTTTTACTTTTGGACTTCTTGGCAACATAGTCTCCTTCATTGTTTTCCTCTCTCCAATGTAAGTTGTAGTATTACTTTGATGATTTCTCTTTCATTAACTAATTTATTTAATCATCATATATTGATCAACTATATGAGAACCAAAAAGGTGAGACCACCTTAATTAGATATTAATAGCATATATTCGTGGCTCAACCACAAAGGTCAAGCCACACAGATTTGTTTTAAGACGTGCACCTCCTAACGACCTCATACTAATGGGTCTAGGTTCGGGTGGGACTTAGATTCTTAGTGATTCCTTCTTATTTTTTGGAACTAATTATTTGTGTGACGGGATTTATATAGGCCGACATTCTATAAGATATACAAGAAGAAATCAGCAGACGGGTATCAATCGATACCATATGTGATCGCGCTCTTCAGCTCAATGCTATGGATATACTACGCCTTCCTGAAGTCGAACACCACCCTTCTCATTACCATAAACTCCTTCGGGTGTTTCATCGAAACCATTTACGTTAGCTTCTACATCTACTACGCGAGCAAGGAAGCGAGGATGCAGACAGTGAAGATGATTGTTTTGATGGAGTTTGCAGGTTTCGGGGCGGTCGTCCTCGTCTCTCAGTTTCTCTTCCAAGGGGCGGTTCGTGCCCAAGTTGTCGGTTGGGTTTGCCTCGTTTTCTCCTTGTGTGTCTTCGTCGCCCCTTTGTGTATTGTGGTAAGTGTTTTGAACCTACTCCCTCTTCACTACAAAAAAATTATGGAAATGGCACGGATTTTCCGTTAATTTCGTGCCAAATAGCTCGTGTCAAACTGTTTTTGGCACTGATTTGACATATCCCTGCCAAAATCCTTGCCAATTTAAGGAATACCCAGCCAAAAATCCCGCCCAATCCCGTGTTTTTTGTAGTGCTTGTTTTCCAACTTTCTTAGTTAATTACTAAGCATGCATGCATGTTAGCTAGCTAATACTCCGGCTAGCTAATATTTATGTTGAAGTATAAATTACCATGCTTTGATTTTAAATTGGGAATAAAAGCATGTTACTTGTACTTGGGAGAAGTCCCAAAGTTGTGCGCTTTAATAGTATTTTGGGTACTTACATATATACGTAATTATTGCAATAATTAAGCTTCTTAATTAATCTTCTTGCTAACTAATTTCTGTTAATCATGCAGAGGCAAGTAATCAAGACAAAGAGCGTTGAGCATATGCCAATTCTTTTATCAGTTTTCTTAACATTCAGCTCTGTCGTGTGGTTCTTCTATGGTTTGCTTCTAAAAGACATAAACATAGCGGTAAGTATATATAGTAGATCAAATAATGAATCCTACATATACATAAAACTAATGATATTCTAAGATACCCTCCCCGTCCCTTTTATTTAGTCAAATTTGACTTTTAACTTTGACCAATTATATAAATTTATACACAGTAATATTGATAATATAAAAATGATAAGAATATATATTATTTGTTAAAAATACTACTTCACCCGTCCCATTTTACTTAGTCAAACTTGACTTTTCAAGTCAATGACGTCTAACTTTGACCGATTATATGTTTATATAGAGAAAGTATTAATAATATGAAAATGATATGAAAATCTTTTTTGTTAAAAATAATATCATAAACGTATATAAATATTAAATTTTACATTAATATATTAGTTTAAATAATTGGTCAAAGTTTACCACCTTTAACTGGAAAAATCAAAGATGACTAAGTAAATTAGGACGGAGAGAGTATTACAAAAGTATAAATTTATTAATTGATTCTATCTAACACATGCATTTATTTAATTACATATGTAGGTGCCGAATGTATTGGGATTTTTCTTTAGCATTCTCCAAATGGTTCTTTACATGATTTACAAAGGGAAGAGTGAGGACATGAAGAAGCTTCCCCAGCAAGTATCACTCCCACCGAAGTCGCCGGTGGTGCTAGTGCTGGAACCGGAGGAAAAGAAGCTGCAACGGCCGGAGCTGACAGAGGAACAACTCGTCGATATTGTGAAGCTCGGAGCTTTCCTTTGCTCCGAAAAGATCCATTTTGGGAAGAGTAACCCGGCCGAGGTAGAGATTTCCAAGTTGGATACAGACCCGGGACAGACGGCGGTCAACTAAATACGGATCAAGTAGTTAAATTAAAGTCGAATATCCGACCCAATTTACGAGCATGAATTGGGTCATTTGCGTGCGTGCATGCATGCAGATTCTGGCTAGCTAGCTAGCTGGTTCAAGTAGTTTGCGTAAAGTAAATTTTACCTGTAGATTTGTATATGTAACTTAATTGCGTGCTTTTTCTACTTTTATATTAATTTTCCCTGCAAACAAATGGTGATTTTTTTTTTACTTTTGAATATATAAACGTACACCAATGTCCTCTTTATGAACTCATTTTGATTTTGTTACATGTGTTTATCCATTACTACGGAGTAAATTTTAGTGACTAATACTTGTTCAAGAAATTGCTACAAATACGACTAAAGCATAAATAAAGTACACAAATAGGAGTAATTATATTTTATTTCAAAAACATTTTCTTGTGACTTAATTGATCTTATTATGTTAAAAGTATATGTCTTCCTGAATTAAGAGTGAAAGAGAATTTCAAGAAAACTCGATAATGGTTCTATATATGCATTTTATCTGTATTTTAATATGTCTTATTTAAAGAATTTATCTACTTTATGTTTTTTATTGAAGAAGTTTCTATGCCCCATTTGTACTCAACCCGTACTATAATCAGCATGCTAGTATATAATCCTACCGTTCTTTTTTAGTTGCAACAGTCAACATTTCACATTTGCCAACACACGTCTTTGACTGTAATTATATCTTAATTTTATTAGTAAAAAAATACTAGTATTAAAAATCAGATTTTGAAAATTTGTAATGAGTTGAATTGAATAATATTTTTTTAAAAAAATAATTTTCATAAAAAAATAGTGTCAAATGTAGTCAAAGTAGAGTATGTGAATAGTGTAAAATTCAACATATTGCGATTAAAACGGAAGGATAGTATGTAATCAGATTCAAATCATGAAGAGTATCCTACAAGATTAACGGTATTGAGTGTGGTTGTGTTTTTGTAATGGAGTAACCTGGGAACCGCGAACCATGGATCAGATGCCAAACAAATTTAAATTGGCGGAGTTTGGAATACTTTAAATTGAATTGGTGCTATAGAGACTAAAACAGACTTAAACAGACCAGATTAAACCAGACCATACTTAAAGAGATCAGACCAAATCAATTCAAACTTGGAGAGTTATAAAATATACAGAGACCAGACATTTACCAGTCAAACCTAACCAGTTAAGACCAGACTAAACCAACAAATTTTAGTCTAAAAGAAAACATCCTAGCTAGGGTGGGAATTCAGGAATACAATTTACATAATATTAAGTACTTCGTAATTTACAACTTTTGCTACTTGTATCCACCTTTATACCCACCAATATGAGAAGATTACTTTTTTGTTTGTGAACGGGAACATGTCTTGTTTTATTCACGTGGCCGTGTGCTAAGGCTTCGAACTCTCTGGAAGATGCGCACGCCATGCACACATGCCATGCATGCCATGCGCGGGAACTTTTACGGAAATCTTGAGTCACGCGCACGGTCATGTGTGACCCAATTGCGAGCAAAATTCACCCTGAACTTCAATTTTCTATTTAAACAACTTGTAAACCCTAATTTTTCGTTAGACTAAGTTTACAGACGAGCCTATGAACAAATTTCTTCTTTTTTTCACTATTGCATCATCAAAATTGTAGAACTGTTTGTGAGTTTTTTCTCTCTTTTAATTATTGATATTTAATTTTTACTTTTCTAATTTTGTTGTTAATTCAATTATGAACTGTGAGTAGGTTTAATTAGAGATTGAGATTGATGAAGGGGCTATAATCATGATCTAAGGTTTAATTCTTGATGGATTAATTGCATGATTATTATTTAATTTGTATGTGAATAATTTAATTGTTATTTTTTGTATCCTGAAATGATAAATTGTGGCAGTGGGAAAAATTGGAAAGTCACCTACCATTCACCCGACAACGTTTTTCTTGTCAATGGTTTGAAATTTAATTTGCTAATCATTTCTCAATTTTGCGACAGATGTAACAATGTTATTTTTAATCATAATAATTGTCGGATTGTCAATAATAAATCTCAACAAGTTATACTTGAAGGCATATGATTTGATAATACTTATAAGGTAGATCTTGACCTTTTTCCAAATGTTAGATTGACTTGTTTGAGTGTTGCTGACAATGATCCCCTACTATGCCATAAAAGGCGTGGACACGCTAGCTTTTCTTTAATAAATAAACTCAAAGCTCACGATTTGGTAGATGGGCTACCTAATATAAACTATTCTTTTGATCATATTTGTCCCGCGTGTGCCACCAGTAAACAAACACGAACCTCTTTTAAAAAAAATGTGAGCACGAGTAAACCTAAACTAATTCAAATGAATCTATGTGTACCAATGTCTGACTCTAGACTGGAAATAAAGAATATGTTCTTGTAATTGTTGATAACTTTTCAAGATATACTTGGACCAATGTCTGACTATAATCTGGAAATAAGAAATATGTTCTTGTAATTGTTGACGACTTTTCAAGATAAGACTTGGACCAATGTCTGACTGCTCATAAGATGAGAACTCACTAATGAGAAAAACATTCATTATGATTAGGAAGTTAGTGTAGAAATAGTAATAATACATCATCTTTCATAACTCATAAAACAGATTCAATATTACCAATAACATCCTTAGGAAAGAGATTTTCTCATGTCTTTAAAGGAAATATAATTGTTTGTTGGGCTAATGGCCCAATGGGGATTGGTCCATAAACCCTTAAAGGCCTACCCTACGAACGTCTCGAGAAGGCCCAAGACAACGGGTTAGCCCTCTAACGATATTCATCCCCAACTTGGCCAAAGAGAAGAGGACGTACGTCTCCAAGTGTAGGCAAGTACCTTGGCTGAGGAGCAGAACGGGACGCATGTCTCACAGGGACTTGGCCCAGCAGGAAACACGAGGTAAGCCCATGGGGACGAACGTCCCCAGAAGGCCCAAGCCAACGGGATACCCTTCCCCATCCAGGGACGTACGTATCCTAGCGTGGCAGGTACCTTGGCCCAGGAGCAGAACGAGACACACGTCTCACAAGGAACATGAGATAAGTTCATGGGGACGAACGTCCCCAGAAGGTCCAAGACAACGGGGCACCATTCCCCATCATTCAGGGGACATACGTATTCTAGCGTACAATGTACTCGTCCCAGGAGCATTACGAGATGCACGTCTCGAAGGTATTTGGCAAAAAACATCAGTTAGGACCATGGGGATGAACGTCCCCTTAAGGCCCAAGACAACGGGGCACCATTCCCCATCATCCGGGGGACGTACGTATTCTAGCGTACAATGTACCTTGGCCCAGGAGCATCACCAGACGCATGTCTCGAAGGACTTCGATAGGAAACAAGGACGAACGTCCTCTGAAGACCCAAGACAACGGGATACACTTCCCCATCATACAAGGGACGTACATATCCTAGCGTAGCATATACCTTGGTCCGGGAGCAGGACTTGGGGACAACGTCCCCATCCATATAGCGGACAGCCAAGATCCTGGCGGGATTCTGCATTTAATACAGAATATTTGGTGGTTGTGCATTTAATGCAGAAGATTTGATTGTCGGGATCAAGATAGACAAGCCCATGGGGATGAACATGCCCACCCTTTGGCGTGAAACCAAGATCCTGGTGGTCACGCATTTATTGTAAAGGATTTGGTGTTTGGAGTCAAGTCATCCACAACTGGGTTCAATGCATCTTACTATCCATTGGCGGTATAAATAGTAGCATTTATTTCATTGTAAAGGGAGGCAACTTAGCACTCTAGTATTATAACATTCTTATTATCTCATAGCATATCACTGGACGGACGTCCTCACCTTGTAAGCACGAACGGCCTCACGTCTTTAACAGTGAGAATATAACCAAGACTTCTTATTGGATCTCATCTTACTTGTTTGATCTTACTCTCCTAAAATACCCACTCAAAACACCTAGGTTGTGTGTTGGGTCTACGGTTTGAAGGGAATAAACCTCAACACTAGCGCCGTCTGTGGGAAACTGATCAAAAAGTTCTTCCAGAACCAAGCTTTCCGCTGAAAATCGCTGTTAAACACTCAAAACAAGTAAGATGGCAAGGAACAATGAAGGAAGCTCCTATGATCTCTCCGAAAGGCTGTCACGCAGCCGAAGAGCCTGCCAGCAGATGGCAGGCACCCAATCCAACAACTTGTGGAGCCGTGGGGACCTAGGGGTGCTTACTGACATGATTCCCCACGAACTCAGGAGGGACCCTAATGCACTGAGGGAGATGGCGGATACCATCTGCGTTTTAGCGAATGAGCAAGAGGCGGAGCGGGTGTACTCCGCTAACACCGAGCCTACCCCGGTCACCCCGATCCTCACTATGCAGACGCTCGACGAACTTACAAGCGAGACCGCGGAGTCTCGCTCCTCGATTCACACTAGGATCGTCAGGAACGTCCACTCTCCAGATACGGGCGGAGCCGAGGGAGCCAAGCACAGGGTCTTCAAAGGTGCACAACAGCACGCGTCCGAGACCCCACCCCGATGATGACCTATAATGATCACACGGCCCGAGAGCAGACCCCCGTGATCAACGGCCTGAGACAGGAGGCCCGTATCATTAACAGGCAGCATGGCGTTGACGCCGTGTGTACCCAAAATGCCTTGGAACTGATGACCCCCGTAACCCCAGTCACCGAACCTCGAGATGCGATGATCGTGGACCTCTAAAGGCATATCAATGAACTGAGCCAACGAGCAGATACTGACCCAGCTCAGCCCAGGTTTGCACTACTCTCTCCTTTCTCTGCCGGAATCATGGCGGCAGAGATTCCAAGGGACGTTCGGCCGTTCGTCCGGTTCCCTGATTTATAATGGGGCTGGGGACCCGAAAGCCCACCTACTTTCCTTCCAGGGAGAACTCTCCATGCTGGGAGCTTCCGATGAAGCCATTTGCCGGCTCTTCTTTAGCACCCTCAGAGGGCTGGCGCAGGAATGGTTCGGGCAGCTCAGGCCCGTATCCATACAGTTCATGGCAAAGTTCATCTCCAGGTCCACGCCAAAGAAGCACTTCAACTGGTTGATGAGTGTCCGCTAAGGGAAGGAGGAAACACTTTCCACCTTCCTCATACGGTGGAGGGATGAAACCATGAAGGTCGAGGACCTCACGGGGCGCACATGCATCACCCTATTCACCAAAGCACTTGTAACCGGGGATCTGTACATGGATTTGAAGAGGAACCCCGGTAGCAGTTATGCCGAGGTGCTAGCCATGGCACAAAAATATGCGGCGATCGAGGAAGAAATTGCCAAATGGAATGGGACGTCCGTCCCTCCGAGCCGCAAGATGTCGGACCGTCTGGGGATAAGGCTATCAGACCTCCCGACACAAAACAGAAGAAGACGAGCGGTGGCTACGCCCCTTGGGGAATCCAGGGTCCTCTAGATGATGCCCGGTGGGAGTTTACCAGACTTACCCCCTTGGCGTTCACGGTGGGCCAAATGTTTGAGGCCATCGAGGATGAAGGGATGCTCGAGGTGCCACCCGTCGCCAGAGGCCCAATGGGAAAGAACCTCAATATCTACTGCGAATATCATCACAAGGGAGGGCACAACACGGATCACTGCAACAGCCTGAGGATGGCCATTGAAAGACTAGTTCGGAGGGGCTACCTCGGAGAGTTCACAAGGGGACCGACCCCTCAGAACCGGGAATAGCTGGACCAAGAACCATTCACGTGGCGTAGGGACGACCAGCGGGAAGCAGAGGACCAAGATGGCGATTATCGCCATGTCAATAAACGCCGGCCACAAGAAGAAATTGGAGTTCAAGTGATCTTCGGGGTGCAGGGTATACGCCCGGCAGACGTGTTTCCTCCACAACATGGACGGACATGCTGCTGGCATATGGAACGTAGAGCATGTGAAGAGAGCTTATCAGTGACACCATTTTGCTAAAGTCCTTCCTCTCAAAAATATATATATAAAAACGAAATTGGGGAAGAGGGAGACATAACTCCCGAGGTCAGGGAATCACCAAGAGGATAAAGCGTTCTCCATCTCAGAACACTAACCAGTGCGGTACGGCCTCAGGGATTAAGCTGCCGGTGCGGTGGAAAGGTGTAAGGACGTCGGATAAACCGTTCTCCACCTCAGAACACTAACCAATGTGGTACAGCTTCAGGGCCTAAGTTGTCGGTGTGGTGGGAAGGTGGACGAGCATCGAATAAACCGTAACACTAACGAGTGCGGTATGGGTCTTAGGGCCTAAGCTGCCGTTGCAGTGGCAAGGTGGACGAACATCCCCAGGAGGATTAAAACCGTTCTCCATCTCGGAACACTAACCAGTGCGGTACGGCCTCAAGGCTTAAGCTGCCGGTGTGGTGGGAAGGTGGACGAACGTCCCCAGGAGGATTAAAACCGTTCTCCACCTCGGAACACTAACCAGTGCAGTCGACCTCAGGGCTTAAGCTGCCGGTGCGGTGGGATGGTGGACGAGCGTCAGATAAACCGTTCTCCACCTCGGAACACTACCCAGTGCGGTACGCCCTCAGGGCCTAAGCAACCGATGCGGTGGGAAGGTGGAAGAACGTACCCAGAAGGATTAAAACCGTTCTCCACCTCGGAACACTAACCAGTGCGGTATGGCCTCAGGGCTTAAGCTGCCGGTGCAGTGGGAAGGTGGACAAATGTCCCCAAGAGGATAAACCGTTCTCCACCTCGGAACACTAATCAGTGTGGTACGACCTCAGGGCTTAAGCTGCCAGTGAGGTGGGAAGGTGGGCGAACATTCCCAAGAGGATAAACCATTCTCCATCTCGAAACACTAATCAGTGCGGTACGGCCTCAAGGCTTAAGCTGCCGGTGCAGTGGGAAGGTGGACGAACATCCTCATAAGGATAAACATCTTCTCCATTAAAGAACAATAACGAGTGCGGTACGGCCTCAGGGCTTAAACTGCCAATGCAGTGGAAAGGTGGACGAACGAAACATGGGAAACCAAAAAAGCAGGAAAACCGTTCGTCGCCAAACACCGGCGAGAAGCCAAGGTAGAGACCGAGGGTCTGGAGACAAGCATCTCCACTTCAAAGGCCGAGGGTCTGGAAACAAGCATCTCCACTTCAGAGGCCGAGGGTATGGAGACAAGCATCTCCATTCAGAGGCCGAGGGTCTGGAGAAAAGCATCTCCACTTAATAGGCCGAGGGCCACGAGATGAGCCTCACGGCCGAGGTCCTTGAGACGCCCAACATATCCACAGACAGAGCCTGCTAAGGCTAAGTATATCAAGATCATGACATTCCAAGGAGAACAAGCCTGGCATCAGGAGTACGGACGTCCCTAGAGACAGTGGAGAAAACCCTCTCTCTAGACGGGATGATGTATGTCCCCAACGGCTGTTTACATAGACATCAGGTACGGATATCCAGTGAATAAAGAAAGCAACCGTTGCGTCAGGGGTTTTGTTTCCCTCTCCGAGATTCATCTCAGAGCGGAGTATACTCTTTTACCTCCGTTAGGATTTTTTCCCACAAGAGTTTTTTCCTCAGCGGAGTTTTTAATGAGGTACCCCTCTGCGTATGACTTGGGAGACGCTAAGGGTACTGGCTGGCAACGTACATCGGGTTCAATTATACTTCCTTATGTCCCGCGCACGCTCGAAACATCAGAAGTGGGGGACTTGTGTTGGGTTAATGGCCCAATGGGGATTGGCCCATAAACCCTTAAAGGCCTACCCTACGTCCCGAGAAGGCCCAAGACAGCGGGTTAGCCCCTTAGCGAGGTTCGTCCCCAACTTGGCCAGAGAGAAGGGCGTGTACGTCTCCAAGTGTAGGCAGGTACCTTGGCCCAGGAGCAGAACGAGACACACGTCTCACAGGGACTTGGCCCAGCAGGAAACACGAGGCAAGCCCATGGGGACGAACGTCCCCAGAAGGCCCAAGCCAACGGGATACCCTTCCCCAGCTAGGGAACGTACGTATCCTAGCGTGGCAGGTACCTTGGCCCAGGAGCAGAACGAGACACACATCTCACAGGGAATAGGAGATAAGTTCATGGGGACGAACGTCCCCAGAAGGTCCAAGACAACGGGGCACCATTCCCCATCATTCACGGGACGTACGTATTCTAGCGTACAATGTACCTCGGCCCAGGATCATTACAAGACGCACGTCTCGAAGGTATTCGCGGGAAACAACAGTTAGGATCATGGGGACGAACGTCCCCTTAAGGCTCAAGACAATGGGTCACCATTCCCCATCATACGGGGGACGTGCGTATTCTAGCATACAATTTACCTTGGCCCAGGAGCATCACCAGACGCACGTCTTGAAGGACTTTGACGGGAAACAACAGTTAGGCTCATGGGGACGAACGTTCCCTGAAGACCCAAGACAACGAGATACCCTTCCCCATCATCCAGGGGACGTACGTATCCTAGCGTAACATATACCTTGGTTCAGGAGCAGGACTTGGGGACGAACGTCCCCACCCATATAGTGTACAGCCAAGATCCTAGCGGGATTCTGCATTTAATAAAGAATATTTGGTGGTTGCGCATTTAATGCAGAAGGCTTGATGGTCGGGATCAAGCTAGACAAGCCCATGGGGACGAACGTGCCCACCCCTTGGCGTGAAGCCAAGATCCTGGTGGTCACGCATTTATTGCAGAGAATTTGGTGTTTGGAGTCAAGTCATCCACAGCTGGGTTCAATGCATCTAACTATCCATTAGCGGTATAGATAGTAACATTTATTTCATTGTAAAGGGAGGCAACTTAGCACTCTAGTATTATAGCATTCTAATTATCTCATAGCATATTACTGGACGAACATCCTCACCTTGTACGCACGAAGGACCTCACGCCTTTAACAGTGAGAATATAACCAAGGCTTCTTTTTGGGCCTCATCTTACTTGTTTGATCTTACTCTCCTAAAATACCCACTCGAAATTCCTAGGTTGTGTGTTGGGCCTACGGGTTGAAGGGAATAAACCTCAACACCGTTTATTCAAAAAGAAGAAATTATGTGGATACCAAGGGTCAAGGATTCTGTGCCTGCTAAATTGGACGATCTATAAATTTTAGTTTATAAATTGTGTTGGGGTAATTGTCAAAATACGGGATCCGCCCAATACACACAAGGAAGAAGGGGTCAAGAGTAACGGCCGGCAAGGTACGTCCGACGCTCATCTGACGTACCCGATGCACGTCGCCTCTATCCTTGCCTAGTTTAGGCCAGACAGTCAGTTTAGGGGTTCAGTGGAGACGCTCGGCTAGGCCCAAGCGGCATCCATGGCCTTGTGTTTGCTTGGGTCAAGGTTAAGGAAGCTTTGTAATAGGATCGTCCAGGACATTTGGTAGGAAAGTGAGATATTGCCCTGAAACATATTAAATGCACCTGATATGCAATATTTGGTGGTTCGGAAGCTAGCCACTCATGTTCCTCCACATCACTACTACCACCTACCCCAATGACAATATAAATAGCAACATTTATTTCATAGTTAGGGGTTGACAAGATAGAGTGTGATTTAATTGTTCTTGATTGCTTAATAAGAACTCGGCTCACTTACCGTCTCTCCTTATTATTGCCATTTATTGGTGCCGCTTCACCAAGGGAAGGTGTTGTGCCCTTGTGTTGGAGAAATTAATTATAAGAAATTGTTATTATTGTTTATGGTTCATTATTTTTCGTAGTCTGAAGATCTGATTGGAAACCATTTATGCTTCTATTGCGGTACTTTTAAGGTACGTTATTTAAATTTCTCAACACTTTTATATGCGATATATCACATTTGAATTATAAAAATTATGATTAACGAATTGTGCATGTAACCACATGTGAATTTTAGAGAGAATTCTCTAAATAGGAGTAAAAAGTTTTGAAATTTCAAAATAGGACTATCATGTTTTTTATTCCTTGAATAGGAGTAAATTTCTGCCAAGTTTTGCATTACTAGGCTTTAAACATGACATTCTTTTTTAATTTGACAGATTACTCATATTCAGAAAATAAAAAACATGATACTCCTATTTTGGAATTTCAAAACATTTTTGCTGAGCAATTTCTATTTATTATACGTAGTAGTAATTAAATTGTGCATTGCTTGGGAGGAAGTTTCATTAATGTTGATATTTTAGTATATACGTAAGGCATGACCTGTGGGCACGCACTAAAGTTCCACTAAATCACTAATTGAGGGGAAAGAAAATATATCTTAATCCACCGAATCCTAAACACTATATAATTTTACACGCTGTAATTTAATTCTCTGTGCACAGATAATTAATTTTAATTAATTTACACTATGATCCCGAATTGTTTGTACACAGACAATCAATTTTTTTATTGTTACATACACTTCTCTTTATTAAAATTAAAATCAGTTGTTTGTATACAAACAATTGCACAGAGGCGTGTAAGCATGTGTGTAACCCAATGTGTACAAATAGCTTTTTTCATTTATTTTTTATCTTAATCTTTCTATGTTTTTTTCATTGTGTACTTTTTTCCCAAAAATAAAAAATATTACTCCATATAGTATGGACTGTAGATCCGGCCACTACACGACACGTTTGTTGTAGATAGTATCAAATTAAAGTGCATCACCAGAAAACGGTAGAAAAAGAAGGGAAGCTAACAGGAATTGATAGTTACTTAAACTTTCACAAGGGTTTGTCTCTAATAATTAATATGTATACTTTAATTTGTTTACATCCTCATGTGGGTTCTCTTAAATGGTTTGTTGCATTTCCATGAATAACCCATTTTTGTTTGGTTTCAACGTCCGAAATGAACACTTTATTACTATTGCGGAAAAGGGAGCTGATGGACTTTCATCTTGTTTTCAATTCATTCTTATTCTGTTTTAATTTGTTAGAATGCATTGAATCATGTATCATACATTTTTTGGAAAGAATGATACATGAGGGAGTCGCACTTTTGGTTAAGTTCGTCATTTATTTTGCATATTGAAATGTAGTTCTTAAATGTATAGCAAATTGTAAAAATTGTCCTCACCTTTAATGATACAAAGAGTAACTAATTTCATTCTTACATTATTCACGCCAAAGGTTATAACTTTATTGCATAATACTTCCTTGGTATCATAATAAGTGTTATAGTAGGTTTTTCGCATAGTTTAAGATAGTTTATAGAATTACTGTACACTTTTTTAAAAGGTAGAATCTCTTTGGTAATGTAGCACTATTGTTTATTTTATTAAAGCGTAATGTTGCTGCTTTTGAGGTATATTTCCTTTTCAAAATGGAAGTGTGATACTTATTTTGATACAGGCCAAAACTGAAAGTGTGACACTTATTTCGATTAGGAGGGAGTATAAGCGTCAAAATTTTCAACTAAGGGATGACACAAGAATTAAAAGGCAAAGACTACATTTTAATATCCGATTAATAAAGGCAATTTTTGTAAGAAATATACTAAACTAGAATTGTCCTTTTTCGTCAAATTAATGCAATCAGAAAAGAAACTCCAAAATTATTTATTGATATTATTAGGGGTGGGCACGGTCCGGAACGGTCCGGTAAATTGGTAAAATCCGTAATGTAACCGTGAGGTTTTTAACGGTCCGGTATGGTCCGGTTCCAAGGATAGAACTGTTCGGTACCATGTCATTTCAGAACGGTACAAAATGGTACGGTACAATGGCAAACACATTTTAAAAATTTTGAACATATCTTGCAATTAGTAGATATCATTACACCAACCAACTCACATGAAATGTTGAAATAAATACAAGAAATTGCATACGTAGTACTAAAATTCACAAATACACAAATAGTGCAACACAACTAAGAAAAAGTATAGCAACACAATGACATACGAGATAAATATCATTTTTAATTTACTTAGTTCATGTGAAAATATAAAAACGAAAATCATCAAATTGTTGAATATAATAGAAATCTTCAACGTTCTTCTTCATTCTAGGCTAAATATTACTCGTAGTTCTAATTTAATTTATAGTTGAACCTTCAGAGCTAAGATTTAAACCATATTAATTAAGTTGTAAAAATTGCACAAACATGATACAACAAAAAGTCATGTACACTATATTATTAGAAATAAATAATCATTAATGATTTCTAAAATTTTAATATTCTTTCAATACATACCAAAATATAACATAAATTATCTACAAAGAAAAAATAACAATATATATATATATATATATATATATATATATATGTGTGTGTGTGTGTGTATATATATATATATATATATATATATATATATACACATACATATATATACATACAACACTTTTAGATATCTTAGGGACACATGAATACATACTTGGGTATAAAATTGTTACTCGCACGGGTAGCTCAGTTGGTCGA
The DNA here is from genome assembly GCA_945859875.1 of Cuscuta europaea. Taxonomy (NCBI): domain Eukaryota; kingdom Viridiplantae; phylum Streptophyta; class Magnoliopsida; order Solanales; family Convolvulaceae; genus Cuscuta; species Cuscuta europaea. The sequence continues at coordinate 5,690,464 of CAMAPE010000002.1, forward strand.
GTGGTGGGAAAATTGGACCAAGTGACCAAGGTTCGAAACCCGCAGCGGCCGTGTGGAGGTTACAGAACCTGAAATAAGGCTGGACCTCTGGTGCGCACGTGTATAAGACCTACCGCCACTTTGTTGACTGAGTCACCGTGATTAACCTCCTCATCATCCTGTCGGGTCGGGTTGGAAGGGCTCCTGGGGTGGGAGATTCCACCTTTTGGACCAAGGGTATAAAATTGTTGGTCTATAAAAGAGATCTATTGATATAGAAAAAATATAAAAAATTAAAATACATTATTTTCGAACGGTTTGGTCCGGTATTTTTCGGTTCTCAAAATCTAGGACCGGTCTCATTGCAGTTTCAAACGGTACGGTTTCGGTACATGATAAAAATCTATAGATCCGTTTAAATACCCGGTATTCGGTTCGGGACCGTTCGGGACCGGTTCGATTGAGTTTTATGCCCACTCCTAGATATTATTACATAAATTTATACGCGAAAGTAATGTTTTGGTATGGTCGGTGGGTAAAAACATGGTGGGTAAAAACATGTATTAAGATATTTTTAGTTTGATTTATTTCAGTCGCAAATCAACTAGACTAGACTTAGACTTAAATAAATCAAATTAGATCAAATTAAACAATTGTAAAGTACACATCAAGCAGACATTTACTTTTAGGTATAATTACAAAATACAAAAATTGTGTAAAAGTACTATTCCAAAAAAAGAAAAGTGTCGATGAAAAGTTAAGCGAGAACAAAAAATTGTAAGCACATTCAGAAGTGGAAAAGGGGTGAAGAACATTCTGAGGGGCCCGAGTGTATTACATTTGATTATTATTATTATAATTTTATTATCCAAATGTGACAAATGATTTTCATGGGTTGAAATTAAATCGCCAATTATGAAAGAATACAGTCATATTCAAAGCCCAATAATATTAAAATATGACAGTAAATTTTTAAGATTGTGCTAACCAAGTAAGTACTCCTAAGGCAAAAATAAAAATGCACCTCTTTCAAAATCTTACATTACTTTTACTTCTATTTCAGAAATTTCATTAATTGTGTCCTAATTTGAAGATCAAGACAAAAAAGAGGTTTGGCAATTTATGCATAACAATCCGCTGAACTTGCGCAAATAAGGGAAAAACCAGCTGGTCCATCAAGTAAACTGACATTTAAGGAGCATATAACACTCTTATATCAAGGGAAAGTTGCAAAAAAAATCTCAAACTCCACTTTTTTGTATTGAAAAATGTTCGGTGTACACATTTTTGTGTACACATTTTGTACATTCGTCTTTCTCACGTGCACACAATTGTCTGTCCACCGATAACTCTACAGGTTTATCTGCTGACAGACAACTCTGTTTGCGTGAGACAGAAGAATGTACAAAAAATGTATACAAAAATGTGTACAACAAGCACAACTCTTTTGTATTTCCAACCAAAAAGCACAAAAATTCTACATGAACATGGCAAGTAAACCTCTAAGACGTGAGGACACTTCAATGATTAGGACTTAGGAGTACAAAATGATACGGAATATCATTAGAGTTGGAAGTGTTTCAAAAGACTATCTTCTACTTTTATTTGGTAATCGATTGGTTACTTGAACGACTAAGACAGGGTACGTATGTTGTGTGAACGTATAATTGTTTATTTGCCACTAATTAAGGTATCCCATGGTGAGTCATGACTCATGAGTGAGCTGGCCCATGACCATATATGACATATGATTTTGTATTTGCTAAAACAATATATACATTCTAAGTAATACTCCTAATTAATACTCTCTTTGTATTTAAAAGATTGTTACATTAGGTTTTGACACATTGTTTAAACCTAAAATAATATGGGTGATGAATAGTACATAAAAAGTATGACAGAAGGTGGAAAAGTATAAAAGGAAAGATTAAAAGTGAGAAAAAGTAATTATAACTCAGTATTCAAAAAAACTTGCTAAAAAGAAAATGTGCAACAAACATTTAAATATTTCCTCAAAAGGAAATTAAAGTGTACTAAACTCTAAAATATGACGGGAGTATAGAACGCAACTATTATATTCTGTTATTGGAGTTTCTTTCTAAACGCATGTAATTATTCATTTAAGGTATTTAATTACATGAGTAACACTAATTGAAAATATAAGGAAAAAATAAGGCTACTTTCAAAATTTTCAAATATAAAACTCCATTCATATGGTATATTATTTTGTACTGCCTCCGTCCCGAAAAGGTTTGCTAAATTTCCTTTTTTGGATGTTCCAAAAAGATTTGTCATTTTTATTTAAAGTAAGAAATATTTGGCTAAAGTTAATTCTCTTTTTTTCACAAATTTCAACAACACAGTTTTTACTTTATTAATCCACGTGAAAGTCAAAGTTGGCAAACCTTTTCGGGACGGAGGGAGTATTTTTTTACGTAGTATATGACACACTTTAAATTCTTACAAAAAAATTATTACTAGAAGTTTAGCACAAAACAATAACAATGACGATGCATCTTCTTATATTGACACTGGCGCCACCGATGAAAGTTGAACCATCGTTGAATTTTTGGCTAGGAGGAGAAAAAGGCGGGTAAAAGAAGACATCATCAGATGACTGTGAGAAGAAGTGTTCGTTGACCTTATATTCCACCTTTCTGAGTTATAACTCGAGAGAATTCTCAAAATAGGAGCAAAACATAGACAAAATGCAAAAATAAGAGTATCATGTTTTGAATAGGAGTAACTTTAGTGTTTGGACAAGTATACCCTTACACAAGCCTCAACAACTTTTAATTAAATGTTTAATTCATAATAAATTCGAAAAAAAATTCAAAAATTCGTAGAAAAATAATTAAAAAAATTATAAAATATTAATAAAATAAAAAATTAAAAAAAAATTAAGTTTTTATTTTTTAAAAAAAGTAATAAAAAATAGTAAAACTCCATAAAAAAAATTAAAAAATATGGATGCTTTTCCCACCGCTTGTACTACCTCCATACACCACCACCTCCAGGCGGTGAAAAAAAAATCCATTTTTCCTAAAAACTGCCTTTTTTCTGAAAATGCCAAAAACATGACATATTTCTCTTTGCAGCCAACATTTTCATTGTTTTCTGCCATAAATATGACATTCGTAATGAACTTGGCATTTTTTCCCCTGATGACTGGAGGTGGTGGTGCTGAGGCGGCACAAGTGGCGGTGAATTTTATTTTATTTTTTTGAGTTTTTTATTTTTCTTTTAAAAAATATTTTTTTTTTTTTTTGAAAAATAAATAAATAAATAAATTATTATTATCGAATAAGTCATGAATCAACTAGGTTAGGATTAAATGAGTCATATTTTAGAATTAACTAGGTTAGGGATATTAAGGGTACAAAATTAATGTTTACTCCTATTGAAGGAAGTTTTAAGTTTTACTCCTATTTGTGCAATTATGTTTATATTTACTCCTATATTGGCCAATTTCTATTATAACTTCAATTGTTCTAGCTTCAAAATCATTGCAACTAGCACGTAACCTGTTGTCATTGGAGCACACTTGAGCTTGCCTCCTTTCATTATTATCTAGGGGTGTAGTCAGGGCATTAGACTGGGTTAAATTAAGTTGGTATAAAAAAGTTGTATAATTTTTAAACGATTTGTTTACACTATTAGTTAAAAAGAAAATTCAACCAACCATTCAACTCACTTGATGGGAGGTTACCGTGTGTCCTAACGGAGGTCTCGAGTTCGAATCCTTCTAGGTACATTTAGGGAAGAGGAGGGAGGTCTTGCTCCCAATGATCATTCCTACCTTCACGGAGTTGCATAGCGGCTTAGAAGAGAGCGAATGGAAATTCAGGTCGCGAGTTCGCGTGGTGGGAGGACCCTTCTGGATGGAGATGAAAGGAAGCCCTGCATAGTAGGAGGACCCTTCTGAATTCAGTTGAAAGGAACTCGTGCTGGATTCGTCCTGTGGTACCAGTACCGACGAAGGCTGACTGTGATTATATCCGGATTTGACTGTCTAGAGGCTTTGGAGGGTACTCATTAGATTCCAAGATTAGGGAAGCGCAAGCACCGATACGTGGACTATCAAAAAATTAAATAACCCTTGTTGTTGTACAAGCACATAGTTGTCACTAGCTATTTCTGACATCTTCATTTGTGCTTTTTGGTTGACAATACAAAAAGGTGAATTGGAATTCGAATTTTGTGTGTAACTTTTCCCCTTTTTGTTAGTGGTATTTAGGTGATCTCGATTTCGATCAATGGACTAATAATCATGGCTCACAAGACATAAATTTAAATGGCTCCAACAATTTGTTAGGTTCCCACTTTTACATGTAAATCACCTAGCACAAAAAATCACACTTAATTGAATAAATGGGTAGTTCCTCAAATTCCTTGCATAGCTCTCATGAGCTGACACTAATGGATTCAAGCAATATCATATTTCCGACAATATGCATGTTAGGTTCCCACTTCATAGTACCACTTGAAACACATTAGTTATACCATCACTTAACCAACCCCGGGACAATAGGACAATTTGAGAAAAGGCTCCTCGTACTACAAATTCACTTGGTAACTTTTACAAAAAGAAAAGGATGACACTCCATCCTTGAGAGCTCTCAATACCGACCGAACAGATAGATTAGAGTATGTAAATTGAACTAAAATCTCAAACTGACAGACAGAGAGTGAGACGCTGGTTCTGGTACTTCCAGAGGCTCTATGCATTTTCAGCAGTAAACCTCTCATCGCAGTTGTCGGGATTCGAATCCGAAACTTACCCCTTGTTGCATCACCTCTCTCTACCGGTTGAGCTATGCCCACCCGTCTACTAATATAATCGATGTTGCGTTTCATCAATGTTTATTCAGCTGATGGGCCATTTTGTCCTTTACTTGCGCAAGTTCAGCATATTGATTTGGATAAATTGCCAAACCACTTTTTTTGTCTTGATTTTCAAATCAGGACAGTGTCTTAAATGTGATACGTTCCGGCCCGTCAGAATGTTTTTTCACTTCATCCTTTTTTCTATTTCTAATTTGATTAAATCTTATCCAAAACATTCCCTTTTAAAGACTCACATTGCTAAGAATCGGTACACAATCATCTAACGACTCATAATTTTACCATACTAAAATTTTAATTCTCTGTGCAAAATTATGTAATAGTAAAAAAACATAAAATGAAAATGAAATTACTTTTCTGACTGAATTAACTCAAAACAATAATTTTTGTACCTCATTTATATTGGATATTATATTCTTTTCTAAATATTAAAGCATTATAACTACTTGTTTTTTACGTGAGTAATAATATGTATCTAGTGAAGAAAAGAAGATAAATCAGACAAATATCTTCAATTTAACACAAACGACATCTATATAGTCAAAAGTGACGAAAGGTATGTTACATTTCAAACAAAACTGGAGCCCCACACTTCTAGGTCATTCACGGGAACCAAAAGCCGATGAAAAGGGAAGAGCGTTCAGAAATTAAAACTCCAACGCCGCACCTAGGTCAAAACTGACACTGGACTTTGATCATTCGAAGAGAGAAAACCCGCCGGAAATTCGTTGGAAGAAATCAGCGTCGAGCCCGCCATTCCAATTCCGGTGTCGGAGATGTGATTTTCTTGATTCCGACGTCCAAAGTTAACTTTGGCGTCGACCTAGCCCCATAAGCAGCAATGGAGTCGGAAAATCTACAAAAAAACAGCATGACGTGGAAGATATTCTTGAACTGAAATAAAGATATTTTGATGGTATGACTAAAAAAATTTGCCCCAATCTGATCTTGGATCATTAATAGACTCCTAAAAATAATTTTCTAGCCTATATAAATCTTCCAATCCATTCCAAATGCATCATTCGGTTTATTATCTCATTATCAATTTTTATAGTTGTTCTTTGCTTTTCATGGTGCTCTTGAGGTGTGGGAGCTCATTTCTTCCAACCGTTCAAGTTTTGGTAACATAGTAGTAATTCACATTTTAATCTCCTTAAAGCAAAAACTATACAACTATGTGGCATAACATCTAAAGGTTTATAAGGTTAACTAAAGTTGTAATATAGATCATTCAATTCTCTAGGAAAATAAACATACAAAGAATTGAGGATGAAAATGTACCCGATCTTCGGATCTTGTATGGTATGTGTGTGGTATCTTAATATTCAACAAGGTTTTTCTCTAGATGAATTTGACTTGTAAAAGACTCACACGTAGGGAAAACCATGCTTTAATTGCATTGCCTTAACTGGAGTTAGAGATGTGGTAGTGATAAAGAACTTATATTAAACTTTAGCTAATGTTTAGGTGAATCCATATGCTTTGGTCGTTTTACCATATATATATTCATATAAAACAACAAAATACTTGCACTTTAAATATATTCTCTATTTGAATTCTGAAACCCAAATTTTATAAATTAAAGCAATGTCTCCTTGTGGATGGACCCAGTATTTTTTTTTATATTTTCATACTACATCAACAAGCTTATACTTGCAAGTTAAGCCATACCATAATCATTTTTTTTTTAATTTTGTAAATAATGTCAGATCTTAATCAGTATTGAAGTAAATAACACATTTAGGTATCTTTGGCGTTTTCCGTTAATAATGCATGTAGCAATCTAATTAAAATTTGTAAAAACTTTGGTTCCATTTGTTTCTTTGAACTTTCACGACAAAACATTGCAAAAAGCGGCATTTCCTTTTGTAAAAAATTGACGATTTGACCTAAACCGTCGATATCCAAACAGGTCCTTGTCCCTTATTTAATTTGTGCAATAAGTCATACATGTCTAGGGATGGCAACGGGGCGGATCGGGGGCGGGTACACATAAAACTGAAACCGTCCCGTTGGATAAATGTTTGCCGCAAAACCGCCCCATTACCCGTTCGGGTAATTTTTATTTGAACCGTATCCGCCCAACGGGGAATCAGTTTATCCACGAGTAATCGTTTGCCCAAATGATACCAAATAACCAATTTCTAATCCCTCTTGTTATTTATATATTCAAAGCACCCTAAAACATACAAAAGTAAATATTTAAGCAATCAAGCAGACTGGCCTAAATTCAATAGACATGCACCTAATATCTCTTGTAACATAATAAAAAAGTAGTAAGCATTCCAGAATCAAAATTCCAAAAACTGGTTTAGTCCTATATTTAGTTTTAGGCCTAAAAAAGTAGTAATCCATCACACACAAAACTGTTTTAGGCATAAAAAAGTAGTAATCCATCGCAAAAACATTGTTTTAGGCCTAATTCACAAAAATTGATAGAGTTTTTTGAATTGGGCCTCTGGTGTATTATTCTTTATATACTTATAGGGAGAACTATCAAATAAGCCCTCGAACTTTCATAAAAAGTGTAAATAAACCCTTTTATAGGAGGCTCTGCCCGGTCGTGGCCATTTGGGGCATTTTCCGGTGGATTCTTTTGATGAATTTTTTTTAGAATCTTCTTCATTGATTCTAGTTTACTCATACCAAATTTCAGCTAAAAAGTCAATCTGTAAGGCAGTCAAATGAATTTTTGAAGATAACTGCGCAGTTAGGCAGCGCAATATATTTCAGAAAATCATTTGACTGCCTTCTCAATTGTATTTTTAGCTGACATTTGGTATGGGTATACTAGACTTAATGAAGAAGATGCTAAAAAAATTCATCAAATAATTCCACCGAAAACCGCCCCAAATGGAGACCGCCGGATAAAGCCTCCTATAAAAGGGCTTATTTGCACTTTTTATGAAAGTTCGAGGGTTTATTTGATAGTTCTCCCTATACTTATATGATATGATATATACAATTTAGTATACACAATTTAGCATATATACCTATTATTCTTATATATAAAAGTTATAATTTATTAATAATGTTACGGATCAGGTAACGGTGCGGGTACCCACACCAATAGTGAACGGGGCGGTTTCGGGGCGGATAACGGGGCGGATTAGTATAGAACCATAACCGAACCATTATTCATTTAAAAATTTCGGGTATTCTCTGCCCCGTACCCATTCCCCAGTCAAACCGGTTTTCCCCAATTTGACCAAATTGGTTCGATGCGGATATCCAATGGGTCGGCCGAAATTGTCATCTCTACACATATGTGTGGTATCTCAACTTTGCAATGTCGTAAATACATACAATCATTGCCTTTGATAATTTAATAGTGAACTTTGTTTCTCCGTTAATCATTACTCCCTTATTTTGGAGTAGATTATTACAGGACAATAGTTGCAACTTGTTAGACATTTAGACATTTGCAAAAATCAAACCGATAAACTACATTTCACTATGCCAAATAAATGACAACTCCCTTATGTTTATTTTACTATAGTTACTAAATTGAAACATAATAAGTATGTTTTTAATTGGACCATAATTAATTATTTGGGTTGATCTCATTTGATAGATGTCAGGAGCATGGCTAGCTAAATACATTGTAGCTTTGGTTGGCACATCAGCTTTTTCTGGCTAATTCATTTTTCAGCAATGTGATAATCGAATGGTTAGAAACAATACTTGCCTCTCGAATAGGCCGCACAAATCAAACAATTTTGAAAATATACATGTCGAATGAATTGATTTATTAATATAATAAAAATAATACTTATTTTGAAATATTTTCAAATTGGGAAAATGTAAATGATATTTTTAAACCCATAAATTATCTGTGCCATGATTATTATAACGAGCATAATTTGAAAATGCATATTTTTAAAATTAGTAAAAATATATGTAATTTTGTTAAGTAAAAAAATAAGGAATAAGAAATTTGAACAACACACACATACTGAAAAATATCAAATTTAAATATTTCATGAGAAAGTTAATAAGTTTTTTTAAATCAACAAAGCAAAAAATTGAATAAAATAAATATACTGAATTAAACAATATCAATTCAAAATTGGTGATTACCATTTTAATTCAAATTTCACTCCTTTCTAGCAAGTAACTTGTTTTGGTTAGCAAGTCCCTAGAAACAACCATCGTAGATGCTCTAATATTTGACTATAATCTGAACTTTTTGCAACATTGCAACAGTGGACCTTTTGCAACCGCCTTTGTTCTCTTTTAATTGCAACATTGGACTTTTGCACTGTTCACATATTCTACTTTGACTATATTTTATTTATTAATGTATTATAAATTAAATTTTTAAAAAATATTTTTAAATTCCTCTCATTTTAAATAGTCAAAATATGAATTTTTTAATTATTTACTAATAATGAATGAAAGATATTAATTGTTAAACTTGTGTGTTGACAAACGTGAAAAGTGGATCGTTACAATTGAAAAAGAAGGGAGGAAGTATTATGCATTTTACAATTGTCAAAGTTTTGACGGTTGGACTGCGGTTAAAAACAAAATGAAAGTCCCTCTTATCCTTTTCCGGAACAAAAATTCCTTTTCTACACCTTCTTATACACATTAGTATACCCCTGTGTCTGTGAGAGTTTTGTTTTGCCTGTTAATGTCTAATAAATGTCTAATAAATGTATTCTATGTGACTACATTTCACAGACACGAGAGTGTATTGATGTGTATAAGAAAGTGTACACCAAGAATTGTTGTTTCCGGAATACTAAATGAAGTGGTCATTTTGGACGTTGGAGCTAATTGGGCAAAGGAATGTAAAAATACCAGAATGGGTTAATAAAGAGCACATTTTTGTACGGATATTAGAACTCAAAAACAAATTACGTTTTTTATTGCATGATATGGGAAAATCAATATAAAAGTACAAAAAGCACGCAAGTTACATATATAAACTTTACGCAAACTACTTGAACCAGCTAGCAGCCAGTTTGCAGATAACATAAACAGGCCAAAATCTGCATGCATGCACGCAAATGACCTAATTGACAGCCGTCAGCCTCGGCTCTACATCCAACTTTGAAATCTCCACCTCGCCCGGGTTACTCTTGCCGAAATGGATCTTTTCGGAGCAAAGGAAAGCTCCGAGCTTCACAATGTCGACGAGCTGCTCCTCCGTCAGCTCCGGCGGTTGCTGCTTCTTTTCCTCCGGTTCCAACACCAGTACCACCGGAGACTTCGGTGGGAGTGGTACTTGCTGGGGAAGCTTCTTCATGTCCTCATTCTTCCCTTTGTAAATCATGTAAAGAACCATTTGGAGAATGCTAAAGAAGAATCCCAATACATTCGGCACCTACATATGTAGTCACATAGAATACATTTATTATCTTTAAATATTATACCCACCCTTAAAATTTGTCATATTTGATTTTTTTTGATTAATCATGTTTAACTTTGATCAGTTATATTTTTATAAAATGAAGTCGAAATATTCTTTGTTAAAAGTATTAAATAGAAGTATACAATATATAACTCACATAATATTATACATAGTTTAATAAAAATACTCTAAAGTTTGAAGGGGTGTGAGATAGGTAAACACCCCAAACTTGCATATGTAATTTAAATACTCCAAACTTTGTATAAAAAGTTATTTTCGCACCATTTTCATGTATTATTTCTTTCAAAAATGTAAATTTATGGGGTTAATTGCATAATTTAATATAGAAAATTAAAAGAGTTGCAATTACATAGATTAGGGGTAACATTATTTATTTTGCAATGAAAATTTAGAAGGTTAATTGTGTCTTCATGAATTCTAAAATATTTTAAATTTTGTCATTAACATCATAAGTTTACATTTTGGAAAGAAATAATACTTGAGTATATATGGTGCTAAAATAAGTTTTTATATAAACTTCATGGTATTTAAATTACATATGCAAGTTTGGGGTGTTCATTTCACACACCTTCAAAGTTTGGGGTATTTTAATTATTTTCCCCTACATAGTATTAATCAAAATCATGGTCCAAACTTTATCACCGTTGACTTGAAACGTCATAGATCGATTAAAACATTTAGGGATGAGGCAGTATTAATTTTATGTATCTTTAGGAATCATTGTTTGATCTACTTACCGCTATGTTTATGTCTTTCAAGAGCAAACCATAGAAGAACCACATGACCGCGCTGAATGTTAAGAAAATTGATAAAAGAATTGGCATGTGCTCAACGCTCTTTGTCTTGATTACTTGCCTCTGCATGATTAATAGAAATTAGTTAGTAATAAGAAGATTTAGAAGTTCAATTATTGCAATAATTACGTACCCAAAATACTATTAGAGCACAACAACTTTGGGACTTCCCCTAATTACAAGTAACATGTTTTTATTCCCAATTTGATCGAAATCAAAGCATGCTGATTTATACTACCTAACATGCTTAGTAATTAGCTAAGAAAGTTGGAAAAACAATAGGGAGTAACACAACACTTACCACAATACACAAAGGGGCGACAAAAACGCACAAGGAGAAAACGAGGCAAACCCAACCGACAACTTGGGCACGAACCACCCCTTGGAAGAGGAACTGGGAGACGAGGACGACGGCCCCGAAACCTACGAGCTCCATCAATACAATCATCTTCACTGTCTGCATCCTCGCTTCCTTGGTCGCGTAGTAGATGTAGAAGCTAACGTAAATGGTTTCGATGAAACACCCAAATGAGTTTATGGTAATGAGAAGGGTGGTGTTCGACTTCAGGAAGGCGTAGTATATCCATAGCATCGAGCTGAAGAGCGCAACCACATACGGAATCGATTGATACCCCTCTGCCGATTTCTTCTTGTAAATCTTATAGAATGTAGGCCTATATAAATCCCGTCATACAAATAGTTAGTTCCAATAAAATAAGAAGGAATCAATATGATTTTAAGTCTATGTGAACCTAAATCCATTAATAGTATGTGGCCCTTAGGAGGACGTGTCTCATATTAAATATCTTTGTGGCTTGACCAGAAAGGTCAAGCCACAGAATCACAATTCTAGTCGTCGGACCATAGAATCACAAATACTACGTATGATATTAACATCTAGTTAAGTGATCGATCTCACCTTTTTATTCTTCATATATTTGACCAAATACAATAATTAAGTAAATAAATTACTCAAAGAAAGAGAAATCAAACTAATTCTACAACTTACAAAGGAGAGAGGAAAACAATGAAGGAGACTATGTTCCCAAGCACTCCAAAAGTAAAAGCCAAGTGACCACCCAAGAGAGCCATTGATATGATGAAACTCTTTAAGTTGTGTGTAAATTAATAACCAGGCCACCAAGATCTGATCAGAATAGAGTTATGTATAGGCTAACTCTATATCTGACGATGATCCGTCGGGTCGGCGTTATAGTGTGTTTATAACCGATGAAGTTAGTTCACAGCTAATGATATGAATGAAAGGAAATGAAGGTTGGGAGGTCTTTATATAGAGAGGGAAAGTGGAAAAATTTGTTCTCTAGCGACCAACTTTTATATTGTTATGTTTGTACGTGCAATTCAAGTATTTTGAATTTAATTTGATACTCAATCTATTCTTTATTCTTAATAATTATATTCATTTTATTTGTTTTCATTGTGTAAGCTTTAAATTAGAGTCCTGAATATCCTGTTATTGCTCATGAAAACATCTTTGTATTTTTAGATGCTACTACGTGTATAAGTAAAAAAGGCTAAAGGGTCAAATAGGTACGTGAACTAACTTAAAGTGTTCAATTAGCCCCTTATATAGGAGTTTCTGCTCGGCCGTCGCCAATTGGGACGGTTTCCGGTGGAATTGTTTGATGAAATTTTTTGAACATCTTCTTCATTAAGTCTAGTTTACCCATACAAAATTTCAGCTAAAAAATCAACCGGGAAGGCAGTCAAATGATTTCCCGAATTGTACTGCGCTGTTTATCATAGTGAAAATGATTTCACCCCATGGTTGTGAGTTCTGGATCTTTAAAAGTGAATGAAATCATTTATATACGAGTATATAATTACACGGAGCATAAAATAAGATAGCTCAAAAATATATACATATAAAAAATTGTACTCCACAACGTATTATATATATTTGAACATCTATCACAAATAAACCATTTAGACGTCAGGACAATGATTAAAAGGTGTACAGAATCACACGGAATATCATTAGAGTTGGAAGTCTTTCAAAATACTCTCTACTTGTACGTATGTTGTGTGAACGTATGGTTGTTTATTTGCCACTAAGATATCCGATTGTTAGCCACTTAGCCGATGGCCGTATATGACATACGTTTTTTGTTCTGTTTTCCCTAAAACAATATGTACATAACTACTACGTACTACGTAGTATTTTATATATTATAAATACTACGTATTACTGTATTTATTTAGGCTAATATTATATATTATTATAATATTATTATATTAAGGGCATTACATCGAGACAAATTATTAAATAGGAGTAAAACATAGATAGTACAAATAAGATCTTTTGGGAATAAAACGTGGTTACTTCTAATTGTACACTTTATCATTGTTTTCTCCTATTTGGAAGAATTTCTTTTATATATTTAGTAGTCTATATTGTTATATTAAAAGTATTATCAAAAACACATTAGCTGTGCTACAACTTTTTCCCCTTATTAATATTCTTAAAGAAACAAACAAATCTCCAATTAAATTTAATTGGAAGTATAGAACACCACTAGTTAAAATAAATCAACTCAAATAATGAAATTTGTAATACTGAAGATTAATCTAAAATAAATAATAGTACTACTCGTACAAACAAGGTGTATATTCTTATTTTTTAAGGAGCTCATCTCTTAACAACTTCAAGTTAAGCGTGCTTATACGAGAGTGGTCTTATGATGTGAGTTCCTCTCAGAAGTTTCTCAGGGTGCGCAAGAGTTAGGATAAAGCGTGCGGTAAAAGGATCATATTGGTTTGTGAGGATAATACTTTGTCTGGAAGGCATTCAGGAGTAGCTACCTCGAGCCCTGCGAGGGGTGTTACAAGTTGTATTGGAGCAACCCTGTGATAGTGTGTTGATCCAGTGGATATCGGACGGACACTTAGCACAGGAGAATTTTGGAGATTGATTAAGATTGAATTACTAGCGCAATGAGGACTCCCCCCCAGTGGGGGTGATTGTAATACTCGAGATTAATTTAAAGAATTAATATGTACTATCCATACCAATAAAATGTATCTCCTTTTAAGGAGCTCATCTCCTAAAAATTCCAAGTTAACCATCTACGATAAAGTTTATCAGTGTGTGCGCGAGTGAGGTCAAAGTGCATGGTAAAAGACTCGTGTTGGTTTGTGAGCACAGTACTGAATCTAGATGGCATTCAGTAGTAACAACATCAAGCCTTGTGGGGCGGCGGGTTTCAAAATAGCTTATGCCTTCTTAATGGTGTTATAGTTAACCTGATTTGACTAATGTTTTATAATTGGAAAGATGATTTTGTTATAGATAAAATATTCATTTCATTTAGCATTGTGCATTCATGGTATAAAGGTTTAGAAGCCCAAAACCAAATATTGATGGTGTCTTGGAAAGAAGTGGCTGTTTTGGGATTAATTTCCTGGTTTGGGGCTTAATCCAAATTAATTATGTCCAAAATTATTTCTTACATTTGTCCATATTAGTATTAATTATAGCGAGAGGTGATGGTTGGGCATCTTGCCCCACCACTCGACGCTCTACCTCTGGCTATTGCACATTCTTGGGGACTAGTCCAATATCATGGCGGACTAAGAAATAAACAACTGTCTCTCGTTCCTCTGCTGAAGCTGAATACCGATCTATCACTAGCATCCATGCGTGTGATGGTTGGCTTGCAAGCAAGAAGCCCAACATCATTAAGGATCTCCAAAGCATATTTCCGTTGGTTGAGGAATATGCCCAATGATGAGCGTGCAACTTCAATCCCTAAAAAATATTTTAATGGGCCAAGGTCTTTAAGGTAGAAATGGTTTGCTAAATACCACTTTATTATAGGGATGAGGAGCACGTCGTCACCTGTGATAACTATATCATCTACATAAACAAGCAAAATTGTTAAATGTAACTTGCATTTGTAAATAAACATAGAATAATCTGGTTTAGATTGAGTGAAAAATAACTCAACATATTCTGAGAGATAGTGAACGTCATTTGAGATTAGATCAAAATATACCCATTTACCACTTGGAGTGCCAAGTGGTGGAGGACTATTAATATAATAGTGCGCTGTTTTATGGTATCAGCTCTGATACCATATTAATTGTGAAAAATATAAAGAAATAAAAGAGAAAATAAAGGAAGGAAAGAGAACCTAAAGAATGAGATAATAATGCAATCTCTTATCTTTCATACGTGAGGCATGCATGGGTTTTAAAGAACATAAAGACAAAATACAATGAATAACGTATACTTGAATTTTGAATTCTTCAAACTTCCTCGTCTGTTTTCACCTTTCTCCTATCAGATTCTCGTCACGGTGTACTCATATGATTTGTATTCCTTGAAGTTGGCTTTCATATGGAACTTGAATCGTGTACTTTGAAGGTTTATACAAAAAGATATGCTTGAATGATTAGCAGAACGTCATCCTGATCACCGTTTTCAAGCTCTATTCGTCTTCTTTTGATCTCGTACTTGATCCTTGAGCTCCCTTGACTTCAAAATCATTCCTTTAATGAATCGTGAACCTTCAATGCTTCTCAATAATCTCAAATGCGTCTCAACTCTCTGGATTACTTCTCAAACGCCGGTGTCGGGCTTATTTCCCTGATTTTGATTCTAAAAATACCAAACACGAACCAACGCCCGACAAAATATGACTTGATCTAATTATGAAACTTATGACACCTTTAAGCTAGAAAACCCATCAAAATACGATCTCAACACGAATCAAATGTGTATCGAAATACGGACTTATCATTCCTACATGATTATCAAGAGTTTTTAGGTGTCTAAAACTAGAATCTTGTGGAAGCTTTGCTCATTCCTGTGAAATCTAGCGTGATCACATGGGAGACTAGGGTAATTTCAAGAGGAAATTACCAATTTACGGGGATTTTGTGACTGACAAGCCAAAATACGGGACTTCAGATTAGGTTATCATTTTGCGGGAGTCGGATTCTCCAATTCCGACAGGAAGGATTACATTAAAAAAACCTAGTCGGAATTGTGTAATCCAACTAGGGGTATTCCGAAAATTTTTATTGTTTCCATTATTTATGTAATCCGAAGCAGCAAAGTAAAAATGATGAGCACTTTGTCACGGTGCGTCAAAATAAATTCAATACTACCACTTATACGTAGTATAGTGAAGTAGAGTTCGTATCCAAAAGGAAAGGAATACTTTTCTTTTTACGAACTTAGTAAATAAAAGGGGGGTTTTGGTGTTGAATGATTTAATTTAATTAAAAACTAAGATGAACAACCTATATGTGTTTTAATTCAAAGATAAAAGAACTTGGCATTGCTACTTTCCACTTGTTGATATATTTTAGTTGATCGTTGTTATATCTATAACTTATTCCCTCTCGAATACTCAATCGAGGATTATATCCAATTCATCGAGGGTAATTATTAACAACGACCGTTCATTAATAACCCTTACTATTAGTCAAGTATAGAACACCGCCATATACCGACTTGATAGTAGCATTTAATCTCTTAACTCCTTGACGAAATCAATTGAGATTGATAACCTCAACACAACGGTTTCGGTTTAACCAACAAAATTAATCCCTCTTAAGTTTATCAACCATGACCGTGCATTAATAAACCGAAGTTACTCACTTGTGAAACTGATGGATAGTGTACCCGAGGGGTAGCTTATCCGAGGGGTTATTGCGGAGAATAACTAGAGAGAAGTCAGAGCAAATAAGTAAGAGAGAGAGAGTGTATACTCGATGTGTATTAAGCGTATTTTGCTTCTGGGTTACAAATGGGGAAATGGGGTGCTATTTATAGTAGTAATAAATGCTAGATAAGGACACATGTCAGTTTTCTGGTGGTCGAGGGGTCACCTCGACCGGGGTGGCACTGGCACTCGCATGTGGCCGCATTAAATGCGGTGGTTGGATGTGACGTTTGTACTTGGTACGGTGATCCAGGCGCATGTGAAGAGGATATTCTGTCGAGGTGGATGCCTTCGGCTGAAGGGTGCTGGGCCGAAGGCGCTTCTAACCGAGGGCTCCTACCTGCCGAGGGCTGCAGGTGCCGAAGGCTTGGTTTTCAAGCCTTGTTCTCCTGTGATGCCTCTTCTAACCGAGGGCTCCTACCTGCCGAGGGCTGCAGGTGCCGAAGGCTTGGTTTTCAAGCCTTGTTCTCCTGTGATGCCTCTTCTAACCGAGGGCTCCTACCTGCCGAGGGCTGCAGTTGCCGAAGGCTTGGTTTTCAAGTCTTGTTCTCCTGTGATGTTTCTGAGCTCGATTCCGTCACTGGTAGCCTTCGGCCATGGGGCCGAAGGCACCACTTTGCGTATTGTGGGCTGCTTAGAGCTCCATTTTGCTGGGCTTGGCCCGCTTGGGCCTGTTGGGCCTGATTGTAGTAGAGGAAGTATGTGGACCGGGGGTCCCTGGGCCATATACTCCATCAGAAACCATCAACGATTAACCATCGGTTCGTCGATCGTTTCTAGTAATAATTAATATATGAAACAAAATTAGTTGATCCTTTAAGTAATGTTCAAAATATTAATATGAAATATGAATAGGAATTAATTAATATTCAAGCAAGAATATTATTAAAGGAGATGAATCCTACTATAATTAAAATCAAGATGTTAACTAATTGTCATCTTAGCAACACTCCCCAACATTAATATAGAGGAAGAAAATACTACTCCAACTAATGTCAAGATGTTAAGTAATTGTCATCTTAGCAACACTCCCCAACATTAATATAGAGATAGTATTAAGGAAAGAACTAATAATTAATATTCAAGGGAAGAGGTTAAGAAAATAACTCACAACTTTAATAATCAACAAGCTTCAAGAGCAACACCAAGAATTAGAAGTTTAGCTCCTCATTTGGAGACTAAACATACCTAGGAAAATATAAAGAAATGATATTCTAAACTGAGCTGAAGAGTATGGAAGAAGGGATGATTTTTTGTGAAGAAAAAGTGTGCTCTTTATAGGTGTTTTTCAACACCTTGGGCTGGGTACCCGACCGGGTCAAGTGCCCACCCGACCGGGTCCAGTCAAAATCAGATATCCTCCACGTTCTGGTGATCTTCGGCACGTTAAAATGTCCTGGGTTAAGTCAGACCCGACCGGGTGGAATATGGGACCCGACCGGGTCCAGTGATTTTCCAGGTATCTTCGTCTGTTAAATCAGACCCGACCATGTGAAGTCTTCTACCCGGTCGGGTAATTGCTCCTGGACTGTCAAAATCCTTTTTTCTTCACTTCAAAATCCTCCTTGTCAACACCATAATTCCTAATTCTACTTTTCAACTTACAAATGAAGGTTAAAATACAATTACAACTAAAATCACACAAATGTTTACAAACTAAATAAAATGGTAAACAATCCACACAAATCAAACATAAAAAGATACACACTTCTAATTAGTGCATATCAAAAAATAAAAAAGACCTAGTCGGATTACACAATTCCGACTAGGGGGTGTTTGAAAATATTTTATTGTTTGATTGATTTGTGTTCATTCATATTTTAATTTAAAAAAAAAAGTTGCCAAGTCCTAGTCGGATTACGTTCAACATTTTCAACAAAAGAAAAAAGGTTGAGCTTTAATAACTAAGAAAAAAAGTTGTCCGATTTTTAATTTTTAAAAAAATTGAGCCAGTCGGATTTGCCAATTCCGACTGGAGGTGTTCAACATGTTTTTAATAAATAAGGAAAAACATTCATACAAAAAAAGTTGTCCAATTTTTAATTTAAAAAAAATGATGATAAAAAAAAGAATTTTTAAAAAAATTGTGCCAGTCGGATTTGTCAATTCCGACAGGAGGTGTTCAACATTTTTTTTGTAATTTCAGTCGAAATTAGAAATTTATAATTAGTTATTTTAGTAGAGTAATTTTTAACTCATTCAATTAGATAAGCACACATTTTATAATAGGATTGTTTAAACAAAATTTGACCCATTAAGTCATGAATTCAAAAATAAACTAAGTTTGTATCATATTCATGGTACATTTTATAACATTCAAATTATATGTTGTTTATTTTTTGTAGTAGATCATAATATTGAAATTTATGAATGTATCTACTTTGTGCAGTCACAAACTTGAGTGAAGAGTCGGACGACCCAGACTATGAACAAGGTTTTAGTAGTGTTGCCGATTCATCCATGAGCGATGATAGTGATGAGGCAGTAGACACCACCTGAGCGAATGTGGAGCTAGAAGAACCATATGTTCAAGTTGTAGATTCTGGCACTCACTTATATGGCAAATAGAACGGGAATTTACTCTGTAACCATTAGTTCGCATGATCCAGTGACACTCGATCTTACAAGGCGGGAATGTGGGTGCGGGTATTGGAAGCAAAACGGGATGCCATGTGTTCACGCGTATGCGGTTTGTCGGTTTTTAAAAATAACCGTAGATGATCTCATCCCAGATGTGTACTCGTTAAATGCGTACATCTGGACGTACGCTACAGATATTATGCCGATTAATAATTACTTCAATGTGATGGCAGAAATACCCGATACCATTTTGCCGCCCACAAACAGTAGATCGGCTAGAACTGGTAGGCCACAGAGAACTCGATTTACTAATGAAATGGATCTGCGTGCTACAAGGAGAGGACCTGAGTAATATTGTAATGTATACTCGGTTGGATATTTTGTATTGCAACGAATTACTTATGTAATATTGGTTCTCTTTTCCATTGTGTCTGAAGATTTTGTTCA
Organism: Cuscuta europaea; assembly: GCA_945859875.1. Taxonomy (NCBI): domain Eukaryota; kingdom Viridiplantae; phylum Streptophyta; class Magnoliopsida; order Solanales; family Convolvulaceae; genus Cuscuta; species Cuscuta europaea. The sequence continues at coordinate 5,710,182 of CAMAPE010000002.1, forward strand.
CATAATTATATTAAAATAAAATATAATAAAATAAAACTAAATCATATAAAATTTAATCAGATAAATATAATCAGATAAAATTTTATCAATTAAATATAATCAAATAAAATTGATCGGATAAAATATAAACAGATAAAATTTAATCAGATAAACTATAATCAAATAAAATATAATCAGATAAAATTAATCAGATAAAATATAATCAGATAAAATTTAATCAAATAAATATAATCAGATAAAATTTAATCAAATAAATATAATCAGATAAAACTAATCAGATAAAATATAACAAATAAAATATAATCAAATAAAATATAATCAAATAAAATATAATCAAATAAAATTAATCAAATAAATTTAATCAGATAAACTTTAACTCTGTGTACAAAATTCTGTCCAACCATATCTGCACAAAAATCTGACCCAAAATTCAATACCCTATCTTTCCCATATCCCCAAAATTGAATACTCATAACGTCCTACCTACCTAAGTAAACTAAACAAACACAAAAGGACTATCTCACAGTTCCATCGCACGGTCCTCCTAGAGTCGGAACTCCCAATCCAAACGGAGTTAATGCGACTACCAAGAAACTCCTATAGTCGGAACTCCTAAATCCAACTCCTGCAGTCAAATGGATCAAGGAATTCCACGCCCAAAATCTGTTAATTGTTCACTACTCACGTGGCCACTGAATTGCCATTGTGCGGACCGTGCATGGTATGAACCAGATTGCATAGACTTGTGCTTGAAGCCCGTCAGCTGCCCTTCGTCAGTTGCCCTTGTGCGAGATGAAAGAGTGATACAAAAGTTACATGATGCTCGGTTCTTGGGCGCTTGGAACACTAGCGGCGGGAACGGAGCAGGGTCGAGCACACAACGTTAGATGTAGTATCGTTAAATTTATTATTGTATGTACTATCTATTTATTAATAAATTACATTGAAAACTACATTTGTTTTGTTCACTTCCATTAAAATTACCAAAATCGCATTTAAAACAAAATCAAATTGTATCTCATTTTATGAATTTTATTCACAATACAAATGGATTAAAAAATAGTATAAAGCAATCAATGTTTTGTTACTCAAAAAATCAAAATGCATAATTTTCGTTTTAAAAATATGATAGGAATTTTAAAAAACTTTTAAATTTGGAATTAAGGGATTTTTTATTTGTAAAATGAGTCAGTTGGAATTAAAGGAATTCAGAACATTGAAAATCAAAATACTTTGAAAATCAATTCGGCCACTAACTAACAAAAAAAGAACCCCCCTAGTCGGAAGTGGCATATCGGACAGGATGGTTTAGTGGAATTTTCGAAACCCTGATCCTAGTCGGAACTGGGTGTTCCGACTCCTGCTTTTTGGGAAACCCTTGATTTTTTCCCGTAATTTGGCACTCGTTGTTATCCTTTCCCGTATTTTGGTAAAATACCCAATTTTTTCAAACTCTTTCCCTAGTCGGAAGAGGACAATCCGACTCCCGTGTTTTTGGAAACCCTAGTTTTATCCCCATAATTTGGCACCTCCCGTTAACTATTCCCGTATTTTGGGAAATCACCCTAGAAAAGTACTAATTAGAATAGCAATGTATCAATCGTGTCTTCTTTATTGATCAAACATGTATAAATAGAGGAGTTACACGGTTGAGGTATTGTGATAAGAATTAGCTTACACAACTTACGCTAACAACTAACTATACAATCGGCTATGATTTATAGGAAGGGTAGCTCATACTTATCTCTAACAAATGTACACAATACAGCTAATCATTAGACCAATATAATAATAATAATGTGTACACCGAAAATATATAATGTGCATGCATGCGTTATTACGCCCCCGCAGTCGAAGCCGGAGGTGTGCAGACGCTGAGACTAGGAGTTGGTTGCCCGGTTCGGGCCACCCGGCCCGGTGGGATGGCGGTTCGGGCTCAGGCCCTTCAAAAGGTGAACCGGCTCGGTCGGTTCGGGCCCGGGCCAGGCCAATTTATTATTTTTTTTTGATTTTTTTTAAGTTTTTGGGTTGGGCTGAGTATTTTGGGCCATTTGAGGTGGTTAGGGTTGGTTTGGGGGTGAGGGGGAGGGTTGGGGGTTAACTAGGAAAAGCCAAAAAAAAAATAGAACCGAGACCCGGCCCGGACCCGGGGGTTACCCGGGCCGGTTCCGGGCCTCCCCCTTCATGAACCGAGGCCCGGCCGGGCCCGAACCGGAACCGGTCCACCCCTAGCTGAGACTGGATCGAAAATCTTCGAACAAGATATGTGGAAGCCCTTTGGTGAAAATATCAGCATATTGATGACGTGAGGGGACATGAAGAATACGGACGTCGCCTTTAGCCACCTTTTCACGTACAAAGTGTAGATCAATTTCAATATGTTTTGTACGTTGGTGTTGAACAGGGTTGCCAGACATGTAAACGATGCTAATGTTATCACAATAAACAATAGATGCTTTTTGTAAAGGACTGTGGAGTTCAAGGAGAAGGTTGTGCAGCCAGCATGTCTCAGCCACAACATTAGCCATCCCATGGTACTTGGCTTCGGCACTAGATCGAGAGATGGTGGGTTGGCGTTTGGAAGACCATGAGAGAAGATTATCACCCAGAAAAACGCAATAACCGGAGATGGAGCGACGAGTATCGGGACATCCGCCCCAATCGGCGTTGGTATATGCAATGAGATGAGATAAGTGGCTCGGTTTTAGGGTAATACCAAGTTGTGTAGTGCCACGTAGATACCGTAGGATCCTCTTAAGTGCATGGAGATGGGAGGTTCTTGGATCATGCATGAAAAGACAGATTTGCTGGATGGCATAAGAGAGATCGGGTCGGGTGAATATAAGATATTGAAGTGCACTGGCAATTCTTTGGTATAGAGAGGGGTCATCAACTGGAGGACCAGCCGCGACACTAAGCTTGGAGGCAGTGTCCACCGGGGTGGCCGCGAGATTGCAAGAGGTCATACCGGCACGGTCTAGAATTTCCATAGCATATTTCTGTTGTGATAAAAACAAGCCTGCCGAATGGTGTGTCACTGAAATGCCAAGAAAATATGAAAGTGGTCCTAAATCCGTCATAGCAAATTCAGAGTTCAAGCCGGATATGATGGACTGGCGAAGAGAATCAGAAGACGTCGTAAGTATAATGTCATCAACGTATAGAAGGATATATGCAATGTCAGTACCATGACGGAGGATAAATAAGGAATGATCACATTTACTATGGTGGAAGCCGAGAGTGGACACATATGTAGCAAAACGATGGTACCATGCATGTGCCTGTTTGAGCCCATACAAGGATTTCAGAAGACGGCAAAAATGATGCGGTTTAGAGGCATCACGAAAACCGGGGGGTTGATGCATATAAACGGTTTCATGGAGATGTCCGTGAAGGAAAGTATTTTTGACGTCCATTTGGTGTAGAGGCCATGAGTGAGTGAGGGCCAAGCTCAAAACAGTCCGGATAGTAGCGGGTTTGACAACCGGGCTAAACGTTTCAGTGCAATCAATTCCTACTTGTTGTAAATTGCCATTGACAACTAACCGGGCTTTATGACGTTCAAGAGATCCATCCGACCTGAATTTATGCTTAAAAAGCCACATACAACGTATAATATTAGCATCATGAGGACGAGGTACCAACTCCCACTTCCTATTTTTAATAGGAGCCTCAAACTCGTCAGACATGGCGGAATGCCAACTAGGATCACAAAGGGCAGAGATTGGAGATTTGGGTATGGGGGAAGGGATGAGGCAGACCGAAAGGTTGAGGGGCTGTTTAGGTTTGACAATTCCTGCTCGTCCACGCGTAATCATAGGGTGGTGAGGGGGTAACAGAACATGAGGAGGGGACGAGTTTGAAGGAGTAGATTGTTGACTGGGAGGAGATGTCGGTGGAGTGGGAACGGTCATGCCGGAAGTGGGGGAGGGAACCGATTGCATGGGAGGTGATGTACGTGCCCATGCAAAAGCATCGGGTAGTATGGTTGAGAGATGAGGTGGTGAGTCCAAAAATTAATAGGAAGAATTATGCTTTCCAGGAGGTTGGGAAAAAGGGAATTTGGATTCCGTGAAAGTGACATGACGGGATATGATTATTTTTTGAGTATTCATATCAAAACATAGATAACCTTTATGATTAGGGGGTAGCCAAGAAAGACACATGGGGTGGACCGAGGGTGAAGTTTATGGATGGTTTGAGAGGGAGTGTGAGGAAAACACAAGCACCCAAATATGTGGACGTGCCATGTTATTGAGAGTCCGGATAAGGCGTTCGGCTTTCCCATTTTGAGGAGAAGTATAAGGGCATGAAAAGCGAATGTGCAGTCCATGAGACGCACCAAATTGACGAAAGGATGAGTTATCATATTCTTTCCCATTGTCACATCGTAAGACTTTAATGGTGCGTTCAAATTGGGTTTGTATATATGTGTAAAAATCAACAAATATGGAGAATACTTGAGACTTATTGTGAATTTGATAAACCCATAAGAATTTAGTAAAATCATCCAAGAACAACCCATAATAACGATGACCTGTGGAACTTAAAATGGCAGAAGTCCAAAGATCACTATGTATTAAGTCAAACGGGTGATAAGTAACAGAAATAGAAGAATAAAATGGTAACTTGACATGTTTTCCCAATTGACATGACGTGCAAAGGGAAGATGTCGTTTCATTACACGAGATAGTATTATTTGTTCTATGATAGCTAAAAACTAGGTCCCCGGGATGTCCAAGTCGATTGTGCCAAATCTCAGCCGGGATGGTGACGAGAGCGGTAGACAAAGCGGACTGAGACCCTTGGGTAGATGAAACTGGATAAAGATGACCGAAACTATTACATCTCATAACATGTGCCCCGATTGGAGATCCTTCACAGAAAAACCAACCGGGTCATATTCCACAGACACATTATTATCCGATGTAAATTGACGAACAGAAATAAGGTTTTTAATTATGTTGGGTGTGTGGAGAACATTAGATAATTGAAGTGGGGAAAACGGGGAGGGAAGAGTGGCAGACCCGTGACCCAATATGGGAATTGAGTTCCCATTGCCAACCAAAACATGACTAGAGAGGCTCGAATTAAAATAGGGCATGAGTGTACCGGAATTTGACGTCATGTGGGACGTTGCGCCGGTATCCATGTACCAACTGTCATCCTACGGAGAAAGAGACATTGTGTGCATGGCGGTAGTGATGTTAGTCGGAGTATGATTGACGCCGGAGAGATGTGCCTGCGGAGGGTATTGCGGACGAGGGCCCAGGATGACGGCCGAAGGATGGGGCTGCAGAGGTGGTCCAGACCATGGTGCCGTGGGGTAGGGATAGAGAGGTATGGCTCAAGGAGGTGGAGGCCAGTACCCCCACGGTGGAGAGCACCACAGACCCGGTTGAGGAGGCCTTTGAGTCGTAGGAGGAGGCCCATCAGTACGTCTAGAGGGGTGAGGACGCCCATTGCGCGAGGACCCTTGCCTGGTGCGAGAGCGGGATGGTCTACCATCCGGACGAGTCGACGAGTATCAGAAAATAAAAATATAAAACATCGTCTATTAGTGTTTGTGTGTATAATACTCTCGGCCTCATTAAACTCTTCCCAATTTACTTCGATCGGAGTTTTAGAAAGTCAGAATAAAGTAAAAAATGTATGAATGTAGTTGAGTAAGAAAAAAGTAAATTAATGTTAGTGACACAAAACTTTTCAAAAAACGAAATGAGAAGATTTTTTTGTGACATCCCAAAAGAGTTAGTAAGAAGAATTTTATAGAACAAGGAGATCGAGTATAATATCGATATTACATACTCCGTATAAAATTAACTATGGGCCCCATACGAAAGATAAACCCTGTGCATGAGCCCCTTTGCCCAGTGGTTTAGTTTTCTTTTGTTCCAAAAGGTGGAATCTCCCACCCCAGGAGCCTTCCACCCCGACCCGACAGGATGGTGGGGAGGTTAGTCACGGTGACTCAGTCAGCAGAATGGCAGTAGGCTCATACACTCGTGCGCACCAGAGGCCCAGCCTTATTTCAAGTTCTGTGACCTCCACCCGATCGCTGCAGGGATTCGAACCTTGGTCCATTGTTCCAAATCTCCCACCACTCGATCAACTGAGCTACCCGTGCGGGTTGATTTAGTTTTCTTAAGACTGGTCATCTTGAGTATGCTTAAATCTGATCTCGTTTGGATTTGAAATTAATCCAACTAAAAACGTTGTTAACGGTGATCGGCCGTTAGAAAAAATTTCATAAAATAATTTGAGTGATTAATTTTTATAAATAAACGTGTTTATGTAGTACTTTTTAGTGTAGTCTAAGTAATGGGTTTAAAATAACAGAATGTTTTATTTGACAAATTTCCTTCAAAAATGTCCTTGTCCTAAAAAATGGATACTACAATGGGAACGTACATGAAGATGATCCATCACATAAACATGTATCATTGAAATTATATATTAAGTGACAATTTTTGAATGTGTGCAATAAATACGATATATTATTATACGCTTAGTTCATGGGAGGTATAATAATGCACTTTTTTATATTTTAGCATAGTATAATAGGAATAATATTGATGCACGTAAAGTAATGGTGATAAACTCGCAAGATTTCAATCATAAGGTTGCATAAAGCATAAGAAAAGGGGTTTGAAAAGCATACATGACACGTAAATATCAGTTCAAATATGTGTAAATGGATGGGCCAGTGAGGTCGAACATTTGGCTGTTGGAGCCCAAACCGCATGCTGCCAGCTTTTGATGATCGCATTTGCTTCGGAATACACAACACGTATTTTGACCCTTCGTTGACACTCATTGCTGGTATTTCTAGGATCTTGGAGAGGGAACGGGGCTTTGGAGTAATCATGTTGAAACTCACTTAATTGAGTTTAAAACCCTTATGTATCTAGTATGTTTCGAATTCAAGACCTCCCACTAGACACGGTAACCTCATAATCATCTGGGTCGGAATGCTTGGTTAGTGTGTATATATATATATATATATATATATATATATATATATATATATATATATATATATATATATATATATATATATATATATATATATATATATATATATATATATATATATATATATATATATATATATATTTGTATAAATATATTTTTATTTTATTATAATGTTTGAAACCAATTCTATTTTTTACAAGTAAGAGACATTATATTTTTTAAGCCCATGAGAGTATACAATAAGAGATTTTAAAAGATGAATAGATTTTAAGGGACGTTTAAAATATCGAACCTATGGGAATTTAATATTGTTGATTGTTGACTATTATGAAGTGTTTAATATAAGGAGATTTCTATGGTGCCTTTGTTAATTCAAGTAGCACCGGTACCTCTGTGATTCAGTGGAGCGCAAAACTTATTATGGAGTATTTTATTTCTGGTCAAAATTTACACGCCTCTTCCTTTTAGTGGTCAGTACCCGTACACTTCTAAATACCGAAGGCACAGTAGAAGGACCCTTAATATAAATGCTAATTCCGTCCTTATCAAAGTGGTTCACGAGTATTACTAAATAAATTTTGTCGCGAAATGTTACTGGAATGAATATATATGAGCATATTTAGTAAATACTCCCTCCGTCCCGAAAACTTCGCACTTAGATTTCAGACATATTAAGAAAATAAATTTGCTAGGGGGTAAATTATTTTACTGTTTTGACACTGTTTTGATACTGTTTTGCACTGTTTTGCATTGTTTTGATATAGATAATTTGTCAAATAAGGAAGTGAGAAGTTAATTTGGGGACTGCCTGAAAAAAAAGTGAAAAGTTAATTTTGAGACGGAGGGAGTATAATTATAGTTACTAGAAGTAACTAAGTTACAATCTTATATATGAAATTGATTTTAATCATATACTAAGCATTTACAACTGTACTATATATAACAGAAATAATTCATATTTAATATATGGCCACATGTTTGTGACTTATTAATGTGACTTATTAATTGAAAGTTACATAATAGTGACTATAAAGAAGTACTGCCTATGAATTAGTCACATGTTTGTACATAAATATTTATTAGTAATATTTCAAGAAAAATCTCTATAATAAAAACGTGAGCTTACGAGTCTGTTTAGTTTTTGATTTCGCATGCTGAATTGAACAATAACCAAATTAAACTAATGAGGTTGAAGTTACTTTTCTTGCTTAATTGGTTTCAGTTATTGTAGAGTACAACTTAAGCTATTTTTCATGATATTTTATTAATAAAATATATTGTAAATATAAATTTTTCATAGTTCAACAGATTCAGTCATTCAATCATTTCAATTGGAATTTCATAAATTTCAACAGATTTAATGGATTCAATCAATTCGATAAAAGATCATGATCTCATACGGAGTATATTAGATAATATTTTAAACTTCAATCACTTTGGTCTTGTATAACACATCTATTATGGTGTGTGTGTGTGTGTATATATATATATATATATATATATATATATATATATATATATATATATATATATATACTGACATCAGCGAATTTCTTTTTTCAAAAGTACTCGAAATCCCAATGTTATTTACGTCTCATATTAGAAGTAGTCAATCAGAATCCAATTGAATATGTATAAATCCATGTGGGGATAAATGGTGTAATGAGTTACAAAAGTAGATAAAGAAACGAATAAACAAATTCGAAGACAAATAGGAATATAATGGTTCAAGTTAAATTTCTCCCTTTATGGGAGGCCGGAATTGACATCAAGTTACAAAAAATGTGAATTCGGAATGAGTTATCCATGGCGATTCTCTGATCCCTAGAGCTCAATTGCTCTTGCCTTCAATAGTAGTGTAGAAGTTAACTCTAAATGGGACCAAAAGTTATTTAGTTATTACTGATGCTTTAGTTATTACTTCGTATAATACTACGAGTATTAGCTCTAAATGGGACCAAAAGTAGTAACTCCACAACAATGCTATAATCTTTTTATTCTCAAAATAGGAGTAATATATGTCTATTCTTCCAGTTCTATCACCTTCCTATAATTTCAAATAGATTTATTTATTAATAAAAAAATCATAGTTTTATTTATGAAAAAATACAAAAAACTTAAAAATCATTATAAATTAATAATAAATTCGGGAAAAATTAAAATAAAATAAAAAAGTAAAAAATTAATAAAATATTTTAAAAACTTTAGAAAAAATAAAAAACACCTAAATAATAGTGATGTCCACAATTATGGTCCACAAACTCCGCATGGAGGTGATTGCATTTACATAATCACAAGATCATCGTGGTCCGTAAAAAATAGCGTGAGTAGAAAATTTTAACTTCCTTATATATTGATTAACATTATAGGGTTAATACAAATTAATCGATGATTTCATTAAAATTACTCGTGACAAAATATTTTTGACACAGATATGATGTATATATGTCAAATCTTCTATGAATTTTGATGAATTTTATGTCAAAATTCTCTAACAATCCTCTAACAGATCTGATGTATACAGTGTAACTCCGTATAAATTATGGATAAAAATATGACAGATTGTTGTGAGTATCATTAAAATCACTACATTAATTATTGCAAAGAGAGAATTTCTTAAATAGGAGTAAAAAAGTTTTGAAATTTCAAAATAGGAGTATCATGTTTTTTATTTCTTGAATAGGAGTAAATTTCTGCCAAGTTTGGCATTACTAAGCTTAAAATCATGGCATTTTTTCCAAACTTGGCAGATTACTCCTATTGAGGGAATAAAAAACATAATACTCCTATTTTGGAATTTCAAAACGTTTTTGCTCCTATTTAGAGCAATTTCTATATTGCAAAAGCAAATCTGGATCTCGACTCTACATAACATAGCTTTCATTGGAGGTGCTTAATTAGTTGCCTGTGAATGGATATGATCGTAACAATCAATATGAATCTCAAATAAGTGGATCCTAATATATTTTCGCGCGCTAGGCAAAACACGCATGCATGATTCCGATCTTGACTGCACAATGCTTGATAAGATGTAGGTGATTGCCTTCGAAATGCTAGTGGCAGAAAAGTACATATTTTCCCATGATATTTCATCTGTAATGAAGGTTGAATCCTCCCATCTAACGCGGGTTGTTGTTGGGGGCCTTCAGAGATGGAGTGTCATCCTTTTTTCTGTAATGAAGGTTGATAGTCCAACGGGTGTGCTGATTCAATTGACGAGTGATGATAAATGATCTTTAGAGAAGGAGAACTTATTAAATTTACATTACGAGACTTTTAGAGAATTTTCCTTTAGAAGAGGAATTGCCTTAAATAGGAATAAAGACGTTCTGAAATTCCAAAATAAGATTGTTATGTTTTGTTTAGAAGTAAGAGTCATTATTGTCATGATTGAAAAATATTGTCATTGTTGACAGTAAATACTGTCATATTAATGTATAGTACTCTAACTATTTTGATACTAATAACTCCAAGGTGAAAGTGAATATATGTTGCCATTTTACGGATATTTCGTGAAGAAACATACTAGTCCTATTACGAAATTATAAAATCTATTTACTCCTATTCCGAGAGCTTTCCCTTAGGATAATGGTTATGAATGAGATGTTTTATTGAATTTTTCCCTAAAATGTACTAAAATGAAATTTACGAACAAAAAAGCGAGTAAAGTTATTATGAGACTTTTATGGCAACTATGACATAATGTTGAACATAATCTTTTTTCTTTATGATAAACGGATTTTATAAATATAGAGATAATATGCAAGCCAACACCTAGACAGCTATTACAGATGTGATCGTAAACCCTAGAAATAGAAATAGAGTCAGCCACACATAAAAAATAATCTGACTCACTAGACACAAAACGGGAAAGATTAAGCCTAAAATGAGCGAAAATGGAGCATTACCTACCCTGTCAAAAGTTCTTGAAAATCAAAACACTCCAACCATACTTACTTGAATTAAAATAAAAACAAGTACCGATAAAAGAAAAATAATATGGACATAGAAACTTTTCACAAATTGCTTCCAGGCATGAAGGTGGTTCCGGATGAGGAGGAGTTGTTACAGTATGACACTACTAGAAAACTACTTTACAGTGACACTTTTTTAGTGACACTTTTTTAAATAGTGTCACTGATAAACGACATATAGTATTACTAACATATAAGTGTCATAGTTATGTGACACTAAAACATCAATACATAATATTGACACAATTAATTAAAGAAGTGCTGAATTTTAACCTTTATAAAATATTTACTTTTCATGATTTCCCTCAACAAAATTTATTCTCGCCATCTATTTTTAATAACCTCCCCTTTTCGATCCACTTATTTTTTTCATATTACTCAATTAGCCCAAATTATTATACTTTGGTCAAAATAAACCTTTAACACTTAGACCTAGCGACCCACTGCACTACGCACCTTTCTTCTATTCCTAATTGAAAGTCATCGATCAGCAAGAACGTAACCCTAGATAGAGTTAGAGACCCACTTCCCTCTATCCTTGAAACCCATCGATCTCTAAGAATCCTGGAGCGATGTTGATTCTCTGCTAAGCAAGTTCACGTCACTGTTGAATTGAAAGCTTCGAAGAACAGGGACGCCTCTAGATCGTCTGGTCTGCGAAGAATAGGGACGGCTCTCGATCGTCTGGTCTGCGAAGAACAAGGACGGCTCTCGATCGTCTGGTCTGCGAAGAACATCACGACGCGGCTCTCCTCTTTTGCGGTATTGCCTTCTGTTCCTTCCTCCTTCTCTTTCGATTTCATTGTTTTTTTGTTTGATGTTTTTTTGTGAATTTTCTTCTAATATTTGTTGCTCCTCTTCTAGTTTCTGCATTTAAGTATGTTCTGAAAAGAAAGAATACGAGTTCACATGAATATGTTTTCAAGGTTCCTTTTGGAAATTTTTCAGCTTTTTTTATGTTTTCAAAATTCAATACTTTATTTGGTTAATTTCTAAACTGATTACCTCATTATGATGACTGTATGTTTGTATATGAAATGATTGCATGACGGCATGAGTTAAACTTCCTGGTGCTCAAATTAAAATTCAGTCTAGTATGTACACTTGGGAAAACACATACTTCATCCGTCCCTTAAAACTTTGCCAACTTTCTTTTTTTGGATGTCCCACTAACTTTGTCACTTTCCCTTTTGAGTAAAGAATTTGTGGTTTCAGTTAATTCTCTCTCCTCTGCACAAATATCTACCACACAGTTTTTACTTTATTAATCTCCGTGTCGATCAAACTTGGCAAAGTTTTAAGGGACGGAGGAAGTATATTTTTGTATACCTTACTGCTTTGAGAGATCGAAATCTATGCAATCTGTAGAAATATACTTGGTTGTATACATTAGTTGGTTAACTATTTTTCCCCCACAGATGAGTGGTTAATAAGTATATTTTTTGAATAGTCTATCTTGTTTGAGTTGGTCACTTGGTCCTTTTGTCTTTTTTTTCACATGTCAGGTATGAATATGCAAACAGATAGGTCTTGGATTGGGGATGCAAACAGATTGTCTCCAGAATATATAAAAGGGGTCAATGATTTCATTCATTGTGCTATACTTAATTCTGCCAATCGTAGGTCAATTAGGTGTCCATGCAAAACTTGTTGCAATATGGACTTTCAATCCCCTGAAAAAATCAAAGTCCATTTATTCAAAGTGGGCTTTCTGGAATCATATCTTGTTTGGACTAAGCATGGGGAGGTTGAAAAAATTCCAACACCTAACACCTTATATTCACAGTTTCATGACTACAACCAAGTTGAGGACATGTTAGGGGATATTTATGACCACTTAGACAATAATCCGAAGAGGTTTAGGGATGTGGTTGAAGATGCTGAGAAACCACTTTACCGAGATTCAAGTTATTCAAGGTTGTCTGGGGTGATGTTATTATTTAACATCAAAGGAAAATATGGGTGGTCTGATCAAGGGTTTACATCTTTATTAGAAGCACTTAGTGACATATTGCCTTCTGATAATTCCATTCCCAAGTCAATGTATGAGGCTAAGAAAATAATGAAAGTCCTAGGATTAGATTACCAAAAAATACATGCTTGTCGGAACAATTGCGTCCTCTTTCATAAACAACACACCGATCTTGATAAATGTCCTACGTGTGGGGAGAGTAGGTTTAAGGAAAAAAAGAACGGAGCTATAAATCATAGCCATAGAGTTCCTGTGAAAGTGTTATGGTATTTTCCTCCTATTCCGCGGTTCAAACGCATGTTTCAATCAGCCAACACAGCTGAAAACATGACTTGGCATGTCACCGATCGAGTGAAAGATGGTAAACTACGCCATCCAGCTGACTGTGCAGCTTGGCAGCACATTGATAAAATGTGGCCAGACTTCAGTGAAGAATCTAGGAATCTCATATTGGCTTTGTCAAGTGATGGAGTGAATCCACATAGCTCACTTACTTCTAGATATAGTTGTTGGTCAGTCCAGTTAGTCATTTATAATCTTCTGCCTTGGTTGACCATGAAAAGAAAAATCATGATGTTATCTCTATTAATATCTGGTCCGAAACAACCCGGAAATGATATAGATGTCAACCTAGAACCATTGATCGATGACCTCAAAATTCTTTGGAACGAGGGTGTAGATGTTTATGATGCTTTTAAAAAGGAGATGTTTAAAATGAGGGCGATACTGATGTGGACTATTAGTGACTTTCTGGCATACGGTAACTTATCCTGGTGTACGTACACAGGCTATTATGCATGTCCCATTTGTTGCACCTGCAAGCAAAGGATATTGGGTGTTGTGACACAGAGCATTATCGTACTTTTACAAAGTGGTTTGAAGAGAAGGTCATTAACTTAAGACTTATACCTACAAACTATAAGGTTATGTGTATCACATATAAACTATAATACTAACTATACTTAGTTAGGTTAAAGTTGATGTTGCAAATGGTGTGATAGTTGACGAAACGGTTAGGTGGCTATCAAAGAAGCCCAACACAACTGTGACAGTTTACTCGGGCTACATTATAAATGGTTTTAGCTTTGCTACAAAGGACCGAGATTCAAATCGTGTGACACAGAATAGCGGGGTTAGCCTTGTAGCAGACACTGTTCTAGTTTCCGGTTCCAAGGATAGCATTCCAGCCACATGCTCCATGAATTACTATGGTGTTCTTGATGAAATATGGGTTCTTCACTATCTCATGACTACGAGGGTTATGTTTAAGTGTGACTGGGTGCATAGTAGACATGTAAAAGAAGATAACTTGGGCTTCACACTTGTAGATCTTAAAAAAATTGGTCACAAAAAAGATTGTTTCATTGTAGCTTCTCATGCAAAACAAGTGTTTTACGTAAAAGATCAACGTTATCAGAAAAGATCAATTGTGTGTTCAGTTGGTCAAAGACTTAATAAAGATTTAGATTTTGGATCTGATGACCTAGTAATTCATGAACCCCTAACATCAAAATACCCCGTGCCTGTTATTGATACCCAAAACCCGGATGATGATCATATATATAATAGACAAGACTTGGATGCCCAAGGTATTGGTAATTAGTTAAAGCTGGACTGATTCTCTAGGCTTTTGGGTAAGTAATTATAACTTCATTAATTTTTCTTAAGAGTAATATTTTACATTTAAGTGACTGAGTACTGACATTAAATGTCTTTGCTCTTTTTAGGATACAAGAAAGCTATGTCAAAAGGTGAAGAAGTCATGGATGACTTTAGTGAAGAGGATGACCTAGATGGTTTTATTGAGAGACCACAGAGGCGACAAAAGACCAAAAAGAAACATTTACTTCGGAAGGCTGATGACGATCGAGTGGAGGTGGAAGTAAATGAATTTGGTGTTCATTGGGGTGATGGATGGACTAACCTAGCCAATTATATAGGGGTTATGGTGACGGATTATGTGCCCATAATTTATGATGACTGGAGAAAGGTTCCACCTGAAGTAAAAGATGAGTGTTGGAATCATCTTCTTGTAAGAAATAAGTACACTGTATCTGATTACTTTCCAATTAACATATAAATTGTATTTTATACTCACAGTAATATGTCTTATTATTTTGAACTGCAGAAACTGTTTGTGTTGACTCTTGCGTCTCAAAAACAAGTCTTTAGTACAATGAGTGCTGCTCTAAGAAATTTCAGATTCACTTTGCGGAACGAGTTTATCTTGCACTACAAGGAGGGTTCCAAGAAGTTACGGTTTCCTCCTGAAGAGTTTAAGCACATATCAACTGATGAATGGAGATGTAACACCCTGGCCCCGTACCACCGAGGTAGTTACTTCCAGACCTCTAGTATTGTCCTCACAAACTGCCACTAGCCTTTTCCGCGCACTTTGTCCTCACTCATGCGCGCCCTGAGAAACTTCCCAGGGGGTCAGCCATTCCAAGACTACTCCTGTGCAAGCACGCTTAACTTTGGAGTTCTTGGCTAATGAGCTCCCTTAAAAGGAGATGCATCTTGTTGGTATGAGTAGTACCATTAATCCATTTAAATTAAATCTCAAGTATTACAATCACCTCCACATAGGAATGCAACGTCCTCGTTGCATACATAAACCAATCTCAATCATATTCCAGAATCTTTTTCCCCTACTAAGTGCCCGCCCGATATCCAACGGATCAGCACACTGTCGCAGGGTTGCTCTGATACCAACTTGTAACACCCCGGCCCCGTAGGCCCCGAGGTAGTTACTTCCAGACCTCTAGTACTGTCCTCACAAACTGCCACTAGCCTTTTCCGCGCACTTTGTCCTCACTCATGCGCGCCCTGAGAAACTTCCCAGGGGTCACCCATCCCAAGACTACTCCCATGCAAGCACGCTTAACTTTGGAGTTCTTAGCTAATGAGCTCTCTTAAAAGGAGATGCATCTTGTTGGTATGAGTAGTACTATTAATCCATTTAAATTAAATCTCAAGTATTACAGGAGACTCTTTGTTAAAAACACTTTCAAAGAAGAATTTAAAGTCAGTTATATGGGAATTTAATTTTAAACAAAATCACACTATCATAGTCTAAAATATGAAACTGAAACTGTTGACGTATGATTCAAACATGCAGGCCAAAAGTGAAAAAGTGAAGGAGAGAAGGAAGAAGAACATGTACAATCACCGGTTGGGGTCCGGTGGTTATGCAGGGCTGCTAAGGAAGAAGGCTTATTCTCTACATCCTTAAATAATCATTTGCAATCTAGAGTTTTATTTCTTATTATTTATTTTCAAGTCTCGTGATTTTTTTATGCTTACTTAAAAATCATGGTTAATGATTTATTTATTTCACTACTTGCTTGAATTACTCTTTTGTTTGTGTTTGATTTGATAGAAAAAAAGAGCTTGGAGGTATGCTGAAAGATATCGATCGTGCGGATACATGGCTTTTGGGAAGAAAGAAAAAAAATGGAGAATATGATTGATGGAGTATATGGCCCGGGAACCCCCGGCCCACAGACTCCTACTACTCCAGCAAAGGCCCAACAGGCCCAATTCACAGCGCCCGGAGTACCAAGCAGTCCGCACAACGCACAGGGATGCCTTCGGCCCCCTGGCCGAAGGCTCCAAATCCTCACAGAACGGGTTTCTCAAGCAAACTAAGAAACTGGGAGAAAACGGCGAAAACAGCAGCCCTCGGCACTGTGAGCCCTCGGCACCAGGGGTTCCATCGGGAGGAAGAGCCCTCGGCTACTGCTCTATAGCCGAAGGCATCTCACTCGACAAGATATCCGCCTCACATGCGTACAGATCACCGTATTCTGCACAGACGTCCCATCCAACAGCCGCATTAAATGCGGCCACATGCGGCTGCCAGCGCCAACCAGTTGAGGTGACCCCTCGGCCAATGAGCGCTTGACACGTGTCCCTGCCCGGCATTTATTGCTGCTATAAATAGCACCCCATTTCCTCATTTGTAACCACGCTGAAAAGTGATAACACGCTTAATACATATCGAATATACACTCTCTCTCTTACTTATTTGCTCTGACTTCTCTCTAGTTATTCTCCGCAATAACCCTTCGGATATATACCCCCGGGTAGACTATCCATCATTTGGTGCTCTCGTTGAGAGGTCGAACGATCAAGTAAGAAACCCTCCCCCCTCGCCAGACACTAGCCCTCGACCAAAATGGTGAGAACAACACGTGCCAACTCCAAAAACGTAGAAGACAAGAACCTGGCCCTCGGCGACGTCAACGCCCCCGAAGCCTCTCACAAGGCTCCCGAGGTCGGTGTCATCGCTGGGCTGGAACAGGCGGCTGTCGACCTACGCCTTCAGATCCAGCAGAATAACCCCGATGCCCGCCTCGGCCTCGAGGCCAAGAAGAAAAACCGGAGCGATGACCAAGTCAGCCCTCCGGTTCTCACCATCGACGTACAATCGGCGCTCTCCGCCTTCATCCAGACGCTCACCCAGAACCCGGGTGCCTTCGGCACCCTGGCTCCAGCTCACCCTCAGATCGGGGAAAATATCATACTTCCCCCTCTGCCACACCCCTTCGGAAATCCCATCCCTCGGGTGAGAAACGATGAAGGGGTGGTGGCCCAAGAAACATCCTCCCAGGAAGTTCAGTCCCGGGACCGCCATAATGACAACAGGGAGAGGCCCCGTACTTCCGCCCTCAACCGGCTCGGAGGAGGGCCAGACCGCCGAGGGGTCCAAGACCGCCTCGGGGGGAAAGCACTCCAAAGGCCCCAGGAAAGCGGGGGATCTGTTTCGAGGGCAGACGAGGAGCGTCCCCCTCGGGACAAGGGCAAGGCACCCCTTCATGCCGATGATGCTCGGCACCAAATCAACCAGGCCCACTCGGCCCGGGTTCGTTCGCAGGGGGCGGGGACCCTCCCGAGGGACCCTCGGGACGAGATTATTGCGGCCCTCCAGCGCCGGCTTGACGAAATGGAGTCCAACAAAGCTCACGCCACCACCTCCACCCCTCACTCAGATCTCAAATACGAGGCCATGATGGCCAAGATGGAGGAGTTACAGAAGAAGGTGGCCGAGGGCTCCGGGGAACCCGTCATCCAGCTCCGGACTCGGACGCCATTTACCCCAAGGGTATTGGCGGCCCGGATCCCGGAGAAATACCGAGGGCAACACATACAGCCCTACAGCGGAAAAACGGACCCCCAGGAGCATAACAGCAAGTACCAGAACAGCATGATGATGGTGGGGGCATCAGACGAATATTTGTGTCGTTGGTTCCTCTCCACCTTAGAGGGACCAGCATACGAATGGTTCAACAGGCTGCCCGAGGGTTGTATTGATTCATGGCAAGAACTCGCCCAGCGGTTCTTAACACAATTTGCCGGGAGGCGTCGCACAAGGAAGCACTTCTCCCACCTCCTAACGATACGCCAGAGGAAGGATGAGACCCTTCGGGATTTCCTGGAGCGCTGGAGGATGGAGGCCGACAAGGTCGACGGTGCTGATGACGGGACCCTCCTGGCCCTCCTACAAACCGTCCTCCGCACCGGCAACTTTTCAAGGAGCCTCATCATTGAACCCCCCCCCCCCCCCCCCCCGCGACTACATAAGGGCCTTGCAGCGGGGGGACCGATATGCTGAGGCCGAGGAGGTGGAGAAGTATCACCAGCATCCGGACCAGCAGCCCCCGAGGGCTGACAACAAGCACAACCGAGGGCCGGGGGCTCCTCCAAATCGCCCCAAGGCTTCGGGGCCCTCTGATGACCGCCCTCGGCAAGGCCAAGCCAAGCCCGGGGGAGGTTATAGGAGCAACCCTAAGACTTGGGCCCAGCCCATTCTCCTGGACCGCCCTCGGACCCCATTGACGCACCCCGTCAGCATCATCCTCGATTTTGCAGAGGAGAGGGGCCTCGTTGAACGCGATTCTCGCGCACCCCCGGAGGTACACGCTATCAACCCTCAGTTCCCCTACTGTCGCTTCCATCGACACCAGGGGCACAGGACCGATGACTGCCATCAACTGAAGACGGCCATCGAGAGATTAATACAAGCAGGGCACCTGTCCCAGTTTGTCCAGAGCCCTCGGCAGGAGGGATCTTCTCATCAGGGGCCTCCCCGAGGGCATCACACGAAGGTAAACGCTTGGGTAAACCCGAATACCATCCCCCTCGGCAAGAAAAGGGAGATTGGAAACTTGGAAGAAGAGGAGGAGGAATACCCCCACTACCAGGGGAAAAAACGCCACATCCTCATGATCACCGGTGGCAACACAGGGGGCGATTCCACCAGCCAGCGAAAGAAGTGGGCTCAATCGCTTTACGTAGGGGAAGTCACTCATATGCCCCCGGTAAAGCGATTGAGGGAGGAACCCATCACCTTCACCAACGCAGATCTCCCTCCTACTTCTTCTCCTCACCGGGATGCCTTGGTGATTCGAACGGAGATCAACGACACCATCATTCACCGAACTTACGTTGACACGGGCAGCTCCGTCAATGTAATGTACCTCAGCACCTTCAGAGAGCTGCATCTGGAGAGGGGGTCCCTTCGGCCCATTAAGACCCCTCTTGCCGGCTTCACCGGTGACACCATTGATTCCGAGGGGGTAATAACCCTCCCGGTGATCTTCGGCGACGGGTTCCATAGAGCCCAGCTCGAGGTAGAGTTCGTCGTCGTCAACATTGACTGCGCCCACAACATCATCCTCGGCCGGCCAGCCCTCGAGGACCTCGAGGCCATCATCTCCATGAGGCACCTCTGCCTCAAGTTTCCCGCCGATGGGGGCATTGGCTACTCCCGGGGGAACCAAAAAATTGCCCGTGCCTGCTATCTTCAGGTCACTAAGAAGGTAAGCAAGACGGAACTCCGTGTTGACACCATCACCGGAGCCGTCGACCAGGAGGAAAGAAGGCCGAGGGCTGAACCGACCGAGGACGTAGAAGACTTTGCGCTCGATCCGGCCCAGCCGGAGAGAGTCGTGAAGATTGGAGCCCAGCTCCCTGAAGATTTGAAGACCGGTATCACCGACGCCCTCCGCGCCTACTCCACTGTCTTTGCATGGGGGCCGGAGGACATGCCGGGAATTAGCCGAAGGGTCATCACCCACCGCCTCTCGGTGGACCCCTCGGCAAAAGCAGTGCAACAACGAAGAAGACCCCTCTCCGCCGAGAGAAGGGAATTTGTGAAGAAGGAGGTCGCCATGCTCCTCTCAATCAAGCACATCAAGGAGGTAAAATACCCCTCATGGCTAGCAAATGTAGTCCTCGCCCAGAAGCCCCCTACCTTCTGCATGTGCGTGGACTACACCGATCTCAACAAAGCATGCCCCATGGATCCATTCCCTCTACCAAACATTGATCAATTGGTGGATGAGACCGCGGGGTGTGAAATCGTGTCCTTCCTCGATGCCTTCCGAGGGTACCATCAAATATTCATGCACGAGGAGGACGCCGAAAAAACTGCCTTCATGACTCCCGAGGGCATCTTCTGCTACCTAGTGATGGCCTTCGGCCTAAAGAACTCGGGGGCCACTTACACCCGGATGGTGGCCCGGGTCTTTCAAGCCGTCCTAGGGCGCACCATGGAGGCCTACGTTGACGACATGATCTTCAAGAGCAAGCAATCTTCCAGCCATGCTGACGACCTCCGGGAAATCTTCGCCATCATGCAAAAATTCAACCTTCGGCTAAATCCGAAGAAGTGCACCTTTGGCGTCCAAGGAGGCAAATTCTTAGGCTACATGGTGAGCCGACGGGGTATTGAGGCCAATCCCGAGAAGATCCAGGCCATCATCAACATGGAGCCCCCACGCAATGTAAAGGAAGTTCAACGGTTGACGGGCCGCCTGGCAGCCCTCAACCGTTTTCTATCTAAATCGGCGGAGAAGTCCCTACCCTTCTTCCAGATCATGAGGAAGACGGCTGGCTTTCTATGGACTCCAGAATGCCAGGGGGCTTTCGACGAGCTCAAACGGTATCTATCTTCACCCCCTGTGCTCTCCAAACCCAAGGTAGGGGAGACTCTTTACCTCTATCTTGGGG
Source organism: Cuscuta europaea (assembly GCA_945859875.1). Taxonomy (NCBI): domain Eukaryota; kingdom Viridiplantae; phylum Streptophyta; class Magnoliopsida; order Solanales; family Convolvulaceae; genus Cuscuta; species Cuscuta europaea. Next base: position 5,731,119 of record CAMAPE010000002.1, read on the forward strand.
TCAGCCCGGCGGCCATCAGCTCTGTGCTCATCCGGGAGGAAGACGGCATCCAGCATGCCATCTTCTACGTTAGCAAGACCCTAAGGGAGGCCGAGCTCAGGTACTCCCCTGTGGAAAAAACGGTGTTAGCCATCGTTTGGACTGTCAAGAAGTTGGGCCACTACTTTCAGGCCCACCCGGTTCAGGTCCTCACCCATCAACCCCTCGGCGCCCTCATGAGGAGCCCCACCAGCTCCTCCCGCATGGTGAAATGGGCTATCTTCTTGAGCCAATACAACATTGACATCCGTCCAAGGCCTACCATCAAGGGCCTAGCCCTGGCGGACTTTGTGACGGAATGTACCGCAAGGGCAGCCACAGACGGGGAGCCCTCGGCTACCTCGGACGACTGGTGGACCCTCTACACTGATGGCTCCTCCGCGACCAAAGCATGCGGGGGAGGGGTAGTCCTCATTACTCCCGAGGGCTTCAGGGCCTACTATGCAATCCGCTTCTCCTTCAAGGTCTCCAACAATGAAGCCGAGTATGAGGCCCTCCTATGTGGCCTTCGGCTGGCTGCCAACATGAGGGCTCGGCAGATCCACATCAAATGCGACTCCAAGTTGGTCGTTGGCCAAATCTCCGAAGAATATGAGGCCAAGGAAGGAAGAATGAAACAGTACAAGGAAGCAGCCAAGGAGTTGCTTAAGGTATTTGAGGCACACTCTCTCACTCAAATACCAAGGGCTCAGAACTCCGAGGCCGACATATTATCTAAACTCTCGGCAGACTCCCCCGAGCACATCTCCAAGATTGCCAAAATCGAGGAACTCAGCCTCTCAAGCATCCATGCAAGCCCCGTGATGAACGTACAACGACGTCAGGAGGATTGGATTTCAGATATCACCGCCTTCATCTCCACAGGGCAGCTACCCGAGAATGAGGCCCGCGCTAAACTAGCAAAGCTGAGGGCTCCCAGCTACACCATCGAAGATGGAAGGCTCTACAAACGATCTTACAATGGCACGCTACTTCGGTGCCTTCATCCAGATGAAGCCGAGGTCGCAATGGAGGAAGTGCACAGTGGCACTTGCTCAGCTCACCAGGGACCCTTCTCCATGTCCCGAAGGCTCATTCTCCAGGGCTACTTCTGGCCAACCATGGCCAGGGATTGTGCTGACCTTGCCCGGAGGTGCACCGCATGTCAACATTTCCAGAAAGCCCCCGGCAGGCCAGCGGTCAACTATGCCCCCATCAGCACATCTGTCCCATTTTCTCGATGGGGGATAGACCTTGTGGGCCCTCTGCCGAGGGGTACCTCCAACAACAGATACATCATTGTGGCCGTCGACTATTTTACCAAGTGGGTGGAGGCTGAACCCCTCACCAGCATCACAGAGGCGAAGTGCCGTCACTTCGTCCTCAAGAACATCCTCACAAGGTTTGGCGTCCCCCAACAGATCATCTCCGACAATGGAACACAATTTGAGGCAGCCCCCTTCTGTGCCCTTCTGGAGGCATGGGGCATCAAACACACCTTCTCCTCCGTTGCCTACCCTCAAGGCAACGGGCAGGTAGAGAACGCCAACCGGACCTTGCTCGAGGGCCTCAAAAAGAAGCTGGAGGCCGAGGGAGGTGGCTGGGTGGAAGAACTTCACAACATCCTCTGGGCCTACCGCACTACCCCTCGGCGCGCTACAGGTGAAACACCCTTCTCCCTCTGCTACGGTTTTGAAGCCAAAGCTCCTACGGAAGTCACCCTTCCTACCCGAAGGGTGATCCAATATGACCCCGAGGTCAACGACAGCAACATGGCCCTCGACCTGCACCTCATTTCAGAACGCCGGGAGCAGGCCTTCATCCGGGCAGAAAACTACCGAAGGCAAGTTAAAAGCTACATCGACGCTAAAGTTCGAACCCGGGAATTTCAAGTGGGGGACTATGTCCTCCGGAGGAGGGAAGCCAGCCAACCAACCGAGGGAGGAAAAATGGCACCAAAATTCGAAGGCCCCTACATCATAGCAGCCATCATCAAACCCGGGACTTACAAACTCAAACGCCCCAACGGGAAAGAGGTCCCTAGGCACTGGAATGTACACCATTTAGTTAAATTTTATCAATAATGTAAGAGCGGCCAAGCCCTCATAACTAGTGAATGTACTATCCAATGGCCCAAGGCCTCCAATTTCGAAGAATGAAGATACATTCAAGACATCAAGCCCTCATACTGACTACAGGCCCCAGGCCTCACCACAAGAAGAACCCCCTCCGGTACCCATTGCCGAGGGCGGACACCATCAACACCTACGACAAACAGTGGAAACACCACGTGTTTTCAGTCAAGACCCCTCGGCACCCAGTGCCGAGGGTACTTCCCCACCTTCAGCATCAAAAAAGAAAAGATTAGAACACCAAGTGTTCCTACAGAAGACCCTTCGGCACCCAGTGCCGAGGGCACACCTCCCTCATCAAATATCGAAACGAAGAAAAAACACCAAGTGTTTCAAAGAAGACCCCTCGGCACCCAGTGCCAGGGATATGCTCTCCTAACAGCTTCCAAACATCTATTGGGAAACACCAAGTGTTTCATTTGAAGACCCTTCGGTACCAAGTACCGAGGGTAGACGCCTACATCAACTACAACAAGAGAACACCAAGTGTTCCTACAGAAGACCCCTCGGTACCAAGTACCGTGGGGCTACACATCGAAACTAACACCAAGTGTTGTTTCTAAAAGCCGTACCCCACGAGGACGCATATACCGAAGGCGCCACCATCGGTGCCGGCGGCACGTAGTGCCCCCGGCCATTTGCAACTAGTGTGCAAATGAAAACCCTTCCTTGAAACGCTTTCCGCGTCACTACCCCCAGGGTATGACAGGCATGAGAAATGCCCAGGATTCGACTTTCAAAAACGGAACGCTATCCGCGTCACTACCCCCAGGGTATGACAGGCATGAGAAATGCCCAGGATTCGACTTCCAAACCGAAACGCTCCCCGCGCCACCACCCCAAGGGTGTGGCAGGCCACAGACTATGTCTAGCGCCGAGGGGACGACTTTCAAAAATGAGGCGCTTTCCGCGCCATCCCCCAAGGGGAGGCAGGTTACGGACCACCATATCTTGTGCCCAGGAAACGTCCCTCAATCCCCTCGGCACTCGGAAGGTTAACCCGAGGGAGGAGAGCCATTGGTGTATTCTGATGGTCTCCTAATAGGCCCAGCCTTACCAAGAAACCAAGTTTCTTGATGCCTTCCCTTCACCACCAAAAAAAAAAGGGGTGAAGGGGAGTAGACTCAGCGAGAAATCAAAGAGTGCACTCCAACAAAATCACAACATGCCGAGGGCTCCCCACGGGAACACCTCCGGCAATTGAAGACTCCTATTTCCCGAAGGATACTACTCAAGGAAATATCATCAGGAAACGGCTAAGTCCACTACCTGGTCACCTCCGGTCACAAAGACACCGAAGGCTTCAACAACACCTCCGGTACTTCAAACAAACACCGAAGGCATCCGTTATGCACAAATACCGAGGGCCCTTTCCCCATGACAAGGATCAAATTCTACGACTTTTGAAGTGTATGCCGAGGGCACACACTCCTCATTGGCTTTCTTCACAACAACAGGAGTCAACATCAATGTATGCTTAGAAAAATTTCTAAATCCTGAAGGAGCAGCCCTCGGGCACCCGAAGGCTACACAGGGAAGCAGCACTTGAAAAATTTCTAAGTCCCAAAGATTGGGCCCCCGGCCCAATCAATATTACAGCCAAGGGAATATGGTGGCCGAAGGCCATGCAATACAACAACACTTAAAAAAAAAGGGTGTTCCGTCCTGAATGAGTAGCCCCCGGGGCATCTCGCAAAGTGATGTGGAATCAGAGGGCACCTATCACCCGAAGGCACCCAAGGGAAATTTACACTTAGAAGATTTTCTAAGTCCTACATGTTTTCCCCCCCGGCCAACTACTCATACATCAAGGAGGGACGCCATCTACCGAAGGCTCCCAGGGGAAAATCCACACTTAGAATATTTTCTAAGTCCTACATGTTTTCCCCCCCGACCAACTACTCATACATCAAGGAGGGACGCCATCTCCCGAAGGCTCCCAAGGGAAAATCCACACTTAGAATATTTTCTAAGTTCTACATGTTTTTCCCGGTCACCTACTCATACACCAAGGAGGGATGCCATCTCCCGAAGACTCCCAAGGGAGATTTACACTTAGGATATTCTCTAAGTCCTACATATTTCCCCCCCGGACAGCTACTCACACATCATGAAGGGATGCCAACTCCCGAAGGCTCCCAAGGGAAACTCTACACTTAGAAGATTTTCTAAGTCCTACATATTTCACCCTCATCTCAAGGGACCTAATTGCCGAAGGCTACCTATCAATCGAGAGCTACGGTACACAAGGAATCAACACTCAAGAAAATGTCCTAAGTCCTAAAGAATTGGCCCCCGGCCTATTCAATATTTCAGTTGGGGCTCCACAGTAGCCGAAGGCTACATGACATACTACACTTGCAAAAAATCTCTAAGTCCTGATTCCTACTGAACCCTCGGTCCAACATTCACACATCAGGAAGGGAGGCCATATCCCGAAGGCTCTCAAGGGGAAATCTACAATTAGAAATCTACACTTAGAAATCTACACTTAGAAAAATTTTCTAAGTCCTAATTGCTGCTGAACCCTCGGTTGCATATCCAGCGGAGGGTGCCCAACTACCGAAGGCTCCCAAGGGCTAGCTACAATCAGATGGTATTCTAAGTCCTAAGACATACATTCAAAGGAACAAGACATACATTCAAAACAAAGACGAAGGCATACATTCAACAATGAACAGATCAGAAGGAAGCATATCATATACACCAAGCCCGAAGGCAATCATTCAATTACAACACAAAAATAGTCAATGTGATCATTACAGAGTGTGGCCAAAGCCGAGGGGCAACAAAAGTTTCATTACAAGGCTTTTTTTTAAAAAAATTGACTAAGTAATAGTCTTCTCGGCAGCTTCAGCCTCGTTGTCACCGGGGGCATCTTCCACGACAGCCTTGGAGGAGACTTCTTCTCCGGCAGCATCACCCCCGACGGCTCCAACCCCGTCACCCCCCATCATCACAGAATCATAGATTGTTGGCCGCTCTTCACCCGGGGGGAGGGGAACTCTGACATCTGGTTGCAACGGAGGGAGGCCGTATACCGAGGGGTCAAATTGTTCGAGGGATACACCGAAGTGCCTGGCGAGCCTCCGGTATATCAGGTGCTGGGTAAAAAACTCACCCCCCTGATAGTAGGCGTCGCCCCTATCGGTCAGCCAGTCAACCCCGGGGCCTTCTACCCAAGCGTCCACCGAGGCTGCCACCACGGAGGCAACCCACTCCTTATGGCCCTCGGCCCTCCAGCCCTCAGCAAGGAACTCCGCAACTGCCTCCCCTCGGGCCTCGGCCGCAGCTCTCTCCTTAGCAGTTTGGGCTTCATCGGCGGCTTTCTTCGCCGCCTCGGCAGCAGCCCTCTCGGCCTCTGCCTTGCCTTCAGCTATACCATCAGCCTTGGCCTTCTCCGCCGCCGCCTTCGCCTCCCGAAGGGCCTCCTCCAGCTGGGCAGCATGCTTCACCGCCTCGGAGTTCTTACGGATCAGCCCCTCCACCTTCTTATCCTGGGCGGCCTCGTGAAGACGCCTTTCCTCGTGCCTCCGGGCCTGTTCCCCGAGGGCTATGCAGGCCTGCGAACAATTATCAAAGGAGTTAGATTGTTCCTCAGGAAAAAATAAGACTACACTGACAAGATAAGGAAAAAGGAAGCGGATACTTATAGTGAGCGAGGAGCGGAGGATCCTGTTCTCGAGGGCATCGTCATCGTAGGTCTCGAAGACTTCCCTGTCCATCTTCGAGGTGATGCCCCGCAGGAAGGCCTTCGGCTCGGCAGTGCCGTGCATCAACGAAGCGCCGGGGGCAAAGGAGAGCTGACGGATCTCCCGGGGTAATTCCTCCCGGGGGGATTCACCGGATCCTTCGGAGAGACCGAGGCTAGAGGCCCATCAACAGCGGGCATGTCATCAATAATTACGAGGGGGGCCGCCCCCCCGACAGCACCCACGGCGCCTTTCTGTTTCTTGGTGGGGGGCTCCACCCCCTTGTCGCCCCTCTTCTTCTTGGCGGCCGCCTCGGCCTTCGACCCCCCGGTCCCCACAGCAGCATGGGAGTCCCCGGCGGAAGGTTCTATGACCTTCGGGAAAAGCGCGTCGACTGGCTTCTGGCCCGAGGGCCCCTTCTCCTTGGACTGGGTCTTGCCCTTCCTCTTTGCGAAAAGAGCGTTGGCATTCATCCTGCTACCTGCAAAGAAACAACAAGTTAAAATGTTAGCACCGAGGGGTTCGAGACACGACAACAAACATGACAGAAAATCTCAAAGTACAAAAATGTAAAGCCCCCGGCCACTACCTCCTGCCCCCACGAAGGCTTTATCATAGAGGGGATACTTCTCCTCGGTCTCCCCGATGAACCGATACCTCAGGAATCCGAGGGCATACAGGTCTTTCTCGAGGGTGCACTCCTTGATGGTTATGTTCTTATCCCGCCCCTCCGGAATCTCGGCAATCTTCAGGCCATCCTTCTCGAGGGCGGCGCTCTTGACCTTCACATGACGCCGGAAGCAATTCCGCAACTCCCTCGGGAAAGGGCTGTCGGCCAGTCTGATGTAGCACCATCGCTCTCTCCACCCCTTGTTGGAAGAAGGGGCCTCGGTGAACAATTTGAACTGGGCTATCTGCTGTAAGTTCGCATAGCCCTCGGCATTGGTATGCCCCCCCCCGGCATAGGTTGAAGCTTTGGAAGAATAGCTCCAAGCTCGGTGTAACCCCCCGGAGTTTGCACAGGTTCACGAACCCAGTTATGTACGAGTGGCTATTGGGGGTCAGTTGGCAGGGAACCAGGCCGGTGTACCTCAAGTACTCCCGGAGGAACGGATGGAGAGGGAACCGGAGGCCCATCGAGACCGAGAGCACGTGCACGGCTATACATCCCTCGGGGGGCCGCGACAGCACATCATCAGGACCCGACTCGACTACTACGGCAGAGGGCCCTACGTGCAACTGGGTGATGTAGATATCCGCCCTGTCAGCTTGGGACTTTATCTCCAGAGCGGCGGTGTCCAGGAAGGAGTAACCCTCCGGCAGATCTACTGGCCCCCCTTGATCGACGGCCCTTACTTTCTTCTGGGGGCCAGCCTTCGTCTTCCTCTTCTTCTTCCCGGGGGCCACCCGGATGGGAACTGCATTCAGCGGCTGGGAGGTACTGGCCTCACCAGCACCCCGAGGGGGAAGGACGGCCACAGTGACCTTCGCCCTCTCCTTTTCTTCTTCCTCCTCAGCAACCTGGACGGCGAGGGCTAACTCCTCATCTTCCGCGGTCCGCTCGAATTCCTCCGCCTCGGCCTCGGCCGTCAGATCCTTCTGCACCTCAGTGGCGAGGGCTACGTCACCACCATCCGAGGGCTGACTGCTGCTGGACTCCACGTCGGAGATGCCTTCGTCCTCCATCGAGGGCGTCCTCGAGATGTCCTGAGAGTCACTCTGGGACGACATTCTACACTCTAGCTCGAGGGTTCGGGGGAACTAAGGTTCCTAGTGAATTCTATCTCCTAAACTAAGGGCACAGTACAGCTATGCTATAAGGAGAAAGGCAGGGAGCACTGACCTCGAGAGCTGAGTTTTGACCGAAGGCTGAACTTTCTCTCTCTAGAAAAATTGACAGAGCTTCGCTAACAAGTTTATCGCACACGGAGGAATGCCTGGCCTTGGGGTATTTATAGGCGATGAATCCGGGCTTGGGCCTGGATTCCAGGCCTCCGGATGGACGCCATCATTACACACCGCCGTTTCACCCAACCGGTGACGCCGCCCACGGACAACCAGCCTTCACACGCCACGTGTGCCACCCCCCCCCCCCCAACGGCTATATCCTGTCGTTACATATTCCAACGGCTATATTTTCAACGGCTATATTTTGGGAACCCCCGGGTTTTCTACTTCACTCCACTTCATCAAGGATAGCCTCCGGGTGCACTCACCCAGAAGTACCCCCGGGTTGTGCCCCACAGCGCACATTACACACGCCTTCGGGATCACTCCTTCAGATCCCTAGGGCTGCATATCAGGGTACCCCTCGGGTATTCCCCTCAGCACCGCAAAACCGGGTAGCCCCCGGGGAGTGCCTCATTGACGGATGGCCCATGGCCCTCGGGTATCTTAATCACCACTCCATCAACATACAGTGGACCCCCCGGTAACAGCTTCACTGCTGCCCTCATCTGGCAGGCCCTCGATCCCTGGATTGAGGGGCTCCCCTTCGGCGCCACCAGGACATCAACAGCCAGCCTTCGGCTAATCAACACAGGAGCCCTCAGAAGAGAGAGCCTTCGGGATTCCCGTCATTCTCCATTTTTTACCAAGGTTGGACATTTTCGATTCATCATTGGGGGAATTCGGTGCACTCTTTTTCCCTCATTAGGATTTTTTCCCAAAGGGTTTTTCCTAATGAGGTTTTTAACGAGGCATCCCCCCAAAAATCAAACGAAAAGCGTCAGCCTTCGGCCCACAACAGCAACGTAACTACTTTACTCCTTTTCACCACTTTACAAGTGCCTCAAGGAGTGGGGGACTGGAGGACCCCTTCGGGAAAATCATTAAATTACAAAATCTGTGAAATTCCAACAAACAACAAAGCAAGCCCTCAAGTCCCGACATGTGGGTAACTGAGGGACCGCCTTCGGCAGGGACATAAAGGCAACAACTCCTCACCAACTTCAGAGATCACAACGGGACAACATCAAAGGGCAAGCACAAATTACTCCTTTTCCCTCAAGTACCTTTCGGCAAAAGGAGTGAGGGACTCCTGATGGAGTATATGGCCCGGGAACTCCCGGCCCACAGACTCCTACTACTCCAGCAAAGGCCCAACAGGCCCAAAAGGCCCAACAGGCCCAATTCACAGCGCCCGGAGTACCAAGCAGTCCGCACAACGCACAGGGGTGCCTTCGGCCCCCTGGCCGAAGGCTCCAAATCCTCACAGAACGGGTTTCTCAAGCAAACTAAGAAACTGGGAGAAAACGGCGAAAACAGCAGCCCTCGGCACTGTGAGCCCTCGGCACCAGGGGTTCCATCGGGAGGAAGAGCCCTCGGCTACTGCTCTATAGCCGAAGGCATCTCACTCGACAAGATATCCGCCTCACATGCGTACAGATCACCGTATTCTGCACAGACGTCCCATCCAACAGCCGCATTAAATGCGGCCACATGCGGCTGCCAGCGCCAACCAGTTGAGGTGACCCCTCGGCCAATGAGCGCTTGACACGTGTCCCTGCCCGGCATTTATTGCTGCTATAAATAGCACCCCATTTCCTCATTTGTAACCACGCTGAAAAGTGATAACACGCTTAATACATATCGAATATACACTCTCTCTCTCTTACTTATTTGCTCTGACTTCTCTCTAGTTATTCTCCGCAATAACCCTTCGGATATATACCCCCGGGTAGACTATCCATCAATGATGAGGGCGTGAAAGAAATTGCTGAGAAAGTTGTATGTATCATACACTTAAGCTTTTATTCGAAAAATATATTTGGATTAATTATTAGCTACTTAAATTTCTTTTTTAATAAATGTATTTATGGTTGACTATGCTCTATTTATGAGTGAAAATTTTCTGAAGATTTTTTAGTTGATTCACTTTATAGATGTTATATTGTAGTTAAAGTTGTATTTTACTTTAACTACGATAGTTTTTTTTATAGAAAGAGCTGAAGAAGATGGTTGAAGATGGGTTATTTGTTCCAAATGGTTGTAATGACATACTCACGGCTGCCCTGGATAAAAGGCCAAATGGAAGTAGAGTACAAGGATTAGGTCGCTCCATCACTACATCTAAGTACTTTAACACACCTATGGGTAAAGCTGCAGAGCATGAAGAAGCGGAGAAAATTTGTGCTAGAAGATATGCGATGATGGTTCAACGATTCGATGAATTGAAAGAATAAATCACTGCCCTTGTTGGTGTTAGTGATATTGGGAGTTGTAGTGTTGGCACCAAGCCTCCAAGTAGGGGAAATGGAAAACAAAAGGTGTTGTACTACTCATTTATATAAATTACAGGTCTGTCATACATTATAAGTTGCATAAGTTATATTGATGGTATATGTTTTGCGGGTTGCTGAGGAGATTGAGAAGACATATAGTACCCCCAATAAAAACTGTGAGGCTTCTATTTCTAGAAGGTCTCAACCTAAGCCACCAATCGATGATGATGAAGAACGTCCAAAGAGAAGAAATGGGAAAAGAAAGGTAGTATTACAAACTTCTAAAACTATGAAATGATAATGTTAACAATTATAATTTCAAATCTGTATATATGGCATGGCAGGTGGCAGAACTTGGAGATAGGTCCGCAGGGGGAGATTTGGCAGGACAGCCTAGGGTAGAAACTGAAGAGGAAGAAGAACAATGTCTAAAAGTTGTGAAGGTTGAAATGCAAAGTCCAAAAATGAGTGGACAAGGTAAATACCTCCCAAGGAGATCCCCCCGCCATCTCTCACAGAAGATAGAACCAGCAGGCTATGATGCACCAGTACAGGATAAGGGGTTAGAATTGAAGAAGGGTGGTGTACAGATTGTAGAAGTACGCAGCAGGCCTGAAATGAAGAAGAAGGTTGCACCTGCTAGAAAACTGAATATGTAGCGAACCACGAGGTCATTGGCAGATAAAAAAAGAAAAAAAGTGTTAACATGAAGATGTTCGCCTTCCTAGTTGACAAATGCATGGAGGACGGGTATATGATCCAGAATAATGCAGACGTGTTTGGGTTCCCTACCAAAACTACCTTTAACAAGGACATGTGCTACTTAGTCATCAATTGTGAGAAGGTTTCGAACTCAATTATAGAACTTTGGTGCAAGTAAGTGTGTATAAATTTACCTTTTATATTTAAATTACTTTTGAATTCGAAACTTGACAATATAATCATTATTATATATATAGGTCCCTTCATGAAAAAATGGTGGACAATGGGGGAGCAATGTCTGTCCAGTTCGGGACATCTGTTGCAATACACCGTCCTAAAAAAGCATCTGAGGAGTCAGTGAATAGAAGATCCCAATATGTGGCAGACCTTCTCGGTGTCGGGTTGCCTGGACAAATTACACTACTACCGTATAATGCAGGGTATTTATTATTTGATATTACTTAGCCATCATCTTGTTTGATCATCAAATTGAACAGAGGTTCCAAGTTTTGTCACTAAAAATAACTCGCAAAAAAAAGCTAGTGTTCTGGAAATCATGTGATTTTTTTTCAACAAAAGAGTTTTCTGGAAATTCTGTATATGTGATCTTTTGATTTTTTTTAAATAGAAGGATTTTAATTCAGTTAGGGTTAGTGATTTAATGAAAAAAGAGGAGAAAGTGCTTTTGGCTAGGGACAAGAAGAAGATAACGCACAGAGGGGTGATGTGTTGTGGCAGTGGGGTTGTGATTTGATTCAACGGAATGTTTGACTCCGTCTAGTTTCATCTATTGAAGTGAACTGATTTAATGGTTCGGACTATTATTATTAATATCCTTTGTAGAGATTATTATTGTAGAAATGCTTAAAATGGGGATTATTGATATGAATTTCATCATGTTATTTTTATATGATGGTAACTGTCAAAGATTTTTCTCAACCAGTGACCACTGGGTGTTGGTTGCTATTGATGTGGAGATGGGAAGGATTTATTACAAGGATTCCATTGGAGAAATTCCACCAGAAGATGTGAAGATAATTGTGACTCAGTTAAGTCAAAATAAAGCACAATTTTCTCTGTTTTCTAAGTATTATCACTGACTGAATAAGTTATGTTGAATCTACACTAATACATAAACTATTTTTAATTGACTAGTCTTAAAGTGTTGTTACACTAGTCATTGTGACTTCATATATATGACTTCAATCATACTTGTAGTCTTAACTAATTGTGTACTTAACTATGTGTTTTCAGAGGAGTGCAAATGTGTCATGCTTTAAAGTCAAAAGATAGGTTGAAATTGAATTGGATCACATGCAAGGTATATCCATGTCATTTAATAGTTCTTTTTTCAAATACATTATTTATAGAACTTTAAAAGATTCAAATTTAAATGTGTGTATGTAGTGCCCGAAGCAAAGAGGATCATTGGAGTGGGTACTTCGTAATGAAGTTCATGAAAGATATTATTGGTGATGTTGATGTGTTGAAGAATAATGCGAGTCAAATTTATTGATTTATTGATTTAATTAATCATGTTCTTTTAGTTTTCAAATCTGTGTTTGTTATGTTGTGTGTTTTAAAAGATGGATATCCACTTTGATCAACATGTTTTACTCAGCCCGTCGTTAACAACCATGTTTTACTTTGGTTGGGTCAAACAGAGTAGTATCTTTAGAAGCTAGTTGTGTGTATCTAAGCTTGGTGTGTCCTTGTGTGCTTATAAAAGTTGGATATGCATTGACCTATGGCAGAGTAATATCTTCATTAATATCTTTGTTTATATACAAATTATTGTTGGAAAAAGTGAAAAACGCATAACTGAGTAATATATTTAAAGTTAGAGCAGTTGAGTTTGCTTGAGATGGTGACGAAAGCTGAAAAAAGAGACTGGTGTATAGCAGCTTGAGTGTCGAGTGAGGAGAGCGAGGATGGCTAGCGATGATAGTTGTAGTGTCTTGCACAAGTTTTACGTTATTTATGTAATTAGACTCTTAGTTTTATGCAGGTTTTATTGGTTTTACCCTATTATTTTAATGGGCTTAGTGTTATTAAAGATATGGGCTAAATGTTTATGAAAGTTTTAAAGAAAAAAACTTTGCTGAATGTGTTTACCAGAATGCAGTCCTTCTATGTCTTATTTTTCTGTGATGCTTCAGTTTTTTTCCTACACATGAAATGGTTTTAGATTCTCATTCATGATTTTGTAGTATTTTTTAAAAGCAATGTTATGTTTTTGTTTTGGTGTTGCTTCAGTTCTCCACAGTCACTGAGTACTTTGAAGATGATATTCTGCAAATACGCGAGGAATGGGTCTCATATGCAGCAAACCTACTGAATGAGTAAGCTGAAATTTTATTTATTGAGATACATGTGTTAAGAATGTAGTTTTCAGCAATTAGGATTTTCTGTAGTGTGATGATTGAAATAGTTATCATTATTGTTTTTACAGGCTGAAGTGATGAACGTGATGAACTGTGCTAGATGGATTTTTGTGAAGCTCGTAGCATTATGGCTGTTTAAACAGTACAAATGGTTGGAAGAACATAAGATTTTGATGATTGTGATGTACTTTATGTTTTTCCAGAACATATGTAATGACTACTTTATGTTTGCAGCCCTATATAGCTAGACTAGAATTCAAGAATATTGGTATTTTGGATTTTGCTGTGTTTTCAAAAACAAGCTAGGTTAACTTAACTTTGAATTTTAATGTTGAATTGACTTTGATTTGAATCTAAATGACAGTTATGGGATACTTTGAATGATTATGAATTCGTTTTATATTTGTTTACAAGCTTGAAAATTAAACTTTTAGGTGGATAAATGGTGGTGCAAAAAGAGTATTGTTGGGATAATGGGACGGGTCCAAGACTATCGGCCCATTACAACCGAGCTTTGGCTCGACCAAGCTCACATCACAGTCCGGCTAGCGGATATTGGCCCGGGATTATTCAATTACTTATTGGGCTTGCTGGCCCATTAGCGTTAGTAATAGTAGATTAATCGGGCCAGACCCACGTAGCACTTAATTGGTGGGCATATTGTATACGTCTATAAATAGGCCATCAACCCCTTGTATTCTGCTAAGTTATTCTCACTATACTGAAATGCTGCCGAATTCTCTACCCGGGTTATTTTCTACCAACATTGGTGCTTTCATTGAGAGCTAGCTAATCTCTCATTTTTTTCGGTAGAATTTGAAGAGATAGATTGGCAAAAAACGAGTGAGATTCCTCCAAAAACTATACAAAATTTGACCAAAAATTCAGAAATTTGAGCAAGAATAAGTCTGAATATCATAGTTGGATAAAAAAAGACAACATTTGACTAGTCAAACAACAGTGCTGATGCTGGGCATCTACTCCCGTCTGTAGGCAGGGAAGTCGGCGTTGAACCCTAGGAGGTTGAGTGGTCCGTCCAGCGCCGCCAGAGTTGGCCTTCACCGCGGCGACGCTCGCAATTCATTCTCCCGGTCGCAGGATCCTCAGACGCCTATTGCGACCGGACCATCCAATAATAGGCGGCTTCTCCACCTTCGTCGCAGCGGCGCTTGCAGTTCGTCCCTCCATGTCCGACATCGCCGTTCAGGCCACCTCCGTGCGCTGTCGCAGCACCGCTTTGCAGTTCACCTGAGGTGGCTCCGCCACCGCACCAATCCACGCGAGGCACAGCAAGGACGACCATGCCAGACCGAGGTGGTCCCTCTCGCAGCAGCACCCTCGCACCGCTGTTCCATAGCAAGTACCAAGGGAAGACGAGGACAAACGAAACATACCAATAACCCAATCAGGAGGCCCGTCTCTGCCAGGAGGTCCAGATGCACAACCTTGTCCTGGAGTGTAAGACCGGGATCGCTACGCCCGTACGCTGAAGCTTGGTGGCACGGGTTCAACCCATTAGCGTGAAACTCCGATCTCCATCAGGAGGCCCATCTCTGTCGGGAGGTCCGGATGCACAACCTTGTCTTGGAGCGCAAGCCCGGGGTAGGTACACCCGTACGCGCGTATGCCCATATGCCCGTGCTCCCGTACGCCCGTGCTCCCATGCGCCCGTACGCCCGTACGCCCATGCTCCCGTACGCCCGTTCTCCCCTGCCCCCGTGCTCCCGTAGGCTCGTACGCCCATGCTCCCGTACGCCCGTACTCCCGTGATCCCGTACGCTCGTACGCCCGTGCTCCCGTACGCTCGTGCTCCCGTGCTCCCGTGCGCCCGTGCTCCCGTGCGCCTGTACGCCCGTGCTCCCGTGCTCCCGTACGCCCGTACACCCGTGCTCCCGTATGCCCGTACGCCCGTGCTCCCGTCGGCCTGTACGCCCGTGCTCCCGTACACCCGTACGCCCATGCTCCCGTGCTCCTACGCGCGAAGAATGACAGATTGAAGACGAAGATGTCACAGATCTTCTATGGCCCGGGTGGTCGGTTGTGACTCGTACGCCCGTACGCTCATACACCTGGTATGCCTGTACGCCAAGTATGCCCGTACACTTGTGCGCCCGTACACCCGTACGCTAGTGCGCCTATACGCCCGTACTCCCGTACGCCTGTGCTCCTTTACGCCCGTATGCTCGTGCTCCCGTATGCCCGTACGCCCATGCTCTCGTTCTCTCGTACGCCCGTACGCCGGTGTTCCCGTGCGCCTGTGCTCCCGTGCTCCTGTGCTCCACTGCGCCCGTGCTCCTGTGCTCCCGTACGCCCGTACGCCCGTGCTCCCGTACGCCCGTGCTCCCGTGCTCCTACGCGCGGAGAATGACAGATTGAAGACGAAGATGTCACATATCTTCTATGGCCCGGGTGGTCGGCTGTGACTCACTGACGTGCAGCCATACACCTTGAGCATGACTAGTCGAAGAAATCCAGGTCAACCCCGAGAGACCGGAATGGAAGGTCAACTTAGGTGCAAGACTCACGACTGAGTGCAGAGCACCTTGCCAAATCCGATGAGCGGAGCACCGCAAGCTTGTTGATCAAGTACAAAGTGCATGGCACCTTGGCAAAATTTAGGAGCGGAGCATTGCACGCTTGTTGATCAAGAATGTAGCGTAGGGCACCTTGTCAAATCCTATGAGCGGAGCACTGTAAGCTCGCAGATCAAATGCTGAGCGTCGGGCACCTTTTCTAATCTGGTGAGCGGGGCACCGCAAGCTCGTTGATCAAGTGTGGATTGCAGATCAGCTCTCTCTCATTCTATGAGTCCATCATCACAAATTGTAAATCAAGTGTAGAACTCGAGGCAACTCCTCAAGTTCTCAAATTCTTTTATTACTTAAAAAAAGAAAATCTTTCGTTTTCTAGTTTGGAACTTAATGAGGTCCGACCTCACTTGGAAATGAACGGGCGGCGGCAAAAAAAAAGAAACAAAAAAAACGCAAAAAGAGAGAAAAAAATACTATGATGCCCCGCTCTCGGTGTTTAGACGACCATGGCTCAATCCTCGGGCAAGGAAATGATCAAACTATTTTCTAAGTCTAGGAATAGCTTCTCGGTCATGGCGACCATAAGACCGGCCTCCGGGTCGAAAAGGTATGCGAGAGGTCGTGCCCCGAGACCCTCTTGTATATCCGTTGTCTGACGTTGCCGTCTAAACAGCTCGCATGCACGTATGATCCAATCAACAATGCGGCAACTATATGACCGGTCTCTAGGCCGAAGGTATGCGAAAGGTTGTGCTCTGAACCCCTTTCGTACATCAGTTGTCTAACGTTGCTAGGCTTATCAGCCCGCATACGCGCTTGACAGGATCAACGGTGCGGGTCCGTTCTGGTCTGATCATGCAGAGCCTTGCCCTTACGTTTGGCCAACTTCAGTTCGACTTTCAGAAAGGGAATAGCCAAAATGTTTCCTAAGTATGAAACTAGCTGTACAAGTCAAGATGTAAGACCGGCCTCCGGGTCGAAGGTATGCGAGAGATCAGGCCCCGAGCCCCTCTCGTACATCCGTTGTCTAACCGATGGCCGAGAACAGCTTGCACACTCATCAGTCATAGATCAATAGTGTGCGGGTCAGCCCGCCTTACCAAGCAGGGTGCGGTCAAGGTCGGTCCTACCAACCTTCCGCCCCTGACGGCCTAGGTGAGAAGTCAGATCCCCGATTAGTTCTCCAAGTATTCTTGAATGAAAACGACTAAGAAAATTGAAAGAACGAATGATGCATACAAGCTCAGGCGATAAATCAATCGCGGAGAACAACTCCAAGATCATCATTGCCCATCTTCTCCGCCTCATCATGGGTAGTCTGCATATCATGCATGCCACATCTAAAGGAGAACAAGGCCTCCTTTCGCGCCAATTGCAACCCTCCTTGGTCCACAACTGAGCTTGGACATACTCCGGACGCCGATCCTCGATCCAAGAATTGACAAGGTTCGGAAACTTTAGGAAGACCTTGAACATGGAAACTGCCTCATCTACTATGTCCTCAACGCTCGGACATGCTTTGGTGGCCGGGCCTCGAGCCTAGATCTTGCGAACTCTGAAATCACTGGGAATGTTTCAACACTGCAACTACCTTATGACTTGCATCTCAGGACAACGACTCCAACTGGTCTTACTTTGATACAGGCTCGGATGAAACTTTCATATCTTTGGTCGCAGCCACGCTTGGGTATGCTCCGATCATTTTCTCCAAGGCAAGATGTGCACCTTCAAGGCATCCTGTGTTTTCTCCATCCACTCCTGAGCCTAGACTACCTGAAGCTGGTTCAAGCTCTTCTTTACAATTCAAACCAAGTACGTGGTCATGGCGAGGCCACCGATCATCACCTCACCATCCATGTCGAGTCACGCACACGCATCTCCAGCCCAAGTTCGTGCAGGGCTACCTCCAAGTCAAGTTCGTCCAGGGCTGCCCCCTCACCGAGGTTGTGTGCGCGTGACAGTGCATGGCTTACGTATGGGTTCATCGATAGGTGAGAGCCCGCCCAAGCTCCGAGCTCGGGACTCTCACTCCTAAGAATAAATCATGGTCGGTCACACATGCCATCACAAGGTGGAGATTCCATAACTTGCGCATCTTCTACGTCAAGCTCGTCATCCTGGTATATGGCCATGTTTGTGCAGAGGAACGAGATTGTCTATCTTTCCAAACCACCTACGATCAAGCGATGCTCTCACAATGTTAGAGAGGCACATATCGATGCATAGCTTGGAAGCTCGAATGCAATCACATGCCACCCTCGTCAATAATCATTCATCAAGACGAAGCAAAGTGGAAGTCTTGCCTTCCTCACCATCCATGATGTTCAGAGACCATTAAGATGACATGTCACTCCGACCTCCCTCGAATCGCAGCAGGTGGGGGGCACCTTGGGCTCCTCGTCACACGAGAAAATAGGTGCAACCCTCCGATCACTGGCATGAATGAGCAGACATACAAAAGAACTCTCTCATCGATTCAACAAACGACAAGGAATGAGTCACCCAAGCATTGCTCTCTTTCCCTGAATCAATTCAAGGGGTCGTCCAAGCATCGCTCCCTTACTCTGCATTAGGGGGTCCCCCCTCCAAGCATCGCTCTCAGTCTGGGATCTTACATCCACCCTGGGGAAACTTGAACGACAAATGACACCGTAGTAATAGCAATCAATAGGGACTACTTATCATGGTGGACTACTCACAGCATCCTTCTGAGAACGTCAGACGAGCATTGTCACAAATGAAGACCGGTATTTGCCATTCCCTTAGCAGATGGCGATCGTTGCAGCTTCACGCAGTGCTCGGAGGGCTCACCTTGTTGCTGAATTTGGAAGAAGACCCTGGACTGCTAATCGGATAGACAAGACCCCGGGCTGCTAGACGGAGAAACAAGACCCCGGTCTGCTAGTCGGAGAAACAAGACCCCGAGCTGATAATCTGACAAAGAAGACCCCGGGCTGCTGGTCGAACAAACAAGACCCGGACTGCTACCCAGACGAAGGAAACCAAATCCTTTCGCAAGCAGTGGGGAATAATGTGGACAGCGTGCAACCGGCTTTTTCAGAGCACGCTTCACCTGATCACCATCAGCGGACAACTGAGCTGTTGGCCTCTCCCGAGCACACCTCAGCTCGACATCATCGACAGACAGTTGAGCCGTTGGCCTCTCCCGAGCACACCTCGGTTCTGCGTCATCAACAGACAATTGTGCAACTAGTCTCTCCCGAGCATACCTTGGCTCGACCGCCTCCACTGGCAAACAACCGTAGGACTGGCCTCCTCGAAACATATCTGAACTTACCAGTAAAGCATACACTCAATCAAGAACCGAGGAGACTAGCCTTCCTTTGCTTTATTTTAAGGTTCCGGTGTGCTCTTTTTCCTTTACTGGGATTTTTTCCCACTGGGTTTTTTCCTAGTAGGGTTTTAATGAGGCACCCCCTCATCATGAACAAAAGAAGAGGTCTCCCAGTCGGAACAAGAAAGACTCCATTCTTTCACAAGCAATTGGATCTAATTCAAGGCTCGCCAATGACCGACCGACCGAGCCAAGAATCGGACCAATTCCAAAACAGCTTAACTACTCCCTTTTAGCCTAGTCTACTACTCGACTAAGGGAGTGGGGGACTCGTGTTGGGATAATGGGACGGGTCCAAGACTATCGGCCCATTACACCCGAGCTTTGGCTCGACCAAGCTCACATCACAGTCCGGCTAGCGGATATTGGCCCGGGATTATTCAATTACTTATTGGGCTTGTTGGCCCATTAGCGTTAGTAATAGTAGATTAATCGGGCCAGACCCACGTAGCACTTAATTGGTGGGCATATTGTATACGTCTATAAATAGGCCATCAACCCCTTGTATTCTGCTAAGTTATTCTCACTATACTGAAATGCTGCCGAATTCTCTACCCGGGTTATTTTCTACCAACAAGTATTAAACTTGTTTAATACTTGATACTATATAGTATCAAAAAAAGGATTGACAACACCATGTCGTAATGTTTATAAACATTAAAGTATCATAAATTTGGATGATGCAAGAGTATCATAGGTTTTTGTAACATTAGTGATATCACTAATATATATGATATCAAAGTGTCGTTAAGTATACTAATGCAAATGTATCACTATATTTTACTTGTGTCAAGATTTAATAATAAAATATCATTCGCCTACAAATACTCCTTGTAAATAACCTAAAACGTGTCACATCTTGAATAATAATACTGTCTTACGTTCTAAAAGTATTACTCTTCTATGCATTTTGAACTGATTGTTAATTAGCTCTTGCAGTTGGAATTCTATTCCATCATTAGGTACAATGCCTTTTTCTATTATAGTGATTTTTTTATCTTTTTCAACACGGGAGTTGGAAATGATGTAACACATAAATAAAGGGAAAGTTCCCGAAATAGGACTAAACAGTTTCAAAATTCCAAAATAAGGCTGTCATGTTTTTTATTTTCAAAATAGGACTAATTATATTACTGTCATGTTTAGAAAATACTGACATGTTTGAAGTCAGATACTGCCAAAACATGGCAGTAATTAGTCCTATTTTGGGAATAAAAATATGACAGTCCTATTTTGGAATTATCAAATTGTTTTAGTCCTATTTCGGATAATATCTCATAAATAAATACATAATATATCTAACATAGAGAGGACTTATATCTCACATAATACGGAATATTGTTATTAATAGAAATAGGACTTGTTAATATTTCGGAATATAATATATCTTTATCAGTTTTCTTGTTAATAAAAAAATTGAACTCATCAACCATCAATTTCTATCTATATGTCATCCACTCTTATCTTGTGAGCCAAACAGAGGTTTAGATTGCCTTAATTTTCAATTGATTATATTGGCTTGTATATGCTTGATGTGTTATTTGGCTAATAAACCTGTCAATAGCTCAATACGCCACTATTCATCATATGTTAATGATTGGCCTAATGATATGCTTGCTCTATTAAGTGGGGCCATGATGGTCACCACTCCTAACAAGTTAGAGCTTAGGGTCAATATGGGTTGGCTTCAAACCTTCAGATTTGACCCGACGGACCTAACGGGTAATTTTTGATTGCATACAGATTTGATACCAATTTTCATTAACTAGTGTTTGCAGTCTATTCGAACATCATTTATTGTTTTATAAAAATGTGCAACTTGTTTTCAGTTTATGAAAACATTACATAAAATAGCATTTTAATAGTAAATTGATTGCCCGTTTGGTAACATTGAAATTGATTAAATCAGTTGATTCTGCTGAACAGACCCATCATGACATTTTATGGGCCCGAAAAAATACAGATAAAGTAGGCCTTACGAACAACGTGTGAATGTCCATAAAAATATATGTATAAAAAGCTATACAGATGAAGTTTGTTTTTATAAAAAAGTATACGTAAAATTAAGTAGTACAATTGTTACTTGCAATATAGAACTTTGAATTATATTAGTGAAATACGTGAAAGTTATATCCTTTATGGAGTAACGTTTTCATATTTCAAATTATGTTCTCACTGTATCAAAACAAACTACAAGTTTCTTAATTCTGAATATTATAAATCAATTTTCACTTACACGAGAGAGTCAAAAGAAGCAAAATGTTATCAATGGTCATGGAATTACATGACAGAAGTATATGGAAAGATTAGCATGTAGATGTTACAAAATTTTAGACTTGTAACATGTAGATGTTGTTGAATAAAGAATTGAAAGCATCAAACAAATTATAAGTTTTGTTTAATTTTAATTTAAATATTTATAAATAATACTCCCTCCGTCCCTTATAACTTTGTCATCTTTCCTTTTTTGGATGTCCCAAAAACTTTGTCACTTTCCCGTTTAATCAATGAATTTGTGGTTCATGTCATTTCTCTCTCCTCTGCACATATCTCAACCACAAAGTTTTTACTTTATTATTTCCCGTGTCGGTCAAACATGGCAAAGTATTGAGGGACGGAGGGAGTACAATGTATATATATTTAAAAATACATATGTATAAATTTATAATATAATTGGGAAATTTATGGGCCCTAGGGTAACAATGGGCCCTGGGCGCATGCCCCTTTGCCCATGTCCCTGGACCGGCCCTGCTGGTGAAATTTATGAAGTTCTGGCTGAAGTGCACTCGATTGTTGATTCTGTTAATTTACGGGGGAAAAATTAAAATATTTTTTATTAATAAAATAAAGTAAAAATTATATGAAAAATAGTTAAAATGATCTTCTATGGTAACTTCAGTCAATACAGCAAAAAAAGTAATTACAACCTTACTTTTTCTTATTATTACACAATCCAACGCATGAAATAAAAAATTACGTGTTTAGTGAAAAAAGTTGGATGATTATCCTGATTAGCCGAAAAACCGGGTCACCAAACCAAACATGCTCACAGTTTCCCAAATTTTAAATGAATGAGTGCTTCTAATATTTTTTGTTCAAATCTAGAAAACAATAATCTTGGTATATAACTATATACTCGTGAAGATAATAAAAACGAAACTATTTATCCTCAATCAACTCTTATACTGAGATTATCTTTAAATGCATAATCTTGGTATCCTAAGTAAAACAAGTCGAAATATACTTGTTTTTCCTTAAAATCTTACGATTCAACTTGTATTATGCATTATCTAAAATTATAAATAAAATTAAAAAGTTAAGTTAGTAAGAGGCACAAACATAATATATAAGGAAATAATTACATAAATATGACCAAAATAAAGATGATTTACAAAAATATGAGTAATGACTAGAGTATTAATGAAATCATAGTAATTCATGTTCAAGTTTTGAGCTTAAATTACCACAACGCCACATTGTAGTAATGAATAGTCATATTTATGTAAATATGTTTTATTTTAATAATATTCTTGTAAAAAACTCATATATAAGAGGCGCAAAACATATATACATGTATACAATAAACCAATGAGAGTTTTATGAAAATATTTTATATATATATATATATATATATATATATATATATATATATACACTCTGCATGTACATAATAAACTTTTCTTAGATGTGGTTGATTCTTAATCTAGTACCGGGCATGATGTGAATGAGGACTTTTTATTTTTGGAAAAATAGGTAATATTAATCCCAACTATACCCGGTCCGCTTTTAATAATCCTTAATATAGATTATTTCCCTATAGTCCCAACTTTGGGCCCCATTTTCTTAAAACACTCCGCTACCGGTTAAAATGAGTTATAACCGGCTAAGTAAACATGTGCCACACATCCCTCTTATCTTCTTCGTCGTCCACCGATTAAACCCATCCCGCAGCTTCTTCGTCGTCCACCGAAATGAAAGGAGTACAGAGTCAAGAAAATAGAACGGTGAACTCTTCTTCCTCTCCTCTTTTCAACCGCGGCCCAAGAAATCAACCAACGGGATACGACGGCGAAATGAGTTCGATTTATGGGTCATCTTGATGGGGTAGAAGGACCGAAAGCACTGGTTTTTCAAATCAGTGCTACCACAGACTACTTTGTGGACCTAGAATGGTGAAAAATGGGCCAAATACTGGGAGACAATTTTATGGGTGTGCATTATGGCCTGTAAGTTATTTAGTACTCCTAAGAATCTCTCTTTTGCCCGCTAATCAGAACTTCCGTAACTTATTTTGTGAATTAATTGATGAGTTATTTTGTTGATTGCCAGAAAGAAGATTGTCATTATTTTCAATGGGTTGATGAAGGAAATCGTCCTTGCAAAGAAGACAACAGAAATGATAAGGAAATGTTGTTGGAGCATCTTTTTAGCAACAGAAATGAAGGACAAAAAGCATTAGAGGAGAAGATTGTTAGGTTGAAATTGAAGAAAAAGATGGTGGAAGCTAAAAATCAGGAAATGCAGCTACTCATTACCAAAAATTTGAAGTCCCAAAGAATGACATTCATTGCTGTTGTTGCCTGTTGGATCTCGTTTTGCATTGTGTTATACTATAAGTAATTTGGGGGTGTGGATGTTTTGAGAGTTCTAGATGTGTGTATTAGCTGTATTGTGATGTAATGTGTAGTGGATGTTTTGATGGATTGGTCATTGGATAATACTTCTGAGAGGGATTAGAGTTTTGTCAAATAACTTTGTTGCATTGTAATGTGTAGTGGTTGTTTTGATGCATTTGGTTTTGTTCTGGTGTAATGTTTATGTAATGAAAATGTGTTATTGTTTTGACATGAATTGTTTGTACATGTAAAAGCACACATACTAAACTGAACAATAACCATATCTTAATGTGCATGCAAATTGTGGTTCCAAACTTGGAAGTAAAAATGAGACTTAGAAGTTTGTTTTGATAAGTTCACAATAATGAACTTTTTGGAAACAACATCTGGTTTCAAAGTAACTTGGAAGTAAATATGAGAACCACATATCTGGGAACAAACCACATATCATTGAACATGAACAACCCACAGACTTAGAAGTCTGTTTACATAAAAGTTCAAAATAATGAACACACCAAGTTAAGTCATTACAAAGCTTTGAACTACAACAAAGTCTACAATCACAAAACATCAAGTTCTTCTCTGCAACTTATTACATAATAACAATACTAAACATCAACTTCTTCTCTGCAACTTTGGACTGCAACTTTGGACAACAACCTAAGGAAATGAAGGACTAACTGAAGGCTCTGATAGATTACGTGGACCAGCTTGGCCGGGAGGCTGTAAACACAAAAAATATAATAACATTATCAGAATAATAACTCATAAAAGTAATGCAATAATGAGTTACAAAAGCTAAAAAATACTTACATTAGTCCAGGTGTTGCCTTCTCCATCAACAAGGACTCCAAAGCCTACAGGAATTTGACCCTTACCTCTGCCTCTTCCAAATCTCCCTCTCCCTCTTGTTGTGTTACTTCCTCCTCTTGCTTGAATAAGTCTTCCTCCAAAGCCTTCCACACATTTTGCACCTATTCTCTGTTGTCTTTCCTTATGGCTTACATGTATCTTCAAATTTCTTCCTTGAGCAATGGCAAATCTAGCAACAGCATCTTTAAACTTGTCCCTGTTTTCAAATTTCATTCCAACCTTCCAGGTCAGCAACTTAAAGTCTGTATTTTCATCCACTAAAGGCACTCTACCTCTCTTGGTTCTTGAAACAGTGTCATCTCCATCACTCTCAATAGGTGTGTGAATGTCATCACCTGATTCCTCATAGTCACTAACACATTGACTCTTAAGAATGCCATCTTCTTCATGTACTGTGTTTGAAGGGGTACTTTTTTCACCTACACTTCCCTCACCTGCTTCTTTTTGAAGTTCTTTGGCTATCTTCACAATCTTAGAATTCCAACCATTCACTCTTCTTCTTGACTCTCTAAATTCCTCATCACTTGTGTCCTCATCAGATCCAAAAAGTGGAACCTCTAACTCCTCACCATCTTCTTCTCCCAGATAATCTGAAAAGGCTGCACCTTCATCATGTTCTTCCTCATCATGATCTTCTTCATCTTGTGCTGCATCTTTACTATTTGAAGTTTGTGCTTGTGAACCAGAGGTTTGTGGTGCCTTCCTTGTAATTGGTTCAGTTCCACTCACAGCAGCTTAACTTCTTGAACTCCCTTTTACCCCATCACTAACCCCTTTTTCAGTAGCCCCCCCTTCATTTTCCCCACCACCTTCAAGTTGTAGCACCAATTCTGGTGAGCTTAGTCCATGTCTTATATAGCAGTCAATGATCTTATATTTCATAGCTACTTTGTACATTTCCCTGACCTCATCATCAAGCTTAACTCTTCTCAAACCGTTCTGCAGACTTTGACCAGGAATCAAGTAATAAATGTCATCAATACTGCTGTATTTTCCACATCTACCAGCTAACTCTTCTAACCAAAACCAGCACAACTCATCAACATCAATTTCAAAACATTTGTATTCACCATCTACGTACTCCAACTTTTTCAGATTAGTATTCTTAAAGATACCTCCATGCCACATCTTAATTGTAATGACAGTTGAACTATCCATCTCAATTCGTACCTAAAAACATGATATGCAGTTCACGACTCAACATAAAAATTCAACACACTGATATAACCCTAAATATCACTGACATTTCATGAATCAGCATAAAAGTTCAGGTCTTTACCTTGGACTGTGAGAACCGTGCACAAGACAGTCTGGGTACCTGGAGTTATTCTGATTTCTTCACCTACTTACCGGCGACTACGACGACGGTGCAACACAGTCAAGGTGCCAGCGGTTCCTCCAAGTTCATGTTCCAGGGCTGTGATGGTAGGGAGAGGAGCAAATATGTTTGGTATGCGAATGGAGTAATGACATGGCTGTTAGGATGTTTAACACTTTAATTTACTGATACTACCGGTCTTCGGTGAAGCGGAGTGTTTTAAGAAAATGGGGCCCAAAGTTGGGACTATAGAGAAATAATCTATATTAAGGATTATTAAAAGCGGACCGGGTATAGTTGGGATTAATATTACCTATTTTTCCTTTATTTTTTTGTAATTTGCCAGTTTGATCATTCAATATAATTCAACTTCTCTTTAAAAAAATCCAAGAAAGGCCGTCCACCTCCCTATTTTCTAAATTATTATAACTTTTACTGTCTTGATCAGATTAATAAGCTAATTAAAATGATGCCATATAGAACAAAAAAAAAACTGTCTAATGAATATCGTTCAAGCACTCAGATTTAGATGGTATTTGGAATTGATTATGTTTCTCCTTCATTTTTAAAAGCAAAATTAATGTAGAATCAGTATCAGTTTTCAAAAGTTGGTCTCCCTCAGTTTCTAAACTGATTCTAATTAAGAGCATTTTGGAACCCTTAGAAGTACTACTTCTGCACTTTCATCCAAAGGCTCTAATATTGTTCCTGCCCCTTGAAGTAGTTGAAACAATTTTAAGAATTAGATCTAACACCTTAAATTTATTACACTATACCATTTGCCACTCTCATCGGGTCTAAGCAAAAAGTATTTGAAAATAATTAAAATGAAAATAAAGTACTCCTGAAATATAGTTGAAGTAACATTTTGAAGGTAGTTGAAAATTTGTGATGGTGATACCTTAATGGATGGAACTAATTAGCATCATGAAATTGATATTTTCCTATTTACCGGATACCAATTAAGGCCGAGCCGGAGATTGCGTAGGATCTTTATAATATATTCTTGATACGATGATGAAGTGCATCTTGAATTCATGATTTTTTGCTTTGTGCTACAAAAGCACTAAACTACTAATAAAACACTTGTAAAATGTTATTCCAACCTTAAGGATGGAAACTAGACATGCAATAGACACTCTTGTTTTTTTATCATATCAGTAGACACTATTCTTATAAAATGGTATTCATTTTATTCAACAATTTTTATAATAGTTTTCTATTCTTATAAAATGGTATTCATTTTATTCAACAATTTTTATAATAGTTTTTCTTATACTTGAATTCACAGTTCGATTTTTATTGTGTGACTTCTAAATATGTAAATTTTAATTATTAATATTAAATAATTATATATTTGTGACATAAATAAATATTATTTATAAAAATTGATTTTTTTGGATATATTGACTATAGCATTTCATTAACTTTAGTTATAGTAATTTATATTCATTACTCAACTTTACTCTAGTAAATGGGGATTGACTAAGGACTCCTGACTACACACGTGCCGACCTAGGACTTACCGACCCCCACAGGACCCCGACCCCTATTCATGGTGGCCGTCGGAATAAGCAGTTGGGCTCGATCGGTTTGTAGCGTTTTAACACCGGAAAAAAAGAATTAAATGTATTATACATATCAATAAGGATTGATAAGTCCGTATTTAAACAAACATTTTATGCATGTTAGGATTGATTTTGTTCAGTTTCTGTAGCTAAAATGAGACACAAAGTGTCAATTTAACTCAAGTCATGATTTAACGGGTTTTGTGTTTTGCATTGGTGTTTTTAGAGCTATAACGTACTCATAAAAGTTGAGCCCGACACTCGCATTGGAAAGGTTGATTTTAGAGTTAGAGTCACTTTCGAGAGTAATTGTGAAGCAACCAGTGGTCATGGCTGTGAAGAAGTTGATTTTGAAATCAAAAGAGTTAAAAAAATCAAGCACGAGCACACGCGGGCTAAAAGAGGAGAAAACGGATAAAAAGGCAATAAAAAAGGCCCGCACGACGTACATAAAAACCCTGCACGCGTGCGGGTGAGGCAGAAGTTGAAAAAAATTGGACGGAAGGGTCGCACGCCGTGTGGCCTAGTTCGCACATCATGCGCGTTGTTTTGATGATCTCTGGAAGGTCTGCACGCCGTGCGGAGAATTTTTACTGAAAAGCTTCGATTGTCCGCAAAGTTGGCCGCACACCATGCATGCGACCGTGTGCGACCTAATTTTGCTTAGTTTTCTCTGTTTTCTTTAAGAACTTGTTATTTTCATCTGCTTTATGGGATGAGCGTAGAGACAAAAACCCTAGGATGAATTTTCTTCATCTTTTCACCCTTGAATTATCAAGATTCTCGGATTGTTTGTAAGTTCAATCTTTTTAATTAATAATATATAATTCTTTCTTTCTCAATTCTATTGATCTTTCAATTATTAATTGAAAGTAGATTTAATTAGTGATTTGGTATTGATGAAGGTGTATTAATCATGATCTAGGGTTTGATTCTTGAGATTTAAATGCATGATTATTTATCTAATTTTTGTTTAAAAAATTTAATTGTTATCTTTTGTAACCTATAACTTAGCTATAATTATAATTTAAAGATAGAATGAATTAAGAGAGGTCTAATTTATTCTAGGACACTTTCACACACACCTAATCGTTTGCTAAGAGATTAATACTACCTCCGTCCTGAAATAACTGTCCTGGTTTGACCTTCACACAGATTAAGAAAGTGAAGTTGACTTCACACTGTAGCGACAATGTTTGGCACTGTAGCGACACTGTTTTGCACTGTTTGACACTGTTTTGTATAGATTTGTTTACCAAATAAGAAAAGGAGACAATTATTTCAGGACGGATCGAAAAAGAAAGCAGGACAATTATTTCGGGACGGAGGGAATAACAATTAGGGAGTTGTACGCTCGCTGGTTTTGACAATAATTTAGAAACTTATCGCATGAGAGATCAACCTGGTTCTTTAAATTAGTGTACTCTACGCCGCGAGAGCGCTATGAACCTTGTATTGACCTGCAAGAAACTGCAAGAAACGGCGCGAGAGACTTGAATTATGCCGTGCAACCGGTGAAGATACTTGACAGGCAAGTCAAGAAATTGAGGAGAAAGAAAGTCCCAATGGTTAAAATCCTTTGGAAAAGTGACCGAGTTGAGGAGGAAACTTGGGAAACGGAAGCTTTGATGAAAGAGCAATACGCGTTTTTGTTTGAATGAACATTGTGAATTTCGGGGACGAAATTCCCGTTAAGGGGGGGGTGAACTTGTAACACCGA
Organism: Cuscuta europaea; assembly: GCA_945859875.1. Taxonomy (NCBI): domain Eukaryota; kingdom Viridiplantae; phylum Streptophyta; class Magnoliopsida; order Solanales; family Convolvulaceae; genus Cuscuta; species Cuscuta europaea. Next base: position 5,760,251 of record CAMAPE010000002.1, read on the forward strand.
CCCCGAGCATATTTACTTTTAGTAAATTATGTAATAAACCTTGAAGGATGATTTATGAATTTGCGTAATTGTAAATTTTTATTATTTCTTTTACGTGAATAGTAAATTGCATGTGGGGCCCACAGCGGGAACGGGGACCGCCCGATAATTCCCGAACCACATATTATATTCATCTTGGTCTAGATAATATGTATATGGTGGTGGATATTTTATTTGGGCCATAAGAAAGGCATGGAGTTGACCGGTTGGTCAAACGGGGCCCAATTACCGGTATTGGTAATTTAGCGGATAACAACCCGAAATGAGTTTCGGGGACTCCTAAATTAATGTTGGGGAATGTGCATCTATTCTAAAGGCCCATAATTATTAGGAACACGTGATGTATTTTATTTGGCCTGATAGAATAAAATATGACTAAAATAGTCCGAAAAATACAACTTTCGGGCTCGATTGTACATACTGGGATATAATGGGATGACCTCCCACATAAGGGGGGGGGGGGCACCCCACGTTTTTAGGTGCCCAGATTGACAAATTAAGGGGGAGGGGCGTGCATGAGGAAGCCTCATGAAGACAAAGCCTACACCCACCCATTAACTCCCTTGTCTTACTCCCTCAATTATCTCTCAAATTGATTGAGGAGAAGATATCCCCCCATTCCATTTCACCCGCACAAGCCTACCTCAAGAGAGAGAGGAAGCTCTGGAGTTGACTTCTACAAACCTCAGCCACAGTTGGAGGAAGCTAGGAGGAAGGAAACCCAAGAGAAACTAAGTTGAAAGAAAGGTAAGAATTCAAATAGTTCTTTTAACTAGTTTTTGGTGTATGATTTGTGAGAAATCATATGATGGATTAAACATGATGTTCTACACGTTTAAAAGTGTAGAATATTGATATAAAGTGGTGATATTTAACTTAGGAGAGTTGGTGAATCGATAGGAGTCGAAATCGCCGGAAACCGCCACTTTAAGGGAGCTGCTCGTTTCTGCAGAACACGAAAGCCGCCCGGCTTTCGTGAAAGCCGCCCGGCTTTTGCCCAGCAGTTCAGTTCTACACCTTCAATCGGCCTAGAACGGGGATTGATCGAGGGGCTTAGCAAAGGCAACTATCTTAGGACTTCATAAGGTGAGGATGGCTGACTATATTGCTTATAATTAGTGGGTTAATTTCATAAGATTGCCTATAGTAATTAGATGGGATTTTCATGGATTATTAATGATTAATAATGCCTAAATGAAAATAATATTGATATGAGTGAGTGAAGCATGATATACAAATTTAGAATAATTGTGTATGATTATGTGAAGTGAATGGAACGGCATGTTAATGAAATTACTATGATGACATTGTGGTAAAATATACTTTTACTTCATGTATGAAATTCATGAATGGTTAAAAGTGATAATTTTGATATTTGGATTAAATTATATTTGGATTGGAAAATCAATCGAGATGAATTAATTGGCTATGACTTAAGAACTTGGCGGTTCTAAGATTATCCGACTAGTGTTGGAATACTAGTCGGGAGATTAATATAAATAGATGATGGAATTAATCATAAGAGATAGGATTGTAAATGAGTATGCCTTAAGTAGTTTTAAGAGATACTTTAAGGTTGAATTATATGAACACTAAGGTGCGATAGGGGTAGGCCTAAGGCTACCCAAGGAAATTGATTCTAGGCATAGGATTTGCTTGAGAATGTAAATATGAAAATAATTAGAGTTGGACTCTAGGATGACATGGAAATGTAGTTGGGCCGAGCCCATGCCATGTAATATGATTAGCATGGAAACGTAGTTGGGCCGAGCCCTTGCCATGTATATGTGACCTTCGTGGAAACGTAGTTGGGCCGAGCTCTTGCCACAAAGTTATGGTTGGTATGGAAACGTAATTGGGCCGAGCCCTTGCCATACAAATTTTGATACGATATATTGAGTATAGGATTGTATAGAAATGTAGTTGGGCCGAGCCCATGCTATACAATTGGGGCTCGATGGGACCCCACGGGGTTATCGTGACTTGCGGTCACGGGGGAATGGAAACGATGAATTCTAAATGAATATGGGCCTACGGGCCGACTACTTGACTTTATATAAGTTAGTACAGTTAAAGGAAAAAGGGGTAACCGAGGGTTATGGCCTATAATATAATAGTACCCTAGGTTGAGGGTCTCGGAAATTAAAACGTTGATTATACTTAGTATAGTTGCTATTGTACTTGTCAAATATTTCCAAGTACTGACCTCCCCTTCACGGGGGAGGCCACCTCACAGTTTCAGGTAGGACTTGAAGGTTGCTACCATCGCCCGTGGCTTCGGGAGGATCAAGGGGAGAAGACGTGGTTCGTGCTTCTCCCGTTCTGTTTTAAAAACAATTACGTTAATGCTCATGGATACTATTTTCTTAATAATTACTTTGGGGGCTTGTATGCCTAGTTATGCCAAGTGTGGCTTGAACAATTGTATTAATGCTTCCGCTGTTTTAAATGCATGTTTTACATTATGTTTGTTTATGGATGTACTATGTGTGAATGATATTCATGACGCCTTGTATAGTATGGATGAGTTGGACTGTGGTTGACTATTCGTACTGTACGGCGGGTTGTTGACGTGTCCGGCTAGGTCTGGGGCGTGACAGTTTGACCCGGCGTCCGCTCAGCTCGTCCATGCTCCTGGTCGAATATTCAGCCGGACAGCTAACTCATGACAAATAATCTTCGAGTGTATGCCTGACATATCTTCTGGTCCCCTGGCGAATAGAACTTGGAACTCCATGATTACTGCCTAAAGCGGCGGTTGCGACCCTGAGTGGTATGGGCGGACTCGATCGTGCTCTGGATACGATGGCGCTGAGAGGCCGATCGTGCTGCATAAGACGGTGATCCCCCCTATAAAGGTGTGGGAGGACCCGACCGTGATCTGGAATGTGTGAGGGTCTTGCAGGCGCCCTCTGCCCATGGTACGATGGCGTTGTGGGGCGATCGTACTGCATAAGATGGTGATCCACCCTGTAGAGGCGTGGGAGGACCCGACCGTGCCGGACATTGGATGTCAGATTGCCCGTCCTGAAGTGTGATCTGAATGCTGGTCTCACAGGCCTTGGCCATGATGGTCTCGTTGGGCCCTCGGCCTCCTGGTTGATATGCTCATCTCACGGCCCTCGGCCGTGATGGACTCCTTGGGGCCCTCGGCCTTGTGGTGGATATGCTCGTCTCACGACCCTCTGCCGTGATGGTCTCATTGGGGCCCTTGGCCTCCTGGTGGATATGCTCGTCTCACGGCCCTCGGTCGTGATGGACTCCTTGGGGCCCTTAGCCTCCTGGTGGAAGATGCTCAGGTCACGGCCTTCGCCCGTGATGGTCTTCTTGAGGCCCTCGGCCTCCTGGTGGGGAATGGCCGTCTCACGGCCCTCGACCGTGATGGTCTTCTCGAGTATGTCTTCTCTTTTCTTTTCTTTCTCTTTTCTTTTCTTTCTCTCTTCTTTTCTTTTCTTTTCTTTTCTTTCTCTTTTCTTTTCTTTCTTTTTTCTTTTCTTTTGTTTTTTCTGTTTCCAATTATGAATGTCTCTGTGCCCCATGATCTCCCCGTCCGAGCTGACCGAACGGCTCTGAATGTAAATATTCCTTCTTTTTGTTGCCAGTCATGAACGTATCTGCGCTTCATACCGAACATCATTGACTTCCCCGCTCGAGTCTATCAAACGTCTTGGAATGTTTCCCTTTACGTTACCAGTGATGAACGTCTCTGCGCTTCATGCTGAACGTCATTGATCTTCCCGCTCGAGTCTATCGAACGGCTTTGCCTGATGGTGATCTCTTCTTTTCTTTGCCAGTCATGAATGTCTTCGCGCCTCATGCCAAACATCAGGGGTCTCCCAGCTCGAGCATATCGAACGGATTCCACTGCACAATAAGCATAGTAATACGGGCGTATGGCCGAACAACACATATATACATACAATATACATGTATAACATTTTCTCTCTTTAATTCATGACTACCGGACGAAGTGGTATACTAACCCTTGGCCTAGATTCATTTTTCGCACTGCCCAGGTGCTATCAGAATCACCGAAGTGGTTTGACGGGTTCTTCTCAAAATAGCCCTAGCTAATCAAAGTACGTTCTTCGCCCCGTACTAGGCATGGCTGTCGTACGGTCACTTGGTGCCGTGCGAAACCATGTACGGTTTTTTTTTAAATTGAAATGTGTCATCGAGCAACGCCTTTGCGAGACACTCTCAGTCAGCTAATTTAAGCCGATCGGGATGGGCCGATTGGCCCTACTAAAACCAATCATTTAACTAAATGACGGTGAAGTCATCACCAGAGCTTCGCTCAGTCATTATTTAATTCGGGATATTTTTAATCCCTATTAAATAATGATGGTAACAAACATTCCTAAAAATGCTATTTGAAATTAAATTAGCAAGTGAAAGAATGGCGGTACTTAGCTGAATAGGCTGAATTTCAGCTGTCCGACCAAGATATTGGCCTGATTAGAATTTAATCTCAATTCAGCCCAAATTGCTTAGTAGCTCAGCCAACTGATTGCCCGTACCACTGCCCTTCACATTTGGGAGGTCCTATCCTTATTCATTGGCGATCTAGAAATTAGCCGAGCGGCAGTACGACATGGGGTAGCTGGTCATGAGCTGATGTCCCGATCGGGCGACCAATCTCAGAGTTCCGCGAGTTTAGTGAGGAAGAATAGCGGCCAAAACCGAACGGCAAGGCCCATGCAGCCAAGGCGGTAACCGATCGCACATTTCCCGGCTATCGGGACCGGCCTAAGGCGGCCGGACGGTGAAGTTTGTCGGTGGGTAGATGCCGAACGCTGATGTGCTGAGCGTGAAGATGTCGGACGGGTAGATGCTGAACGGGAAGTGTAACACCCCTAAATTTCCCGCCCAAAAACAATGATATATTTAAAAGAAATACTTTATTCATTCATCAAAGAGTTGAAGAATTACAGCGGAAGTCTAAAATAGGGAAATGGGTATTACCGCCACATCCGGTCATCTCTTAACCGAATGCACAGGCAAACCAAAACAAAACAATAAAGACTAATAAATAAATGTTTATTTAGAACTAAGTTTGACTAAGGAAAATTCTAATTCGCTCTCAGGCGCATGCATTCAGCAATCAACATGACCATCAACACCTACACAATTAAAGTGCTGAAAACAAAACAAAGAAAAGGAAACAAAAATTAGCTTTAGAGCTAAGTAAGCACTACCCAACCCTGTAAAATAATCAGGTTTGACTAAAATAGATTTTTATATAATATTATATAAAAATGACGCACTCCACCAAAATACTTTTCTCTTTGATTTTTCTTAAAATCACTTCTTTGCTAAAATCTTCAACTTCTCTTGGAAAATATCATAGTAATTCTTCTCTTTAGATTTCCTAAGAAAATCACTTATTCTCTAACTTCCTAGTAATTTAGAAGGGCGGTGCTCAACCTTTCGACTGAGCCCGGTGGACCGTGGTTACAGACGGCCACCCCGAACAAGTGCCAGTACCACAAGTGCTCTTGCGGAAACGAAATGACTACCTTAAGTGTGCACACCCCCTAAAAGGGATTACAAGCCCTCCGAGTAGTAAGTCATCCCGAGTGGTCGGAACCCAACCACCCCACCTCTAAAATTCTTGAATGATTAGGGACTACTACTATAACTTCTTCTTGAAAGGGATCATAGATCCATATGTCACTTGAAACTTAAACTGTACTTCTTAGTAGTAGTAGTAGCTCTAATCACCCTCCACATTTATCCAGATGTGGAAAACCGACACCTCGGATTATTCCCGAGATGCTCACTTCTTATGAAAATGTAAATTTTATCTTCGCTTAACAATACTTCAAAAATACTTCTTAATTTCTCTAAAAGGTCTCGAAGGTATTTAAAAATATTTAATATCCCAAAAGTACTTAATTTATATTTCTCAACTACCATATATATAATATCTCCTCAAAATCACATACACAAAATTCACAATTCACACTTAATCACATAATAGAATATAATACGAGGAAACACATTTTGGATTGGCAGAGAAACTTACAATTTAGGATTTATCCAAAACTAGTTTCAAAATAGTATTTAATACCATATTCAAAATAATCCAATAAGGATATTTATAACTCCAGAATATATATGTAAATTTTCATACCAAATTATACATTTAAAAATATATAATTTATCCCAAAAGATTTGATTTCACAACACTTTCCAAAAAGAGGGTTTAACCCAAACAACCACTTCCCAAAAGTAGCATTTACTACTACCACCAAAATAATCAAATTGGAGTATTCTGAACCCATAATATATTTTCAATATAACCAGTTATAATAGTCTCAAATCATTCTTCAACTCATACCAAAACAATCACCAAAATTTTCTAATCCCAAAAGAACAATCATCAAAAATCACAATTTTAGCCATGATAAACTGATTTGATAAATTCACCAAAAATCACACGTTCATAAATTCCCAGAAAAGCATACTTCATCATACTCATACTGTTATAGCCGAATTATCCATAAAATGTCAGATAGAAACTCAAATCATAGCACAAACCCTAGTTTATACAATATAGGGGCAAAATAGTAATTTTGGTTGCAATAGTCCTTACCTCGAGGCTAGCAACGAATCCTAAACGTGAAACCTAGCTTGATTAATCATTCACACGTCCCTAGGAAGTGATAGGGTCGAAGGATCACAATTTAAGAGAGAGAAATCAAGAAAACGGATACACGATGCGAATTAGGCAACAAACGACTTACCGGAATATTGGATTGTTTGATCTCATCATTGGCATAAAATTTCGTGTTGGATACGTTAATATTGAAGAGCTGGAAGGGATAGATCTTGAAGAGGCGGTCCTAGGGTTTTTGGAATGAGGAAAATCAGATTAGGAATGTATTTATAGTGAATTTCCGAAGTTTGAGTTGCATTAGGATACAACAGGAACGCACGCGTGCGTACCTTCCACGCACGCCATACGTGACCCCCTGACGCCCCAAACCTTAGTTTTTGCCCCGTTTCTTCCCCATTTGGACCTCCCCTTTGTCCCAAACACGAAACCAAACATAATAAACGACCTAAAGACCGTGTAAACAATATGAAACACAATTTTAATTATTTCCCAAATTCTCTCAAATTTTCGGGGTATTACATTCTCCCCCCCTTAAAGGACGCTTCGTCCCCGAAGCTCAAGTCAAAACACAGTCGAGATGAAACACTGAAGGAAATACCTTATCAAAAGGGCTCTAGATATAGAATACTAAGAGTTTACTTACCTCAACCACGTTCCTATGGGTTGCCATAGTTCTTACAAAAGAGAGACGCGAAGTTCAGAATACTAGGAACTCTTACAGATCCCTACCAAGTTCTACCTAAGATCACAAGATATAGGACACTAGGAATATACTCATAACTATTCTCAATTTTACTAACTCACAATATACTCTAGGATAAGGAACACCTACAAGCAACCATTGGAAAAATTCCATTCAATTCACAAATCTCAAATCAATCCAAGACATCACAAAATACAACAACAAAAAATCAATCACACAATCTCACACGCGCCTAAGCCATAAAATTCCTCCCTAATAAGATTCATTAATCCTAATTAATGAAAATAATATTTCAATTCAAAAAGTTTTTTGAAAAACTTTAAAAGATTTTGAAAAACAAAGGCTCTGATACCAATTTGTAACACCCTCATTTTCCCCAACCAAAAATACATTTAAATAATGATTTATTCAAAGGAATTATCAACTTTATTTGAAAACATCAGAGATACAGCGGAAGTCTTAATAGGGAAATGGGTGTTACCGCCACACTCGGTTCTCACATAACCGAATGCACAGGCTAAACCACCATCCAAAAATAATCCAAGTATTTAAGTACTGAAAATTTCAAAAATAAATTAAATGTCTACATGTTCTCAAACTGAAATAAACAATAACTAGGTGATTATAAATACTAAACTACGTGATCTAACGCAGCTCTCATCATCATGCATAACCTTCATCACCTGCACAATTAAAGTGCAGAAAACAAAACAAAGAAAAGGAAACAAAAATTAGCTTTTTAGCTAAGTAAGGCCCACCCAACCCCGTAAAATAGTCACGTTTGGCGAAAATAGTTTTATACATAACTATAACTTTAAAAATTCATTTTCTTCCCACAAAACTAATTTGGTGTTTAAAATAATATTTATAAACTCTCAGTAACTCACACATTCATATACAAGTATCACTTTTCAAAATATAATTTATAGCTAATCACTCTTTTTAAATATACTCAATTGCTCTTTGAAAATAACCTCCATAGTCTTCCTCTTTCCAAAACCAAAATCTCCTACTTTCTTTTAAGATGGGCGGTACTTTCGGATACTTATGCCCGAAGCCCAATGAGTCGTTGTTATTTACGAACTCATCCCGGAATCCAGTTCTCATCACTATCTCTTGAATCGAAACGGCCACTAAACTTGTTCTCTTCAAGTAGTAGTAGCCCTAACCATCCTCCACATTTATCCGGATGTGAAAAACCGACACCACGGATTTCTCCCGGGGTGCTCACCTCTTATGAAAATGTTAATTTTCATCTTGAATCAAGATACACTTCAAAATATTTTCCAAACTCTCTAAATAGTCTAAAAGTTGTTTAAAAGTATTTAATACCCCAAAAATACATAATTTGTATTTCTCAAATACTATAGATTAAATATCTCTTTAAATAACACATATACATAATTCAAAAACTCAATACATAATCACATAGCACATAATAATCACATAGCACATAATATTTCTCAAGTCTCCAAATATTCTCAATGGTGTTTAAAAATATTTAATACCCCAATATCTCAACTTTCTCAAATACTATAAATTTAATGTCACTTCAAATAATACATATTCAAAATTCACACTTTAATCAAATAATAGCATATAATACGAGGAAACCATTTTGGATTGGCAGAGAAACTTACAATTTAGGGTTTATCCAAAACTAGTTCCAAAATAGTATTTAATACCATATTCAAAATAATCCAATAAGGATATTTATAACTCCAGAATATATATGTAAATTTTCATACCAAATTATACATTTAAAAATATATAATTTATCCCAAAAGATTTGATTTCACAACACTTTCCAAAAAGAGGGTTTAACCCAAACAACCACTTCCCAAAAGTAGCATTTACTACCACCACCAAAATAATCAAATTGGAGTATTCTGAACCCATAATATATTTTCAATATAACCAGGTATAATAGTCTCAAATCATTCTTCAACTCATACCAAAACAATCACCAAAATTTTCTAATCCCAAAAGAACAATCATCAAAAATCACAATTTTAGCCATGATAAACTGATTTGATAAATTCACCAAAAATCACACGTTCATAAATTCCCAGAAAAGCATACTTCATCATACTCATACTGTTATATCCGAATTATCCATAAAATGTCAGATAGAAACTCAAATCATAGCACAAACCCTAGTTTATACAATATAGGGGCAAAATAGTAATTTTGGTTGCAATAGTCCTTACCTCGAGGCTAGCAACGAATCCTAAACGTGAAACCTAGCTTGATTAATCATTCACACGTCCCTAGGAAGTGATAGGGTCGAAGGATCACAATTTAAGAGAGAGAAATCAAGAAAACGGATACACGATGCGAATTAGGCAACAAACGACTTACCAGAATATTGGATTGTTTGATCTCATCATTGGCATAAAATTTCGTGCTGGATACGTTAATATTGAAGAGCTGGAAGGGATAGATCTTGAAGAGGCGGTCCTAGGGTTTTTGGAATGAGGAAAATCGGATTAGGGATGTATTTATAGTGAATTTCCGAAGTTTGAGTTGCATTAGGATACAACAGGAACGCATGCGTGCGTACCTTCCACGCACGCCGTGTGTGACCCCCAGACGCCCCAAACCTTAGTTTTTGCCCCGTTTCTTCCCCATTTGGACCTCCCCTTTGTCCCAAACACGAAACAAAACATAATAAACGACCTAAAGACCGTGTAAACAATATGAAACACAATTTTAATTATTTCCCAAATTCTCTCAAATTTTTGGGGTATTACATTAGCCAATAGAAATCTCATAGTACACCTTTTACGTGATCCAGAGGACGTTGCGTTCCTAAGTGGGGGTGATTGTAATACCCGAGATTAATTTAAGAGGATTAATAGTACTACTCATACCAACAAGGTGCATCTCGTTTTAAGGGAGCTCATTAGCCAAGAACTCCAAAGTTAAGCATGCTTGCATGGGAGTAATCTTGGGATGGGTGACCCCCTGGGAAGTTTCTCAGGGCGCGCACGAGTGAAGACAAAGTGCGCGGAAAAAGCTAGTGGCGGTTTGTGAGGACAGTACTATTGGTCTGGAGTAGCTACCTCGGGTCCTGCGACGCCGGGGTGTTACAAATGGTATCAGAGCAACCCTGCGACAGTGTGTTGACCCGTTAGATATCAGGCAGGCACGTAGCGGGGCAAGATTCTGGGGTTTGACTGAGAGTGTTAAGGGCGCAACGAGGACGTTGCGATCCTAAGTGGGGGTGATTGTAATACCCGAGATTAATTTAAGAGGATTAATAGTACTACTCATACCAACAAAGTGTATCTCCTTTTAAGGGAGCTCATTAGCCAAGAACTTCAAAGTTAAGCGTGCTTGCACGGGAGTAATCTTGGGATGGTTGACCCCTGGGAAGTTTCTCAGGGCGCGCACGAGTGAGGACAAAGTGCGCAGAAAAGGCTAGTGGCGGTTTGTGAGGACAATACTAGAGGTCAGAAGTAACTACTTCAGGGCCTACGGGGCCGGGGTGTTACATGAAGATACCGCCAGCCTTGCAGTTCGGGCAGGACCAGGATGCTCCCACCCCTCTCCCGTTCGGGAGGGTATGCAGTGAGGATCTCCTGGAGCGTCCCTGTGGATTCCCCTGTTCGTCCAGTTCTGTCGCTAGCTTGGTGGCACACCGATTAGCAGTTATGTTGGGATGTGGGGTTTAGGATGTACCGTTCCTTCTTGAGGTCCTTACACCGGGTTCGTCCTTACAAATTCTTGTAGGAAAAACTCGATTGCTTCCGTCATCACTCGGGTTCGCTATGGCCTGATGCTGACCAGTCCCCCATCAAGACTGCTCTCATGGATACTGCGCTCAGGTTCTGCCAACACATTTAGAGGACGCTTGGGAAGTACTGCCGTCTGGGTTTTGGTCGTCGGAAATAATATTCCTTACCCACAGTGGCCCCAATGTGGGGTTCCCGGGTCATGTCGTCCTCCTGTCATTCGCAGACTGCCCATCTGACAGCTTTGCATCCACCTTGATAGAGGTAACGTGAGCCTTATCCGCCATCCTCCAAGGTAGTGACGGGTCCCACCAACGGTAGTGACGGTGGTGTACCATGAGAAATCTCATAGCCATCTTCTTTCAATTTTCCCCTGATAATAGAGCAATGTGCACCATTTGTTTGATCTTCTCCAGCAAGCCAGCCTTTACCTAAGGACATAGAAATGGTTTCTTGCATCTGACAGATTTGATTTCCTCTTGATGGTTAGCACCACCACCACCTTATATCCCCTCTTATCCGGTAGATCTATTTGCAAAGAAGGCAGTGACTTCCATTCTTCTTGTTTTCTTCCCCCAAAACATCTTTTTCTCTATTTTTTCTTGCTGAAACCAGTAGCTTTTGGTATAAAAAACAATTGTAGAATCAAGAACACGTTTTGTGCTTTTTGATCTTTTCCCACATGGCACCAATGTTGAGTATAAGTCCAACATAAACTGATAAATATAGATGTAATTTGGTATAACACTCAATTTTTACGTGGCAACCCGGAAAGGGAAAAAACCACGGGACTTTTTAGGCTAACGTCCAAGCCCGCTCTTTCTTATTAACTCTCCTCACCCGAATACATGTACAAATCTTGAGCTCCATTAATGGAGGAAGAAAATAACTAATCTACAGAATAAGCAAAGCAGTAGAAGGGAGGAACCAAAAGTAGGATCCTTTTACATGGAAGCTAAGCTTCCTATTTATAGAAGGGGTGGGGGCATTCTAGCCTAATGGGCCGGACGGGCCCTAATGGGCCGATATGGGCCGGGCAGGCCGAGCGGACCTAAAATGGCTCTCAATGGGCCCGAAGGCCCTAAATGGGTCTCGCCGACAGGGCTCCGTACTGGGGCGATGTCTTGGGCCTATTAACAGTAACATGCCGGGATAATATACCCAACAATACTATTTTTATTAAATTTTTTAAAAACAAATTCAAAAAATGAATTTTTGTTATATAAATATATTTTTAATTTTTTATTAGTACTTTTCACGATTTTGTAGACTATTTTATTATGAATTAAAACATTTCATTATGAATTAATACCCTTAGGGTCATTTAGGCTAGAAAATTAATATTTAGTCCTATTTGTGATTTATTTAGGGTTGTAGTACTATTTGTGATTTTGATGCAAATGTTAGTCCTATTTAGGCAATTAGTATTTGCACTATTCGTGTTAGTTTTAGGGGTGATTTAGTACTTTTTCCTACAAGTAATAATAAGAAAAATAACAATAATAAGAATAGTGATAGAGTATTAACTCCTATAGAGAAGTGAGAGCTAGAGAGAGAAGTGCAATAATTCCTTGCAATAAATGATTTGTGAACCCTCTACAACTACCCCCAAGGGGAGTATTTGTAGAGGAAATTAGGGCTGGACTCCCAAGTCTTGGGCTTGGGAGGCCCATTTACAATTGGGCTACTATTGGGCTGAGTACAAAATATGTAATAGTAATTAAGTGCGAAATCCAGTTCTGGGAGCCCTTTGTGGCCGACGGAGCCATGGCCGATGGAGCCATGACCAACGGAGCCATGGCTGACGGAGCCATGGCCGACGGAGACACCTGGTTCTCTTGGCTTCTAGGCCATTTTCTCTAGCTGATATCTTTCTGACCGATGGTGGGCCATCTGGCCGATGGAGGTCCCACTGGGTGACAGTTGTGCCTCTTATTCTTCTGAGTATGTAGGTCCTGGGGTCTAGGCCCATATACTCCATCAAGAGTCCCCCACTCTCTGAGCTGAGACGTAGATGAAGTGAGGGAGAGTAGATTCCATAGTCATGATGTCTTCTGGCCGTTGTGGCCGTTTCCTGTTTTTGGTTCTTCGTTTGGCCGTTGTATGCTCCTCACTGTAGACGAAGAAGGTTGATGTTCCTCTGGACGGGGTGAGTTTGCTTTTTTGAGGACGATGAGTGTCTTGGCTTAATGGCCGATATGTGCTCTTGGTCTGATGTGGGTGATGTTTCTTCTTTCTGGTCGTTGGCGGTTGCTTTTGGTGTCTTGGCTGAGGAGTCCTCATGATTGCTTTTGGTGTCCATCTTTGAGGACGATAGTGTTACTGATCCGGGAAAAAGTTTGTGCGCACTCTGATCTCATGGACGATGGTAACCCGAGGATGTTGGGTTCCTGTTTTTGTTTCTTGGCCGAGAGTGGAGTGTGTGATCTCAAAGCCGTTGAATGGCGCGCGTCCACGGACGATACATGTTACATTTTGGGTGGAGATAGTTCTTTGTTTGCTGACTTTGTTGCGGCCGAAGGTGCACCACAAGGTCATGGACGTCATGGTGCATATATGATCTAATGTTGTAGTTGTGGACTTGGTGTATTTTTGGATTTTTTGATTTTGTCCTCTCTTGTATTCCAGAGGCCGGGCTAGTCCCCCACTGCTTCAGGCCGAAGAGTAAGCGAGGGGTGAAGGAGTAAAGTGTAACCCTAGGCCGAAGCGGGATCCTTGTATTCTCCTGAATTCAACCCCTTGGCAATTCCTGACCAAGGTAACCCTGTGGGAGAACCCTTGGACGCAGGTCGCTTTCAAGAAGTTATCATCAGGGGTTTTATACAAGGTCGATGGCTATTGGATTGTTTTTTGCTTTGCTGTTGTGGCCGTTGAAGGGGCCATGTTGTTTGCAGCATGCTAAGCCGATATGGGCACAATTGGTGGTGTGAGCAGCCGTTGAAATGCTTATTGGCTGATAGGGCCGACGTAGCCGTGCCATGTGGAGGCAGATATTTCTTCTTTGTGTGGCCGTTGGATGCGTTGGCCATTGCGGGTGCTGAATGCTGGTACGTTGGTGATGGACTGGTGATGATGGAAGTGGGCCTGGCCCATCTTCTGAACCGGTGGCAGCTTATTGGGCCTTGGGAGTGGTGGTCGTTCATGTGGCCAATGGGGGAGTGCCACATGTAGTTACCGTTAGGGGCAGGTCTATAAATACCCCCTCCATCTGAAGGAACTCCCTATTGCTTTCTGAGATAACGAAGCGCTGCCCAAATTTCTAGAGAGATAAAGCTTGTTCGAGTGTTCTTCGAAACTTCAAGCATTCAAAGGTCAGTTCATCACACTTTTCTCCTCTTTTTATATACTTTGCTTTTGTAGTCATCGATATAGTGTTAGTCAAAAACCAACCTTAGATCTAAAGTAATCCCCTTTAGAGCTCCGTTAGTTGTTAAGATGAAAACCCTGGACGAAGAGTACTACCTGTACGACGATGAGGCCTCCGTCAAACCCCTTGACTACCGGGTGGTGGAGGAGTGTTGCGAGGAGATAGAGGATTTGAGCTCCTTCAAGTCAAGGGAGCAAGAGGTTGAGGAGAACCAGGACGAGGAGGCCGCTTTGTCATCTGAAGGTGAAGACGTAGGAGTCTCTCGTGCCGTGGACGGGGCGACTACGTCGGCTACTATTCCTTGCCCCAAGCCGATGTCTGCAGTTAAGGGGACCGCCCCGAAGAGAAGGCACCGACCGAAGAAAGGTCCCGCTTTCTCCTTCTTAGATCTCGATCGGGGTGAAGCAACTACATACTCTAAGCTAAACACTTAGAAATATTTCCAAAAGTATGAGATACCTAACGAGCGTTACGAGGACGACGAAGCCGTCACCCCCTCAGTCGACTAAAGGGCGAAACCCTTCATCGGCCACGACCGCAGAAAGCAACTACTTGACCTCTTGTTTGACACTTAGAAGAATTTGAAAGTAAAGACAAAAAAGAAAGGGAGGGGGAGTGACATAAGACGAATAAGGCACTAAAGCCGGCATCGGTGGCCAGCATTCCCATTCATAACAGTCAGAGTACAAAACGGAGGGCACAACGGCCATTACATACACAGGCACTACGGCCGCTACATAGCAACAAAAAAGAAAAAAGAGAAAGAGGGATCAGGCTTCTCCCGCGTTGGCATCTGGAATGGGTGTGGTTGCAGCCTCATCGGCCTGGGAAGAAGCTGAGTTTAGGAGCACCTCATCGTCATCCCAATCCTCCTCGCCGATGCTGGAGCTAAGGATATGGGTTTGCCTCTCTTCGGCCGGAAGTTTGGCCTCCTCCTCCGGATCCTTCATCTTTGGAGGCAACTTCAACTTGTGAGAGAACTTCTTGTTCAGCTTCAGCTCCTGGCACCTTCGGCGCAGCCTCCTATAGATGAGCCGTTGCATCCGCTATTGGCCCATGTCGTAGTACACCGACATCTCCCTCTCAAAGTACTCCCGACCGGCAAGAGAGTTCTAGCCCCAATCTTCGAGCCTGGCCGCCACAACCTCATAGCACCAGGATCGGCGTTCCTCTGCTTGCAAGCCTTCAGATAGGAATTTGTCAATGGCAGCATCAGCGGCTCTCTCGGCCTTAGCTTTGGCCTTCTTGGCCTCATCAGCCCGGCGGTGTTCTGCCTTACAAGCCTCCTTCTTGCCAGCATACTTGGCCAGGGCATCGTCCCTATCAGCAGCCACCTGGCGGTAGGTCGCATCGGCCTCATCGACCCTATTCTTCAGAGCCTCAACCTTGGTCCGCAACCGGTCTAGACAACTTATGGTCTCCTCGGCCGAGGCAGCCTTCTGCTCGACCTCTTTCAGCTAAGCAATTTCCTGTTGCTGCCTTTTGTGGCTCTCCATCAGCATGAAGGCTCCCTTCAAAGAATGAAATGATCAGGACGATGAACACGCGTACAATGAAAACCAAAAACAAAGAGAACATGCAAAGGATTTTACCTGGACGACGAGGTCCATTCTGCCGTCATATATCATGACGTTGCCAAGCCTGTCAAGATAGGCCCGGTCCTCGATAGGGACGGCCTGCGAAATCACATCGTGGCCGTCAATAACCTCATTGAAGACGCCCCCCTTCACGGGGTACTCGACCTCCAATTTGTAGGTCCCCGTGACCATCTCCTTGCCGGGTCACTTCTTCCGGGAGTCTTGGTTGACGGGGGGAGGCTGAGAGACAACAGTGGACGAAGGGTTGGAAGTCAAATCCACCAAGGCAGCAGCACTGGAGCCCCCAACGTCCCTGGCTGCAACAGTCATGGCCCCGGCGTCAACATCGGCCAGGGGAGAAGCTCTCTTTGACTTCTTAGCAGGCTGCATACCGGCTTCAGTCAGCTTCTTTTGGCCATCATCGGCCTGCCGTTTCTTCTTAGGCTGAGTAGGCAGCTTCGACGGCTGAGCAGCGATCAGCTGTGTTCCTGCCTCTACGGCTAGCTTAGCAGCATCTTTAACGGCCTGTTCAGCCACCACCTTCGCCTTAGCCCTAACCATGACAGATCGGCGATCCATGACAAAGTCTGCAAAAAAACACATTAGCAAAGTAAAGGAAAGAAATAAGGGATCAAGGATGTTGTGAAGGCATTACCATCGGCTTCGGCAGGCACGCCCAAATCCAGGCCATCGGCCTCCTCAAAAGTGGTGGTCATCTTCGGCCAAATATCGACATCCTCCTCCTTGTCCCCGTACACAAAGTACCTCACAAAGCCGATGGAAGCCATCTTATACTCCGTGATGTAGTGCTTCACGCTCCTCGGCCCTCCTTCCAAGAACGTTGCCACTTGATCATCCAAAATTGAACTCTTCGGCGCGTCATGAAGGTTAAATCTCCCGTTGTGGCCGACAGAAGGAAACTCGGTTCCACCCTCGCCCAAAGACACGAAGACAAATTTGCTTTTCCATCCATGGATGGACGTCGGCAGATCAGAGAAGGACCTCCTGTTCTTCACCCGTTGCAGATTGGCATAGCCGGCACAGTTCTGGTGGCTACCCCGGCCTATCTGATACAGGTTCATGAAAAGGGCCGTTGTCGGCTTGAAACCCAACTTGTCGCAACAGAGGAGAAAGCCGATGATCAGCGAATAGCTGTTTGGGGTCAGCAGGGCCGGAGGAAGCTCCACCATGTCCAAGTATTCAGTAATGAACAGATGGAGGGGGAACCTGAGCCCCTTGGCAAAACTCATGGGGTATACCCCAAAGTAGCCCAACAGGGGATTAAGTACGTGGTCCGTCGGCCTGGGCGCCCTAACCCTACCAAACGGCCCCATGTACATCTGGGCAACCAGGTACTCGGCCGCGCAGCTTTGTGGCCTGATGATACAGATGTTAGCGAGATCCAAGAAGGAGAAAGCGGGACCCTGCTTCGGCCGGTGCCTTCCTTTCGGGGCGGTCCCCTTAACAGCAGACACTGGCTTGGGGCAAGGAATAGTAGCCGACGTAGACGCCCCGTCCACGGCACGAGAGACTCCTACGTCTTCACATTCAGATGACGAGGCGGCCTCCTCGTCCTGGTTCTTCTCAACCTCTTGCTCCCCTGACTTGAAGGAGCTCAAATCCTCTATCTCCTCGCAGCACTCCACCACCACCCGGTAGTCAAGGGATTTGACGGAGGCCTCATCGTCGTACGGGTAGTACTCTTCGTACAAGGTCTTCATCTTAACAACTAACGGAGCTCTAAAGGGGGTTACTTTAGATCTAAGGTTTATTTTTGACTAACACTAGATCGACAGCTACAAAAGCAAAGTATATGAAAAGAGGAGAAAAGTGTGATGAACTGACCTTTGAATGTTTGAAGTTTCGAAGAACAATCGAACAAGCTTTATCTCTCTAGAAATTTGGGCAGCGCTTCTTTATCTCAGAAAGCAATAGGGAGTTCCTTCGGATGGAGGGGGTATGTATAGACCTCCCCCAACGGTCACTACACGTGGCACTCCCCCATTGGCCACATGAACTACCACCACTCCCAAGGCCCAATAAGCTACCACCGGTTCAGAAGATGGGCCATGCCCACTTCCATCATCACCAGTCCATCACCAGCGTACCAGCATTCAGCACCCGCAACGGCCAACGCATCCAACGGCCACACAAAGAAGAAATATCTGCCTCCACATGGCACGACTACGTCGGCCCTATCAGCCAATAAGCATTTTAACGGCTGCTCACACCACCATTTGTGCCCATATCGGCTTAACACGCTGCAAACAACATGGCCCCTTCAACGGCCACAACAGCAAAGCAAAAACAATCCAACAGCCATCGTCCTTGTATAAAACCCCTGATGATAACTTCTTGAAAGCGACCTGCATCCAAGGGTTCTCCCACAGGTTACCTTGGTCAGGAATTGCCAAGGGGTTGAATTCAGGGGAATACAAGGATCCCACTTCGGCCTAGGGTTACACTTTACTCCTTCACCCCTCGCTTACTCTTCAGCCTGAAGCAGTGGGGGACTGGGGGACTAGCCCGGCCTCTGGAATACAAGAGAGGACAAAATCAAAAAATCCAAAAATACACCAAGTCCACAACTACAACATTATATCATATATGCACCATGACGTCCATGACCTTGTGGTGCACCTTCGGCCGCAACAAAGTCAGCAAACAAAGAACTATCTCCCCCCAAAATGTAACGTGTATCGTCCCTAGACGCGCGCCATTCAACGGCTTTGAGATCACACACTCCACTCTCGGCCAAGAAACAAAAACTGGAACCCAACATCATCGGGTTACCATCGTCCATGAAATCAGAGTGCGCACAAACTTTTTGTGGATCAGTAACACTATCGTCCTTAAAGATGGACACCAAACTACCAATACCACCGATTCGCCCTGAAGCACGAAATCAATCATGAGGACTCCTTGGCCAAGACGCCAAAAGCAACCGCCAACGACCAGAAAGAAGAAACATCACCCACATCAAACTAAGAGCACATATCGGTCACTAAGTCAGGACATTCATCGTCCTCAAAAAAGTAAACTCACCCCGTTTAGAGGAACATCAGCCTTCTTTGTCTACAGTGAGGAGCATACAACGGCCAAACGAAGAACCAAAAATAGGAAATGACCACAACGGCCAGAAGACATCAAGACTATGGAATCTACTCTCCCTCACTTCGTCTATGTCTCAGCTCAGAGAGTGGGGGACTCTTGATGGAGTATATGGGCCTAGACCCCAGGACCCACATACTCAGAAGAATAAAAGGCACAACTGTCACCCAGTGGGACCTCCATCAGTCAGATGGCCCACCATCGGCCAGAAAGATATCAGCTCAGAACATGGCCCAGAAGCCAGGAGAACCGGGTGTCTCCGTCGGCCATGGCTCTGTCAGCCATGGCTCCGTTGGCATTGGCTCCGTCGGCCACAAAGGGCTCCCAGAACCGGATTTCGCACTTAATTACTATTACATATTTTGTACTTAGCCCAATAGTGGCCCAATTGTAAATGGGCCTCCCAAGCCCAAGACTTGGGAGTCCAGCCCTAATTTCCTCTACAAATACTCCCCTTGTGGGTAGTTGTAGAGGGTTCACAAATCATTTATTGCAAGGAATTATTGCACTTCTCTCTCTAGCTCTCACTTCTCTCTAGGAGTTAATACTCCATCACTATTCTTATTATTGTTATTTTTCTTATTATTACTTGTAGGAAAAAGTACTAAATCACCCCTCAAACTAACACGAATAGTGAAAATACTAATTGCCTAAATAGGACTAACATTTGCATCCAAATCACAAATAGTACTACAACCCTAAATAAATCACAAATAGGACTAAATATTAATTTTCTACCCTAAATGACCCTAAGGGTATTAATTCATAATGAAATGTTTTAATTCATAATAAAATAGTCTACAAAATCGTGAAAAGTACAAATAAAAAATTAAAAAAATATTTATAAAAAAATTCATTTTTTGAACTTGTTTTTAAAAAATTTAATAAAAATAGTATTGTTGGATATATTATCCCGGCCTTAAAATAGATCCTGCCATGAGTCTATGCTTCCTTGAGGGAGCCCGTTGAACCACTCGTACGCCGGCCCTTCCAGAGTGGAAACGAACCAATGACAGAAGTATTCGTCCGATGCGTTTACCATCATCATGTTGTTCTGATAGCGGCTGAAGTGCTCCTGAGGGTCGGAGCGGCCATCATAAGGCTTGATGGCGTTTCCCCTGTACTTCTCGGGGATAGGGGCCGAGAGTACCCTGCTAGTGAAGGGAGTCCTCGTCCTGACTTGGATGATGGGGTCTTCTCGTCCTTCGACCAACTCCCTCTCAAGGATGCTGACCTTGTGTAGAAGGGCGTTGAAGCCGGGATCCCTGGACGAGTTGCCCGTGGGGGTGGTGGCCAGCTGCTTGGCCTCCATCTGAGCGAGCCTTCGCTCGAGTTGGGCGATCACCTTGTCCCTGGGGTCCTTGGCGGCTGTGGTGGCGCCCTGTGTCTGCAAGCGGGCTGCGTGAGCCGTGTTAATTTGGTGGCGTGCATCACCCTCGTGCAGTTTCCCCTTGCCTTTGTCCAGGCGAGGCCGATCCGCTGTCCGGGATACAGACCCCAAGCTTTCCCTTAGTGAGCCAGGCTCACGCTCACCAATCCGTCCCGCCATCCTCTCCGAAATAGGCCGACGGCACGTGTCACCTAGCCTATTAAAGGCTGAGGCTTTTCAATGCGCTGGGGTTGGTCCAGTTCGAAGCGGGGAAGTAGGGTGGGAGTGGGACGACGTCGTGTCCTGGGGCATTACCCCTTCGTCGTTGCATATCTTGATGGACAACCGCTGGGGTTGAGGAGGCGGCGGCGTGTTCTCCCCAGTCCTTGGCATGAGTGCACTAAGGACGGTGGGGTTCTGAGCCAAACTGGCGATGATAGCCGAGAGCGCGGCTTGGAGATGAGGGTCAACGGCAGGAGAAGCCAGTTGCCCCGATGCATTGTCCCCCTTGTCTAGGCGCTTCTTCTCCAGGGCGATGCGGGCGTCAGGGGCGCCGCCATTGAGTTGGTTGCGAAGGTCATTAGTGAGGTCGATGGCCTCCTGGAAAACATCCTCGCCTGCGGCCTTGTCGGCCATGTCGTCCTCCTCGTGTTCCCTGTTTTCTTGGGCCTCAGGGATGTCCTTGCCGAGGAGGTTACGGTTGGACTTAGTTCTTCCCATGATCAGTTAGCTGTGCTTGGTAGCGACGAAGTAGGCTAACTTGATTGTTCTAGCTCTCAATGAAAGCACCAAATGATGGAGTATTAACTCCTAGATTGAAGTGAGAGCTAGAGAGAGAAGTGCAATAATTCCTTGCAATCAATGATTTGAGATTTTGTATAGATATCGTTTACTTATAATTTATAAAGTGTTTTGAAAATATTTTTATACTAAAGGTTGTACGAATTTATATATATATATATATAAAGAAAACAAACATTAGCAATAATGCTAAGTAAGTCCCACCTAACCTTTTAAAATACTAATTATATATATATATATATATATATATATATATATATATATATAAATAAATATATATAAATAAATTTATTTATATATATTTATTTATATATATATATATATAATTAGTATTTTAAAAGGTTAGGTGGGACTTACCTAGCATTATTGCTAATGTTTGTTTTCTTTTTATTTTAATTTCTTCTGCTCATACCTAACAGGAGGTGATCGTGTTGATTTTGATGCGGGACTGTTTGAGAGTGCAAACTAGAAGACCGCTAGTAGTTCACTAGAATAAAGTTTGATACTTGTTTATGATTCAAACATCTACATTTTGTTAATTTACATTTTGGTAGATAGCCTTAGCATTCAATCATTCAAAGGTTGGATGTGGTGGTGACATGCCCCTTTTCCTTAGTTTTTATTAATTTCCGCTGCAAACTTTTGAATGTTTAATTATTAAATAAAAGTTCATTTCTATTTCAAAGTATTATTTTGGGTGGAAAATTTGGGGGTGTCACATCTGGCTTCCGGACAAACCGTGTCAGGTAGCCTCGGCTGATCAATTTCTTAATTTCCAGGTTCAGCGTATGGCATTCATATGTTGTGTGGCCATGAAATCTGCGAAACTTGCAGTAGGGCCTGATTTGTCCCCCGACTGGATTTCATTGATGCGTGGGTTCCGAACCACCAGCCCCTCCTGATCAGCGGCCCCCAGAATGTGGCTGACAGGGTGGGTTAGTGGCGTCAGGACCTTTGGTGCCATAAGCTTGGGGCCAGTCCAGGGGCGTCTGCTTCTGAAGTTGCCCCTGTTCCAGTTTTTGTCGCTATCATCGCGAGGTTTCTCCTCCCACGGATGCTTTAGCTTTTCCTGTTGCTTGTGCTCCTGCTTAGGGCTGGTTTCGGTTTGGGTTCCGAACCAATTCGGTATATAACTGAACCGAACCGATAATTCGGTTTACCAAATTATCACAACCGGAACCGAACCGTTGTACGAACGGGTACCGATTTTTGGTACCCGATTTTTTCGGTTCGGTTTACCGGAAATCGAAAGAAACCGACTAAATCGTAATAAATAAATTTGAACTAAAATTCAATTGACTGAAGCCCATTGGAACTTGCCAATATTTGATCCCGATTAGCCCAATGGAAGTCCAGAATGTAACTTAGCTTCCCTAGAACATATCTTGGCATTCTACACTAAGGGGGCCTTGTTTATATTGAAGTTTTGGAGTAGGAAGCTTCTCATTTTCCGGTGTGAGACAAGATTAAAGAGAATAGGAAAAGAAGCTGAAAAAACAAAACATTAACCCAACTGCGGCAATCGAACACGCGACGTAAGGGAGAGGACAAGCGCTGGCTAACCATCTCGGTTACTCTTCAAGTATGTTCAAATCATACTCGGTTTAGTATTATACCTTTATTAAATATCATTAATTATTATTGTTATTATAAATAACAATTATTATTATTAATATAAAAATGTCGGTTCGGTTCGGTCCGAACCGATATTTTGTGCACATAAACCGAACCCGAACTGATTTTTTTCGGGTCCCGATTATTGGGACCCAATTTCGTTCGGTTCGGTCTGGTTCGGTTTTTTTCTAAAGCGGTTCGGTTATTTTCGGTTCGGTTTTCGGTTTTTCGGTTCAAAATGCCAGCCCTACTCCTGCTTATGGGGCTTCACAACATTTTCTTGTGCTCTTTTGCGGCTGTGCACTTCCTCCGCTAAGGCATAGTTTTGTCCGCAGTGGAGCGCCCGCTGATAATCATGTGGGGGATCTATGATAAGGCCCCTGGAAAAGGCTCCGGACCACAGGACCTCCTGCAGCATGGACAGACGGGTGTTGTCGTCCGCCCCATAGACCTTGGAGGTCTCCTCGTTCCATCACTCGAGGAACTTGCTTAGCGGTTCATCCCTGCCCTGCTTGATAGACAACAAGTAAGATAAGTGCCTCTTTGTTTTTGCCTTTGCGGCAAAGTGGGTGAGGAAGCGCGTGACCAGCTCCCTCCATGAATCAATGGACTCATCAGGCAGGTCATTGAACCAATCATATGCATCCCCCTCTAAAGTAGAGGGAAGCATCTTGCATATGTACTCGTCGCTAGCGCCCAACATATACATGTCGGACTGGTAACAAGTATAATGCTCCTGGGGATCAGATTTTCCCCGATAGAGTTGAATGTTGGGCCCCTTATACTTTGGGGGTATAGGGGCCTGCATGATCTAAGTGGTGAAGGGGGGTAGCAGTTCTTACCCTCACCGTGATAGGCTCATGGTTGACTTGAGCCTGTAGCGGCTGGAATTGGAGTGCCAGCGCTTCCAGTTGAGCATCATGCGCCGTATGTTGGGGAGGTAGTGGCGGTACTAATGTGACTACTGCAGCCCGCAGCTCATTGACCTGTTGTGTAAGGAGGCGGATCTGTTCCTCCCTATGATCCACCTGGCGCTGGCACCTTGGTGGAGATTCAACATGCCGCCTTGGCGGTGAAAGCCTTGGCTGGCGCAGGGGCTGTTGTTGTTGGCGCGGTGGGAAAGCGCGTTGCTGCCTTGGGGAAGAAGGCATCTGCTGGTGGCATGTGGGGGGGTCTGGGGGAATGATTGCCCCCTAGCCTCTCCAAAGCGGGTACACGCTCTGGAGTCCTTCTCCCAGGCTGTTGTTGTTGTTGTTGCTGTCGGGGGATGTTGAGAACTGGGGAATTCGCCCGGTTAATCCCCCGAATGTTGACAGATAGGCGTTGATTCGCCATAGAGCTGTCCCCCAATCTGGAGAAGATGGTACGCCTTCCCACTTCCACCCAGGGATTGGGGTTATCATCCTGTCGTTGCCCCTGAGGGGAGAAGGACTGTGAGGAGTCCTCAGTGGTGACAGCGTAAACGCCTTCATCGTTGTGGCAGCCATAGTCAACCTGGCGTGCCGTGTATTTTGACGGCAATGTGGGAGGTGGTGGTGGCACCATCCTCTGTTGTGCCACCGCGGGACGGGAAGTTCCCGCCTATTGTGCCAGGGGTACAATGCCCATAGGTGCTCCAGAAGCCACCTGGCGGATCGGGAGAGAGTTGTTCCCCGGGGTGGCCCTCTAGTGAGGGGGAGATTGATAGACCATCAATGCTGGTCTCTCCACAACCAGAGGGGCATCAATAGTACCCACCCTCAGAGACCGGGATCTGGAATTCACCGGCGAGTTGGGCCTGGTGGCGTGAGGAGCCACATTAGTTGATGTGTGGGATCACAACGTAAGAAGCGCCTGCTGCAATCCTGAGATGAGGGCACCAACTGCCGCAGAGGGATCCACCATCAGAAGACTGGAATTGTGGGATCACCTGCGCGGACGGCATTGCCGTTGCATCGCGATTCAATGAGATCTGTTGACGGAGATCTGGGGAAGTGCGCTGGATCTGGCTACGTAGATCAACGTAAGCCTCAACGGCTTGCTTCCCCCTAGTGGCCCTCCTGGCGCCAGAAGTAGCAATAGCTTTTAGCGAGGGCTCAACTTGAGCGACGGCGACAACAGCACGTCGATTTCTCACGATTCTCTTTCTAGCCATTGTCAAGGAAGAGAGGTTACTGTAGATCTAGGAGAGAGTGGGAGGATCTGACCTGATTCACAGTTCAACTCTCAACGAGAGCACCAAAAAATGATGGATCGTCAGACTAGGGGTAGTCGGAATCCAAGTAAAATGAGAGAGAGAGAATTGATCGGAAAGTACATGTATAATCCGGCAGAGTAACAGTATGAGAATTCATAATGCGATCCCTTTCCACAAGCTGGAAGGTGATATTTATACTAACAGAAAAAGGCAATACTTGGTGCCCAATTAAAAAGATGTTGATCTAATGAGAGGGGGACATATGTCCCATTTATTCTAACAAACTAACAGTCCAAATCAATAGAGAGCCACATGTCAAGTTGATTGGAGAGATAGTCTTGGACAACTGGCTGATTGGAACTGCTCCTAACAGAATTGCTACCAGAATACTCGTGTGGCTACGTTTGGTCAATCGGGAATATTTCCTGGTGCTAAGAGTGACGTGGCAACGTCTCTTCGTGATGCTGGTCCTTGCGGATTTGTCTAAGTTCATAATGCTTTGATCTGACCTTGAGCCCACATAGGGCAGTGTTTGGAGACTCGGGCTCATCGTGAGGGAATTCGCCTTCTGTCTCAGGTCCTGTCTTCATGATCGTTGACTCTGTTGCTTGACTCTGGTTGTCCTTGTGCTGACGTCTGAGGTCAGGCCTGGTGCCGAGCTCAGAGCCTTCGAGATCGGGCTCATAATTTGTGGAGTTTGTATGATTCCCGAGCCCGGTGTTTTCCCAACCTCGGGGGCTCGGGCTCGGGCTTGGCTGGCCTCATTATTTGCTAAGTCTGATTGATTCCTGAGCTTGGTATTTCCCTGACCTAGGCGGTCGGGGTCAGGGTCAGTCCCAAATGTGGACTTAGTTTTTTCATGCTCCTTTGTGGATCCATAAAGTGAATGTCGGCGATTATGATACCCCTGGGGTATATGGGAATATACTCCATCATGTATTTACGCTAAAAGTGCTCTATTTACGCTGAAAACGCTAAATCATAGAGATAAAGCTAAGTATTTGTGACACTCATATCTTGTTGTGTGTTCTTCCATTTAGAGCGAATTATATCTCGTTGGAAAGATAATTTGGAGTTCTAAAGCTATTGTTTCAACTTCATTTACAATGCATTAATTAAAAGTTACAGATTAACCATAAATTCACAAATGTTTCTGATTTCACTGCGAACTCGTGTAGAACTTGATCTGGTCATATCTTGCTCTGTTTTGTTCCGTTGAAAGCGTTTAATATCTCGTTGGAAAGATCTTATCGGGTTCTAAAACTTGTCTTCAGGCGCTGGTTTCAAAATATCAAGGGATGATTGCCTAATTACTAAAATAAACTGTATTTACGCTAAAATCTCTATTTACGCCGAAAACGCTAAATCATAGAGATAATGTTAAGTATTTGTGATACTCATATCTTGTTGTGTCTTCTTCCGTTTAGAGCATATTATATCTCGTTGGAAAGATAGTTTGGAGTTCTAAAACTATTGTTCCAACTTCATTTACAATGCATTAATTAAAAGTTAGAGATTAACCATAAATTCACAAATGTTTCTGATCTCACTCCGAACTCGTGTAGAATTTGATCCAATCATATCTTGCTCTATTTTGTTACGTTAAAAGCGTTTAATATCTCGTTAAAAAGATCTTATCGAGTTCTAAAACTTGTCTTCAGGCGCTGGTTTCAAAATATCAAGGGATTATTGTCACTATGCCTTGTTTTAAGTTGTACGAGTTTTACAAGTCCTACTTTTGGAAGTCAACCATGATTTGGTCCTATTTGTAAAATTTTCCTAAAAATCGCAGTGACATGAAAAATGTGGTGGGGGGGGGGGGGGGGGGGGGGGCGCTGGTGGTGGTGCACCAGTTTCGTCGGAAAAGTTTGTCCGAAAATTTTTCTACTATATAGTGACATAAAAATCTGATAGTGACATATAATAGTGACATAAAAAACAGTGACATCATGGTTTCCATATATGTGACCTTCTTAATCACAGTTTTGTCATTTTATAAAAATGGTCATTTTTGGAAATTGGATTCAATTAGGTAATATTCAAGGAAAAAACCCTTCTAGAAATCCTCTTTTTTATTTTATTTTAGGGTGAATTGTCAAAATAGGATTAAAAGTTGGTCACTTTGCACAAATAAGACCAAAAGGCAAACTATGTTTTGATACAACTAATTATGTGTGTGTTGGACAAATATACCCTTGTTGCTATTAAAATGTTTTAATTCATAATAAAATAATAAAAAATAATAAAATTCGTAAAGAATACTAAAAAATTAATAAAAATATTTACACAATAATTAATTTTTAAAAAAATTAAAAAAAAAATAAAAAAATAAAAAATGCACAAAGAGTAATATGCCATTACGAATGCCATATCCATTACGAATGCCATATTTATGGCAGATTCAATGAAAATTTTGGCATTCTCAAAAAATGGCATCCATAATTTTTTAATTTTTTTTGGAGTTTTACTATTTTTATTATTTTTTTAAAAAATAGAAATTAAAAAATGGTACAAAAAAAATCACCTCTGCCTCTACCGCCGCAACACCACTATCTCCAGACTCCAGTCACCGGGAAAAAAAAATCCACATGCATTAGAAATGTCATATTTATGGCAGATTCAATGAAAATTTTGGTATTCTCAAACATTAATATGCCATTTTTTTTGACATTTTCAGAAAAAATGGTACTTTTTACACCAGTCGGAGGTGATGGTGCAGGGAGGCAGTACATGCGGTGGGAAAGGGATCCATAATTTTTTTAATGGGTTTTTACTATTTTTTATTAAATTTTAAAAAATTTAAAAAATATTTTTTTATTTTATAAATATTTTGTTAATTATTTTGCCTATGATTTTATTTATTTTTTACGAATTTATATGAATTAAATCATTTAATTGTGACTTTTAACTCCCTTTTACTTATATTTAAGGGAGGGATAAGAATGTAATGAAAAAATAAGTATGTTTCTAATAGGACTAATATGGTCCTATTTTGGAATAAAAACATATCAAGTCTTATTTTGGGTTTAACCATAGTTTTAGTGCTATTTGGAGTAATTTCCGTTTATTTTGTGGGAAAGTTCCCGAAATACGACTAAAATCGTTTGAAAAATCTAAAATAGGATTGTCATTTTTTTCCTCAAAATAGGAGTAATTATTGTCAAGTTTAGAAAATACTGTCATGTTTGAAGTCTGGAACTTTTTTAGTTATTATAATATTCTCTTATTTATTTTAAGGACCTCCTTCGTGCACCCCTAAGTTTACTAGGCACACCTTTTTTTTCTCATTGTTGGACCAATTTGCCCTCTTTCAATTTGCTTGTAGAACGTAGCTAGCCAAACTCACTGCCTCTTTCAAATTTAAACTCACTCCTTGTATTGCTTTTTAAATTAAAATAGATTTTATATTTCCTTAAATTTTGTTTCTTTTTTTCTAAGATTTTGTTTTGTTTTGTTTTTAAAAAAAGAATATCTTTAAAATACACCCAAAATCTTAATATAATTATGATTACAAATTCTTACTATCATCGTACAATTACTCTGTAAATATTTGCAACACATTATTATATTCTTATAATTTTTTTACAATTACAAAGGATAATGAGTTTGAAAATTATCTAAAAAAATAGTGCTCTTGACTTTCAGACTAACTATATATTTATTTATCTTAACTCATACGGAGTATTAATCACTTCATATACCCCACTAGTTGTATCTCATCTCTTCTTTTTTATTTGTTTCATTAAATTTGTCCCAAACAATGTTCAGCGATATTTGGATGGTCACACACACACACACACACACACACACACAAATGTTCAGGTCCGGAATTCCGGACCAGAACCGCCGTCCGGTCGACGGATTTTAGGGCCCTTCCCGGTGGTGTTTTTTGATGAAATTTTATGACATGTTCTTCATCAAGTCTAGTTTATCCACACAAAAATTCAGCTAAAAACTCAATCCGGAAGGTCGTCAAATGATTTTTGGAAGTTAACTGCGTTTTATATGTATTTTTTAGCGCAGTTTACTTCAAAAAATCATTTGACAACCTTCCCGATTGAATTTTTAGCTGAATTGTTTTGTGGATAAACTAGACTTGATGAAGAACATGCCATAAAAATATACATATATCTGTATATATATATGTGTGTGTATATGTGTGTGTATATATATATATATGTGTGTGTATATATATATATATATATATATATATATATATATATATATATATATATATATATATATCAATGATAAGACGGAGATATATTCAAGGAAAACAAAGACAAGAAACATAGAAAGGTAAGAAATGATAAAAAAAGATTAAAAAATATATAGAACGGAGATATAAAAAAGAATTTTTTATCAAAAAATTATAAATGTAATACAAGTGTCATATGAAAGATCATAAAAAGTTACTCAATTCAATATATTTTTGTCAAAATCAGAGAGCATGTGAAAATAGAATAACATTTTATAAAAAATAATTGTTCAAAACATTTTTAAGAAAATGTTATTTGCATTTCAATTTATATTGGATCCATTTTGAGTCTATTAAACAAAATTACTAGAAGTGGTAGCGTAATGCCTTTCAAAAAAAGTGACAGCGTAATGAAGTTTGTTCCTAATTTTAAGGGACTAATTATACTGTTCAAATAGAACTTTAGTTAAAAAAAGAATGTGGCAAATTGGTCTAGTTGTGGTTACTTAAAGTAATAATATCGTTTGTATCTCATTAATTGCAATATTGGAATATACTTCTATAAACTATTCATGTACTTTACTTTGACTACATTTTATTTATTAATGTATTTGAATTATTATTTTTGAAAAATATTGTGAAATTCGTCTCATTACTAAGTTTTATAATCTAAATTTTATTTTATTTTTACTAATACAGAATTAAATATAATGACTGTCAAAGTTGTGCGTTGTCAAAAAGTAAAATGTTGAACACAACCAAAAAGAGACGGATGAAGGACCGAGGGTGCCCGTAGCGACCCCTTATTTTATTAGCAATATTCTCTTTTTTAGTTCTTCTCATAGCTGGTAAGCTGGGCACGTTTTGGTTTGTACTTTGTAGCTAGTCCGGCAAATCCAGCCTTCACCATGTCCAATCCCTCAGCCGTCTGCTGCTTCAGCATGCTCCGCCACCTCTCGGCTCTCACACTGTTTATCTTTTTCGTCACAGCCGGAGAACCATCAACATCTGCGGCGGTTCAGGATCACCAGCAGCAGCTGGACTACTCACCCGTGACCCACTTCCAGCAGTATCTTCGAATCAACACCGCCCACCCCAACCCTGACTACCCCTCCGCTGTCAATTTCCTCACCGCCTTGGCCAGCTCCATCCCCGGCCTCCGATCCCAGCTTCTGTATTTCACTTCCCCTCCCCCAAACAAACCCCTACTTCTACTCACCTGGCCCGGCTCCAACCCTTCGCTTCCCTCCATCCTCTTCAATTCGCATCTCGACTCCGTCCCCGCCGAGCCCGCCAAGTGGTCCCACCCGCCCTTCTCCGCCCACCGCTCCTCCGACGGAAAAATCTTCGCTCGCGGAGCCCAGGACGACAAGTGCATCGGCATCCAGTACTTGGAAGCTATCAGGGCCATCCAAATCAGCTCTCCGGGCTTCACTCCACTCCGGAATGTCCACATCTCTTTCGTCCCCGAGGAGGAAATTGGGGGCTTCGATGGCATGGCCAAGTTCGCAGGCTCCCAAGAGTTCAGAGACTTGAATGTGGGGTTCGTTTTGGATGAAGGCCAGGCCTCACCCACCGATGAGTTCAGGGTGTTTTACGCCGATAGAATCCCCTGGCATATGGTGATTAAGGCTGCCGGGATGCCTGGACACGGATCTCGGTTGTATGATAATACTGCCATGGAGAACTTGATGAAGTCTGTGGAGGTTATCACAAAATTCCGGGATGCACAGTTTGACAAAGTCAAGGCAGGATTGGCAGCCAATTCAGAGGTCATTTCAGTCAACCCTGTTTACCTAAAAGCTGGGACTCCATCACCAACTGTGAGTGATTCTGGAAAAGCAGATGCTACCTATTAGATATTCTAAGAAATTAGACAAAAATGTGATTTTTAATATGCATGGACAATCATGGTGTGTTTTTACACTTAGGGTAGTGAGCATAGTACCACACTAACTTTGAATTGTACACTGCACTGAACTTGATGTTATTTTTGTAGCTACTATAATTAGGGGTGGGCGGCGATTTGGGGGTTCGCCTCTCATATAGAAGAACCATTTTGATCCATAAGAGTATCATAAGAACCAAATAAATTTAGTACGGCATTGGAGCGTTGCGTTTTTTATTGATATGGTACATTAGTGAATTTTTAGTGAGAACCTTTCTAAAATCATATTGAACTGAACTATCCCAAAGAGCCCATTGTATATGTGTGTATATATATACATCATGTATGTATATGTGAATTTATATAAAGATAAAATAATACCTAATTATAATTTAAAGGTCACAGTCCTTATAACTTAATCCACTAGACTCATTCTGTTAGCTCAAAATAGAAGGCTTTCTTGTAATAATTACTAAACATGCTCTAAAACTAAAATCGCCATCCAGCCTGCAATGATTTATCTTATATTGATGAGTTATTTACTTTTTTAGAACCAAATGGTTCCATAATTTTGAAACAACTGTAGTTTGGGACAAGACGTGTTTTTAAATGACCTTCACGTACCTCCCACATGCTCTACTCTAAGTCCCTAACAGTAATTACTAATTATCATGTAGTCATCTTTGTACATGAATTTTATTTTAGTGATATTGAAAGGGAGCTTTGGCGCACCGATTAAGGTGTTGTTGTGTGATCGAATGGTCAGGGTTTAAGTCTTTGGGAGCAACCTGTGGTCAAAAATTGACATGGGAAGGCTCCCTTATACACCCTTGTGTTGAGACCCTTCCTCGGACACCGCCTTGCTGTGCACCAGGTTGTCCTTAACTTGTAGGGGAAACTTCTTATGTTATTATTTCGCCCCGTTGTTGTTTTTGTTGCTGTTAATATTATAATTATTATTAATACCTAGTTTGAGATTAAAATGATCATGCAGGGTTTTGTGATGAATATGCAACCTTCAGAGGCAGAAGCTGGATTTGATATCAGAATGCCACCAACAGCTGATCCAGAGCTAATGAGGAAAACCATTGCAGAGGAATGGGCACCTTCTTGGAGAAACATGACATTTGAGGTCATCTCATATAAATTGTATCAGCAAATGTTTTTTGTATCAAAAAGTTCTCCTTTTCATGAAGAGAGATGAATCACAATGTCTTTATCAGAATTCTACATTTGAGCATGTTTGACATCTCAAGTTCAGAAAGAGTCCTCAGAAACAAGACATATGGATTTAAGACCTTCACATTAAGTAGTTAATCAAGTGTCAATGTGCATAATGACCCACTTGAGGGTATCCAGCTATGAATATGAAATGTATCATATTCTCTTTCATGGACCACAATATGCTTTTTGTCTTCCTTGTCATAAAATTCCTATGCCCCTTATGATGTTGCAGATTGTAGAGAAAGGGACGCTAAGAGACTTCATGGGTCGCCCTCTGCTAACTCCAACTTCAGATTCTAACCCCTGGTGGTCTGTTTTAAAGGAAGCCATTTCGAAAGCGGGTGGCAAACTTGCAAAGCCTGAAATTTTGTCTTCAACTACTGATGCTCGTTTCATGAGGGAAAAGGGGATTCCCACTTTTGGCTTCTCCCCTATGAAGAATACACCTATTTTACTTCACGACCATAATGAGGTTTGTGAAACTTGTCCACCCATATATTTAATCATTTTGTTGTTACTCATTTACTCCAATTTATTATACTCTCATCTACTGCCTTGGTTAACAATGTATATTATTTGGCAGTTTCTGAAGGACACTGTTTTCTTGGAGGGGATCAAGATCTATGAATCTATTATCAAAGAATTGAGCTCTTTTGAGGAACAATCTTTATGGAATCGACTAACAATATCGAGCCCTTGATGAATCAAACATATTACACTGCATAGGTTGTTTGTTTTGCATAGGAAGTTTATGCATGTGAAATTCTTATCTTCACCAAACAGATATCAAGGTTCATCACGTAGAGCTTATATATATAAGCTATATATATGTGTGTGTTTCTTCTTCATGCTTTTGGATCTCCATCTCCTTCTGTTCCGCCTTAGGACTTCGGATCTCTGCACATCTATTAAAGAGTATGTCTTCTGGTTGCTGAGCTGTTTTCTTTTTAATTTAACCAAAGCTTCAAACGACGACGTTTGGTTTAATGATACTAAAAAATAAAAAACGACGCCGTGCCTACGATGATAACTGGGCTGCTAAGCCTTTCTGGAAGAGCTAAATTTGAGGAAATTAAACGGAAGAATGGCTGAGAGCCTAAAACAAGCAGACCGCATGAATCGAAGAGACATAAGAGAGTCAAAACTCTAGAGATGAAAACGAGAAGTTGTTGTGGACCTGTGGTGCTGCCTGTTGGCGATTGGAGAAATTAGAGATGGGCAATTTTGCGCAGGGAGTATAGAGGAAACGAGGTAATTTTTTGATTTCTTAGCTTGGTTAAATGTTCTGCAACTCATGTGGCTGAATTTTAGTGGATAAGAGATTAAAGAGTATATATTAAATTTTACTACATTTAGTTAGTGAATCTATTCACTAAATAAATGAATGGTGATGGTGGTGCCACAGTGTCTCATATGACTCCATAAGAGAGTCATATGGGGCTCTTTGAATTTTTTGTAATAACTTGTTCTTTCTTTAATACTACATATACATACAATTTTTTTTTCTAGGAATTTTTGTTTTGAAAATGTTAAATTAATATGATTTTTAATTTTAAATAACTGCCTATCAAAATTAATGAATTTTAGTTCCAAAAAGTCAATACATACACTAACTTGGACACGGATGGTGTGTGATGTGCATTTATGGGAAAACACTGTGGTCGATGAACATAACACATATACACACACACATATTTTTAAAAATAATGAAAAATATATTAGTGAAATAAAGGTAGTAAACATAAATATGACTTAGTGACTACTATTGTAACTTTAATATGTAGGAATAATAATCATAGTTGTGTTCAACTATATCACTATAGTGACTATGTATAGTAACTATTTTTTTATTGACATCCGATATCCTCGGTTACCCGAGACTAATCCGGAGCCTTGTGACCCTAGTCGGCAAAGGACCACAAGGAGGTAAATCAGCCTAGGTTGCCCATAGCTGACCGGCTCACAGCTTGGGGAGGTCACAATAATCACTCACATTGCATGATTCGAACTTAAGATCTTAGGATTGCCCCCAAGACTCAAGTCCTATGAAATGACCATCCAAGCTGGGGTTGCCCCCATGTATAGTAACTATAGTAATATTTTTGTACGCTAGTTATATTTCAATACTCCGTAATATTTAAGGAAAGCCGCATATAAACTTTGTTGCTAAATGATCTTTTATTTTGATACTTTTCAAATAGTATAAATGATCTTTTATTTCACTCGTTCCTGATCTCCGGGGAAATTTATGCCCATGAATTCATTTTATTAGGATCATTTGTCCTTGTTGCCTCTTCTATTTGATGTGCTATGACATCACCATGCATGGAAAATATGCAATACTTACCTAAAATTTACTACTCCGTAACATTTTATGTTAAAATTAAATTAGCGCCTTATGATTACGGATGTTTTTACTTAGACTGTAATTTGTTGGTCTGATCTGGTCCGGTCTGGTTTCTTTGTATTTTTATAACTATCCAAGTCTGGTCTGAACTGGTCTGGTCTGGGACGAATTACAATCCAAATAAAAACATCCTACATTTAGTTAGTGAAAATGTAATACTACCTGTGTGTGATTAGTATTAGAAATAATTACACACTTATGCCTAATATAAAAATTATTTATAAAAAATGTGACCTCTTATGTGTGCAGATTACTATAGTATAATAGTGGTAATTCACTCAAAGTAACTTATATTTAATTTTTGCACCATATAAAAATTATTTATAAAAAATGTGACCTCTTATGTGTGCAGATTACTATAGTATAATAGTGGTAATTCACTCAAAGTAACTTATATTTAATTTTTGCACTTAAATGACCATGACACCATAATAAAATACTAACTCTGTATCATTTTAGTTAGTTATGTATGAATTTTCCAGTCAAAGATGATAAACTTTGATCAATTATTCTAACTAATATATTAATACAAAATTTAATAATTTTATTCTTTTATGATACTATTTTTGACAAAAAAACATTTTCATATCATTTTTGTATTATCAATACTTCTGTATATAAATATATAATAGGTCAACGTTAGACACCATTGACTTGAAAAGTCAAGTTTGGCTAAATAAAATTGGACGAAGGGAGTAACTATTAGTCATATTTTTGTAAATAAATTTTATTTCAGTAATATTTTTTGAAAAACCCTCTTAATATCATGTATTTTGTTATAATTATTAGTATAATTCCAACATTAATATTACCATGTTATTTTACCATAATATCTATCATATTATCAATGTTAAATACTATATTGGTTATATTAGTGAATAGCTAAACATTAAACAACTTGTCATTAAATTTTCACTTGTTTACGAAGAAGAAATTTAATTATCTGTTTGGTATTTAACCAAATCATCATTAATAACGATCAATGAAGATTTGGTATGATTTGCTTGTATTTATTTAAAAACATGATTTTATTAATAGGTCAATGGAGGTTTAATATGATCTGGTTCTATTTTTTATAAACAAGATCTTATTATTTGGTTTTGAGTATAGCTTAGTCTTTTTAGTTCTTGCTTGAAATTTTTACGAATCAGATTTGGAATGGTCTTATCTAATGTGCTGAGTTAAAAAAAAGAGTGCGTAAAGAGGTCCTATTATGCTTAAATTGACGAGGCAAGACTTCAAAATTCTAGAATGAATCACACCAGGAAGTATGTTTTATTCATATCATTATTAGCTATACCATTATAGTTTTTCTTAGGCAACTATATATTTCCTTCCATATATTTTAGTTTCCATATATGCAAGTAGTATAGCGGACAATCCATTGTATATACCTCTCTTCTCACAGCATTAGTGGGTAGAATAATATTGATATTACATAAAATAAATGCTCCTTCATTTGATGCGCACATCATCATGGCATCAGAGCAATTTGCTTGACTCTAGCGGGAGAATTGGCCATGGCAGTAGGAGATGACGCATCGGTTGAATCAGCCAGAGGAAAAAGGAACAAAACTGAAAAGTACGGCCTCATTTGGCGACTTCTGTCTGGGGCATGACATATCAAGTTGTTTTTTGTTTCGCCGTAACGAAACTAAGGGGATCGGACTGGACGAGGAAAAGGCATTGTCGCTCACGGAGGAAGCATTGGTAGAGGCAAAACGGGGGTCCGGGCTCATGTTGTGCCGATTGATGGTGGTGTTACTTCTAGAGGACACAGCAGGTGATGGCAATCCTTCTGGCCAGTTAGAACACAATGAAGGAACCCTTCCTGGGTTTTCCTCCAAACAATGGGGGGCTCTATTAGCTGTGTTGGGTAAACCAAATTCGAATAATGAACAAAGGTCTAGTAAGTTTGATGTTTTGTCCCCGATTATTGATATCGGGGCATCCAATCACGTTACACGGAATATTTCTTGCTTGATTATTATTAAAGAAATTGAAGAATGTTCGGTGAGCCTCCCAGATGGACAAAAAGTAATGGCTACTAATGAATGATTTGTTCAATTGTCAGAGACAATATGTTTGAACCATGTGTTGTTTGTTCCCCGATTAAGTTGTAGTTTAATATATTTTCTCAACTCGTTGATGATCTTTACTGTTTTAATCAGTTCACTTTTAGCATTTGTGTAATTCAGGACCGGCACTCTAAGAGGTTGATTGTACCGGATAGGTGACTATTCTTTTGGTAAAAAAAAGGTTGGTGTGTGTGAATATCAAGACTCCTAAGTATTTTTTCTCCCGAGATATCAAGTTTAGGGATGGACCCGGGCCGGTCCGGTTCCGGTTCCGGGCCGGGCCTGGGTGGGCTTTTTTTGCAAATCCTTGGGCCCGGAACCGGCCCGGGTTGATACCGGGTCCGGGCCTAGCTGGGCCGGGCCGGGCCCGGTTCAATGTCTATTTATTTTTTGCTTTCTTGTTATCCCCCGACCCCCCCCCCCCCTCACCCCACCCCCCAAACCTCCCCAAAACACCCAGCCCTACCCTAGGAAAAGAAAAAATAATTGAAAAAAAAAAATTTTGACCCGAGCCCGAGCCCGGCCCGCTCGACCCGCCCAAACGGGCTAAAAGCCCGGAACCGGCCAACTGGTCCCGGTCTGGTCCGGGCCCACAATTATTTGAGGATCAATTTCCGTTTAATGAATCTATGCATGTCATCTTAGATGACCCCCTCCTCCTCCCCCTCCCCCCCCCCCCCCCCCCCCCCCTTCTCAATTTCCGATATATGGGGATAAGACACTTCTACCATACCACATGTGTCGATTACCACCTCACCACATACCTTCACTGTGGTACCTTCGATTAAACTGCGGCATTACACGACTCGCACTGTGATTCAAGAAAGTTCATTCCCCACGATTGCCCCTTAATCTGCTCCTTCAGGTACACCGTTTCGTATAGCGCATTATGTTAATTGTGCTAATTTTTCTCCAAATTATCACAATTTCCTCGTGCCTATATCTGCAGGCACAAAGCCTACCTTCTTTAAAGAGGCGGGTCGTGATGCTGGTTGGCGAGATGCTACGCGCGCTAAAATTCGCGCTCTTGAAGAAAACTGCACCTGGACCATGACATGACTTCCACCCAAAGCGGCTTTATCATTATTAGTTGTTGCGCGTAAAATCTCAAATGAAATGTCATTTACCAAACACTCCTTTATCTGCCTATTTGTGATCAGAACATCCTTCTTTGTCCAAATGATCTTGCCGTATGTGTCACAAAAATATTAGATTTTCATTTGCCATTCAACTATGTTTTTTCATAAAAATTGCATGAGTGATCCACTTTGGTTTTAGTCCATTTTATTTCATCACTAACCTTAGACAACTAATATATAATCATCCAAAATAATTTAGAGCTCATGCATACGTTTTTTCACAATTTATTCCATATATATGTGATATATCTTAATAAAAAGGTTTATTCCCTCAATCTTATTATGTACTAACAAATCGAATTAGATCATGAATCCTCATAAAGACACATCACTCATCATGATTAAAGTGATGAATAAGTTAAGGATGTATTGTGTAGGAAGAGCCAGATGATCCTTGTGTTTAGCTAAAACCTCCATTGCTCTCTTGACCTTTCTTTTCTCATTTCTCTCTTTATAGTTCTCTCATTCTTCATTTTTTTTCTTAAAATAAGTTGAGAAGGAAGGTAAAAAGTGCCCATTTTCATATGTTTATTCCAACTACATCATTGTTTTTGTTGGTGGTGGTTGTAAAATAAAAGGATTTAAATAGTGGAGTCCCGTTCCCATGTGAAAAGCATGGTGTGTCATTGGGTTTTGTGCCTTGGTAGGTGGAAATGAAATGGTCTAGGTGAGATAGACATCTCATTTACTTTCCTTACTTTCATGATTGGTTCACCTTAACTAATTGTCTTGAAATACAAAGTATAATATTAAAAAATGAGAGGGGTTGGTTAACTTCATCATCATTGTTGTTGGTATTATTGTGTTGTTGTTGGTTGGTTGGTATTATTATGAAAGGGTATTAAATGAGAGGGGTATCATTCCCATGTGAAAAGGCATGATGTGCCATGTGTGTTTGCCCCTTGAGTGGGTGGGAAATTAAATGATTTAGGTGGGAGGGAGATATTCCATAAAAACCATTCATATTCCTTGCTCTTGTAACTAGTCCACCTTAATTGAATGACTTGTAATCTTACAATCTCACTTTAGAGGCTACCTAAAACCTTTTGCAAATCTCATATTTTCCAGAGATTTGTCCAAAACATTGTAAAATGTATTCATGTTTTTTTTATATTGGTTGTTTCAAAATAAACTGCTTGCATACAACTGAGAGACACCTTATGCTATGTACCCCCTTTGTCTTATTTTAAGGTATTCACTTTTCTTTTTTGGACGTCCAATATAAACGTTCTCATTTCTATTTTAGAAAACAATTAACAGTCTTAAGTGAAAATTTAATCATCCAATATTAAGAATAATACATCTATAACATCACAATTATTATCAATAACCTCATTATACTACATATTATATATCCATCAAAATTATTTCTCAAACTATACTCAAATTGCCTATAAATAATCATGTCATTTTGCAATGAGAACCTTTAAACGGGACGGAGGTAGTTAAATTTTCAAAACTGATAGGAATACTTTTTTTTTTACAGAAAACTGGAAAATTGAAGGAAGGGAAACCACCAAGCGTGTTTACATGTTCATTCTCCAAAATTTTAAAAACGAGAAATGGCTTTGATTTCTTCTTAAGTTGGTGAGTCGCATTTTCGTGTTTTCGAAAAAGGAAATATGCAACGCTACAATGTGTTGAATGTGTTAATGCTTCCAACATGTGTTCGGGTTTAGAAAGTTGAAACAAAAAATTGAAGAACGGAAAACAAAACAAAAAATAGAAACGAGAGAAATAAATAAGCAGGCCCCAAGTGCCTATATATTTCTATTTTTATTATCTAATTTTCTATTTTACATTTTTATGTGGTTTTACCTTAAATATGACTAAGCCCATATTTAAAAAAAGTGCCTACTTTTATATATGGATAAAAATGTGACTAAAATGTAATAAGTTTGAAAAAGTTACTATCAGATTTTTAAGTGATGCATCACATCTAGGGTTGTGTAGACGATGTCATTTCTTGCCTTTTTTTTTGAAAGGAAAACGACTATATTGATATCATTAGAATGAGGATCGTTACAACAATCTCAAAATGACCAGAACTGACAACAACTTTCACCTTCCAACTACTACTTTTAGTCCTACGATTAGACATAGACACGACCATCCCTAAAGGAGCAATACGAATCGCTAACCACCAGACGGGCTTAATGCAGCTATTGCTGAAAAAATAGATCCGTCCCCCACTAACAATATCAAATATTGTCGAACCCTCGATCAATGTCAAAAAATTATTACCATAAGCAAATACCAAAAGCAAAACGATAGCAATGAATTTCTTCGAAAACAGACTAAAAACGGGGACAATGAATTTAAGCATGATGAACTTATTGAACCGTTGAACCCAATCTTCCAGCACGGTGTTCCGACCCCTAATCACCCATTTCCAGCATGGCGGCGGTTCAGGAGGGGGCGGATCTTCATCCCTTCATCTTCTTCCTTCAACACTTTGATCTGCTCGTGATTCGCCTCCATCTCTTGGCCAACATACCGCACGAGCACAACCAGTCCAAACGCGAACAGTCCTCAGATCCTTATCAGCTCTCATGTGCTGCAATTGAGATTCGCCAAGACCCTCCGATCCCGAATGCTCCCACGCCCACCCTGTGCTCCATATGAGGAAAACTAGCAAACTCTGGGACACTGCAGCGCCAAGAAAGCTATAGCGCCGCCCGCCGAAAACCTAGACTTGCTAAGACCGCCGCCGTGAACGTAAGCCCTTCGCCGCTTCGAAGCGATGTCATTTCTTGCCTTTTAAAACACTATTTTATATATTAAAATAGGGAAAATAACTTTAAATAATACAAACTATTTTCCATGAACCAGAAAACATACGTACTTTGGAAATATGTTTTAATAATACCAACTATATAAATATGGACCAAAAGTGATATAAAGCATTTTTTTGCTAAAAAATCAATCAATTAATTCATCAAAAGCTTGTATCAAAATATCTAATAAGTGAGTGTATCTTCAAATATCACTTATTTAATGTGTTGCCATTAGTTTTTGATGTCTTAAATGACAGGATTTCTTAGCAAAAAGTGGCTCAAATTATTTTTGTTTTACATTCAAATAGTTGGTATTATTAAAATCATTTTCAAAGTATGTATTATTATTGATTTATGGATGATAGTCAGTATTATTTGAAGTTATTTTCCCATTAAAATATACTTGTCATCTCTTAAGGAAGTTATGATTTAGATAAAAATTACATGTTGGATAATAAGGTGGTTATGGGGCAAGGATGTTACCCTTTGGACCGGTACAATTATATGCATGATCCTCCTGTCTCATCGCATTGTCATCTCAAGCTCGTGTCCTTCATTACAAAAGATTTGCTTCAACTTAAATAGGATGATTTTATATTAAAAAATTGTAAGTGTTTTGTATTGGATATAACCTTTGGTGTGGTAATATGTTCATCTCAACTATGTACTCATGCTTGAAAGAGTTGGTAAAAATTGAGCCATATGACGCCGGAGTTTTTTAAAATTATAAATATATGGCCAGAGCCTATTTACCAATTTGTCGAATAACGTTCTTTAAAATTACCAATATATCACCAAAGCCCTTTTTACCAATTTGCCAAACAACCTTCCTTTTTTACCAAATTTATAATTTCGTTGAAAATTTGTGTGATACGTGAAATAGTTAAAATACGTTTTTACAAAATAGTGTCTGTTATAATATTTACTTATAGACAACATCATATTCATACAAGAAAAGTGAATACAACAAGGTTTGATGAAATAAAAATATTAAATATGATGTATAACATTTTAAAACAAGATATACTTCAGTAGTACCATGATGAAGAACGACTATTTACTCTCATCGTGTGGGTTTTAGTCATCCGTTGATTTTTACCATCATATGGCTAATCCTTGTGATTTAATTGGTAGCTTGATTCCGTGCGTAGCAGCCAAGTTTTGGGTGCTTTATTCTGTTTTGGTCCCGTTGCAAAGCAGTAAAAAATTGTATAGGAAGCTTGATTGCAGTGCAGGTCGAATGGAAAGCCAACATAGGAGCAATATAGATGCTTGGAAATGAGAGACGATGAGGATGAGTTGGTTCTACTAGTTTCAAGAAAGGAAGATGAACGGGTTGAAGGATTACCCGAATGGTCATCGGTAGACACCATAGTGACTGAAAAGCGGTGAAATTCACGATGTTATGTGACATTTTGGCTTCTATTTGGAGACCCAACAAATGGATTTCTGTCAAAGAAATCAATAATAAAAAGTACTTGTTTGCTTTTTGTCATGAAACTGACATGTGACATGTTCTTGACTATGGCGCTTGATTATTTGATTAGAATCTTGTGGTTTTGCATGAATTAAAAGCTAATCGATGAGCTTCTCTTAAAAGACCTATTATTTTTTTTGGAATTCTGGGTTCAAGTTCATAATTTGCCAGTTTGCTTTCTCGCACTAAAGGTTGAAAAGGCAATTGGGAATTTCCTGAGTAAATTAATAAGATGGGTGATAACCAATTTGAGGGTTTATGGTGCGCTTATTTAAAAATACGTGTTTGTCTTGATATTGGGACCCCCCATGAAGAATATGAAGATTAAGGAGGATGAGGGTTGGTTCTGGGTAGACTTTAGATGTGAAAAATTCTCAAATTTTTACCTTTCTTGCAGCACCATTGGCCATGTAGAAAGATTTTGTCCTACGTATCTTAGACGGACATCTTTGGTGAAAATCACGCATTATTGCTCTTGGTTGAGAGCAAATAATAGTTGTAGTAGTGTAAGTGGGGAAAACAAATGACTAGTTCTGGAAAAGGGGAGCAAGCAGGGAATAAACAATGTCTATAATATGGGAGTGCCTCAAACAGGATAAGACTCATTGGAAGTAGGTGAGGTAACTTCTCGGGGGCTGCTAGTTTTTGGAACAAACGCTTTGGAGGTAAGCTCGGAGGTGGTGGGAAGAAAGAGGAAGGGCTGCAAGTGGCGGAACAGAAGCTTCACCGAGTGGAAGAGGAGAGGATTGCGAAAGGCCAGACAATGACGTAGCTAAAGGCAGTCAGATAAAAAGTCGGGATTGGAACATGCTCTGGTCTGCAAGCCCGCTAGGAAGATTGAAGACTTAGCGTTTGTCTTTAGCGTTTGTCTATCTTGTTTTCCCTTTATTTATCAAATATGTTGAGTTTTACTGTTGTTGTCTGTTGGTTTTTATTTTATATGGATTATGAGGTGTGTTTTATTTTGATAGTTAGTAGGTGTCAGAAGTTAGGTGAGTTAGGTGACAAGAACAACAATTTGGTTATTTTAGGCTTAATGCTGCCCGCTTTGTGGTTACTGAGCCATTTTGCTTGTTTCATGACGAATAGCTCTTTGTTTAATTTAGTGCTTATGATCGAATTTGAGGTATTTGTCATGCCGGTCGTCTGTAATTGTCCAGTATTTTAATATAAGTCTTTTATATTAATTTTTTTTATAGATAAAACCATTGTAAGTTTTCCAAAATATAACCCATAATCTATTAAAGAAATAATCATTGTCTATTTTTACCGATTTATAACCTATTGTTACATACTCCATATCATTTATAAATTTAGAGATGGATCTACGTTATATCTATAGTGGGTTGAATCCCAATGGGCCTAATTTTTTCTTAATTTTTGAAGTATAATTTTTCCTCCCTCTTTAGCCCGTGTGCTAGTACTTCAATCTAGTATGATTACTTTTCAACTAATTTCAACCTACATTTTTTGACCCGCTCTTATATATACACATTCTATCACTATGATGTTTTTAATAATTGGAGTGAAACTTTGTAGTCTGTTTTGGTTTAAATTTATTTGATTTGGTCCGATAGAT
Source organism: Cuscuta europaea (assembly GCA_945859875.1). NCBI lineage: Eukaryota > Viridiplantae > Streptophyta > Magnoliopsida > Solanales > Convolvulaceae > Cuscuta > Cuscuta europaea. The sequence goes on from CAMAPE010000002.1 coordinate 5,804,134, forward strand.
TAATTTGTGTGTGTATTTTATAACTATTTAAGTCTGATCTGATTTGATCTAATATGTTTTGACATGATTTGATATGATCTGGGATAGGACTAATGTCAATTCATTTTAAAACACCCAAATGTTGTTGGTACACATATTTTGTATACATTTGCACAAATTACGTTGTAGACAGACAACTAGAGATTGCACACAAAATGATACAAAATAAGTTTACACCAAGCAAAACTTTTGAAAACATCCTTACTTTATTAATAATATGATTTGCTTTGCACATCATGTTTGGGCAATATCAGAATTTGCATCTCATATTCAAAATCATTAATATATGCATCCTATCATTAAAAAAATTGTGAAATGGCGTGTGCAAAGTTAAGTGCTTTAAAGTAAATTGTGATGCGTATATTAATGGTTTTGAAAATGAGATATAAGATCAAATATTATTAAAAATGTGGTGCAAGACTGCAAGGTCAAATTCTCCATATACGGAGTAATAAATACTTAGCAGGAGAAAATGTGAAAAATGTCTAATTACACGGTTTTCGGAGCTTTATTTTTACTGAAATCGTGAGCTTATCTCTAATCGTTTCTCAGTCAACAGTAATAAAAAATATACGGAGTACTCCGTATAAACTATAAAGACCTTCCAAAGAAGACTTGAATTGAACTTTTTTTGATCTCATGGGAAATCCTAAACATTCAATTAAAAAGGAGTTTACCGACAAAGTGTCGCCACGCAACCAGGTGCCTCAGCCACCGTCTACGGCCGCGCTGCATGTTATCGATCTCAGTACCAGCGAGTCGGATTCCGATTCCGGCGATGGGAGGCCCAGAAAGAAGCGGAGGAGTGTGGAGACATCGGGTGTTTCGTTGCCTTTGGGATTCTTGGATCCTCTGCATGAGTCTCTAGACTCGCCTCTCCTCTTGCCGCCTCCGTCTTCTTCTTCGCCGTCTCCAGTTCCGGCTGAGAATGTTAACGGAAGTGGTGTGCAGGATTGCATTGTCAAAAGTAGCTCCAAGCAGTTCTGGAAGGCCGGGGATTACGAAGGGGACTCTCGCAATGATTGGGTATCCTCCTCAGGTAATTTGCACACACAAGTAGCCTAAATAGCCTAAATGTGTAATTATTTCCCGATTCTCTCTGGGAATTTATTGGAAATTTGGAATCTTAAATGAAGCGCTAATAGATAGAGATGGAAAGTGATTAGTGATATCTAATCATTTTTACTATCTTAGTTAAGTTGAAGTAGGTACTTACTCTGCTCTGTGAGTGGACTACTTTCCACTTCTCCAAGTTGCAGACTTGCAGCTGTGATTTATAGTTTAGGCTGCTGCACAGTTTGATAGTAAAGTACTGCTTGGTTTCATAACTTAAATGTCCTTCGTACTACTCAAGCATATCTAAATCTCAATATACTACTGAGTATAATTTAGAAGCTGGAATATATAAAATACATTATGATACAGAGAATTTTCAGACGTCCACAGTTCTAACGCCAAACCTATGCACAACATCATATTTACTTGTGCAACTTTTGGCATCTCACTCTATCTCTTTATCAGTTAAGGTAATCTCGAAATCCCATTGCTACCATGTTAGTATGTTACCATTGCTTCCACCTCCACTGAACTTGTACTCCATATACTCAATGTTGCTTTGAAGCCTTCGATTCAGCCTTAGAACCCTTGTTTTCCAGAGTTTGTTGTCATACTTCCAAATTGGCTTTAACACTTGATCTTGTCTTCTTAATCAACACAATATCATCGACATCATGCACCATGGTATATCTTCTTCAATTAACTTCATGAGTTCATCCATGACTATAATAAATAAGAAAGGACTTAGAGCCGATCCTTGATGCACTTTGATAGTAATCACGAAGTCAATTCAAAAAGATATATTGTGGTGCATGATGTTTGCCTTAGTTGATGATATATTGTGATGCATGATGTTTGTCTTAGATTGTATTCATTGATAAGACAATATCAGGTGTTTTATCGAAATTGGAAGTATGACAACAAACTTTAGAGAATAAGGGTTTCAAGCTGAATTGAAGCAAGACTGAGTATATGAAGTGCAAGTTTAGTGGAGGTAGAGGCAATGGTAATAATGAGATTGCCTAGGCTCCATAATTTAGAAGGACATTATGCTGACTAGACTGAATGATAAGTTTTATATGATAACAATTAGACATGCATTACTGTATGGCGCAAAGTATTGGACGGTGAAACAATGTCAAATTCAAAAGATGAGTGTGCCTAAGATGCGCATATTGCATGTGTGGACATACTAGAATAGACTGTTTGAGGAATGAGACAATTAGGCAAAAAGTGGAGTAGTGTCTATTGGAGATAAGATGTAAAAGTCTTGAATGCAGTGATTTGGACATGTGCGTAGAATACTAGTGGTGCACCTTTCACACAAGTTGAAAAGTGGAGAGGAGAAGGAGAGAAGGTCCAAACAGATTTGGATTAGAGTGGTCCGAACTCCAAAAGTGCGATAAAAAATTATTAGTAATGGTCATTCAAAAATTATATATTACTCCCTCCGTCCCTTATAACTTTGCCAACTTTCCTTTTTTGGTTGTCCCAAAAACTTTGCCACTTTCCCTTTTAGTCAATCAATTTGTGGTTCCTGTTATTTCTCTCTCCTCTGCACAAATCTCTACCACACAGTTTTTACTTTATTATTCTACGTTCTGGTCAAACTTGGCAATCCTTTTAGGGACGGAGGGAGTAGTACTTAATGTTAAAATGTGCCCATATTGTAAAAAAATTGCATGATAATGATATACACAATAAATTGTAATAATGAGACAACACATGTAATATTACAAAATTAGAGATTGCAAAACACTTCATATTAGATGACATTCAGAATTTCATCTCCGGACTAGCATCATCTATTTAATAAGGATTTTGAGACCTACCTGAATCGTAACCCTTGACACTGGAACATACAACTGTCTATGGTAAAAAAAAGATTTTTCATTAAAAGTCCTACATGATTTCAAGTGTGTGTTCTTAAAAAAATTATTTGATGTTTAAATGTTTTAAAATAAATCATTACATTTCTTTTCCTGAAAATGTTTCTGAAAAACATAAAATGTCAACATCGCTCTTTAACTTTTATGTTGAAATCACAGTTCGCTGTAACATTTATGTGTTCTCAAAGTGGTTCTGATTTAGGTATTTTTTATGTACTCCCAGGTGGAATGGACCGCGTCAGAGTTCACCCTAAGTTCTTGCACTCCAACGCAACCAGTCACAAATGGGTTCTTGGAGGTATGATGAGTATCTAATTTTGTTTATGAAGCTATGATGCATGAGTTAAGTTGTGTAAATTTGACTATAAAGGGTTTAAAGTTTGCTTTTACTGGGAATACCTCAATTTTGCTTCATTGAATGTGTACCTGCAGCTTTTGCGGAGCTTCTAGACAACTCACTGGATGAGGTATATTTTTTATTGCTCTAAGATCATTTGTGTATTATAGGTTGTTTTTTTGCATTTTTTCTTCCCTCACACCTCCTTATATAAGCTCCTTTCAATTTTTTAGAAGGGAGTAATTGTCTAAAGGTAAAAAGTAATCAGCATTGTAGCTAAGGGACTGAGTAATTAATATCTTGCCTTCATTGCTTCATATATATTAGGAAAAAATTCTTTTTTAGTAAGGTTCACTTTTCATACCAGGGCTGCTAATGACTTTCTCAATTCTAATCCTTGACATACAAAAATGTTCAATTGCCATCTCCCAACATTCACAGTTATATTTAGTTCTTGGTCTTGCTGTTAAATTATTGGATTTAAGTCCTTAACTCTAAGCTTATTAATTTTCTTGCCGTTAGATTTCGAATATAAATTCCATTTTCCTACAAATTGTTCATCATGTTAACTTGATTTTTCTTTATGTAGTCTTTATCTTTTTTGAACGTTAGTCAACTTTACTATGAGCTTCCATAATCCTATATTTAACGTGCATATTGAATTATCCAATATTTCTGCCGCCAAGTTATTTAAAAAAACTTGTTTAAAAGTCAATACTAGAAATACAACAACATCCAAGCCTTAGTCCCAAAAGATATTGGGGTCGGCTAACATGAATCGATACATGATATCACAACCAAAAGGAAAAGAAGGAATAAAGATAAAAAGATAAGCTATTATGAAAAGATAATATAAAAAAAGATGAATATATATAAAAATGATAAAATAAAAAGACTGCAAATAATGCCTATATATATATAAGGATAAAAAAAACTAGGAAAAAAAAAGATGAGGGAAAAAGATTATCAAGATCACTCCTTCACGTGAATACCCGCCCTCCACTTAGTTCTCTCCCAAGTCATGCCCTCATCCAACCCCAGAAGAAGCATATCACTTCGAACTCCCCTAACCCACGTCTGTTTGGGTCTTCCTCTCCCTCTCTTCCCTGCCTCTTCTCCACACATCTCAACTCACCTAACAGGTGCATCACTCGGTCTTCTACGCACATGACCAAACCACCGTAGGCGCGACTCCCGCATCTTGTCTTCAATAGGTGCTACTCCCACCCTTTGTCTGATTGTCTCATTCCTCACGCGGTCCTTCTAGGAGTGCTACTCCCACCAATACTAGAAATAATTAGCAAAAATAATTAACAAATTCCAACAAATATGTGTCAACAAGTTCTAGGAGTGCATTGTATTGGTGGTTTACCTGTAGCGAAAAGAGATGTTCTTACGTATTTGTGGGTCCATGTTTGTGTATTTACAATGATGGGAGATCGTTGACATAAAGATAACTATCTTTGACGTATCTCTAGGTTTATAGACACTATCTGACTTCAGTGAAAGAGGCCAAGTTGCACCTATACAAATTGTTTGGGACTTGGGAGCATTAGATTTATAGTGTGGGAGAAGTGCATATTAGAATTCGACCAAAGATATGATTCTAACAAACCACCTTCAAGTTGTTTCACTTTCACACAAATAAGGACACTAGTATTTGTAAACTAATCTTTTGTCAATAGCTTGGTAGTGGTGTCCACATATCATTTCAACTTGTACTACATTTTCCTTTCGGATACTTTTTGTGTTTGAGGGTGATGTTGTTTTGATCTTCATAGCTATCATCAAAATCTTGCCTCCATTGTCTGAAGTCCAAGTTGATGAAGCCAACATTAGCTTAGTATATGTAATTGAACATGGATATTGAAATTTATTTCAATTAATAAGTATTTTCAGTTTGAAAAATTTAGTCACAGAGTTACTATATTTCACAATATAGTAACAAGAGTTGGTGGAAGAGTACTCTTATCCCGTTTGACTTGAAAATTTAGTCACAGTGTTGCTATAGTTCGCTATATTTTCAGTTCACTCAAAAAATTAATTACTGAGATGCACATGCTGTGTTGGATGTGTGGACATAGTAGAAAAAACCATTTGAGGAATGAGACAATTAAACAGAAGGTGAGAATAACACCTATTGAAGATAAGATGTGAGCGACTCGATTGTGGTGGTTTTTTTCATGTGCATAGAAGACAGATTGATGCACCTCTTAGATGAGTTGAGAGGTGAGGAGAAGAGGCAGGATGAGAGAGGAAGACCCAAATAGGCATGCATCAGAAGGGCCATGAATGATATGGTACTTCTTGATTTGGATGAGAGTATGACTTTGGAGAGAATGAAGTGAAGGGATGATATATGTGTGGAGGATTAATCTCATTTTATTTATATATTATCTTCTTTATCTTTTTATCTTTTCTTATCTTTTTATCTTTCTTAGCCCTGATTTCATATGTTGATTTATGTTAGCTGCCCTCAAATTCTTTTGGAGCTAAAGCTTGGATGTTGTTGTTACTATATTTAAAGTTAAATCTAATTTAATACCTTCAAATTTTTAGGAAGATGAAGCTTGAATGATTTTGAAGTAAAAAAGTGAACTTTCCTCTTCTTTCACCTATCTTCTTAATTCCTATGAAAGAGTACAGTTGTCTTACAATATTAATTTTGATTAGGCCATTAATGGAGCAACTTATGTGAACATAGACATGGTCAAGAGTAAGAAAGATGGGAGCAGAATGTTGATGGTTGAAGGTATTCTTTTCCATTTTCCATTAATTTTTTGTTTCATGAAACTATTTATTCACTATTTTAGGGATAATTTGAACTCATATCATTTAGCATAATGAAATTGAGAAAAGGGGCGGATGACTTAGCCCAAGAAAATTTGCTAGTTTGTAAAGTTGTCAATGAGGGTAGTTGGTTTTTTTGGTCATTGTGTATACATGATTAGTTGTTCATTGCCTCATCAGTCACTCTTGTAATAATCATTTATGATATTTCCCATTTTACTGTCAATGTATGTAGGCTTGCTTACAATCATGACTACTTAAGCAAATGGTTAATGTCAAAGGACTAAAAACGCAAAAATTTGCCATATTTGAGGAATATATGGAAAGTCAATTTCTTTATCTGTGAAGCATTTATAGATGTTTTTCATTGCTGATTATGAGGTCCAAAACCTAAGGGTGGGCACTAGTATCATAATTTTTTATTAGAAACTCAAGGAAATGAATTTATCCTTTTACCTCACAATAGTTTCCTAACTTTGACTAACAACAATATATTAAGAAAATGAAAACTATGTGGTTGAGATTTATATAAAAGGATAAAATTAATATGAACTACAAATCTATTGCCTTAAAGGGAAAGTGGCAAAGTTCATTTGGGGCAGTCAAATCAGGCAAATTGGCAAATTATTTTGGCAGGGTGCACAGTGCACTACTAAGTACTCTCCTTGGTTTGTGTATTTAGTTGACTATGACTTAAGTAATGACTAGAGCGATTGTTATTATTACTAGTACTATTATTATTATTATTGTTAATGTTGTTGATATTGCTTTTGTTGCTGAGATTATTCAAACTATGATGATCACGACGATTATAATACTATTATTTTTATTAGCAGCAGTCAGCCAACCAGCAGCGTAAACAGTTGGGAAAAGGACATGTTTGTCCTTTTCTAAAATGTTCCTCTAAATGCCCGGATTAGATTTAAATGGCCAATTGCACATATTTTCAAGGTTGCACGAACAGTCATTTTTCGTTGCCTGTTTGCATTTTGTCCAAAAGTTTATTTCGCTTTTGCCTATTTGATATTTGGTGTTAAATCCGGAATGGCTGAATACGACATCTTCCCACTCACTGTTTCATTTGTGCCATAGTAACATGGAAATTGTTTGATGGCTTCTTCAGATGATGGTGGTGGAATGGACCCAGATAAAATTCGGCAATGTATGTCCCTCGGATATTCTGCGAAAAGCAAAATTGCAGATACAATTGGGCAGTGTAAGTATTACTTTGATGTTATGCACTATGGTTTTAAAATTTATTCACCTTGTGCACCTTAATTTAGTGCTTTTTCAATGTCATATTAGATGGTAATGGATTTAAGACGAGTACAATGAGACTTGGAGCTGATGTTATTGTGTTCTCACGCTATCCTGGGAACCCTGGAAAGAGGTTCTTTGTCCGACTTAATTTAGCTAGTACAGTGATTCTGTTGTGGAATTTCGAACATTCAAGCTTAATTGCATTTTCTGGAATTTCTTAGAGTCATGCGTGATTTTGTACCAGGACTCTTAATAGTTTCTTACCCAGAACTGTAAGAGACTGATTATTTAGGACATGGAAGCATATATTATTTCAACATTGCAAAGCGAAGACAACCCCACTTTTCAACATGGTTGAACTGAATCTATTGATCATTCTGTGATTTTTTTCTTTCCCCGCTACACATTGCAAAGAAAATATAATCCCACTTTCCAAGATGGTTAACTGAAACTCTTGTTCATTCTGTGATTTTTTTTCTTTCCCTGTTCCACCTTGCCTGGATATGAAACAATCTGCTATAAAGCAACAAATTAAGTTAGTCATTTGTCTGAAGGAAAATAGGTTTTGTTGCTCAATTTTTTAGGATTACTTTTCTTTTTGTACTCTATATATGAAACATCTTAGGCTCTACATAATGCCACTGCATTTTCTTCACAATAGCACTCACGTTTGTCATTTGAAATTATCTTGTGAAAGTAACAGTTGAATAGAATGTAGTAAATATTACAAGTCTTCTTAGTTTGTTAGTAGACTAAGAATAAATGTGGAGTAGATTCAATCCTCCCTATGATTGTTTGAGTTTTTCTTTAAATAGTTGTTTTTGTACTCCCTTACAGACCTACCCAGAGTATAGGACTCCTCTCCTATACCTTTTTGCGTAGCACTGGGATGGAAGACATTGTTGTTCCCATGGTAATGTTGTTAAGTTATTATTATTATTATTATTATTATTATTATTATTATTATATGCTCTTTCTTACTTGAAGGTTTTATATATAAAAATGTTTAATGTGAAGTCACATTATAATATTATCAAACATTTTTACTTGGAGGTCGCACATCTGTGTGGACGATTGATGTCTTTTTTACATCTCCTCTCTTTTCTTTTTATCGTCTATCTTCTTTATCTTTTTATATTCTTATGTGATTTTTATCTTCTAGCTTTTTTATGCTCTTTTATTTTTCTATCTTTTATCTTTCTTATATTTTTATGGTATTGTTATCTTATATTTATTTATCTTTATTTTTGTCCGTTTTATCATACTCCCCCCCTCCTTGTTTGTCTCTCTGTTTGGCATCGATATCATAGATCGATTCATGTTAGCTGACCCCAAATTCTTTTGGGATTAAGGCTTGGATGTTGTTGTATTTTTTATCCAAACATTTGTATTTTTTATCCGTTGACTCATGTATTTCAATTTTTTGCATTGCTGCTATTATTATTACACATTCCTTTTCAAACTCCTATATGCTGCACCTTTTTATCTTGTGGCAGCTTGATTATGAAAATAAAGGGAAAGCATGGAATCCCATAATCCGGTCATCTGCTGAAGACTGGAACAGAAATGTTGAAAATATAGTTAGGTGGTCCCCATTCTCAAGTGAAGCAGATCTTCTTAAACAGGTAATTTTGCCAATGGCCACATTGTGGCAAGTATACTTGGGTAGGAAATATCTGTCTTATCCCATTAACCTTGTTAAGTGACTAAGTCAACCAATATCAGAGAAATATAAATCATTTCATTTTCATTTTCATTTACCCCAGTGCCGCAAAGGCTCCCACCTACGGTGGGGTAAGGGGGGGTCGGATGTATGCAGTCTTACCCTTGTACTAAAGCACATAGAGACTGTTTCCGGATGACTCATAGTGAAAATCGCGTCCAAAATTGCATGGACTGACTGCTGCTCCATAACAAAGAAGCGCAGACAGTTTAGTGAGCCATTTTGCTTTATTCCATCATAAGAAATATAAATATACAATCAAATTATCAGGTATTGAACTACTCTTCCAATTATGTTGGCCCATGGATAGCTAAGTCTTAATGTGGTATCATGGTATATTAACTTCAAATGGTAATTCAATATTGGTAAGCCTAAAAAATGAGTACATGAATTTCAAGATTTGTCTACTCTGGCAAGATACTATGTTGTGACTTGTGATGCACGTCTTGTTATCCCAAATCAAACAAATATAAAAATGCAAACTAACAATAAGTTCTTGGGTTACTCCTCGTTTATGGTTGATCTTTTCAGGATGAAATGGCAAGCAGTGTCTAAGAAGCTGCTCTTATTATGCATTTTGACGTATATTATGTCATCTTAGATTTTAAAATGAATAACGAACATCTTTACATATTCTATTCATGCCTGATATATTTAGTTAGTTTTACATTACTCTTTTTATTTCATTTTCAACTTTTTGGATGACACTTTTAGTTTTTTCTTCCTTCATATTCTATAAGTGTCTATGTTCAATGTCTGTTTATGCCAACTCTTCATCATTTAGGTGCATCCAGTTTCTTATTACTCTATGACTCATGTAATTGGGATAACTAATCTTAGATCACTGAGTAAAGATGTATTTCGTAAATATGTTTGACTAAAAATAAAAAGCAAGATACTCAAAGATCATGTGAATCCCATCATCCCAATTCCCCTTTTTAAGATATGCCAAAAATACCACGTGAGTTGAATAATTTTCAGTAGTTTGCTTATGTATGAATCTTGACTTTTTTGTTTGAATCGTAATGTGTGCTAATTGTATCTTAACAAAAACAGTACTCCCTCTGCCCCATATTTCATGTGTTGTTTGCTTTGGGCAATGTTTTAGGGAATGTTTTATTTTGATCACTTGTGCGCTTTACATAAATGATAGTTCATAGAACAGTAGAGTAGAGAAAAAATAATGCAATTATTGCTACATCAGAAACATTTCATAGGAAAAAAGTTCAGTGCAACTATTGTCCAAGCACACTTTTTGTGATGAATTACTAATGGAGTTTAATCCTATGCCTATAACCCAGCACAAGTGGATACCCATTACATTTAGCAATTTTTCCATTTAGCCATTCACGTGATCAAATAAATATTACATTTACCCACTCAATTATTTTCGCGCATAAATTTTATCAATAATGAATAAAGAAAACATCAAATGGGAATATAGTTATTAACTTGGAAAGTGAAAAAACATAAAACTGCTTTTCTTTTCAGTTACCATTGTGACATTATTAACCAATAACCACTCCCTTCATCATCATTGTGCACCTTAATTCCAACAATATTGGGTAGGTGTCATGAGAATAAGAATTTCATTATTATGCAGTGTAACTTTTATTTTTAGCCTTATATGCCATGGGAATATGATGGAATAAAGCAGAATGGCTCATTAAACTGTTTGCGCTTCTTTGTTATGAAGCCGTAGTCAGTCCATGCATTTTAGAACAGGGGTAAGACTGCGTACATCCGGCCATCCCTTACCCCACCATAGGTGGGGGAGCCTTTGCGGCACTGGGGTAATGACGAAGAAGAAGATATGCCATGATGATTTTGGTGACATGTTACATTTAGTTTGTTGTATATCTAACATTTCTTTTACGGTCATATTTTGGCATATGGCAGTTCAATCAGATGAAAGATCATGGTACCAGAATAGTGATATACAATTTATGGGAAGATGACCAAGGTCTACTGGAATTAGATTTTGATGCAGATCCACATGTAGGCTTTTAGCTCATAATTTGATTGGCTTTCTCTATTGAATGTGATATCTTGATTTGCCAATAAGATTTCTATGTTTTCCTTCTCAGGATATCCAAATAAGAGGTGTCAATCGAGATGAAAGAAGTATACAAATGGCAAAACAGTATCCTAACTCCCGCCATTATTTGACTTATCGTCATTCATTAAGGGTAAATTAATATGTTGTTTCTACTTTCAAGTAATTAAATGTGTGTGTGCTTAGTTTCCCATAGTTGTGTCTTGAAATTGCTATAAAGATGCACAAAATATTATGTTCTTGCATATTTTGATGGGATTGAACTTATTAGGAATGTATTCTGTTCAGTATATTGTACCTAACTAACTAACTACTATTAGTACTATCTCGTGTGTTAGTTGTTAGTTAGCAATACAGTTCTTTGTCTATAAATACTCTGTAAATCTGAACTATCCTAATCAATAATATTCAAATCATTTCTCTATCTTTCTGTTGCATTCTGTTTATCAATATGGTCTAGAGCTTGAGTTTTTCGATCATGGCGCCATCGTCAACCGCAACCTCTTCCACCACCTCTTCCGCCGGAAATACTCCATTTCCGGTGAGCTTCTCACATCCACTTCCTCTCAAACTTGATTCGAATAATTTCCTTTTCTGGAAACATCACGTTGAATCCGTCATCCGTGCTCACAAACTTCTGAAATATGTTATCGATCCTGACATACCTCCGCGATATCTCACCAGCGAACATGAAAAAGAAGGTACGATCAATGACACATTTGTTACCTGGGAACAGCAGGACCAAATGCTCTTTTCATGGCTTCTATCGTCGTTATCTGAAAGTCTACATGCTCGAGTGATTCATTGCACTCGTTCGTATCAACTATGGGATGAACTGCACAATTTTTTTCAATCCAATATCATTGCGAAGGCACATCAACTCAAATCGGAGCTATATTCTACTGTCAAAGGTGAACGATCTATAGCTGAATATCTTCTCAAAATACAGACCATTACGAATAGTTTACTGTCCATTGGCGAACCAATCTCAGCCAAGGATCATATCAATGTGGTCCTTGAAGGTTTACCTGAGGAATATGAGTCTCTCGTTTCCTCGATCTCCTCTGCTCGCAGTGCTTTAGATCCAGCTACATACTCTGAAGTTGAGTCTCTACTCCTTGCGAAGGAACTGCGACTTCGCAAATTGCGTGATTCATCGCAAACTTCACAGTCTACTCTCTTCTCAGCCAATGTTGCTCGCCTCGAAGATCTATCTATCAACACTTCTCAGCATCAGAATTCGCAGGAAAATTCAGTTCAATTTGCTCAGTTTGACAATGCACAACGAGGTGGTAATCAATTCCGAGGAAGAGGACGCAACTCTAATTCGCGAGGTGCCTCGCGTGGAGGAGGTCGATTTGGAGGTCGCTCTTCAGTCACTTGCCAGGTCTGTGGCAAACCAGGTCATAATGCTCTCATGTGCTATCATCGTTTCAATCCTAATTATCACACCTCACAACCAACATCCACCTATTCTCCATATCCTATGCCTCATCCACCTCCACTTGCACCTCTACCTATCTCACCAATGGTTCCATATCACCAATCCTCTTCTAATCCTGCACATACTGAAGCTTCATCTTCAAACTGGCAGCCACAATTACATCCTTCTGGCCATCATCCATCTGCTGCCTGGGCATATGCAAATTTCTCCACACTTGGACCTGCACCTAATCAGCCTCCATCTTATGTTCAGCCTTGGTTTCCTGATTCTGGTGTTACACACCATGTTACTGCAGATCCAACAAACATTCAACATCATGAGACATCAGCTATGCCTACTGATAAGCTTTTTATGGGCAATGGACAAGGTTTGGCTATTAAGTCTACTGGTTATTCCTCATTTCTATCACCTTACAATCCTTCTTTCTCACTTACTCTCAAAAATATACTCTATGTTCCTACAAATACTAAAAATCTGGTTAGTGTCAGTAAGTTTGCTAAGGATAATCATGTATTCTTTGAATTCTATCCTTATGAATGTTTTGTCAAATCTCAGGGTTCTAAATAGGTTCTTATGCATGTAGGCTTGGCAGTGATGGTCTCTACACATTTGATTCTGTTTCAGCTCTTGCTTCAGTTCCAGATGTTTCAGTTTGTCATTTCAGTCAAAAACCTTCTCATTAGTCAGTCAACTACTTGTAATGTTGCTTCATCAAGTTGTAATAATCAAATTCCTTGTAATAAGTTTGTGAACAGTTTGTCTGCTTTACAATCTAGTAGTACTAATAATTGTACTCTTTGGCATTTTAGACTGGGTCATCCTCATTTTGCGGCTTTAAAGTCTATTCTCAAACAATGTAATGTTTCCTATCCTTCTAAAAATGAAATCAATGTCTGTTCTGCATGTTGTCTGGGCAAAGCACATCGTTTACCATCTCATAGTTCTACTACTACATTTATCTCACCTTTTGAACTCATTTTCATTGACCTATGGGGACCAACCCCAATTTCTTCATTTGATGGGTATTCTTACTATATATCTTTCATTGATGCTTATACAAGATATACATGGATATACTTTCTCAAAAACAAATCTGAAGCCTTTTCAGCTTTCAAAAATTTCTATGCATATGTTCACAGTCAATTTTCTACCACTATAAAATCTGTACAATCAGATTGGGGAGGTGAATTCAGGCCCTTTACTTCCTTTCTCACTGAAAAAGGCATAACACATAGATTGATTTGTCCTCATACTCACCATCAAAATGGTGTAGTTGAAAGAAAACACAGATCTATTGTTGAAAAAGGTCTAAGTCTATTAGCCCATTCCTCCCTTCCTTTCAAATTTTGGGATGCTGCCTTTGCTACAGCAGTTCATCTTATCAATAGAACTCCCTCAGCTTCTATCTCTAATATAGTTCCTTATACTGAACTCTACAAATCTGTTCCAGATTACACCTTCTTAAGAGTCTTTGGATGCTCCTGCTATCCTTTTATCAGACCATATAATAAACACAAATTTCAATTTCATTCTGAGGAATGTATCTTTTTAGGATACTCTCCTCAACACAAAGGCTATAAGTGCTTAGCTTTTACTGGAAAAATCTATATATCTAAAGATGTTATCTTTGAGGAGTTCAAATTTCCTTATACTCATTTGTTTCCTCCAAATACTACTTCTACTTGTCAATTGTATTGAATTGAATTGAATACCTCTCAATGTGAGGGTTCTTCCTATTATATAGAACAATTACAAGAATAAATAAGGCAATTAAAATCTACCTATTAATTACAAGATACTATACAAAAACATACCATAACTAGAGAAACTAATTATGGCTAAATATACAAAATATATATGCTATATCTGATTGACATCCCCCCTCAAATTGATGCTGGTCGATCAAGAAGCATCAATTTGCCCACAAGGAACTGATGACGCTGTCGTGTCATGGCCTTTGTGAATACGTCAGCTATCTGAAGATCAGTGGAAACATGAGGAAGAGATATAACACGAGTGTCCAAGGCTTCTCGAATAGAATGACAGTCTACTTCAATATGCTTCGTACGTTCATGGTAAACAGGATTAGCAGCGATTTGAATGGCACTAGTATTATCAGCATGAAGAGGAGTAGAATCAGATTGAGAAAAACCAAGCTCAGCCAGAAGCCCACGAAGCCAGACAATCTCAGAACAAGCAACAGACATTGCCCGGTATTCGGATTCAGTAGATGATTTAGAAATGCGAGCTTGTTTCTTACTCTTCCAAGAAATCAAAGAATCACCAAGAAACATACACCAACCCGTGACAGACCGCCGAGTATCAGGGCATCCGGCCCAATCTGCATCACTATAAGCAACAAGACGAAGAGAAGAGCCAGCTGGGAAGAACAACCCACGGCTAGATGACCCCAGAAGATACCGAATGATACGGCGGACAGCAGCTAAATGAAGATGGCGTGGAGTCTGCATAAATTGGCTAACCTGCTGAACAGCGAAGGAAATATCAGGCCGAGTAATAGTCAAGTAGTTCAAGCTGCCTACCAACTGTCGGAACATAGTAGGATCAGAAAGAAGATCGCCCTCCTCACTTCGATATTTCAAATTGACCTCCATAGGAGTATCCACCGAAGAAGAATCTTGAAGACCAGCTAGGCGAATCAAATCCTGGGTATATTTGTGTTGATTTAAGAATATACCTGAAGGATCAGTGTGCACCTCCAACCCCAAAAAATACGTAAGAAGACCAAGGTCTTTCATATGAAAAGAAGCCTGAAGATTCTGCTTGAGATGGGCAATCAAACTGGAGTCGGTGCCAGTAATGACAATATCATCCACATACACAAGTAAAAGAACAAGTCCAGCTGGAGTCTTACAAAGGAACAAAGAAGAGTCATATTGGCTTTGGGCAAAGGAGAAGTGAAGCAGAGTTGACCTGAATTTTTCAAACCATGCCCGCGGAGCCTGTTTTAAGCCATAGAGAGACCGCTTTAACTTACACACAGCGGAAGATGGCGAAGAAAACAAACCCGGAGGAGGAGTCATGTAAATATCCTCTTTAAGATCACCATGAAGAAAAGCATTCTTGACGTCCATCTGGTGAAGCGGCCAGCCTTGAGAGGCGGCAATAGAAATAACTGTACGCACTGTGGTCATCTTCGCCACTGGAGCAAATGTCTCCTCATAGTCCACCCCATATTCTTGCCTGTTTCCAAGAGCAACTAATCGTGCCTTATACCGATCCAGAGTCCCATCAGAGCGGAGCTTAATCGAATAAACCCATTTACAACCAATGGCTTTAACATTAGAGGGGCAAGGAACCACGTCCCATGTATGATTGTCCTGGAGAGCCCGAAGTTCCTCATCCATCGCTTTCCGCCAACATTCATATTTAACAGCCTCGGAAAAGCATGTAGGGATGGAAATAGAAGACAAAGTAGTATTAAAAGAAGTGTGGGGAAAACCATACCGATCAGGAGGACGTGATTACTCGGGTAGATCGTCGAGGACCAGATTCAGGAACTGTCTCAGATGGTGGGTCAATCTCAGGAGAAGTGGTCTGAACAGATTCAGATGAAGGGTCAGTCTCGGGAAGGGGCAAAGTCGGTCGACGTCGAGTATACACCATTCCAGGTTTGAACCGTTCAGGCAGAGGAGACAATTCATCAAAACAAGGGATAATACTAATCTCAGGCAATGATTCAACATATGTAGAAAAGAAATATTGATTCTCAAAGAAAACAACATTACGAGATATACGAATTTTGTTAGAACAAGGATCATAACAAACATAACCTTTGTGAGAAATACTATAACCCATAAAGGCACATTTAACAGATTGAGTAGAAAGTTTATGACGTTCGTGAGGAGGTAAATGAACAAAACAAACACAACCAAAAGTATGCAGATTAAGATAGCTAGGATGCTGATGATACAAACGATAATAAGGAAAATCAAAATCCAAAACCTGAGAGGGCAGTCTATTAATTAAATAAACTGCAGTAGATAAGGCCTCAACCCAGAATTTAGAAGGAACAGAAGACTCAAGCAATAAGGTGCGAACAACGTCCAAGAGATGTCGATTCTTTCGTTCAGCCACCCCATTTTGCTGAGGGGTATAAGGACAAGAGCGCTGAGAGACAATTCCTTTGTGATTTAAGAAATCATGAAACTCGTGGGACATATATTCTCCACCAGAATCAGACCTCAAAATCTTAATACCTGTAGAAAATTGGGTCTCAACATATGCTACGAAGGTCTGAAAAACAGACAAGACCTCAGATCTGGACCGAAGAAAATAGACCCAAGTATACCGACTAAAATCATCGATGAATGTCACAAAATATTTGTATCGAGCATGAGAAATAATAGGAGAAATACCCCATACATCACTATGCACAATATCAAAACATTGTTTAGCACGACTACCATGAGAAGAGAACGAAAGAGTCTTACTCTTACCAAGTTTGCATATAGAACAGTCAAATGACAAATTTTTAGAAACTTGTTCTTTATTGCTTAACAAACCAGAATTTAACGTATGAGATAGAACAACAGAGTTTGGATGACCCAAACGTTTGTGCCAAACTTCATTTGGAGTGTTAACAGACACACAAGCCAAAGATAAACAACTAGGAATTGAAAAGTGTAGTGGAAATAGTCTTCCAACTTTAGGCCCCTTCGCGAGTATCTTCCCCGACACCTGATCCTGCACAAGACAACCATCACGAGAAAAATGGACATCACAGTTTTTTTCAACTAACTGGCCAACTGAAATAAGACTATTAGACAGTCCAGGAGATACATAAACATATCTGAATGAAGAATTGATATCCCCTACTTCATTAATAGCTAAATGACTCCCATTAGCTACTTGAATATGAGATGAACCATGATATGGACGAACATTGCAAAGCGTATCAGATGAATTGGTCATATGATTGGATGCAGCAGAATCAAGAAGCCAAGACTTATATGAAGTAGTACCATTACCTTGGAGCCCTAAGGCGGAAAAGGCTGACATAATCATCTGCTGAACCATTTCAGGAGTAAGAACAGATGATCCGCCCGTAGAAGAAGAAGCTGAGGACATCACTGCAGCCTGATAGGCGGTAGCTTGACGATTCTGAGGCCGAGTGGGACATTCTTTGATAAAGTGACCCTGTTTCTTACAATAGTTGCAAGATTTCTTAGCACAGTTGGCGGCAATATGACCATACTCCTTGCAGCTGAAACATTGAACCTTGCGCATATCCTTACTTTTCCCTTTCCCGTAGGCGACATAGGCTACTGGATTTGGGTTTGAGTCTTGCTGGAATGTAGCCTGTGTAAGAAGACGCTGCTCCTCACGAAGCAATTCTCCAAAACAAACATCCAAAGATGGAGAAGGATCCCGATTCATTAAATTGGAGCGAGTGACCTCAAATTCAGGGCGTAATTTCATCAGAAATTGATCTCTCTTGCTCTGCTCATGAACAGCCTGAACATCAGAGAGAGATGCATCAGGTACCTTCGCATAAACCATATCAGAAAATTCTCCCCACAAATTCTGAAAACCAGAGAAATACTCCTGAATGGAGAGATTGCCTTGAGTGTAATTAGCAATCTCATATTCTAACTGAAAACGACGTGCAGTATTATCTTGGTGATAAACCTTCAACAAATACTCCCACATAGTTTTAGCCGACTTATAGGGCCTCAGATTGAGCACAATAAGAGGATCAACAGACCCTAAGATCCAGGACATCACACGTGCATCCTTAACCATCCACTTAGCCAAATCGTTAGTCTCCGTAGGAGCTGGATCACTACCGTCAATATGGCCCCACAATTCTTTTCCCATAACAAATAATTTAAATTGAAATTCCCAAGCAGTATAATTTTTTCCAGTAAAACGAACCCAAAAGTCTCGCTAGAAGACATGATGAAAAATAAAAATCTGAAATTATAAAACCTGATTAAGAGTAACAGGGCCACCAGAAGTGTTGAACAGCAAGCCCAATCCAACAGCACCAACCAGCAACCAGCAACCCACCAGAATAGCAACCCAAACAAAGAAAACAAGCCCAGGCAGCAATCAACAATCCACTCAAGTCTAAATAGCAAGCCCAAGCCCAATCCACTCAATCAGCAGCCCACCCAGCAAGAATTTCACGCTCGCTGCTACTCACGCCAGAATCAGCCGCGACCTTCACCTGACCTCAGCCGAAAGTCCACGCTCCTCCAGAAATCGCCGACAGCCCAACTCCTCCAGAAATCGCCGGCGGTCTCAAATCCTCCACGTCGAGCCCCAAATCTTCCAGAACTCACCGATAGCCACTCCAAGACTACTCTGGCAAGCGATAGCTGCAACAGAAATCGCCGGCAGGCTTCTCGAAGCCTCCACGCCGACAGCCTCAAGAAAAAATTCCGGTAAGAGTAACCTTTCTACCCTCAACAGAACTTTTGCTACCCTACCCTCAACAAAAAACTACCGAATAGCAGTTTAGAACCCTCTCCAAAATTATCGACAACTCCCCTGAAGTCACCGACCGCCAAAGAGACCAATTGCTCAGTCCCGACCCAACTCAAAAAACTCGTATCACAACCCTAATTTAGATGATTTAGGCTCTGATACCATGTCAATTGTATTGAATTGAATTGAATACCTCTCAATGTGAGGGTTCTTCCTATTATATAGAACAATTACAAGAATAAATAAGGCAATTAAAATCTACCTATTAATTACAAGATACTATACAAAAACATACCATAACTAGAGAAACTAATTATGGCTAAATATACAAAATATATATGCTATATCTGATTGACACTACTCAATCCAATCAACCTACAAACACACCCTTAACAATTCTGCAAACCGCACCCTCTTCATTAATTCCTTTATCAGACTTATCTTCTCCTTCAGCCTCTCAACATAATACTAATACCCAACCTGATTCATCTAATTCTAATTCTGAGTCATCTAGTTCTAATTCTGAGTCATCTCATTCGACCTCTGAGTCATCCCACTCTAATTCTGAGTCACCTAGCTCTAATTCTCCACCTACCATCACTGCACCTATTTCTTTAGTCCCTTCTACCAATGTTCATCCTATGAACACTAGAGCTAAATCAGGTATAGTAAAACCTAGACTTAATCCAACCTTGCTCCTAGCTCATACTGAGCCAACATCAGTTAGACAAGCTTTTGACTCACCTGAGTGGTTTCAGGCTATGCAGACAGAATATAATGCTTTGTTAACCAACCAAACTTGGACTCTTACTACTCTGCCTCCTGAGAAACATGCCATTGGGTGCAAATGGGTGTTTAAATTAAAAGAAAACCCTGATGGTACTATTAACAAATTCAAAGCCAGATTAGTTGCAAAAGGTTTTCATCAGCAATTTGGTTTTGATTTCAGTGAAACATTCTCTCCAGTGGTCAAACCTATAACTATCAGAATTCTTCTATCAATTGCTATCTCCAATTCCTGGACTATACAACAACTTGATGTTCATAATGCCTTCTTAAATGGTGATCTTCAAGAAGAAGTATACATGGTGCAACCCCCAGGTTTTCAATCTTCTGACAAATCTCTAGTCTGCAAGCTTAATAAAGCTATCTATGGTTTAAAACAAGCTCCCGGAGCTTGGTTTCTTAAACTCACCTCAGCCTTATATTCCTTTGGTTTCAAACAGTCCAAGTGTGATGCTTCATTACTATTCTATCTTTCTAATACAATTCAGATTTATGTGTCGATCTATGTTGATGATATTCTAGTTATTGGAAATAATACTACTGCTATTCAGCATCTTATTCAAAAACTAGACTCCAACTTCTCACTAAAGCATTTGGGGGAGCTTGACTATTTTCTGGGAATTGAGACTCGAAAACTTTCTGATGGCAGTCTACATCTCTCACAGACAAAGTATATCAAGGATCTTTAAGAAAAAGATAGCATGAAAGATTCTAAAGGCATCACAACACCCATGCTTAGTAGTTGTAAACTTTTAAAAAGAAGGATGCAACTATGTTACTGATGCTACACACTACAGATCTATTGTAGGTGCTCTACAGTATGTTACTCTAACCAGGCCAGAAATTAGCTATGCAGTTAACAAAGTGTGTCAGTTTATGGCATCTCCTTTAGAAGATCACTGGAAGGCAGTCAAACGTATATTAAGATACCTTTCTGGTACACTTAAACATGGTCTTCTTCTACAACCTATAAATACTCTGTAAATCTGAATTATCCTAATCAATAATATTCAAATCATTTCTCTATCTTTTTGTTGCATTCTGTTTATCAATAGAACTAGAGTGAAGTTACAAAAAGATTTAGTTCCACAGATTATATATCTTCACGTACACGGTGATTACTTTTCCCTGTTTGTTTGACCTTATTCTAATTTTCATCGTACTTCCAGAGTTATGCATCAATTCTCTACCTTAGAGTTCCGCCGGGATTCCGAATGATTCTTCGTGGTAAAGATGTACAACATCACAACATAGTAAATGACATGATGATGACGCAAGAAGTCACGTATCGTCCTCAAGCTAGTGCAGATGGTGTTCCGAAAGATTTTAATGTAATACTACGTATAAGTTCTCTGAACTTATATACTTTTAGTTTGTGAATTGACCCATCATATGATTATTTCTTATTCTTTTTATGTTCGGCTCTTTTAGATGGTTGCTGTAGTAACTATTGGGTTCGTGAAGGATGCAAAAGCTCACATTGATGTTCAAGGATTTAATGTTTATCACAAAAATCGACTTATTAAGGTCTGTTTTATCCTCACATCAAGGATTTAATGTTTATCACAAAAATTGACTTATTAAAATATGTTTCATTCTTTACCTTATCAGGTATTTGCACTGTTGGTCAAGTTGTTGACATGTAATCCAATGATAGTTTATTCTATATGGAACTGTTATTGTTTTTTTGCTCCCATGCCCATCACGTTCTTCATGTGGATTGCTATGATATCTTATTCTTTGCTTCCATGTCTATCATCATTCTTCTTGTGAATTGCTATAATTTCTGTTCAAAGCTTGCCATCTACTTTGTAGGTCTTTTGGGCAACTTAAATCAAGTCATTTGGATGTTTTCCATTTTTTTTTGCTTTGTTCAGTGTGTATCAGTACTAACCTCTATTATGTTCTACTAATGTAAGCAATGCTGCAACCAACTTTTCTTTCAATTAGTGCTTGATGACCTTTCATCCATGTAAAAATGGCTTCAAGAATTCATGATGACCTTTGATCACCACAGTTTTTTATTCATGCTATAATGAACTGTTCTCATGAACCATTTTCTCTTCATGTAGGTCCAAGGTTTTAAATAATACTACGTATATTGTAAAAAATTATTGTGTCCTGGGAACTTACTGAATGTCATTTCTCTTTTTAGCCCTTTTGGAGGCTATGGAACCCCGCTGGAAGTGATGGACGTGGAGTTATAGGTTTGTTTTTGCCCAGAATTTATAGTTTTTACACTTGTGTTTCCTGATTGCTAGTTTTGTATCCATTTACTTTGCAGGGGTTTTGGAGGCCAATTTTGTAGAGCCAGCACATGATAAGCAGGGGTTTGAGCGCACCACAGTTCTTTCAAGACTTGAAACCAAATTAATTCAAATGCAAAAGACATATTGGTGTGTTTTTGTCATGTATTTTCTTTATCTGCATTTATGTTTTATGTATAGTTTTAAATGTTATTGATTGCTCTCACATTTTCATTCCAGGTCACAAAATGCTCACAAGATTGGATATTCTATGAGGTCAAAAAAGAAAGCTAATCCGGAAAAAGGTTCTTAGCACCCTGCTTGGAGACTATTATGCATATTATTTTTTACATTTCAGTTCAATAGGTAAAAAGAAAGTATATGCAGTGGCGGAGCCAGAAATCTGTGGTTAGGGGGTCAGGCCTTGAAAATTTTAGGACCTGTTACTAATAGAGATATTTTCCAATTTTCCAGAAAACTTGAAAAAGGAAAACAGAAAACGTGTTTACCCAAAAAAGTTGCTGGAAATCTGGAGAAAAGGAAAACAGAAAATTGCGTTTACCAAATTATTTTTCAAAACAAAAAAAAAAATTAGATCTCTGTTTTCCTTGATGAATTGGAGAAGTCAATTTTACCAGTTTTCCAAATTTGGAAAACGTGTATGCTTCAATGTCGTTGCAATAAATTCGCATACTTAAGCATAGTGTTGGATCCGGTCCCGCTCCAGTGTTAGTTCCCGTCCGTACGGTCAACGACCCAACAGTCCCTATCTGGTCCATTCAATGACCTTGCGGTCCGGTCCAGTCATTGACCCGGCGGTCCATGTTCGGTCATTGACTTAGCGGTCCATGTTCGGTCCGGTCGACGGTCGAGCAATCCCGGTCTAGTCTGTTCGATGACCCAATGGTCCCGGTCCCGGTCCGGTTGATGACTTGACGCTCCCTATCCGGTTCGGTCCACGATCCGGTGGCCGTTGTCTGGTCTGGTCCACTACCCTACGGTCCCTGTTCAGTTCGTCTGATGATCTGACGGTCCCTGCTGGTCCGATCCACGACCAGGCGGGTACCTGTTTGGTTCGATCGACGGTCGGGCAGTCTCAGTCTGATTCGGTCTAGTCAATGACTCGGCGGTCTCCGTTCGGTCCGGTCAATGACCTGGCGGTCTGTGTCTTGTCCGGTCAACCACACGACGGTATTCGTCCTGTTCGATCAACGACCCGGCGGCCCCATCATGTCTGGAAAATGACCCAGCGGTCTGTGTTCGGTCCGATCAACAACCGGGCGGTCCCGGCCAGTCCCGTAAATGACTCGGCGGTCCTTGTACTGGCCCGGTCAATGAACCAGCGGTTCAGTCTCGGTCTTTCAAAATCATTTTTTAAAGTGAAGAGTTTTAAAAGAACCGTTTAGTTGTCAACTAATAGGGAAATGGGAAACGAATTCATCAAACTAACTATTGAGATCGGCCGGGATCGGCCGGTTTCGGTCCCGACTTTCCTATATGTGGGACCCAGTACCCTACTTGGGTTGTACTAGGTTCGGTCCCGGACCGAGGCCGTACTTTCGGTCTTTTGTTCGGTCACAGAACCGGGTGAAAAAATTGTATGGACATGTTTTCAGATTTGAAAATGGAAAACTAAAAAATGAAAACAAAAAATTGGAGATAGAAAAACTAGAAAATGAAAACAAAAAATTGGAGAACGAAAAACAGAAATAGAAAAGTGGAAAGTATCTCTGTGGCCCTTACATTGTAAGGACTAAAGTTTAAAATATCAACATATTTTCTATAGCTTAAAAGTATTTATACGTAATATATACTTAAGAATTTTTTTCTTGCAAGGGCCGAGGCCCCCTCAAACCCCTCCCTGTCTCCACCCCTGAGTTTATGATAACAAAAGGAATATGGGCCTCTCTAATGCATACATGTTTAACTTTTGTAGAGGAGGGCTTTGTCTCTCCAGCTTCTCAATCTAAAAACAAGAGCGGTGCAAAGTCTGACAAGGGTTACAGTACTGCTTACGTGAAGGGGAAGCATAATATGGGAACTCGAACATCTCAAAGATCAAATTGTGCTGAGTCATCATTGCCTTATGACGAAGATGACAATGACGATGATGTGCAAGCTAGTGGGGAAAACAATCGAGCAAATGGTGTTTCTCAAAAGTTGTTAACTTCCAGCAAAAGCAATGGAAAAGGTACATCTAAGACAATGCTTTCACCACCAGGATTCACGAACGCAGATCTTGAGAACGATGGGTCGCCTGGTGGAAGATGCAATCATTTATTTAAAAATTCAGAATCCCAGGTAATTTGGACTCTATGCAACCTTTTATGCACCGCTTATGAGTGTGGAAAGTGCCTACACAATACCAATATATTTTTCGTTGAGTATCCCCCATTAGTTATCTATTAGATTTGAGTGTAATTTAGTGTATAAGTGTGAAATAATCCTAACTTCTGCAAGATCTTTTTGGGTTGAGTAGGACCCAATTTAACATGGTATGTAATCCTGGTCTGACGGGTTTTGTGGGTACACTCCCTCTCTATTATTGGAGGCTTCCCACTTTGGGTCGATTCGAGCTCATTTGTTTCTCCAGTTGCTCAGCCTAGCTTGGGTTGAGTCCATCTGTTGAGTTTCTCACATTGGTCATCCACGGGGATTGGCTCTATTATACAAGTATGAGGGAGCTGTATACCTCACCTTTTGAGGATTCTTTTGGGGTTAGGTGCAATTTACCCATTTGTATGGACATGTTTTGAACTTCGTAAAAATGCATGAAAAGTTAGAAGTATGAAACTGTTTGCTTCAATGGTCATATTTTATTCAAAGTTGAAACTTTTCTCATTAACTTATTAATTTGGTGTTCACAATCGATTCCCAATCAAAATTAGGTGTTCTCAAATTGTTCCCAGATTAATGCTATACATTTTTTGTTGTCTGACAGTGTGATACTAGTAATGCAAATGGAACTTTGCAGTCAGATAAGTTATTGGAGACCATAGATCAGTTGAAAAGAGAGAACTCTGACCTTAAAAAAAGGTACAAAGCTTTGTTTGCCGCTATTTCTTTCCCCTGGTAGTTACCAGATTTCCTTGTAGGTTGCGGTTTTAATCTCATTTCCTTCAATAGGCTGAAAAAGAGTGAGGAAGAGATTTTAGGTGATTTGCTGCATGATTTACAGAATGAAAGAGAGAAAAGTGAATCTCTTGAAGCTCAGGTATGTCTCTTTTCATGGATTTTGCTTCCAGTTTAAACCTTTTCCTTACATATATGCTTCACTAGTTATGATCGCATATCCTTGAGTTGGGCCAAATTAGCCGTTTTGGTCTTGATTAACCATTTCCCCAAACAGTCTTTGTAATTGCATTTATTTAGCCCATTTAACTCCTATCCTCCATCTATTTTATGTCAACCATTTTCTAAATTGGAAATCAGATCCAATATTCAACTTCACTTGAAATTAAACTTCCACAAGTCCACATGAAGTTAATTCAGCTATGATGCCTACAATTTTATACATGAACCAGAAACATTTTTGTGTGCTGATGATGACAAGAGATATAAAGCAATTAGCTCATGGGACTAAATTACATTTCGGAGGACCTAAAATACAATGAAGTGAAAACCATATTTGTAAAGATGGATAATCTATCAAGTGACAAAAACGACAGGTCACACAATTCAAAAACTAAAGACGCAGTCAAGACTCAAGCCTTTTACATGCGTGATGTGTGTGTGTGTGTATTATTTATATATAGTCACTCTTCACTGTTTGAATGCTGGAGTTTATCTCGCATGCTGTAGAGTGTAGACTAACTGTCTTCATTACTTGTTCTTGACTTCCTGGATATCCATAAATTGTACGGATCCATATAATTTCCCTTGTGAAGTCATATAGGCTAATGTAGCCCTGCCATCATTTTTCATTTTCATAATGGCGTAATCCCGTTATGATAAACAGTGGTGATTGTGAGACCACATCAGCGTATATGACTCAAGTCATATGATTCCATAAATTTTTTGACATGATTTCATACGTCGTACATTTGTTGCTATTCTCTATGTGTGTGCGTGTGAGGTGTGAATGACCGTCATGTTGTTATGTTTTATAACTTGGTTGTGTCAGGTAAATGAAGCAAAACGAAAGATCGAGGAACTAAACAAGGATCAAGAAAGATTGGTTGACATTTTTTCAGAGG
This sequence comes from Cuscuta europaea, assembly GCA_945859875.1. Classification (NCBI taxonomy): domain Eukaryota; kingdom Viridiplantae; phylum Streptophyta; class Magnoliopsida; order Solanales; family Convolvulaceae; genus Cuscuta; species Cuscuta europaea. The sequence goes on from CAMAPE010000002.1 coordinate 5,830,409, forward strand.
AGCGGCTCCGACGTGATACAGAAGAGGAAAATTTGAGGAAGAAATTAAAGGTTCCATTGATAATCTCATCTTACTATGAGGAAATTGTTGATTTAATATTGTAACTTATGTGTGTGCCCATTATTAGTTATGTAATTTTACTCACTTGCGGATCATATCTTAGGACTAATAATTTTGCTTACATTAATGACTACCTGAATTTACTACCAATAATAGTTGCAACACTTGGCTTTTACGCTATTCTTATATTCTACTATGACCACATTTTATTAATTAATGTTTAAAAATTATATTATAAAACAACTTAAAAGGTTTGTCTCAAAAGTAAAATTTCAGAATATGATTTTTTAATAGTTTTTACTATTACCAATTAATTGTATTAATGGTTAGCCCTTTTCTGTGTTTGCAGGAAGCCTCAAGTACTATCCAAGGTCTGCTTGATAAAATAAAGCGGTTCGAAAGAAAGTGATGGTGGGAAATCTGATGGGTGGTGCTCTTTGCTATAATGTACATCTCTCGTTCATACTCCCACCCTATGTCTCCAGTGTATAGGCAGTCAATGCAGTAAGGTGGGTGGTGGCATGAATGATTTTTCCCACTTTTAGATGTATTATTGTTCTCTCTGTATCATCATCATCAGTGTAGGATTATCACCGGGTTTAAATGTGTCATTTTATGACTCCACAATATTACAACGAAGACGGGCTTTGTAATTCAATATTTCAGTGTCGTGAGAATAGTTGTTTGTAACTTGTAACTTGAATGTTTCTTATTTATACCGTCTTCTTGTACCGATTTTCTTCTCTCTTTATGTTCTCACATTTCACTCAAGATCTAACATAAATATTGGAAACGATGAAAGGTTTTATACCTTCATATTGTGGGACGGATGAAGGTATTACTACTTTTTGTGTACACCAAGAGTCAAACGGATCTCAAAGAACTATCCAAATAATACAGTCAAAGTCCCATAAAGTGATTGGTTATGTCAAAGTATAATTTCATATTTCAATACAAAATTTAGAGGATGTAAAGAATGCAACTCTCATCCAAAAAGATTTGTTAACCATTTTACGATGAGGATACAAGGTTTATACATGATGAGAATACAAGGTGTATACATGATTACATTTAGTTCTATAAAATCAAATGAATTTAAATGAAAAATGAGCAATTAATTGAAAATTAATGAAATAAATGCATAAAAACATTAAAGGCTTAACATTCTATATGAAAAGCAACAAATAACATTTTATCAAAAAAATAAAATGAAATAAATGCATAGTAACACTAGCGTAGAAATTCTATATGAAAAGTGAAAACAATGTCTGGGTAAGTGGGTAATTCTATTTTCCTGCATTCATTTATTGTAGATGTTAAAAAAATCTTAACATCTGCAAGCAAAGACCCCGAAACCGAGATATGGTACGCCACTTGCAAGCATTGCCCAAAAGTGTATAACTTGGGAATTTCTGAAGGGTACGGGAGCGCCACAAGGCATTTTAAGACCAAGCATCCGGCGGCGTATGCAAAATCGGACAAAGGCAAGGGAAAGCAAACACAAATTTCAAGGTTTGGAACTGGTCATCCCTTCTGTAATTTCTCCGATGATAAAAAACATTTGACCGGTATGTCTCATTTAATTGTTGAAGAAGATTTGCCTTTTATTTTTTCCGAAAGTCTTGCTTTAAAAGAATATTCTCAGGGTACTTTAAATCCTCAATTTCGAAATTATAGTCGCAAAACAATTAAAAAAGAAGTTATAAGGCAATATGTTTTGGAAAAGAAAAAATTACAAACGTGTTTCGCAAACTTTTATAAACCCGGCCGACATCGACACTTGTGAAAAAATTGTGAATGTTTTGGTGTTTTTTAATAATGCAACTCAAACTTTTAGTCATGTTTATAAACCTACCGCAAACCAATTTTATGTTGAAGCTGTTAATCTCACCAGTACTTTTTGTGAATTTTCCGATGCCAATTACGTTAGTTATTGTTGTTCTTACATGAAAGAGAAGTTTTTAAAATATTATTCACATATTCTGCATATACTATCCTCCGTATCTCATTAATTGCAACATTGGAATATATACACTATTCATGTACTTTACTTTGACTACATTTTATTTATTAATGTATGTGAATTATTTTTTTGAAAAATGTTGTTAAATTCGTCTCATTACTAAGTTTTATAATCTAATTTTTATTTTATTTTTACTAATACAAAATTAAATATAACGACGGTCAAAGTTGTGCGTTGGCAAACGTGAAATGTTGACTGTTGCGACTAAAAAGAGACGGAGGAAGTATATGGTTTGCATTTATTCTTGATCCTCGTTTTAGACTTGATTATTTGGGGAAATGTTTAGATTACTATTATGCTTCTTTTTTGGTCCATTGCCTATGTACGACGACAATGCCACAGACCCTAAACAAGAATTCCAAGAGGTTAGTAATTTACTTTATCAATTATTTAATGAGTTTCATGCACAATATGGTAGCGCACCCCCTCCTCCATCATGAACCATCTTCTTCATCTAAAGGAAAATCAATTTTGAAATCTGCATTTGGAAATCTTATGAAAAAAAGTAAATCAACTCCGGTTAATGAACAAAGCTCAATTAACGAGCTTTCTTTGTATCTAACATTTCCAGTTGAGTATGAAGAAGGGGATGACTTTGACGTACTTCAGTGGTGGAAGGAAAAAGAAAGAACGTTTCCGATCTTATCAAAGATGGCTAAGCAAGTGCTAGCAATGCCGGTATCAACAGTTGCTGTGGAACAAGAGTTTAGTGCGGTCAGCAACGTGCTAACGGACTATAGAACAAGATTGTGCGCAAACTCTCTTGAGACGCTTGTTTGCTTCCACGATTGGTTGAAATCCCAACGTAGAACTCAAGAACTGAGCATCTATTAGAAGAGGAAGAAGATAAGAGATTATACTATTTCATATTGATCTCAAAAATGAACCGAGTACAAGTATTTATACAATTGGTTATAAATCTAACTAACTTCATAACAACCGGGCCCCATCTAGTATACTGTTTTAAGATGATTCTTCTAGTCTATTACATGATGTGTATCTAACATTCCCCCCTCAAAGTTAGGGTGATTGGTTTGACAACTCAATCACACCAAATTTGTTTTCAAATCAAGAAATCTAGAACTAGAGAGTGGCTTGGTCAGTATGTCTGCAATCTGATGAAGAGAGGGAATATGATAAACTTGAAGTTGCTTGAGCAGAACTTTTTCTCTGACAAAGAAAAGATCAATTTCCATGTGCTTGATCCTGGAATGTAAAACAGGATTGTGAGCCAGTTGAACAACACTGGGGTTGTCACAGTATACTCTGGGAGTAGAAAAGGGGACTTGAAGTTCTTTTAATAGAAATTGAATCCATAAGAGTTCTGCAGTGGTGTCTGCCAGACTCCTATACTCTGCTTCTGTTGAGGATCTTGCAACCCTAAGTTGTTTTCTTGACCACCAGGAAATAATGTTGGTTCCAAGAAGTATGCATGAGCCAGATGTAGACTTTCTGTCATTGGGATCAGATGCCCAGTCAGCATCACATTAGGCTAATATTGGTAGAGGTATAGAAGACAAGGAAATAGGTCTGATAACAATTCCATGATTTACATTTCCAGAAAGATATCTGAGAATGTGTTTCACTGCATTCCAGTGCTCCTGCAGTGGTTCTGCCATGAATTGGCACACTTTGTTGACAGCATAGCAGATATCTGGCCTAGTCAAAGTTGCATACTGTAACATTCCAACAATGGATCTATAATGGGAAGGATTAAAGTAGTAATCACTGCCTTGTTTCTGCAGTTTGCAAGTGCTCACCATAGGTGTCATAACTCCCTTAGATTCAAGCATGCCAGCTTGATTTAGAACATCTCTGATGTACTTAGCCTGTGATAGGTGAAGACTGCCATCTGGGAGCTTGTGTGCCTCTATTCCAAGAAAGAAATCAAGCTCTCCCAAGTGTTTTAGAGAAAATGAGGAATGGAGTTTGTGAATGAGTTGAGTTATGGCTGCTGAATTGTTCCCAGTGACCAAAATATCATCAACATAGATAAGAATGTAAATTCGGACCGTAGAGGATAGATAGATGAGTAGAGAAGGATCAGATTTGCTTTGTTTAAAACTAGCAGCATAAAGAACTGAGATTAGTTTTTGAAACCAAGCTCTAGGAGCTTGCTTTAAGCCATATAATGATTTGTGAAGTTTACAAATCAGAGATGTGTCTTGAACTTCAAAACCTGGAGGCTGAACCATGTACACTTCCTCATCTAGTTCACCATTCAAGAAAGCATTGTTAACATCTAACTGTTGGATGGACCAATTGTGTGAAATAGCAATGGTAAGCAAGATTCTGATAGTGATAGGCTTCACAACTGGAGAAAATGTTTCCCCAAAATCAAAACCAAACTTTTGATGAAAGCCTTTAGCCACCAATCTAGCTTTGAACTTGTTTAGAGAACCATCAGGGTTCTCTTTGACTCTGTAAATCCAATTGCATCCAATAGCATGCTTATCTGGAGGAAGAGAAACAAGAGTCCAGGTTTTATTAGCAATCAAAGCATTATATTCAGTCTTCATGGCTTCAAGCCACTGTGGAGAAGAGAGAGTTTGTTTAACTGATTTAGGCTCAATATGAGTCAACAGTAAGGTAGGATGAAGTCTTGGTTTTACTATGCCTGACTTTGCCCTTGTCCTCATGGGATGATTATTGATGATAGGAACTGAAGGAGGTGGAGTAGTTTGGTGAAAAGAATCAGATGAAGAAGAATGAGGGCTAGGTGAGGAGTGTGATTCATGAGATGTGTTGGGAGGGTGTTCATGAGATGAGGATTGTGATTCATGAGAGGAATATTGTGATTCACAGTATCGAAGCATTGTCTGGAGTATTTTCACTGGCAGATTGATTAGTTGTGGACGTAACATCCAGACGAGCTACATTAGCAGACAATAGATTCGTCTGAGACGATTCACGAAGTTTCTGCAATCGCACCTCTTTAGCAGACAAAAGAGATTCGACTTCCGACAAAGTAGGAGGGTCGAGAATGCTACGAGATGAAATAGATGATGCTAGGGATTCATATTCCTCTGGTAAACCTTCTAAAATCACATTAATGTGTTCCTTAGTGGTTATCGGTTCGCCAATAGAGAGAAGATTATCAGCGATAGTTTGGATCCGAAGAAGGTACTCGGAAATAGTACGATCACCTTTCGCAGTAGTATACAGTTCTGATTTCAACTGTCTGGCCTTCGCAACAATACTTGCTCTGAAGGACGTGTTGATCTCATTCCAGAGCTCATATGAATGTCTGCAATGGATCACTCGTGCATGAAGCAATTCAGACAAGGATGCGAGCAACCACGAGAAGAGCATTTGGTCTTGTTGTTCCCAGGTAATATACAACTCATTCACGTTTCCAGCTTCTTCATCAGCACTGGAGACAAATTGCTTCGGAATTTCTGGTTTGATGATGAATAGAACGAGTTTGTGTGCACGAACGATTGATTCAACATGATGCTTCCAAAAAATGAAATTATTAGCATCAAGCTTGATCGGAAGTTGATGTGCGAAAGTAACGATGGAAGAAGAATTTGTGGAGGTTACAGAATCTGAGTTAGATGACACCATTATTGGATCGATCTAGAGCATGTGCTCTGATACCATATTAGAAGAGGAAGAAGATAAGAGATAATACTATTTCAAATTGATCTCAAAAATGAACCGAGTACAAGTATTTATACAATTGGTTATAAATCTAACTAACTTCATAACAACCAGGCCCCCATCTAGTATACTGTTTTAAGATGATTCTTCTAGTCTATTACATGATGTGTATCTAACAGCATCGAACCTACCCGCCACTTTATGGAGGAAACAATCGAAGATGGCGGAGATTCCGATTGATTCTTATTTATTAAAATTGTATTTCATGTTTTATTTTTTTCTCAAATTTCAATTATACTACATATTTCAAATAAATATATTTTAACTTTTTTATGTCCAACTAATGTTAACTTAATATTTAATCAAAAAAATAATAATTAGCCCAGGCCCGGCCCAAACTGGCCCGCTACCCGGCCGGGTAGCCCAACCCGAACCAGATCCGGTATCAACCCGAGCCGGTTCCGGGCCCATGTTTTAAAAAAAGCCCACTTCGGTCCAGCCCAGGCCCAGTCCATCCCTAACTAAATGAATGTCACGTGAGTAAAAAGATGCAACCTTAGCCTTGGGGAGAGGTCAACCATCTACAAGAAAATCACAAATATATTATCTAGTTCAGTTCAGTTTGGAAAGGTTGGCAGCCAAATTCTGCTGCCAGAGGTAGTTTAGTGTCTAAAAGACTTCTTCATAAACGTACTTCGAATAGTTGTCATAAGTAAAGAAAACATGATAAAATTCAGCAACAACCCATACAAAGCAACCTATACAAGCTATATTAGCTTCGGATCAGGAACTGCCCCAGTTGCCCATTGTTCATGCATCCCTTTGAAGATCACAGCACCAACAGAGTGAGCTGTATGAATAATGATTCCATGGGTGATGCATTTTTATAACTTAATCCTCACCTCCCTGATCTTCATCCTCCTCTTCATCCCCACTCATGTTAGTTATTGCTTCGGTAATTATAGCCTTCACCTCTGCTTTTCTGGGCTTGAAATCCACTTCGAAGTGGGACCCTATAACCGAACCAACATTTTAGTTAAATGGCACTATCCATAACCTGTTTTCTTTTCCTTGGTAAACAGCCAAGAATGATTTAATATAGCATGACGAATTTGATGAAAGTCGTACCTAGTTGCCGGATGATATCATTTACGGTTGCCTGCATTTTCAACCAGGAAAGTTAGACCAGGCTTTAATTGCAAAGCCAAACTATTAGAACGATTATCATCTTCATCATCATTATTAGTACATTTAGTTCATTTTTCATTTTTAATTAATTGCATTGTCTTTAAGAGCTTTCTATTTATGGTAGGACTAAGCCATTTAAGTTAGAACTCTCTAACTTCTTTATTATCACGAGAAAATGGTCAAATAAGGCCTTCTATTATTACGAAATAGTCACATAAGACCATGTACTCAATAAAGTGTCATATAAGTACTTCTACTTGTATAAAGCAATCAAATGAGTCCTAACGGCTTATTTAACACCTCCTAATCCCGATTTTAGCTTACATGTCGATTTTTTTGACTTGTATTTCAACCAACCTTAGTTAAATATTCAACATATGCCGTATAATGTATTCTAAAAAGATGGTCAGAAGTACGTTGAAACCGGGATTAAGAGGTGTTAAATAGGTCATTAGGACTCATTTGATTGCTTTTTAGAAGTAGATGTACTTATATGACACTTTATTGAGTACATGGCCTTATGTGACTATTTCATAATAGTAGAAGGCTTTATTTGACCCTTTTCTCTTATTATCACTATTCTTTAAGAAGTTGCAAAATAGGTCCCTACGTAAGAATAATTAATGTCATGCTTGAAAACTAATGCCAATAACGTGCCATGATAAAGCCCTAGGCAGCTTGCTAAATACTACGTAAAAGATACTTCAAAATAAAAGACACAAATCATCTGCAAAATACTGTTGTACCATGTAATAAACAATCTGATACTTGCTAAATAAAAGATACAAGCACACATCTAAAGTCTAAGACTACTCCTGCTAAACTTTTAGAATGAAACTTAGAATCTCAATATGATACTGTACATAGTAATTGGCAATTCACAACAGGTCTATTCTAATGACCAGACATTTTGGGACATAAAAAGTCGAGGTACTTTTTCTATGTGGTTAAACTTTTCTAATGAAATGCACATTTGAATAGGGTACGATTAAAACAACAAAGACTTACCTTTTCAAAATCTGCACCCTTCAGAATGTTCACCACAGCAGCATATATCTCTTCTTTGTTGGGCTCTGATTTTTTAACCTTCCCTTTTTTTGGTTTCTCTACAGAACGAGGAAAACAGTTGTTCATTGTCTATACTAGATGTAAATGTTACATCATACGATGCTCAGAGTAATATTCTAGGTCTAATTAATAATTAAAGAGTTAAGGCTTGCCTGGCAGCTTCTTTTCAGAAGAAGAAGCCTTTTCAGCTGCAGATGCATTTTTGTCATCCCCTTCACTATCTTTTTCAGCCTTCCTTTTCTTAGAAACATGTGCCTCAGGATCAATTAATGGAGCAGCAACTTTGGTGGGTTTATCCGAGGTTTTGGAAGGTTTGACAAGGATATCCGTATCCCCGGAGCCTTTCTCTGGAGTGATCTTTTCGTCATGATCTTTCATGGAGGATTCTTCTTTGTCCTCTTCTTGTTCCGTGTCATCGGAAACTGTCCCTTCATTATCGCTTTCTTTCTTTGCATCTTCCTCCTCCTCCTCAGACTCATCGCCAGGGGAGCTACTTTCAGCATCTTCGCTGATTTCTGATGATTGCTTCCGCTTCTTTCCAACTGGGCTTTTCTTTTTCTGCTTCAAACAGTGTCTCAAAAAAATGATGATTGAAGATTCGGAATCAATTGTGCAGAAGCAATAGAATGTTGGAAAGTAATAAAAGAGAGCACCTACGACCTAATATTTGTGAACAATGTAAAATAAAAATAGTAACATGCTTAGCCACTCTGTTAAAAGTGACCGATATATATATAGAGAGAGAAACCATTTTTTCAAGACATGCACATAAAATGGACCTTTTTCAAGTTATTGAGCTTAAAATTCAAGCATATGACTAACCTTTGCAGCTTTTTCTGCAGTTTCATTGGTAGATCGTTTAGTTTTTTTTACCCTGCTCCTTCGACTTTTTCTTTTCTGGAGTCACAAGAAATATGACAACTATTAGATTTCGTTTTAAAAAATGAAATTAAATCTTTAAAAATTTGAATAGTCACATCCGTGATCCCAAAAAGGAGCAATTGAGGTTAAATGAGAGGTACCTTTTCCTTCTCAGCGAGCAACTGATCTGTTGTGCTATGAGGAGATTCCAAAAATTCTAACAACCTCACAGTAAGCTCTTCCTGCTAAGTTAAAACACGGGTGGTAATGGAGTGCATTGAGTAGCAGAACCAATGAAATTATAGCACAATACATCACCTTCTTTGATGAAGATTTAATGGAGGCAACATTGAGGATATCACAAAAGTCTAGCAACTTTTCTTTCACACACTTGTCAAGCCTATCTCGGACCTTTCCCTTCTGCTTTTCATGCTGAAAGAAAAATATTCATCATAGAAAGCTATGATTCGGAGTGTTCCTTCAAAATGATATATATATGATCACATGTGAGAGTGGTAAGCAAATAGCTACAGAAAGTAAAATTCATATACCTCATCATCAGGCCAAGTGTAGCCAGAAAATTCACCTATATTTTTCTTCAAGTTGCGTGCCTGAAAATAGGGGGAAGAAAATTTTGGGGATGTAAGGGTAACAATTCCTATATATCCTTGGAGGCAGAAATAATTGGTGCAGAGTGAATAAGACCTTTGCTTTCTTTCCATAAAGAATGCTGTGGAGTATCTGTAGGTTCTCATCAGGTTTCCTCTTGGATAACTTATAAGCCACTGTAGTGATCAAAACAACACATGAGTTCAAGGATGCTTGAAATCATATACTGTGTATATAGGTGTGACGTTTAAATAGTCAAGTACAGTACAAGTCTACCATGTACGTCAAATTCACTAGAAATTAGGATGCAATGTGAAGAAGATAGGATGAGACACTGTATTTTGTAGTGTGGGATGATTCTGTAGTAGGGTGTAGGGTGTGGATTCCCCTCTATTTCACTACATAGGATAACACACGCAATGTTGTGACAGCTTTACATTAAATTTCAGACAAATTATCAACTTGGGAATGCAAACACTGTAAGAATCTCTTCTAAACCATGTCTTCAGTGACACTCAATAATAGTAAAGGACTTTGTATCTTCAATGTCAGGGCCTAGTATCCATCCATACGCACAAAAATAACCAATCACCAAAGGGTGCAAAGCACAAATGAAGCCAGTATCAATGCTAGAGAAGGCAGATAAACGTAAAAACAATACCATTTGGGATGTCCTTGAGCTGCATTCCTCGACCCTACATTTACACACAGATACAAGTGTTCATCAAAAGGACAAAGAGACTTGACATTATGCTAGAGTAAGCAAAAGTAGGGTTTGATTTTGGAAAACAAACTTTCTTTATATTAGAAGAGGGAAATGGAGTGCACATAAAATCCACAGGACTGACAGGAGATACTGCCCTAAAAATGTATGACTCATTGAGTAACAAACCAAAGTAGCCAAAAATGGGGGAAAACAGAAGTACTCATGTCATTTTCCCTAATGTGTGATCCAATTTAGGAGTTTCACAAGAGAATTTCAAATTTATAGCTTCCTGGCCAAATAGGAACTGATCCAAATGTCACCAGAAACAAGATATGAATGATTTTGATTTTATATGTAGAATTTATAAAGCCAAATGTAGTAGCTAAAGGGTTCAGATTCAGATGAAATTAGGATTTAGAAGATTCTAAATTTCCAAGTAATAATTATATACTCTGTTTGCGAACTTTTGTATTCTGACCCTGAAATTAGGAGTGGTCTTCTCAATGTTTCAATGTATTGTGTTATAAGTTCTTGTGTTATAGCCTATAATTACAAGTGAATGACATGTCTCACTTTAATTCAACTAAAGTTTTGTTAAAACAAAATTCAACTAGGCTCACCAATACTTTCAACACAACATCTTCATGATAAATATACATTCTATTAACATCTGTTACTTCTAGGTACATTATAAACTAGGTTAACCTCAATATAAACAGAATATACTATTCTGGAACTTAGAAAGAGTTGCAATGCAATACACTCACAAGTTCAACTGGGAGGTCTATCAAACACAATAATTGGTGGTAAATTTGGCCCGGCACTGAAGTACAAAAGCATAAAGGGAAATAAATAAATATGACAAGTAACCTTCTCAATGGAAAGAGATTTCGGGGCAGCAGAAATTGGGGGAGAAGACACGTAGAAGCGATCCACTGTCTTCCTATCCCTGGTAGGCCTCGTACTCGTACTGGGTGTTGCTGGGGATGACGATGCTTCCGTTTTCTTGTGGGCGCCTCTCTTCTTGCTCACACCTCCTCCTCCCTTTCCCCCCTTTACATCATCATCGTCTTCTTCTTCTTCAGACTTTGCAGCTTGACTATCGTCTGATCCTTCTTCAGCAGGGCGATCGTCTTCTTCTTCCCCAGATTCCGCATCTTTTGGCCTCTCCTCCCCCTCCTTACCATGTGCAGATTGCTTCACTTCTTCTTCTGCTGTTCCTTTCACTGAAGCCATAGATGAAATCTGATGAACTATTGCTGTCTTGACAAGAATGATTTGCACTGCGTTTTTGAATTGATTGATGAGTTTTCAAGATGACGAGTATGGGCAGCATAATAAGGTTATAGATGGAGAGAAGATCCGAATTAAAGAGGGGTCAAGTCAGTTTAGGAGGGAAAATGCGGGAAACACTAGCGCCAAAAATTGTGCGCGGGATGCATATGCTCTTTTTTATAGTTTCCGCCTCTCTCATTGGAAATTGTATGTTATACCGTGGGAGCAGCCCACCGTGAGCATGCTGCTCCCACAGACAAAAATACGCGTGTTACTGTTAACAAAATTAGGTTCACCAATACTTTCAACACAACATCTTCATAATAAATATACATTCTATTAACATCTGTTACTTCTAGGTACATTATAAACTAGGTTAACCTCAATATAAACAGAATATACTATTCTGGAACTTAGAAAGAGTAAGTCCAGTAACTTATTTTTTGTTTTTCCAGTGTCCAGTAGCAGAGTAATGTAACTCGCGTGTAAAGAAATGTAACTCACGCTGATCAGAAATGTAACTGCAGGCAAGTCCAAATGTAACTTGTCTGATACGAACTATACGAAATAAAACATTGATTTCCTTGAAACAAGGAGTCTAATTGCTCAAATACTTTACGTAAATAGTGAATATGTTTTGTTTTTAATATTAAGACCATAAATAATTTTTTTCCTTAAAATCATTTTTTTTGCCAAAAAATTTTTTTTTTTTGCAAAAAAAAAACATTTTCCACCATTTTTTTCCCTTGCAAAAAACTCGTTTTTTTGTTTCAATAGCATGTGTTTACTTAAATAGTGAATATGTTCTGCCAAAAAATATTTTTTTTTAAATCACTTTTTTGCTAAAGAAATCATTTTTTGCCTTGTTTGGCAAAAAATGATTTTTTTGTTTCAATAGTAGAGCTTTATGTTGCGATGTAACTTATGTTATAGAAAATGTAACTCACGTTGATGAAAAATCTAACTTAGATCAATGTAAAATGTAACTTGTTAAGGTAAGTCCAAATGTAACTCGTGTAAAGGAAGATGTAACTCACGCATAAAAAGATGTAACCTGCGCATAAGAAGATGTAACTTCATATACTATCAAATGTAAACAATGAAAACATGAAGTTTAATTGCTTAAATTTTTTTAACGTAAATAGTTAGTATGTTTTGTTTTTTGTATTAAGGTCATAAAAATATTTCAAAGAAAAATAATATTTTTTGCCACAAATATTAATTTTTTTGCCGAAAAATCATTTTTTTCCAAAAAAAAATCATTTTTGTTTGCAAAAAAAATATTTTTTGGTTTCAATAGATGGATTTATTTCGTGATGTAACTCGTGTTATGAAAACATGTAACTCATGCTAAAAAATCTAAATTAGGTGTATGCAAAATATAGCTTGTTGAGACAAGTCTAAATGTAACTCGTGTATAAGAAGATGTAACTCATGGACAACAAGATGTAATTCGCCTATAAAAAGATGTAACTTCATATAATATCACATGTAATTCCATAAATTGGCTATAAACATAACTCACACATATGAAAAACGTAATATAATTCATGTTTTATGAAATTTAAATCGAAAAAACAAATTTTATGTCTTAAAAAAACTAAAAACATATCAAAGAGATAAGAAATATATTTTTTTATAAAGAGATAAAGAAATATATTATAGAAAAAAAATTATGAACATGAAGCTAAAGAATTTTTTTAGATGAATTATTATGTATTGATAAAGAATAAAAAATAGATTCAATTATAATTTAAGATGAAGATAAAGAAAGTAGGATTGCAATTAAATTTTTAGTATTTTAATTTGATGGAAAAAGAAAAGAATTGAACAAAAGAAAAAAAAAGAAAAGCAAAGGAAAAGGAAATAACAAAGTTGGAGACAAAGGAAGTGAGAAAAGGAAAGCAACGTAACTTTCCTAAAAGTGGGATCGACACACCATGCGCAAGGTGGGCCGATCCCACGGTATAATTTGCGAAATTTTGATTTTTGAATCACATACGAGTAAAAGAAAGGAAAAGTAAAGGTTTGATCGGTGTATGCCTCTATTTGGTCCAAAAAGGTGGAATCTCCCACCCTAGGAGCACCCCATACCCCGACCCGACAGGATTTTTGGGAGGATGTTAATCACGGTGACTCAGTCGACCCAATGATGGTAGGCCTTTTTCCCGTGCGCACCAGAGGTCCGGCCTTATTTCAGGTTCTGTGATCTCCACACGGCCGCTGCGGGTTTCGAACCTTGGTCACTTGGTCCAAATTTCCCACCACTGAACCAACTGAGCTACCCGTGCGGGTAGTGTATGTCTCTACTGAATTATGTAGAGGAGAGATAAATAAATATAATCACAAAATAATTATTTTAATGAAAAAATGATAATTTTTGGGGATTACCAAAAAGGAAATGTCAGTAAAAATTGAGCAGATGATAATCTTCTAGTGGTTGCACAATCAATGTAGTGTAAGCGTTAATTTTTTGTCAGAACCTACCAATTAATGGAATGTTCTCGAAGACTGGTGGGAACCACAGGGAGTTAATAGTTAATAGTGATTTTGCAAAGTAGTGTATAAATGAGCGTTGATCATCTTGTAAATTATTCAAGCGATTCATGATTACTTTTTCCCTAACCTTGAAGAACAATACCATTTAGGATGTCCTCATTGACTTGTTTGAATGAGTACTAATTGACTATCACCAAATCTCGTGGCATTGAAATTTTGAATACCAAGTTCTAAGAGAAATGAACATCGGAAAGACCAAATATGTGTGCGCTAGTTTCATCAGGAAACTAACCCACGCATTCCACATTTCGACTAAGAAGATACAAAGTAGTGATTGCACAACCATCCAAACTCAGCCTTGAGGCTAAAGAATCATCATTTAATAAATTCTTTCAAATTCAGTCCTCTTGTGACTCGGATGTCCTGATTGACTTGTTTTGAATGAGTACTAATTGACTTTCACCAAATCTTGTGGCATTTAAATTTTGAATATCATGTTCTAAGAGAAATAAACACCGGAAAGACCAAATTAGGGATGGATTCGGTTCGGACCATCCGGCCCATGACCCGAGCCGGCCCGCTACTGTGCGGGCCCGGGCCCGGGACCGGCCCGGTCTGGTCTGGCGGTCCGGGACCGGGTGTGGACCCGAACCGGTGGGGGAAGCGGGGGAAGCGGGGGCAGGCTTCGTTCATGGAAAATGTGACCCGGCCCAGCCGGGTCGGGCCCGGGTCCGGGTCACAACGGCTACATTTAAAAAAACTTTTGGGCCAAATATGACCGTTGGGTGGGCTGCAGGGGGGTCCAGGGGGTTTGGGGGTGGGTGTGGGGTAAAAAAAACTATAAATACTCCTGATCTTAAATATTTTTCCATATCTCTTCTCCAATTCTTCCTAAATCCTACTCTTAACTCTCTACTCTCTAATTCTCTTATTCTCCAATATATTATATTTATTATTTATATATCTACTTTATATTAATTATCTACTTATAATTTATAAATGATACATTATATTACTTATATTTCTTATCTAATTATATATTACTTATACATTTATTATATCTATTAATATAGTTGGAATTATATCTAATTAATTTGAAGTCATTGTATTGCTCCCATCCGAAAGACCGAAAGTCCGAAAGAGGTACGAAATCATTCTATTATTTACACTTGTTTAATTTTGTATTAACATTACTTGAAAAAAAACTTGTTAATTCTCATTATAGTTAAAGTTAAACTATAATAATTTGATTGTTAGTAAAAAAATAGGTAGTACAAAAAACTAGTTGATTAGTTAATTACTTAATTAGTTTTCACACGAATTGTTTAATTTTTCATTAAAGTAGTTAATTACTTTATTATAATTTTTTATTAATTGCTACCTTTGACTCTAGTTTAAAAAATTAGTTAATTCTCATTATAGTTAAAGTTAAAGTATATTAATTTGATTGTTAGTAAAAAAAATAGGTTGTACACAAAACTAGTTAATTCACTAGTTAATTTGACTATTTATTAAACAATAGTATTGCTATAAATTTTGGTTCAATTCACATTTTTTACTTCACATTTCACTCGAATTAAAGTATTATTTAATTACTAGTAATTTGATTAAAGTAAAATTTGAAATAGTAATTTGCTATAACTCGAATTAATAGTTAGATTGAAGTATTATTTAAAATAGTTTTAATTACTCTTATTAATATATTTGTTGCAATTTAATATTTGTTACATTTTTTAGATGGATCGTCCTAAATATTCGGTTGATATGGGTAACCTCGAGCGCAACCGAACGAAAGAGCTTGCGAGGAAGAGATCCCGCAAAGATAAATCACATATTGACTCTTCATCTCAAAGTCGGGATGATTTTGATACAGGTTACGCAAGGAGGGATGAGGATGCGATGACCGATGAACAACTAGAACAAGAATTGCACCGACATAATAGCCACTTTTTTCAAGACCAACCGGGGACCATTGACGAAGAAGAGCTCGAGGACGACGATGTGGAGGAAGTAATTCCGGAGAGCCACGACGACGACAAGGAGGAGGGTGGCGGCAGCCACAACGCCGACGAGTCTGCCTCATCCCAAACCGGTACGAAAAAAAGTAAATCTGAACTAATGGTTAATAATTTTTCTAAGTGGAAGGACCCGAACATCGGGAATTGGACCGCAGCTTGCAATTAGTGCAAGAAAAACTATAGCTTGGGGATTTCCGGCGAATACGGATCCGCCACAAGACATCTTAAGTCCAAACACCCGGTGGAGTATGCAAAATTAGGCGGCGGAACGGGGAAGCAAACTCAAATATCGAGGTTTGCAAATAACCAACAAGCTTTTGGTAATTTCTCATACAATGATGCACAAAATTTGACTGGTATGACTAACTTACTTGTTGAAGAAAATTTGTCTTATTTGTTTTCTGAAAGTCTTGTTTTTCGTGATTATGCACAAACTTGATTAAATCCGCAATATAGAGGTTATAGTTACAAAACGGTTAAGAAAGAAATTTCAAGACTTTATGGTGCGGAGAAGGTAAGGTTACCACATTATTTTGCAAACTTTGATGGGCGTGTTACTGTATGTTTTGACATATGGGAGGATACTTATCATAATTTACATTATTTGGATCTGACTGTACATTATATTGATAATGATTGGCATATGCATAAACGTGTTCTTGCTTTCCGTGAATTTAATGACCGTCACACCGCTGAACATATTTATATTTTGATTGAGCGTATTTTATCTGAGTCTAATTTAATTGATAAGGTGTTTGCTATTGGTTTTGATAATGCTACTAATAATACTGTTGTTATTCCTAGATTGCGTGAATTGTGTGGTTCTACTTCTTTGATGGGTAGATTTTTTCATCAACGATGTGCATGTCATGTTCTAAATTTATGTGTGCAAGATTGTCTAAAAGTGTTGGGAGCATCTTTGGAGGTAGTCAAGGAGGGATTAGACGTATTTGGGGTAATGAACAACTTAGAAAAATATGGCATGATTATTTGATAGAAAGAAGTGAGAAAAATGTGGCTTTTCCTAAAGATTTGTCTATTCATTGGAATAGTACCTATAAGTTAATTGGAGTTCTTCTTAGATATAAACAAACATTTTCCTGCTTTTATGAAACAATATGATAACTATATTATAAACTCGACTGAGATCGACACATGTGAAAAAATTTGTAATGCTTTGATATATTTTAATAATGCAATTGAAACTTGTAGTCATGTTTATAAACCTACCTCAAACCAATTTATTCGTGAAGCTGTTAATCTCGCCGGTGCTTTTTCAAATTTTGAGAATGCTGATTATGTGAGTTATTTTGCTAGTTTTATGAAGGAAAAGTTTTTAAAATATTATTCACATATTCCGCATATTTATGGTATTGCATTTGTTCTCGATCCTCGTTTTAGACTTAGTTCTTTAGAAGAATGTTTGAATTATTATGTTGCTTTTTTTGGTCCATTGCCAATGTATGAGGACAACCCAATTGATCCGAAAAAAGAATACAGCGAGGTTGATGATATATTTTATGCATTATTTAATGAGTTTCATGCACAATATGGCAATGCGCCCCCTCCCCCGACACAAACATTATCTAAAGGAAAATCAATTTTCAAATCTACATTTGCCAATCTTATTAAAAAAAACGAAATCAACTCCCGCTATGCAACAAAGCACAATTAATGAGATTTCTTTGTATTTAACATATGATGTTGATTTTGAAGAAGATGATGATTTTGACGTACTAAACCGGTGGAAGGAAAAAGAAAGAATGTTCCCAGTTTTATCAAAGATGACTAAGCAAGTGCTATCAATGTCGGTTTCAACAGTTGCCGTGGAACAAGAATTTAGTTCGGCCGACAATGTCTTAACGCAATGTAGAACGAGGTTGAGCGCAGAATCTCTTGATATGCTTATATGCTACCACGATTGGTTGAAAGCGGCCCGTAGAGCTCAAAAAATTGACATCACCCCATCCCAACACTCTATGGTTGAATCTACAACCGAGGGTGGCTCTACCTATGTCGGAGATTTCGGTTGAATGATTGATTAGTATTTCATGTTTTAAGTTTACCTTCAATTCTCAATTGTAACTTGTAAACTTGTAGTTCATATTTCAAATAAATATACGTTCATTTTTTTATATGTAGCATTTTTACTGAATTCATAAAATTAATTAATTAATTTTACATTATGTAATTTATTCAAACTAAAACATACAAAAAAAAAATTTAAATCAAAAGCCCCAAACGGCTATATAGCCACTTTGGTAGTTTGGTTGTTTGAATTTTGAATCAATAGAAGCATAGAGCCGTTGGGTGAGGGTGGGTGGGGGGTGGGGGTACAAAAAATTCTATAAATACTCTTATTTTCTAACATTTTTATACACACCTTCTCCAACATCCAATCTCTAATCTCCATTCTCCATCTTCATCTCCATCTATTGTAGAATTATTATATCTACCATTTTTAAGATGGAAAGTCAATATGCCGTTATACGATATGATTTTGATAAGCAGAAGGACCCGAGGACCGGGATGTAGTACGCAACTTGCAAATGGTGCGGGAAAAAATGTAACGTGGGGGTTTCAGGCGGATACGGGATGACAATGAAGCATATTAAGTCATGTGACAAAGCCAGAGTTTGTTTTTAATACTTGTATAAAACTATAAAGTATAAATTATAAAAAAAATTAGTTTTAACCGGCTTGGCCCGGCCCGACGGGTGGCCCGAACCCGTGACCCGGGCAGGTGGCCCGGCCTGAACCGGACACGTCCAAACCTCGGGCCGGTTCCGGGTCCATGAGTTACAAACCGGCAGCCCGACCGGACCTAGGCCCGGCCCGAGTCCATGCCTAGACCAAATATGTGTGGGCTAGTTTCATCAAGAAACTAACCCACGCATTCCACATTTCGAAGATACAAAGTAGTGATTGCACAACCATCCAAACTCAGCCCTGAGGCTAAATTCATTTAATAAATTCTTTCAAATTCAGCCCTTTTGCGACTCAACTCAAGACCTCCCATAATCGAGCGAAACGGCCCAAACCTTCCCATCAACTCTGTTAACCATTCTCGTGTGTTGTTGCAACCTACTGGGGTCGTACTTCAAGAGTTCAAGTTCTGACCACAAAACCCTAAACCCTAAACCCTAAACCCTAAACCCTAAAACCCTAAACCACAAAACCCATCAACTCTGTTTACCATTCTCGTGTGTTGTTGCAACCTACTGGGGTCGTACTTCAAGAGTGAAAAGAACAAAACTCCACATTCCACAAACATGAAACATCAATAACTTGGAATGCTTGACCACAAAACCCTAAACCCATCAACTCTGTTTACCATTCTCGTGTGTTGTTGCAACCTACTGGGGTCGTACTTCAAGAGTGAAAAGAACAAAACTCCACATTCCACAAACATGAAACATCAATAACTTGGAATGCTTGACCACATGATTGAACATTACTTGAAAATAATAAACCCATAGTTAGAGATTATTAAAGCAAACCCTGGTTGGGAATTGGGATCATTGTTGACACGTTTTCTTTTACCGAAAAACACTTCATCATCCAATTTTCTAAACCCAACCAATACAGGACATTCTTTTTATTAGGTTGAAGGGGAATGTGTTTTTATATTAAGTTAAAAGAATGGCTCAAATCTTATATAAATATGGAATAAACTCACTTTTAAGGAGAAAAGAAAGAAACATGTTCAACAGTCATTTTGATATTTTTGTATCATTTTGATTACACAGCCTAGTGGTAAGGCGGAAAAATGGAAATCCTTTCCTTCCCAGTTCAAAGCTTGAAATATACTTGAAATATCTTCTCGTTGATAGGATGTTGGGGAAGTGCTCATCAAAAGCCACAAACAAAATGGGAAACATAAATTTCATGTATTAAATTATTAATAACCTAAAGATCTCCACATAAGATGCTTCAATCAGTTTATAGATAAAATCATAAAATAATAAATGAGAATTGCAGAAATCAAATAAAGGAAATCCAAAAATAAAAACTTATGCTGAGCTAGAACCAATTCAATGGGTGGCAGGACAGGACTCATTCATTATCAGGAAGTCTCTTCTGGTTACTACTCTCACCCAGCAACTCACTCTCACTGTACAGATCCTTCTGAACAGGAATGTCAGTTAGCTGTTGTGATGATAACAACGCATCCGCAATAGCCTTTCTCGCTGCTACTGATTCGTCTTCTTTTTCCTCCCCGCTGACATCTTTTTGTTCCTCCTCTGCCCCTTTTTCTGTTTTAGGGGGCGGTACAAAGAACGGTATCTTTCCTCTCTGCCAATCATGGAGTACCATCTTTGCAGCTGTCATGACATCAGGTTCCCCACCCTGTGCCAACCAAATACAAAGTAATACACAGAATATATATACGTTATCATTGCTCATGAATCAATATGTACTTATTTAAGATGGTAAAATCGTGATGATGATCCACCATACTACAGTAGAATAGTTAGGTCCTGTTTACTTGGACTTGAATCAGCCCTAGACCAGGCTACTTAAAAATACCAGACCAGTAAACTTCTGTGCAAATGAACATGGCATCATACATCCTTTACATTAACCCTGCCTTGCAATGTCCATTCTATCAAGCTTAAAAAAATATTTAGACTTGCTTGTGTGTTTGAGTTTATTAAGTCTTGAGCATCAAGTAACCATTTCCTCTGAGCGTACCTTTAAGAGTTTGCCTGTTGCCTGACATAGCTGAAGAAGAAAGTCATGTTCATCTTCCCTGCAAACATCATTGGGAGACACTTAATTTCTGAAATGGATGTATTTACAAAGCCAGATGCACATAAAAATTACTTTGGAGCGAAAATGACTCATTTCCCTACAATCATACAGAAGCTAAAACAGTATGGCTTTACATTGAAAAACTGAGGTTATGATGACACATATTCCGCCAGTAAGGCAGTAAGCATTGGGATACATGCATCAGTCTCAAGATAGACTGTTGACTCAAAATAAATAGGGAAAAACATACAAAAGGCTTCTGTAAAAGTAAATGTGATGATTCATGTTAGCCGGCCCCAAACTCTTTTGAGATTAAGGCTTACACATTGTTGAATTGTTGTTATAACAGAAATCTTACCATTCCTTTATCTTATATGCTCTTTCGATATGTTCCTTTTTCACACGGGTTAGCACCTCACCAATGTGCTCAGAAGCATCTTGCAGGTTAGTCACACGAACCTACCATAGAAACCACAAAACCAAATGAAACCTACTTGTTAGGCTCATCAAAAGATCATCACGGATGTACATCCAAACGGCTACAAATGTATCAAGTATCAACATATGTTTCTTTCACTAATTTAATTTAATATATTGAATTAAATATAAAATAAAATGGCCAGGGGATCACACATACCACCCCCTTCAAGACAATATCTGTTTCAGAATCTTTACTTCCATAAACAACACCGGGGCAATCAATCAAGAAGATCCTTTTTGTAAGTGTAATATATTGCCATACTTTAGTCTCTCCAGGAATGGGAGCTACCTTGCAAACCTGTTTTTCATGGACAAATAAAGCAAATTTGTTAAACACTGTGGAACTCATGTAACAAGCTAGAACTTCAATGCAAAAAACATCGGATGTGTCTTGTGAAAAATATGAAATAGCCAAGAAACTTTGGACTACTCCATAAAAAATCAATGCAAGAGTTAAAAAAATGTCATTCAAACTTTGCCCTATGATATAAGAGTAGTCATACATTCTTTGACCGAAGTGTGTTGATAACTGATGATTTTCCAACATTAGGATATCCAACAAAACCCACGGATACTGCCTGTTTGTCACTCTTCAACCGAGCAAACTGTCTCAATACTGACAGCAGGGGTCCCTACAACAACAAAATGGAAGCAGAGACAATTAGATGATATTATCGTCAACTGACAGGCAAAATTAAACTCCCTCTGTTTATTTTTACTTGCACAATAGGATTTCACATAGTTTAAGAAAATAAATATAGGAGTACTAAGTAGTCTAGAAAAAAGTTAAAGGAGTTATGTTGTTCCATACATTTATGTGTGAATAACCGAGCAAGTAATATAAAAACTTCTATACAAAATAAGTGGAGAAAGTAAGAATACACTGAGGTAGTGCTGCAGCATATATTATGCACATATACAGGATTTTTTAACGAAAGCTTTTGACATTGGTAATCTGAAGCATGAAATCATTGTCCAATATTACTGCCAGATTCCGGTTATTTATTTTACATTTGCTAATGTGATATAATATAGGTTGTATAATGACCAAAGTAAGAGTAGTTATACTTTTACTAAATTACTAATGACGTTAATTTTGAAATTGACAACTGAAGCCACCTTTTGCGGTTTACACAATTATGCTTTTAGTTAATTAAAAACAAACAGAAACCAGTAAGCACATTATGATAATGAATGAGCCCTAAAATGAAGGATACATGTGACTTTGGTGTCTACCTTGCCAAAGGACTTTGTGACGCTTGCATGGAATGCTATTGTTGGATATTCTTTGGACAGAGCCCTTAGCCATCCACTAGTTGCCCAAGCCGGAACTAAATCACACTGAGAGTGAGTAAAAAATTAAAGTGTTTGAATAAATTAAAGTGTTTGAATAAATTCTCAAACTGCTAAGGGAAAGGAAAGATGAACACATGAAATGTTGAAAATGCATGACATATCAGCAAAGGCAAACCTTGTTCAGGAGAAGGATCATATGTTTGTGCTTGCAGTTTTCTTTCAAATGCTTCTCCAAATGGTAACATCTTGTACCTTGTGGGTCTCTAGCATCTATTACCTATGAACCATTTCTGTAAGTACAGCTTCTTTCCTCAAATACTTCAATGCTATCTTGTGAGACATGATATGACGGTTAACATATTAAAAAAAACAGACCCATTGTGAAAAGGAATATCATGGTGTCATTGTTTTATACTACCTCTGTCCCACTAACATTGGGACATGAAGAGGTGGCACAGTTATTAAGAAAAGTGAGTTTTTGTGGTTGATATTGAATTTATAAGTAAGAATAGAGTAAGAATAATTAAGAGCCACACAAACTTTACCAAATCTGGTATGAGACCATCCTAGTGAAGGAAAATTGGGACAATCTTAGCGAGACGGAGGGAGTAATACCTAAAGGAGCCTTTGTTTCAAAATGTTTGTTATTATACAAACCTGACTACAACCGCAACTTCCAGGTGACGCATGCTGAGTCAACAGTTATGGATGCTCAACTTTACTTCATATTAAAAGGCAGTTGGAAACACAACAAAATACCTGAACAACAATATCAGAGGAGTCTATGACTTTGTATAGCTCGCCCCATATGCGTTTGCTTTGACCCTTTTCAAACATTGTATGTCGTACAGCGTCTCTAATCCCATCTTCATTTTCTTCCATGTGGTTGCCTGCACTGTGCTTCTCATCAAATGAATCTGTTGAAGGAGAGAACAAAGTCAATCCAAAAACAATCCTGCCAATAAGTCCAAGTACATGTACTAAACAAATTAGAAGATCATATAATAAACCTTGAAGAACATCTGCCTTCTTTAACAGTGATTCGTAATCTGCTGCCATGAGCTTTGGCCGTTTCCTCTTCCCTTTAGGACCAAATGCATCAGCAAAAGGCTCAGTCTCAAGAAGATGCACCCTTGATTGCTTTACCAAGACAAATATTAACAAACATGATCCATATACAATATTATATGAGCTTATCATATAGTTCATATAATGCTTTAATTTTGAAGTACAAACAAAGTGTCAGACAGAATAGTTAGCATGAAGATACAGTCATACTTAATAGGTACTTAGAAGCGCTGAGTCCATTCTTTTCTAAAACTGGGAATGACCTGACCAGTTGATATGAAATGGCCCAACAACTAATACAGAAAACTTGCACAATTAACATGTAATAATGCAACTATGCACCATTAAGTGAATCACGATGTTCTAAAAGGACATGAATTTGAACTAGCAATAAAACTTCTGAAAACTGTTATGAGAGAGATCATTAAGTATCTTCTGGATCGTTCTGATGATCAATTAAGGTGAGGACAGAAAAGCAAATATATCACTAAACAATATGCACCAAGCACATGTACAGACATACCCCTAACTTTTAATGGAATCATTTATGTGCAAAAGAGTGAAACATTTGGCTCATCTAGACTCTTTGCTTTTACTTTTGAGTAGCAAATCGAAGGCGGTATGCGGCATCTCATTAGTTTTATTTTAAAATTTTATAAATTTATTTTGGCCTCAAACTTTTAAGTTTAACAAATCAAATTTAAGTACGGAGTATCTTTTTATTATGTTTCATTTCCTATTTAACATCAGTCTTGCATAAGCAATATTATTAAAAAAGTATGACGAATAAAGAAACAAAAAATGTCACTGATAGATATTAGAATATTTAAGGCGCACTCATTTTTTATTCAGATCAATGTGTTACGTACAATATAACAAATTAACATCTTTTATGATCTTTGTGAAAAACAAATTAGTTAATGCGCTAATATAAAGTAATGGCACTCTGGAAATAGGGTAATCGTTTCACCCAAAAATAGGATTTGATAATCTTAGGAAAAGAAGTATTAACTGTTTTTATTCTTGGTTTAGGAAAGGATGAATCATATCTTTAGTACAAAACAAGGAAGATCCTATTTACGAATATGACTCATGCTTTACCGCTATGTACAATTACCTCTTTAAATAAGTTGGTCATGTTTTTATATATCTTATTCAAAAAATAACATAGTCTCATATATTGTATTGTAGATTTGTGGTAGTATGGAACACAACAACAACAGCATCTAAGCATTAGTCCCAAAAGAGTTTGAGGTCGGCTAACATGAATAGACACATGCAATCGGAGTTAAAAAGATAAAAATATAAGATAAGATAAAAAAGATACAAAGATAAAGAAGATAAGAAAGACAAAATGGGATCATTCCTCCACACATAGTATGACAAATCGTGAAAAAATATCTAATTTGAGGTATTATTCATATAAATTGAGTCCATGAACATTTTAAATTTAAAAAAACGATCATTCTTAGAAGGGTTATTGGGGAGTAATATTTTTAGTTACTTTATTAACTTGGAATTTTACATATGAAATACAGGTACTATAGGAAATACTTTATAACTTAAGGGTATATTTCTCTCCCGTCATCAAGACTCTAATTGGATAGAGTAAACTTAATGAGCTTAAATGAACCTAAGTTTCATTCAAAATTAGGTGAACATAGGGTTCATGCGCAAATATAGTTTAGATGGTTTTACATGGGTGGATGTAGTAAAATGTTGATTGGAGACTTTCCAAAAATAGGTGGGTTAAACCTGGGCTTTCTGAAATCCCAGATTCTTGTGAACCCATATTTAAACTGGGAAGAATATAGGTTGAAAGAAACAATAGTAAAAGAGAGAAGAAAGAAGAGAAATCTTTAAGTACCTTCTGATGATCATTTAAAAGAGACAAAGGCAATTTCTTGTCCTGCAAAATTACGTTGTAGCTGCTTGACATTTTACTTTGCAATTCTTCACGGAAAAACTCTAACTGTTTCTGATTTACTACTCGTGTATTGCCTACATAATAATGATGATGTCAGAAAAGAACGCTCCACTAAGTTGCAATGAGCAAAGTAAATACAAAAAAATAGAGATACATAGGCTTGTTTAAAAATTGGGCAAACAAAAAACCCCAAGTTAGAAATGTAGAATAGCAAGCAGTATCTAGTGATGCATACACAACCTCAAAAAGCTGAAAGTAAAACTGTAATGAGAGAACCCACCGAACCATCGGCGATCTGGTTCAATCCGAGTGGAGGGAAGTTCCTTGGATTGCAAGTCGTGTTTTAACACTTTCCCCTTTTTGTCACGCTTAGGCCTAGTCTTGTACATCTTAATCCGCCGCACAGTAGCGGCGCTGCGGCCGCCCTTAGTTCCACTGGCATCTCTATTGACATCGAGAGAATGCTTGGCCTTCCCAGATACGTTGACCGACTTTTCCTTCTTCTTCGCCATGTCTGTGTTAACAAAGAGAAGAAAACCCTAAGCATCTCTATCTCTATATATATAAAAGCTGGATTGGCTGGGATAACTGTTCCCGCCGGACAATGATAATGTCACTATGACATCATCATGAAGTCATCAGGGGATAATGTGACACGTGCTAACAGTTAATCTACAGAACTTTGGCTCTTCTCTGTACTAAGGCAACACTGCCTTCGTATTGGTTGGTCATTCAATTACAGCTTATTAAAATCCTTCATTTAGAAAAATATCCATCCTTTAACTGAAACAACAGATAAAGAACGAAGCTCAACAACACCCTCTGAGCTTGATCCATTCACTGCTGATAAGATACAAAAAGATATGTACGAACGATCAAAACAAGATGGGAATAAATTAAGAAGACAGATAGTAATAGTCGACTAACCTCGGCGGGGATATTAGACGAACGGCGCGGATATTAGACGAACGGCGAGGTGTAAGCTGCGTCCGACCTAAGGAGAAGAAGAGGAGCTGGAAACGAAGAAAGCAATATAGCTTACGACCGGAATAACCGAATAGAAACGATACGGAAGTATGTTGGGCATGTGATTTTCTAATCGGACTGGATCAAACATTTGGGCCAATAACTTTAAAAGCCCGTTTGATAACAAGCTTATCGGTCCATATTTTCACCAAATACGTAAATTTTGATTTCGCGCGTTTAATTATGTAATAATAAGAAAATGTAAGATTAGAATTATTTTTCTAATTGTATTGACTGAAATTACTGTAGAGGACCATTTTAACTATTTTTCATATAGTTTTTTCTTTATTTTATTAATAAAATATATTTTAAATAAAAAAATCATAAATCAGCAGAATCAGTCAATGCAGCCACTTTAGAAGAATCAACCGATTCAGTCAATTTTTGGCATTACCAAATGGGGCCTAAATCATTTTACTTGGCAGATTTTAAATTTTACGCCTACACTTTCTCTTTTTGATAGTCCAACAAACTTTATAACTTCCTCTTTTAATTAAGGAATATCTAGTTCATGTTAACTCCTTCTATTCTATACAGAACTATACCACATAGTTTTTTCATGCAGGTTAAACTTGGCCAAATTTTAAGGGAGTATGATGGAATACTTACTTTTTTGTATCCATTTTGCAACATTGAAATTGATTAAATAGGTTGAATCTATTAAAAATCGTCAAGTTCTAGTTGAACTAATCAACTTCACTAATTTGCCAATTTGCGGAATTTAAAATATTATTTAATGATACATAAAGAAAAAACTTGTCGTGCAAGATATTTTCCTTCTACTAATAATATTGATATATTATACATATTCTCAATATCAATATTTAAATATCATGGTGGGGCATTTCAAATAACAATATTTGGAACATGTGAGAACAAAACGTACATGGTTAGGAAAAACATAAGCACTCTGCTATCTTGACAACGAATAGTGATCAATACGGTTCTAGATATTATCCTACTACTAATCATAAAGATATATTACACATATTTTCAATATCAATATTTAAATTTCATGTGATGTGGGATAGAATTATTTGTGTCGTTTAATCGACACAAAAATCACATTGAGTTTGCAAAATACATGTAAACTAATAAATACATCTTTCAATAGCTTCTTGAGCACACGTTATGAGTCTTAGAAAATGTTATAAATCTGATTATAACGTCTAATCTAATGCATAAAAGCAATACATTTTTTCCAAGCCATTTCCCGCCCAATGAAACTTTCATCTTCACCATCCATATTCTCATTCGCAGTCGTCGATTTTCACACATAGAACTAAAGTGAATAGCATCTCAGATAAGTCTGTAGCTCTCAGCATTGATTAGTTTTAACAGCATTTATACCAAATAGAACTAAATCAAACAGTCAGCTTTTATTAAACAGCTACTACCTTTTCCTTTTAATATCGTTTCAATCACTAAAGGTTAAACTTACTAAAAAACTCATAAAAGTATTTTTTTTTCAGCTAGTTGTGCAAAACATACACTACATATATGTGAAAGTTATAAAATTTTTACTTTAATTTTGTGAAAAGTCAATTTAACAAAACATTTTCATACATTTTTATATCATACATGATCTATAAAAGATTATTAGTCAAAGTTTAATTTGATTAACAAAAATTTCAAACTATGATTCTTAGAAAGAATTCATACCAATATACAACAACAAACAAACAAACAACATCCCAGTCATACAATAATTCAAAAAAAATGATTTATATTCCTTCGATTTTGGTAGGGAAATCCTAGAGCGATGTTTAGTTAGGGATGGACTCGGTTCGGGCCGGGCCCGGTTCGGGCCTTGAACCGGCCGGGCCTCGGTTCAAGGTATGGGAGGCCCGGAACCGGCCCAGGTAACCCCGGGTCCGGGCCGGGCCTCGGTTATATATTTTTTTTTGGGGGCTTTTCCTAGTTAACCCCAACCCTCCCCCTCACCCCCAAACCAATCCTAACCACCTCAAATGGCCCCAAAATACCCAGCCCAACCCAAAAACTTAAAAAAAATCAAAAAAAAAAATTAAAATTGGCCCGGCCCGGGCCCGAACCGGCCGGGCCGGCTCACCTTTTGAAGGGCCCGAGCCCAAACCGAGATCCCACCGGGCCGGGTGGCCCGAACCGGCCAACCAACTGGTTTACCGGGCCGGGCCGGGCCCACACAGTAGCGGGCCGGGTCGGGCCCGTACAGTAGCGGGCCGGTCCGGTTCCGGGCCGGTTGGCCCGGCCCGAGTCCACCCCTATGTTTAGTCCTACCATTGAGAGGAAAGGTGACTTTGAGAAGTACTAGAAGGCCACACAAAAGAATGGTAAGCAGAAACTTCACATATTAAAAACTACTTCCGACAATATACAAGAATAAGAATTAAGAAACTTCAATTGGTTCGAATAAGAATAAACAAGAATTGCAGAAATGAATTAATGGAATTTGAAAGATCAAAACTTGAGCTGAACTTGAACAAATCCAAAGACTGACATGACCAAAGCAGGATTCATCCACTCTCATGAAGCTTGTGGGTTTCTACTCTCACAGCAACTCACTCTCACGGCACAGATCCATTTGAACAGGAATGACTCCTGCCTCACCTGCTTTTTCCTACTGGACGACGTCTTTTTGCTCCTCTGCTGCGTCTTTTTCTGTTTTGTTGGATGCTACCACAGTCGCTATCTTTCCTCTGACCGGCATGAAATACCATCTTTGAAGCTGTCATGCCATTATGTTCCCATCCCTGTGCCAATCAAATACTCAGTAAAAAAGTAATCCACATCTATAAACAATACTCCTTAAAAAAGTACTCCATACTCCAGAGTAGATGGAGTACTACGTATACTACATTACTGGTCATAAACCAATACGAACTGTGGTCATTAAAAAGCCATGATATTGTAGGACAGTTACACATCCTAAGCACTTCCCACAAAAACCAACATGGTTAGATATCCTTAACAGTTAACACACCCCTGCACCCGTTTTGGACAGGACTGAACCAACCAGGTAAAGACCGGCCTTTGGCATGTTTTGCACTTGCAGAACGAAACAGTTCCAATTCAGGTACGATTGGGGTT
The DNA here is from genome assembly GCA_945859875.1 of Cuscuta europaea. Taxonomy (NCBI): domain Eukaryota; kingdom Viridiplantae; phylum Streptophyta; class Magnoliopsida; order Solanales; family Convolvulaceae; genus Cuscuta; species Cuscuta europaea. Next base: position 5,859,940 of record CAMAPE010000002.1, read on the forward strand.
CCTCAAAAAAGGTTTTCAACTGGTTATGTTTTTAATAGGATAAACACAGACCACAACCGCAGCAGAGTTTCTAGTCCCAGTTACATGTAAGGGATCTCATGGACCCCAAAACAGCTGGACTGAAGCAGAAGCCCAATCGGGCCCACACCTACTGCACGAGGAAAAGAAATAGCGAGACAATGCATTCTATCAAGCTCACGAGCATTTGTTTTTTGTTTGGATTTCTTAGGTGAAGAGCATCAAGAAACCATTTCTTATTAGTGTACCATAAAGGGTTTGAGGGTTACTTAGCATGACGTGCGTATACAGTTATACTCTCAATTTTATTTTATCAAATAGCCTGCCAAGGGATGCCATGTACTCTCATGTTTGTGACATATTAGATTAGAAAATCAAACTATTCTTCACATTTCTTAAATTAATCTAGAGATAGTTTAAACTTTAAAGAACTCTTAAAAACTAATAGGGGACATTCAGGGACGGATTTAGGGGGGGGGGGGGGGGGGGCGACCGCCCCCCTTGGACTTTCAAAATTTTCTATTATATATGTAATATTTTCATAAAATTTTCATACTTTAATTAGATATATATGCTTTCGCCCCCCTTATCTTTTAGTTTTCAAAATTAATATATAAGCTCACATAATGTAATACTTAATTGGAGATTTAAAAGAAGTAAAATCTAAAATAATTTAGATAATTTTAACAAATAAACAATAGAACAACTCATTGTTTAAGAGTTATGTTACCTATTATATCAAAATTCTTGATTTTGTAATGTTTAATTGTCTTTATTAGATAATTAGTACTCTATCGTGTAAAATATCAATGATATTAAATATCACACACAATAGTTAAAAAAAAATAGATCATGTAAAGTGAATCCAAAATATAAACATCAATTTACTTCTTACTTTGTAAAACAAATTTGTAGATAATAAATTTTGACTTATTTTAGCATAAATAGAAATATATTGTGCACCATGTATATATGAATTAACAATACTAGGTATCATATTATTCTAAAACTAATAATCTCATACGGAGTACATACTATTGTAATATTAAGAAAAGTTCTTGTGATCCATAAATACCCTTCTTCATAGACAAAAAATGCAATTCAAAACGGATTCTTTATATTATGATAGGATTCATGTGGTTAAAAAAGAAGAAATTATTTAAAAAACATCGGTTTATGTGTACCTATTAAATTCTTTACCTTCAAATAATTTGATAAAATGTTACTCCGTATATCCTTTCTTATTTTCAATAAAAATCTAGAGAACTAACAATTATTAAATCAAAGTTATTTTCCCGTTGTCTAGAATTAGAATGTAATATAATAGATTTAAATGTCATCGTGTATTTATTACTCATGAAAATTTTTGAACAAAAATTATCCGCAAAGTCCTATACTAGCGAAAAAAATTCGCCCCGCTACCCTAGAAAAAAAAATTCACCCTGCTACAATAGCGGAAAAATGTTCACCATCTCAACATTAACGAAAAAAATTTCGCCCCCCTTGACTCAAAATCCTTGATCCGTCCCTGGGGACATTTATCATAGAAGCTTGCACAGAGAAGGGTCATTTTGAGAACTGGCACAAACTAAAGGGTAGGCTAATTAAGGAATTCTGCTTCTAATGAACTTTTCATTAGATACACTGTACCTAATTATATGTAAACCAAACTAGCTAAACTTTTGTGCATAAATTTTCCTAAGAAAAAAACAGTTATAGCTAATGGGTATTTTTTCAAGCCCTCAACGAATGATATATTATATTCACAAATATGAGATAAATGCAGAGAGAGAGAGAGATTTATGTACCTTTTGATGATCATTTAAAAGAGACACAGGCAATTTTGTGTCCTTCGAAATTACATTGTAGCTGCAAGATATCCGGTTATGCAATGCCTCACGGAAGATTTGAAGCTGTTTCTGATCTATTACTCGTGAATTGCCTACAGATCGAGTTCACAATAATGTCACCAAAGAACACAGGAACAAAGTAAATGCAAAGAATTTAGAGATGGCTAGGCTTTTTTTACTAATACCGCAAAGAAAATATCCATAAATTAGAACGGCAAGCAATATAAACACGTATCCGGAGTCGCATAGAAGCTCAGAGTTGGACGGGAATGAGGAACCCACCGAAATATCGTTCATCTGGTTGAATCCGAGTTGAGGGAAGTTCCTTGGATTGCAATTCGTGTTTTAATACTTTCCCCTTCCTATCACGCTTAGGCCTATTGTTGTACATCTTTACCCGACGCACAGTGGCGGCGCTGCGACCGGCTTTAGTTCCGCGCCCACCTCTATTAATATCTAAAGCATGCTTCGCCTTCCCGTATACCTTCACTGGCTTCTTCTTCGTCATGGTTATAACAGTGACGCAGGAACAACAAAGAAAACCTAATCTATGTGAAAGATAAGCTAATTAAAACTAGCCCCGCTAATTATATAATTAACCGGAAGTTATACCTTTTTGAGTTAATTATCAAAACAGGACTAAAAGTCATTCACTTTTCACAAATAAGATCAAAAAATAAACTATGTTTGTATAGGACTAATTATGTGTACTTTGGACAATTATACTCTTATACCTATTAAAATGTTTTAATTCCTAATAAAATAATAAAAAATAATAAAAATTCGTAAAAAATACTAAAAAATTAAGAAAAACATTTCGATATTAAAAATATAATTAATTTTTTTTTTTCAAAAAATTAAAAAAAAAAAATTAAAAAAAAAACTAAAAAAAATTCACTGCTGCCTATGCCGCCTCAGCACCACCACCTCCGGTCATCAAGGGAAAAAAATGCCAAGTTCATTACGAATGCCATATTTATGGCAGAAAAAAATGAAAATGTTGGTATTCGAAAAGAGAAATATGCCATTTTTTTGGCATTTTCAAAAAAAATGGCATTTTTCTGGGAAAATAGCATTGTTTTCATCGGCCGGAGGTGGTGGTGCTGGGAGGTAGTACAGGCGGTGGGAAAGGCATCCATATTTTTTTAAATTTTTTTACGGAGTTTTACTATTTTTTAATATTTTTTTTAAAAATAAAATTATTTGGAAAAAAAAAGTTTTTTAATTTTTTATTTTATAAAAATTTTATAAATTTTTTAATTATATTTCTACGAATTTTTGAATTTTTTTGAATTTATTATGAATTAAACATTTAATTATGGCTTTTGACTATTTTTAATTCATATTTAATGGAAGGGTAAGAATGGAATGCAAAAATAGGTATGTTTCCAATAGGACTCATATGGTCCTATTTTGAAATAAAAACATAGCAAATCCTATTTTAGGTTTTTGCCATAGTTTTAGTTCTATTTGAACTAATTTCTATACCTTTTTATGTGTTAAACCATACTAAAAAGGAATTCAACTCATACTAAGGGGTGTCCCCAACACGGACTTTTAATGATTTTAAAGAATTGTACATTCTATGGATTTTAATGGAATTCTATAGATTCCATGAGATTCATATGGAATTCTATGAAATCCTATTTTATGGAATCATATGGATTTTAATAGATTTGAATACAAGCCAGTGCAAACCCCTACCCTAATTTCAAACCGGCGTCGGAAAAGTCGTCGGAATATTTTGATAAAAAAAATTATTCGATCTTTTTATTTAATTGATTGGGAAATGTTAACGATAAATTGGCTTCAATCTAGTCATATTTAAGGAAAAACCTCAAACTGAAATATAAAAAATTACATAATTGATATTTAATCCATAATCAAAGCACAACCTTAAACAATTAGGAACCGTACTAAAGTAACAAAAGGAAGATGACAGAGGCGTCGATCGACCTGGCCAATGGATTGAAACGTGTGCGACTGTATTTTTTAAATAATGGATTTGAAATCAAAGGGTTGGCGGGGAGATTGGTGGTGGATTGGGTTATTAAATTTTTTAGCTTAAAAGTCCATCAAAATCTATCAAAGTCCATTACAATAATCCATAAGTAAAATCCATGGACTGTTTGAGGATACCCGGATTTTAATAGACTCTATGAAAATCTAAGTTGAGGACACTTGGATTTGGATGGAATTTTAAACTCCATTAAAATCTTTTAAAACCGTATTTTACCCTCCCCAATAAAAAAACTCTTTCCCACTCCCCTTCCCTTTTACCCGTTCGCATCCCTCTCTCTTTCTCACCCGCATCCCTCTCTCCCATTTACTCCCACCGCCTCCTCTTTCTCTGTCACTGCATCCGTGTCTCTCAATTACTCCAACCGTCTCTCTCATTTACTTCCTCCATCTCCCCCTATGTAAATATATCTACCCTTCCACCTCCCCCTCTCTCACATTTTTATGGATCTAAACCCTAATACTTTGAGTATGGAGAATATTGAACACTTCATCATCCCTGACAGTGAAAAGGTTGTTCTTCCGGAGGAAGCAGTGGCGTTGGACACAGATGACCCTGTATTGGTACTCCATCCGAGGTGCATGGCTCAGAACTCCCCGGCAGAGGATGCCCTCCTCATCATCCCGGACAGTGAAGAAGAGCTTCCCGAGGATGTAAGCGAGAAGCCTGCAGAGGTCGTGGGGGAGACGGTGGACCCAAATCGGCTTAAAAGACGCAGAGACATTGGCATGCATCCTATTCGGAGAAGTCCCCGACTGGAGGAGTTCCTAAAAATAATTTTGCCAAAATGGGAAACAAGGATGTAGGACGTGGACACAGATTAGGGGAGTTTCTTTTATACCTTATCTTCATTTATGGTTTAATTCGTACTCTATGTCCATTGTGTGTAATTTGGGGGAAGCAATGATGAAAAATTGTTTTTTTATGTTTATTGTGATGCATGTGGGTTGTACATGGCGGTTTGGTATTATAAATGGTAGTTAGGCATACTGTGATGAAAGTATACCTTGTGTGTACTGGTCCTTTATGCATACTGTCATGAAACTGTCCCTTTGCATACTGTGATGAAACTAGACCTTGTGTGATGGTTCTTTATGCATACTGTGATGAAAGTAGACCTTGTGTGTACTGGTTCTTTATGCATACTGTGAAAGTAGACCTTGTGTGTACTGGTTCTTTATGCATACTATGATGAAAGTAGACCTTGTGTGTACTGGTTCTTTATGCATATTGTGATGAAAGTAGACCTTGTGTGTACTGGTTCTTTACTGCTATGATTGGTTCATTCTGAGTGGTATACTGTGATGACCATGATCCTGTGATGTGGTACTTTATGCATACTATGATGACCATGATCAATACTTGTGTGTGATGTGTATGCTGATGTTGTAGTTATTCACAAGGTCTGAGTGTGCTGTTCTTGTCCCAAAACGATGAAATCATTATGACCATTGCTAGATCAATATGCTTCTACTATTACAAAATGTCTGACTATGCTTGTACTTCTACAAAAGGTCTGAGTATGCATCATGTATTACAAAATGTCTGAGCATGTTAGTACTAATTCTAAATGTCTGTCTGTCCTGCAAAATTAAGGCCTGTACAAAAAACAAAAAATTTAAGGCCTATTATGTCTGAGCATGTACTTCATCATTGAAGATGATCATCATCATCATCTTCTTCAATTATGAAGTTCCCCTGACTTTCAGTATCCCCTGCTTGTTGCCCTAGAATCTGTTCTGTTGCTTCCAATAATTGAACATCTACCTCAATTGTTTTTGGAAGTATCCCTTCTGACTGCATCCTATCCTTTGCATTGTGTGGTAGCTTGTAATTGTTGCCTCCCTGCACTTTCAGAACTTCAATCATAACATACTGATAGCTTAGCCAAACTTTGTTTTGAGTCATAGGTGATAGTTGTTTGAAAGCATCATCCACTGCATGTAACAGTTCATCCACTATCTTGGGTGCATTCTGGTCTTTCAAAGATTGTATTGTCCTAAAAAACCCTAGGTCTAGGATGTTAAGGTCCGGAGAATTGGGGGGCTGGTTAGTAAGGGTGATTGTAAACCCATCAGCCATGGAAGCACTCATATACTCTGCATCATCATGTGAAATGTGTGGCCTTGCATTGTCTTGTTGTATTATGATTTCTTTGCTCAACTGTGGAGGCCATTTTTCCTTGATAGCTGGGAGGACTGTGTTGATTAACATGTCCTTGAACACTTTCTTTGTTATGTTAAGAATAGACTTGGTTTCCATAACACCTGCATTTCTGTTTTTGCTTATTCTTTTTGCTGCAACCTGTTCAACAAATGGAAACATGCCTATTCTTCCATCCCAAATGACCTCACCACTTTCTGAAAAAAAGGGCCTACCCACCGCACCTAGGGACATGACCTTAGTTATGGACCTCTTTGATTTGCATACTCTGTGTGGATCAGCCTCTTCCAACCCCATGTATAATCTTTGAGATGTTTTTGTCATGAAAACCCATTTTTCATCAATGTGAATCACATTCTGAAATGTTTGAAAGGTAGGCTTCTGTGGCACTGACTTCTCTATCTGACTAAGATAGAACTTCAATCTTTGCAATTTATTTGCATCACTTAGAAATGGCTTTATTGCATTTGTATGCCTTCTGATGTTACCACTTTGAACCAATCTGTGGACACTTGACTTTGATATTGAGGTGGCAGCTGTCAAGGACCTTATGGTAGTCCTTTTATGCAGTGGGATCTGTGATACTTGAGATAGATCAAATTCTATCCTTTTTCTGCCATTGTACTTCCTACACACATTTACTGCATCACCTTGTACAACTTGCTTTTTAACTGTGTCCCAAATGCCAGAAATAGTTCTTCTGGACACTTCATACTCTTCAGCAAGTATGACAAAAATACCTTTCTGAGCTTTCAAGTACCCCAAATAATCCCCCCTACTTGACATTAAGAGTACATGTGTTATGCGCTCTTTTTCACAGTTCGAAAGCCTTTTTTCCCCACTGCAGCACCATGACCATCCGTTGTTACTAGTTGCAGGTCTAGGGGTCCTGGTGTGGAAGAAGCTGGAGAAAATGAAGAAGAAGTTGCAGCTGTGGAAGATATTGCAGCCATGAAAGCTGCCTTTTTTTGTTTTCAGTGTGCAGTGTTTGTAAGTGTGCGTGTGTGTGTAAGGAGGGAGTGGTATATGTAAGGAACTAATCTCCCTCCTTTTTTTTTGGATTGCCGCCTCTATGTATGAAACTTTTAGACAAATGTGAATAGTCTTTACTATTCACATGTCAATCAATCTACTTTTAATCACTTTCCCACTTTATTAAAGTTTTTACCTCAAATTTTACCCATTCATTTACCCCATTCGGCCAAGGGTATAAGGGGAAAGTCAACCCCTTTATAAATTTGCATAAATTTGCGATACCGGTCAAAAGCGGAAGAAATGACCGGGACGGAGGGAGTATATTTCTTCTTTTCTTTTTAATTAACCGGAAGCTTTGCTTTCTTTTTTTACTTTTAGAGCATTTTCCCCTCATTTTGTAGGGAGTGTTAGCTTGTTTTTACCAAAAGTTAGTTATTTAAGAGATTACGGTAATTTACAAAATTAGAGTAAACATAAATAGTGTAGAAATATAATTGATTTTAACTAAAAGTTAAAAAACGAAGTGCTTCGTAAAAAAGTGTTTCATTAATTAGATCGTGAAACTGGAGTTATTAAATAAATGTAGCATTATAAGAGCAACTGCAATGCGGTCTTTCTAGTTAGGGAATAGTGTTGTAATGTCATTAATTTTTGCTCCCAATGCATGTAGTCCCACGTTCTTTGTTGATGGGTTGGCAAATAAAAATGTGAACAGTTTGAAGAGCCTAGTTAGACTATATAAAGCCTCATTAACTTGCTGATTGGGACAAAATGCTTCACAAAACCAGCAGTTCTTGAAGAATTTGTAGGAAACCGTAAAACAAACCAAATAATTTATATTTATTTTAATAGAATATTTTCCACATGGAGTACTAATTGGGCGGAGAGTTGTGCTACATTGGAGGCTTATTTTAACTCTCACTATCCAATCACTCCACTTTTTATTTTGTGGAATAGAAAGTCATTTAATTAGTTGACATTTGTCATATTTAAAATAGTCTAGACTTAGATGGGTTGGAGATGCTCAAATTATCCCTCAAATTGGAGTTATTCACAAAAAAAGTAGAGAAGCCGATAAAAGCACCTATATACATGCTTTTCACTTAATTAGATTGTGCTAGAAAGTAGAAACGAATGCACGGCTCTTCACTACAAAGTTGGAAGAAGGCTCGGGAATACTATTATTGATGATATTAGACACATTTTTCATAATGAAGCTGTATTTGGTGTCCAGTTCTGTAAACGATCCGCGAATCACTTGATCCATAAGCTAGCTAGTGATGCATTATCCAATTCAAGTAATGGTTCTTTAGCCTTTTATTTCGATCCAATTGACAAATGACTGCTTGAATTAATATATATGAGTTTCCCTCAAAAAATATGCTTTTAACTTTGGCTTAAAACTACTCTAAAACTATGTGGAAGTTGGATTTGGCAAACACTATTTTTAGCTTGTTTTAGCGAAAAAGCAGAAAAATATTTTTGAGTAGTGTTTGCAAACACTCGCTAAACATACCTACTTTATGAAAACACTTGAGGCTCGTTTACTAACAAATACATTTTCCAATTTTCTTTTCAGTTCTCTGTTCTCTGATTTTCTGTTTTAATTTTTCAATTTTTCTATCTCCATTTTTTCATTTTACAGTACCGTTTTCAAATCTGAAAAAATGTTCATCAATTTTTGCCCGGTTATGAGACCAGCCGAAAGGCCGAAAGAACGGTCCCGGTCCCAAACAGGACCTATTATGCCTAAAATAAGGTACTCGGTCTCGCGTATAGGAAAGTTGGGACAAAAACCGACAGATCCTGATTTGACTTTTTTCGTCGATTGGTTGGCAACCCAATGACTCTTTTGAAACTCTTCACTTTAAAAAATGATTTATAAAAACATAGATTGGACCGGGACCGGTGCGCCGGATCCTCGACCGGACCAGACCAGACTGTCCAGTCGTCAACAGGAATCGAGGCAGGGGCGGGAGCGAGCCCACCTTTAGGCGTAAGTGCAAATTCAATTCATTGCAGCAGCACTGCAACATACGCGTATTTCAGGTTTGAAAAACTAGTAAAACTCATTTCTCAAAACCATTAAAGAAAAACAGAGACATATGTCATTTTTTTTGTTTTGGAAAATGATTTGGTAAACACATTTTCCTATTTTCATTTCTCTAGTTTTCCACCATTTTTGTGTAAACACATTTTTCTATTTTACTTTTCCTAGGAAAATATCTTTGTGAGTAAAGAGTCCTTCACTTTTTCTTTTACAAACTCTTAATCATTTCACTTTTTATTCTCCACTTTAAAATTTTTTTTCGTAATATGTTTGGAAAACTTGTCTATCCTTAATGATTTTATTACTGAATTTAAAGATTTTGTTTTTTATCATAAAAGAGCGGCTGTTATATTAAATCGAGAACACATACAAGACACCCTTCAGATAGAATTTACAGATATAATCATGAACCCTGTGAGTAGACTTAGAGTCAGACACCTCATACAAAACAACATGACTCGCAAAACCTAAAATGGAGAAATTTAGGCCTAAAACGATCGGAACTGAAACCCTGCCTATCTAAAGAACTCCAAAAATACAAACATTAAAACCAAATTAATCTACTCAAATTAAAACAGAAACACAAGTGCTACTAAAGAGAAAATAATACTGAAATAAAATCTTTCCACAAAGTTCTTCCTGGTATGGAGGTGGTTCCGGAGGAGGACGAGCTCTTATAATATGGATGAATACCAACTTCACCACTGTTGGAATGGGCGACCAAGGTTTCACGATCCCGCCTCGACACAACCTCTCAGACGCACCTAGTTCATCCGCCACCGCTATTTCCTCTGACATTGTTGCAATCCCAAGTGTTGGAACACTTACAATCAGTATATAATCTACCGCTTCAACCCCATATTGATAGGGGTGGCGGAAAATCTCAACCCCTACAAAGAGGGAAGACGGTCGCTAGGGTTACTCTCTCTAGAGAGAAGAGAGAACCGTATGGGACTATTGGCCGAGCCACCCTTAAGGATTTTGGTATCCACTACAGTTATGAATTTTGTATCCACGACTCTTATTAATCCTGATGAATTAAGACATAGTTATAAAATATTCCTATTTTATTCAAAATGATAAAACTGACAATGATGTTTTTTTTTCAAATTAACCACATATTTTATATTATGAAAACATACACCCTAAGTTTGTAGATCTAACACAAATTTTAAAAAATGAAACTAAGCGTAGTTATAAAAAAGTTAATCAACCTTGATTAAAAAAAATAGTTGAAGCAATTTTATTGACTAAAGTTGATGAATTGGTAATATTGAATAAATGAATTGCAATCCTATAACAGCAAACTCGTGTTATATTCTTTTGTCACGTATACCAATTAATATGTTTTGATGTTTTGTATTTTCAACTATTTTTAGAAAAGCTATCTTAAATTCTGAAGTCTTGTAGAACTATAATGACCTAATCTAGTTTGTTTAAGTCTTGTCGGTGGCTTGTAACAATTTTTTGTACTACTTGTGTATATTTACTGTGGAATATTATGTGAGTGGAATATTATGTAAGTCATGTCTTGGCAATCATGTCTTGTGTTATTCATTTAAGTCTAATCAAGCCTGATTTGATACATTCGCGTACATGAAATCTCAAACTATCACTTAAGGTATGAGCAATCAATGCAGTCATTTTATTGGAAATGAATTTCTATAACACACCATTGTTATGGAAAATATAAATTTTGAAAGAAGGAAAAAACAAAAAATGTGTGCATTTTCAGGAAATCAAACACTAAAAAAATTGAAATTATGATGAATTCTGTAAATATATAATTGTGAAGGTTACAAATGTGATGAGTTCAATTATTCATGATTCATGTATTATGGCAAATTGGCAATCTACCCCCACCCATCAACCCACAATTAGTCTTATTATTCCCGCTTTTTACTACTCTTTCACTCGCTTGACTGCGTTGTAGACCTCCATCAATGTTCTCATCGATTTGGTTACGATGCAACCAACAAACTTGGTTGCACATGAACCTCTGGTATGAAGATGCAATCATCGTCACGTTTCATGATGCATAACACCTCTAACATTGAGCCAAGTTCATTCTTCACGATGACCACTTATACCACACAAACATTCTCATTGGTAACATTTCATGTTCTCGATCACATATCGACAACTTTTACATGACTACTATCCACCCCAATCTCCTAACCAACATTGTTAACATACAATGATTTTGGTGCACTCAACTAGCACAATAAATTACACGCAGGGCCCCACAGTTCCCGCCTGCTATGGATCGGCCATGCACAATCATCTCCATTTTCCCACCATGTCGTTCCTTCTTTGCCCATGCTCATTTTGAAATTGCTCTCTCCTTCAGTGTGACATTTGGTGCTACAAAGTCACTAACATAATCACAACTAAACAAGCGACAGATGTTGATTATTTACCTAGCTCGAGTGCTCCATTCAATTCGCTTGTATATGAATGGACCCTACTATGATCGAGTCTGTGTCTCATTGTGACATTTTTTGTTTGTAGGGGTCATGTTCCTCTTCGTGTCTTCCTTATTTATTTTCATGTCCACTCCTCGCACAAAGTTACCAAATGGCTTAAATCGTGTCAAATTTTGTGTTCCAAGTGCCAATAGCAACCCCCATCATATGTCAATTCCTCCTACTCAAACACCTTGCTCATGATTGTATCAATCTCAAATCTTTTTCCCATAAACCATCATGCCATACCCATTAGATTCCCCGTTACTTTGCACTTCAACAACTCAAAAAAATTATCAGGTAATACTCCTTTGTCTAATAGATCTCCCGTGTGTCGTTGTGTCAACCCTCATGTTATACTATTATATTATAACTCATTTTGACGAATCAAATTCACTTGCTTGTTAAAAGCTTAACCTCAATTCTAATGTCTCTACCCCACCCTTACAAAGTGTACGTCGCGGTAAAGGATGCACTTGTTGATGTCAAGTGGCGTCACACCACAATATAACTAGGAATCCAATGATCTGGTTCACATTATCACACAATCATTGGTCCCTCATACGCGCACATATTGACTATATTGATATGTACATATGTAACATTATGATGAAATACTTCCATCATAGACCCAATGTGGACCGCGGTGATACCTCCAACCCTATTATCAAACTAATTGCCATCAGGGTGATCTTATATACGTTATTGCTAGATGAAGGACCATATGTTAATTTCATGTTTATGGTGGCATAATGCTTCACTCAAGCGTCATTCATATAATAATGTTTATATATATATATATATGTGTGTGTGTGTGTGTGTGTGTATGATCACTGTTGTGTATTGACAACTCCAATCACTCATTTGAGACTTGTCATAAATTATGGCAAATATACTCCTTCTTGATTTTTTAAACTCAACGGTCAACACCTCTATCTTTATCTATCAGTGAACATAGCTTATCATTTATATTTAGCTACATGTAAATGAATACTTTTACTTATTTCCAAAGATACAATTAAATTTAATCTTATTTCCAAAAAATGAATACTTTTGCTTATGGACAAAAATGTGATTAACTTAGTAACAAGTTAATAAATTTTTAAAAAACTCGATTTTCAGTGCCAAATTTGAACGTCAATAACAGGTGTCTCTGTTTTCGTCAATTACGATAACAGAGAGGGCATCAATTGCTCAAAAGGGTGGGTACTGGGTAGCTGAGTAGGAGACTATATATATATATATATTAAACAAATATTAGTCACAACTTTGAAAAAAATGATGAAACTAATAATACATTTGTCTTCTAAAAGTGTAGAGATAATTTTTTTCCCCATGTTTTTATTATTTTCACTCAGGATCACTGCCATTGTTTATGAGTGTCATGTTTTTTTCCTTCAAAACATGGTCCCTTATCTTTGTATTTTGGGATGAATGTTGGTCTTCACTCGCAATGTATTATTTCCTCTCAATGGAGACATATCTCAGGTGTCTTGGAGCAATGCAAAATGGCCTGAGGCAAAAGTGCACAAAATGTCCACAACACTCATGATGAAGCCCATTCCCTAGTACAAAGATCTTCTTCATGGAGTTCATGACCTCGAACATATAACTTTATTGTAGTCTGCCTCCTAAATATATGTCTTACTCGAATAAACCCATCACACACAATCATGCACAACACAAGAGTGAAGCATTGGGCCATATAACCAAAGAAACACTTCTTATACATAGGTAATCTTCTTTGACTCTCCAATGCACTCGCTAAATATCTATCTATATACAAAAGTAGGTGGATTTTTGGATCATTTCCCTGCTCAAAAATGTCCCATCAAATACAGTACAAGCAAAGCATCAAATACGAGCAAAGGTACACCGGACACATACAATTATTCACATGTTAAAAGTGCATTCTTCACTTTGCCCTATTTCGTGGGCCAGAGTAAATAAATGATAATTTTGATATGGTTCACTCATATGTTTATTGACTGCTCATTGTGTGCTAATCCAAGTATATACTCCATACGAAGTAGAGAATGAACTTGAACTATATAGAATGATAATCGCGCCATGGCCTTTTAAGTTAGGAGTTCGGGCACCTTTCTCCTTCCGTCACTATCACGATCACCGTCAACCGCCAATAGCACTTCTGTCACTACCAACAAATATTAGTTTACATTGAAGACACAAGTTTCTTGAGCAAGGACCTCACCCGCCGAATCCATCGTCCAAATTGAAAAGAATCAAGCATGTCCGATAGTTCACTCTTACCACCGTTGTCGATAACTACTACTACAATAGGGATGCCAAAGAACCATCAATGGGCAAGGAGCTCACCACTGGGTTTGCCGTCGTCGGCAACTTTAACAACTACTACCTCTACAACAAAGAATCGGGCGTGCCCGAAGACAAACTCACAGAGAGAAACTTTCACAACCAACAAGAAGAAACCTACCCGGCTCCGCCGCTGACGAAAGTAACTTAAAATACAGTGGTAAAGGCACAAACGCAAACTGGGTTCAACAACAAAGGATGCGTGACACGAGATTCTTGGGAAATGGGAAATACAACTTCAAAGAGAAATGTATGATAAGCGTATTTGAAAATTCCAAAAATTTTGGTGGTAGTTTAAGAAACCAGTCCAGGATGTTGAGTTTCCCAGATGAACATTGATGGATAGTCTACCCGGGGGTATATATCCGAAGGGTTATTACGGGGAGTAATTTAGAGAGAAGTCAGAGCAAGTAAATAAAAGTAGAGAGAGAGAATGTATTATAAATGCGGAGTGTTTTCAGCGTGTTATGACTTGGTTACAAATGGGGAAAAGGGGTGCTATTTATAGTAGCAATAAATGCCGGGCAGGGACACGTGTCAAGCGCTCATTGGCCGAGGGGTCACCTCAACTGGTTGGCGCTGGCAGCCGCATGTGGCCGCATTTAATGCGGCTGTTGGATGGGACGTCTGTGCGGGGTACGGTGATCTGTACGCATGTGAGGCGGATATCTTGTCGAGTGAGATGCTTTCGGCTATAGAGCAGTAGCCGAGGGCTCTTCCACCCGATGGCACCCCTGGTGCCGAGGGCTGCCGTTTTCGCCGTTTTCTCCCAGTTTCTTAGTTTGCTTGAGAAACCCGTTCTGTGAGAATTTGGAGCCTTCGGCCAGGGGGCCTAAGGCACCCCTGGCGCGTAGTGCGGACTGGCTGGTACTCTGGGCGCTGTGATTTGGGCCTGTTGGGCCTTCGCTGGAGTAGTAGGAGTCTGTGGGCCGGGGGTTCCCGGGCCATATACTCCATCAGGAGTCCCGCACTCCTTTTGCCGAAAGGTACTTGAGGGAAAAGGAGTAATTTGTGCTCGCTCTTTGATGTTGTCCCGTCGTGATCTCTGAAGTTGGTGAGGAGTTGTTGCTTTTATGTCCCTGCCGAAGGCAGTCCCTCAGTTACCCACATGTCGGGACTTGAGGGCTTGCTTTGTTGTTTGTTGGATTTTCTCGAGGGGGTCCTCCAGTCCCCCACTCCTTGAGGCACTTGTAAAGTGGTGAAAAGGAGTAAAGTAGTGACGTTGCTGTTGTGGGCCGAAGGCTGACGCTTTTCGTTTCATTTTGGGGGGATGCCTCGTTAAAAACCTCATTAGGAAAAACCCTTTGGGAAAAAAATCCTAATGAGGGAAAAAGAGTGCCGAAGGCTCTCTCCTCTGAGGGCTCCTGTGTTGATTAGCCGGAGGCTTGCTGTTGATGTCCTGGTGGCGCCGAAGGGGAGCCCCTCAATCCAGGGATCGAGGGCCTGCCAGGTGAGGGCAGCAGTGAAGTTGTTACCGGGGGGTCCACTGTTTGTTGATGAGTTGGTGATGAAGATACCCGAGGGCCATGGGCCATCCGTCAATGAGGCACTCCCCGGGGGCTACCCGGTTTTGCAGTGCTGAGGGGGAATCCCCGAGGGGGTGTCCTGATATGAAGCCCTGGGTTTCTGAAGGAGTGATCCCGAAGGCGTGTGTAATGTGCTGTGTGGGGCACAACCCGGGGGCACTTCTGGGTGAGTGCACCCGGAGGCTATCCTTGATGAAGTGGAGTGAAGTAGAAAACCCGGGGGCTTCCAGAATATATCCATTGGAAATATAGCCGTTGGAATATGTAACGACAGGATATAGCCGTTGGGGGGTGGCACACGTGGCGTGTGATGGCTGGTTGTTCGTGGGCGGCGTCACCGGTTGGGTGAAACGGCGGTGTGTAATGATGGCGGTCCGTCCGGAGGCCCGGAATCCAGGCCCAAGCCCGGATTCATCGCCTATAAATACCCCAAGGCCAGAGCCATTTCCCCTGTGCGAACTCAGTTGTCTTAGCGAAGCTCTGCCAAAAAATCTAGTGAGAGAAACTCCAGCCTTCGGTCCTAACTCAGCTTTCGAGGTCAGTGCTCCCTGCCTTTCTCCTTCTAGCATAGCTGTATTGTGCCCTTAGGTTAGGAGATAGAAAAGTTAGGAAACACTACCGTCTACGAGCCCTCGAACTAGAGTGCGAATGTCGTCCTAGAGTGATTCTCAAGATATCTCGAGGACGCCCTCGATGGAGGACGAAGGCATCTCCGACGTGGAGTCAAGCAGTGGTCAACCCTCGGATGGTGGTGATGCAGCCCTCGCCACTAAGGTGCAGAAGGATCTGATGGCCGAGGCCGAGGCGGAGGAATTCGAGCGAACTGCCGAGGATGAAGAGTTGGCCCTCGCCGTCCAAGTCGCTGAAGAGGAGGAGGAAAAAGAGAGGGCGAAGGTCACTGTGGCCGTCCTTCCCCCTCGGGGTGCTGGTGAGGCCAGTACTTCCCAGCCGCTGAACGCGGTTCCCATCCGGGTGGCCCCCGGGAAGAAGAAGGCCAAGGCGACTGTCCCCAAGAAGAAGGTCATAGCTGCTGATCAGGGGAAACCCGTAGATATGCCGGAGGGGTATTCCTGGCTCAACACGGCTGCCTTGGAGATAAAGTCGAAGGCGGACAGGGCGAACCTCTACGTGACGCAGCTACATGTAGGGCCCTCGGCCGAGGTGGTCGAGCCGGGAGTTGACGATGTGCTCTCTCGGGCGCCTGAAGGGTGCATTGCAGTACACGTACTGTCGGTCTCCATGGGCCTTCGGTTCCCTCTGCACCCCTTCCTCCGGGAGTACCTGAGGTTCGTTGGCTTGGTGCCCTGCCAGCTGACACCTAATAGCCACTCCTACGTGGCGGGTTTTTTAAACCTCTGTAGGGACCGAGGGGTGACCCCCAGCCTGGACTTGTTCTTCCAGAGCTTCAACCTCTGTCGAGGGGGTCACGCGAATGCCGAGGGCTTCGCCAACCTGCAGCAGGTGGCCAGGTGGAAGCTGTTCACGGAGGCGCTTTCGTCAAACAAGGGCTGGAAGGAGCGCTGGTGCTATGTCAGGGTTGCTGAGAACCCATTTCCGGCAGAACTTCGGGATCGCTTCCGTCGGCATCCGAAGGTTGGTAGCGCCGCCCTCGAAAAAGACGACCTGGTGATAGCAAAAATCCCGGAGGGTCGCACAAAGCAGGTCTCCATCAAAGACTATACTGCCGACAAGTGATTCTACGCCCTCGGCTTTCGGAGATACCGATTTATCGGGGAAGCGGACGAGAAGTACCCCATTTTTGCTGAGGCCTTCGGGGGAACATGAGGTAGTCTACGAGGTCCCTCGGTTTTCATATCTCAGCACATAGCTTATCCTGTTCGTGTTTTTTTTTTCTTTTTGTTCTTTGTGCCTTCGGTCAGCGACCCCTCGATTTTAACCCCATTCCTTTGTTTTTTGCAGGTGTCCCAATGAAAATGATGAATGTCAGAGGCCTTGCAGACTTGAAGAAGAAGAAACCCTCCAAGGGCCCGAGGGGGACGGACGCCGGGGTCCCAAAACCCGCCGGTGACTTCTTCAAAAAACCGGAGGGGCCGTCGGTGGGCCCAAGTACTGATGCTGCTGCTGCCGCCAAAAGGAAGGGCTCGGGCACAGATCCCGAGGGCAAGAAGCCCAAGACCGGGGATGCCGGGAAGAAATCCCCCCCGGTGATCATTGTTGATGAAGGCCCTGCCTCCGGGGCAGATGAGGACATGCAGGTGGCGAAAGTGCCGCCGGGAGTTCAGGGGCCATCTTCCGAGGTCCTCATGGTTTCCCTCCCGGCTGGTACGGCCGTGATGAACGGTACGGCCGACCCGAGGGCGCTTCTGAGAGGCATTACCCTCGAGATTGACAGGGTAGCCCTCGGGGCTGATGAAGACGAAGCCCTCGAGGACAGGATCCTCCGGTCTTCCCTCACAGTAAGTCTATTATGTCTATTTCTTCCTTTTTTACTTCGAGCTAAGAAACCATGTTTGGCCTTGCTAACCCCTTTGTTTTTGTAGACCTGCATTGCCCTCGGGGAGCAAGCCCGGCGGCTAGAGGAGTGGCGCCTTCGCAAGGCCGAGCAGGAGGCCAAGATGCGGGAGCTCATCCGCCAGAATGCAGACGTTGTTCGGCAGATGGCTATGCTGGAGGAGAGCCTTCGGCAGATGACCCTGCGGGCGGAGGCCGCAGATCGGGGTAGGGCAGAAGCCGAGAGGTCCGCAGCTGAGGCCTTGGAGAAAGCTGTCAAGGAAGCCGAGGCCGCGAAGGTTGAAGCCGTCGAGAGAGCCCGAGAGGACGCAATCTCGGGGTTCTTGGCGGGGGGATGGCGGTCCGAGGAGCACAAGCAATGGCTGTCCTCGGTCGTCGAGTCCTCGGTCGACGAGTGGTGTGATGGGCCTGGCGTGGAGTGGGTTTCCCGAAAGGGTAAACAATACTATGATGGGGGCGAGTTTTTCACTCAAGCCCTCATCTACCGGAGGATGGCTCGCCACTTGAAGATCGAGCCAAAGGACTTTGACCCGGCAGCATACGGGCTCCCCCCTGCAGCCAGACATCCGCGTTCCTCTTCCCCCCCGATGTCGAGAGGCCAGACCTAGAGGACTCTGAGCTCATGAAGGAAGCCGAGGGCGACGAACCCGAGGCCGACGCAGAAGTCACCTCGAAGCCATCGGGGGAGGCGGCCCCCGGGAGTAACATGATTTGATATGTACTTTGTATCATGTAAACATATATTTGTAATGATGACATTATTCATCCTTCGGCTTCGGCCTGCTTGTAACATTTATTCGTATTACATTTGCCCTCTGTTTGTTGGTGATTGAATGATTGCCTTCGGGCTGTGTTTATATGATTTGTTTTCTCCAATTCCTTTCTTCTTGAATGCATGCCTTCGTTTTTGTTTTGGATGTCTGTCTTTGCTCCTTTGAATGTATGTTTTAAGACTTAGAATATTTTCCGATTGTAGCCTGCCCTTGGAAGCCTTCGGTAGTTGGGCACCCTCTGCTGGATATGCAACCGAGGGTTCTGTAGGAATTAGGACTTAGAAAATTTCTCTAAGTGTAGCACAGCATGGGGCCTTCTGGTGTTTGTAGTAACCCACTTCCTAGGACTTAGAAAATTTTCTGAGTGTAGGTTTTCCCCTGTGAGCCTTCGGGTGTCTGTAGTAACCCAATCCATAGGACTTAGAAAAATTTCTAAGTGTAGATCTCCCCTTGTGAGCCTTCGGGAAATGGGATCCCTTCCTGATGTGTGAACCATGGACCGAGGGCCCAATGTTCAGGACTCAGAGATTTTTTGCAAGTGTAGTATATCATGTAGCCTTCGGCTACTGTGGAGCCCCAACTGAAATATTGAATAGGCCGGGGGCTAATTCTTTAGGACTTAGAAAATTTTCTTGAGTGTTGATTCCTTGTGTACTGTAGCCCTCAATTGATAGGCAGCCTTCGGCAATTAGGTCCCTTGAGGTGAGGGTGAAATATGTAGGACTTAGAAAATCTTCTAAGTGTAGAGTTTCCCTTGGGAGCCTCCGGGAGATGGCATCCCTTCATGATGTATGAGTAGTTGACCGGGGGGGGAATATGTAGGACTTAGAAAATCTTCTAAGTGTAGAGTTTCCCTTGGGAGCCTTCGGGAGATGGCATCCCTTCATGATGCATGAGTAGCTGTCAGGGGGGGAAATATGTGGGACTTAGAAAATCTTCTAAGTGCAAAATCTCCTTTGGGAGCCTTCGGGAGATGGCATCCCTCCTTGATGTATAAGTAGTTGACCGGGGAAAAGCATGTAGTACTTAGAAAACATTCTAAGTGTGGATTTTCCCTTGGGAGCCTTCGGGAGATGGCATCCCTTCTTGATGTATGGCCTTCGACTGTCATATTCCTCTAGTTGCAATACTGACTGAGCCGGGGGCCCATCTTTAGGACATAGAAATTTTCTTTGTTTGCAAGTGTTGTTGTATCGCATAGCCTTCGGCTATTGTATTCCCCTGGCTGTAGTGTTGATTGAGCCGGGGGCCCAATTTTAGGACTTGGAATTTTTCAAGTGTTGTTTCTTTGTGTAGCCTTCGAGTGATAGGTGCCTTCCGACTCTACATTACTTTGCGAGATGCCCGGGGGCTGCTCCTTCAGGACTTAGAATTTTTCCTAAGCATAAATTGATGTTGAGTCCTGTTGTTGTGAAGAAAGCCAATGAGGAGTGTGTGCCCTCGGCATACACTTAAAAAGTTGTAGAATTTGACCCTCGTCATGGGTAAGGGGCCCTCGGTATTTGCGCATAACAGATGCCTTCGGTGTTTGTTTGAAGTACCGTTTAGTGGACCTTGGATAGTCCAGTCCCTTTGTATTGTTGAAGCCTTCGGTGTTTTTGTGACCGGAGGTGACCAGGTAGTGGACTTAGCCGTTTCCTGATGATATTTGTTTGAGTAGTATCCTTCGGGAAATAGGAGCCTTCAGTTACCGGAGGTGTTCCCGTGGGGAGCCCTCGGCTTGTTGTGATCTGTTGGAGTGTACTCTTTGATTTCTCGCTGAGTCTACTCCCCTTCACCCCCTCTTTTTTTTTCTTTTTTTTTTTGGTTGGTGGTGAAGGGAAGGCATCAAGAAACTTGGTTTCTTGGTAAGGCTGGGCCTATTAGGAGACCATCAGAATACACCAATGGCTCTCCTCCCTCGGGTTAACCTTCCGAGTTCCGAGGGGATCGAGGGACGTTTCCTGGGCACAAGATATGGTGGTCCGTAACCTGCCTCCCCTTGGGGGATGGCGCGGAAAGCGCCTCATTTTTTAAAGTCGTCCCCTCGGCGCTAGACATAGTCCGTGGCCTGCCACACCCTTGGGGTGGTGGCGCGGGGAGCGTTTCGGTTTGGAAGTCGAATCCTGGGCATTTCTCATACCTGTCATACCCTGGGGGTAGTGACGCGGATAGCGTTCCGTTTTTGAAAGTCGAATCCTGGGCATTTCTCATGCCTGTCACACCCTGGGGGTAGTGACGCGGAAAGCGTTTCAAGGAAGGGTTTTCATTTGCACACTAGTTGCAAATGGCCGGGGGCACTACGTGCCGCCGGCACCGATGGTGGCGCCTTCGGTATATGCGTCCTCGTGGGGTACGGCTTTTAGAAACAACACTTGGTGTTAGTTTCGATGTGTAGCCCCCGGTACTTGGTACCGAGGGGTCTTCTGTAGGAACACTTGGTGTTCTCCTTTGTTGCAGTTGATGGAGGTGTCTACCCTCGGTACTTGGTACTGAAGGGTCTTCAAATGAAACACTTGGTGTTTCCCAATAGATGTTTGGAAGTTGATAGGAGAGCATCTCCCTGGCACTGGGTGCCGAGGGGTCTTCTTTGAAACATTTTGGTGTTTTTCTCTTCGTTTCGATGTTTGATGATGGAGGTGTACCCTCGGCACTGGGTGCCGAAGGGTCTTCTGTAGGAACACTTGGTGTTCTCATCTTTTCTTTTTTGATGTTGAAGGTGGGGATGTACCCTCGGCACTGGGTGCCGAAGGGAAATGAAACACATGGTGTTCCTTGTTGTTGGTGATAGGGGTTCCTTCCCTCGGCACTTGGTACCGAGGGGTCTTGACTGAAAACACGTGGTGTTTTGCTGTAGGTGTTGATGGTGTCCGCCCTCGGCACTTGGTGCCGGAGGGGGTTCTTCTCGTGGTGAGGCCTGGGGCCTGTAGTCAGTATGAGGGCTTGATGTCTTGAATGCATCTTCATTCTTCGAAATTGGAGGCTTTGGGCCATAGGATAGTACATTCACTAGTTATGAGGGCTTGGCCGCTCATACATTATTGATAAAATTTAATTAAGTGGTGTACATTCCAGTGCCTAGGGACTTCTTTCCCGTTGGGGCGTTTGAGCTTGTAGGTCCCGGGTTTGATGATGGCTGCTATGATGTAGGGGCCTTCGAATTTTGGTGCCAATTTTCCTCCCTCGGTTGGTTGGCTGGCTTCCCTCCTCCGGAGGACATAGTCCCCCACTTGAAATTCTCGGGTTCGAACCTTGGCGTCGATGTAGCTTTTAACTTGCCTTCGGTAGTTTTCTGCCCGGATGAAGGCCTGCTCCCGGCGTTCTGAAATGAGGTGGAGGTCGAGGGCCATGTTGTTGTCGTTGACCTCGGGGTCATATTGGATCACCCTTCGGGTGGGAAGGGTGACTTCCGTAGGGGCTTTGGCTTCAAAACCGTAGCAGAGGGAGAAGGGTGTTTCACCTGTTGCTCGCAGAGGGGTGGTGCGATAGGCCCAAAGGATGTTGTGGAGTTCTTCCACCCAGCCACCGCCCTCGGCCTCTAGCTTCTTTTTGAGGCCTTCGAGCAAGGTCCGTTTGGCGTTCTCTACTTGCCCGTTGCCTTGAGGGTAGGCAACGAAGGAGAAGGTGTGTTTGATGCCCCATGCCTCCAGAAGGGCACAGAAGGGGGCTGCCTCAAATTGTGTCCCATTGTCGGAGATGATCTGCTGAGGGACGCCAAACCTCGTGAGGATGTTCTTGAGGACGAAGTGACGGCACTTCGCCTCTGTGATGCTGGCGAGGGGTTCAGCCTCCACCCACTTGGTAAAATAGTCGACGGCCACAATGATGTACCTGTTGTTGGAGGTACCCCTCGGCAGAGGGCCCACAAGGTCTATCCCCCATCGAGAAAAAGGGACAGATGTGCTGATGGGGGCATAGTTGACCGCTGGCCTGCCGGGGGCTTTCTGGAAATGTTGACATGCGGTGCACCTCCGGGCGAGGTCAGCACAATCCCTGGCCATGGTTGGCCAGAAGTAGCCCTGGAGAATGAGCCTTCGGGACATGGAGAAGGGTCCCTGGTGAGCTGAGCAAGTGCCACTGTGCACTTCCTCCATTGCGACCTCGGCTTCATCTGGATGAAGGCACCGAAGTAGCGTGCCATTGTAAGATCATTTGTAGAGCCTCCCATCTTCGATGGTGTAGCTAGGAGCCCTCAGCTTTGCCAGTTTAGCGCGGGATTCATTCTCGGGTAGCTGCCCTGTGGAGATGAAGGTGGTGATATCTGAGATCCAATCCTCCTGACGTTGTTGTATGTTCATAACGGGGCTTGCATGGATGCTTAGAGGCTGAGTTCCTCGATTTTGGCAATTTTGGAGATGTGCTCGGGGGAGTCGGCCGAGAGCTTAGATAATATGTCGGCCTCGGAGTTCTGAGCCCTCGGTATTTGAGTGAGGGAGTGTGCCTCAAATACCTTAAGCAACTCCTTGGCCGCTTCCTTGTACTGTTTCATTCTCCCCTCCTTGGCCTCATATTCTTCGGAGATTTGGCCAACGACCAACTTGGAGTCGCATTTGATGTGGATCTGCCGAGCCCTCATGTTGGCAGCCAGCCGAAGGCCACATAGGAGGGCCTCATATTCGGCCTCATTGTTGGAGACTTTGAAGGAGAAGCGGATGGCATAGTAGGCCCTGAAGCCCTCGGGAGTAATGAGGACTACCCCTCCCCCGCATGCTTTGGTCGCGGAGGAGCCATCAGTGTAGAGGGTCCACCAGTCGTCTGAGGTAGCCGAGGGCTCCCCGTCCGTGGCTGCCCTTGCGGTACATTCCGTCACAAAGTCCGCCAGGGCTTGGCCCTTGATGGCAGGCCTTGGACGGATGTCAATGTTGTACTGGCTCAAGAAGATAGCCCATTTCACCATGCGGGAGGAGCTGGTGGGGCTCCTCATGAGGGCACCGAGGGGTTGATGAGTGAGGACCTGAAGCGGATGAGCCTGAAAGTAGTGGCCCAGCTTCTTGACAGTCCAAACGATGGCTAACACCGTTTTTTCCACAGGGGAGTACCTGAGCTCGGCCTCCCTTAGGGTCTTGCTAACGTAGAAGATGGCATGTTGGATGCCGTCTTCCTCCCTTATGAGTACAGAGCTGATGGCCGCCGGGCTAACCCCAAGGTAGAGGTAGAGGGTCTCCCCGACCTTGGGTTTGGAGAGCACAGGAGGTGAAGATAGATATCGTTTGAGCTCGTCGAAAGCCTCCTGGCATTCCGGAGTCCATAGAAAGCCAGCCGTCTTCCTCATGATCTGGAAGAAGGGTAGAGATTTCTCCGCCGATTTAGATAGAAAACGGTTGAGGGCTGCCAGGCGGCCCGTCAACCGTTGGACTTCCTTCACATTGCGTGGGGGCTCCATATTGATGATGGCCTGGATCTTCTCGGGGTTGGCCTCAATACCCCTTCGGCTCACCATGTAGCCTAAGAATTTGCCCCATTGGACGCCGAAGGTGCACTTCTTCGGGTTTAGTCGAAGGTTGAATTTTTGCATGATGTCACCCCTCGGGGGCTGCTGGTCCGGATGCTGGTGATACTTCTCCACCTCTTCGGCCTCAGCATATCGGTCACCCCGTTGCAAAGCCCTTATGTAGTCGCGGGGGGGTTCAATGATGAGGCTCCTTGAAAAGTTACCGGTGCGGAGGACGGTTTGTAGGAGGGCCAGGAGGGTCCCGTCATCAGCACCGTCGACCTTGTCGGCCTCCGTCCTCCAGCGCTCCAGGAAATCCCGAAGGGTCTCATCCTTCTTCTGGCGTATTGTTAGGAGGTGGGAGAAGTGCTTCCTCGTGCGACGCCTCCCGGCAAATTGTGTCAAGAATCGCTGGGCGAGTTCTTGCCACGAATCAATGCAGCCCTCGGGCAGCCTATTGAACCATTCGTATGCCGGTCCCTCTAAGGTGGAGAGGAACCAACGACACAAATATTCGTCCGACGCCCCCACCATCATCATGCTGTTCTGGTACTTGCTGTAATGTTCCTGGGGGTCCGTTTTCCCGTTGTAGGGCTGTATGTGTTGCCCTCGGTATTTTTCCGGGATCCGGGCCGCCAATATCCTTGGGGTAAATGGCGTCCGAGTCCGGAGCTGGATGACGGGTTCCCCGGAGCCCTCGGCCACCTTCTTCTGCAACTCCTCCATTTTGGCCATCATGGCCTCGTATTTGAGATCTGAATGAGGAGTGGAGGTGGTGGCGTGAGCTTTGTTGGACTCCATTTCGTCAAGCCGGCGCTGGAGGGCCGCAATAATCTCGTCCCGGGGATCCTTCGGGAGGGTCTCCGCCCCCTGCGAACGAACCCGGGCCGAGTGGGCCTGGTTGATTTGGTGCCGAGCATCATCGGCGTGAAGGGGTGCCTTGCCTTTGTCCCGAGGGGGACGCTCCTCGTCTGCCCTCGAAACAGATCCCCCGCTTTCCTGGGGCCTTTGGAGTGCTTTCCCCCCGAGGCGGTCTTGGACCCCTCGGCGGTTTGGCCCTCCTCCGAGCCGGTTGAGGGCGGAAGTACGGGGCCTTTCCCTGTTTTCATTATGGCGGTCCCGGGATTGAACTTCCTGGGAGGACGTATCTTGGGCCACCACCCCTTCATCATTTCTCACCCGAGGGGTGGGATTTCCGAAGGGGTGTGGCAGAGGGGGAAGTATGATATTTTCCCCGATATGAGGGTGAGCTGGAGCCAGGGTGCCGAAGGCACCCGGGTTCTGGGTGAGCGTCTGGATGAAGGCGGAGAGCGCCGATTGCACGTCGATGGTGAGAACCGGAGGGCTGACTTGGTCATCGCTCCGGTTTTTCTTCTTGGCCTCGATGCCGAGGCGGGCATCGGGGGCATTTTGTTGGATCTGAAGGCGTAGGTCGACAGCCGCCTGTTCCAGCCCAGCGATGACACCGCCCTCGGGAGCCCTGTGAGAGGCTTCGGGGGCGTTGACGTCGCCGAGGGCCAGGTTCTTGTCTTCTACGTTCTTTGAGTTGGCACGTGTTGTCCTCACCATTTTGATAGAGGGCTAGTGTTTTGTGTTTGGTCGAGGGGGAGGGTTTCTTACTCGATTGTTCAACCTCTCAACGAGAGCACCAAATGATGGATAGTCTACCCGGGGGTATATATCCGAAGGGTTATTACGGGGAGTAATTTAGAGAGAAGTCAGAGCAAATAAATAAAAGTAGAGAGAGAGAATGTATTATAAATGCGGAGTGTTTTCAGCGTGTTATGACTTGGTTACAAATGGGGAAAAGGGGTGCTATTTATAGTAGCAATAAATGCCGGGCAGGGACACGTGTCAAGCGCTCATTGGCCGAGGGGTCACCTCAACTGGTTGGCGCTGGCAGCCGCATGTGGCCGCATTTAATGCGGCTGTTGGATGGGACGTCTGTGCGGGGTACGGTGATCTGTACGCATGTGAGGCGGATATCTTGTCGAGTGAGATGCTTTCGGCTATAGAGCAGTAGCCGAGGGCTCTTCCACCCGATGGCACCCCTGGTGCCGAGGGCTCACAGTGCCGAGGGCTGCCGTTTTCGTCGTTTTCTCCCAGTTTCTTAGTTTGCTTGAGAAACCCGTTCTGTGAGAATTTGGAGCCTTCGGCCAGGGGGCCGAAGGCACCCCTGGCGCGTAGTGCGGACTGGCTGGTACTCTGGGCGCTGTGATTTGGGCCTGTTGGGCCTTCTGGGTCTGTTGGGCCTTCGCTGGAGTAGTAGGAGTCTGTGGGCCGGGGGTTCCCGGGCCATATACTCCATCAAACATGAAATGCATTAAGATCTATTTTCATTTTTTTCATCTTTTCCCTTTTTCAAATCTGAAAACTGAAAAATCTATTTTGTCCCAAAATTTGCTAAGCAATCTTGGTGCTTTGTTATGTATTTATGAGATACGGAGTATTGATCATGATAATAATAATATTATTATTAAGTAATATGTTTGTATATATACTGATTAAATAAAAACAGTTCCTCTTTTTAGGGTAAAAAATGCATTACCGTTTTATGATTTAATAGGTTTAAATATGACAAAAATGCATTAAAATGAGCTAAAAGCGTGAGTCGTTTCCGTAATTAAATTGAAGGTTTTTCTTCATTATGAAAATTGCATTTCCGGATGTAATAATGTGCTTGCTTTACCCCTCAAAACTTTGCAATTGATTATCACATGAAACAATAAGTAAAATATGTGTAATTTAAATCTATGCAGAGGAGATAAATTTTTTTGGGGCAACAAAAACATGAAGAGTGACAAGTTATAAGCAACGTAGGAAGCATCACATACTTTGTATATGATTAAAAGTGGATAGCCAATGAGTAGTATAATCTAAATGCAATATGTACCATCAAATGCTCAATAGTGGAATAGTTCTCACTTCATTCATCGCTCTTTGTTTTTTCTCCTTTGCTTTCTTTATTTGGACTTAACATGTATTGGGTCGTAAATTCATAAGAAATGTTAGAATTGTGTTGATAGGTTAAATTTCCGGTGTTTAGATAAGTATTATATAGGTTCAAATATATTTCAATATCATATTACTCTGCGTAAATCTATCTATATACAAAAGTAGGAGAATTTTGTCTCAATTTCCCGCTCAAAACAGACCATATCCTCAGAAGTACGGCATTGCACCGCTTTAAGGAGGGTGAACATCACCCATTTGTTCTATGGTTGACATGTGGCATTCCATCCCTCTTTTTTTCTTTATAATGTTATAAATTTTTTATTTATGGTCTAGTTTTTATAAAAAATATATCAAATTTTGTAAATTTTTATTATCTTTCTAATAGTATTAATATTCTATATATAAAAAATTAAAAAAAACCGTTATTTCTAAATATCTATTTTTAGTTTTTTTAATTTTTTCATATTCAATATTAGTACCATATGAAAGATTGTAAAAAATGAAAAAAATTGATATATTTTTCAAAAAAAAAAAAGGATTAAAAAACAAAAAGATAAAACAATTGCCAAATTATAAAATATTGTCTTGCCACGTGGCAAACAAATAGGGTGGGGTGAACATCATCCTCTCAAAGGAGGGTGAACAAAATTGTGCCCGAGAGAAAAACCAATTTTCGATAAGGGAGAAAAACGCTTACCACTCAACAAGTGAGAAAAAACCCTACCTCTCAACAAGCCAGAGAAAACTACGTTTAACCAAATTCATTTGAAATAAGAAATACACGCTTTAAGTTATCTTTTGCACAAATAGAAACAATTCCATTTTTATTTTATGATTTCACGTATAAATCAAATTTTATCAAATTTTATCAAATTTGGTGAAATGCTTTGGGAGGTTAAATTTTAGGACCAACTTCGCGCACCACCAAATGTGCTGGACGCACCTAAATTTTTTCAAAACTGGACCTATTTGTTCTCCTCCTTATACTAGTATTTTTTGTTGACCGTGTGAGTAGGGATGGCAACGGGGCAGTTCGGGATCGGGTATACCGTTACCCGTACTCGCCCCATTTGATAAAAGTTTTCCCCGAAACCGCCCCGTTACCCGTCGGGTATTTTTTATCCGCGGGTAACGGTTTTCCCCGCGGGTAACCGTTTTATTAAAAGATAATTTTTTTTCTTCAAAATTATTATAAATCCTAAAAAGATGATTAACTACTTATAATTGACCACCTAAATTAAAAAAAAGTCAAAATTAAATAGCACCACAGATAAAGTTTTTTAAAATATCACAAAGAATTACAATCGTTTGAACCTAATATTCACAAATTATATATGTCTAGATTCAAAATTATGAATCTCTTACCACATCAACATCAAAAGATTAAGTCTTGTCTCAATCGTAAAATCTAAATACGAATAAAAAAAACATTTTGATGGTCCCGGATGGGGTAAAAGTCTAGAGGGGGGGGGGGGGGGGTGAATAGACTTTTAAATCTTTTTCGACTTTATGAAGATTTCCCTCTATATGAGTTGATCTATAATCTTTTGAGTGATTAATAGATGCACAACGAAAGTCTTTACCCTTTATGTAATGAGTATTTAACCACTTTCTAATTTGGGGAAGATTGGGATTAGATAGCTAGCAGTTGGCTTGGCAGTTAACTTATAAGTTGGCTAGGTGGCAGGGGCCTGGTGAGGCAACTACTAGTGATATACTTGCCTTATGATGAAAGTGATGATGGAATGTTGTTTAGGATGATGAAGACTATCTGAAAATGTGCTTTAGTAAGAGTAAAGTAAGGTTTTACTAAAGCAGTTGTCTCGGCAGTTGAGTGAAATTGAGGGAACTGCTGAGCCACCTGCTTAGATTCTTAGCAGATTTTCAGAGATCCGTTTGAGCAGAACTTCTTGTTGATGAAGTTATGAGAATCTGGAGATGTTGAGATGTTCAAAGGAAATGGGTGTATATGAGTAGAGGGCTCAGCAGTTGGGTGGTTACCAGGGAACTGCTGAGGCACCTGCTATGCTTAGAAAGTGAATTTTCGGAAACTGATAGAGCATGTCTTTTAGTGATGTTTCAGCAAGAAAACTGTGTGAAAATGGTCTCAAAGAAAGTTAGTAATTAAGCAGAAGAATAAGCAGTTGAGTCACTCAAGACAACTGCTTAAAATGCTGCTGGCAAACTACAATCTTTATACGAGAAGTGCTGGGTGTGTGCTTTGTTGAATGAAGTAAAATCAACACACGATGTATCCTGGTTCAGAGGTGGTGTAATCCTCCTACGTCCAGTCCCACCCTCTTTCAGATGGATTTCACTAAAGTATTAAGCCCAATACACTTAGTGCCAATCTAGCTTTACAACACTTAGGCCTAGATTGAAGATATTTCACAGTGAGTATAGCTCCACTCAAAGTTACTCAGTCCTTAGATTTTTCTCAATTAATCCAGTGGGGATTAAAGGGTACTCTATCTATCTATCCACACCTTAGGATCCGAACAACCGTTCTCCTAAGTGTATACAACAATTTCTGAAATATTACAAGAAAGTTCTAACCTCCAACTAGGAACTAAACTTCTAAGATTTAGCAATGAATAGCGTATAAAACTGGAAGTTTAGTGAAGCATGAGTCCAAGCAGAGAGTAAAGTTAATTTCGCACTTTCTCTTTTGCTAGATAGCTCTTGAATGCTCGAAGAATATTTTTCTCTACTTTGGATGCTCAAAGCTTGGTTAGAAACTTTCATTTCAGCCTCTATTTATAGGCTTTTTGACTGATCAATCTTATCTGTTGGTTAGGATAGTTTGATCTCTACCGTTGATCTTCTGGCGAGGACGAATTGTACATTCGTCTTTTTGTGCTGGAGCATTTATTGCGGCTGATCTCTTTGTCTTGCGTTATTCAGCCGCTGAAGCATCTTCCAAGTGTGCGTCTCATGCTGTAGACCCCAGTACTTGATTCGGTATTTAATACCGGTCAAGTTTTTGTCTCCAATCATATACATTCATTGTATATTTATTTTCGAACTTGTTCTCGTTTAGTGACATTTTAATTTTTGTGGTCTAATAAAATATACCGGTAGGACATAAATATCCTATTAAGGTAAATAAAATTACCTTATTGCATTTTTACTTTTTCCGGTAACATTTTATTAGTCATAAAAATTGTACATTAATTTTGTCACATAATGCAAATAAAATTGAGACACAGTGTACACGTGTTCTGTATAGTGGCATCATCAAAATCATTATCAAAATTGGGTACTAACAATTTCCCCCTTTTTGATGATGCCAAAACTATACAACACAAGGAACAAATTTTTTATTGATTTTCATTAAGTTCTTGTACATTGTTCTAAAGTCTAGAGTACAATAGTTTATAGTCAATTTCGGACTTATATTCTAGCCTACTCTTGCTTGTCCTCTTCTTATTTCTTCTTGACCTCTTCCTTTGCTCTTGCTTCCTCAGCCTTCCTTTTTCTGATCTCCATTTCTTCCTTGAGGCGTTGATTCTTCTTTCTAGTTTCTGCCCCTTTCTTTGCTGCTTGTGATCTTTTAGATGAGGGGTCTGCTTGTGTTGAACCTTCCCCCTTTTTGGCATCATGAGCAGGGGTCTTGCTTTCATCAAACAACGCTGCTCTCTGGATCAGAATCTGCCTCCTCTTGGACCCTCCTTGCTGGATCTAAGTCGTAGACTTTGATGGACAATGCTTTGATGTAGTTATGAATGTCCATGAGGTCAGTCTTCACTTCGTCTTTGACTTCAAGCTCTAGTTCCTGAACTTTCTTTTTGGTGGAGGCTAGTTCTTGACCCAACTGTTGGAAGTCACTGCCTTGTTTCCAAAAAGTTTCTTGAGTTGCCTTTTGAAGAGTGATGAAGTTGTTGGCAACGTCCTTTGTAAGGTTTTCGAAGGATTGAGCATGAGTTTGTTGCTCTATGAAAAATTTCTGAGAGAGTTTAAGCATTGTTAGGAACTCCTCGTTCCTCAATTTGGTGATGTACTCCTCATGCTCTTGAATCTTCTGCAAGGCCTGCTCAAGGTTAGGAGGTAAAGAGAGGGTAGGAACTACCTGGGCAGAGAGCTCTGCTCCTTGGGAGGCCACTCCTTGGTGGGAGGCATCTGCTGGCTCTGAGGCACCTGCTGGTGTGGAGAGCCCTGCGAGCTCTTTTTCCCTTAATTCCTTCAGTGCGGCCAGGATTTGATTTTCCAGCTCTTCATCCCTTGCTTTTAAGGCTTCAATTTCTCTGTGAATGGCTTCCATTTGAGCTGGTTGATTGGAGAGTTGGATTTGAAGCTGTGCCTTCTGTTCAGAGTTGAATACTTGCTGGATCATGAGGTTTCTCTTGAGATGGCAATGAACTTCAGCGAACCTCCTTTCTACAAGTGTATCCATATGTTTTTGCATCTTGATCAATCTTTTGTGTAGTCTGACCTCCGCGTTGCTGATGAACTGTGTAGTTACCCTTCGTTCTTGGATGAAGACCTCTGTTAGGGAAGGGGTGTCTTCTTCCCCATAAAGCAGAAGTTGATATTTTATGTCATCGGATGTGACAGGCTGCCCTGGTGCTTGTTCTTGGTGAGGCTCAATGTTGAGATCCATCAGTGCATTCCCTTGTTGGATGGTGGCAACCAACAGTTTTTGGGGAGCTTTGGAGGACTCTCCTCCTCCTTTGGTTTCCAGCTTTGATTTCTCAAGAACTTGCCTGAGTTCCTTATCACTAGAGGAAGAGGAGTGAACAATTTTCTTACCTTTGGAGTCTGGAGGACCTCTGGGTGCATTGTCAGCATCATCATCATCATCATCATTGTCATCCAGATCATCATCACTTCCATCTTTGATGTTGGACTTGGCAGTGAGCTGCTTCTGGAAAGTGTAAATCAGTGATTTTTCCTCCATTTTTGTTTCCTTCATCTAAGCTTGTCCTTCACTTTAAGAAGGCATTAATCCACATCTCCTCATTTTGAGGGTAGCAGGTGATTTGAAGGCAGTCACCTGCTGAGCCCACTGCTGCTGGAAGGTAGTCAACTGCTTAGTTAATGCCTCGGATCTTGACTCCCTTTTAGTATGAAAGTCTGATATTGACTTCTTTGGACCTGGATGCTTCATTCCTTTAGGATTTTTGAGTAGCCTACCTTTGGCAGGTGGCTACTTTTGAGTACTTCATAAAGGTTCCCCCTCAGCAGATGGCTAGGAATTCCCCCTTTATTTTAGAATTGGGTTCCCCCTGAATGGGTGCAAGGCTATTCCTTGACTTGATCTAGATCATCTAGCATTCCAAGCTCTTGTCTTAGTTGATTGAATCTGGCTTCATTCAGAGGCTTGGTGAATATGTCAGCCAACTGCTTCTCAGTGGGAATGTACTCTAACTTGATGGTCTTCTTTTCAACATGTTCTCTAATAAAGTGATGCCTGATCTCAATGTGCTTGGTTCTTGAGTGGAATATTGGATTATGAGTGATGGCTATAGCACTCGTGTTATCACACAATATGCTAATCTCCTTTGTTTCTTCTCCATAATCCTTCCATTGCTGTTTTATCCATAGTATTTGAGCACAACAGCTGCCTGCAGCTATGTATTCAACTTCGGCAGTGCTAGTAGCAATTGAATTCTGTTTCTCGCTGAACCAAGAGAAGAGTCTTCCACCAATTAATTGACAAGTACCTGAGGTACTTTTTCTATCAATTTTGCACCCGGCAAAGTCAGAATCTGAATATCCATAGAGGTCAAAGCCTCCATTTGTTGGGTACCATAATCCAGAGTTAGGATTTCCTTTTAGATACCTCAAAATCTTCTTTGCAGCTAGAAGATGGCTTTCCTTAGGCTTTGATTGAAACCTTGCACATACACCAACTCAGTAGGATATATCTCGCCTACTAGTGGTGAGATATAACAAGGAGCCAATTAGGTCTCTATAAAGTGTAAGATCAACATCTTTGCCATCTTCGTCTTGACTCAGACCTTGGGATGTATTCATGGGAATTTTCACAGTGGACTTGTTCTCTACCTTGAACTTCTTCATGAGATCTCTTGTATATTTGGATTGGTTGATAAAGATACCATTTGGAGTCTGCTTCACTTGTAATCCCAGAAAATAGTTCAACTCTCCCATCATGCTCATTTCAAACTTGCTTTGCATGAGAGTTGAAAAATTCTCACATAATGCTTGATTTGAACTTCCAAATATTATGTCATCAACATAGATTTGAACAAGCAATATGTGGGGACCTTCCTCAATTTTGAACAAAGTCTTGCCTATTTTGCCTTTAGTGAATCCATTATTCACTAAATATTCAGAGAGAGTGTCATACCATGCTCTTGGGGCTTGCTTGAGTCCGTAAAGAGCTTTGTGTAACTTGTAGACTTGATCCTTCTCTCTATTGATTTCAAAGCCAGGAGGTTGCTCCACATAGACCTCCTCTTCTAGTAAACCGTTTAGGAAGGCACTCTTCACATCCATTTGATAGACTGTGAATTGCTTATGAGCAGCATAGGCTAGGAAGATTCTTATTGCTTCCAATCTGGCAACAGGAGCAAAAGTTTCATCAAAATCTATACCTTCTTCCTGGCAGTAGCCTTTGGCTACTAACCTTGCCTTGTTCTTGATAATGGTGCCTTCCTCATCCATTTTATTTCTGAATACCAATTTGGTTCCTATCACATGTTGGTGATAGGGTCTAGACACAAGCTCCCATACATTGTTTCTTTCAAACTGGTTGAGTTCCTCTTGCATAGCTTGTATCCAGTCAGAGTCAAGTAGGGCTTCTTCAATTTTCTTGGGTTCAATTTGGGAGATGAAGCATGAGAAAAGTGCTTCCCTCTGAATTGCTGATCTAGTACGAATCCCTGTATTGACATTTCCAATGATTTGGTGAGGAGGATGTTTGCTCAACCATCTAACATCAGATGTGGTTGTTTTGGCAAAAGTTTGTTGATCCTCCTCCTCCTCTTCTTCTTCACTATCCTCTGGTAGAATAGTGTGATTAGGAATGTTATAAGTTCTTGGAAGGTTGTTGCTGGTGAGTCACCTGCTGGCAGTGGTCCATCTTCGAAAGCAACTCCTGGCAGTGGACTGCCTTTAGAGGCAACTGCTGACAGTGGGCTGCCTATGGAGGCAACTGCTGGCAGTTGACTGTCATTTGAGTTGACAATCTTTTCTTTATTATTACTTGGAAGGCAGCTTGGAACCTTTCCGATGTCCTTCTTTGATTTAGATGACTCACCTTCATCTTTTAGTTGAGCAGTGGGGTGGTTTTCGAAAACCACATGGATTGAGTCTTCTACCACCAAGGTTCTTTTGTTGAAAATCCGGAATGCCTTGCTTGTAGTTGAGTAGCCCCGGAAGATCCCTTCATCAGATTTGGGATCAAATGACTTGAGATAGTCTTTTCCATTGTTTAGGATAAAGCATTTGGATCCAAACACATGGAAATGACTAACATATGGCTTTCTTCCTTTCCATAGTTCATAAGGTGTCTTTTTGTGAGTCTTATGAATAAGACTTCTATTCTCGGTGTAGCTGTGATACCTTGAAAATTTGAAATAAAAATAAATAAATAAATAAATCAGATAAGTTATATCTGATAAATCAAATGAAAGTAATATAAAAATATTTTGTATTATACTTGGTGTATAAAAATATATGCATGCTACATGCAATAAAATTAAACACTTATGTGGCATCAAAAAAATAAAATAGAAAAAAAATCAGATAAAATATAGATGACGGAATAAATAATAATAAATAAATAAATAAATAAAAATAGTAAGAATATTAAAAATTACTAATAATAGCATCAAATTAATAAATGAAAATATTAGATCATAAAACAATGACACATGCTAGGATCACCTACCAAATAATGTATATACATTATATACATATTTTTACATATATAATTATATATATTTATATGTAAAAATTAAAATAAAAGAAAATAAAATAAAATAAAATTAAACATCAGCATAAATGGGAATCAAATCATGAATCAATACACATGCCATGTTCATCAACTACCAACCTATCATATACATTATTATTATTATTATTATTATTATTATTATTATTATTATTCATACAATTATCAAATAAATAAAATAAACCATAAGGACCATCTAGACCTATAAATACACCCTCTTAGCCATCCCAAACACTGCAAATCGGAGAGATAGAAGCTATATATATACATATACATATATATACATAATCTCGCCGGAAAATTTATATCTATATTATTTTACGTATCAAACTTCGTAAAAACGATAGAGGAGGGTCGTGAGAGGTCTAGGAATACTCCCCAATAAATTCCAGACCGATTCGTAGTCACCGGAGCATCCTAGAGCTCGCCGGAGTTACAAGTCGTGGAAGTGGGTGTTCAGAAAAAGCGGATATTTGCCGTAGATAGGGGTGGAGGAGCTTCGTCTTGCCGGCAGGATCATTTTGCAACTTGAATCGTTGAAATCCGTTACCTGTAAGTCAAGTTATAGCTCGCCGAAGTTTTTGTAATTCCGGTCGCCGGAAACCCGACCTGGAGAAGAGCTGGGAAGAAGACAACCCAGTCTTCTTGGGCCAGGTCGTGTATTTGGGCCGATTCGGCCCAGTTTCAATAAAAATTAAAAATAAAATAGTAAATGAAGTAAATAAAATCTGGAAAAATATAAATTAAATACCTAGTATAAATATACATATTCGGACCAACCAGAATTGAAAGATAATATTTTTAGCTATTTTTAATTGATTTAATTGTAATTGGGCCAATTTGTACATATTTAGTAATAATTAACTAAATGATGAAATAAATTACGAAATAATTATTGGAGTAAACTAGATTACATATATGACTAACTAGGACATTTGGGACCATTTGTAATTAATAAAAATTATGATTAGTATATTTAATTGTAATTAAACCGGTTAATAGAGATATGGAATTAAATGAATAAATAAGGGAAATAATTCTAAAATAAATATCTGGACAACCTAGGTCAAATATAGACACCAAATATAGTTATGAACTATTATAAATTTATAAAGTCGATTATTAAGCTATTTAATTTAATTGGGTCATATAAAACTAGTTAAGTAATTACATAAGAAAATTGATTAATAATGGTGAAATAAATAAAATCACTAAGATGGGAAATAATATTATGGACTAAAAATGAGGTTTGGAATAAAATAAAGAAAAGAAAATAAAGTTGGGATAGCTAGTATAAATGAATGACTATATTTGGACTTAATAAATAAATCATTTAACTAGTGGACTAATTAAATTAGTGTGATTAAATTAATAATTATCATCCTTAATTGTTACTTTTTGGACTCCATATAAATTATTAAACTATATGAACTCATAAAAATTCGTTGATTAATACAAACTAATTAATTAAGTAATATGTACTTAATAATTTAGTTAATCGACTCCATTAGACTAGTTTAACTAAATCAATTAGTTTAATGGATAAATTAATTAAATTATGGACGCATTAATATTTTTGGACTTTATATTAAAAATATAAAATTAAAACGAAATTAGAATTTGATTGATTGCCTTAATTGAATTAGATTAATGTATTTAACTATATTTATATAATTAAACTTATTTAGTTGATGAAATTAATTAAATTAATTTAGTTAGCCAAATAAATAAACTGGAGGATTGAATTAGTTATGGTAATTGGATTAGTTAGTATAAATAAACTATTAAACTAATTAAAGTTATTATTGAGAATAGATTATCATTAATGATTAATATTTCGAATTATTGCTTACGGAAAATTATTATTCAAAGGTTTATTAAATAAATTATATAAATTATGTAAACTGAAATTGAACTGAAATTGATTATTTAAATTTGAAATATTGAAACTATTATGTAATTAATTTAATTAGACTAGTTAACTAATTAACCAAATAAGTTAAAGTAAATTATGGAGGGGATTAGTATGATTAAAGAAAATAATAAGGTTGGACTGAAAATTTACATTTAAATAAGATTTATGGATCTAACTTAAAAGTTGTATTTAAAGAAGGAATAATGAAGTTAAAATAACTAAAGGTTGAATAGATAGGAAATAACAAAAATAATAGAATAGTTATTGATTTAGAATTTTGATATATATTAGAAGGAGAATTCAAATGAAGACCAAGCTAGAGATTTTATTAAGAGGATTATCGCAATTTAAGGTAAGTTCTATGTCAACCAAAAATGTTTTATCTCGTATTTATATGTATGCAATATTTGAACTATGTGGACTATTTATGAATTGGAAACTATTTGTTTGACATGGAATGAATATTTTGAATGTATGGATATTGGTGGATTATTATCTATTATGGATTATTAAATGTATATTCTTTTTATTAAAGAATATTGGTGGATTGATATTTATTACAAAGTATATTTTTGGAAAGTGTGACAAGAATGACTTTGGGAAAAACTTAAAGTTTTTCATAATATATTTTTACGTCTCGAGAGAAACACGAGGCGTAGGTGATTAGGACTACTACTACTTTTGGTGAAATTTATTTGAGTCGGTAACCAGTCCGGCAATGACATGCTCCGGTAGACATCCCGGGCTTTTATTTGAGGACCAAAGGTCCTTTGGTGGTTGTAGTAGTAGTTACCTAATTTATCCCTGGACAATGTCCCTTGTGAGTAGGTGGTAGAAAACATTCTGCCTACTTGGATTTCTTACTACTCGGAGGGCTTGGAATCCCTTTTAGAGGGTGTGCACACTTAAGGTAGAAATTCAGCTTCCAAATTGGTGGTCGGTGGGAGCCGGAATTCCGGGATGAGTCGTAAATAACAACGACTTGTTGGGCTCGAGGAATCTTGAGTTTCGCCCACTCTTAAAAGAAATCTAAAGTATTACTTTTGGAGGAATTGAGGAATGACATTATCTATTGAAGAATTTATTTTGAGACATGAAGTTATTTTGGAGATATGAGAGGGTATTTTCTATATATATACCTATACCAAATCTATTTTCCAAATTATATTATTTTACGGGTTCGGGTGGAATCTTACTTAGCTCTAAAGCTAATTTTTGTCTCTTTTGTCTTCTTCTCTTTGCTCTATTGTACAGATGATTATGATTATGAAGATTGATGTACTTGCTGCCCGAGTGTTCC
Organism: Cuscuta europaea; assembly: GCA_945859875.1. Taxonomy (NCBI): domain Eukaryota; kingdom Viridiplantae; phylum Streptophyta; class Magnoliopsida; order Solanales; family Convolvulaceae; genus Cuscuta; species Cuscuta europaea. Next base: position 5,898,084 of record CAMAPE010000002.1, read on the forward strand.
GCTAGTTTGATTAATTATCGTTGTTTAAATTTGTAATTCATAAACTTTGTCCTAAGACCTATTTCATTGTTATTTGAACTTATGGTGGATAGCCTGTGCACTCAATCATGTATAGGTTGAGTGTGGCGGTGACACACCTGTTTTTCCCTTAAAGTCTTCCGCTGTATTCTAATTATGTTTAATAATAAAGATGGTTTCATTTAAAAATGTGATTTTATTTGGGTGGGGAAAATGAGGGTGTTACAGTAGCAAACAATGTTGATTGCTTCAGCCCAAAATCTTTTGGGTAATCCAGTTGCTTCTAGGACTGTTCTTCTGGCTTCCTTTAGTGTCCTATTCCTTCTTTCAGCAACACCATTTTGTTGAGGTGTTCTTGATGCTGAAGTTTGATGATGGGTTCCATTTTCTTCGCAGTACTGAATTACTATAGAGTTGAGAAATTCAGTACCTCTATCTGACCGGATCTTCTGGAGTGAGAGACTCTTCTCATTTTGAATTAGTTTCATCAATTCAGGGAGTTTCTTCTCTGTTTCATTCTTCTTCTTTAGGAATATGGTCCAAGTGTATCTAGAATAATCATCAACTATAACCAAGGTGTACCTTCTACCACTTAGGCTTGTTGGTTCGACTGGTCCAAACAAGTCAAGGTAAAGTAGATTTAAGGGCCTAGTTGATGATTCCACTTCCTTTGATTTGAATGATACCTTGGTTTGTTTTCCCTTTTGACAAGCATCACACAGATGGTCCTTTTTGAAATTGATTTCAGGAAGTCCTTTCACCAAGCTTTTTCTGGACAGTTTGTTGATTGTTTTGAAGTTGAGATGACTTAGTTTGTTGTGCCATTCCCAGCTTAAATTTGAGTCTGCCTTTGTCACCAAGCAGATCCCTTCCTTTGTTGAGCTCCAATCAACAATGTACATGTCCTTTTTCCTTCTACCAGTGAGCACAATTTCATCATTTTTGACATCTCGGATCAAGCAGATGTCTTTGGAGAATGTAACGTTATAGCCATTGTCACATAGCTGGCTTGTGCTTATGAGGTTGAACTTTAATCCTTTAACATAAGATATGTTTTGGATAGTGAGTCCATTGATTGAAAGATCTCCAGCTCCTTTTGTTTCTCATTATTTTTCAATATTCCCAAATGTTACTTTGGGACCCTCCTTTGCCATGTAGTTTGACAGGAGCCACCTGCTGCCTGTCATGTGCCTGGAGCAGCCTGAATCTATGTACCATGTTTGTGTTTCAGCTGCTCCAGCACCTTCCTGTATAGATCAATGTTGAACAGTAGCCCACAAGTTAGTGAGCGACTTCCCTTGTACAAGTTTAGGCATCCATGCCCATCTAGAACCATTGAGCTCTAAGCAGATTGGTCTATAGCCATTTGAAGTGTTGTAGTCATAAAGGATAGCTATGTATTTGTTAATCCTTTTCCTTCTTGATGTGGGAAAAGGATTAATTTATTTTGAAGGGGTCTGCTTAGAATTTGGGCTGTGGTTGGTCCTACTGACTGGTTGCCAACGGGTTCTTGGGTTTTGATGGTTAGGGGGTGTAGGTTTATATAGGGATTTGGATTTTGATTTGGGGGCATATTGGTTCCTTCTTGTGGGAACATTTGGAGAATGGGTTTTTTGGTAGATTAGCCTTATTGTGTTTGGTTGATTGCTTGTGGATGGGGAGTTTTGAGTGAGTCTAGTGGAAGATACATATCCAAGACCAGTTCTCTTCCTATTTGGAATAACTTCAGCAGTAGGGTGAAAATTTTTACTATTCGTGCTGGAGTTTTTCAGCTCTTTGTTCTCCTTTTCTAAGACATTACTTCTGGCTAAGGCATCTAGCAATTTAGCATGAATAATCTTAATGTCTTGTTTTAATGTATCATTTTTCGATCTTAAGAGAACATGGTGATTTTGGACTCTCTAGAAGTCTTGTAATAAGGATTCCAGTGTGATATTGTTTGGTCCGGAATCACTAGAGCTATAGGAAGAGCAGGATGTTACCTCAACATCATTGTGGTGGTCTTTGGCCATTAAGCATCTAGGAGAGCAGCTTTCATTATTTTCATTTGAGCTGGTGGAAGTTTCACTGAGCCACCTGCTGCTCTTTCCAGTGAGCAAACTGTTGTCTTCTTCAGCCACCTGCCAGGATCCCAGGCATAGAGGTGCTTCCTCTGAGCTTTCAGATGAAGAGCTTTCATCACTTGAGCTGCTTTCATCTTCAGATTGGGGTTCCTCCCTTTTCTTTTCACTTACAAAGGCTTGTCTCTTGCCTTTGAAGTCCTTCTTGTAACCAGCTTTGGGAGCAGTCCCCTGCTGCCCTTGATATTTCTGGGCTAAGGGCAGAGGGCACTCATTTTTGTAGTGTCCTGGCTGCCTGCAGTTGTAGCATAGGACAGTTTCCTCGCTAGATTGAGTTTTCCCTGTCTCCTGGGTGGCAGATTGTATGGTCTTTTAGGAGCAGTTCCCTCCCTTTTCATGAATCTTTTAAACTTCCTTACAAACATAGCAAACTGCTCGTCAATAAGGAGGTTGTTGAGGGATTTTCACTAGATCTTGACGGGCCAGGCTAAGACACTAGAGCTAGTGTCTTGGATTCATCTTCCTTTTCTTCTTTTATTTCCTTCATTTCAAATTCATAGGCCTTGAGATCAATAAAGAGCTTATCAGTTGATAAGGTTCTTAGATCTCTGTTATCTCTCATAGCAGTCACCTTCATATCCCATTTAGAAGGCAGACCTCTCAAGACTTTAAGGGAAATCTCCTTTTGAGATAGATCTTTCCCTAGGTCTGAGACCTCTGCTATGATCTTTAGGGACCTGGATTCCATCTCATGAATAGACTCATTTGGCAACATCTTGAAATCCTCAAATCTTTTGAGGGCTATGGTCAGTTTGTTATCCTTCTCTTGTTCATCACCATCACCAATTTTGGTGAGTTCATCCCAGACATCTTTAGCAGTTTCACATTTCCTGATTCTGGGAAATATGGACTCATCAACTCATTTGAAGAGAATGTCCTTGGCAATGTTATCAAGGTTGTTTCTCTTTCTGTCCTGAGTTGTCCATTCCAGTTTGGGCTTAGGAATGTACACATCCTCTCGGTCATCTGTTTTAGATGTGCTGACCTTCATAATTTTGATAGGTCCTGCAGTGATCACTTCAAGCATTTCATCATGCAGGGCACTGAGATGTGCCTTCATCCTTATCTTCCAGTCATCGAATTTGTTCAAGTTGAACAAAAGATTCTTGGCTAACTTACTGTCCATTTTTAGAAAGTGTTTGGGAAGAGTGGTTTGGATCTTTAGTTTGAATTAGTCAGGAACTGACTCTAGGAACACTCCGCTCTGATACCACTTGATGGTCCCGGATAGGGTAAAAGTCTAGAGGGGGTGGGGGGGTGAATAGACTTTTAAATCTTTTTCGACTTTATGAAGATTTGCCTCTAGATGAGTTGATCTATAATCTTTTGAGAGATCAATAGATGCACAACGGAAGTCTTTACCCTTTATGTAACGAGTATTTAACCACTTTTTGATTTGGGGAAGATTGGGATTAGATAGCTAGCAGTTGGCTTGACAGTTAAGTTAGCAGTTGGCGAGGTGGCAGGGACCTGCTGAGGCAACTGCTAGTGATATACTTGCCTTATGATGAAAGTGATGATGGAATGTTGTTTAAGATGATGAGGACTATCTGAAAATGTGCTTTAGTAAGAGTAAAGTGAGGTTTTACTGAAGCAGTTGTCTCGGCAGTTGAGTGAAATTGAGAGAACTGCTGAGCCACCTGCTTAGATTCTTAGCAGATTTTCAGAGATCCGTTTGAGCAGAACTTCTTGTTGATAAAGTTATGAGAATCTGGAGATGTTGAGATGTTCAAAGGAAATGGGTGTATATGAGCAGAGGGCTCAGCAGTTGGGTGGTTACCAGGGAACTGCTGAGGCACCTGCTATGCTTAGAAAGTGAATTTTCGGAAACTGATAGAGCAGGTCTTTTAGTGATGTTTCAGCAAGAAAACTGTGTGAAAATGGTCTCAAAGAAAGTTAGTAATTAAGCAGAAGAATAAACAGTTGGGTCACTTAAGACAACTGCTTAAAATGCCGCTGGCAAACTACAATCTTTATACGAGAAGTGCTGAGTGTGTGCTTTGTTGAATGAAGTAAAATCAACACACGATGTATCCTGGTTCAGAGGTGGTGTAATCCTCCTACGTCCAGTCCCACTCTCTTTCAGATGAATTTCACTAAAGTATTAAGCCCAATACACTTAGTGCCAATCTAGCCTTTACAACACTTAGGCCTAGATTGAAGGTTTTTCACAGTGAGTATAGCACCACTCAAAGTTACTCAGTCCTTAGAATTTTCTCAATTATTCCAGTGGGGATTAAAGGGTACTCTATCTATCTATCCACACCTTAGGATCCGAACAACCGTTCTCCTAAGTGTATATAACAATTTCTGAAATATTACAAGAAAGTTCTAACCTCCAACTAGGAACTAAACTTCTAAGATTTAGCAATGAATAGCGTATAAAAGCGATGATTCACTTGTCCCTAGTTAAGCATGAGTCCAAGCAGAGAGTAAAGTTAATTTCACACTTTCTCTTTTGCTAGATAGCTCTTGAATGCTCGAAGAATATTTTTCTCTACTTTGGATGCTCAAAGCTTGGTTAGAAACTTTCGTTTCAGCCTCTATTTATAGGCTTTTTGGCTGATCAATCTTATCCGTTGGTTAGGATAGTTTGATCTCTACCGTTGATCTTCTGGCGAGGACGAATTGTATATTCGTCTTTTTGTGCTGGAGCATTTATTGCGGCTGATCTCTTTGTCTTGCATTATTCAGCCGCTGAAGCATCTTCCAAGTGTGCGTCTCATGCTGTAGACCCCAGTACTTGATTCGGTATTTAATACCGGTCAAGTTTTTGTCTCCAATCATATACATTCATTGTATATTTATTTTCGAACTTGGTCTCGTTTAGTGACATTTTAATTTTTGTGGTCTAATAAAATATACCGGTAGGATATAAATATCCTATTAAGTTAAATAAAATTACCTTATTGCATTTTTACTTTTTCCGGTAACATTTTATTAGTCATAAAAATTGTACATTAATTTTGTCACATAATGCAAATAAAACTGAGACACAATGTACACGTGTTATGTATAGTGGCATCATCAAAATCTTTATCAAAATTGGGTACTAACACATTTAACTTTCAAAAATTCAATAATTATACCACGTCAGCATTCAACATCTAAATTTAAGAACATTAATGTATACAAGTAACATAATGAAAATGAGAAGTTTTTTTCCTCAAATATTACTAATAAAAATAGGTGGACATAAATGTGACTATAAGTTACCATGGGTAAGTTTTATAGTCACTACGATATAACATTTGAATAAAATTATAAACACTAAAGTTACTAGAGTCACATTTTTGTCCACAACTTTATTTTTGATTATAGATTTGGAATTATTTCTAAAAATGTACTTTTAATACTATGATTTAGGTATTTTTGTAGTTACTGTTTTAGAAACCTCGGAATTAAATTTAAAACTTGATATAAATTAGAACAATCAATCAAGATTAATCTAATCATCCAATACACCTCTACAAAACTATTAGCAATTACATAAATTAAAGCAATTTAGAGTAATGTTTCGCAATATTTGGACTTTAAACTCATATGTAAGCTTTATGAAAGTTATGGGGTTAAAAATTAAGAGAGTCACAATGTGAAAATTGTGTACAGAAAATCACGAAAATCAAATAATCAATATGTGAAGAAAATAAATCTTATAAAAGTTTATAAATGATGATGAATGATATTGAAAATTAAAAATCTAAAATAGTGAACTTTGAGCACCAACTTCTCAAAATTGCAAAGGACAGCTGATTAGTTGAATATTTTTCAAAAAATTAGAGGGAATAAGTGTCATATACTACTGTACTACTATTCATATATACTTAATATATTAAATAATAAATACATAAACTATTAAAATATGTAAGTTAATTGTGTGGGTCGGGTAATGGTGCAGGTAACCGTATCTAAATTAAACGGGGCGAGTAACGGGACGGGTAACGGGGCGAGTAGGTATAAACCCATAACCGCCCCATTACCCGTTTACATAAATCGGGTATTCCCCGCCCCGTACACATTACCCAGTCAAAACGGTTTTTCCCATTTTGACCGGTTCGGTTCGGTGCGGGTATCCATCAGGTCGGGTTAAATTGCCATCCCTACGTGTGAGCTCAAAGTTTGATCAGTTTATCAAGTACTCCGTAATTCCGTATTGGGAGTCCCCCTACTGGACATGTTTTGCTTTTTTTTTATTCAAAAAGCATACATTGTTTGCTTAGATGCCCTTGTCCATATGATTTTTTGGACAAATTTTCAATGTCCTGACCATCCTCACCCCTCCCTACTTTTGTTTTATTATAACCTAGTTTTGGTTGTAACAGAAATCTATTTTTTCATAAACACTTAAGTTTTGATTTCGCGCGTTGAATTGTATAATACTCTCTCCGTCCCATTTAAAGGTTCTCTCGTCTACTACTCACATGGTCAACTTAAATCATTCTTAACCTTTTGCTTTATATATCAATTTTTTATGAAATTCACATATTTTTTATCAGCCTTTGCAGCGACTATAATGTAGTTTCTGAATATGTAAATTTTGTTTTCTAAAAATAATCAGAGTGTGAACAGGGATCAAGTTGTTTTATCGTCAGTCAAGCATAGTAAATTGAACCGGGAACCTCTATATGGGACGGAGGGAGTAATAAGAAAAGATAAGACTGTAGTTACTTTTCTGTCTGTATTGGCTGAAGTTACTGTAGAGTATTATTTTAGATATTTTTTCATATAATTTTTATTTTATTAATTAATAACAAATATTTTAAATTTAATTTTTTCGCCGCTCACAATAACATGTTTCATGGTGACATGATATCGGCGGCAATGGTGAAACTCACAGCGATAACAATGACACTGATAGTCATTGACAGTGACTTAAAAATCAAGAAATGACATAATACCAATTCGACAATTACATTTAACGACCATATATGAAAAATTGTTGTTATTAATCAATATGCAAATCGTCATGGTTATTGATTAATTTGCATTGTACTACGTAATATGAGTTTTTAATACAATTCGGGAAAATGATTAATCTGAATAATATAATAAAGGAGAGACTCCGCGCACCTCCAAATGTGGTGGGCGCGCGCCTATCTTTGCTCATCGATCAATGGACTAATTTGTCATCTTATTTGATGGGCGCACATCTTGGTTTGATCGTACATTTCTTAGTTTTTATTTCGTATTTGTAGATGTTAGACTATTTTTGAAGGTAGATGTTAGACATTATTATCACTCTATTTGACAACATTCTTAAATTGGTTTCATTTTTAACCGTCCCTCTTTATTTATTGACACATCTACCTTTTAAAAAAGAAATATTTTTAAAACATAATCAACCCCTAATATAATCAAAATTACAAATCCTAACCATCATCAAACAATTGTTATTCTCTCTGTTCCATTAGAAGGTTTCCATATTTTTGGACGTCTCATAATTCATAGTACGTATAAAGATTTTCATTTTTATTTTAGAAAACAATTGCACTCTTAAACGACAAACTAATTATTAAATATTAAAAATATACATGTATGACACTCTTAAATGACCTCATTATATTATATACTCATTAAAATTATTTCTCGAAATATATTCGAATTACCTGATTTAAGTATTGTCTAAATAACCGTGCCATTTTCCGTTGAGAACTTTTAAGCGAGACGAATGTAATTTTTTTTGGGAAAAGTTTTTTGAGCGAGACGAATGTAATATATACTCCGTATATAGGGCGGATCAAACAAGACACATCGAATAAAGTCAATAGACATATATTGGACAGTTTGGACCAGATTAGGCTAAATCGTACTTAAATAAACCATACCAAATCAGATTACAAAATTTCAGTCAAATTAAAAACATCCTTATTGATGTTATATTTATAAATTAATACTACATATCTCCTAATAAATTAACTTCTCTCAATTTAATATGTATACTTCAAATTTCAATTGTGGTCGTCTTATAAATTAACGTTTCTCGATATTAATATAAAAAGTCGCAATTTTATATTCAAAAATAATAATTTTAACCTTTTTAATTTGCCGTATGATTTATGACCACTAAAAAGAAATTATACATGTATTATAGTGTAATGGAATATCATAGAATATTATTTACGGAAATTTGGTACGATACACTACAAAAAAACATTTGTGTACTATACACTACAAAAAAACACGGGATTGGTACGGAAATTTGGCACACGGATTACCAATTTTTCGTGCCAAATAGCTCGTGCTAAAGTGTTTTGGCACGGATTTGGCAAAATCCCTGCCAAAATTCCTTACAAAATCCCTGTCAATTCCGTGTTTTTTTGGTAGTGATATTACATACTCCGTATATAAAAAATTTAAGCATAACAGAAACAATAAATATGTCTTGAATAATATAAGTATGTGTGAAAGAACACAAAATTTTCCATGTTTTGGAACAAAATTGTATATATTTGTATTTTACATTTCCGGTGACTTGTTTATAAATGGTTCATATAGGTTCTATAAATGTATAGTTAAGATGAATATTTATTTATTTTGTCAATATAAATATTTTATAACATATCATCATGCAAAAAGTTACATAACATATCATCACAACATTTTATAACATATTGGTCCCACTACTACATTTTCTCTAATGTAACACTTTTCAGTGATATTGTAACACTTTCTTACCATTACATTTGATCATGTTGCATTTGACCTATTGTAACACTTTTTAGTACCTAATGTAACACTTATACTACTAGAAAGTGTTATATTAGGTCTAAAAAGTGTTACATTAGAGAAGTATGTAACACTTTTATAGATATGTTACATCTTTAATGTTACGTTAGATCTAAAAATGTAGTAGTGTCCTTTGTATACTCATAAATAAAGGACCGATACTCCATCCTTGAGAGCCACCCAGAATTAAGTATTCTTATAAACAAGCTAAGTTGTTATTCTACTGTAAATGTAGTCTGCATCATAGGGGACTAGGGGTTATTTGAGTAGTTAAAAAGTAAAAGAGGTCATGTGAAGCATAATGCTAGGTGATGAGTATTCCATATTCGGGCACATTTAGAGGCCGGTTTACTTTTTAAAAAAGAACATTGAGCCTGTTTCAATTGATATTAGTTAGGTTGTATTGACTGAATGTGCAGGCCTGGTGCATTACTACTTACTAGCTAGTATGAGTAAAAAGCTAAGGCATCCTGCATTGCATATATTAATCATGATGATTACTGATTAGTTTGATCATTAGGTTCCAGTACATGAGAGTCCCTTTGGTGAAATGATGTTGATATTCATCATCATGAGGTTGCTGCAGCAATTATGAAAAGGCCGGGAAAGAGAAGAAAAGTGGCTGGGTTGTTGTACATGGAAAAATCTGCCCACTGTGATCAAAATAATAACTAACGTGTAAATAAATTACATGTAAATCTGAAAAAAACGACTTAGCTTGCAACAAATTTTAACTCAGCACACTAAAAATGTTGGCCGGGCTGGAATATTACAGACATACAAACACTATGGGCTTGGTGGCCCGACCTGGTTCTTTCAATTCAACATCCATTGTTGAGTACCACCTAAGAGTTAGCCCATGACCAATTGACCATGACTAGCTTTAACAATAGAGCAGAGGAAAGAAATGTTGAAGAGAAAGCACGAAATGACGGCTAGGAATCTGAAATCTACATAGAGGGCAAGTATTGATACCGGATAGTTGGTAGGGGTCGTCTTTTGAAATACAAAACCAACTTGCAATGCAATTTGCATGGAACATGTGGCCACATGGCAGCAACATTGCTGCTGCTGGAGTCTCGACCTTGTGACTATGCTCCTCCTCGGCCGGATAGGGGAGAAGCTCATTCAGACATTGGAGGCGAATCACGGGGCACTGTGGTTCGTACTTGCCAAAGCAAATCACACATGTTTTTTGTTCTTCTTTTAGTTTTGTACCATTTGGCACCATCCTCGGGAGAGGCATTGGAGATGATCGATCGTAATCACGCACACCAGGGGACAGCTGCACAAGGCAATCTTCAAACCAGGTCAAGGCCTCTACTCCCAAAGTTACAAAAAGGTGTAAAGATAAAGCCACACTGATCGAGTACACCTTTGAGTTAGAGTTGTCATTGGTGAGAAGAATAAGCCGATCGCGACACCCCCTTATTATTTCACTTGCGATGACCTTGAGCCTTTCTCCGTAGACAATGTGATGGAAGGGGGAGAGTACCTTATCTGTAAATAAAGTCATAAGTTCTTCTTCCTCTTCCTCTTCAGATAGGATCTTCTCCAAGTCAATAGTCTCCGCGCATTCACCGCTCACGTCAACGAACTCCTCAATCCTATACAGAACTTCCACATTCCTGCAGCCGCATTCTTCCCAATCCCCCCACCATGTTCTAACAAACGAAGCATCCCTTTCTTCAAGATATATCCTCACCAGAGACCTTTGAAGATCAGGACCATCTTTTGTATCTATATCCACGCTCCACTGAAAATCAGTCAACAAGTCCGTCATCGCTGCCGCGCGCGCGCGATCCTAATCGGAGTATCTATATTTATTGTAGCCGGCCCTGGATTACGATAGCACAAATCCTTAATCTCTTAGGATTACCAATTTATGTATTACGATAGTATATACTCCGTATTAAAGAATCAACCGACGCAGTGAGCAGTTCAGCAAGTTGCGGTGGCGGCGGCGGCGCAGCCTCGATCTCCGTCTCTGGTCCCTGGGCTCTGGCTCGGTGGCTTCCGGAATCCGGATAGTCTTTTTAATTGACCAACCACAAATCCTAGATTTATTGTAGCCGGCCCTGGATTACGATAGCACAAATCCTTAGTCTCTTAGGATTACCAATTTATGTATTACGATAATATATACTCCGTACTGTTAGGTGAATGTAATTACTAGTCTATCCTTCGTTTGTTAGGAATCGGTGGGTTTTTAATGTTTGGCATTGATATTTTTTATTTTACAAATTGATTACGTAGTATGTGATTACTACATTCAAAGTTTATAAATTTATTACTCCCTCCGTTCCATAAAATTCTTTCCACTTTCCTTTTTGAGCCGTCCCAAAAAATTCTTTTCACTTATCATTTTTGGACAATTTGTGTGATTCACATTTATTTCACCTTTTTCTTACATAACCACAACCATACATTTTCACTTTCTTAATCTCCGTGCCAAATCAAAGTGGGAAGAATTTTATGGGACGGAGGTAGTATGAGTTATGACACATTAACGGATTAACCCACTAATATTGTTCTTCCTTTGTTGATACGATATACGAGTAATAATTAATATATCCTTCGTAAGTCTATCCTTTGATTTTAAATATTTCACCGAAGTAACTCTTTCATTCGAACTAATAATTAGTTCTAAGAGCAATTATTTAATGAGTTAGTTCTAAAGTAATCAGTTGATTAATTAAGTAAGTAATCAGTTATAATAACCTAATCATGCAAAAATAATTTGCTAGCTAAGTTCCTATATTTAACACAAATAAGCTAATACCCTTTATGGTAATTTTACCTTCAATTAGTTATTTCAACCTAACATGTTACCAAACACTTTCACTTCGGCGGATTCAGACTTTTCAGGCTTTTCAGTCATTCCAGCCGTTCCAGCCGTTACCAAACAGACCCTGAAATGGATATTTATATTTCCTTAAGTTATTCTGAAACAATATTTCCTTAAGTTTTCTTTGACTTTATCTTAAAAAAGACTCTTTTTTTTTTGAGAAACTTAAAAAGACTATCTTAAAAACAACTATTTGTATAATGTATTACCATCAACTATAGTAACTTATAGATGATTAAACATGTGAACGCCATTTAGAATGTCTGTAATTGGACTGATTTCGATCTTTATAGATTTAAACAAGTCATATTAGACTATAATACTTGACTTACAGAATAGTAAAATAAAGGTAATGAAAAATAATGTGACTTTTTATAGTTTAGTGACTTGAATTGTAACTTTAGTGATACTGGTCATGTTGAAATTTACATTGTAGTGATTATGGTGATATGCGACTTCGGTCACATTTTTATCCATAATAATATTTTAGAAAAAGCCTACTAAATAAACATCTAACCAAAAATACAACAACATCCAAATCTTAATTCCAAAAAAAATTGGGAACAATTAACATGAATTAATACATGATTTCATATCTAAAAGGAAATAAAGATAAAAATAATAAAAAGGTAAAACGAATATAAAATAAAGATTATATATATATGATAATAAAAAGATAAAACGAATATAAAATAAAGACTATATATATTGAGTGATTCAACCTTAAAGTGGGAGCTTAAACCCTTCACTCAGAAGCCGGGCACGCATTTCAGCTCATCCATTTTCACTCCCAGCTAATTGAGTGAAAATGGCTGTTGCTTCTCTCGGCTCTAGTATTTTATTGAGTCCGTACAGGCTATGGTATCAGCCTAATATCAGAAGACCACGATTCAGTGCTTGCTCGGTGCATACTCCGTTTGTTAAAGGTACCCAAAACGACCGATTCTCCCATCTTCGTTTGCAAGAGCTCAATTGTTTGATGGAAATGGCTCATTTTATCGCTAACTTACGTATTTTATTTTTCGTTTGCTTCAGCCTGTATGTGGTCTCGTATTTAGTTGATTCCAGAGACAAGATAAATCATTTCCTTGTTGATTTTCCATTCATTGACATGACTTAGTTGATAACTAGCGAGCACTGTCCTTTCAGGTACAAGTGGTACTAAGCTTCCTCGTAAAAGCCGTGTAATAGGTGAAGGGTCTGGAAAAAGTATGGATGACTCTGTTCAACGTAAGATGGCACAATTCTATGAAGGCTCCGAAGGCCCTCCTTTACGAATCCTCCCCATTGGAGGTTTAGGAGAAATTGGGATGAATTGCATGCTAGTTGGATATTATGATCGATATATACTGATTGATGCTGGTGTAATGTTCCCCGGGTAAGAATAAACAAATATGTGGAGTACATTTATGGGAAGATATACTTCCCAGAGCTTGAGACCAGTGAAGCATTACGTTTATCATTAAGCATGTCTGTTTCCTAGTAAGTGCTTGGGATGATTTCATATGACACCTGTGGATCAACTTACATTAAAATTACAAATAACCAAGTAATTCAATCTTAATAATCCTGCTGAGCCGTGATTAGCTCATCTCACTTAATCCTACAGTTTACTATAAGAGGCCATATATTTACTTTCCAGTTTCATTTCCTTTTTTTTATCCACAGTGGACCAATACTGGATTCTCTTTGACATTTATCCAGATATGACGACCTTGGTGTCCAGAAAATTATTCCTGACACCACATTCATTAAAAGGTGGAGACACAAAATTGAAGCGGTTGTCATAACTCATGGACATGAGGATCATATTGGTGCATTGCCTTGGGTAATGTTTTATTTTATCTTCTAGAGAGTTTCCTTCTTTGTTGTGAGCTGCAAATGTGCTTCATGAAGATTTTTGTTACATTGCTGTGCTGCCTTGGCTAAAGTTATTATGAAGACTTTTTTCGTGAGGGTGTTCATTTTTTAATAGTTTCCTTTATTTGTGCTCTATATTGATTTTTGTGCATTTGGTGCTTGTGCATGCACCTATTTTTGTCATGACGGACACACACACATCCAGAATTGCAGTATATCTATCTATCTATATATATTATAAATTTCTTATTAACAATTTATTGGTAACCAGGTCATTCCAAGCCTTGATTCACAGACACCGATATTTGCATCTTCATTCACAATGGAGGTATGCAATTCACACTCGTGGATCATTTCACTTATAAGCTCTAGTGATAGTTATTCTTATTCATGCGAATATGTTTATAGCATGTCTAGAAAGAGAGAAAAAGTTTGCGAGAAAATAGCAAGTTCAGATTCTCTCTATTTTCCCGAAAATTTCATTTTTTATATTTTCAAATATAACTAGCCTATAAACACAGAGTATCCTTAGTGATTATATATTTTCATCAGTATGCCTTTTATTCTTTTCTGTTCTCAACACTTATATTCTCATGTATTGGTATTACCAATCTAGAGGAAACTGAATTAATCCTTACTCGTTAACCTTTTCAATTTTTACTTTCTTACAAAGAATTGGATAGTTAATGTGAAATTAAAGATGCAAGCTTTCAGCAGCATTAATGGAGTAATTTGACAGCAATGAAAATGAACAGGACATCAAACTGTAGAATAATACGACTCTCATCGATATACAACTCAACAGTTTCATAATTTTTAAGACTATTACAATGTTTAAATACATAAAGAATGGGTTTAAGCCCAATAGGGATGTCTAATATTCCTATTTGTTGCTATATTCTAAGTAAATGTGATCTCAATCAAGCTTTTCAAGTAGGCATTCAAGGGTGATTTGTTAAGCTGATTGTTACTATATGTTCATACCTTTGTATTTCTAATGTGCCTGTATTTTTTGGATAAATGTAAATATTTTAATATTTCTATTTGTTGGTGTACTTTGAGTATATGTGAGTTCAATTAAGCTTTTTGAGTAGGCTTTCAAGGGTAGGTTGTTAAGCCGGTTGCATTATGTTTCACCAAGGCTCAAACATGGACATTAAGTTAATACTCCAGTGTCGAGAAGGATACACATTGTTGAATATGCTGTTTTAAATCCTGATCTGATACAGAGAACATGGGGCCACAATCCTCATATTTAGTGATCTGGGGCAGATGTGGTATCATATAAATACCATAAACAAACGAAAATTGAGCTTGAGGAAGCGGTCCAGCTTAGCTGGTCGCCGACTCACTCCCCCTTATGGGTGGTCCTGGGTTCAATACTCAATGGAGTGAGTTTGATCCCAGTTTACCCCAAGCCTCCTCAGCCCCCCTCCCCACGACCCCCCTGCGGTAAAAAAGCGAAAATTGAGCTTATTCAGAAACATGTAAACAAGCTTGTTCAGTGACATGAACCAACTTTTGAGAGAATTGTGATGTTTTATTAGCTTGATTATAGGAGGCCTGCAACACCACACTTGATATAGATACACTAGGGGAATACAAAGTATGCAAGGTCACAGGATGTGCTGATTGTATGCTTTAGGTGTGATATATACCTGCTACATTCAAGTTTCAACTAGTGCCAAGTAGGGTTGCTATATTCAACACTAACCAAATCACATGTTGTTTGCGATTGGCTGGTTTATTAAAAAGTGATTTTTAATCTAATTAGAAAAATGTAAATGATCTTTAATCATGCTTGCTTACGAACAGTTTGATGAACATTTGGTTGATTTGCATGCCTAAAAAGGAGATAGTTCTAGTAGGTGATAATATTCAGATGGAATGCATCCTAATGCGCGTTTTGTTTTGTTAATAGGCTACTATCTTTTTGTTTGTAAACAGCTGATAAAAAAAAAGCTGAAGGAGTTCAATATCATTGTTCCTTCGAGGCTTAAAGTATTTAAAACAAGAAGAAAATTTACGGCAGGCCCATTTGAGGTAGAGTGTATTAGGGTTACCCATTCTATCCCTGATTGTTGTGGACTAGTTCTACGTTCTGATGCTGGCACTATTCTCCATACAGGCGACTGGAAGGTAGTGGAGCTGTTTGCTTCTATCAGCTTTACCATTAATAGTCTCTCCATTATTGTGAATAATTATTTTATGCTCAACAGATAGATGAATCACCATTAGATGGACATTTTTTTGATCGTGGTGCTCTTGAGGAACTCTCTAAAGAAGGAGTTACATTGGTAAGCATGGAATTCGATTATGGATTTTCCTTGTAGTGAACATCACTAAAACCAGAAACACCGTTTCTGCAGTTTTACCCAAGACCATTGACGTTTATTGGACTTATGGGTTGCATCTGTATAAATATTTCGTACCTTTAAGGCTTTAACAATAATACCCATCTTAATATAACAACTCAGCATTTAGTTTTCGCTTTGAACTTCAATTTGTATTTGTTTAAGAGAGTGGATCTTTTTTATCAACCTCTTTTGCCTTCTAACCATGCCGGTAACATTGGTGAGCAGTTGATATTCATGCATATCTGTTTTTGCTGTTCTCATAGCAACCATCTATATAAATTTGTTTGCAATCTCAATCCTTTTGCAGATGATGAGTGATTCAACTAACGTCCTTGCTTCTGGAAGGACCATTAGTGAGACTGTTGTAGCTGACTCATTGTTGAGGCACATAGCTGCTGCAACAGGAAGGGTGATCACTACTCAATTTGCATCGAACATTCACCGTATTGGTAGTATAAAGGCTGCAGCTGATTTGGTTGGGAGAAAGCTGGTAGGGTTTTGTAGTGCATCCTTTTTTACAAGTATTTAGCTTTCATATCCCCTTGGGACCTTTTACAGTAGCGCTTGTATCATCTCCATTCATGGATTGAGTTGGTAATGTCATACTTGTGATAGGTGTTTGTTGGTATGGCCCTAAGGACATATCTTGATGCTGCATGGAAGGATGGGAAGGCTCCAATTGATCCATCAACTTTGGTAATAAATTAACACTTCATCCTTATAGGTGGGTGGTGGCTCTCTGTCACCCACCTGCCATATAATTATTTATGGCAGTCTAAAAGTGGGGCCTTTATTTCACGATCTTCAAAAATTCATTTTATGTGTGCTACTGTGTTATTTTTTGTATAAACCTTATGGGTGCTTTTGTGTATCGGGGGTGATAAAAACATGACAACAAAAAAAGTATAGATGAGGGAATTAGAATTTATGTGAAGTGGAGCATGTTAATTCTGTCATAGCCAAGTTCATTATCTGAACATGATGCATCAACTAGACTGGTCACACATTTTATTTGAACAAAAATGGAAGAGTTAATCTAATTAAATAGTTAAAAAAAATCCTATAACTTTGTTGTTCCTCTTATAATCTCTTTACAGGTGAAAGCTGAAGATATTGATGCTTATGCCCCAAAAGATTTGGTGATTGTCACAACAGGCTCTCAAGTAAGTAAAGTTGATACGTATGCTCTGCAAACTTTGCTATTGCGTATTTAAAATTTCGCCGCTAACAGGCTGAACCACGAGCTGCATTGAATCTTGCATCGTATGGTAGTAGCCATTTACTCAAGCTGAACAAGGAGGATTTGATTCTTTACTCTGCCAAGGTAAAGAGTTCTAAACTCTAAGGTGTCTATATAAGTATATTTAACATTTCTTTTCAAACACAATATTCTAAAGCTCTTATTGCAGTCATGTTTCATGATGTGCATGTTGACTATACGATATCATTTTTGCAATGGGCATGACTATCATAATTCATCACCGTCTCATGATATTTCACTGTGTGTGGGAAAATGACGCTTTTGGAATTTCACGTATTATGTGTTATTTCCATCATTTGCAATGGAGCCAAAGATTCATTATTTTTTGGCTTGAGATTGTGATGGAATAAAGCAAAATGGCTCACTAAATTGTCTGCGCTTCTTTGTTATGAAGCAGCAGTCAGTCCATGCAATTTTGGATGGGATTTTCACTATGGGTCATCCGGAAACAGTCTCTCTGTGCTTTAGTACAGGGGTAAGACTGCGTACATCCGACCCCCCCTTACCCCACCGTAGGTGGGAGCCTTTGTGGCACTGGGGTAAATGAAAAAAAAAATGTGTTCTTTAGAAGGCCATTGGTGCCATAAGCCCATAACTCCTTCAATCAATGAATTATGTGACTTTGCTCTGTTTAACCACCACTGCTTCTCATGAATAATCTGCAGTCAGATTTTTCATTCTGTTGTTGAACAATGGATAAGGCAGAATTAGCCCTCTGTTGCTTTTTTTTAATGTCATTAAATGAGGGGATATAAGAGTGAGTACCATTTTTATCTCTCCATGTGTGTAATATTGACATGTAAGGATTATTTGAGTGTACTACACTACTACCTCTACATTGTGAGGGTTGTTTCCTCAAATATGCCTCTTGAATCTGTCAACTAGATAATATCATAATAATGCCTTTTCTATAGATTAAGACCAGTTTAAATGAGATTATGATTTTCATTGATGACTATGAAAGTTCTTTTATTCATTTTTGTTAGTATTTGGTGATGCTTGTAAGACTGATATGAATGCTACTGGGATATTGGCAGACTTATTTTTCTTGGGAAACCTCACATGTAAAATATCTTTGAGTGTTTCCCTTCCCTGCAATAAATTGGGGGATGCTCGACTGCCATGATAAATTATGTGATCTATCTTATAGGTGATTCCTGGCAATGAGACTCGGGTAATGAAAATGCTAAACCGTGTTTCTGGAATAGGGTCAACAGTAATAATGGGAAAGAGTGCGCTGCTGCACACATCTGGTCATGCTCACCGTGAAGAATTGGTACTCCTTTATTCTTAAAGTAAAACTCGTACTTGTAGGCTGCTGATCTTTATTTGTGTTTACATTGTGTAGATGGGAAATTTCTCTTTATGTGACTAAAACATTCAAAGATTCCTAATATATGACTAACAAAGTTGAACATGCTTTTACATGAGTAATAATTAAAAGGCCATTTGGTAACACTGTTTTCGGCTTATCAGGCTTATCAACCAACTTTTTCACCAAACACGCAACTTTTCTGGCTGTATTGGTTGAAGTTACTGTAGATGACCATTTTAGCTATTTTTACATACAATTTTTTCTTTATTTTATTAATAAAATATATTTTAAAAATGTTTTTTTCTTAAATCATCAAGATCAGCCAATGCAGCCACTTCAACCAAAACTTCATAAGTTCCAGCCGAATCAGCCGATTTTCATGTTACCAAACGGGCTCTAAATTGAAGGGAGAAAATGCAAAACACCATTAATTTAGGAATAAAAACTGTTTAGTCATATTTTAAGAGAGCAAATTGGAGGGCGGGTATTCGTGTGGCGGATTGATCTCTTATCATCTCCCCCCTTATCTTATTTATCTTTCTTATGTTTTTATCCTTTTATTTTATATATATATATATATTCTTTTTGTTCTTTTTATCTTATCATTTTTATGTATATCTTATCTCTATTTTATCTTATCTTTTTTGTCATCATACCTTATCTGTTTATCTTTCTTTTCCTTTTGGCTCCAAGATCTATTCATGTTAGCCGACCCCAAAATCTCGTGGGACTAAGGCTCGGATATTGTTGTTGATGTTGTAGTCATATTTTAGGAATCACCACCTCTTTTAGTCATATTCCTAGAGTCCTAATAATTTTGTTTGTGTAGACTAGACTAAACTATGAATGAAGAGTTACATTGCATCTTGATTCTTGACTATATAACCATTGCTCATGTTTTGTTTCACACAAGATGAGTGAAACTAAACTATCAGATCATTCAAATGTGTGTAATTTTGGGAGATATACAGTGATTTCTTTTTCTTTTTTACAACAAAGACACACATATACATTATTTATGTTATTTCTATGGGGAAAATGATTTTAATACTCCATACTTTTAAGGTGTGCGTGGTAAGCACCCCACATTTGCACATGTAATAAAAGTACCCCAAAATTTATATAAAATTTATCTTAGCACCATCATAATATGTTTTTTCTTTCATAAATGTAAATTTATAGTGTTAAAATATAAAACTTAAAATACTTTGGGCATTTATAAGGATGAAATTATTATCTAAGCTTCAGTATTTTAAATAAATAACATTAATAAATTAGTTTATAATATTTTTGCACACTAAAAAATGCTTAGAATATTTAAATTATATACTTAACACTGTAAATTTACATTTGTGAAAGAAAAAACATATGATCATGATGCTAAGATAAATTTTATATAAAGTTCGGAGTGCTTATATTAGTTATGCAAGTTTGCGTGCTTACCTCACATCCCTCAATATTTCAGGGTATTTACATTATTTTACCCTATTTCTATTATAATCATGAAAGTGGCAAAGTTGCCTGAAGTGAGACGTGAGAACTTATTTCTTTGTTATTGCCAGGAAAAACTAGACCCTATTTTTTTTTACTCTAGGGAGGTCTGGGGGAGGGGGCTGGGGGGGGGGGGGCTTGGAGTAATCAGGGTTGAAACTCACCCCATTGAGTTTGAAACCCTTTATGTGCCTAGCGGGTTTCGAACTCGAGACCTCTCGCTAGGCACGGTAACCTCGCAACCAGCTGGGCTGGAATGCTTGGTTAAACTAGACCCTATATCCGGTGGCTTATTATTTTTCTAAGTTATTGATTTCAATAGTAATGCAAGGCCAGAGAGTTTATGGACGTAGTTGTGGGGTAATATACTTAAATGCAACCAATAATACCACTCTAAATGGTTTTTCTATTTGTTTTTTTTATGTATTAGGCATTCAGCAATTTTTAAATAGAGACAATTACTCCATATAATAAGCTCTTGCAATTTAAAAATGTTCTGTAAAATTAGAAATTTAAAGTGTCTATTACTGAATCATTCACATCATAACTATGTGCTTTTTTATTCCTCCAGAAAGGAAAAATAATAATTTATGGTCAACTGATTTTTTCTTCTTCTCAAATTTCGTTTGAAGGAAGAAGTGCTGAGAATCGTGAAGCCGCAACATTTTCTTCCAATTCACGGAGAACTTTTGTTCTTAAAGGAGCATGAACTGCTTGGGAGGTCTACTGGCATTAGGCACAGCACTGTAAGTTCCATACTCACATACGTAGTATTTAGTAAACTAAAGCATGAAGGTTTCCAAATGTGCTTCAGAGATCATGCTAAATATTCCAAGTTCAATACTTCAATGACAGATAGGTGTAAAACAGCAATGGGCTTCATTACCTGCAATAAGTGGTGCGAATGCTTAATATGCAGGGTATAGAAAATCTGCAAGCATATTTAATGTCACAAGGAAAAAGACAAGTCGTTGTCATTATTTGCACCTTAATCTCAACTACTGTTGGGATTGGTAGCATGAAGTGTACTGTCAATTATTAATCAAATAATTTTCTGAAACTAGTTCACTATAATTTCATTTAGAAAGTAGTGTCAAAGTGTTATGCGCAGGGACGGAGGTGTGTGCATGGCTAGGGGGGCCATGACCCCTCCCAACCCTTTTAGTTTTAGTAGTATTAGTATTACATATGAAATAAGAAAAAAAAGATTGGGTTAAAATTACCGGATAGAAGCTTGCATTTGAGATGCTTCCGGGTAGATTTTTTTGATGAACTTTTGTGAACATGTATTTCTTAAAGTGTAGATTACATCCACCGAATTTCATCTTATATTTCAATTGGGAAGTCCATTAAATAAATTATGAAAAAATACTGCGTTTTTTATTTATTTTTTGGTGCAGTGTTTCTGAATAATCTATTTAATCGACTTGCTGATTGAGTTTTAAACCAAAATTTTATGTGAATAATCTACATACCATGAAGAACATTGTCACAAAATTTCATCAAAAAAATCCACCCGGAAGCACCACAAACATATGCATCCGTGCAGTGGATCCCGTAAGGTAATTCTGACAGGATCATTCAACATGAAATAATTACATATATATGATTAAAAATATGACAAAATATGTTTTACTCCTCAAATAGATCTTATTTAGTTCTATTAAAAATAATTTGATTATAGTTTGCCAAAATATGAGTGAATAAGTCCTATTTTGAGAATAAAACAATGATTATCCTATTTATGAAATTTATTTTTATTTTAGTCCTATTTAGAGAATTTTTCTTTGTTCTTTGTGTTCCTTAGTCCTATTTAGAGAATTTTTTCTTTGTTCTTTGTGTTCCTTTTTGGCCCCCGCTATGACTAAATCCTGGCTCCACCCCTGGTTATGCGGGATGTTCTTGTAGCAACCTTCTTACAAGGACTATGAGATAAATTTCACAACTCATTATCACAGGTTCTTTCCACTTGAATTTGATTTATCTCAAGAAACTGATGAGTTGAAATAGTTGCTATAGTCATTTCACATCTGGGAACATGATTGTACCAAGAAAAGGACAAATAATGCCAAGAAATGGAAATCACCACCACATTAACAACAGTACTTTGTTAAGATGGGAGTATTCCACACACGTTGATTACCAAAATCTTATTTGCAATGAGCAAACTCAGCAGTCAAGGTTGTTGTTGAGCTAATTGATTCAAAATGACAAAAAGTTTCACATTCCATTTGAATGTCATTTTATGACATCAACTACTCAACTCTACTAGGAATTTTGATCGGATCTACAACACCCTTCTCAAGTCTACTGGCCCCTCTAGGTCTACTTTTGACAATTTGTTAGCCCCTTAATTGCAAGAATAGACACCCATATAAAATTTTCATGATTGCATATTTTTATTTAGTTATTCATTAATGTTTAACTGTTGTTTTTGTCATCGCTCATTACCTATAACGTTGCATCAATTAATCTGGTTTTTCAGTTTTTGAGAACTAATATTTTTCAAACTTGATAAGGTTAAGTTTAAAGACTTTTAAAGAATGGAAAATTTGGGTTTCACATGCTGGTCTCGTTCTGTAGCATATTTTGTGATGCTTCTAACTGCGAGTGTCAGGGAAGTAGCTACTAAAGTTGATTATGTGTGGGTTAATCTTTTTATAAAGCTCTAGGGCGCTTCCTCTTCGTGGTTGTGTAAAATGTTTTTTACTTATGTAATCACCAGGTTATCAAGAACGGAGAGATGCTGGGCATTTCACATCTGAGGAACAGAAGAGTTTTATCCAATGGTTTTATTTCCCTGCATAAAGAGAATCTGCAGGCATCCAGTCCTTTAATATACAATTATCACATCTGAGTATTTAAAATTCGGGAAAAATAATTAAAATACCCCAAACTTTGAAGGGGTGTGATGTAAGCACCCCAAACTTGCATATGTGATTTAAATACCCCAAACTTTATATGAAAAGTTATTTTAGCACCATGGTTATGTATTATTTCTTTCAAAAATGTTAATTTTTGGTGTTAATTTTATAATTTAAAATATTTTAGCACTCATGAAGATACAATTAACATTCTAAACTTTCATTGTAAAATATATAGTATTACCCCCCACTTTATATAATTGCAACATTTTCAATTTGATATTTTAAATTATGCAATTAACACCATACATTTACATTTTTGAAATAAATAATACATGATCATGGTGCTAAAATAAATTTTTATATAAAGTTTGGGGTATTTAAATTACATATGAAAGTTTGGGGTGTTTATCTCACACTCCTTCAAAGTTTGGGGTATTTTAATTATTTTCCCCTTAAAATTCAAGCACCTTAGTCGTAATGCTAATAGAGCGTCAAAACTGCAGTTAATGTACAGCGATGGCGACAAAGCATTTGGTACAGCTATTGATCTTTGCATCGATGAGAGAATGAGAATTGCTTCAGATGGTATAATAGTTGTCAGGTAACTTCTGAATTTCTGATTCATGTATCTTGTTTTCTTTACTTCATGACACATTGACAGCCTGACATTAGCAACTATTTGTGCCACAGTATGGAGATTATGCGTCCTCAAAGCACTGATGTTCCTTTATCTGAGACATCCATTAAAGGAAAAATAAGAATCACAACACGCTGTCTATGGCTTGATAAAGGAAAACTTTTGGATGCACTCCACCAAGCTGCACATGCTACACTATCTAGCTGTCCTTTAAATTGTCCTCTCCACCACATCGAAAAAACTGTGTCCGAAATCTTAAGGAAACTAGTAAGAAAATATAGCAGTAAAAGACCTGAAGTTATTGCAATTGCAGTAGAAAATCCTGTCAGTGTCCTTGTGGATGAGATACATGGCAGGCTAGCACGAAAGTCCAGTGCTAGTTCTGGGGTTTCAGCACTAAGAAAATCCATAAATGGAGATCACAAAATGAGGGTGGCATCAAATACGATACAAGCAGAAGAGGATAATGGCCCTGAACTTCCCATGAACATCACATATGAGGAAGAAAAAGGTGAGCTTTTGTTGTTTTTTAGTTTAACAAACTGAGAAAGCATTTCCTAAGTGTTTTTATAGTGATTGTCTCACATGCTTTTAGCCACATTGTTATGGTATAATCTCTTTTCTTGGATCTTAACGTTTAGATTGACTTTTTCCTAATCTCATTTACGGGGGCGCTTTTGTTTCAACTCTTGCCGTTTGAACCACTTCTGTAGAAGAATGACCTCTTCAAATAAATATGTTTACAACTAGTTAATTCATGACCCTGTTTTTTAAATTACTCAGCAGGTTTAAATACACACATTTTAAATACATGCATTATTAATTACAATTTAAACTTTCTGTGTCATCATCATCATCATTTAACCCAGTGCTGCAAAGGCTCCCACCTACGGTGGGGTAGGGGGGGTCGGATGTACGCAGTCTTACCCCTGTCCTAAAGCACAGAGAGACCGTTTCCGGATGATCCATAGTGAAAATCGCGTCCAAAATTGCATGGACTGACTGCTGCTTCATAACAAAGAAGCGCATACAGTTTAGTGAGCCATTTTGCTTTATTCCATCATATTCTCAAGCCAAAAAATAGTGAATCTTTGGCTCCATTGCAAATGATGGAAATTTAAACTTTCTGTGTAGATTGTGTAAATTCATTTATTTGAGGGTTCATGCAAAACTTTGGGAGAAGTACACAATTAGTTTGATATGATAATTGGTCTGTGGATTCAAGCAACTATTCATGTTATGTCCATATTGGAATTTGGTCGTTCCTATGTAAAACATGCTGTTCCTAGCTATTGGAACTAGAAAAATAAATCCATATTGGAACGTATTCGTTTGTTCCTAGATATCAATCCTTGCAAGTAACTAACTATTCATTGTTTGCCATACTAGAGCTTAGTGGTTTGTTCAGTTGTTTCTTTATAAAACATTCTGTGTACATTATTTGGAGCATTATTAAGCGAGTATGTCAAAGTTTTAAAATCTAGTAGGTTTTCATTATACACACACACACACACACACATATATAAGGGATGGTTCAAATACAAAGAGGTCTTCCCATGCAAAGTGAGAATGAATCTTGTGCATTCATTTCCACGTTGAGCCAAAAATGCACTAAATTTGATCAAAAACGCGGTGGCAATTTCGTAAATAATCCGATTTTTTTTACCATCGCGTAAAAGTGCAACGGAAGCATGCAAAAGTGCGACACGATGAGGAAAAAGTGCAACCGTTCGCACTTTGCATGGAGCACCTCTTTTTATTTGAACCCTTCTCTATATATTTGAAAGATAACTGCGTTTTATATGTATATTCCGGCGCACTTATCTTTCAAATATCATTTGACGGCCTTCCCGATTGATTTTTTTGTTCAAATTTGATATGGATGAACTAGACTTGATGAAGAACATACACAAAATATTTCAGCAAAAAATACCACCGGAAACCACCTCAAATTGAGGTGGCCGGACCACCCTCCTGTCCGGCCTGACAGGAGGGACAGGACCGTCCGGCCGCTGCCGTTTGGGGTGGTTCCCGGTAGAGTTTTTTAATGAATTTTTTTGAACATGTTGCTCATTAAGTTTAGTTTGTCCACAAAAGATTTCAGCTAAAAATTCAATCGGAAAGGCAGTCAAATAAAATTTTGAAGATAACTGCGCAAAATTATACATATAAAACGCAGTTATTTTCAAATATTTATTTGACTGCCTTCCCGATCAAATTATTAGCTGAAATTTTTTGTGGATAAACTAGACTTGATTAGAAACATGCTCAAAAATTTCATCAAAAAAATCCACCGGGAACCACCCTAAACGGCGGCGGCCGGATGGCGCCTCCTGTCCATCCGGATGGACAAGATCTTTTTCCTATACACACACACACCATTAGTGCTCACCAGCGTACTTCATATGGCAATCCATTCTCATGGTTTATTGTGTTTAAGTGTAGGTTCTACTGATGTTGAAGGGGATACATCTGATGATGAAACCACAACATCTAAAACATTGCAAGAGTTATCTATGGATGATGCTCCTTCAGAAGAAGATTGCAATGATGACCTCCTTCAAGAACAACTGCATGATAGCAAAAACAGTGCACTCCCCTCGGACTTGTTGAAATCAAAATCTTCAAATTCCGTCAAAAGAAACAAGTGGAAACCTGAAGAGGTTAAAAAGTTGATTAAAATGCGCGGTGAACTCAACAGCAAATTTCAAGTCCCAAAGGGGCGAATGGCTCTCTGGCAAGAGATATCTTCAAGTTTGCAATCTGATGGAATCTTTCGAACCCCTGCACAATGCAAATCACTATGGACATCTCTTGTTCAAAAATACGATGTTAGTGGTTCATTGCTTCTTGATCCATTTAGATAATCTATTGTTCTATCCTGATTGATAATTATGCATTATTATAGTATGTGCAGTAGTGGGCTGATTTGATAACCGTCAATTGTGCCATGGGTTGACTTGTAGTTCAGTAGTCTGATGGCTGTGCATCCCTTCTTTAGCAGGAAACTAAGAATGATGTGAAGAGCCAAGAAAGGTGGTCCTATTTTATGGATGTGCATGAAATTTTGTCAAACTCAGGGGCACCTGCATCAAGACATTAGGGTATCAAAAAATTGGGCTTTGGTGGATTATTATATCAAAGGAACACTCCTGGTCACCTGTCCTGTCATGCTTTGCCAAACTAGTATCAAGCATATCATGATTTTACTTGAAAAAATGTGTCGTACGGTAAATTCCACTACATGGAGGCATGGAGCGCTGGAGCCTGGAGCCACTAGCTTTAGCTTTTGAGCCTACTCAAAACAGGGGTCGGGGGAGGAAAGTGACCAGAGAGCCTGAGACTTGTGTGACCGAGCAGACAGCTTTTACGCTTGGGCTGTTATCGGGTTTGCACATTTGTAATACTGTACTAGTAGAAATGTAGAATGAATGAATTCTAAGTTTCTAACATTAGAGCGTATTATTTATGCAATTATGCAAGTTTGAATGACTTAAGTTCATAAGTTATACGTCGTACAATGTTTTCTTTTTTCTTTCGAGCGAAGCAAAGTAGAATTTTGTGGTGGTGGATTTTTTTCTTTCCAAAATATTAGTAAAATAAAACTTATTTACACAAATATGACTAATAATTATTACAATAGTGTCATGATCAATTATGTTTGAATATTGAACATAAGTTACTATGATTAATTTACTAGTATAGTCGTTAATCACATTTTTGTAAACAATACATATTTTAGTAATAAATATGTAATTCTTTAATTTTTTAAACATATATTTATTAATAATATAATATACAAATAGTAGAGACCTGATTAATTATATAATACCTAAAATTAGTAATGTTATATATAAATGTAGAATTTGGAATAAATAAAAAATTGTGCTTCCCAGTTTAAATATATGAATTTATTTTAGCCATTGATGTGAAAAAAAGAATGAAAAAGATTAGATTATGTAGGAAATATTGCGACATTATAGTAATTGCGTAGAATGTTGAATATACGCAAATTATAACGTGAGATCATCCCACGGTGAGCATCGTGTTCCAAGTCCAAAAACGGTGGCGTTTAGTTAAAAAAAAGGAACAAGTCTGCCCTTTCCCTACAGAGACAGAGCTCTGCACGTAGCCGGCGAGCACGAAATAAAATCCGGCCAAACAAATTAAATCCTATTCAGCTTTGGCTTTCTCTGATTGCAGCTATCCTATTCTGCTTTGGCTTGTACGACCTATCTAAACCTGCAAACACAATCGATCACAATCCCACTTCCGTTCCTCCAGTTGCACATCAGTGATGAGTCATGGATGTTTTTGCTGGCCAAGCATGAGAACATTAGGGTTGATTAGGAATCTTCATATACACACACACATATTTCAGTTTAGACAATTTACATTTTGATTTGGCTCAAATTACATTTGAAAATACATTCAGTTACATTGGAATTTGTCTAAAGTTACACGTCTATTAATGTGAGTTACATGTCAACTTTCATCAACAAGTTACATCATACTTTCACGTGATTTACATTTTATATAATATGAGTTACACTGCAATATAATGCGAGTTACACAACACAATCAACCTTTGATATTCAAAGAAATTTTTTATATAAAAAAAATCATTTTTGTAGCCCTGATATTAAAAGCAAAACAATAACACTACTTATGTATAATAATTTGACTTCTTTTTTATCATTATTTACATTTAAATCAAAGTTTACTTCTTATACTATGTATTTGACAAAGTTACATTTCGACTGAACTTGAGTTACATTGATCAATAACGTGAGTTACATATATTTACATGTGAGTTACATCATTCATGCTACTTGGACAAAAAGAAGGAAAAAACAGTTAATGTACACGCGTGTACTGTTCACGCGTGTACTGTTCACGCGATTTTTTTAAAAAAAGATTGTGCAAAACTATGTCGTTTTGGGAGTGGGAGCATGGTGCTCACCGTGGGATCATCCCACGTTATACGAACTGTTGAATATACATATGTATCATTGTACAAAAAGTGCATATATATACCTCAAAAGTGCACTAAAATATACAGTAAACAAAAGAGGCGCATCTGAAATTCATTCATGTGAAACACTGACCAAAGAAGTATAATCACCAATTCAACAGAACAGGCGCATCTGAATTCCTAATCTACAATGTCAGGAAATTGAAGAAAACACCTTTCGACCCTACACACTTGTCCATGCAGCAGTTCAAATTAGGTTCGTCCAGGTGTGCAATTATTGAGCAACCTCATGGTTGTGCTGCTTCCAAGAGCTTCTCATAAACTTGTCTAGCTGTCAAATCCTCTACCTGGTTGGTTCAGTCAAACTTTCTTGTTAGCATGGTACGAAAGCAAGAGCATGAAGAAGAAAATAACAAGCACACATTTTGGCCGTCTACTCCTCCACAATTTCTTCGCAAACACATCATGTATTAACTCTGCTGGAGCAAGGCTAGGGAATTGTATTTTAGTGATTACTCGACAAGTGATGGAAGGACTATGTGACCGAGAGGTCACGGGTTCAAGTCTTGGGAGTGGTCTCTTGTCAAAATGACAAGGAAAGCTTTGCCCTCTATACACCCTTCACTGGATCCTTGCCTGGGGACACCAATGTGCATCGGGCTGCTCTTTACTTTTCAAGTGGTGCATTTAACAAAGAACCTTTTCACTTTTCTACATGTTAACTATGTTGGAGCAAGGCTAGGAAACATTGTGCTGACTACATGCACACCCAACAAGCACAATATGGGACAAGTGTATCACATTTACATGATGTCCATTTCCTTCATGCTCACATAGTCACATGCATATGCATTAATTCATGTTAACATCATGACGGATGCTCAAATAGTTTTACGCAGCTTAGTGCAATCTGAAGGTTCAAAAATAATTATTGAATTCCAGAGAACAAGTTTCTCGAGTTGTAACATACCACAAGAAGTTTAGATTTGCTATTCCAACCTCTTTGGAGAGTCATTTGGGACAGTTTAAGACCCAGAACCTGTACCAAAAGAGAGGAAATGGGTGCAAGTTAGCCAGGTAATACGTTTTCGTTTCATTTAACACAATCGAGAAACCCTTTAGCTTACCCTGCCCATAAATTCTAGAAGTTCATTGTTAGCTTCTCCGCGAGCTGCTGGTGCTGTGACAGTAACCCTAACATCATCAGCATTGACTCCTGAAACCACATGACTAAAGATGAGTTTCTCCCTAACAAATATATTTTTTAGCTTTGCTAGGAGCCTAGGAGATTTGGATAAAACTGTCAATCACATAAAAGCACAACAGTAACAGTTCAAAAGGACATTCAATGTTCAATTACATTATCTATCTGATAAGAACTTGGATCTCTCATCTGACTTTCCTCTAAATTACAAGTCTATTCTCCTCAAAATCAAGCTCATTACAACCCAAATGTGCCAGTCCCCAATTTCAGTTCATCATATAAAAAATTATATTTACCTGATCTCCTTTCTCTTCCATCATTTGCAATGGAGCCAAAGATTCATTATTTTTTGGCTTGAGATTATGATGGAATAAAGCAAAATGGCTCACTAAACTGTCTGCGCTTCTTTGTTATGAAGCACCAGTCAGTCCATGCAATTTTGGACGGGATTTTCACTATGGGTCATCCGGAAACAGTCTCTCTGTGCTTTAGTACAGGGGTAAGACTGCGTACATCCGACCCTCCCTTATCCCACCGTAGGTGGGAGCCTTTTCGGCACTGGGGTAAATGAAAATGAACCTGATCTCCTTTCTCCTTTCCATGTGTACCAACAATGAACTAGTGTTGCTTCACAGAACTTTCACCATATTAACATCCACAATAAGCCACACCATTAATATTAAAGGTGTAGATATACAACTTCAGGGGTTGTTTGATTAAAGGTATACTGTTAAAAAAGGCCCCCCTTCACTACTTTTTTTAATGTAAAATGTGAATTAGAAGGATTTTCCTTCAATCACTCAAATCCAATGAGCAAAACACCACAGTACTATGTTCATATACTAGTTTAATTTCTTTCCCAACTTTGCCGCACCCAACCAATGGATAGTACAGGATTATAAAACATTTAGATTTCTGAAAAGGAGAGCAATGATCCACAAAAGTATACACAACTTGCTATCTAATAAATATTGTGCCTTCTACTTTTGGGGATGTAATTTAATTTTTGCTACACTTTCCCTTTTTGGTATGTTTTCTCTTTAACAATACTCAATTACCCTTACTTTTTCTACTTTTAATCTTCTCGTTCATACTTTTCCACCCACTCTCCTACTTTTTCTACACTATGCATTACCCCTACAACTTTTCCCTTAAATATTGAGTCAAACCCTATTGTAGCAAGTATTTCAATACAGAGGGAGTACTTCATAATTCCCATTTTATATGTCCCATTTTTTAATTTTGGTCCGTCCCGAACTGTTTGTCTCATACCATATTTGTGGGTTCAAAATCATCCATTCTTGACATACTCCCTCCGTCCCTTAAAACTTTGACAACTTTCCTTTTTTGGATGTCTCACTAACTTTGTCACTTTCCATTTCAAGTAAAGAATTTGTGGTTTCAATTAATTCTCTCTCCTCTGCACAAACCTCAACCATACAGTTTTTACTTTATTAATCCCCGTGCCGGTCAAACTTATCAAAGTTATAAGGGACGGAGGGAGTTTTATATAACAACCACACACTTCCACATACTTAGTTTGTGTGTGACTTCCAATTGTCCCAAACAAAGTGGGACTGAAGGAGCACTAAATTTCAGGGACAAAATGAAAAATATGAATCGATTGTGTAATTGTGTATGTTCATCATATGCAACTTAAGAATTTTAAATTCAACAGCACTAGCAAGGAGTGAAGGACACTAAAGAAACCAAGTGCAAAGATATATATGTGTGTGTGTGTTACTTGTAATAGCTGAGCGATGTGCACGGTCCTCCACTTCTATTGCCACTTGAACAAGGCCACCTTCTAGCTGTGATATGCAGGGTGGAACAGGGGCATCCTACAGGTTGGATTACGTGTCCTGAGTTATATAGTCTTCAAACATAAGTCTTTATCTTTAAGAGCAGATAAAGAAGTGCAGCACTAAAGCAACTCCATATTTGCATTATATGGTCATAGTTTGAAGTAAACATGCATGACCTTCAGGACACACATAATACTAGACTCATATAAAGGATAAGCAACTCATTGCCTGTGGATTCGTTTCAGCAGCAATAGTACTAAGTGCACCATCAACTACATAGATAAATGCGGCAGAATCCATATCAGGTTCTGCACAGTAGCAAACAAAGAGACCACACCCCTTACAATTCATGCGGAACTGCTTCTCCAACTTCCCTTCACCACTGTAAAACAGAAAACGGCAGTAAGTAGTCATTGGGAAGCAAAACTTGCACTAACAAATCATCCTAGTATGGCCAAAAGATTGTTGTAGGATATCATATATCACCTCATGTAAAAGGGCTATCACTTATTACTAACAACTAACCATCAGACATTACATTAATATTCTTCAATATTTTTCAGCAGAAATAATAACATGCTATGTATTAAATATGATAATGGCACATTAACATGTTTTCACTCCTGGTGGGGTTTATAAATGTGAACACACATTAGTAAAAAAGCAGCATGGCTGCATGAGGCATTAGAATATGACACTTTTTAACCAAATTGCTGGCTCCGATATATAAATAAAAACATTGAAGTTAAATAAATAATAGAGAGAAACAAACAGAAAGGTAACTAGAGGGTACCGAGAAAAACAACAGTAGGAGATCCATAAGCTCAAATGAAGAGCTACCTCTAATTCGTGAAATTGGGTTACAATTGCAGGTGTGGATAAAAGAAGGTTTGGCCCTATCAATATGTTACAAGCGTGATTGGGAGATGAAGAGAAAACAGGAAAGTTATGGTTACTGGAAAAATAACTCAGCTACCCACCTAGGCAAGGAAGTGTTGCTAGTTACATACTTACATCAAATAGTTGCCTCAAGTCCATAAAATACCTTGTTTATAAAACTATATCATTCCCAATTTACCATTAACTTACTTCTCAACAGCTAGGATTCCTAAGAATACCAATAGAAATTGTGTGCGAGTTTGTGCAACAGTTAGGATAATATCATTATAAATTATGTGAGGAACTATGCACAATATACTTCAAACCGGGCACAAAGAAAGCAACTGATTACCGCTTTAGCAGAACTTTTCCTGCCTCATTGACACTTAATCTTGCAAGATACTTCTTCTTGTCCAGCACATAAGCATTGTCAGTTTTTCGTTTGGGCATTTTCTGCAATTGATTATCTACAAGTGTTTTTTTAGCATGGAGTAACACAACAGCAATCTAACTATTAACCTCATTCATTTCAAGATAAGTAGAGCATTATCTAAAAATTTGTTAGGCATCGAACTCAAGACAACATAAATTCCAGGTTGGCGATCAAGTCTAGTTTCCTTGAAAGTTACAAACATCCAATCCTTCACGAACACCAAAAGATTGCACAAACTTGCTAAATGATACTACGCCCATATTCAAACTACAACATGTATTGAATAAGGCCGACAAGTTTCTCACAAGCTAGCCCTACTTCCATTTCAATGATGTGCTCTGGTGGTTCAAGTTCCATTGCATATTTTTTGCAGTCCCACTATACTGAATTTCTAACCCGGTTCATTCTTTCCCAGAGGATCACTCAGGTATTTATCCCATCTTCATTGCATTTGCAGTATGTAGGCATTGTCAACACTCAACGGTAAGACCGAGAGGTGGTTGTTGGTCCAATGGGAGGGTGAAGCACCTGATAGTGCATCCTGGGAGTCATTTAATCTGTTTCAACCATTTTATCCCAATTAAGTGATTTACAACTTGAGGATTAGGTGGTATTAGAACCTAGGAGGAGGATCGAGTGTAACACTATTATGCAAGCTAGTAAGGTCAAGGTCCTCGATCAGAACCAACCTGCAGTCCAGTTTGAAGTAGGAAAGGGTCTGAAAACAAAGAAGTCGATTTGAGAAGATGGATTCCTAATAAATTTTCGGGTACCAACTTTAGGATTATTAAGATGATTACTTTGTTATGAATTCTTCACTAAGTTTTGGTAAAAGTAGGTGATAGGATTCTCAGTTTCAGTTCACCTCCATTGCTTGTTTTATTTGGAGTCCTCTGTTGCTCCAAAATGGTATTTAGGAGCAAGATCCAAGAAGTCAGCTCGAACAGTTTTCCCATTACAACAACAACATCCAAGCTTTAATCCCAAAAGAACTCGGGGTCGGCTAACATGAATCAATCTATGATATCGATGAAAAACAGAAAAGACGGACAAGAAGGGGAAAAAAGTAAGATAAGGCGGATAAAATAAAGACAAATAAATATAAGATAACAATAACATAAGAATATAAGAAAGATAAAAGATAGAAAGATAAAAGAGCATAAAAAAGCTAGAAGATAAAAATAAGGGAAAAGTACGGAAAATGTACTTGTGGTTGAACCCGTTTTCAGATAGGGTCATGTGTTTCATTCTTTATCAAAGTGGTTCATGTGTTTGAATTCCGTTATCATAAGAGGGTCACACCATTAAAAACATCTGAAAAAGAACGTTAAAAGTAACTCCGATTTTCAAAAGTGCCCGAAAAATTAAAAGAAAAATACCGGAAGGTGCGCCTCAATAAGACGACCGCTAGGCCATCTTCCTTTTTTGTTTTCAGCCACCCTTGTCACCGGAAAGTTCATCGGAAAAATGATATTAGCGAAATCTTTTTTAAAAAATAAATCAATAGATCTGAAAAATCCAAAGGCGAAGGTGGTTAAAAGGTCATCTTGACGAGGAACACCTTTTGGTATTTTTCTTTTAATTTTTCACGCACTTTTGAAAATCAGAGTTACTTTTAACGGTCTTTTTCAGACGTTTTTAACGGCGTGACCCTCTTGTGATAACGGAATTCAAACATATGAACTACTTTGATAAAGAATGAAACACATGACCCTATGTGAAAACGGGCCCAACCACAAGTACCTCTTCTGTACTTTTCACTAAAAATAACATTAGAATATAAAAAAATAAAGAAGATACATGACCCCCTTGAAAGTTTGAGAGTATAGAGCTTTGAAATAGCTTTGATTTGATATAGTATGGCCCTGTAACTCATTATGAGTAAAAAATTATGACTTATACAAAATCATCACTATCTAAACGTAAAATCCGCAAATTTTGATGCTTAATATTGATTATTTTCCGTAATTTTAAAAATAGTGTATAATTCACTCATTACTTACGTGACATGACTAACAACGAGTGCCAATTTATCTTAACTACATATGAAACATTCAACTCGAACATTGTCTAAAGACGATCTACTATTTTCATTCTGTATATACTTGAGTTTCAACTACCCGATCCATTTTTCTGGCTCCGCCACTGAATATATACCCTTAACAGTATTAAGTGTTCTTGGCTAATTTAATCCAGACATGTTATATGACGGATAATGCATGTTGGGATAATAGTTCATGGGCTAATACTTCAGCAAATGTGGTTAACTGTTATATATGAAATCTTTCAATAAATTGTCAATAGGGTAGCTAGCGAATATGATGAAATTCTGAGAAGCATAGTACTGCAGCACAGTTGGAGATAATATCATAAATTCATAATACTGCAATGAGAAGCAAAATCGAGTGATTAGAACAGAGTTAGTCCGGCGCACCAGTGATGAGGACATGGGAGCTGCAGTGCTTGCAGTAATAAACGAAGAGATCGGAGTCCGGTCCGTCTGGAGCGGCGTCCTCGCTGGAGTACGTGTGGGTCGTCCTCTTTGGCATTTCCTCCTGAACTGGTCTTCGTTTCTGCAATCTCGCGGGGTTCTCATACAATAAATTGCGTCACTTGATTAGTGTATGATAAGTCCAATATGTTATTTGCAAATTAGTCCTCCATTTCAGTTTTGAATTTTTTTTAAAACCCTATATAGGGGTTGCTTTGCGCACCCCATATTTACTTTACGTAACCTATGCATGACGATTTTGACCTTTTTGGTTATTAAGTTAAAATTAAGTTAAAAACTAAATAATACTTGGAGTTCTCGTAGGATCAGAAGGGTTGTCCACTTGTCCTTAACAATTTTGCAATATGTGGAGTTCTATTGAGTTTTACTCACCATCCAACAACTTGCTGCTATGTGGCAAAAAATTCATTTTTTATTATATGTTATAACTTTTTTTATTTTTGCTCCTCTTTTTATAAAAATTATATCAAATTAAATATTTTTTTATGATATTTCATATGACATCAATATCATATATATATAAATTTAAAAAAACAATTGGTCAGGTCTGGTGAATAGCCGATAAATGTGTATTCACTACGTAGTATTATTAAAATCTAATCTAGTCCGATCTGATCTAATTTGTTTGAAATATGTTTGGATCAAAATCAGTTCAATTAGAAATATTCTAAATATCATTCACATCCTAAATCTAGTCATGTAACATATATGGTCGTAATGTGGAATCAGCATGGTGCCGATTGAGTTTGATCTGAGATCGAAAACATGAGGAAAATCCAAATTTACGGGGTTCGATAGTTGTGTCAATCAGTTTTTCGTGCAATCCAACAATTGTTAATATATTTACGATATAAACTAGATTACAAATAAAATAGTTATAGCAATTTCATATATTTTTTGTAAAAACTAGATTACAAATAAAATAGTTATAGCAATTTCAAGATTAAAAATAATAACAAGGCTATACTACTTCAAATATTGACAAACTTCATGAAACACATCAAAAAGAAGAAATGGGATACAGATAATGAGGCAGATGAATACCTCATAAGTCTGAAAATCAAGAGTACTATTTTTTAGATAATTTTCAGATTCATTCTCCATTGTATATTTGTATAAGAAGATTGTAAAAAAATTATGAGAGCATTAATAATGGGTTTCAACTATTTATATAGTAGTTGTTTGATGGTAAATTTGAGTATATTTCAAAATAGTTACGTTATTTTTTAGAAACATGTTACACAAAATTTTATAGGAAATATAAAACTTATTTTTATTTTAATGAAACAATAAGACCCATTAAAAAAATTACTCTGTAATATGGATGATAGTGAATTTAATAGGGAAAAGTATGTGGGTGTGCCTAGCAACCTAATTAGGCATGTTTCCTTATCGACTACGTGGGTAAGGATACACTTGTACAACTTTGACAAAATATTGGTGCGCTTAGCAACTTTGGCGGTGCGCCCACCACACCCGCCCTATATATGTACCTGTTACACTCAGGGTACACCCTATATAACAACTCATTTTCTATTTCTCTTCTTCCCACTTTTTTCTCTCCCCTCCTTCCCCTCTCTTCTCTCCCCTTCTCTCTCTCTTTTGCACCATACGAATCCCCTCCCCCTCTCTTTCTTATTTCTTTCTCCTTCATGGTCTTGTTCTTTCTTACTTTCTCCTTTTTTCATCTTCTTCTTTTTCTTTCCTTCTCTCTTTTTCTCTGTTTTTACGTTTTATTCACCTTCATCATCGTCATCCTCTTTCTTTCTTCTTCTTCATCGTCATGTTCTTCTTTTCCCTGCTCTCTTTTTCTTTTCTTTTTACATTTTATTAGCTAAGTTTAGAAACGATTCCTTTGAATCATTGTTGTTCATCATCATCTTCTTCTTCTTCTTCTTCTTCTTCTTTAATTCTTTCTTTTTACGTTTATGCATACCGACACTGGTTTGCTCTCAGTGTCTGTGTACACAAATGAAAATTGTATATGTACAAACACTTTCGTCTACACACACAACTAGTGTCTGTGCATACCGACACTTGTAAACCAATTTTTTCACATTGACACCTTTTTTGTCTACACAGACAACGAATGTCTATGTACACCGACATTGGTTTTCGTGCAACCAACCTGGCAGATCTGAAAACTAATTTTATTCACACCGATAATTTTATCGAAAGTGTCTGTATTTGTACGTTTTTTGTCTGTGTGAATGGCAAATAAATAGGGTGTAACCCAGGGTGTACAGTTGTACACCAAGAATTTCCCTTCAGTTTAACTCTTTTTGGTCGGCTCCTATTTTAAATAAATTTTGAATGAGAATCAACGGTTTTGCTAGGTGTACACAAAATGTGTACATCTTTTTTGTACACTTGTTTGTCCCCCGCAGACAAATTGTCTGTCCACAGACAACTCTGTAGAACTGTCTGTGGATAGATTAACATATTTCAGTGGCTATTGTTTGTAACCGAACATTTCATGTCCATTCCAGTGGCTATTGCCTGTGGCCAGACACTTCATATCAAGTTCACAAACACTTTCACTTAGGACATTAGTCCGTTCAAGTAGCCATTATCTGTAATCAGATAGTTCATAAGGGATAGACAACTCCACTTATCACTTATGGAGTAAAGACAAATAAATATAAATTCACACATTTTTTGGATACATTCATATGTTTCAACATCCAATAAATGAATGTCAAACATATACGAATATATAAACAATATTTGGGAAGAATGGGAGACCAAAGAACGTTGAATATAGAAAGATTTTAAGTGATATTACCGTAACCATAGATATATTGTTACTCTTATTTGTGTGCACTTGGTTGGGTTTGAGATTGCATTATGCTTGTGATTCGTTTATTTAAAAAAAACTTCATCCGTCCCATAATGTAAAATACCCCTCTTCCTTTTGCGAGTTGTTATGAAAATATAATCACTTTCATAAATTGGATTCTACTAATATTTTACTTTTTAGCTTTATATACTCCCTCCATCCCTATATAAAAGTATCCATTCGTTTTCCACACATTTTAAGAAAGTGAGTTTGGTTGGTACTGTTTGAAACCGTTTGGACACTGTTTGACACTGTTTTGCACTGTTTTGTTTGCCAAAAAAGGAAAGGGAACTTTTATTTAGGGACGGCTCGAAAAGGAAACAGATGCTTTTATTTAAGGACGGAGGGAGTATCATTTTACAATTTAATTTGTGTGGATTTAGTAATTAAGCATGCCTGTGGTGAGATGTTCTAAAAGAATTTGGATCCCAGTTTGTACTTTGTACATTACTTGATTACTTCCAATGCTATTTTCTAGAATTATGGTTCACTTGACAAGTCTGTTCAAAATGCTAAATATGTGAAGCTGAAAGAGAAGAAGACAGTGTATCTGCGCTGCATTTGAAAACCTTTTTGTTTATGCTTTTTCACCCAAAGGCTGAAAAGAGAAGAAAGGGTGATTACTTGGGAACGGGGTAAAAACAAAAGGCGCGATGAGCAGTCAAGGTGTGTGGGAGCATTTGCCTCTTTTGTTGAGAGCCAACTCCAAGGAATCGGTGGAATACATACTTCAAGCGCTGTGGAGGACTCGCAAGACAGGTCTCGACGCCGCAGACCGCCAAATTATCCGGGAAATGCTCGACCTCCTCACTGATTCCGACCTTGACCCTGTCCGTCTTTCCCTTCTACTGTGTGCATATATGTCTATGAATGTGTGTTTTTTCCTTTTATTTTGTGGGAGTGAGTATGAAAAGTGATTGACTTATGGAGTGGGTAAAGCTTTCTGATTAGTTGTTGTAGATCAATGATCAAGTGCAAGAAATAGTTTATTCTGATGAAGTGATGAACCTATTTTTTGTTTTGGTTTCTTGAATATGTTTCTAATTTTGTACTTTTATGTAATTCGTCCACTTACATTTCAGTTCTTTTGGATATTTGTACAAAACAGAGTACATTAGCAAAAGTAGAGAGATTACATTTGTGCAAAAGGTGGTTGGAAATCTGAGGTAGAGAGATTTAGAAAGCCTCTGTGATAGCCTCTCAAACATCTTTTCAATTGATAAACATTTTCATTCCCAAATTTGTAATGTCATATGTCAGTGTTTGATAAACATTTTATGTTTCCAAGTATGTAACAATGTAATATAATACTAGGTATATTCATTTTTATAAAGATTTTCTGGTTCCAACTAGTACCATACTGTAATGTAATACATTAATGTTTGATAAAGGTTCAAGCTGTAAGGCGTAGAAAACTAGAAATGGAATAGGGTCACCCGTGTCGTACAAGTAGTTAAAGCAGGGTGGTGTACTCCTTGCACATTGGCCAACACATGCCTATCCCTCTTTTTGGAATGTTTAACTTCTTTCAGCTCTTATTTGTGAGTCTTGACAAATCTTTCTATATTGAACATTCTAGGGGTTGAAGTTTTCAGTGTAGAACTGTATTCAAAACACAAAAGTGGAAAAGAGAAATTTTCCCACAAATGAAGGGTAGTAGGAGCAGGAATGCAAGTGTTGCATTAAATTTCATATCTTGATCCCCAAAATCATTCAGAGTGTAGCTTCACGCATTAAAAATAATGTTTTCAAGTTTTAAGTTAAAGTTTTGTTTATATTTATACATTACGTCCTCCTCTAGAAGGTTTTCAATTTCACTGTTTATATGCCCAACATAATTCCTTTTTTATTATCTGATGTTGTGTATCAATTTTTCATCACGTTTGAAATTGTGTTTATTCTTCAATAGAAATTTTACTGGGTTACTAAGTATGTAATTCTCAACAGTTAATATTAATTTCAATATTATTAGGGGAAAGTTAACTTCATCTTCAAAGACCATAACTGGCAAACCAATTAAGGACGAAGGTGTTAAGAGTTTTGCTCGGGATAGGGGCTATATATGGTTTTGAAGCCATTAATATTGATGTTTACAGGTTTTAGCTTTGAAGTACTTAAAGAGTTAAAGTTAAATAGAAGCACTACTTTTGGTTTTTTCTTTAAAAAACGAAGTGCAATTATAAGCAATAGCAAATGCTGTTTAAGTGTTTTGCTGAGGGGATATGGAGTGTATATGATTTGGAAGCAGTTAATGTGAAATATTTAGTTAGTGAGTGGGTTTAATCTCCCCTTCTGGCAAATGATCTGATAGATGTTTGGGGCTCTACAGCTTCTGGTGTGCCTGCGCATTTTGATGCGTAGATGCGTGTTTGTGGAGGTAGAGAAGGATGAAATTCAGAAGCTGTTTCCAGATGGGGTCCTGCCTGAGTTGCAGAGATTGCTTACGCTTCTGTTCCAAAAATTTCAAAAGGAGTGGCGAGAAGATGCCATAAATGATCGGGTTAGAATCCACAACTCATCAGTTAGCTTATCATGAACTGCTGTCTGCTATCCTTCTGAATAGGTATGACAATGATTATTTGACCTCTTTGTATGTAGCGGCAAGCTTGCCCCATTTAGAGATGATTACTTGGAGTGGGGGGGAATGAGGTTTCTGAAACTCAAGACCCTGTCGGTGTACTCCTCACAGTCCAACTCTAATGAAAGAGAACTGAAGTTTGAAATGATGAAGAATAGATTGAAGACTGATGCGGATGTATAAGGAAGCA
The DNA here is from genome assembly GCA_945859875.1 of Cuscuta europaea. NCBI lineage: Eukaryota > Viridiplantae > Streptophyta > Magnoliopsida > Solanales > Convolvulaceae > Cuscuta > Cuscuta europaea. The sequence goes on from CAMAPE010000002.1 coordinate 5,938,999, forward strand.
CCCCCCCCCCCCCCCCCTCATGATGGTGCATCCTCTATTTCATACCCCTCAATGCACACAATGTATATGCAATGACACCACTACTAAGAGGCACTTTTTAATGTTTTTGTGAATGTTCTTATTCTAGAGCTTTAAATTTTTTGTATGAACTTGATTCACACATGATGGAGAATTTTCCATTGTTTGTAGTAGGGATTTAAGAGTGCAAAAGAAGAAACAGCTGAAGTCTCTTTCAGTTTTTATTTATTCATTATCAATTGGGGGGTTGGGGGACTGGGGATAGGTTGGAATGGGGAGTTGCAGAGTCTAAATTCAAACAAGGTCTCCCGATCTTGGATATTCTTTGAAATCTTGTATTTAAGCATTGCTATTTAAAAAAACAGTAACATTTATTTTTGGGAAAATGGAAACTAATAATCCAACCTTTTAGCGATCTTCTTACAATAGTCCCATCTTTTGATTATTCATGAATAATCCAACATTTGCACCTCATCTTCATTCACTGGTCTCTGATCGATTTATGACATGTTATTCTAAGTTATTTTCTTATCTTTGCAAAACATTATGCGATCATAAGGCGGGAATTATGGTATCATGTTTTACAAAGATAAGAAAATAACTTGAAATAACATGTCATAAATCGGTCGGGGACCAGTGAATGAAGATGAGGTGCAAAGGTTGGATTATTCATGAATAATCAAAAGGTGAGACTATTGTAAGAAGACCGCTAAAAGATTGGATTATTAGTTTCCATTTTCCCTTTATTTTTTATAATATAGAAACTAAGGCTATGTTGGAGTGTTGGACATGTGAAAATTACTTATATGGAAAATTACTTGTGTAAAGTCTTTCTCAAGAATGCACAAATGAAAGTAAAAATAATAATTGATTTGTCTAACGGAGTATTTCCAGGACTGACTGTCAAACCAGATAAGCCCCACTTCAGTTTCACACATTAGGTAAACCATAAATCCATAATTAGGGTTGGACTCGGGTCCGGGCCGGGTCCGGGTCGGGCCTAGGTCCGGGCGGGCCGGCGGGTCAGAAATGGTGGACCCGGGTAACCACCGGGTCCGGTCCGGGCCGGGCCGGGCCGGGCCCATTATAATTTTTTATTGTTTTCCTCTTCCTAATTAACCCCCCTCCCACCCCCAACCCCCAAACCACCCCAAATGGCCCAAAATACCCAGCCCAACCCAAAAATTTAAAAAAAAATTGAAAAAAAAAAATTGTTTTTGGCCCGAACCGGGCCCGGGCTCGGCCGGGTCGGGCCTTGTTTTGGGTGACCCGAGCCCGGACCGGAAAACCCACGGGCCGGGCCTACCCGGACCGGTCACTGACCGGGCCACCGGGTCGGGCCGGGCCGGAACAGTACCGGTCCCGGGCCGGTTCCGGGTCGGGCCACCCGGGCCGAGTCCATCCCTATCCATAATACATCACTGAGTATTGCTTCATGCACCCCAAAACTTACTTGCCGCACCTCTTTTAGACATAAATGCCCATTCTCCTTATTTTTCTTTTTGGTTCGTATCTGCATAAAATTTTGAGAATGAACCTCTTTGTTTTAAAATCAATACTCCGTGTCATTTTAATTTTAAATTCAAAATAACATAAGGTCAATCTTAACAATATATACGGAGTAATATTTATAATTTTATAGTTAGGGACTTTTTTAAAACCAATCTTGAGGGAAAATAGTTTTGATGTTTATTAATATATACGGGGAGTATATATATATATATATATATATATATATATATATATATATATATATATATATATATATATATATATATATATATATATATATATATATATTGTACAACATAAAGTAGGGAAAATGTGCAAATATACCCCCAAAGTATATGTGGAGGTGCGTATATACTCTTGAACTTCTAAAAAATGCAAAAATATCCCTAATGTTCCTATAAAGAAGTGAATTTACATTTATTGACTTTAAATAAATAACAAATTCAAAAAAACAAAAATAAATTATAAATTTAAAGTTCGCAATTCAAATATTAAAAAAATGAAAGACTTAAAAAGGAAGATTTATTTTTTGTTAAAATATTAACTATATAATTTTTGTACACTATGTGAAATGAAAATGTGCAATGTAATAAATCATGAATGTATTAACATTTGTGATTAAATTGATTTTTTCTGTCAATTTTAATTGTTCATTATCTTAATGATAAACATGCACCGCCAGGAAGCAGAAATATGCATCGATTCAGGTTGTTTTTATTTGAAATAATTGCATATTTATGACAAAAATAAAGATTGTTTACAAAAATAAGATTATTGATTAGAGTAGTAATGAAATCATAGTAACTTATTTTCAAGTTTTAAACTTAAGTTACCATAACACTAAATTATAGTAACTATTGATCATATTTATGTAAACAAGTTTTATTTCAGTGATAATTTTGAAAAAGAAAACCTTTTCATTTCCACGGGAAGAACAATTTTTAACAAAATTGGATGATATATACGCACACGCTTTTGAAGTATGTTATTTTTATCAATGTTAGTTTTTCCTATTTTAAATATTGGATCAGGTAGGTCATCAACTTTTAATCAAATTTCCTGTTTACAAGGTAATATTTTTCAACTTAAATATTATAGGAGTAATCTGAATTTGCACCCCGTATAATGTCCAAATTAGAGTTTGCATCCCGTTTTTAAAAATTTTTGTATATGCACTCCACCCCATATGAAAAGACAATTATTCCCTCGATCAGGAATATGTTGAAGGCCAATAAAATTGTTAATGGATGACATTTTTGTCCCTTTTATATGCGGTTGGAGTGCAAATACAATTTTTTTTTAAAAACGAGTGCAAACTGCAAAGTATGATTTGGACAACAAGATGAAGTGCAAACTCAAACTACCCCAATATTTTACCTACTATTTTAAATAGCATCAACAAGCATCTTTATATTGATACTGTAATAAATACGGAGGAGTAAGTAAAGTAGTATCAGTAAAGTGATAAAAAATATTAACGAAGTTAAATAACTCTAAAAATGGCTATAGATTTTGAAATAAAGATATTAATTTATCAATTTCTATAGTTTTTATTAAAATATGAATACACTTTATAGAGAAGTGTTACTTATTAATAATATATACGGATTCCTGGAGTAGTAAGTAATAACCCTACGGCTAAAAATGTAAACACAAGGAATAACAGGTATGAATTGAAATAGAAAAGAAATTATATATGCATGGGTATAATTGACCAAAATAGGTGCAAGAGAAATACTTACGGTGCGCACCTTACATCACTACAACCAATTCCAAATGCTCGGTCTAGGAGATGCCTTATTAAGGTAGAACCGTAGAAACAATTTGGAGAAATCATGTTTATTATTTTAACTAAATTTCTAAAAATAGAAGAAGTTTCCCAAAGAAAAAAGTACTACATTTCTTTCATAAATAAGATTCGTAAGAATAAAGTATTAGCCTTCTGAAATTGTATCAATATGATCTCAATATGAACGTATTTAATCTTGTATTCTTGTTTAGAGGGAAAACAGAGTACTCTAAGGAAAAGGTCTTGTTTTTACTCTTGTTTCTAGTCCAATTATTCTACTGGCTCAGGTCGGTTCAAGCCTGTTTATTTTTAAATGTTTATTAAAAATAAGAATTGGAATTTCTGCATATCAAATATAGGACTTGCACTTAATTTATTGACAAATAATATTCGGAGTTTTAATAAATAATGTATTGAAATGAGGATACATATAATATACATAATGTATCAATCATGCTTACAAGTTACATTTACATAATTAGCCCTTAAAAGCCTAAAATAATATCCAAATGGGATGGGAACCAGGCCAGTTCCCGACCAGTCCCGGCTAGGGATGGACTCGGGTCCGGGCCGGGTCCGGGTCGGGCCTAGGCCCGGGCGGGCCGGCGGTTCAAGAATAGTGGACCCGAGACCGGCCCGGGTAGCCACCGGGTCAGGTCCGGGTCCAGGCCGGGCCGGGCCTCTGGTTTGGATTTTTTTTTTTTGCTTTCCTAACCCCCCCCCCCCCCCCCCCCTCACCCCCCACCCTCCCAAACCCCCAAACCCATCCTACCCATCAAGCCCAACCCGGGTGGAACCCCAAAAATGAAAAAAAATAATAATAAAAAATCAATTTGGCCCGAGCCCAGGCCCGACCCGGTTCACCAAAATTGAGACCCGAGCCCGGACCCGCCCTACCCCCCGGGCCTAGGCCCGACCCATACCCGGACCCGAGAACCGGGCCGGGCCGGTCCACGGGCCGGGTGGCCCGACCCGAGTCCAACCATAGTCCCGGCTATGAACACATGAAAACCCAGATCGTACCCAGCTTGAACAAATTCTAAGTAATGGTTCGCATTCATGCATTTTACTCGCCCAGTCCTGGCACAGGAACCGGTCTATGTGCAAGAAACCAATGTCCTTCACCTGACGCCTATTTGTGATAAATGGATACCATATTAGGTTAGAGTTTTCGATTTCATACTTGCATTCCATACATATAACTATTACGTACAACACACCACACATTACTTTTTTAGTCTAACACACTTTACAAATCATAGATACGAGGACATGCTGGTGTACATCCTCTGCATGTTCATGGCTTTAATCATGTTGGACTTGGCTGAATCCAGTAGTGGATCATGCAGGATTGCCTGGTCGAAGCAGAACTTTGCATCCTCCCACTTGCCCTCAGCAACAAAAACGAGACCTAAGTTGTTATACGCAGGTGCATAACCGGGTTGCAGTTCAAGAGACTTTGTTATCATTGCCTTGGCAGACTCAAAATCTCTTAGCTGGCGATAGAGATTACCCAGGTTGGAAAATATTGTATGAGCTTGTTGAGGGGTTGCCACTAACAAAGCTTGTTTATATACATCTTCAGCACATGAAGGCTCAGCTGATAGTTGCAATGAGATACCTAGCATTTATTATTATATATAGTGTCACTATTGTGATGCCCATTTATGCATGAACTATATAAAGGAAACAGCAAACCAAAAATATTTCGTCCTCCATGGCTCCTTTCACATACAAGGCCAGCACATTATTTTTCCATGTTTATGACACTGAGTGTTCGGGACCTTTGGCCTGAAATAATGAAATGTGCCTCAGGCCCTGAAGTTAACAGCCTGGTGAACCTTCTGTAGCCGGCCAACCCAAGCGGGTTCTTGTTCAGTGTATTTTTTCTTTGTTTAACACAGGGAAAACTATCAGATAGGCCCTTGTACTATAGCAAAAATGGTGATTAGGTCCTCATACTTAAAAAACACTCAATTGAACGTTTTAGCAGGTAGGATTCAGGTTTCCCAGGTAACGGACACGTGGCGGCCCACGTAAATTCTTTTTCTTTTCCTTTTTTCCCTTTCTTTTTCTTTCTCTTTCTTTTTTTCCCTTTTTTTCGCCTCTTTCCTTTTTTCTTCTCTTCTGCGCAGGCCCCTATATTGACTTCTGCCCAACACCACACCTGCACCGCTGTCACTGTTGGCCTTTGACCCGACCTGTGCGCCGTCACCGGATATCACTGCTCTTAGCCGGCAGACTCCACTGCACTTAGCCACTGCACATCACTGCACTCAGCCGCCACCCTTCACCGAGTTAGACGCCACCCTTCACTGCAGTCAGCCGCCGCCCTTTACTCCAAGAATCCAGCGATGGCCGGCCACAAACTCCAACTCCAGCGATGGCGACCGCAATCCCTAGAGATGGTTATCGCAGTCCCCAGAGGTGGTGGCCGGAGTCCTTGGCGGTGGGGGCAAAACTTGAAATCTACCCGACTCAACGAACCGACTTGTGCAAACGTGAAGAAGAAAGGAGAGAGAGAGAGAGAGAGAGAGAGAGAGAGAGAGAGAGAGAGAGAGAGAGAGAGAACAAAGAGAAAGAGAAAAAGAAACAAAGGGAAAAAGAAAAAAGGAAAAGATATCTACATGGGCTGCCACGTGGACTGCCATGTGGGCCATAACCGGAAACCTGTAGCCTACCTGCTAAAACGCTCAATTGATCAGTTTTAAAGAGTTCGGGAATTCAATTGGGTGTTTTTCAAGTACGAGGGCCTAATCGCCATTTTCTCTATAGTACGGGGCCTATTTGATAATTTTCCCTTTAACATATACTTTGGAAAGAGAGAAGATTACCAAGATTTGACCAGGCGTAGCAGCTCCTAAGACATGCAGCCGCAGTCTTGAGGTACTTCTGTGACATTTTAAACTGTTGGGTACAGAGAAAATGAAGGCCTAGTTGGTGCCAATGAATGGCATCTTCAGGATCTTCTGCAACTGCCTATTCACATGAAATAAAAGATACAATATAAAAAACAGCTGATTACCCACTTCCCCTTCAGACCAGCAATACATGGAAAGAATGCATGGAAGGGGGGATAAAGTAATTATTATTATTATTCAGTTTTGCAGAAGCTCAATAGTACATATTAAGGGTTAGGTGTCACCTAAAAACAGGTTAGACTTCACCTGGAAAGGCACCGGGCTAAGGCGAATCCAATGGAAGTGGCATGATGTGATTTGACTACTGTGTCAAATTTTGGAACAAAACAGTGAAGAAACAACTATGCATTGGAAACTCTCTCGGATTGAGTTTTCTGGTGATATGTCGCAACAGGAAAGTTCCTGACGAAGTGCCGAGTAAGTTGGTGGCGGTGGTTCTTCAAATAACCAGGGGAAAAGTTTGGAACCGGAAAACAACCCGCAAAAAAATCTCTATGGAAAAAATGGAGAAATTTCCAGAAAATAGAAACCAAAGATCGGAAAATAGCGTAAGAGCCTCTCATAACATATTGAAAATTTAAGAATAAGGAATAGTGTTAGATATACATTCTAGAATAGTCTATTGTACTTAACCGTAATAATCTGTGTTTGTTAGAGTCGGTTAGTAGTCTGACCTAACTGATTCTATATATATCTTGTAATGCTGCTTCAGAACAATTAAGTAATAATAAGCTTCTTTTCTCTATCTCCTTCTGTATGATTTCTATTATGGTATCAGAGCTGTAGCTCGAATCCATGGTGATCTCACATGATTCTTCCCATTCTACTGCCAATTCTGGCAATTCAAATTCTCCTGTAACCTTCGCACATCCACTACCGATCAAACTCGATGCTAATAATTTTCTCTTCTGGAAGCATCACGTGGAATCTGTTGTTTGAGCGCATAAACTCCTTCGATTCATCGTGAAACCTCAAATTCCGAAGAAATTCAACTCTGATGACGATGAAGCAAGTGAAAATGTCAATGCGGAGTATACTATCTGGGAGCAACAGGACCAGATGTTGTTCTCGTGGTTGCTTGCATCGCTTTCAGGGTCATTTCATGCTCGAGTGATTCACTGTAGATACTCGCATCAACTGTGGATTACTGGAGTGAGATCAACATTTATTTCAAGTCGCAAATCCTTGCCAAAGCCAGACAACTCAAATCCGAGTTGTATAACACTGCGAAAGGAGATCGATCTGTTTCTGAGTATCTTCTTCGCATCCAGACTATCGCTGACAATTTGCTATCAATCGGAGAACCTATTTCAGCAAAAGAGCACATTAATGTCTTACTCGAAGGCCTACCGGAAGAATATGAATCTCTAGCCTCTTCAATTTCTTCGCGTAGTCCTTCGGAACCTGTTACCTTATCTGAAGTTGAATCTCTTTTGGCTGCTAAGGAAATGAGACTGAAGAAGCTTCGTGAATCCTCACAATCAAATATGTTTTCTGCAAATGTTGCTCGTGTTGAGCCATCACTCCCAAATCATACTCCAGCTCCTGAAAATTCTTCAGAAACTCCTTCTGTACAAGTTGCACAGTTCAATGCACCTCCCACCAGCCACCACTGATTCCTACAGAGGCAGAGGTCGTGGAGGACCTGGATGAGGTCGTGGTGGCAGGTATGGTGGTCGCAGCTCAATCATATGTCAAGTCTGTGGCAAATCTGGTCATCACGCTCTAATCTGTTATCACAGGTTCAATCCTTCCTACAATATTACTTCAAACACTCCATATAATTCCTATCCAAACTCTCAATCCTCTCCCAATCATATTCCTTCATCAATCCCCTATCAACCAAGATTTCCTGCACCTCAGTTCAATACTTCAACCTCCACTCCACAATTCCCAAACTGGGAACAACAACCATACAATTCACCTTATACTGCACCTCATCCACAACAATACAGTACTACCCCTACTGCAGCCTGGGCTTGTGCAACCCCTTCTATTTTGGGACCTGCTCCACAGCATCAAACACTGACTCTGGAGCCACTCATCATGTAACTCCAGATCCTTTAAACCTGCAATGGGCAATGGTCAAGGTTTGAATATAAAGCACATTGGTTTTACTACTTTTCCCTCACCATATCAGTCCTCTTTATCTCTCTCTTAACAATATTTTGCATGTTCTCTCTATAACTAAGAATCTAATCAGTGTCAGTCAGTTTGCTAAGGACAACAATGCCTTCTTATAGTCTTAATTCTACATCTTCCACTACATTTCTATCTACTTGTAATAATGTTAAGCCATGTAATGTCTCTGAAACATGTAATCTTTGGCATTTAAGACTTGGTCATCCTCATTTTGAGGCTCTCAAATGTATTCTTCAACAATGTAATGTTCCTTTTGTTAATAAGAATGCTGTTGAGTTTTGTTCTGCTTGTTGTTTAGGCAAGTCACACAGGTTGCCTTCATCCCCTTCCATAACACCATACAATAAACCTTTTGAACTTGTTTTTACTGATTTGTGGGGACCAGCCCCTATTCTATCCTTTGATGGCTATTCTTATTACATAGCCTTTATTGATGCATCCACAAGATTCACTTGGGTGTATTTGTTAAAAAGAAAATCTGATGCTCTCTCTGTTTTCACCAACTTCTATAACTATGTACTTCATCAATTTTCTGTCTCCATTAAGTCCCTCCAATCTGACTGGGGAGGTGAATTCAGATCTTTTAATCAATTGTTGTCTGAAAAAGGAATCACTCATAGGGTCATTTGTCCACACACACATCATCAAAATGGTGTTGCGGAAAGAAAGCATAGAAATATTGTTGAAAAAGGTTTATCTCTTCTCTCACATTCTGCCCTTCCTCTTAAATTCTGGGATGCAGCCTTTGCTACTACAGTCCATCTCATTAACAGAACTCCATCCAAATCTATTTCCAATGTCAGCCCTTACTTCAAACTGTATGGCTCCCATCCTGACTATTCCTTTCTCAAAGTTTTTGGCTGCTCTTGTTATCGTTTCATCAGGCCATATAACAAGAACAAACTTGGGTTTCACTCTGAAGAGTGTATCTTCCTTGGATATTCTTCTACTCACAGAGGGCACAGATGCCTATCTCCTTCAGGAAAAATATATCTCTCTCGAGATGTTATTTTTAATGAGTCCAAATTTCCTTACCTCACCCTCTCTTTCCCTCCTCACCACCTACATCACCTGAATTCCCACTGCCTATTTCTGTTCCTATATCCATCTCATTTCCATCCAAAACAACTGAATCATCCTCTACAGATCAATCAAATCAGTCCTCTTTTTCAGAAATTCAATCTGGTTCAAATAACCAAAGTCAACATTCCTCTTCAACATCAGATTCCTCAAATTCTTCCACTCCTGCTATCCAACCTAACACTACCACTCAGATCACACCTTCTTCTTCTCCAATCTCCCCTGCTCCTGTCACCAACAACCATCCTATGAGGACTAGAGCCAAATCTGGGATAGTAAAACCAAGACTTAATCCAACCTTACTGTTGGTTCATACTGAGCCTAACTCAGTAAAACAAGCCATGGCTTCTCCTCACTGGTTTCTTGTACCTCTTCCTCCAGACAAACAAGCAATTGGCTGCAAATGGGTTTTCAGAATTCAGAATTAAATAAAATGCTTATGGTTCTCTGAACAAGTACAAGGCCAGACTGGTGGCTAAGGGTTTTCATCAAAAATTTGGTACTGACTTTGGAGAAACATTTTCTCCAGTTGTCAAGCCTGTGACAATAAGAGTTCTTACACTTGTTGTATCTAATAAATGGTCTATTCAGCAACTTGATGTTAATAATGCTTTCTTAAATGGTGAAATTGATGAAGAAGTTTACATGGTGCAGCCTCCAGGTTTTCAAGTGCAAGACACTTCTCTTGTCTGCAAGTTGCACAAGTCCTTGTATGGGCTTAAACAAGCCCCAAGGGCTTGGTTTCTCAAATTAACTTCAATTTTGTATAAAGTTGGCTTCAAACAGAGTAAAAGTGATCCTTCCTTACTCATTTTGATCTATGTTGATGACATATTGGTTATTGGAAATCACCCTATTGCCATTCACCAGATTATTGAAACTCTTGACTCCTCTTTCTCTTTGAAGCACTTGGGAGACCTTGACTTCTTTCTGGGAATAGAAACACATAAACTACCTGATGGCAGCCTACACCTCTCCCAAGCCAAATATATCAAGGATTTACTTAACCAAACTGGTATGCTTCACTCCAAAGCAGTGAAAACACCTATGGTCAGCACTTTAAAACTCATTCAAGAGGGCAGTAATCATCTCCCAAATCCTTCTTACTACAGATCAGTTGTAGGAATTCTGCAATATGCTACTCTTACTAGACCTGACATATGTTTTGCAGTCAACAAGGTTTGTCAGTTTATGGCAGCACCACTGCAAGAACACTGGCTTGCAGTTAAACACATTCTCAGGTATCTATATGGTACCACCAATCATGGCCTCATCATCAAACCTCTACCTTTATCCTCCATACCTCTTCCAATCTCAGCCTATTGTGATGCAGACTGGGCATCTGACCCTAATGACAGGAAATCCACATCTGGCTCATGCATATTTCTGGGTTCTAACATTGTTTCATGGTGGTCAAGAAAGCAGGACAGAGTAGCAAGATCTTCAGCTGAAGCTAAATATAGAAGCCTAGCTGATACTACTGCAGAGTTATTATGGATTCAAGTCCTTCTACAAGAACTTCAAGTCCCTTCCAAGTCTATTGTGATAACCCGAGCACTGTTCAGCTTGCTCACAATCCTATCTTACACTCTAGGATCAAGCATATGGAACTTGATCTCTTCTTTGTCAGAGAAAAGGTCCATCTGAAGCAGCTTCAAGTCTATCACATTCCTTCTCCCTATCAAGTTGCTGACATCCTAACAAAACCACTCTCCAGCTCCAATTTTCTTGATCTAAGGAGTTGTTGATCAATCACCTTCATCTTCAAGGGGGGAATGTTAGATACACATTCTAGAATAGTCTATTGTACTTGATTGTAATAATCTGTTTTTGTTAGAGTCGGTTTGAGTCGGTTAGTAGTCTGACCTAACTGATTCTATATATATCTTTTCTCTATAATAAGCTTCTTTTCTCTATCTCCTTCTGTATACATCTATAGAACAAGTAAATAGGAACAAGTAAGTAATAATAAGCTTCTTTTCTCTATCTCCTTCTGTATGATTTCTATTAAATAGGAACTAAATTGTTGATATATCAAAATGATACAAAAGCATTATATTTAAACACGATATAGTAATGCATGACACCTTATCTATAGATGTATATTTAGAAGCTCCACAACCGTATCTAGAATGTGCACAGCTATCCTCAACATTCTCAACACTAACAAAGGTCAAAAAATGATCCTTATGCTGAACACTCGAGTGTTTGGTAGGAAAAAACAGGGCTCTGTTGAGAACATAAAAATAGGAAGAAATACAATCTTTAGTTTTGTGTACAAGTGAGAAGAAAATAAGATGTCATGAATATAGTTTTTTGCATATCCCATGTGTACCCTTTCCCTCTTTCTTTTTAAAACACCACACAATTCTTTTTTGTATTTCCATCTCTTATTTCCTCCTACCATATGAATCAATATGATACATGATATTCACCCTTTCTCACATTTTTCGTTCTACTTGCAGTTCCACGATCTTGCTTCTCTCTTCCTCTCTCTACTCTTTTTTTTGTTAACCAAACAAAGCACTAAGACCAAAATAAAACTGCGAGTTTACCTGCTTTAAACTATAAATGGCACGTTCTTTCACTTCTGACAATTCATTATGATCAATTTCAAACCCGGCTGCAATTTCATGTTGGGCTTTATGAACCATTGCAAGACCAGCCCATGCAACTGGAGACTCTGTCAGGCTAGAATCGCCTTCTCTAATTATTGAAGCCATTTCATTTCCAGCCCAAGATAATTGGTCATTAGGATTTTGAGACCTCTCAGCATCCCTGATTCGGTGAACTCCAATGGCAAATCGTGTTGCTAAACAATTAGGTTCCAGTATTCCTGCCTGAAGACCATCATAACAGAATAGTTTGAGGTTTTCCAAGAGGAACATAGTCAGGAAAAATATGATTGAGGAACTAATCCACTCATGTAGTGAGAATCAAATGGTTATTTAAATAAAATAATTTTTTAAAATATTGAGTACAAATACAATAAATATAAGGAAGTGTACAATAAAGGATACTATATCATTTTCATTTACCCCAGTGCCGCAAAGGCTCCCACCTACGGTGGGGTAAGAGGGGGTCGAATGTACGCAGTCTTACCCCTGTGCTAAAGCACAGAGAGACTGTTTCCGGATGACCCATAGTGAAAATCCCGTCCAAAATTGCATGGACTAACTGTTGCTTCATAACAAAGAAGAGCAGACAGTTTAGTGAGCCATTTTGCTTTATTCCATCATAATCTCAAGCCAAAAAATAATGAATCTTTGGCTCCATTGCAAATGATGGAAATTACAATAAAGGATACTATCTGTACAAAAATTAATAATTAAGGAACCAGTGGTGCTACCTTCTCCAAACATCTGTCTGAACTTCTGTGATCATTGGTCAAATAAAATGCATTAGCAAGATTTGTCCATATATGAGCTGCTCTGGGATCTGTATTAATAGCTGCTAGCAAACACTCCTTGGCAACATTGACTGCTGCAATTTGGTCAGAGAGAGCCACACTATTGGCATTTGCTCCAGCACCTGCAACATGTCTTCTAAATACCTTATAAAGTTAAAACTACAAGACAAGAGTAATCATACATTCATACCTGCAACAACTGAACCATATTTACACAGCATAAGGGCAGCAAAGTTAACCAAAGCACCAGGATGGTTTGGATCTTTCATTACTAAATCTTGGAAGCACTTCTCGGAAAGGTCTAAATCCCCACTGAAAAATGAAAAAGTAACAGCATATGGCTAGAAGGCCTTTACTAAAATCAGTGCAAGAAGATACTAATGACTTTGAGCTGCTAAAAAGTGAAAGTGTAAGTAAAATGAATGAAGCCACCACCCCACCCCAAAAGGAAAGGAAAATGTTATTTTTTTAAATGATAATACTTGTAGTTTCTCATCATTTTCATAAAAGTTGGAGGGACTATCCACCACTGCAACAATTACTTAACTTCTCCAACAGGAAGTATCTGTGTGGGCAGTATTACGCTGTGGGAAATCTCTTGTAGCCCCAGCCTTAAAAGTTTTGTCCTGCGGTCCTGCCTGATCAATACTTCTAGGTTCTCTTATCCAGGACAAGAGAAAACTTACACAGTTGTACACTGCACCTATGAACGGTTGCCACTTTATTTCAAGACCAAGAGTTGATTAACAAGACCTTTCTAAATATAATGATGATGTTGATGATGTTGATGATGATGATAAACTTTATTTCAGGACCAACAGTTAAATAACAAGACCTTTCTAAATATGATGATGATGATAAACTTTCTGGTTATCTCCTTCTGACAGTTAGAGGTAATGTTCATATTGATATGTATTGGGCCTAGACTTAATGGTGAAACGTGAGTGTTTAATCACTCTCTCTCTAGCAAAGCTTGATATAGACTGTAAACTTGAACACCAGTGTCATCAAATTGCAGACATAACACCGCAATAATGCTATTGCATAACGGATTTTAATCATTGTATTGAACCTGCTATGGGAACTGCAATGCCAAGAGTTGTTGTAAGTGTGATGCCGGCAATGGAGTTTTAGGTCTATATGTCCCTTTTCAGAAAAATTAGTGGCACCAACTCACTATCTGCTCTTTCTGCAGTCCCATATTCCTACAGTCGTGTAGACTTGGTTTATAGACAAAATTTTCTTCACAACATTTTAGTAAAAGCTCTATCACGTCACTACTCTATGCTCTAATAAAAGAAATTTTCACTCCATCGAATTCTTGCAACTATATATGCTCTAAAGTCCATTCATAGCATCAATTATGCCATTAGTGAGAATAATATAGATACCCCCTTTTCTAGTTTTACACTAACACGACTTTAATATGCGAACAACATGGTATTTGTTACTTCTCCATCCCTGCCCCTGCCCTAACTGAAAAAGTAGTATATGCCTAACCTTTGAAGGTAAGCGAGTCCAAGGTTTCCAAGGCAATCCAAGTTGTTAGGCGCCATTGCTAATACATTGGAGAGAACCGCTATAGCACTCTAGGAATGGGAAAGTGTAAGTAATATCAGATCAAAAATGTAAAAGATTATTTAGAGTCCAACTAGCAGGATATAGAAGAAATAAAAATAAACATAATATAGATATAACCATTTCTTATATATAAATAAGAAATAAAAATAACCTGCAAACGACCAGTTCGTAAAAGTTTTAAGCCAAGAATGTTCCAAATTGATCCCTGTCTAACATCAGCTTGCATTGAGACTTTCAGTTTACAAAAAATCTCCTCCAGTTCTACAGGATCTAGTTCCTTGCCTGAACTGCAGTCATCTAATGCTCCTAGCAAGATACACTGCATGGGTTTGATCAAACTGATTGTGAAAACGCACAGCAATTTCTAGGTTATTTAAAACTAAATTTTAAAAAATGGTAGGTGAAAGCAATAAAAACAGCATTTCAGTATTTGTACCTCTGCATGATGTGTATGGATCAAACAAAGTAACTCCAGCCTGTCTACTACTTCTTCAGGTCGAACTAAAATATCTGCTGCTTTCTCGTATTCTGAACATGCCTATAAAGAAGAGCTTAAGTGCTTCAGCTTTCAAGAAGTATGGAGCTAACTAAATTAAAATTATAGCAGGATCCAAGATACCTTTTGAGGCTGACCCATCCTTTGATACATTAAGCCAAGTATAAAATGAGCATGAGCATTCTTAGGCATTTTCCGCACAACATGTATCAATCCCTAAAATCATAAGGAGTGATTATGCCTAAAAACACCGTCTAAGAAGGGACACTCATTAAAAAACACGACTAAATGTCAAAGGATGCAAGCTGAAAATCCTAGCTCCCATTCTAAAAGTAACTACAATCAGGAACTTATAACAGTTATCCATTCTTGGTCCAATATCAATCAAATACAAAATTTGGACACATATGAAAGATCAACGTAGGGGAATTTAGTAAGCAGATTTTTCGCAGTTCCACTGTTAGAGTCACGGGAAGTCAAACTATTGATAATAATAATAGTATTAGCTATTATGATAAAGTGTATTCCAGAAGGAAAGGGAATATTAAGTAGCTAGCTGTATTGTTTGTGGGGGTCGGGTGGACTTCTATAAATAGATAGCTAAAGGAGGAATAAGGCAGGCTGTCATTTGGTATTGGGCTGGGATTGGAGAGTTGACATCTCTTTAACTGTCAGGGCACTTTCTCTCTCTTTTCTGTTTGGTCGAATAACAATTCATGTTCACTGTTCATTCTCGTTCCTATTGTTTGCTAGAATTCTCTGTAATTCAGTTAGATACTTAACATTGGTATCAGAGCAACGATCTTGTTACCTGTTCATGGTCGTTACAAGAGGAACGATGGAAATGCGATTGGAGAACCTGGAACGCGAGTTGGAACGGAGTCGTCTGGACATGTTGCGAGAGTTGGAGAAGACTTGCATGGAGGTGATGCGCGATCGCGATCGCGAAGACATGCGCGAAGAGGCCAAGCGTACTCGCGATGAGTTACGCGAGCTGTTTTTGACCAGGAATGATAGTCGTTCGCGTGGAAGATCGAAAACGACCAGAAGAAACCAGCGCTCAGGCAGTCGCGAATCATCGTCTTCCTCAGGTAATCATCATTCTTCATCCTCTAGACGAAATGATGATTACAGCAAATTGGTGGAAAAATCTGGAAGGAAAGTAGTTTTACCACTGTTTAATGGACATGATGCTTATGGATGGATAGTTAAGGCTGAGCGTTTCCTTAAAATGAATCATATAGGGGAAGATGATAAAGTAGAATTAATTACTTTAGCTATGGAAGGAAAGGCTCTTAACTGGTTTCAGTGGTGGGAAGAACACACTGAGGTGAGAACCTGGGAATCATTCAAGTCTGCCTTGACTCGTAGATTTCAACCAGGATTGATAAATGATCCGTATGGTCCCTTATTGAGTGTAATTCAAACTGGCAGTGTGATGGAGTATAGGGAACAATTTGAGTTGATGGTGGCACCCTTGAAACAGACTGATTTGAAAACACTCAAGGGAATTTTTATGAAGGGTTTGAAAGATGAAATCAAAGCTGAACTAAAGTTATATCCAGTCAGAACTCTTGCAGAATTGATGGACAGGGCTTTGCTAGTTGAACAAAGGAACCAAACTCTCAGATATGCCAAAAACAAGGAAGAAGATAGAAGAGGATTGAAGGAGAAAGGGTATACTGCATTACCGAATCACAAATGGATGGATGAAAACAAGTGGAAGAGCAGTATGAATAACCAGTCCAGTCAAGGGAAACCTGCAGTGGAAAAGAAAATGGAGACAGAAAATAAAGAGCAGGGAATAAGGAGTACACACAGATTATCTCAAGCTGAGTTACAAGAATTGAGCAGAAAAGGTTTATGTTTCAAGTGTGGTGAAAGATGGGGCAGAGATCACAGCTGTAAGATGAAACACTTTCAGATCATCATGTTGGATGAATCTGAAGAGGAGGAGGATGTGTTGGACAATAATGTTACGGAACATGCTTCACAGTTGGAAGAGACAGACCAGAATAATATGCAGATATCCCTTATGAGCAAAGAAGGGATAACAACTCCTAAGACTTTTAAATTGAAGGGAAAGTTAAGGAGATTATTGAGGAAATCAATCCTCCTGAGATTATTGAGGAAATCAATCCTGTGGCTTATAAGCTGAAGTTGCCGGAAGATTGTAGAGTGCATCCTGTGTTCCATGTATCTCTCCTTAAGAAGACAGTGTCTACTACTGTACAGACACAAACTTTACCAAAGTGCCTCTCGGAAGAATGGGAATTACAGGTCTGTCCAGAAGAAGTAAAGGAAAGCAGAATCAACTAAGTTGGAAAAGTTGAAGTTTTGGTGCACTGGAAGAATATGCCAGAGTTTGAGGATTCTTGGGAGGAGCTGCAACAGTTTCAAAGGCGATTTCCTGACTTCCACCTTGGGGACAAGGTGGTAGTTCCAGGGGGGAGTGATGTTAGAGTCACGGGAAGTCAAACTATTGATAATAATAATAGTATTAGCTATTATGATAGTGTATTCCAGAAGGAAAGGGAATATTAAGTAGCTAGCTGTATTGTTTGTGGGGGTCGGTGGACTTCTATAAATAGAAAGCTAAAGGAGGAATAAGGCAGGCTGTCATTTGGTATTGGGCTGGGATTGGAGAGTTGACATCTCTTTAACTGTCAGGGCACTTTCTCTCTCTAATCTGTTTGGTCGAATAACAATTCATGTTCACTGTTCATTCTCGTTCCTATTGTTTGCTAGAATTCTCTGTAATCCAGTTAGATACTTAACATCCACTCCCTAGCGCAGAGCCAAAACACAGTATAGAAGTAGTATAAATGTACACCATATAAATATCTAGTGTAAATACTCTATGATTTACATAAATTGATGAAAGCCTGCCCTCAGTATTTAATATGTACACTACAACTCCCAGATGCACATACCTCACTGGTTAAAGTCTTCCCTTAGCATTGTAGTACTCAATGAGTAAACCAGGTTTAAAGTTCCGGAGTTGGGCTAAAAGTTCAGTGCTAGAGAATATAACAAGAGAGTTCAACTTAATCAAAAAGGGAAGAAATCAACAATTGGTGCTTTATCTTTGAATTACATTCAAATTGTTAAATGTTGGAACATTTCCTATGTTATAAAATTATCAAAGACGAATTACAATTACTACTGCCTAGTGCCTGCTATGTTACAGACTTACAGTTATGTTTCATTTCAATTTCAGATTGTAAAAATGAGTATTAATCTAAGTTAAAGATCAATTAAAAACATGTAGTATACCTGTACAGGCTAAGCAAATATGTAGTATATGGAAGTATAAGAAGATTCAAGGAGCAGAACAAGTCACACATTTTTAAGGCTGCTAACTTTTTCTTCACGTGATGAAGTTCCTTGACTGTTCTGCTCAGCATCTGGATCCGCTCCATTACAATCAAGAGGGCTGTCCGCCTTACCATTTCGTGACCGACATTTCCCAAACTTTTTTTGCTTACCTTCTACATCCATTCCTTCAACATAATTGCTCGTCTTATGCTGACTCCTATCATCAGTGACTATCCTACAAAAATATTGGCCAAACATTTATAATTGCCATTATCCAGCAGAAGGATAAAAGTGCAGTCATCTCCTCTAATATTTCATTATTACTCTTGATTGTCTTTCGGTTTATTGATGTTCTATTTCAATGTTGCTTCCCAATAAAAGTGCGCCCAGATTGTGATGTACCTAGACCTGTCCCCGGTTCGGAACCGAACCGGAACCGGAACCCAACCACCGGTTCGCGGTTCCAAAAACTATGAAACCGGAACCGCATAGTAGCGGTTCTAGTCTGGTTCCGAACCAGCGGTTCCGGTCCGGTTCTCAGGTTTTTGTTTTTTGTTTTTGTTTTTTTATTTTTATTCATTGAGAGTATTTATCTCTATTTAATTAAAATATTAAAGATATAATAATATTGCATTTTTATTCTTTATATTTAAGAATTTTGTTATTCCTTAAAATATAGTAAGTATGATGTAATAAGATTATTCCAATAAAATAATTTCCAAAAATTGTTAGTATAATTAATAGTTACAAATGTTATAATGAAGTATAATAATTAGATAGTCAACAACTAGATAGACATAAATTAGGGTATATGAATGTACAAGTCAATAATTAAAATACTTTAGTAATTAGTAAATTTTGTATACTTATTACTATAATTTGTAATAAAAGAGGTTTTATAACTAGTAGTGTGTAAAAGGTTATACCTAAAAAATATTATTTACAGAGTATTATTTTCATTTTAAGTAAAACAACTATCACTACTAGTCTACCACTACTACATATTGATATTAGTATTGTTATTATCATTACTATTATTTATTTAATTCCTTTTTATTTTATTTTTATTTAAAAAGGCCGGTTTCGGTTTGAAAACAGCCTGTTCCGGTTTCAGTTGAACCGTAAACGGGAGATAGGTCTAGATGTTGTACTACATACATAGTAAATAAGAACAAAGGGGACCTCGGTGTTGTGTCGGGCGGTAGAGTAGAGAGGGCTGTGGGAAGGCAGTCATGGTTGTCGGCCTCGGGGGGTTCAGCATTGAGGTCAGCCAAAATCGAGACTTTCAACGGTTGAGATTGCAGCGATTGTGACGGCGCGGAGTTGGTGGCGGAGCTGTCGGCAGCGACGGATGATTCTGATTTCATTGAACAGATGCGAAGGAATTGTGTAGGACACAATAGGTGATTAGATAGACAAACCTTATGAATCGGTTTGAGTGAGCTTCATCAGCCTGAGACATCAGTCTCCATTTCTTCTTCACTGGCAGTGGACTGGAAGCATTTAGGAAGTTTTTCCTGACAATGATGACTACTTACAAGTTTGAGATTGTTTAATTTAAATAAATAGGAAGCCATACTAATAATTAAATAAGGTAATTTAAGTATATTTTCAAAAATAATTTTTATAAGTATATAATATAATTGGGTTTAGTCTTCGTACTATCACGAAAAAGTCAATTAGGTCATCGTACTTTTAAAAAATCAATCAAATCCATGAACTTTGTAAAAACATTCAATTGGGTCTATTTGCAGGTTACTTGTCATGTCAGCAGGTCACCAGCTGACGTGACGCACACGTGGCGGTCCCACATGTGTGTCACGTCAGCACGATCATTGGTAATTGGGCTGCAACATTTGTTCCACGTCAGTGGGTGACCTGGTGACATGGCAAGTAACCTGTAAATGGACTTAGGTGAACATTTTCCGAAAGTTCGAGGATTTGATTGATTTTTTTAAAGAACGAGAACCTAATTGACTTTCTCGTGATGGTACGAGAACCAAATTGATAGTTTTCGATAATCCCCTCCTTAATAGCACTACAACTCTAGTAAAAAAATCCACTCACCCGAGCTCGCATTTATGGCCGTCTATTTTACGCACCTAATCTACGGGTTCTAACATCCTTCCATTTCCTTCTACACCTAGAATCGCTCAACACGCTGAAATCCCTTCACTCATTTCACAATCGATGAATTCTTCTCCTAAAATCTGAACAACCTCAACTAATCGATGATGTTGCTCCCTCCTGCCAAGCGTTGGCTACTGCTGCTCTCTCGGAGATTCTACATCTAAAATCACCCCAAACGCCTGAAGTTTCCCCTGCCTCTCTGAGTCACCGTGGAACATAGCGCCTCGATCTGAGTGATGTCCTTCCCTGATAGAATCGAACAAATTGCTAGAAGAGTGTATGTTTGGCCAATGAAGAGGCGCTCGAAGACGATGAGGATACAACAGAGGAAGATGTGTACATACACTGCTCCAGCTTCTCTAATCCATCTTTGCTTCACCCGATCAAATTTCCATCTCAATCTAGGGTTCGTTCACTACTGATGTGAGTTTTCTCGCACTTAAAAAGTTGTAGAAAAGTGGTTGAAAGTACGAGTATCGTCTCCAGAGGGACGGACAAAAGGGAATCAAAAATTAATTAAATTCAGCGATTAAAAATAAATACAATAAATTCGTCGTGCGAGATTGGTTGGTTGAATTGAAATTAAACTAAAGCGAATGAGCGATTAAAATAAAAGGTTGGGTTCTTCTTAATTAATGACGAAGGGAATAGGGATTGATTCCGGAGTAATCAGATTTCTGGCATATCAAGCAATTGTAATTCTAGCGGCCGTTCTAGGTTACACGAGACATCAGTTAAATTATTCAAACACAAATTAAACGACATTCATGCAATTAATCCATCAAGAATCTAATCATACATCATGATTAACCCCTTCATCAATCCCAAATCCCTAATTAGAACTACTCGCAATTCATAATTGAAGAATCAACGGAATTGGGATGAATAGAAATAATTGTCATTAATTAAAAAGATGGAACTTACAAAGAATCCCAAAAGATTGATGAACAAGGCTGAAAAGCTCTCTAAATTTCGTATTGGGCACTCTCTCTAAGCTCACCCCTTTGAAAATGGGGGTTTACAGGCTGTTTAAATAGAAAAATCGGGTAAAATTTGAGCTGAATTGGGATTTCCGAAGGCAGGCATGGTGCCAGGCACGGTGCCAGGAAAGATCGTGCCTTCGATCATGCCTCCGGAACAAAACCGCGCATTTTGGGCAAGCACGATCGTGCCTGCCCGGCAGTAGCTCCGCGATGCTTTCTCTTCACACACGATCGTGCCTGACTTTGAGGGCACGATTGTGCCTACTTAACTTCCGAATTTGGAAATGCTTCCTTCATGAAAGTTGTAGATAATGAAGTCCTATGTCCACCCCAATTTGCCGAATGTGATTTTAATCATCCAATAAAGAGATATGATCAACGCGGTGGAAGGTATCATTCTGATATCGCAGCAGAGATCATTTGACTTCATCGTCTGTTTCACCTTCTTTCTCTCAGATTATAGCAAAGGTGTCTTCTTATGATTTGTAGCCATTGAAGTTAGCTTTCATATGGAATTTGAATCGTGTATGTTGAATGTTTCTACAAAGATATATGCTTGAATGATTGACAGAAGGTCATTCTGATCGCCGATTTCAAGCTTTGTTCATCTTTTTTTGATCCCGTAGTCAATTCTAGAGCTCTTTTTCCTTCTAATCTTCATCGTGAACCTCTCGGTGATCTCCAAATCTCTCAATTCGCTCTCGAATGCTTCTCGAATCATCCCGATTGATCCTCAAGTGCCGGTGCCGAACTCTAAATTCCCGATTTTTACTCCAAATAACACAAAACTCGAACCGACGCTTGGTACACATAACTTGAGCTAAAATTGAGATTTGTGACACCTAAAAGTTAGGGAAAACATCAAAAACTGATCTCAACACGCATCAAATGTGTGTCGTAATACGGACTTATCAACTACATTCTCTGTTTCATTTGTTTATAAGCATATTACCTATTTTGGTTTGCATCCATTATTTCAGAGTTTAGCCTCAATATGTTTCTTTGATGATTAGTAAAAAAAATTATCTTCAATTATTAATTTGATATGTAAAATGAGACTCTTTGAGTAGCAATCCGAAATTTCTTTTTTCTTCTCCAAATATTCTCCGAATTAGTACGTAACTATGTATATATACCCTCAAACAAGCTTCTGAGTTATTTTTAGTCATCTTGTATTGTTGTATATACTCCGTAGATTGTACTATGCTCTGTGGGTGTAGTTATTTTAAAGATTGAACTCACTTGGTAACTTTTCCATGGAGCATATACTTTTCTTAATTTCATAGATGGCCGAGTTTAATATCTTAAGCATCATGTGGTTGAGGTATGGTGAATAGAATTTTTTGCGGATTGAAACACGTTGATAGGGAAGATAGTTTGTTAACTTTCAGCATACCTCCACACTTCATGGATTCAAACACGTTGATAGGGAAGATAGTTTGTTAACTTTCAGCATACCTTATCTGCCAAATCTTTTGTTCCAATTCTAGAATGATCATTTGTCTAACACTTTTTAGTTAGTTTGTGGACCACTGCATTTTTCATATTGCATTTTTCATTTCGGGATATGCCTTCTCATAACTTTCACTTATTTTTTGTTCACACAAGTCTCTTGATCAACATTGATTCCACATTTTGTTTCAATCTCGTGATTTTAGCTTCTAACTTTAGTTTTGTGTTTCTTAAACAATGTCTGCTAAAACAAGGAAGCCAATTTATTTACCTTGAGAGTTCTTAAGCTTCATATTTACTTTGACAAGGTACATATTTACTTCTTCAATATATTTGATTTGGATCCTAATCACATTTCAAGGACTGAAACACTTTGATAGGGAAGATAGTTTGTTAACTTTCAACATATCTTATTCAATGTTATTCATTGAAGACTGAATTTGTATAGTCTTCTTGATATACAGAGTATTTCTTATTTGATACAAAGTTAGGTTTGCGTATTATAATGTAAGTATTATTTTTGAAAACACCTTCAGCTCTCTGAAAATTTCCCAAGTGTTCTCTTATTGTTCCAGATCACCGGGACTTTCGTTTGTGTGCTCAAACGATCGTTCGTTAGCCACCGTATCCTGGGAAACGGTTGTTGCAACGCTCCTAGCACCGTGGGAGGCGACGAATACGTTTTAAGGACATCGTGCGTAGCACGAGCTCTGGCTAAACTCTGTTCCATCTTATTTCGGTTTTCTTTAGCTATTTAAATTAATTAATTATTTTATTAATTAATATTTCTTCATTTTTCTGAGACACACCCAACGGTTCAATGCTTTGTATTTATCACAACAACTGGTGCGCATCTTTGACGCCCAAATAGAAGAGGGTGAGACATATGCAATGATGCACGTACTTTACTATGAGGTCCAATATTGAACACTATAGCTTCTCAATTCCTTATTCTGCTTTCTTCTTTTCAATTTCTTCTTGCTCCCCTTTCTTAATCAGTGATTTGGAAGATGACTCTATATTTTGCATATGTCATGTTTGATAAAATGCTTAGTTGAAGGAAAAAATTTGGAATGCGATAATCTACTATTCTGTAATTTCTGTTATGCAACTGATTTGAACTATTCTGATATGGACATTTTTATGGGTTCAAAAAAGATGCTTAGAACAAGGATGTCTACGATATCCTCTCATCGTGTCAAGATAAAAACATTTACATTTCATTAAAATTAAGCATCTTTAGAAGTTCTGTCCAAATATATTGTAAGTAGTAAAAAAGCTTTAGACTGAGTTATTGCCTTAAAATCAAAATTGGTATTGGACATAAGTTTAGCTCAATCTAATCAACCGCTGCTTTTTAAGGCAATACTCTGCTATTCAATTAAATACAAGATTATTTATTTGTCACTTCGTCCAACAATACTAATTCACCAAGGAGTTCTAACGTACTAATATGGTATACCATAAGATGCAATATACTATGGTTTCCATGTATCCTAATAAAGTTAGCTAATGTACTTTGACAAATTTTTTAGCTAATATACAAGTTATTACTTTTCTTATTTCTTGTGTGTGTGGGAATAATTGGAATGCATATATTTGTTTCTGAATTCATTCACTATTTAAGACAAAATTTTAAATTTACCTTAACTTAATGGTCAAGGATATGGATAGCTCTGCAATTCTTCTTCCATAGAGTAATTTGGTCTGTTTGGCCTACTTAAAGAAGACACACTATTTTTGAGACAATAAGAAACGTCCAAAGGAATGGCATCCTGACCCTGAAACAAATGAGAAAAAGACCATCTTTCTTAGGTAAACTTAAATACGGAGTATAAACTTTCATTTGTTCAATTTTTCTTACTCATCAAGAGGCTCCAAAAAGGGAAAAAGAATATTCTTACTTCTTAGCTTACCATCTCATCTAATGGACCACCAGGGAAGTATGGAAAGTTCAAACAAACAGAAAAGTAATACCAGATTTTTATTAACATTACCAAAGCAGGCCGCTCTTATATAATGTAAGTATTAATGTATTTCTGCTCTAACTATTATTTCAAAGAATAAAATGCAGTTTATTCATTTGATTCATGTAATCTTAAATCTACAAGTTATTATTTTTAATATTTGTTGTGTCTATGGGATAATGGCAATGCATGTATTTAGTTCGAAGCATATTCGTTGATTCTGCCACAAGTTATAAGCAAAGGTCATGTTTACTAATCTTAATTACTTTTAAATTCTCTGATCTAATTTAACTACAAAAATGTTGTTTATATAAAAACTATTTACGTTGATTAGAATGATTGACTCATTGCATCCCGCTCTTAAGTTGTTTTTTCATTATTTTTATAAAATATTAGTACACTCCATGTTCCAAGAGGTTTACCAGATTATATGGGAGATCATTGTCAATAATAGAATAGTTTTTTTGGAGTATATCACTTGGTAAACTTTTTCAATATCCAATTATAAAGTCTTTACATATCACCCAGGTAGTAAACAAGAACTTCATGGCAAACAAATCCGAACACAGTTACACGTACCACACATCCTTTACATTGTAAAAATGTACTCTATGATCATCCTTAAAAATATTACTCCCTCTGCCTCCTGTAATTGTCCCATTTTTTCATTTTTGGACATCCCCCTATTATTGTCTCATACCATATTTGGTAACATTCGTGTGGCTCTGATTATTCTTACTTTGTTCTCACTTTATCAACTCATTATCAACCACATAATTCTACTTTTTTTAAAAACCACACCACTCTCTTCCATACCAATATTAGGGGGCATAGGGAGTACAAAAATAGTAATAGTCTGAGATAAAAAAGCAAAGCAGACTAACGTCAGAGATTTGAGAACCAGAGAGATCGTTACTGGGATGAACTTCACCTTTCTGCACCTCAATGACATGCTTAAAAAATTACTTACTCTACAACATAAAGTATTGATAGAGCTCATATTATCAACTGCTCAGCTTACCTTAGATGTTGATATCTTTTGATTTTTTCATATCTGCTTTGTTTCAGAAAAAGTGCTATCATCGATTGAAGCTTTTACATGCTTTGACATTGCAGTTACATCGACCGATGCTCTCCCAAAGTCGATGTCAACTTGAGCAAAAGGAATGGTTCAATAGGATTCTTCCTTTATTTCACTTTCATCTT
Source organism: Cuscuta europaea (assembly GCA_945859875.1). Lineage (NCBI taxonomy): Eukaryota > Viridiplantae > Streptophyta > Magnoliopsida > Solanales > Convolvulaceae > Cuscuta > Cuscuta europaea. The sequence goes on from CAMAPE010000002.1 coordinate 5,965,003, forward strand.
TAATAGGATTTCTTTCGTGTAGACTCTTGTTTTCTTTTTTAGATTGGGCTCTTTAATTGAAGCTATAGAAATCGACCAACACAATGAGCTGAAGGGTAAAAAGGGTCATTTCAAATGAACCTGATAAGTTTTCAGTTTTTTAGGTTTACGTTACATCTAAATTTACAGTTTCATTTTTGACGTTTTATTCATGTTCGAGTTTTAATGTTTTTTACCATTTTTTTTTCAAACCTAGTGTTACCAATTATAGAAATAAAGAAGCAAATGATATGATACCCTTAATCTATTTTCTCAACTAATATACCACAATGAAGTTAAGTAACTGGGGTAAAGGTGGATCGTCTTTCAAAGAGTATACCCAAATGTGCTTTTGTGTTATTTCATTACATTCTTCATGAAAAAAATAATGCAGTGCACATAATAAACCATATAATATGGTTCAGTTCTATTATGGAATTTTTAATATGTGTTACCATATTGTTTAGTTCACCTAATACAAATGAGATGGAATTTGTAACCAGTTATATTGAATTCACAAATATTGTCAATTTGCAGATAAATCCACACTTTATGAACTGACCGACATGGGTTCTGCCGGTGGAAGTAGATATCTTATTCTTTTTCTAAACAATATACCTTTTTTTACTTTCTGGCATCCACGCACTAACTTAGATAGATGTTAATAATAAGAGAAATATATGTATATTTGATCTTTAAGTATGTGTTTAGAGTGCATATATTTTTGGAATTTAAGAAAAAGTTTATAAAAAGTTAATTCTGGAATTTTAGAAAAAGTTTAGGACGATTATCAGCTTAAGAGAATATTAATTATATTATCAATACTCTTATGGAAAATTACTTCATTGCATGTATTACATGAACTTTGTGCAAGTGTGTGTTTGAATTTATTTGACTTGGCATTTGCTATTCAATAAAGATATTAACTTACGCATTCTGTGAAACTGGGTATTAACGGGTGGAACAGAGTTTTGATAATTAATAGGGAGCTATTTTTATTGGCATTTGGCTGATTTCTCTGGGTGTCATTTTTCAGTTGTATTTTTGGGGTTGTTTATTTGGGTGGTTGTTTATTAGAAGTTCATAGTTAATTGGCTTAATACCTAAGGAAGTGGTTAGTTTTGAAGACTTTAATAAATACTTCATCAGTTCTTAAAAAATGTGTAAGTCTACTTATAACATATACATTTTCTTTATGTTCAATGTTAAATATACAAAATAGCATAGTTTCAAATGGTGGCAAACAATATTTCAAAAAAGGCAAGAGTCAAGGGCAATCATGGGAAACCTTTAGGGATTTTCACGTCGTCCTCTTTTTATGCATGCACAGTTGTATGTTGTTGGTTCGAGGGAGATAAATCGATTTGATATAAAGTTCGTGATATGTGGCGAATAAAATGAAAAACTACAAAAAAATGTTGTCCAAAAAGTCTTCAACAATTTGTAATTTTGTGCTTATTTAAGTTCTCATAGTCATTATTTACGATTTCTCTCATTCATGCGATAAGTTGTGATAAAATTTGTGAATACTTTAAAATAGATGTATATTACATCCCGTGCAACACACATGTGAAATACTAGTATATATATAAGTGAAAAATAATTACATATGTAATAATTGTTTGAGATATACTAATTAATACTACGTATAAAATTACCAAATAAACATTCTTATATTGTCATTGAATTTATATTACAATTTATATTATGCCTTATTCAGAGATAATTAATAATTTTGATGACTATTCTATACATTTTTTTTGTTGCTATCGGGCATTTTATAAATGTTAAGTATTATGAATAACATATTGTGTATAGAGTGATATATATTGTGCATTATAATATCTTAATATAACTCATCTGAAAGCGGTAATATTTACTTATAATATCTCGCTTCATGAATTAATGTTATAATTAACTACAAGGACTATGAATGTAAATACTACCTCCGCCCATTAAAATTAAGGCACCATTGACTTTTCAAGTTCATGGTGGTAAAGTTTGGACCATGATTTTGATTATTACAACATTATGCAAGTAATAAATTTTATGTTTTAGGAATTTTTTAATGAATAACATTTTCATATTATTTTTATATTATAAATGATTTCTGATAAAATATATAATTGGTCAAATTTGAATATGATTGACAATTTTTTTTAACGACGACACCTTTTGAAGAGACAAGAGAGTATAAAATAAGTAGAAATTGTGAAGATAAAACATACTCGTATGTAGAAAATAAAAAGAAAACAATATCAATCAAGCAATTTTCATAAACGACAAAAATGATACTCCGTAATACTATTAGGGTTTAGTACAAAAATACTACTAAAAATAACATTTGGACAGAAAAAAGACATTTTTTAATTCTAAAAATGTGATGAAAATTGGCTATAAGGAGTATTACATCTTTATTAAACCCAACTAATCCTTACAGTTATGGTGAACAATTACAATTACTCGGTTAGTGACAGTTACTTGACCCGATCTGTTACAATTATCCGACAAGACCAATTACAATTACCCGATACGACCAATTCTTGAAATATACGTGTAGGCTGTATGAACAAGTGCAAATTTAGTTTCAATTATGTCATTTTATCGACTAAGAATTATTTTTTTCGTATTATATATACTTATGAGGGAGTAAAAATGTAACACAAGTTTTATAAAAACCATGTAAAGTGAAAATAGCAACAAAGCTTTTGTAGCGGACCAATGGTCTCAAAAATTTGAATTTGGACGCAGAGCGAACCCCCCTCCCTATATTAAATTGCTGTGATGCTTTTTTTGCATTTATTCAAATTCAAACGGTCTCCATTCCCCCTCATCTGCCCTCCCACACCATTTCAACGGCAAACACATTGCCTTCCTCCGCCGATTGGATTTCAAACAGCTCGCATACGTACACTGGATTTGGACGTTTTTGCGGTTAGGTTTTTGGTTGCCGACTGAGCGAGATGGAGAATTCAGATTCCAAGGATGCTTCCCAGTCCGTCAGAGTGGCTGTGAACATCAGGCCGCTGCTTACTGCGGAGCTTCTCCTTGGCTGCACTGATTGCATGACCGTACTGCCTGCCGATAAACAGGTACGCTAAGACACTTGCAATCTTAGATCTAAAACAGTGAGCTTTGAAATAGACTCGATCTGCCTCACTCATTGTGATGCATACAAACAGACAGATTTAAGAATAGTAAGCTAACTGTATTACTCTGGAATTTAAGGTAGTGTAAATCTTACAGTTCTTTATTATTTTACAGGTCCTCATTGGGTCTCATTCATTCACATTTGATCATGTTTTTGGAGGTGCGGGTTACCCATCATCCCGTATATTTGACGACTGTGTTCTCACCCTAGTTGAGTCATTATTTCAAGGATATAATGGCACAGTACTTGCGTACGGGCAGGTATAATATTCTCTTTAACTTGGTTGGATGTATTGCTCTATACTAAGCTGTGTGTACTCGTATTAGAGTTAAGCTGAAGTGCTTTTTGTATTTATGGCCAACAGACAGGTTCTGGGAAGACCTATACAATGGGAACAAACTATAATGGAGCAGACAACAGTGAAGGAGTCATACCTAGAGTAATGGAAACCATATTCTCTAGGGTAAATGAATTGAAGGATTCAATGGAGTGTCTAATTAGGGTTTCTTTCATTGAGGTAAGGGACATGATTTTTATTTTTTAGTGATTGAGTAAGGAAATTATTTCTTGTATATAAACTGATATGATGATGCATTCACTTCCTTTGAACCTGTGATTTTGCAGATCTTTAAAGAGGAAGTTTTTGATTTGCTAGATCAAAACACAGCAGCACCCTGCAAAGGTGAAGGGGCATCACAGGCAAGGGTTGCAGTGCACACCAGAGCTCCCATTCATATTAGAGAAACTGCTGTTGGGGGGATTGCACTTGCTGGTGTTACCGAAGCAGAAGTCAAAACAAAAGAGGAGATGGCTTCTTACCTTTTAAGAGGGGCTGTGTCTCGTGCCACAGCAAGCACAAACATGAATAGCCAGTCAAGGTATTATCTTCAGTTAACCTTAGCATGCTCGAGATTTAGAGTGTAACTATGATTTTAATGGTTAGTGCGACAACCTTTCTCCTTTTCCGGCTTTTTGGATACAATTTACCTTAGCACCTCACAATTACGACTAACTTTGTTAATCACTTATGGTTAGTGCAATGACTTTCCTTATTTGGATAAAATGAGTCAGTTTTTTATGCACACCAAAGTAGAAGATTAAGTTGTTAATTTAGGGGAAATACTTCTATGCTTCCTCAAAATTTGTGTGCTTGTTATTCTCATATCTAATAATTCAAATTCAAATGACAGGTCTATTTAATGGTTTTACTTTTGTTGTCACCTACTGATATAACTATATGGGATGGTAACTTCTATGCAGAGGAAAGTTGAACACGGTCTTTGAGATTGCAAATCCTGCAGCACTATTATTTTTTATTTTGTTTCTCTTAATACACGTTCATTATGAAGCTCACATTACCACAAAAATCCGCATTGTATTTCTCCAATCATAAATGCATTATGAAATATCAATGGATAAGATATGCAACAATGTAATGCTTGTAGGAACATTTATGTAGAGCATAAATAAAACAGTTTGCAAAATTACTTTGAATGTCTTATTGCATGCAGTCGCTCACATGCGATTTTTACCATCCACATGGTACAAAAGAGAATCTGTAATAACTCAAGTCAAGGAGCACCTGATGATGCTAGTGGTGATGATATTTTGTGTGCAAAACTTCACCTAGTTGACCTTGCTGGTTCTGAGAGGGCCAAGCGAACTGGAGCAGATGGAATCCGTTTACAGGAAGGTGATAAACTCTCACAGGAAATGTGTGTATTTGTATCACATCTATTGATTTACATGGTCTACCACAACTGGTTTTCTTTAATGCTTCATTTGCCATTTTGAATCTTATGTATTGTTGTTTTAGATTGACAAAATATTTATGTTTCAGTTTTCATGTGATGTAGGAATTCATATAAATAAGGGGCTACTTGCTTTGGGAAATGTAATTAGTGCCCTAGGTGATGACAAAAAACGAAAGGAATGTGCTCACATTCCATACAGGGACAGCAAGTTGACCCGTCTCTTACAAGTAAGAGATTCTCTTTATTTTAATGTTGGCATTAGGATATTTTATGAACACATATTCTTTTGATAACCCAAAATGAACATTAAGCTAGGTGAATTAGTCAATGAGGTATTTTTTAACACATGTTTTTTATAACACAAAATGAACATTAGGCTAGATGAACCACTTTTATCCTGGTCTGGAGACTATCACTTTAAAGCATGACTTTTTTTGTTAGAGTAAGCAACAAATAAGATGTTGTGTTGGATTAAGAGAGATGCCAAGTAAACCTTACTGTTTCCTGCACGCGTGTTAAATGTGGAAGGTACCAACTCAGTCTAATTTGTGAGTTTTTTTTTCCAGGATTCCCTTGGCGGAAACAGTAGAACTGTTATGATTGGTATGTTGAGTGCAAGCTTTTAGTTTTTATGATCCACATATCTGAACCATTTTAACTTTTGTTGTTATTGTTGCTGTGGCTTTTTTTTTTTTGGATTCTTGGTTGAAGCTTGCGTAAGTCCTGCGGACACTAATACAGAGGAAACTATCAATACATTGAAGTATGCCAATCGGGCTCGTAACATTCAGAACAAAGCAATTGTAAGTTTCAGTTTGCTATAACTTATAAGTATAACACAAAGTCACAAATACATGTTTATTTGGGTCTCATTTTGTTAAAATGTTAGGTTAATCGGGACCCTGCGGCTGCTCAGATGCAAAAAATGAAGAGTGAGATTCAGCAATTGCAGGCTGAGCTTCTTTGCTTGCGTGGAGATTCCAGTGTGCCATCTGAAGAACTACAAGTAAACATCTAGTCCATATTTCGTTTCATACTTAGTCTATGTTATTTAATCTAGGGGAGGGCAGGAAGCCCAAAGAGGCAGGCTACCGGTCTAACTAATTACATAATTCACATTTCACAATTTAGCTTACTAGTTTGTGTATTTTGGTAGGTAAAATCACTGTACTTCAAGTGTTTTTCATTTTCAGGTTTTTGTTTGAGTGACCTCAAAATTATTTGTACTGCATTTTTGTTTTCATTAAGTTGCGGTAGTAATATAATTTTTAATTCACGGACCATGCCCACTCCTAATATAATATGCGTACTTGCTGAGTATTTTCTACTAGATCCTCCTAGATCAGCAAGAGTTGCGTACCTAGTAACCTAGCCCATCCGATTAAAAAACCTTAGTTATTTGGCAAGTACTTGACGATAAAGAGACTCTATGAGTAACTCAGCTGTAGTTGAATGTAAAAGTTTGAAAACAAAAATATGGACATTATGAGAATTAATAGAGCATAAAAGACTTCAGCTTAATCAGATACTCCTTGACTCCTTCAAGGTTTTTATAGTTCTTATTTCCGATAACTGTAAATTCTTACTCAAGACGTTTTACCTTGCTATCAACTCTTTCTAGTCTTCTCTTTGTTCATATACTGATTTTGATTTAAAGATTCTCAAGATGTTTTACCTTGGTATCAACTCTTTCTAGTCTTCTCTTTGTTAATATACTGATTTTGATTTAAAGATTCTCAAGCACAAGATATCCTTGTTGGAATCAAGCTATGCGGCCTTGCAACAAGAACTTTTGCAATGCCAGGTTCATAGTTTAAACCAGCTTCTTTTTGTGTTCACTGCTTAATCTGATCTGTGTTTCAATCTACAAGACCAGCTTACCAGGATTTACTGTGATAGGTTGAAAGGGATATGTTCATGATGAAGCTTGAGCAAGCTGGCCTAGGTAACCAGTTGGATAGTGCTGACCCAAATTTAGAACAGGTTTAGCTTCTTTACCGCTTTGAGAAATATTGCTCCTCTGAGTTGGTAATGTTATTTCTGTTTTATGTCTGGAAATGCATTTATTTACATTTGTTGTTTCCTTTCATCTAGAATTTTGACATGATGAAGAAGTATGCCTCCAGAATTCAAGAATTAGAAGGAGATTTACAGCGTATGAGGAGATTAAACCATTCTAGACATACTGTTTCTGATGACTATCTTGGATTGGATGACGAGTCTCACTCGAAAGGGTCAGCTTCTGCCGAGTCTGAGTCTGACATGGGAATTAAAGAATTAAATGGTATGTGAGATTGTGAATTAAAGAATTAAATGGTATGAGGTCTGTTGCACATAACTTTGTGGATGTTTTTTGGAATTGAATTTTGTTTTGATTGGATCAATGATTTGTAGACTTGTCACCGATAATTGGGTCAACGTTTATTTCTGCATCCCATGTTTTGTAATAAAATCTCTATGTGTATCACTCCACAGTTATGTTTTTTGTTAGAATGTTGAGAATATAGCCAGTCATTTATCACAGCCTACAAACTTGGAAATTTGACTTCTGCACCTCATTGATTATTAACCATGGGATGCAAGATCTAGTTTTGATGGAAGCATGTGGTGCAATAACTAATTTTCCCTTCTTTTTATAAGACACAAGCAACACAGTGGTGCCAGATAATTTCATTTTTGCTTGCCCCCACCCCCAACTAAAAATAAAAGAACCCAAAGTATTATAACATGTGCCTTTGAAGGTGGAGGAGTAGAAGTTGAGGAGAAAGAGTTGGAACATTCTTCTCTCCAAGAAGAGCTTGATAAGGAACTCAAAGAACTGGACGAAATGCTTGAACAAAAAGAGGTATATGCACATATCCCCGCTAACCTGTTTGGTTGAATAATGAATAGGTTCTCACTTATCTAACATTTCTTGATTTTTCTCTCCTTTTCTCAAGTTAATGCACTAAAGTATCAAGGAAACTAGTGGGTGTCAATATGTTTTTAGATTGGGTATTTATTTTAAGATGTTTGTATCATTACTGGATATTTAAAAAGATTTATGCCACTGATCACTTATATTAATACACATCTTCTCATCTATAAAAGGCGGAGATGAAGAGATTAACAGATGTTGACACTTCTGTTCTGAAGCAACATTATGAAAAGAAAGTTCATGAGCTGGAACAACAAAAAAGGTCAATGCAGGTAAAACTGTTTCTTCTATTGTGAAATCAAATGCTTGTATCTGTTTTTTTGCCACTACAGTTCAACTTCCATTCTTATTTCAGAAAGAAATTGAGAAACTCAAACACATACTTTCAAACTTATCATCCAACAGTGATGATAGTGCTCAAAAACTTAAAGAAGAGTATATTCAGAAGTTGAATTTTCTTGAATCTCAGGTGAGCTCGGCCTTCCCCCCTCAGCTAATTCAAGAGTTTATGGTGTAATATTAGTTTCTGAGGTGAAATATTTATAAACTGTATTTCTTCAGGTTGCTGAGTTAAAGAAAAAACAAGATGCCCAATCTCAGATCTTGAGGCAGAAACAGAAGAGCGATGATGCTGCCAAACGTCTTCAGAGTGAGATACAGAGGATTAAGGCTCAAAAGGTACTAAATGATGGTGTTTAGAGATATTTGTACAGTTGTACTTGATTAACATTAACAGAGGATTGCTTACCATTCACTTTCTGCTTTTACTCTAGGTTCAATTGCAACAAACGATAAAGCAAGACTCTGAGCAATTCAGATTATGGAAAGCATCAAGAGAGAAGGAAGTCCTTCAGGTACTTTAGTTCTAGGTTATCATTATTTCTTGGTTTCCCCCTTTTCACTTTCTCCTCACAGTGGCGATTTTATATGCCCTCTACTGAATCTGACTTGTGCGTTTTTATTTCTACAGCTAAAGAAGGAGGGGAGAAGAAATGAATACGAGATGCTTAAGCTGCAGGCATTTAATCGGAGGCAAAAGATGGTAGACAGCTAACTACAATAAGTCAATAACAATGACAAATCCTTGTGCTAAGTAATTCATGTTTGCTATACTGTTTACATTATTTTTGTTTATTTACTTGTTTTTTTGGAACATGCGTTAACAGGTGTTGCAACGAAAAACAGAAGAAGCTGCAAATGCTACTAGGCGTCTCAAAGAGTTGCTAGAATCCCGAAAAAGAACACCTGTATCTGGTAAAATCTGGCCTCATGAATGTCCTTACATGCTCTATTAACAATCTTGTAACTCATTGCCATTCTCCTTTATACAGGAACCAGTAATAATAGTGTCCCTGGAAGCCAGGTATTTTATTTAGTTCATTGAGTGGGGATATCATTGTTGGTATTTATATTTTTGAGTATTGTTGAGAGTGTGTGAAGTGCCATAAGTCCATAACGTATTTTTTATCAAATGATTCTTTGATAGAATATATTCACATCTAATTTAATTCTCCTCTTCCAATTAAAGGCAGTGATGCAGGCAATTAAGCACGAGCTTGAAGTCACCGTAAGGGTACATGAAGTGCGGTCAGAGTATGAGCGGCAATCGAAAGAGTAGGTCTAATAAACTTAACCTTGCTTCTTAGTGTGGAACCTTAACCTTGCTTCTTAGTGTTTTGTGATTTGCTCCATCGATATTTTTAATAAACTTATATGCATATATTCAAGTGAAATTTAATAATTTGTTCAAAGACATTCTTTCCTCGGTTACAACTTACAAGGACTGTTTATATTATGTTCAACATTCAACCTTTTTTTGACTTTACTTTCTTCAGGCGAACTAAAATGGCCAAGGAGTTGGAAGAGTTGAAGCAAACGAATATAAGGTCTGAATTCAATCAGTAGATATCATTTGTTTCCTTGCTCTTGAAAACTCCTGCTTAATCATGTACTTGGGCTCATATTTTGTTTCCTTGTTCTTGTCATTTTGCAGCGATTCCTCCCCACTGACAATGTCTCCTGGTGCTATAAGTTCAAGAATTCGTGCACTTGAGAACATGATTGCCACTTCAACCAGCGCCCTTATTTCCATGGGAGCACACTTATCAGATGCGGAAGAGAGTGCACAACGGGAACGAGCTTTTAGCGTCCGAGAACGGTTGAACCATGTCAAATCTCTTCCGGAATCAAAAATCATAATGAACTTTTTATACGACTTATTGTCATCTTCTAGGTAACTGCTAGCTTTTTTTACAGTTAAAGAATCCCAGTTGTGGAAGATCCATCCTTATTCTTTTACTACAGGAACTGGAACTAATGTTATTCTTTAATTGTATGTTTGCCTCCCACAGATGCCAGATGAGGGATAGAGAAGTTGTTTGCATAGAGAAGGATTCCGAAATAAGGGATCTGAAGAAAAAAGTTGTCAGCTTAGTTGAACAGCTAGAATCGCAAAAAACTGAAAGGATCCGCCTGGAGAAATTGTTGGTTAGTCACCATCTGCTAAATGTGTCATTTTATTAAATTGCTACACAGGAAATTATTTTCCTTTCTTTTGATTGATAACTCATTTCCTATTTGTTACAGAAAGCGTTTTCCAAGAACCAGGCCAGTTCTGAACCAGCAATTGGGAAAGGTCATATCTATGACCTCAGACCAAAGGTATACAAAATATTGATCTGTATTTATAGTGTAAGCAAACACAGCCCGTGTTGTTTTCCTTTTGTTGATTATTGTTTATTTTTTCATTGTGTTTGTTGCAGGGAAGTCGTGGGTCGTTCATTTCCCATGGTGGCGGGCCTTTGGAAGAAGTCGACATGGACACATCAGACACGGACAATGAAAAGTCAGAAGAGGGGGGGCATAAACCACATGGACAATATGGTGGTGGGGGTAGTGACGGTGGCAATGCATTGCCGTGCTGTTCATGCAGTCGCAAGTCATCATGCACAGCACGAAGGTGGTGCGAGTGTCGTGCCGCAGGACGTCACTGTCTTGTGTCATGTGGGGCCAGTTGGTGCAGTAACCATGAAAAACTGCAGCTGCCTTCTTCGAATCAAGCGGTTGGTGGGGTTGAAGAATCTGAGAGTGAACAGAAGGATTCTACTACTTTGGCTTCTCATGGTGCCATGTTGCTCCAAACGGCGTTCTCTGATAAGTCAGTCGAGCCCAAGCATGAGGACCCAGCAGCGGAGTCGGAGTCTATCAGAAGAAAGCCCCTCTCTGACATCGGAAATACTCTGGTAAATTACATGCTAAGCTTTTTGTTACTCCCTCCTCTCCTATTATAACTTCCGACTTTCCTTTTTTCATCCATTCCAATTAAAACTTCCAGTTTCCCTTTTGGTAAAGAAATTGTGGTTCGCAACATTTCTTACACATTTCTTAAATTACGTGACAAACCTATTTAGAAGTTATAATAGGAATGGAGGTAGTACTTGTTTTTAATACGGAGTGTAAGCCTTTTTTACCCTCCTCCTGTCTTGTTTTGAAAGTCATAGTTAAAGTTTCACTTTCTCAATAGATAAGACATTAAGATGTCTTTACTTGAACTAATTTCTATCTTAACCACATCTAACTTAAAGAGACAGGAACAACCTTTTACCAAGCTTCTTTACTATTTTTTGAATCCTACAGGTAAAACCCAATGTGCCAAAACCGCCCAGAAAGACATGGCGGAAGGGCGTGAAGAAACCTTTAATTCAATTGGTTCCTGTTGGAGACCAAAGTTGTACTGAATCTGCAGGCAAACCAGATGACACAGAGAAGGCGGTGACGACGGATCATCATAATCTTCCATCGAAGTTACCCCGGGCTATCACTTCCATGTTATCCGCTAGCAACACGTTGAAAGAAAGGAACGCTATCAACAACGCTGATTCTGATTCTTTTGTAGCAAATAAAGAGAATCATCGCAGTAGTGGTGTTGATGATGATAAAGAGAATTGCTGATGGAGCTATATGTGTAATTTATTGTATCCACCAGCATTTCTGATGTAATTTTATTTTATACTGACAGTGTATACGGTCCTTTTGGAAATTCTTTTTCTGATTTTAGTACACCGAGTAGAACAAACATTAGATTGATCATTGATGGAAGATTTCCAGGATTAGGCAAATTGGCGAGGGATAATTGAACAACAAATGTCTGTGACCCATGTGTGTTTGTGTCTCTTCTGTATACTGTCCGGTTTTAGTGAACTTGAAATCCCCACAAAATAGGATTAAAATTTAATTATGTATGAAATCAAAGATCAGGGTTTAAAAGTAATTTTAAACTGGCAAATGGCAATCAATTCTAAATTTAAAAAGTAATTTTTTTTATTAGTAGTATTTTGATCAGGGTTTAAAATGTATTAATCTTTTTTAGTAGTATTTTGAGAAAAAAAGATTTTGAAAAAGAAAAACTTAATAACCGGTTAAATCCTTGTTTGAGCTGGTTCCGTATACCCAACGGTCCGACCTTGGTTCCTATTCGGTTATGTTTTTTTTCGTTTTCAAGATACAAAAAATTGGTAGAGTCAGGACAAAACCGGGCTTAACCAGGTTCGAAATTCCCTGGTCCGGTCCCAAAACTCAAGCTCGGGACAGGGTCCACCGGTTAGCCCATTGGGGATCCAGTTTTGAACTGGGACCGAAAGAATGGACCCGGTCTGGTTCCAAACAATGCCAGACCCGGCTCCGGACCGGGGCCACCCCTAGGTCAAATGAACATTATTTATTTATATATAAAAATTTCCCGATATATTACTTAGTAACTATAACTATGTTCAAAGTCATATAGTTACTACGATGCAAACTTTGCACATAATTATAACTAAAAGTTGTTAAGCCACATTTTTAGTGAAAATTTTTCTATTCAAAATCTGTAGTAGGTTCTATTAGTGCATACCCTAGTATTAAGAGCCTGATTGATAACACAGAAATTGGCTGAATCAGTTGAGTTTGCTAAAATTGATAAAATTGTGATTAAACTAGTTGAATCGACTAAATTAGTTGAAATTGATGAAATTCTGACTAGTGGTTGAATTGACTAAATATGTTAAGTTATCGAAAAGTCATTTTTAAAATATATTTTATTAATTAAATGAAAAATTATATGAAAATAGCTAAAATGATAATCTACCTTAACTTGACTTAATTCAGTTACAATAATAACTTTAACTTTACGTATTTAGCGCACAAAAAAATGTTAGAGAAAAGGTCAATTGACAAGGTTGATAAATTCAAAGTTATCAAACGAGTTCTAAATTGATTGACAAAAAATTGATTATGAATAAATAAGCTTTCTTGAAATGCAAAATGAATACTTGCAGAAAAGCTACAACAATATGTTCGTTCATAAATTACATCGGAATTCGGAATGTATGATGTAATTTGCCGGAAAATTTAATCGCTTAAACAATCACAATATTAAAATGTTAGATCCATGTTCCCCACTTTGTAAATGTCACCACTAAATTGTCCAAATTGGTGTAAATGTGATCATTTGGAGGTGAAACGTACAATGTGGGCGAAAAGTTAATTCACCCCTCAAAGGACTACATTTACAACAATTTGAACAATTGAGAGTGACATTTATAGTTTCAAAAATACAAGTCTGACGTCAAAAATACAATTTCAGAAATTAAAATAACGTTTCCCCAATTTTGGCAAACAAATCAAATTGGAACCGCCCCTAAAACATTCCCAAACGCAACAGCAAATCAACTTGGAAATAAGTTCAAAGGACGAATGATGATGATGCCAAAGTACGCACATCATTGTTGAAGTAACAACAAAAGTCCCATGTAATTCCAGACCACAAAAGACTGAATGAGACGTAGAATAAAAGGCATATATGAATTGAAGAAGAAAGAAGCATATGGTTTCTATGGGACCAATACAAGTAGTGCCATGTGCACCCATGCCTAAATTTGTTAGGTTGTTCCATGAGTATGACACATGAATTATTGAGCTAAGAGGATGCCCCTCAAATCTCTCTTGTGTTCATCACTAACAAAATATCCCTTCCTTATCATCATCATCATCATCATCATCACATTTGGTCCAAAAGGTGGAATCTCCCACCCCGACCCGACAGGATGGTGGGAGAGTTATTCACGGTGACTGAGTCAGCAAAGTGGCGGTAGGCTTTATGCACGTGCGCATCAGAGGTCCAGCCTTATTTCAAGTTCTGTAACCTCCACACGGTCGTTGCGGGTTTCGAACCTCGGTTACTTGGTCTAATTTTTCCAACACTCGATCAACTGAGCTACCCGTGCGGGTGTTCATCATCATCACAATAACTATATAGTGATCAAATTCCAAAGTGGAAAATTCATTTATTTGGATGGTCAAAAGTTGAAATAGTTCAAACTTTCTATTTCCTGCTCGGACATTGTAGTGGAAGTGAAATATTCCGATATAATGGAAATTATATGGTCAAAAAATTTCTAGAACAGATGCATAATATGAACCATGCAACAAAAATATTTAAGCCTTTGTCCAAAAAAAATTCGGGTTCGACGAACATGAAACATACTCCGTACATGATAACTAGGGCAAATATATAATATGAACCGTACCATAAAATATATAAATGTCACATAATATATGTTTAGGGAAGAGCGTAAAATGAAAGTATAGAGATAATTTTAGAAAACATAGGGTACTTTATTTTGTCATTTAATCATTTGTACTTTTTTTAACTTGTTATCTTTTTGCTTAATACTCAATCTTATTATCCTACTTTTTAGACCTTTCTACATTACTTACTATCCCTACTATAATCTACTTGAAAAACCTATATTTGCAACTAATAAAATAGAGAGATCAGAGTATTCTTAGTAGTCATTCAAAAAGTTAATTGAACACACAATTAGCATGTACAAGTAATTATAGTGTATATATGTTCACGGTAAACCACTACAAAAGAACATGGGCTTAACAAGAATTTTTGGTAGAGATTTCTCAAAATTAGCAGAGATATGTCAAATTCGTACCAAAAACAGTTTGACACGAGTTACTTGACACAAAATTATCGGTAAATCCGTGTCAAATTTGTTCCAATCCCGTCATTTTTTTTTGTAGTGAACAAAGTTTTTCAGTTTTATGCTGCAATATATGCTGCATTTTGACCAGGTTTTACTCGAGTCTTTTGTATTATATCGTTACAAAATATCTAAACTAATAACTACGGAGTATAAGTTACAAATAGCAAATTTGCTAGTGACAAGCTGCGAACACAAATGTCATTTCAATCTCTATCATGTGAGATTCTTTTGTTTGTTAATGATAATGATAGCAATAACAAGGAATATTACAAAAAATGTTTATTAATAATGAATAATAATGACACTATAATAACGAGTAATAATAAGTTATTAATAGAATTCCCTGCCTCCCTAAAAAATGTTTCTAATTTGACTTTTCAATGAATTAAGGAAACAAGATTTCATTCTTTAACTTTTTAATTATCATAATGAATAAGAGTAGATATTATTATTACAGAGTAAACTAAATATTTTCGACATTATACAACTATTATTACTTTAAGAGAGTAAAGTAAATAATCTGTTTACTAAATAAGAGAAGAGTATAACGTTCTAAGATTGTACTTCGTATGAACTTTAAATTAAATATTAACATGTTCGATCTGTAATAAGACTATTAATATTTTAAATAATAATTTCAGAAATACAAATAATTCATATACAAAAATTTTAGGCGGTTAAATAAATCGAATTATAATTACAATGGTTAAGGATGTTTTTTCTTGGACTTGTTTCAATCTCAGACCAGATCAAACTAAATCAAACTTAAACAGATCAAACCAGCACACATCGAATCAAACTTCAAAAGATCATACTAGATCAGATTTAATTTTGACAGTCATAAAATACACATACTAGATCAGATTTAATTTTAAGTTTATTAAACTAAACTTAAAATAAATATCGAACTCCGAAAGTTCACTTGAAGTTAAATGCCACATCTCTATCGTATTATTAAGAGCAACACACGTGATTTAGTATACTTTTCAATCAATGATTCGATTTGCTCAAAACCACTTTTCGCATAAACAGTCTACCGATAAAAAAGAGAAATTGCCCAAAATAGGACTAAAAACGTTTGTATATTCCAAAATAGAATTATCATATTTTAAAATAGGGAGAGATTATAATGAGAGTGCATTTCTAATGAGAAATTACCCACTTTTTGAGTGAATATTAATATTCTAACTTCTAAGCTAAATTTCAATTAAATTCACCAGTGTACTATGGTTAAGTTTGAAAAAACAAGATGAAGCTATATATTGTCTATGATCCAATTTAGGGACTATTGTCTGAATTTAGATAAAAGTTACTGAAACTAAAATTTTACCTGAATGAAGTAGACTAGTTTGACAACATAGCTTAAGTAACGACTAAAATGTAGAATTAGCATACAAGTAAATGTTAGAATATGACAAGATAAAATTCGAAAAATGAAAGGGTAAAATCTATCTACATAAGCTTGTGGTAAATTAAAGGGCTAAATTGAAACATTATTGATGGAGTATATGGCCCAGGGACCCCCGACCCACATACTTTCACTACAAAGTCAGGCCCAACAGACCCAAATGGGTCAAGCCCACCAAAAAGGACTACAGGCGGCCCATGATACGCAAGGCCAACCTCCAGCACCATGCCCGAAGGCATCACACTCATGATACCGAGTCCAGTAACATCACAGGAGAACAAGGCTCGAAAAAGGAGCCTTCGGCTTCGGCGCTAGGGGAAGCCTCCGGTGTATAGAGCCTTCAGCCCCGTTAGGTACAACCGAAGGCCCTCTTCTCGACAGAATCTCCTCTTCACATACGCTAAATCGCCGTATCAAGTACAACGCCACATCCAAACCACCGCATTGAATGCGACCACAGGCCATGGTCAGCGCCACCCCCCTGCTTGAGTTGACCCTCCACCACTGGTTGTTTGACACGTGTACCCTCGTTGATTAGACTTAGCATTTATGGCTTCTATAAATAGCAGCCCGTTTTCCATTGTAAAAACAACATCACATACTCGAATGCATACTCTCTCTCTATTACTTATTGCTCCGACTTCTCTCTAAGTTATTCCCCATAATAACCCCTCGGATAAGCTACCTCCGGGTACACTATCCATCATTTGGTGCTCTCGTTGAGAGGTCGAACAATCAAGTAAGAAACCCTCCCCTTCAGGAAACAAAAACACTCACCAAGATGGGAAGAACCACTCATGCCCAGTCCAAGACCCTTGAAGACAACAACCTGGCCCTCGGCAAGGTCGACGCCCCCGGAGCTTCCAACATAGCTCCTGAGGATGGAGTCATCGCCGGATTGGAACAGGCTGCTGTTGACCTACGTCTCCAGCTCAAGAAGAATGCCCCTGATGCCCTCCTAGGCATTGAAACTTAGAGGAAGGACCGAAGCAAAAACCAAGTTAGCCCCCCGATCCTGACTATCGACGTGCAGTCGGCTTTTTCAGCCTTCATCCACACTCTTACCCATAATCCAGGCGCCCTCGGTGCACTTGTGCCATCACAGGCCTACGTGGGGGAGAATGTCATTCCTCTCCCACCACTTCCGCCCCCCCTTCGTACGCCCGGTTCCAAGAACCGGAAACGACGAGGGGGTCATTGCCCAGGATACCGCCTCCCAGGAAGTCCAGTCTCGGGACCAGCGCAATGTGAACAAGGATAGGCCCCGAACCTCCGCCCTCGACAGGCTCGGAGGGGCTCGCGATCCCCGAGGGTCCAAGAACGCCTCAGTGGTAAAGTGTTCCAAAGGCCCCAAGAAAGCGGAGGATCTGTCTCGAGGGCAGACGAGAGGCGTCCCCCTCGAGGAAATTTTCTAAGTCCATGAGTAAGCCCCCTCGGCGCGTCAAACAGTGCTGAAGGCCTACACTTTGAGTAAGTCACTGAATTTTCCTAAGTCCTGAACTATTGGCCCCCGTCAATAAGGGGAGGGGGCTCACAACTCGCTCATACGACATGCACACATTCATAAAACTGAGAGGAAGGCATAAAGGAAAACAAAGGCATCAACAATCATACATTCACAAAATAAATAAAAGGTGTTTGTTACACAGTGGCCGAAGACGGAAGTTGAGAAGTATTGTTACAGAACATTGTTCAAAATACATCTAGGTACAATCATTATCAACGCCCCCTTCAGCAGCTTTAGAGGTGATCTCATCGCCGGCAGCCTCATCTACGTCACCGTCGCCAGATTCCTTCATCATTTCTGAATCCTCGATCACTGGCCTCTCTTCACTCGGGGGGGAGGGGGACTCTCACATCTGGCTGCCGAGGGGGGAGACCATATGCCTCCGGATCAAATTGCTCCAGGGGGACGTTAAAATGTCGGACCAGCCTCCGGTATATCAAGCGCCGGGGTGAAGAACTCACCCCCTTGGTAATAACAGTCGCCTCTCTCAGCCAACCACATCTTACCGGGGCCTTCAACCCAGGCGTCGACCTTCTTCTCCACAACCGAGGAGACCCAATCTTCCTTATCCTCAGCCATCCAGCCCCCGACGAAAAATGCCTCAACGACAGTCCTCACTGCTTTGGCCACCTCCTCGGGCTTTTCCCTCTAGGCCTCCTCAGCAGCAACTCTGGCGGCTTCGACAGCAGTCTCCCTGGCCTCGACTATGCCCTCAGCTTTAGCGGCCTGCACCCGCTGCTCCATGCCCTCGATCGTCAACCGGGGGTGGGGGGGATCTTTTGCCTCAGCCAGCTTCCTTTTGAGGCTAGCAACCTCCTCATCAGCGGCGCTCCTGACCTCCCTCATCTGCTCCACCCTCCGAAGGTGCTCACAGAGGCCCATGAAATTCTACAACAACAAAAAGGACAATTAGACGCATTGCATATGTTACATAATAACGGAAGCAAATGAAAATGAAAGAAAAACGGGACTCACAGAGGCATTGCTCAGAAGGATCTTGGACTCAAGGGCGCTTTCGTCCATCCGGGAGAGTGCCACCCTGTCGCCCGAAGGCATAACCTGGCTCATGAACGCTGAAGGGCTGAGGGTGGCGTCTAGAACAGAACTGCCCTTCGGCATGAATGCCTCCACCTTCTCTCGGCCGAAGAAGGCCTCATTGAAGAATTCAGGTGTGGGACCGGATGCATTCCCCTCATCCTCGATGATCACAACATCAGAGGCCGGCTGCTTGCCGAGGGCGAGCACCTTTTTCTTCTTGGCCGGGGGCTCAACCCTCTTTCCGACCTTCTTCTTCAAGGCCAATGCAGCTTGAGACCCCCCGGCCTTGTCACCAGTAGCTATGGAGGGCTCCTCGCCCCCCCTTTTGGAAGAAGGCCTCCACGGGCTTCTGTTTACCCGGCTCCTTCACATCCATATTGTTACCTGCAAAAACACACCAAGTATGAGGCCGAGGGAATAAGGGCAAAGGCAAGAATGAATTATGAAAATATTTCTAAGTACAAAATGCTAGAGCCTTCGGGAACCACCTCGAGTGCTCTCGAAAGCACGATCGAGGAGGGGATATTTCTCGTCCTTTTCCCCAGAAAACGGTAGCGCCGGAAGCCCAAATCGTGCAGGTCGTCCGAAAGGGTTGAGTCCTTGATTGCCACATGCTTCGTAGACCCCTCCGGAAGAGCGAAAATCTTCCTTCCATCCTTCTCAAGGGCGGCACTCTCCACCTTCGGATGGCGCCTAAAGTGGTTTCGCAGCTCCCCGGGAAACAGATTCACCGCCACCCTGACGTAGCAGAAACGGTCCTTCCAACCCTTGTGGGACGAGGGCGCATCAGAAAAGAGCCTCCACTGGGCGATCTGTTGCAGATTCGTGAAGCCTTCAGAATTAGCATGACCTCCCCAGCAGAGGTTGAAACTCTGAAAGAAAAGGTCGAGGCTATGGGTTAACCCCGGGACCGACAGAGGTGCAGAAAGTCGTCAATGTATGAATGACTGTTTGGGGTAAGTTGGCAAGGGGCTAGGCCGACATACCTAAGGTACTCGAGGAGGAAGGGATGTAGCGGAAACCGAAGGCCCAACGAGACGGAGAGGACATGGACCGCAAAGCACCCCTCGGGAGCCTGGGACAGCAGATCATTGGGGCCCGGTTCTATCACTGTCGCTGAGGGCCCAACATGGAGTTGAGTAACGTAGCACTCCGCCTGATCAGCCCTCAACCTCAACGCGAGGGCAGCAGTATTCAAAAATGAATGCCCCTCGGGTATTCCCACGGGCTTCCCACAATTTGCCGCATTTTGCTTCTTCTTCTGGGGGGCCTTCATCTTCTTCTTACTCTTCGCCAAGGGCGCAGCTCTGAGGGGTTCCGAACTGAGGGCTCGTGAAGTCCCCTCTCCACTGGCGATGGCCGAGGGAATAACGATAGTCACCTTTCATCGTTCTCTCTCCTCTTCTTCCTCGGTCGTACGGACAGCGATGGCCAGTTCCTCGTCCTCAATGACTTGCTCAAATTCTTCGGCCTCGGCCTTGGCTACAAGGTCCTTTTGCACCTCCTGTGCTATAGCAGAATCATTGTTGGAAGAGGCCTCAGAACTTTGCGGCCCTTCGTCAGTCCAAGTCTCTGACTCAACCGAGGGCTCTCCAGAGATGTTTTGTGAGTTGCTAGCAGACGACATCCTTCGGTGCTAAAGAAGAATGGAGGTGGAAGAAAGGAGAAGGGTGCTAAGGGACTAACACTAAATTTAAAGGAGGAGGAGCAAAAATACGAATAACGACAAGAACAGAGGAAGAACTGACCTCAGAAACTTGGGTTTGATCGACTTAAGTGCTTTCTCTCTCTAGAAAATTTTTGGCAGAGCTTCGCTACAATAAAATCGCACAAGGGGAATGAATCCGACCTTGGGGTATTTATAGCCCCCAAACTATGGTTAAGGCCTGAGTTTGTGCCTCGGGTTAAAAGCCCATCATTACAAACCATCGCTTCAGCCAACCGGTGATACCCGCCCGCAGCACGCCAACTAGAGCACGTCATGTGGACGCCTTCTCCAACGGTCATATCCCAACGGCTATTTTGGGAACACTGAGGTGCCCCAGCTGGCACCCTTCAAACAACACCAGAGCCAGTCCTCGGGCTAACACATTCAAACCCCTTCATCAAGGGTTAACCCCCAGCACGAAGGTCGGGGAACCCCCCGAGAGCCCTCAGCCCTTAATGTATGGGGGACCGGGGGACTCCCCTCGGCAAGACCACAATAATCACCTACATCCATCAGCAACAGTCACGCCCCCAACTCACAAACAGCCTTCGACTCTCAGCATTGCTGCCCTCAGTTTACACAGCGGCCCTCGGCCCCTCAGGGTTACTTACCACAAATCGCGAATGGCCCTCGCCCTCTGCATTATCCTTCATCTCAGATCGAAGGGTTAACCTTTTTGCTTGATTTTGGGGGCATCCGGTGCACTCTTTTTCCCTCATTAGGATTTTTTCCCTCAGGGTTTTTCCCTAATGAGGTTTTAACGAGGCATCTCCCCAAAATAAAGCAAAAGGCATCATCCCTCGACTCTCTGTTGAGGACATGCATTATTCTACTCCTTTTCACCCCATTACATGTGCCTCAAGGAGTGGGGGACTGGGAACCCCCTTCGGGAAAATGTGAAAAAGTTAAAATTTACAAAACTACAATTACTCCTTTTCCCTCAATTACCTTTCGGCAAAAGGAGTGAGGGACTCCTGATGGAGTATATAGCTCAGGGACCCTCGGCCCACATACTTCCACTACAACAGTCAGGCCCAACAGACCCAAATGGGCCAAGCCCACCAAACAGGACTACAGGCGGCCCATGATACACAAGGCCAGCCTCCAGCACCATGCCTGAAGGCTTCACACTCATGATACCGAGTCCAGTAACATCACAAGAGAACAAAGCTCGAAAAAGGAGCCTTCGGCTATGACAGCCTTTGGCGCCAGGGGAAGCCCCCGGTGTACATAACATTCGGCCCCGTTAGGGACAACCGAAGGCCCTCTTCTCTACATAATCTCCTCTTCACATATGCTAAATTGCCGTATCAAGTACAACGTCACACCCAAACCACCGCATTGAATGCGGCCACATGCCACGGTCGGCGCCACCCCCCTGTTTGAGTTGACCCTCCACCGCTGGTTGTTTGACACGTGTACCCTCGTTGATTAGACTTAGCATTTATGGCTGCTATAAATAGTAGCCCGTTTTCCATTGTAAAAACAACAGCACATACTCGAATGCATACTCTCTCTTACTTATTGCTCCGATTTCTCTCTAAGTTATTCCCCGTAATAACCTCTCAGATAAGCTATCCCCCGGATACACTATCCATCAATTATAATTAGTAACGTCTCAAATTAGCTGATTAATTAATCCAATCAATATCAACTTGATGGGTTAACTAATAGAGGTAGTGGGTAGTTAGAAAGAAGTTGGATCAAATCTAGAGTAAGAAAATCATGTAATAAATTTGCGTAATAATAATACAAGATTTTTTGAGCTCTTTCTCAAAGGGGAAATGTGACTATTTATAAGCAAAAGTAAAAGACTTAGCCTTAAGCCCAAAACGCTAAATGAACTAGTGAAGGAGCTACATGTGTTCCAAAAATACTTGGGGAACACTTCAATTAATGCCATGCTGATGGTGAGATGGTGTTAGCATTGAAAACAGATCCAACCAACCATTCCAGCTCACTGGGTGGAAGGTTACCGTGTCCTAGCGGAGGTCTCGGGTTCGAATCCCGCTAGGCACATTTAGGGGAGAGGAGGGAGGTTTTGCTCCCAATGATTCTTCCTACCTTCACGGAGTTGCTCAGCGGCTGAGAAGGGAGATGATGGTAATGAAGGTAGCGGGTTCGTGTGGTGGGAGGAGCAGCCTGAAAGGTGATGTAAGTCCTGCTGGATTCGTCCTTTGGAGCCAGTACTGACGAGGTTGACTGTGATCAGATCCGGACTTAACTGTCTAGGGGCTTTGGAGGGTAGTTCATAGACTCCAGGATTATGGGAGCGTAAGCCCCGACACCTGGATTATCAAAAAAAAAAATTGAAAACAGATCCAATGATGTTATTGATGATGTCGGCCCTCTAAGACCTAGGCCTGTGAGTCCGTGACGTCTGTGTGAGCGACGATGACGTAAATCCTGGATATGCAAATGTCTGGAACACCCAGAAAATTATCAAGTATGAAACCGCAGCTCAGCTGAGGCGGATTAGGCCCGCTCGACCTCACTTGATAGCGTCAGTGCAATCATCGGACCTTGCTGGAGCAACTTGGTCTGTAGCAGCTGGATGGACCTGCTAGCGAAGAGCTGAGTTTATGATGGGATCTCGACCTCATCATAGGGCCTCAGCCTGCTAGGTGGATGACTAAGGCTGCTATCCCATATCATCTTTTGTGGATCGCTGGAATATATACACTCCATCACAATCATTCGTTCGAACAAGGGTACATGTCAATTAATTGTCTAGATTCATCAAATCCTAGTTCATTTTGAGCTGAAGTGATCATCCCGATATAGTCTAAATATTTTCATTTTTATATTCTAGGTGTATGGACTACGCTCTCATAATCCTGAAGTCTATAAACTATACTCTAATCACACTCAAACTTGTCGATACTAACTCCAAAAGACGAATCCAACAAGATCTACATCACATGCCCTTTCCAGGATCCTCCTCTTACCACATGAACTCGCTACATTTGTTATCCTTTAGTATATATGTCCTAGCGACAACCACTTTTTAGAGATATATGTACTTGATCACATTCCGTTTTATATATTTGATATATACGGTACTACACATTTGTTGAGTTTAGTCCAACATAAACTAATAGATATAGATATAATTTGATATAAAACTCGATTTTTACGTGGAAACCCGAAAAGGGAGAAAACCACGGGACTTTTTTAGACTAACGTTCAAGCCCATTATTTCTCATTAATACTCTCTTCACCATTTACATAGTACAAATATTGAACCTCCATGAATGGAGGTTGTAAGCTTTAATGAAAAGAAGAAAGAGGGAGGAAGAAGCCCTCCCTGGGAAAAGATCGAGCCAAAAGGGTCCTCTAAATGGAAGCCTGGCTTCCTATTTATAGAGGGGGAGGGGAGCCTTTTTTCCCTAATGGGCCGGAAAGGCAATAATGGGCCGAAGCAACCTCAAGTGGGCCGAGTGGACCTAAATGACTCTAAATGGGCTCGAGGGACCTAAATGGGCCTCACCGACTGGGCTCCGCACCGGGTGAAGCCTTGGGTCTTTTAACAGTAACATGCCGGGATAATATTCCCCAACAACATTGATGATTAAGTATTTCGAATGTCAATGTCTTATTCCAAATATATATAAGGGAAAATGGAAACTAATAATCCAACCTTTTAGCGGTCTTCTTACAATAGTCCCACCTTTTGATTATTCATGAATAATCCAACCTTTGCACCCCATCTTCATTCACTGGTCCCTGGAAAACATTATACCATAATTACCACTTTATGATCACATAATGTTTTGCAAAGATAAGAAAATAACTTGGAATAACAGGTCATAAATCGGTCAGGGACCAGTGAATGAAGATGGGGTGCAAAGATTGGATTATTCATGAATAATCAAAAGGTGGGACTATTGTAAAGATACCGCTAAAAGGTTGGATTATTAGTTTCCATTTTCCCTATATATAATTATATAAAGTTCCCACATAGAAAACTTATATTCATTCATAATTTAATAATGGTAATTACAATATAAGTAAACCAAAAACTACTACTCCGTACTTATTATTCTAAAGTATATTGTTTTATACGAAATTTAAAATGCATTTTGACTTAAATGGATAATAAGTATGGACACGACATCGATCAATAGTAAATTTTAAAAACATCACACAAATATGTCTCAAAGATGATATATACCGGGAAATATAATAATAACATAAGTGTCAATGATATTTTTATTTGGACTAAAATTTGCTGGTCTGATATGATTTGATATGTTTTTGTCTGAATTAATCTGGTCTGATAAATGTTTGATTTATATGTACTTCATATTTTATAATCATTGATTTATATGATTCAATATATGGGGTCTAGAATTGAAATAAATCCACGTAAAACATGTGTAGTGTGTTATGCATTGTCATTGTTATTTTTCTTATTATTATGAATTACAGTAATACTCACTCCGTCCCTAAATGTTCTTCCGTAGTATAAATGACACACGGATTAAGAAAGTGGGAATTGTGTGGTGGAGAATTGTGCAGAAGAAAGAGAAATGTGTAAGAATGTGTAATAATTGTTGTGAACCACAAATTCTTTGCTAAAAAGGAAAAGTGAAATTCTTTTTGGGACGAACGAAAATGAAAAGTTGGAAGTTCTTTCATGGATGAAGACTAACTAATTAACTAATACTCCGTAGTCCGTATGCAGACAAAAAATGAAGGTGAGATCTCCTGAAAATTGTAGTAGTACTCAATAATTACGGAGTGTACAATTCAACCCCGTAATATCTGGTCTCGGTAAGGAGTTCAGGTTTATGTGAAGTTCTGAATAAGCATTCATCGCCCCGCCCGCCTTCATCCCAATCCTTTAGCCTTTCTCTTCACTTCTCCGCTCTCTTCTAATTTTGACTTTCCTCTCCTTTAGAAGCATCAAATCCGATCCCCGTTTAGGTAAATGTGTGAGCGCTTAGCACTTCCTCTCTTCATTCTCCATTTCCCCCTGTAAAGGTTATTTCGTTCGTACACGATTTCCTGTTTTTCGGTGGCTACCGTTTGAATTAGCATATATTATTAAGGATAAATACTGTGATTGTTTTGTAAAACCCAGGTTGGAGATTTTATCGTTTTTTTATAAAAAAGTTTTTGTTGCATCTGTCTATATTTCTGTCTACCATTCTACCTATTGTACATACTAAGCATCTACTTTACTACCTCTTGTTTTGTTATTGTTGTTCTAGGGATTCATAAATCCCTCTGTTTTCTTGTTGGCTAAAGTTTTAATGGTAAAACGGATTTAATTCCTTCATGGGCTAAAATTCGTGGTTAATTAATATCTTTTCCACTGAAAAGGGAGCTGTGTCGAGTTATCCAGCTAATACTTGGTCAAATTGTGAGAAACATGCGTTATGGTTAAAAAAGCTATAAAAAAAGAAATCTCGATTTGTGCTTTATTTCACAAGAAAGATATTTTCGTCAACATTTAGGCCCTTGTTTTCCATCTTCTGCCATGTTTTATGGTGATGTTTATTTTGCCGTAGTTTTGTACTTTTAGGGCCAAGTTGGATGCATTTGACTTATAACAGTAAATGTTTTGTATTTCCTTGAATGAAGTTGGAGCTTTTGTCAAGTAGCATTTGCGCCCTTTGATCTACCCCTACTTATGTTTATTCCCGCAATCCTGCCCACTCCCACCCCACCAATGATTCATTCTTGGTTCTGCTTCAATGTATTTAGTCATGGTGTGCTTGGTCTGTAACTATGTTTTTTTCTTTTCTCTGTTTTGGTACACCACAAAGGAATGAGATTTCTCTCTCTAATCTAAATTATTAATTTCTTGGATCAGGGAAAAGAATCTTTTGATTGATTTATCCATCTTAAGTTGAGTTTTGATTCTTTCTGGGAAAGCATTCTATTTGAACACCGAGAATTGGATTTGGGGTTCTCTGTTGAGAATGGCTATGGCATTCACCTCTTTGTCTTGGTGGCCATGGAGTGGGAAACACCAAGAACCCAAATTTACTTTAAGCCCATTGCCTGAATCCGGACTGTGGGAACCAGATAAAGTGAAGTTTCCTCTTGACCGTAGACAATATACTTCTAGAAAGGTCAAGAGAAAATGGAGCAGCAGAGAGGAGAGGAAGATTGACAAAGAGTATGACATTGTTCTTGTTCCATCTGATGGTGGGTGTGTGTCTGGGTCTGAGTCTGATGATTCTGATTGGTCAATTGGATGGATGGAACCTCACGGTTCTGGGTTTCAAGGTGATGATGAATCAGATGATAGCTTTGCTGTGTTAGTTCCTTGCTATGGGCATGCTGAGAACTTCACAAATAATTTGCAAGATCAGTTTCTGAGCACCGTTAGGAACGTTCCAGATATTTATACCACAGGTAAAAAAAGGAACTATGTGGCTGCTTCTCTTATGATCGGTTGCATTCTTTTCTTTCATTCAATTTTCATCTCTTATTGGTATATACTTCGTATGATGCAATTCATTTAATGATTTTACTTAGTGGCTAATATCAAGTTAGTTATAGATGAATGAAAACACCTAAATTCTATGCTTAAGAAAAAGCTTACACTTGCATTTAGTGATTTCGGTCATTTTTTTAACAGGTTTCGGTCATATTAAGAGAATACAAATTTAGGAATTTTAGGTCTATCTTTTACAATGCATGCTGAATAAGAGGGACTCCATAATTACTAGACTAAGCTTTAATTTCATAGAAAAATAATTGATGAAATCTATATCTTCACATCAAAGCCATCTCTCTTTTCCTTCTGATAAGTCAATACCTAATATAACACACACAAGTAAAATCATACATATGTGGCTTCAGTACAAAATCATTGTGCTTAGAGTATTACACAAGTGTTCAATTCTTAAGAGATTGGCTCTAGTGAAGTAAGAACCACTCCCAAAATTAGGTTCCTTATGGAGTCAAATGATATCACCACCACCACCCATTCTTATAGTGAGTTGGCCCGACTATGACACTGGATGGTGATAATGGTGCCCAAGTAAGCTATCTTGTTCTAAATAAGGGAGACGGACCATGAACATGGTTCCGTAAGGGTTTGTTTGGTTCAGGTATTTCGGAAGAGAGGGAAAGGGAAGACCAACACAGTTTTAAATTATTTCTACATTCAGATTATTGGAAATAAAGTGAAGATAAAAAACTGTATAGAAATGCACGATCTAACCAATAATTTCATGTAATGCACACTGAATTTCACTTGAAGCAAATCCAACGGTCTAGATTCATTCTCATTTCTTTCCTAAGATTATGTTCTTATTTGAACCAAAACTTATATATATATATATATATATATATATATATATATATATATACTACCTCCGTTCCAAATTGATTTGCAAATTTGACTTTTCTTGGTCAAACAGTTTCATTTTATTTGCTTAATTAGCATGTCAATTTTTAATTATATTCTAATTTAGAGTTTGCAACTTTGAAGAGATTTTAATGTAGTTTCTGTCTTTCTGAATATATAAATTTTAATCATCAAAAATTAAGTTAATTATCTACGAGGAGGATTGACTTTTATTATTGGTTGACCGAAAAATGTTGACTTTGCAAAACAATTTGGGACGGAGGGAGTATATATTTGGTAATCTATTAATAACAAATAGAGAAACATTAGTATGATACAGAAGCCCCTGTACAAGTCCCAAAAGAGTTTGAGTTCATGTCTACGGTCAACCAAAACAAAGCCCCTCTATAAGTCCCAAAAGAGTTTGAGTTCATGCTCCGATTTCATGTCTTTCTCTATTACTAACAAATAGAGAAACATTAGTCTTTTGGGACAACATTCAAGCATAAGTCCCAAAAGACTTTGAGTTCAGCTAACATGAATCAAGACATGAAATCGGAGCTAAGAAGATAAGAAAGATCAAATGATAAGATAAGAAAGATAAAAAAACATATGAAAGGTAAGATAAAGATAAAAATGATAAGATAAAAGAATAAAAACATGATAAAAAGGATAAAAGGACAAAGAACGATAAAGAAGATAAAAGGATAAAAAAGATGAAAATAGATCAAGTCCCCGAACCAAACAAGCCTTAAAAGTTAAAATTACTCCTGAGTATGAGTGATTTGCCTGATCTTACCTCTTTCTTTTTAATTTCTTATAAGATTGAGTGTGTTCTCATGAACTCTTGGTTTAATTTGCAGAGAGCAAGACATATATGGAGCAGTGGCTTTCTTCACTTCAGAATGTTTGACATCTTGTGGCACCAGTCCTTACAAGATGCCTGTATTACTCTTTATTGCTATGGAAGTATGGATATATGTAGTAAAATCTCGTTTGTTAAACATAAATGTGTATGAACAAGAAAAGGGAGGGTGATAAACAAATGTTAAGACATGAGAAGAAATGGAGGAGGATTGTGGTTACTATGATGCATACACGCTGGTGAGTCAAAAGTGGAGGAAAATGAAGAATGCAATATTTATGGTGGCATTTGTGGTTCTTGTGTCTTACTATCTAAGCTTAGGCATAGAAAATGCTTACAACATTCTTTGGAGTATATATTATTGTGGGATAGATGTTTGGTTCTTTATTATTGTTAAGGCTGTTGTAAGTAGCTCTCATTATGGAAATATGGATTGTTAATAATGATATTCTATTGTAAATAACTGGATAATGTCTGTTTTCATTGGTGATGCAAATAAATAGTTCTGTTCTGTTGGTTAAATAGGCAATACCTGGTGCATGTCTTCCTCCTGTGTTCCTTGTGTGCAGGCCATTTTTTGTGTTAACCATTTTCCTGCTATGTTTATTTATGTATGGCCATTTCAGCCCATTTTGATCCTTAGTTTAATCAACTCAGATAATTACTTCACATGTGGCCTTATTTAGATGAAGGGTTGATGTACCTTGAATAAAAATTTAATTAGCTAATTAGAAATGTTATTAATTTTGGTGTTTTAGTTCAGTCTAATTCAGCATTTCAGCTAGGGATGGACCAAACCGACCTGGCCCGGAATCGGCCTGGCCTGCTACTGTGCGGGCCCAGCCCGGCCTGGGTAAGTTATGGGCGGTTCAGGCTTTGAACCGGTCCAGGTGGGTAGGGCGGTTCGGGCACGGTTCAGGAAAATGGTGGCCCGGCCCGGGCCTAACGACCAATTGTTTTTTTTAAATTCTTTGGCCAGCCAAACAGGCCTTATAGCTGTTGTATTTCAACCCAAATGGCTCTATAGCCGTTGGGAGCCTGCCAGGGGGTCCCGGGGTGGGCTGGGGGGTGGGGTACAAAAAATCTATAAATACTCCTTTTTTTCTATACAATTTACTACACATCTTCTCCAAATATTCCTACTCTCTAATTTCTATTCTCTACTAATCTTCTCCATCTTCATCTTCTCAAATTTATAACTACATATAATATATTTATAAAATTTATTATCTACTTATATTAATATCTAATTATTATATTATTGTTACGTATATTTATTTACTTATATTTACATATTACATATATAATTATCTCTAATTTATTTACTTATATTTACATATTACATATACTTAATATATACTTATATATATTGAAGTATTATATATAAGTGTATTACTCATCTTATAGTAATATACTTATATTATATATACTATAAACATAATATTATATATTACTACTTAATCTACTTATTATCTACTTATAAATATATATATTAAGTATATCTACTTATACACTTATTATCTACTTATCCAATTGCTTATACACTCTCACATTCTCATTAATTTAGTTTACACACATACATTCTTTATTAATATAAAATTAGTTAATCGTTTCACTTATCATTTTAGTATTAGTTCATTGCTATAAAAGTAGTTAATTGTTAGTTTATTGGAAATAGTTACATTAAAAATTGTTAGACAATAATTGTTTGTTTAATTGTTAAACTAGTTAATTCGAAATTAATTGTTAAACTAGTTAATTGTTACATTTATTGATCTCCTATCATAGTAGTTAATTGTTACATTTATTATTCCCCTATAAAACTAGTTAATTGTTACATTTCTTATTCTCCTATAAAACTAGTTAATTGTTACATTTATTATTCTTCTATAAAACTAGTTAATGGTTACATTTATTAATCTCCTATCATATTAGTTAATTGTTACATTTATTATTCTTCTTTTAAACTACTTAATTGTTACATTCATCAATCATTGTTGTTCATCATCATCTTCTTCTTCTTCTTTAATTCTTTCTTTTTACGTTTATTATTCGCAGTGTCTGTGTTAATGTGTACACAGACGAAAATTTGCATATGTACAAACACTTTTGTTTCTACATAGACAACTAGTGTCTGTGTACACTGACACTTGCAAACCAATTTTTTCACACCGCCACTTTTTTGTCTACACAGACAACTAATGTCCGTGTACACCGACATTGGTTTCCGTGCAACAGCTTGGCAATATGAAAACTAGTTTTATTCATACTGACAATTTTATCGAAAGTGTCTGTCTGTGCGAATTGCAATTAAATGGGATGTAACTCATGGTGTACACCCAGAACTACTCAACATCTATTACTCATCATTTTAGAAATCTTTAAATCAATTGTGTACTAAATTCTCTCGCTCTTTTTGTTTAAATGATAATGTTTTATTAATAGGAATACAATACTCCACACGAAACTCCAAATAGTAAATCAATAAATAACAAGCTCAGAAAATAAAAGTAACTGCACAAAACATTTTAGCATAAATATTTTTTTTTAATAAAGGTCAAACAAACAACTTAAAAGAACTAATTAATCCCAACCTAATCAACGAGACTAAAATCACTAAATATTGAGGTTGTGGCATCACGAGAAGAGACTAGGGGTGGACTGGGGCTGGGTCAGGCTCGGGCGGGCTGCGGGTCAAAGATTATCATTCCTGGTACCAGTCCGGTTTGTACCGTTACCGGGTCTAGTCCGGAATACCCGACCGGGCCTGGTCTACGCTATCCGCCTGGGCTCTGATCTGGGTCCGGACTCGTTTTCATTTTTTGTTATTTTTTAATTAATTCCAACCCCCACCTCCAAACCGCCCAGGCGACCCAGCCCCCCACCTAGCAGCCATAATGGAAAATAAATAAATAAAAATTAATTCACTGTTGAGACCGGCCCGGTCGGCCGAAATAAGATCTCGGTACCACCCGCTTCTTCATTCGGCCTGGCCCCCGAGCTTGGTCCCGGTCAAACAGGCCGGCCTGACTCGGCCCTGCACAATGGCGGGCCGGGTAGGCCCGTCCTGATCTATCCCTAGAAGAGACGTCGGCCCTTGATAACCCAATTCACGAAATATATAAAAACATTGTGAATTGATTAATCACAATAATAATCCGATCGATTGAGTCATCGATTGAGTCCAATCCATCGAAGCCTCACAATAGTAGCAGCCCTAAGGGGGTGCAGCAGAAAAGGTGGCCCTAGGCCCACCAAAAAAGAAAAATATTAGGCTCGATGTTCGATCTTTATAGTAGGGGTAAGTAGATCGGTCAACTTACATCCTCCCAACGTACTGTCCGGTCGGGGTTAGGGGGCCCTCAGGGATGGGGTGTCATCCTTTTTTTTTGGGGTAAGTAGATTGGTTTTCTCGGCCTTAATGTAGTAGTTAAATAATTTTTCCAATCTGAATATAGTAATCTCATTCGGCCCTTGAAGAATTTGGATCATACTGGTGATATTAGTATAGGACGCGACTCTTCCTGTGAAGCAAATAGGCTGATTTCTTCGGTCTTAATATGATAACATGTTGATTTCTTTGGTAGGTATTGATATATTTTTAAGTGTTTTTATGTGAATTGTCAAAAACTAAAATTGTGAATATATTGAATTATTGATACTCTTGTTTGGTTATGTACATATGTATTTTATTCTCTTATTTATCATTCTTCTCAAACACTACAATTGCAAATCTATTTTAACTCTTGTAGTTAAAACTTGTTATTATGTACTGGTGTATTAAATTGTAATTTTGTGACGGGGTTAAATTTGAGAATTTTGCTATAGGTATCACAAACCCTACTCCATTTCTACCCCATATAAAAACGCACCCCCACTTTTCTTCACCCCCTTCCTCTCTCCTGCACCCCACCTCTCTTCCTCCCTCCCTCCCTCCCTCCACCTTTTCACGCACCCTCCTCCCTTCCCCTTTCTTCTCCACCTCAAAATCTTTTCCATTTTTACCATTTCCCCCCTTCCAACCTTGGATCTTCTCCTGCTTATCTCCTCTTCCACCGGTGACCTTGCCGACGGCGGGTCTACGCCGGTTGCCATTTCGGATGCAACCTCAAGGGAAGACAATGACGAAGGCAAACCATGAAGCTTTAAATAACTTGAGCAGCAGAGCTTCTTTTCTTGATTTTGTTTTCTTCATTTTTGATGTATTTTTGAAATATAAAGGGTTGTGTGTCAGACAGACAACTTGCAAGTGCAGTGTTTGTATGTGTTAGTAAGACTCGTGAAGTTGTCTATCTGTATGTAATTGATGGTTAATGGTTTGTTATTTGTTTTGAGTTGTCTGTATTTGTTTTGAGTTGTATGTATTTGTTTTGAGTTGTTTGTATTTGTTTTGAGTTGTTTGTATTTGATTGTGAGTTTTCTGTATTTTATGATGTTTATTTTTTGAGATTTAATTAGTATAATGAGGCAGGCATTAAATATACACATCCAGGCAATAAGTATACACATATAGACATTACTTTATTGTGAATTGCCATTTTGGAATATGTTTCATAAAGAAGACAGACAATACGAATAACTAGACAAACAACAGAGATAACCAGACATACATTATTTTCACCACAAATTGCATACAACTCACAATGAAATGAAAAACAACTAAGTATGAGTTACAAACAACTTCACAACTCAAAACAAATACAGACAACTAACAAACAAATGACAAACAATTAAATATCAATCACAAACATTTATTTTTCAAATGAAAGGCAATTTCATGACTCTTACAGACACTGCACTTACAAGTTGTCTGTGTGATAGACAAGCCTTTAAAAAGTTATTAAATCTGATATATTTTTCAATAAAATTTGAACGATAAATAAAAAAATTAAATTGATTTAAAGAAAAAAAGGGATGAGAAGCCACATGGGAAGCAATTAGGGTGGGGGTGAACATCACCCTATTTGATGAGGGTGAACAAAATTTCACACACAAATATGGTATGGGACAATAATAGAGAGATATCCAAAAAAGGAAAAATGGGACAATTATAGGGGACGAAGGGAGTATAAGTTATAACTATTACGGAAGTTATTCCAAATTCAAAAAAAAAAACTATTAAGGAATATTATTCTAACTATTACTCCTCACTATCTCGATGTTTTATTTTAGATTATTACTAGTATCCTTACCCGTGTCTTGCACGAGATAAAACGATTTTGTTTTAATTTTACTATATATGTGTGTGCGTGCACTCACATATGTGTGAGTAATTATAACTAACAGAAAGTCACTTAATTAGTCGATTTTAGCTAATTATGTAAAATTGTTCAGTCTATATTTTTCAACTAAAAAAGCCAATTTTTATAACTCTCAGTTGCGTCCAAATGAGTTTTGTCTTCTCAACAATCTTTATCTAATAAAAAAACATGATTGCTTATTTTTATACATCAGATTTCATCGGTAGCTTGCTGTTTTTCAAAACCAATAAATACTCATTTTTGTAATTTATTTATTTAATTAATAATAGGTGTGGTCATTTTTAAAGATATTAAATGTTCTGGGATTTAGAATTGAACAAATCAGTCCTTCTATCTCCTTCTTTGAGAAAAGAGTTTAGAATGTGAGGGTGATGAGGGTGACAACAAGCCAGCTGCATAACGCGATGGGTAGCGGTCGATTTATTTTTCATTAGATTGATTTAAAATAAGTGTTATTGCACGAAGAAATGTTGTATGCTTTAGACTTTTAGTATGCAATTTTTACCTAGAAGGTCAACTTAATTAAATCTATAAAAATATTCTCACATCAAGTGGTAGGTAATAATCGAAACATAAACAAGTCAAACACCTCGGTTATCCTTGAAGAGTGTAGACCATGTTTTAGTGGGCTGCACTAGTGGTAGCTGCACAAATTCAACATATCTGGCCTTCCCAATTTCCAGCAGCTTACTGGCAGTAGGCGTATCAGCTGGAATGGTCATCACAGTGTCTTGGTCAGATTCAGCAGTCACAACAATTGGAACAGTCAGTAAATCAGTAGCAACAATATTCACAGGTAGTCCTGCGTATTTCCCAGCAGAAGCTTGAGATCCCACATTAGGAAGACCTGCTTTTTTCGCAGCAGAATTCGCAGGAAGACCTGCGTTTTTTCCATCCTTCAGTCCATTCCCAGCAACTTCAGTATCCGCAGCAGCAGAGGTTGCATCCCAGTTTGCAGCAGCGTTGGCATCAAGTTTCTTCGTACCAATCCCAGTTTGCAACAGCGTTTGCAGGGCGGATCTGGCATAGGGCCAGGGAGGGCCTAGGCCCAGCCTAAAAAAAATAGCAGTATATATATATATATGTGTTGTGAAGAATGATATAATAAAAACAAAAGTCATTATTTAAACAAAAGTGTGATGGTACTAGACTAGTAGCTTGACTTTGCAACACAAAGGTTGCGTGTTCGACTCCCTGGGGCAGCAGTAATGATTTTTAAATTTTCATCCAAGTTTGGAGCATGCTATTTTAAAATTTTCAATTTTCCCCAAACAACCTCTTCTTCCCTTACATGAATCTTAAAATCTGAATTTTAGGCTTTTGAATACTAGCATGCAAAAATTAATTAGTCCAATTAATTGTGCTTTATTAGTCTGCAAAACTCAAAAACCAATTAGTTCAATTGATTGGGTTTTTTGAACATTGTTCTAAAAATTAATTAGTTCAATTTATTGGGCTTTTGAATATTGGTATGAAAAATTAATTAGTTGAATACATTGGGTTTAGTGGGTGAAAATATGTTTTTTTACATAGAGTATAGATTCTAGAGTTAAAAAAATCGGTTTATCTGATTTCCGAGAAAGTGACCTAAAAATTGGCACTAAATATTTCGGTAACCGAAAAAACTTCGGTATGATATCTACGACTTTTAAGATAATTGTATTATCGGTTCTATAATATTTACTGTTTTCTTTGACATTTCTATAATACTAGTATTATTATACTACATTTTGACATTTTTTTGTAATATACGTTATTTAATTAAATTTTGGCCTCACTTAAACGTAAATATAGATCCCATCCGCCCATGCGTACCTGCCAAGACCTCAAATCGCGATGTAGACCTGGTCATTCGTTGTGCGGACGTTTCCCCCTGGCCCTGTTTCTTCCTCGCCATAGCAGACCGAAACAAGGAACGGCGAAGTTTCCCCAGACGTAGCTCGGAATCCGGGTTTAGGCCACACTTGGGAAGAAACAGGCGCGAATTCAGCGAATAATCTCCTTGGTGAACAGTAAAATCGCGACTCTTTTCCGCCTCAAAACACGATTTCTATCAGCTTCTTGTGAAATTCAAGAACAAATTGAAAGAAGCGAACTAATTTCAGTTAAGAAACACTCCAGTAAACCTAAACAAAAACCTCCAAATCCCTGGAACGGACGTCGCCATTAACGCAATAAGAGCTAGGTCTCTCAGGTGCTGGTTTCTAATACATTTCGAATGCATTTGACTTACATTGATTAATACCGTAAGTTACATATCTTTACACGTGAATTACATCACTCATGCTAGTGAGACAAAAAGAAAGAAAAAATATTATTGTTCACGCGTGTACTGTTCATGTGATTTTTTTAAAAAAAATTATGCAAAACTACGTTGTTTTGGGAGTGGAGCACGGTGCTCACCGTGGGATGATCTCACGGTATACCAACTGATTTCAGAAGCGGACAATTTTTCTTTTTTAATGCTGTGAAGTTGAGACCCATAAACGAATTGAATTTTCAACGTCTAATGATGAACTTTACGGGAAGGTTAAAGATTAATTAGCACATGACACATGTTAAAATACGATGAAGGGATTGAAACTAGTTTTAAAATAAGAGTGTATGAAATTGTTGATCAACTTCTTGAATAAAAAATCATTCCTAAATACAACATAAAGTATAACAAAACACAATATCTCACCCTTAGGAACGGATAGAAAAAATTAGGTACAGGAAACACGTTAACAAATACACACATTACGAAAAATTAAGTTAAACTAAATTATGTAATTCTTATCAAGTTAGATTTATGGTACAAAATTTCAGGTGATCTCAAATCTCAATTGTCATGTTTGAAGTTCTTTTAAACCTCTTTTACTTCTAAATTGGTTCTCTTCTTTACTATATCAGTGAATGTATTTGGTTTATACTAACATTACTTCCCTTTAATTATCTAATAACATTACACTTATGTTGTCATACTGTTTTAATGGCTGCTATTTAGAATTTCTATAAGATATTTTACCATTGCAAAGTAAAGAGACATGCAACCTCTTTTAAATCAGCCTTAAATTCTCAATGCCCCTCTAACATAGTTTACATTTTCTACAGCTGAATACAACTTCACATTTTCTAAAGCTCAACAGAGGTCACTCAATATTTAAAAAAAATATATATAGAGATCACTCAATAAACAAATTATAACTATGTAATTCAGTAGTTATAAAATTCTCTACCAACACTTGATATTATGTTTTTCATAATCAATAAGGGTTTGCAGTGTGCTGGTTCTTAACCGAACACACAAAAAACTTTCTCGATGAAAGATACTAAAAATCAAGCTATTGGCGAAGTAGACTCAAGTGCCATAAAAAGCGGTAGAGGAAATTTGTAATTGATGAAAGCTTGGTATCAGACGGTACAACAGCCCAACTGGACACCTTCCAAGAAGTCACATCAACATCTAGTAAAAACAAAGGGAAGAAACACCACAAGAGTCAGTTCAGTTCGAAATCTTAAAAAAATTGTGTAACAATTTAACCGCACAAGTATGTGCCATCTAAAATGATTATTGGAGATGTTGTGTTGTTTAAGTATGTAACTATTGTACTAATTTAGGATTAGGATTTGTAATACTAATAAATAAGAAAGGCATACCTCGATTGCTTTGACTGTAATTAAGACTATTTGAAATTATCATATTAATAGATCTATAACTTTTCAGCAAATTACTTTATTCCTACTATTTTATAAACGTATGTTTTCCATCAATGTAATGTATAAGCAGAACAAGAACACTACAGTACAGTCTTGGATTTAGCTTCTAATGACATTGTGAAGTTTTTTCTCAAGTAAAGTGACTGTTGAGACTTGATCCTAAGTACCTTGTAAAGGATCACGGAGGAAAACTATGCACTATTTTTCTTTTCATATAAGTTAATAAAATAGACTATTGTTATACGTAGATTTGAAACCACCAAACTGCAATTATTGCCAGTTTTAAAGAATCACTTAAATTTTCTTTTTTTCATAAAAAATATTAATTTATTTTTCCTTTGTTTTTCAAGTGAATGATACTTCAATCATGCTTGCAATTTTAAAGTATATAATATTACTAGCAGCGCCACGCGCGTTGCACGAGGGTGAATGCCCAACAATGGAAAATGGATAGGGGAAAGGTGTTAAAAACGTCGTATAGTAAGAGAAAAAAAAAGCAGATTTGCATTGTTCATGACCATAAAGTAGCAGTTTAGTATTTGCAAGTCAACAAACCACATGGTTTGGTAATTGGAAGAGGTAGTGTAACAAGATTGATCTAATGAGGTCTTAGAGAAACAAAACACAACAGTCGAAGTAGGACTACATCAATTCCATGTGAATATTGGAGAGTATTTAAGCGTGACCATCTTGGTGAGTGCAGACAAGGCTTCCGATTTCGTATGTGTGGTTGTGGCGAGGTGGTTCCTCAACACCGCACGCTGAAATTGTAAGGAGGCTAATTCTGCCACGACCATTCCTAAAAAATGCAAGGGTGGAGCTTAGGTCAATGTGGAAAGTAGTCTGAATCTCTTGCAGGAGATCATTTTCACCGCCCAGAAAGTGGTCCTCGTCTGTGCCATGCAAGATCAGAACCCAGCCTCTCTGATCACAGCATGTATTTAGAAACGCTTCACAAGTTGACTGCAGGCAAAAATAAGGAACTCTTTAAGACAGTTTGTTTGGACCTTTTCAAAGGACCGACAAAGAGGTCATCCAAAGAAGATAATTTGAAATGATAATTTGGGAAAAAGAGGTCGTACCGATCCAATTTTGTGGGTACATAAATAAATGATGGGGTGCAAAACAATTTCCTGTACGACCAGTTTGGAATTGCAGATTGCACGTATACAAAGAAGTGATCTGTATTGCAAGTGAAATAGAAAGAATCATACACATTTTGTAAAGGTTTGGTGTTAAAGGAATTTGGTACGTGAAAAGGTGTCATGAATGTGTAGGAAGTATACCTCCATGAAGTGTAGAGTCAAAGGTAGCATCGGGCGGGGTACCTAGGTTCCGGGAGAAGCCTTCTGTGTCAAATGTTAGCACGTCAAAGGTGAAATTGCCTATGTGGCGGAGCAGAAGGTGGGTCTCGAAGGGAATTTCATTCTCGACAAGGAAATTAGAAAAGCCGCCTTTCAGAGTGTTGTCTTCAACAGGTAGTATCCACGAACCAGATCCATACCTGAGCACAAGCTATGGTTTGGTGTGTTCGAATAAATGTCGGTGCATGCAAGGAGGGATGTGTTAAAGCAAAAGTAAAAACCAAAACAAGTCAGCACTGCGGCGTAGATGTAGTATTCATGCAAACATCCAAAAAGTGTAAGTGTACTGAATTTACTGCGTCGTCGAAATCCTGGATGTTGAGTACGCACCACACCAGGGAGAATTGCAAGACATCGGGGTAATGGATTGTGGTAGACAGTGGACATGCTACAAAGGATGAACAAGAAACATGAAAGAATTTAAAATAATTGTATTTGTGCAATGGCAAAGCAAATAAAAGGGGTGGTGCGCAAATGAAGTAAAAGCAGGGATAGGGAAGTCACCTCCGGGCGGGGGTAAGATAAGACCACGCCTCAAAAAGTGGTTAATCTTGTGCTCGAGCTCAGCCTTGTTTCTGAACCGTGCGGGAAGCAGTCTGTCAAAGCCCGAGGCAGACAAGAAGTGCTGCCACTCTATGGTTGCATGACAGTTGTAGGTGCTGGTGGAGGCTTGAGTTAGAACAGCAACAGCAACCTTCCTTCCGTGTACAGTGTGCAGAAAGTAGGTCATGGTGGTAGCACCTGCATTGTCCGTGGCAGTTTGAATAGTACAAGCGCTGAAGAGGTCCATTATGCTGGGAAAAGTAAACAAGTTAGCAAAATTCAGTAAACCATTTCCGAGGGATAGGATTGAGGGCTTTTCCTATTTCACGTTCTTCTTTGGATAGGGTTTGTTTTTTCACATCATATTCCTGAGCTAATTTGGAATGAACCTAACATTTTTTGGCTTTTTGAAACTTCTTATTTCTTTATCTTTAGTTAATTAAGTTTTTCCGGAAAAACTGATTTCCCAGGTGAGGATACCTCCATGGATATGATAGTAGACACCCACCTGCACTTTCTAATTTAAAGCAGGTAAATTCAAATCATGTTTGATTTTATATGGTCAGTTTTATTTGGATTTAATTCACACATTTGTTTTACTATAAGGGTGTTGTTTGGTTTTTGAAGATGGTCGAATATATTTTGAGGTCAATGAAGTGTGTAGATGTACCTGTGTTACCCTTGAATGAAGCTACCTATGCATCCATGTATTGACAGTTCAAGGAAGTGATACATATAAATTCAGTGCAATCCCATGTTTAAATGAAACATTAAAACACATAAACATGAACACCATCACTTAATTAGGTAAAGAAAGCGAAGGGATGCGCTGGTGTAACAACACTCTTTTTTCATGTATATTGTTGTCCTTTACCGGCATACCAACCAGTGGCGGATCTAGCACTTGCGTTTTGGGTGTTTGAAATTACTTTAATATTAAAATTTAAAATAATAATCTTGGGTGATGCACCTATTCTACAGTTGTATCTTTGCCAATATAAAATTAGTACATTTGAGTATAAAGTAATGCATAATATGGTAATATATTTTAAAAAATAGAATAAATTGCTACAACTATTCTTTTATGTTTTGCTGTATGTCAAACCTGTTTAAATAAATAGACTTTGATAGATAAAGTAGACGTTTCTTCAACATTTCACTAATATTAATACAAATGAGTTAATAACAAAGGCGTCTCATATCTAAAAGAGGTAAGCTAATATACAAGGTGGGTTTAATTCTTAAAGAGTACTAAAATTGAGCATTCTATATGAACATGACACCGCACTGGTAATATTCATTTCAATTCGAAGGTACATGAAGTCAAAGTTTTGTATATGAAGTTAAAGTTTTGTAAATGATGGAAACAACATAGTTTTCCTACTAAAAAATAAAACTTTTGGGTGTTCAGGTGGATACCCTTGAACAAGGGTGAGTTCGCCCTTCATAAAAACATCGCAAGCATGGAAACAATAAAAAGGAAAGACCAGAGAGTATGCTGACATGGAAGGGAGTGTGAAGGTTGGGGTGAACAAATTACCTGCGATGAGTGTTGTACCGAGGGGAGTGTGAGACGACTGGGACGGGCTGAGCGGATGACTGGGAAGTAGGAAGAAGGGAAACGGTGGGTTGAAGGAATACGTTGGGATAAGAATGGACGGCAACTGTTAGGTGATTGGGTGTTCATGCACGTGTAAATTAATTGTTGTAGTGCTTTTAATTTATAAAAAAGCTAGGTACACAATGAGTAAGATTTTATGGGCCCAGGGCTTATAAGAGTGAATGGGTTCAGCCCAAAAGGAATCATATTTGTGGGGCGGTAGGGAAAGTCTAATTTGTATTGGGAAACTAATGGATAGGGCGGTATTGGGTAATAGTTTATAAGTACAAAACAGAGTAAAACATGTATTTTTTCGTAAATGGATGCAGGAAGAATAAGTATAATTACATAAAATAAGTAGTTTTAAAAAAATTCAAAAATTTTATTTTGTAGGCTGCAAAATAACAATTCGTAGGGTGTAAAAATGTCAAACACAAAACATGGTAAATGACACAGAGCATACCTGTTTTGAATGGTGCCGAGCAAACAAGGGAATTTCGTATAATGTCACACTGCATAAAACATCATAAAAAAACAGCCAATCTATACATATGAAATCATAATGTACACGAAGGCTTATTTATATTTCCACACTAGGGAAGCAAAATAGAGTTCATATTTACAAATTGTTCCGAGAACTACATTACATCTGTCAAAATATTGGATGCAAAAAAGTGAGAGAAAAGCGCAGACATATGCATCACCAAGTAACAAATAAAGGAACAACAGTATTATTACTTCCTGCCTTGTATACACCACGGTAGAGGGCAAAAAAGGGGGCATCACAAAAAAAGTAGGTGGCTGGTCATTGTACAAACGAGGTTTTATTTCAGGACTGCACCGATCACCCCTGTGTTTGCAAAAAATGTATCCACAACACATCAAACGTTGGCAGTTTTGTGTTTTTTGGGACACAAAGTTGTAAGCGGGTCTTCTGAAACATTACCCATGTGAAACGCAGTTGTGGTTGATGAGGATGTGTGTGAATTAGGCAATTCTTCTAGGGATTTAAAGCTGAGTTTCCTCTTTGCAGAGGTTGATGGAGGCAGTTTCAGTTTCCGGTGGAGCAGGGTCGTTAATTGGGGAGTCAGGGAAGGTTTCCTCAACAAGAGTAACGCATACTACAGTGTATGAATTGCCTAGAAGGCCTTCATCATTGGATCTGGATCTTTTTATTCCACACACAATGGTGATGTTTTGGAGTTTTGCATTAAAAGATTCCAAGTCCATGTCACCTTGTGTGTCCATTTTTGCAAATTTCAGCAACTGTATTGCATCACTGGTAAAAAGGGTTACAGGTATAATGCTGGCCTCATTACCAAATGAAGCATTGAGCCTGAACCTGTATGTATCGCAAAGTTTCAGGAAACATTCCGTGCACAAATACAATGCATGTTAATGGATGGACGTACCTTTTAACAGTAGTGCCATTTTTTTGGCCATAGAATAGACACTGAAAACTTGCACCTTCTGGGCCATGGACTCTTCGGTTGCAGTAGTCACAACCAATGTAAAATCCGTCTTCCGTAGTATCTGACAAATGGGACTTCCCAAAAACCCACACAACAGGGGCCTGTGTGTTGGGAACAGGGAAAGCCAATTGTTAAAGGTGGGCTAGAGCAAACTAAATCTTATAAATGTATTCTTCCCAACGGAACATACCTCATTAAGGGAAGTTTCCAAGTCTGTGATAACAGTCAGTGGTTGTGAAAGAGGTTTGGCAATTACTGCGAGTGCGTCGTCATATTTCTGTGCATGTAATACTTCATTGATTAGGTCATTGTTTTCACCAATCCTGCCAGAACATAGAAAGGTAAGCAATTCATGATGTTTTTTTGTAAAGTCTTTGATAGCGATCTGAATGTGTGGATAGGGGAATGGGCAGGTACCATTTTTTCAATCTTAATGCCCGTTCTCCATCAGGGTTGAGCTCTACATGGCAGTCGAAACGAGTTGAAAGAGGCAAACCTAAGCATTTCAGATCCAATGTAACAAAACAATGAATGAATGAAGATTGTTTAGCATGAATGAACGACATTTGTTGCAGAATGTGCCAAAGTTGACAAAGATGTTGGTGCAACCTTGGAAAAGGTTGATGGCAGCCATGTTAATCAGAACAAGGGGGAACCCACCAGCCTGCAAGTGCTTGTCAATTTCACAACCGTGGCGGGTGATGAAATCCTCCCACATAGTGAATGGAATTAGAATGCACATGTGCAATGAAAGCGTAAAGATTAAACGAGTGGGGGGGCAATAATATATGGAAGGTAAATAGATGATGGCAGTGCGTACTGTGAATCATGCAGGACGACATCCCACACTGGTTTTTGAATGCTATTGGAAAACACAAAGGTGCGGGGCAACTTCTTTACAATTGCAGCCAAAACATCTGCATTTTTTGTTGTGCATTCAGAACAGATTACATAAACACCAAAAGTCATGATCACGGATATGTATACATGCAACAGAGAGACTTACTGATACGTTCCTAGTGTAAGTAAGAAGTATATATGTCAGTAAAAGGGGTGGTGTCTGCCTCAGCCTGTTGACAGAAGTCCTGTCCTTCCTCGATAGTGGCATCTTGAATCAAAGTGCATCTTGTGAATGACCACACATATGAATACTCTTCGTCAACACAAAAACACATATCACTGATTGGTTTCACGTAAGCATTTGAAACAAGGTAGGTAGAGTATAACACAAGGCGTTGATCTATGCCTTCAATGTCCCCCTTGAATGTAGTAGCCTGAACTCTATTGCCCTGTAAAGAATAAACCCAGAGAGTCAGCAGAAGGAACATGTCAGAAGTAGTAAATAGTTGTATGAAAAAAGGTACAAACATACAACAGAATCCATTAGTATCATTGGCATAAATTTAAGGGGGAAACTTTTGCGGTCCGCACGTTTTGTTTTTCCACCACTGTGATGCGGCAGGTCCACAGTGTAGTTTCTGGCCTGATAGATAGGATACGCAGTTCGGCTGTCATGTTTTTACTGGTGCACTGCATTAACGAGTAAATCAGTGTAATATACAATACTTAAGAAATGTAAATATGAATAGTGATAAAATTAGACATACACTCAATGGAAAAACCTAGTTAATGTAAGGTAATATTTCATCATATACAATGTTAGGTGTTCTATGAGCCATCACTGGGTTGGGATCATTGGGACAAATGACGATTTTAAGGGAATCTGCATTGCGAGCCCTTGACATCGCAACATAAAG
This sequence comes from Cuscuta europaea, assembly GCA_945859875.1. NCBI lineage: Eukaryota > Viridiplantae > Streptophyta > Magnoliopsida > Solanales > Convolvulaceae > Cuscuta > Cuscuta europaea. The sequence goes on from CAMAPE010000002.1 coordinate 6,009,408, forward strand.
TTGCCCGTGAGAAAAAACAGGTTCTTTTAGGTATACGCCAACGAAATCAAGTGTCTGTCCCTGTGATTTGTTAATTGTCATTGTGAAGCAAACCTTCACATGAAATTGGGTGCGCTTGAATGGAATAGGGAAGTTTTCATCCCTTGTAATTTCATGGGGAATTTTAGGTATGAAGACATGTTTCCCTTTGTGGTCACCCGCAGCGATGTAACAGCTTAGAATGTGATCCCCAAATGAATCACAAAGTAAACGGGTTCCGTTGCGTAAACCTTCACATGGATTAAGATTTCGAAGTAACATGATTGGGCAATTGTGCTTCAATGTCAATTTATGGTGGGGCAATCCAGTGGGGGATATGGTGTGTAAATAATCTTCACAGTGTGCGTTCTTTGAGTCAACAGGAACATCATGACTAAGGAATGTGTGTTCTTCTCCAGGGAACTTATGCATCAAAGATGAATTGATAAAGTCTACTATGGCATTCGTTGTTGTGAGTATGGTGCGGGACGTCAGAGAGTAAGGGTCACTTTCAAACAAGCTTAGGTCTGGGAATACAACAGTAAAAAGCAAATCCAGAGAGATAGTTTCATTAACCCAGGGAAGAAGAAAATTGGAAGGGATTTTGATACGGTCTGAAAATGTAATGGGTTCAGTTCCGTTGCCAATCCGTAGTAGGTAGTCACAAAATCCAGGATCTTCATGAGCATGCATGTTTTGAACAAGGCGTAACCAGTGTACATGCGGCCATCTTGTAATGGATCTAAGCAGGCACACATCTATGAAGTCGTGCCTTGTGCCGGAACGGACAACTGGCAATGTTTGTCTAAAATCTCCGCCAAACACGACAACCCGGCCTCCAAAAAGAGCGTCGACATCTAGTATGTCTCTCATTGTAGTATCAAAGCTTTCAATTATTAGGCGGTTTGCCATAGACGCCTCTTCCCACAAGATAAGACGTGCTTCTCTCAGAAGTTGTGCTTCAGAAGACTGTTTGCCAATATTGCAAGTGTACTTAGATTCCCCATCAAGCGGTAATTTGAATCGTCAATGGGCAGTGCTGCCTCCAGGAAGAATTGACGCAGCAATACCTGAACTCGCAGTTCAAGGGAAATCCACTTGTTTGTTCTGGTTGCAGCGAGTAAACATCTGTATAAGAAGCTTTTCCCCGTTCCCCCAGGACCATTAATGAAGAAGACACCCCCTTTACAAGCGTGTACAACCACCATGATGGAGTCAAACACTAATTTTTGTTCAGTATTTAATGTTGAAATTCCATTGAGGTCTGCATCACTGACAACGATATTAAGTTCCGTCAACACCTCATGTGTGCCTCCTTCAGAGATAGTTTCACACAATTCAACATCCACCAAATTAAAGGAGTCAATATCTTTACCCATTTCAGCAAAAATAGTGTGTAACACTATGAGTGCAGCCTTTTCAGCAATCGGGGTTGGCTGAAACCTAGCGATGTCTTCACACAAATGGATCTTGTATTCTTCCCATAGTGAACGTGGGTTCGGTACCTCTGAAAAGCACAAGTGAGTGGCAAATAATCTGCGAAGGCTAGATGGTAGCTAGAATAAGACTGCCTCATCAAGTGATGCACGTATCACAAAATCACTCGATAACAAGCCCAAACGTTTAGATGCAGCCCTGTATGTGGGCATGTCATCGTTGCCATTTTTTGAGATAGTCAAATGATGTTGGGGCACATACATTGGAAAGCAAGAGTCGCAGATAATAACTCTCTCCTTCCATGGGATTCACAAAGACAAGCCTTCAGATGACTTCCTTTCGTTTGCGCTGAGTCCATTCCTTACGTTGTCCATTCCAGAAAAAGTAATGTGGGAATTCAACGTAAAGGAGTTGTAGGTTTTTTGCAGCCTGATCACACATGTTCATGGTAAAGAATTGTTTAAGCATTGTTTTCATTGAATCAGCAGATTCTGTAATGTACGTTATGTGTTGGTTACCATAGAAGGTAATGTATTGAGAATTCTCCAAGTGGACTTGCAGTTGAAGAACAGCAGGACGCATTTCCGTGATTGGGAAGCTAAATATGCGCCACACAGCTTCAGGAGCAGAAACCCATCGGGCTTTTTGGAAATCAGAAATCTCATCAATTACTTCATCTTCAATTGTTTCCGATAACGGCATGCTGAATCTGATCTATCATGCCCTTTGTACACGTATTTATATATGTATTTAACCGACCTCACACTCGCACAAGCTTCCACATTTATATGGCAATCGTACTTCCACAATAAGTGGGTATTATAAGGGACAACCCATCGGTTGTCAAGGCAATGTATCTTCACTTTGACAGTAGCTTTTGAATTGCGCCGGCTATATGTGGGGAAACAGTTGTCATCAAAAACTGTGACAGGAGAAAAGTTGCATGGAAATTTGCTCCTACACTTTGACGATCTAGAACCACGTGCCAAAACCATGCAAGGACATTGTGGGTTCATCTCACCACAAGGGCCATGTATCATATGTTTTTTCACAAGTTGATACATCTCAGGAGATGAAGCAGGGTCTGGCAGTTCAACAGTAATTAGCTGATCACAGTGGGAAGAAGTTGATATCTTCCATTCTCTAGATCGTATCACTAGAAAATGAGCATGAGGAAGACCTCTCTTTTGGAACTCAATAACTTATGTGTATGCAACCACCTTGCCAAACAAAGCCTTTGTGATAATGTCTTTTTTGAATTCTTCGAGGCATTCCTGAAACACACGTGAAACAAGATCGGGTCAATTTTGAGCTTCATCAACGAAGGTCAGTTGATCTTTGATTTCAGGCCAATTAGGGTTTCAAGTAATGCTAATAAACAAATCTGGTTTACCATAATTCTGTACAAGTGCCTTTGCGTCCATATACCGACCACGCATGTCACGTGGGCCGCCAATGAATTATCCAAGTAGCATTACACGCCGACCAATGTTGTTAGTGTCATTTATACCTGCACCAACGTTGTTAACCAAACCCTGGTATGTGTCCCCGTGATATTCACGTTGTTTACTGCGGTAGTAATCAAGCCTTTGCGTTTCAATCTTAATATATAAGTCAACTATGTATTGCTGAAAGAGACGGTCAGAATGCATGATAAACGAAGTGTTTTCATGACGTAGTTGCAACTTGTATGCATAATAATGTCGACAAGAAACTGAATGTCTTTTTTCCTGCATTAAGCAAGTGTTCTTCTTTTGCAATTAGGGATTCATCTGGTGGAAGGTGGGTTGAACGGATGAAAAGCGAACTTGCAGGGGCTTCCCCGTGTTGTACAGTGCCAGCAGGGCCCTTGGGAATCCCCTCATGCCAGCCCACTTCTCCTAGCGGAAACAAAAGCGGGTACTGAAGGGGGTCATAAAAACCATAGTAATAATTAATGTTCTGAGACCGTCCACTATGGGCGTACACGCGAATGTTTCTATTTGAAGCCACTCCCTCATACTCATCCTCCACCCACATTGCAGCAACCTGCGATGAAGTTGGACGGTTATAGACACGTTGATCAAGCTGAGGATTACCGTTGAGAACAATTGAAAACTCGTCTGTCTGTTCCAGGTCAGCCAGTGTTTTAAAGAATTGTGCATAGGGGTTTGCACCCATGACCTCCATCAATAATTGGATCACTTCCTTGTCTAATTGATCTGTCGAATCCATCCTGCCACCAAGTTCGTAGTCTGTATCGTAGAAATATAACTGAAGATTACGAGGTGGGCAGCCATAAGGCAGCAAGTCATTTATGAAGTGGTATATTTGGCCTTGAACTCTAAACGTATATATACCCTGGTTTCTACGGCAAAGGTTTCTGTCATAGTTGTACATCCCGATGGATGTAAAGGCAAAAGTGTTGTTGTATGTGAGCACGCATGATCGAAATTGTTTTGATAAAGGGTCATGGGTCGTGAACAATTGAATCAATTGTTCTGGCATTTCAGTTGAGGTCAGGACTACTTCACCCTTGCTGCAGCACATACCTGCAGGTTCATATTGAAGTCGTTGAGCACCACAGAAGAAGCAACCAGGTACGGTCTGAAGGTGGTAAGCGTTGCTGTTAATGGAAGGGGACTGGCTGGACTCCCCCACGGAGGGGTGTACTGAAACTGGCGTTGCAACCAGCACGTAGTTCAATATGGCACCAAGGCAAAGGTAATGAAGAACACATCGAATAGATTAGTAACAGGATGAACAGTTTCAATTAATTATTGAGGTAGTGACCAGATAGATGGGTAAACAGGGAAGCACAATTTACGAATGAAGGAAACACATGGAAGAGAATAAGAAGACAGATAATTGTAAATTGCATGGAAATAAATTTAGGTGGCAATGAAAAGCATTGAGAATGTGTTGCGGCAACGTAAAGAGGGAATATGTAAAAGGCACGACGAAACATTAACAATTACATGTAAGCATATGGTTGGCAGGGTGTGTAGGTTGCCAAGTTTGAGAAAAAGCAAGGATGAGCAAGTTAGAATGCGTCACAAACAGGTGTTTGACCGTAGTATATATAAAGAACCCTATATGCTTGGGGATAGACCTGGAGGAATTCTGGTGGAGGCAGTAGCACGACGACTGACCGCACACCGGTCACTGTATGTCAGACGTCGGCGTTGCAGGTGTTGTTCGTGATTTCCTTCTGGGAAGTCCTGACAACCTGAACTTCGAGGTCGACCCATACAAAAAACTGTGGGAATAATTGTTGTAGCGCACGCACTATTGAACCAAGGGAAAATACAAAACTTAAACTACTGTGTAACTCAAAAAATGGGTACTGCAGTTATAAACGAAAAACAAATGACAAACAGCTTTGTCAAGTAACACATGAAGATGGTAATAGGCAAGGGTAGCATCACTGCCCATAATATCAGCTGACGAACCCCAGCAATATTAATGATCAAACCGGATATAGGAATGATTAATATTTACACATGTAAAAAAGGAGAAAAACAAATGAAATTAGGCACAGTGCAACAGGGACAACGTAGGTAATCCAAAAGTTGGGGCAACGCAGTCACAACACAACATATGTTGAATTCTTTTTTGGGGTCAAGGGTCAGTTACTATCAGTACAACTATGAAGAGGAGTTTATGAGGATATCTGTGTGGCAACAAAGGTAGCCCTATATGTACTTGCTCTGTTCTTAAATAAATGCAACGGTCAACATTTCACACTTGCCGAGACACAACTTTGACCATTAATATAAATGATTTTGTATTAGTAAAAAAATTAAAAAGTGGTCTGGGTGGTAACCAAATGATATAGGCCCAAGTCCCGGAGGCAAATAGGAGAAGAAGGTCAAGGCTCATAGGGCCAATACCTCTCACATTCTCCACCTTATTAGTCCTATGTGGTGTAGAGCAAAAATGTGGCATTGGAAAGACTCATCATCGCTGGTTGCCCAAGACATCCAAGGATATCTTAGGCCAACAATTGGAGGTATCCAAAAGACACTCCCTGGGTCACACAGGACCCAGAAACACAAATTGAAAAGTGTGATGCACACTTTCCTGATCCAGAAGGATCAAAGGGACAAACCGGATGCCCAGAGAACACCATGTTCTCAGAGCAAAGTCCAGGAGTGCAAACAACACTCCATGGACCAAACCACCTGCAAAAACAAACAATACCTAACCACAGTCCAGATTTAATGTTCGTTTACAAGAAAGTAACTTCTCAACAGAAAGGCACTTTGTCCTCATATCAGCTGGGTTGAACTCTGATGGGATCTTCTCCAGCATGATATCACCTGCCTCCACAATTTCTCGAATGAAATGGAACCTGACATCAATGTGCTTGGTCCAAGCTGTATGGCAGACTGATTGTCTGAAAAAACTGTAATTCTCTGTTTAAGAAAACTTAAATCACTGACAAGCCTTTTAAGCCAAATAGCTTCCTTAAAGGATTCAGTGGCAGCAACATATTCAGAGTCAGTGGTGGACAAGACAACAATGGGTTGCAACTAGGACTTCCAACTAATACAGGACCCACACAAAGTAAACACATAAGAAGTGGTAGACTTCCTATTATCCCTATCATTAGCATAGTTATAATCCACATATCCACGTAACACAGTACCATCAGAACACTTAGCAAAACACAAACCATGATTCACGGTTGATTTAAGGTATCTCAAAAGCCATTTCAGAGCATTCCAGTGGAGCATACCAGAATTTGACATATAACGACTCAAGCAATTAACAACATAAGCAATGTCAGGCCTAGTACTGACCATAAGATACATAACAGATCCTATAGCACTGAAATAAGGAACAGATTTCATATCACTTATTTCAGAATCAGTCTTGGGGGATTGATCCTTACTTAGCACAAAATGTGATGCTAAAGGAACATTCACAGGGGAAGCATATTGCATGTTGAATTTACTCAAAACCTTCTCTACATAAGAAACTTGGTTTAACAAAAGAGTAGACTTGCTTCTATCCCTAATGATATTGATGCCTAGGATCCTCTTAGCATCCCTTAGGTTTTTCATGGAAAAATTTTCACAGAGGCACTTTTGCACATGAACAATGGAATCAAGGTTAGGACTGATAATTAACATATCATTCACATAAAGTAATAAGAATACTGGCACAGATGAGGTATCCTTATAATATAAGCAATGATCACAAGCAGACTTAACAAATTTCATAGATTTCATGCATTGATCAAACTTAATATTCCATTGCCTAGGAGACTGATTGAGACCATATAAGACCTTCCTTAGCAAACACACATAATCACTTTTCTTGGGATCCACAAACCCTTCAGGTTGGGTCATATAGATCTTTTTATCAAGATCACCATGCAGAAAAGCAGTGGTCACATCCATCTGTTTCATTTCCCAATTAAAGTGAGCAACTAAAGCAAGCATGATCCTAACTGTAGTAAACTTAACCACAGGAGCAAAAATTTCAGCATAATCTACCCACTCTTTTTGAGTAAACCCTTTTGCCACTAACCTAGCCTTAAATCTCACACTCTGAGGTTCTTCCTTGACCTTAAACAACCACTTGCATTCTACAACAGAACAATTGGGAGGTCTAAGGACCAAGGTCCAGATTTTGTTAACTCTAAGAGACTCCATCTCACTATTCATGGCATCAAGCCACTTCTGGGACTCCTTAGAAGTAAGGGCTTCCTTATAAGTTTTGGGCTCATTTAACTCAAGGGTCTCAAACACAGAGTAAGAAAATAGGGAGGTATCATGCACATGAAAAGCGTAATCAGACATAGAATCAGACACCTTTTTATCAGTCCTTCTACCCCTATCTCTAACAAGTTGATAGTTATGCAAATTTGGTATATCATGCTCCATAGAATCATGTTGTTCAGTATTATTATGTAAATCAGAATCATGAGAAGACTCCACCCCACTCGAAAGGGTGGTACCATGCAGGTTAGCATCAGAATCATTAACATTGTCAAATAATGGAATGGTAGCAACAGGAATAGACTCCACCTCAGACTGAACACTCTCAGAACTTAGTTTTGTGGTAGGACTAGACAGACAGGGGAATTCAGACTCATAGAAAATTACATCCCTACTGATTACTACCTTAAAACCCACCTGGTTTCTATCTCACAACGTATAACCTTTTACCCCCTCATGATACCTTAGAAAGACACACTTCTTAGACCTAGGATCTAGCTTATCCAGCTGCTGCTGAACATAGGCAGCACAATCAAACACTCTAAGGTTGGACAAGTCTAGGGGCTTTCCAGAGTAAACTGACTCATGACACTTTCCTCCTAGAGGAACAGAAGGGGATCTATTTACCAAACAGGCAGCAGTGTTAACTGCTTCACCCCAGAATTGCTTAGACAGACCAGAGCTACACCATTCTGCTGGGGAGTATAGGGCACAATTTTGTGCCTTTTTATTCCCCAATCAACACACAGTTGATTCATCTCCCTATTACAGAACTCTAGTCCATTATCAGTTCTAAGGGCTTTAACTTTAAGATCAGATTGGGTTTCAACTAGGGTTTTCCACTCCTTAAACTTCTCAAAAACATCAGACTTATTCTGTAAGAGACAAACCCAAACTTTCCTAGAGAAATCATCTATAATAGATAGGAAGTATCTGTTACCACCATGGGTAGAGATACTGGCAGGGCCCCAGACATCAGCATGGACATATTCTAAGGCAGATGTACACTTAGACAGGTTTGGAAAGGAGGAACTAGGGAAACTGACCCTATGATGCTTACCAAGCACACATGCTTCACAGAAAGGCACAGAAGACGCACAATCTTTACCAAAGTAACCTGATTTATGCATGATTTCTAGACCCTTATTACTCATGTGACCTAGCCTAGTATGCCACAACACAAAGCTATCAAGACAAACAGCATTGGCAGAATCAGAGAATGGAACAGCATGGCACACATACAGATTATTCACCTTCAATGCTTTGAACATAAGCAAGGAATTTTTCAAAACCTTCATGCAACCATTACCCCATTTTCTCTCTAACCCACTATCCTCAAAAGCAGCAACAGAAAACAGATTATGACACAGATCTGAAACATGCCTCACATTTTTCACAGTGTACACAGTCCCATTATCAAACTTCAAACATATGTTCCCCACCTCATGCACTTTGCATTTCTTACTATCAGCTAAAGACACATAACCATCATCACATAGATCATAGGAAGAAAACAAAGATTTAAAAGGAGTCATATGATAAGTGCAACTAGAGTCAATAAGCCATTCATTTTCTGTTAAGCCACTTAGTACAGAATTTGCAAAGTCATACACTATAAACACATCATCATGTATATCATTAGAGACAACAGAGTTGGCCTGGTCAGACTTTTTAGGACTGGGACAGTCCTTTATGAAATGGTCAGACTTACCACAATTGTAACAGACCCTTTTCTTAGACTTACCTCTCTTCTTACTAGGCTTCTGATTATTCTTATCTTGATTTTCCTTCTTGGAGTTCTTAGATCTATTCTTAGACCTACCCCTCACAAACAAGACCTCACCAGAATCACTAGACTGATTGCCATGACCCCTATTTTGTTTCAAATCAAGTTATTTACTTTTTAAGCCATTAACCACAATATCTAAAGTAACATCATCTCTACCATACTTGATGGCAGATTTGACATCACTACAAGAATCAGGAATGGCATTGAGCAAAATAATTTGGGTGTAGTCATCAATATGCTTGTCACCATCCTGTTTGATGTTTTGATAGGGGTGGGCGCAATCCGGTCCGGTCCAATATTTTACCGAACCCGTACCCGGACCGTTACTATTGAAACGGTTTGGTTCGGTTCTGTCTTAGACCTAAACCCGTTCGGTTCGGTTCCATTTTCAAACGGTCTGGTACCATGCCATACCAATGCCAAACAATTATCAATTTTCATACTACCCCCGTCCTAAAAAACTTTGTCATTTCAAAAAATTTGAACCATGATTTTGATTAGTATAATATTATGGAAGTTATAAAAATTTTACTTTTATATAATGAAAGTATTTTTAACAAAGAACATGTTCATATAATTTTTATATTATAAATAATTCTCAATAAAAAAATATAATTAGTGCAAGTTTTGAAAACGAAAAGTTTTTTGGGACAGAGGTAGTATTACATTGTTAAGGAATTTCTTATAAACTATAATAGTACAAAACATAAATAACTAGCAATAACATAGTTAGTGGGACATCCAAAAAAGTAAAGTTGATAAAGTTACAAGAGACGGAAAGGGTACTAAACAAGTGAGGTTTTCGATTTCCTGATTATGATTTGGTTCCCACAACCGAGCCTGGTTTTTACCCTTACATAGTTGTAGTTTATACATTGAGAATTGAGATGTGTAATTTAAGATGTCAGTAACATACAAGAATGCCATAAGTAGTCTATCATTAAGATTAAGAATGTTTCTAAGTAGAGGTGGACTCGGCCGGGTCGGGCCGCCGGTTTGTATCTCATGGACCCGGGATCGGCCCGAGGGTTGGACGGGTCCGGTTCGGGCCGGGCCACCCGCCTGTCTGGGCCGGGCCGGTTAAAGTAATTTTTTTTTATAATTTATACTTTATAGTTTTATACAAGTATTAAAAATAAACTTCAAGTGCATTTATTTGAAATGAAATAGAACTACATTTGAAAATTAAAACAAACTTCAAGAGACATACATTTTGTAAATTGTAATCAATCGGAACTTCCCGCACCTCCCGATCCTTTGGCTTTGTCACATGACTTAATATGCTTCATTGCCATCCCGTATCCGCCTGAAACCCCCATGCTACATTTTTTCCCGCACCATTTGCAAGTTGCGTACCACATCCCGATCTTCGGGTCCTTCTGCTTATCAAAATTATATTCCCTCCGTCCCATATTTATCTTCGTAGTTCGGTTTACGATGCTTGACAGACGATAAAACAACTTGATCCCTATTCACACTCAGATTATTTTTCGTAAATTAAATTTACATATTCAGAAACTACATTAAATCCACTACAAAGGCTGATCAAGAAAATTTAAGTTTGATAAAAAATTGATATATAAAGTAAAAGTTTAAGAGTAATTTGAGTTGACCGTGTGAATAGTAACTATGAAGATAATTTTGGAACGGAGGGAGTACCGTATAACAGCATCTTGACTTTCCATCTTAAAAATGGTAGATATAATAATTCTACAATAGATGGAGATGAAGATGGAGATTGGAGAATGGAGATTAGAGATTGGATGTTCGAGAAGATGTGTATAAAAATGTTAGAAAATAAGAGTATTTATAGAATTTTTTGTACCCCCACCCACCCCCACCCCCAACGGCTCTATGCCTCTATTGATTCAAATTTCAATAGAGCCGTTTGGGGCTTTTGATTTCAATTTTTTTGTATGTTTTATTTTGAATAAATTACATAATGTAAAATTAATTAATTAATTTTATGAATTCAAAAAAAATGCTACATATAAAAAAATAAACGTATATTTATTTGAAATATGAACTACAAGTTTACAAGTTACAATTGAGAATTGAAGGTAAAATTAAAACATGAAATACTAATCAATCATTCAATCGGAATCTCCGGCATAGGTAGAGCCACCTTCGGTTGTAGATTCATCCATAAAGTGTTGGGATGTGGTGATATCAATTTCTTGAGCTCTACGAGCCACTTTCAATCAATCGTGGTAGCATATAAGCATCTCAAGAGATTCTGCGCTCAACTTCGTTCTACATTGCGTTATTAATAGATATAATAAATGTATAAGTAATATATAATTAGATAACAAATATAAGTAATATAATATTATAATGTATGTATTTATAAATTATAAGTAGATAATTAATATAAAGTAGATATATAAATAATAAATATAATATATTGGAGAATAAGAGAATTAGAGAGTAGAGAGTTAAGAATAGGATTTAGGAAGAATTGGAGAAGAGATATGAAAAAATGTTTTAGATTAGGAGTATTTATAGGTTTTTTACCCCACCCCCACCCCCACCCCTCAAACCCCCCGAACCCCCCTACAGCCCACCCCCCAACGGCTATTTTTGCCCAAAACATTTTTTTTTGAAAAGTGACCGTTGGACCCGGACCCAGGCCCGACCCGGCCGGGCCGGGTCAACTATTTCCGGAACCGAGCACGCCCCGCCCATCCCCACCGGTTCGGGTCTACACCCAGTCCCGGACCGCCAGACCAGGCCGGTCCCGGGCCCGCACAGTAGCGGGCCGGGCCAGGTCACGGGCCGGGTGGCCCGAACCGAATCCACCCCTATTTCTAAGTCACTTTTTGTACCTATATGCTATTTCAGTGATATTGGAGGGATACCCGATAAACAAAATCACACAAGGAGTATATGATATTTTCCATCAGTGTATCCGAACTCCGAAGTCCAAAGTAAACTCAAGCCAACAGTATCAACAAGGCAGGGCCTACCTCATTCACTAACATATGAAATATAATCAGGTAAGTGAGGGTAACGACAAATCGGCTCTTTGTTTACAAAGGGAGATGAGGGCCTAGTGGGCTACAGGTAAAACACAGTGTTCTTAGTTATAACTACACATGATCCAAAAACGGTGAACAAAAGAGAGAGGTGGCAAGGGGAAAGGAAAGTTTTGATGGGTAACGAAGAGGGGTTAAGAATCAAACAATACATACAATTTTAGGGATTAAGTCACCACCTTCTCATCCACATCCATACTCGGTGATGTATGTTTTTGATTTACATCTGCAGTCTGGTTTTCACCAACATGGTTCTCAACTGTGCTTTTACACTCAACCTCACCCTGCTTCCCATCATTGTCATCACTCCTTGATGATGTGTCAATTCGCTTTTCTTGAACACAGACACTGGCAGTGCCACTAATTGAAGATGAAGCAGAAACAGCTTTGTTTTTGTCTTCAGAACCATTACAATGATTCAGTGCCCGGATTTCTTCAATGGGCTTTTCCGTCACGTTTCCTAAGGCAGGGATGAGTGAATCTCCAACAGTTTTGGAGTCAATCACGGCTACACGAGTAGAGCTTGAGCCGTTAGGCACCACATTGGAGGTGGTAATAGCTGAATCTTCAACGTTTTTCGGGTTTATACCGTTTGACACCTCAGCTGAAGTTTTAGGTCCCGAGACAGTGGTACTGGTGGCTGAATTTGTCTGGCCAACAGGCAGATATGCAGGTTTGCCAGTCCGTGTGGCGTTTGGCATTGTTTTAGAATGGGACAGCAAGCCGGTACGAATGAAGTGCACGTTACTTGGCAATGCGTTTGGGCCGGATGGTTTGACCAACTGTGTTCCTCCTCCACTAGGCATTATCCGGACGGCATTCTTAGACTGTGCAGCCTTAAGCAAGGATGCGGCATCCGAAGGGGTAGCAATGCGGGCCCCAGCGGCAACTGCGGCTGCTTTAACCATTGAGTCTGGGCTTGGAGTTGTTGGTTTTGAGAGAACCCGTGGTTTTTGGATTACCACCATTCCTGGTTTCTGTGCCACTATTGCAGGTTCTTGTTGAGCAGGAGGCTTACCATTAGCAGTAGCAGCAGGAGGTTTACCATTAGCAGCAGCAGCGGGATGTTTACCATTAGCAGCATTTGACCCTGCTCTTTGAATAATACTAAATGGATTACACAGATATTTTCACAAGTTCGATCAAGCTATATGGGTGAGTCAATTTTGTAAGAAATCTTAGTCAATGTGGAGAATTACCACTACTGATTGAACAAGCAGCTTTAAGACTATCGCCTATTGGCATATCCAGAGCCAGAGACATTGCCCGGCGAGCTGCTAATTGAGCCTCTGAAAGTTGAGAGCTGTTGTTCCCAACCGTGGTGCCTTGCCGCTTCCTAATAATGGCCCACCTCTGTACAAATTGAAACAAATCAAATAACAATGTAAACAAACAAATAAGCTACAGTAAATAACATGGTTATTATATGAGTCATACAATATGAGAAAATGAATCTTGGTGATGATAATCATGTTCACATTAAAAATGTCTTTCATGGGGGAAAAGAGAAAGCTTGCATTATGAAATTCTGATCCGTTGCCGGGATTTGAACCCGGGAAACCTGGGCAAGACCCAGACATTTTAACCATACAAAATAACAACGGACATTCATAAGTTACCTGTAAACAAATCTTTAATTAACATGCTTCTAATGTGTATAATAGAGTTAACAGTTGAAACTTGAAAGTGGATGCCAAAGTAATAAATTTGAATGGTTTAGCAACAGCGATGGGTAAGCCAAAATGATAATTTCAGCAACTCTAAAAAGACCAATGTTATTACTGAACATTGATTAGTCAGGGTTTCTTATTACAGTACTCAAATGACCAATACTTCTCTTACTAATGCATGCTGAATGTGTTTTTTATGCATCAGTAAAGCAGAACTATTTCAAGAAGACTATAATGGGGCCATAACATGTTTCTAAGACCAAAGGAAAATATTAAAGAGACAAGTGCTCCAATATACAGTGGAGTGTTAGAATATCATTGGTGTAATAAGGAACATTTACGCATTGGGGGCACAAGAGTACATGACTAGATAAGTGCAAAACCATGTTTCCGATCCCATTGAGTTCGAAATAAAGACTCTCACGGGCTTGTAAATGGTGGATCCACCACTTTTGGCGGATTTGACCAATTTTAGTGGTTTGACGAGACCAAATCTCTAAAGACGTGCTTAGCAATTATCAAATTAATTTGGTAGTTAGGGCTCAAACCACAGAAACAGAAAAAGCTAACTGCAATAGATTTTTATCTAGCAGATTGTTTCCGCATTTATAAGAGACTTTTAAATCTTCATAATCCTACCACTTAAGATTTTAATGCGCATTGCATGTTCATTCGAAAGTAGAAAAAGCTTTTTCAATATGTCATTCACAGTAACCAATAACAATACTGCTTCTATATATTTTTAGTAGCTCCATATTCCTTTTAAGAAAGTTAATTCATTAGTACTTGCCCCCATTTCCATTTTGCCTACTATCATATCAAAAGACATAAATATCCTTACTTGTTCATCTTCTCTTTACTACTTTTACTATTTCAACTACTCTCTCGGTCTCTCCCATGTTTTCACCTATTCCACACAATTCACTAACCCTGCAATTCTACTCCTTGATTATGTGAATAGTCTATGCATTAGACTAAGTGTGACCACAGGGAGTACTAAATATACAGTCGTATTGCCACAAAACCATTAGTAATCATAATAATGTCACGTTTAGACTATGTCACTGTCCACAGTCCATTATCGGGTAACTGCTATTGTTGATTGCCAAACAAGGCCTATATTGGGTTTTCGTAATTGTTATTGGAGAACATATCTCATTGTAAATGGAAGGTAATGATAACATACAGTAAATGTAAAGGAAAATTACTTAGGCGACAGTGACATAGTGTAAATGAATCTAGCTAATGTGGGTATGCATGAGTAATGATAAAGCAAGGGGTTTAAAATAGAAATTCTGAAAGATGCAAAGAAAATCACATGCACACACCTCCACACACATAAAAATAATGAGTTCTCTACAGTTGAAAACCATCAATAAGAAAGAACAAATACATAAATCAAGCAAGGGAACCTGTGAAAGCTGAGAAGCCGTTCTGTCACCCTTAAAATCCCCTTTAAGAATGTTTGCCCAATTCCCTTCACCACACTTTTGAACTGCAGCAATAAGTTCCAAGTCCTCTGCCTCAGACCACGGTTTTCTTTTACGTCGAGGAGGCAAGTTTGTATTCAATGATCCATTAGTATCTAATCCTTCAGCTGTTGTGACATTAGGAAGTGGCTGTACTTGCACAGAAACTGGAATAATGATATTTGTTCCTTGCATGGAGATACTTTGGCATGAAATATCTGAAGGGTTCCTACTACATGCTTGGGCAATGGGAATACTTATGGTCAGTGGAGCTTCAACAGTCGTACCATTTGACAAACAGGACTCACTTGGCATCCCAGAAGCAATGAAGACCTATACATGCCCAATTTAAACGCCCATCATGTTTTCAAAAATGCTTTAGTTTTTATTCAAAGATCAAATTAAAGGTATGAAAATGTAGATAAAAGCAATCATTATAATGCATCCATGGGATTATAATTTGGATTACCTTTACACAGGCTGCGGCCTCTGCTGAGGCTTCACTGGTAACTGCTGGACTTGCTTCCAATTCATATTCTAAATCACTATCATCATCCTGCCATCCAATCCAAATTGGTCAACACTATCAAACATCTAGAAAAATCTACACCAAGAACAAAACAACCAAACATAGTAAATCGATGCAAACAAATTCCAAGTAGAAAAGATCCAAACCAAACTTTGATCAGCACTTAAGAGATACAAGTCATGCAACATAAGGTTCCAAGTACTTTTCAAGTTTTTTACACCTTGAAATAAGTCACATCATATATGCTTTAGGAAGCTTCAAGAGTTTTGGCAATGACATCTTAGGTGTGTGCAGATAATCAAAAGTTTTGGCATCATATAGAGATGCTCTTAGTTTTTTGACTTGCATCAGTTGTATGCTTCCATATATTTCTCTCATACACTTTCTAAGCTAGACATTGCACAGGATACATTAGTGAATGATTGATGAGAAGAACTTAGGTCAAAAAATATATTGCAACATTGTAGACTAAAAAGTAAACCAATGGGAAAAAGGAATTGAAAGGTGCACAACTTGTGGAAAAAATATGCATTTAACTTGCCCAAATTTATGAGATCCATTCACACCAGTAACAATGTCATATGCATCCAAGGCCCATATTAACAAAAGACTCGAAATTTCCTATGTCAGGCTACAAGTTCAAATGCGCTAAAATCAAGAAGTGCTCAGATGTCAGTAATCTTCAAAAAATCTAATGCAAAAATGCACAGCATTACAGCAATCTTCTAGATGGTTGTTAAAGTACAAGTAATCAACTGATCTCTGTAAATACACCCAAATTACTAACCAGAGGTAGAGCACTATCATCCAGTCTATCAACTAATCCATGGCGATATGCCAAATGACGCCACAGCAACTGGTACTCCCTAGCATTTGTAATTCCAGTGGTGGTCTTCTTCACCAACGCATTCCAATCGATCTTCACATCTGGCACCTGTGCCACCTCTTGCAACAATGCCAGCACAGATGTCGCGGTATACCTTCAACCCGCCCCCAAAAAAATCGATAAAACCCGCAAATTGTGAATTTTTAACCGACAAAAAGGACAGAAACCAGGGGATAGGCAGTACCTTTCTAGAAGAGTAGAGGTATCTTCTTCACTGACGAAGCATTTTTTCCGTTTATTCGATTTATCTATCATCCTTCTAATTTCCATTTGCGATTTTTCCTTCTATGATTCCATATCTTGCTGCGAAACGCTTAAGGAGAGCGATGGAAGGGTTTTAGCAAAGAGGAAGAAAACCCCTAGGAAGGAGGAGGTTAACGACTTGTCTTGGTGATGGAGATGGGCAGTGATCTCAATCATGAAAGAAAGAAAAGGGGTATGCTTCAAGAAGTCCCGGCGGAAGAGGGCGGGGAAACGCCGTGTGCGGTATCCGTCAAGGCGACTCTACGTCGGCGTAGAGAGCTGGGGCTCCGAGAAAAATGAAACGCCTGACCTCAGATAATCAAAGAGCTTACAATAATGGCACCCTTCTAAATTCGCAAGTACTACGTATGATTTGTTTTTGCTATAAAACTCGTTCGTTTGTGTTTTACCAGGGGAAGAACTGTGTTGGGAGACGTTCTTGTTTGGAGTAGGAAAGAATACTATATAAATACAAATAAGAATATTAAATTTGATTTGAGTTGTTATAAAATACAAATACGAATATCAGTGTATTCGATTCGAATATTAATCAAATATATTCGATTAATAATAATGGTAATATTAATGTCAATATTAATAATAATAGTAATAATACTGTAATAACTTTTAAAAGATAACAATACCCTCAAAGTGTAGCTCATATATACACTTTTGCATACAGATTCCAAGCTCATTCGTAATAAAACAAATATAAATATGAATACAAATCAATTTTTGGTTCAAAAATGTCTTTCAAATACAATACAAATAATTATGTATTTGATTTGAAGAATAAAATTAGAGTTGTTTGACTTTGATATATACAATTATCAACTTATTTCTCACATTATAAGTATACTTTCTAATATGTGAGTGTTAGTGTTTATTTCAAAAAGTTTGAAATAGATTTATATTAGGCCTTTTTATTCAAATATTACTATTAATTTAAGGATTTCCAATAAAGTGAGTTAAGTTTCAAAAGTCCAAAAATATGACTACCATCTATTACACTTCAGTCCATTACACATCAAGGAAAGAAATAGGAAAGAGTTTTAATTCTCTGGCCATCCACACCATCGTTACCACCGGCGTGCCAGCAGTCTTGCGGCACCATCGCCCGGTGACTTGCTTCGGCCATAGTGACCGCTGCTTAGTGACTTGCTCCGGTCATAGTGACCGCCGCTTAGTGACTTGCTCCGGCCATAGTGACCGCCGCTCAGTGACTTGCTCCAGCCACAGTGACTGCCGCCATGCCAATGACTGCCGCCACCCTCACCCAGTAATTGCCGCCCCCCGGTCAGTGACAGTCGCTCCCGGCCTGCCCATCCCCACATTCGAGCACCCCAAAATCACCCTCAAATCAATGACTACCATACGCCCAATGTGCAGCACTGCCACCGCCGCAGCCCCACACCTGCGCCCTCCCCATTGCGGCACTGCTCCTCCCCGCCACAGTCGCGGCCACCAGTCCGGCAGGGCACAAGTCACCGCGTAGTGACCAACACCACCACTGTACCCAACCACTGCTGCCAATAAACGTCCTACTATACAGTGACTTGATTCATCAGCCCCAGCCCCTGCCCCCTCCAAGACTTAGCCACAACCCACAGTCTCACTCCAGCCCCTCCCCTGCCCTAGCCCCTCGCAGCCCGCTCCCCTGCCCTAGCCCCTCGTAGCCCGCCTCCTCACCTTCCAGCCTCGCAGCCCCCATCACCAGCCCAACCTAGATCTGGAAATCTTACAGTTCGAGGATCCATCGAGGACGACGATGAAATGCTCCTTAGGATGTCAGTCCTCAACAACGGCGAAGAACAGTATGGTCGTTGGAGGAGCGGAGAAGAGTGAAGGCGCAAATAGAAGGCGGGGCTTTGTGGATTGGGGAAGGGAAGGAGAACCTGCGCAAAGAGAAAGCGAAGAGAGAAGGCGGAGCTTTGGATTGGGGAAAGGCAGGTGCGTTGATGGTGCGGGACACTGCGGTGGTGGTGCGCGACGCGGCAGTGGTGCTGTGAAGATGCCGGCCCGTGAGATGCAAAATGGTCTTGCGGCGGTGGTGCGTTGATTGCTTGCGTCGAAGGAAGAAAGAGAAGGGCAACGGGTCACTTTTTTGGAATATATCAAAAGAGTCATACATTTGGAAATCAAAAGCCCATTAGTCAATTTAAAAATGCATTGATCCATTAAATTTAAATTCTAAAAACACATATTAAGTCATAACATGCATTTATAACATAAATATACGAAATATAAGAAAAGTTATTTTAGAGTGATATTTGACTAATAGTTAACCTATGTTCAAATCGGTTCGATATTCTTATATGATTCGTTAACTATTCGTATTGTTAAACAAATACAAATACAAATCGAAATTAATATTCGTTCCATATTTGAATTTGAATTCGTATTCGAAAAAAATAAACAAATACAAATACAAAATCTCATTATTCGACTCGATTCGGTTCGTTTACAACCCTATGTATAACACCAATTTTATATTAAATCCGAAGTGAGTAAAATAGTACGAAGTACACCATTTAAATTGATATCAGAACATTCGGATAGACAGTAAACAGACAAAAACACCACAAACAATCATTGGTCATTGAATCATATTCAAAGTCAATCACCTTCAAAGAAGCTATATGACGCAATGATCCTATAATGGCCAAAAATGAGCCAAAGACAGTCAAAGCAGACCTCCTATCATCCAATCTTAATGCAAGAGTCTTACAGCAGTAAAAAAACAATGGATAATTGTAACATTAGAAATCTTAATTGCAATTTTCCCTCCTAATGTAGTTGTTTGGCTCATCCACACACACACTTAAAAGTCATTTTCTATTTATACGACCATATATAGTATTTTCGTTCTTAAATAATTGTAACATTAACAATTTTACACGATTCACATGTCCTACTATTATTATGTTTTGTTTTATCAATGTATTAATAATTTATTTTAAAAAATACTTTGTACAATTAAATTTCCCTCATTCAAATATTCAAAGGTGATTTTTGTGGTTTAATTAGTTTTGTTTAGATAAAGTAAGAAATTGTAATAAAGTATTATTACATAAAGTATTATAGACCTTAGGTTCTAGTATTCAAAGAGGAAATTGATACATTTAATGTAATTAATCATAATAAAAGTCTTGTTACGTCTCGAACGTTGTGCGATCATTGTGTTTACAGGTCCACGTTTCTTCCGTTATTTTTTGCCGCTGCCAGATAGCTATATCCAAATGATAGACTGTCACGTAAGCCCTAGGACCAGTCCGACCTCGCTAGAACTCCGCCCAGGCCCGATGTCTGTGTCCAGCCTGGTCTGGTTGTGGGTTACTTTCGCGGGTTAGGATCCTAGTTAGACCTAGTAGCTATTATTAATTATTAATTATTAATCCCGATTAATGGGCCGATCCCATTGATGGGCCGATCCCATTGATGGACTTTACTTAAAATGACTCTTTGGGTCATGGATGTGATCCATGGTACAAATGTGAATAACAAATTAAATATTGCCCTTTTTGAATGAATTATGCAACAATAACAATAATAATAATATTAAGGAAAAGTATAAAGTTATCATATGATTTGGTGTGCCTAAAAGCAGTAGTTGATCTTTAACGAATTTTTTGGCGTTTTTCCTACATTAAATCCGATTCCCAAAAGTGGCTTGAATATGAACTACATTCAAGCAAAATTCCAAATAAGTGACCATTTTTCATATGAACAAAAATGTGAATAATAATGTCATATTTTTGGAAAAACATTTGATGGAGTATAAGGGTCTAGGCCCCAGGACCCACATACTCAGAAGAACAGAAAGTACAAGCCACCAATTGATGCCCTCGTCGGACAAAGGACCCCTCGTCGGCCGAAGAGAGACCGACTCGGAATATGACCCTGAAGCCAGGGAACTAGGGTGTCCCCGTCGGCCGTGCCCTCATCGGCCGTGCCCTCGTCGGCCAGACCCTCGTCGGCCATGGAAGCCTCACAGAACCAAATCTTACACTTAATCGTTTCTACACACATTGTATTCGGCCCAATAGCGGTCCAATTGTAAATGGGTCTCCCAAGCCCAAGGCTTGGGAGCCCAGCCCGTATTTTTCCTATAAATACTTCCTCTGGAGGTAGTTGTAGGGGTTACAAAATCATTCTATTGAAGCATTTACTTGCACTTCTCTCTCTAGCTCTCACTTCTCTCTAGAATATACTCTATCATTTGGTGCTTTCATTGAGAGCCAGAACAATCAAGTTAGCACCCTTCGTCGCTACCAAGCACAACTAACCACTGATCATGGGAAGAACCAAGTCAAACCGCAACCTCGTCAGCAAGGCCATCCCTGAGAATCAGGAGACAAGGGAGCGTGAGGAGGACGCCACGGCCGACCAGGTCGGAGGAGGGGACGTCTTCCAGGAAGCCATCAACCTCACGACGGACCTACACAACCAACTCAACGGCGGCGCCCCCGATGCCCGCATCAGCCTGGACAAGAAGCGTGCAGAGAAGACAGACCACGCCCCGGACCAGCCTATGGCCGCGGCTTCCCCGTCTGTAGATCCACAGGTTCAGGCCGCATTGTCGGTCATCATTGCCAGCTTGGACCAGAACCCCACCGTCCTCAGCTCACTCTTGCCAAGGACTGGGGGGAACGTCACCCCACCTCCTCAGACCCAACAGTTGGCCACAAGGTTAAGCAACGATGAGGGGGTGATAGCCCAGGACGCGGCGTCGTCCCACTCCCACCCCGCTTCCCCTCTTCGGCTTGGGCAGACCCCAGCGCGTGGAAAAGCCTCTGCCTTCAATAGGCTGGGTGACACGCGCCGTCGTCCGGTTTCGGAGAGGATGGCGGGACGGATTGGTGAGCGTCGGCCTGGCTCACCAAGAGAAAGCTTGGGGTCGGTGTCCCGGACAGCGGACCAGCCCCGCCTGGACAAGTGCAAGGGAAAGTTGCACGAGGACGACGTGCGCCACCAGATCAACGCGGCCCACGAGGGGCGCATGCAGAACCAGCAGGGCGCCGCTGCAGCCGCCAGGGATCCTCGGGACGAGGTCATCGCCCAGCTGGAAAGGAGGCTGGCCCAAATGGAGTTCAGGCAATCGGCAAACATCCCCACGGCCGGCGCCTCCAACGATCCTGGCCTCAACGCTCTCATGAACAAGGTCAGCGCCCTTGAGAGGGAGTTGGCCGAAGGGTGAGGTGACCCCGTCATCCAGGTCAGGACCAGGACCCCTTTCACTAACAGGGTGCTCTCGGCCCCCATCCCGAAGAAGTACAAGGGAAACGCCATCAAGTCCTACGACGGCCGATCAGACCCCCAGGAGCACTTCAGCCGTTATCAGAACAACATGCTGATGGTAAACGCGTCGGATGAATATCTCTGTCGTTGGTTCCTCTCCACTCTTGAGGGGCCGGCGTACGAGTGGTTCAACGCGCTCCCAGAAGGAAGTATAGACTCATGGCAGGACCTTGCCCAATGCTTCCTCACCCACTTTGCCGGGAGGAAGCGTGCGAAGAAGTATTTCACCCATCTCCTCTCCGTCAAGCAGCAACGTGACGAGCCCCTCCGGTCATTTATTGATCGGTGGACGAGGGAGACCGAAGAGGTCGAGGGGGCCGATGAGCGCACCCACTCGTCCTATACCAGGGAGCCCTCCACAGCTCCCCGTATGCCAGGAGCCTCATCACCGACCCTCCGAGGTCATATGCAAAGGCGCTTCAGCGCGGGAGCTTGTACGCTGATGCCGACGAGCTCCACAACCACAAAAAAGATGGAGGCCATCCCTCCAAGAAGACAAATCCTTCGCCGGCCCCGGGAGCATCCCCGGCCAGCTAGGGTGCCCAGGGCCGTCACGGCTCTGGTGGACAAAGCAAGAAAGACCGCCATTGGCGGCCGAGGTTGGAACGGCCGGGGGTCCCCCTCACCCACCCGGTCAGCACCATCCTCGACTATGCCGAGAAGCATGGCCTCATTGAACAAGCTCCTCGGCCGGCGGGGGAGGTCCTTGCCATCCAGCAAGGCGGCACATACTGCCGATTTCACCAGAACTCCTCACACAACACCGACGATTGCATCACGCTGAAGAAAGCCATCGAGCACCTTATTCGTCAGGGGGAACTCTCCCAATTTGTTAATGGTGGCCCGCGCAAAAATACGTGGGTAAACACCGGCAAACTTGGGGGCGAACCCTCTACGAAGAAGCGGGAGATCGGTAGGCTCAACAACGACGAAGATTTTGAGGAGCCTCTGCCAAAGAAGAACCATATTCACCTCATCGTAGGTGGGAATACCAGGGGGGACTCCGTCACCCAGAGGAAGAAATGGGCTCAATCCCTTTACATTGGGGAGGTGTCCCACGTTCCCCCCAGCCGAAGAAGCAGCGAACGGAGGCGATCACCTTCACCGACAAGGATCTGCCTCCGGGTACGGAATCACACAGGGACACCCTCTTCATCCGGTGTGAGATCGGTGACTCCATCATCCACCGCACTTACATCGATACGGGGAGCTCCGTCAACGTGATGCACCTGGACACCTTCAAGCAGCTAAAGCTGGACAAGGCTTTGCCGAAGCCGATCAAGACATCGTTGTCCGGCTTCACCGGGGACTCTATCAACGCCAAAGGCACGATAGTCCTCCCCGTGGAGGTCGGCGACGGCTCCCACCGCGCCAAAATTGACATGGAGTTCATGGTGGTCAACCTTCAGTGCGCCCACAACCTGATTTGGGGGCGGCCAGCACTAGAGGACCTGGAGGCCATCATCTCCATGAAACACGTGTGCCTGAAGTTCCCCACCAGCGGCGGCATCGACTACGCCAGAGGAAATCAGAGGATAGCCAGGGCATGCTACCTCAAGCTAACGAGGCCGGCCGAGAGGGAAGGGCAGAGAATAGACACCATCACGACAACCGTTGCCAAGGACGAGGAAAGACCGCATGCTGAACCGGCCGAAGAGGTCGAGGAGGCCCCCTTGATACCTCCCGACCGGAGCGGGTCCTCAAAATCGGGAAGCAGCTCCCGCAGGACCAGCGGGACGCCATCCTCCTCGTCCTACGGTCATACGCCATTATCTTCGCGTGGGGCCCAGACGACATGCCAGGCATCAGCCGGAAGGTGATCACCCACCGGCTGACCGTCGATCCGGCCTCTGCGCCTGTCAAGCAGAAGCGACGCTACTTATCCGCCGACAGGCGGGACTTCGTCAAAGGGGAGGTCGCCATGCTCCTCTCAATCAACCACATCAAAGAGGTGAAGTACCCGACGTGGCTAGCCAACGTCGTCCTCGCCCAAAAACCGCCGACATTCAGAATGTGTGTTGATTACACTGACCTGAACAAGGCATGTCCCATGGACCCGTTCCCTCTCCCCAACATTGATCAATTGGTGGACGAGACGGCGGGATGCGAGTTGATGTCGTTCCTCAACGCCTTCAGAGGGTACCACCAGATTTTCATGCATGAAGATGACGCTGAGAAGACGGCCTTCATGACCCCGGAGGGGATTTTTTGCTACCTCGTCATGACCTTCGGGCTCAAAAACTCTGGCGCCACCTATACCAGGATGGTGGTTAAGATCTTCAGAGCAGTCCTCGGCCGGACGATGGAGGCATACGTCGATGACATGATTGTCAAGAGCAAGCGAGCCACCACACATGCTGACGATCTCCGGGAAATTTTTGAAATCATGAAGGAGTTCAAACTCCGCCTCAACCCCAAGAAGTGCGCCTTTGGCGTCCAAGGAGGCAAGTTCCTCGGCTACATGGTCATCCGGAGAGGCATTGAAATAAACCCGGAGAAGATACAGGCTATCATCAACATGGAGCCGCCCTGCAACATCAAAGAGGTACAACGGCTGATGGGGCGCCTGGCGGCCCTGAGCCGCTTCCTCTCCAAGTCAGTCGAGAGGTCACTCCCTTTCTTCCAGATCATGCGCAAAGAAAACAGCTTCAAATGGACGACGGAGTGCCAGGAAGCATTTGAAGAGCTGAAGAGGTACCTTTCGTCCCCACCAGTGCTCTCCAAGCCCAAAGCCGGCGAAACCCTCTTCTTGTACTTGGGGGTGAGCACGTCGGCCATCAGCTCCGTGCTCATCCGCGAGGACAAAGGGGTGCAGAAGGCCATATTTTACATTAGCAAAACACTCAGGGAGGCCGAGCTCAGGTACTCCCCCATTGAGAAGACGGTGCTAGCCATCGTCCACACGGTGAAAAAGATGGTGCACTACTTCCAGGCCCACGCCGTCCACGTACTGACCCAGCAGCCCCTTGGGGCGCTCATGAGGAGCCCCACTAGCTCCTCAAGGATGGTGAAATGGGCGATCTTCCTCAGCCAATTTCAAATTGAGATCAAGCCAAGGCCATCTATCAAAGGGCAAACCTTGGCCGATTTTGTCACCGAATGCACAGCGAGGGAGACGACCACTACTACCCCCGGTCCAGAGCCGGATGACACGTGGATCCTCTTCACCGAAGGCTCATCGGCCGCGAAATCATGCGGGGGCGTCGTCATCCTCATATCCCCTGAAGGATTGAGAGCTTACTATGCCATCCGCTTCAACTTCAGAGTATCTAACAATGAAGCCGAGTATGAGGCCCTCCTCAGCGGCCTTAGACTTTCTGCTGGCCTCAGAGCCAGGCACATCAGAATCAAATGCGACTCCAAGCTGGTAGTGGGCCAGGTTGAAGGGACGTACGAAGCAAAGGAAGGCCGGATGAAGCAATACAAACAGGCAGCAGAGGAGTTGCTGAAGGCGTTCGAAACCTACGAGATCACACAGATCCCAAGGGCCGAGAACGCCGAGGCCAACATCCTCTCCAAGCTCAGCTCAGATACTCCGGAGCACATCTCCAAGTTAGCTAAGATCAAGGAGCTGAGCATGTCCATCATCCATGCCAACCCCATTTTGCGCATCCAACAGCGGCCGGAGGACTGGATCTCCGACACCACTTTCATCATCACGGGGGAGCTACCCCAAGACGAGGAGAGGGCCAAGCTTGCCAAGCTCAGGGCCCCAAGCTACACTATTGAGGATGACAAACTCTACAAACGATCCTACAATGGTACTCTCCTTCGATGCCTACACCAGGACGAGGCCGACGTGGCCATGGAGGAAGTTCACTGTGGTGTTTGCTCCTCACACCAGGGCCCCTTCAGTATGTCCCGGCATCTCGTCGTCCAGGGCTAATTCTGGCCGACGATGGCGCGGGATTGTGCAGATCTTGCCAGGAAATGCACCACGTGCCAGGTGCTCCAGAAGGCCCCTGGTCGGCCGGCCGTCAACTACGCCCCCGTCAGCACTGCCATTCCATTTTCAAGGTGGGGGATTGACCTGGTCGGCCCACTACCCAGAGCTGCTGGCAACAACCGCTACATCATCGTCGCAGTCGACTACTTCACCAAGTGGGTCGAAGCGGAACCTTTGGCCAGCATCACGGGGGCCAGGGGCCAGAGGTTCGTCCACAAAAACATTCTCACCCGCTTTGGTGTCCCCCAAGAGATCATATCCGACAACGACACCCAGTTCAAAGCGGCGCCCTTTCAGGAGCTCCTTCGAGAATGGGGAATAAAGCACCGTTTCTCCTCCGTTGCCTACCCTCAAGGCAACGGGCAGGTTGAGAACGCCAACAGGACTATAATGGAGGGGCTGAAGAAGAACCTACAGGACGCAGGAGGAAGTTGGGTCGACGAGCTCCCCAACATCTTGTGGTGCTATCGTACTACGCCAAGGAGGGCAACAGGTGAGACACCTTTTGCCCTGTGCTATGGTTTTGAAGCAAAGGCACCCACGGAAGTCGCCATTCCCAGCCGACGGGTGGAGCAGTATGACCCTGGGGATAACGAGGAAAACATGAAAATCGACCTCCACCTAGTCGAGGAAAGACGTGAACAGGCATTCATCCGGGCGGAGAATTACCGGCGTCAAGTGAAATCATACTATGACGCCAAAGTACGTTCCCGGGAATTCCAAGTGGGGGACTACGTCCTTCGCCGAAGAGAAGCAAGTCAGCCGACGGAAGGGGCCAAGCTAGCCCTGAAATATGAAGGTCCCTACATCGTCAGTGCCGTGGTGAAACCCGGCACCTACAAGCTTAAACGCCCAAACGGGACCAATGTACCACAAACGTGGAATGTACACCATCTGGTGAAGTTTTATCAATAATCCGATGGAGGTGCAGCCGGCAAAGCCCTCACCCCTTGACGGGTTATTGATTGAACACCACCCTCGGCCTTGAGCCACTTATGAATAAAAATCATGTTTCCTTTGATTTCCTGGAATTTGGGCAAAAACATTAACGGGTGCCCTCATCGGCCACCTTAGAGCGAAAGGCTCAGGCATGGCCGATGTGGCGCTTCGCATCTGCAGCCTTAGAGCGAAAGGCTCAGGTATGCTCCTTTGTATTTTGCATCAGCGAAAGGTTTAGGCCCAGCTGAAAGAGCACGTCGTACCGGCCCCCTCAGAGCGAAACGCTCAGACAGGGCCGACGATGTCCCCAGGACGATGGGCCCGCAAACGGCCCGCGTCTTGAAATGGGAAGTTCATCACGTCATCCACGCGCCTGATCGTAGGACGACAAGCCTGAAATCATGGCCGAGGTGACAAAATCCCCAAACTCAGGGTTGGGCAACGACAGCCGTTGGAAACCAACCAAAAGTCTAGCCCGCGTCATAAATAGGCGACGGGACCCCCCCCCCTGAGATCATGGACGTTATAAACGAAGTCCGAACCGGCCGAAGGACTATCGACCCCTTCGGCCGAAGCCTGAAAGAAGGACACTACCCGGAATAGGGAACAAAAAAAAAGAGGGAAGCCGACGGACCGTGCACACTTGCAGGCCTCGAGCAACAAAAAAATGGAATTCCCACAAAAATATTAAGTACATATCAGTCCGATACGAAGGCTACACTACAAATAAGTGCCACGACCGAGGCGCGCATCTTCAAAATCCCAACCGATTTGGTTGGGTGAAACAAGGTTGGTCATCATCTACGGCCACGAAAAAAAATGTTACTTTCATCGGCCACCAAACAATACAGGGCCGTTGGCAACCCCAAGCGGAATCAGCTACACTTAGAAAATTTTCTTTTTTAAGTGTGAAACGATAAAGGGCAAACATGCAGGCTGACAACACTGCCAAATTCATTCTCTTCCCCGGTTGGTCTCAGCCGAAGAGGCCCCCATGAAGGATGACACAACTCAGCAGCACCCGCATCGGCCAAGACAACACCATGCGGCGCAACCCAGGCCGATAAGGTCTCGCTAACCGTTAAAGGCACTAAAACTCAGGCGGCTGCTCAAGTTGACACTTAGAAAAATTTTAAAGGCAAAAGGTAAGAGACGTCCCTAAGACAAAGCGAACAACAGATGAAAGTCGCCTAAGTGGATTTCAAACACTTAAGAAATTTTCCGAAGCAAATATCAAAGGCTTGGCTGACAAGGGTAGAAAGCAGAGAAAATTACAAAGCCCAAACACTTAGACAAATCTCCAAAGCATCAGGTAGATAGGGGGCAGCCTCGAGACGAATCGGGCACTCAAGACATTTGAAGGTACCTCAGCCCCGGTGTCCGTATCGGCTGCCACTTAGAAGAGCCCTAAAATTAGGGCTGACACTTATGTAAGGAATAAATGTATTTAGATTTTGATGATGCTAGGTTAATTAGAATTTGAAAGTACCCCATTAGAAATTATGTATTAGAATTTCTTTTGTAAGTTTTAGCTTAGTCTGCCTGCCAGAGTTCCACATTGCCTCTACCAGAGTTGCTCCCAGAGTTGCTCACCAGAGAAGCTCTCAGAAACTGGTTATCAGAAAGATACCAGAGTTGGCACCAGAGACGGACTTCAGAGACTGGACCAGAGAACCTCTTGAGACTCTGCTAAGTATCATCAGATTCCGGAAGCCCTTCCAACGGTCGTTAAACTAACGGGAAATCCCCTAACGGTTACGAACCTTTCAACGGAAGCATGGCACTGTACACGCATTAAATGCACATTTAATGCTGTACGTACGAAGAGATATTTAAAGCTGATGATTGACCATGCGAATATCTTTACGCCCCCAAAATAGCAAGTCGGAGGACCAAACGGTCAAGTCAAACAGTACATGCATTTAATGAAGCTGTCTTCTACACTCCAACGGGAAGACCGCTCCCAGTATATAAGATACACTCTGAAGAACAAAGAAGATAACTTTTGCCATAACCTTTACCAAGATAGATTTGCGTGAACAACTCTCTTGAGATAAAAACTCCATTTCTAACAAGAAAAAAGCCACAGTTGGAAGATAAATATTCCCATCCTTCATCCAACTAGAAAAGGCAAAGTTACTCAGTTCTTCAACACTTCGAGAGCTTCATATACTCATCTTTTGTGAAGAAGCAACGTTGGAGAAAACTGATTCTATATCAAACACTTCTTGAAAAGGAAGGGACGTCTCAAATTAGCTGGAGTAAGTGAAGTGGAGATACTTCAAGAGACTCAGTGAAACGAGACCAGCCATCAGGAAGCAGGACTGCATCCCGGGTGGCAACTAGACTTGAAGAAGACGAGGAGTGCTTCTTAAGTTCTAGGGACTAAGGCGTTGTAAACTGTCGTTTTTGCAAGCTTAGTGGAACAGTGGACTAGAGGAACGAGTTGTTCCTTGAACCACTATAAAATCCCCGGTGTCATTTACTTTCAGCTTTTACTTTCTGCACTTAAGATTCTACTGACTAACTCTTTAGGTTGGAATCTGTGTCCAGCAGATCTTCCTTCAGAGTTATCAGAAAGGCATTTTGCCTTAGCTTTCTTCTAGAGGCTACCCGGACAGAAACTTATCCGCTGCCTGGTCTAGTTCTGCCATCAGAACTTGACCATCTCTGTCACCAGATTTCGACCATCTCTGTTAAGTCAGACTTGACTTGGAGAAAAGTTTAAATTCCTGAACAGTCTATTCACCCCCCCCCCTCTAGACTGTTCCTATTACAAACGGACCAACAAGTGGTATCAGAGCCTCCTTGTTCTTGTAATCTTTTAGGTTACTTACTAAACAAGAGATCCACTTGTTTTAGCCTCTTTAATCTCATATTATGGATAACACTCTTTCAAAGAATCTTATGTTCTCAGTAACAAAGTTTGATGACTGGAGGATCCGCATGAAAGCTCACCTCTGCGCACTCCATGACGAAATGTGGGAAGTTCTTGATGCAGGACCTTTCACAGAGTTCACCAAGGTCAACCCTGAATACATCACTGGTAGTGGTCAACCCCAGATGATCACCAAACTGCGCCATGAATGGTCTAATGAAGAAAGGAGAAAGTACAACCTTGACAACATTGCCAAGGATATCCTCTACAAGGCCATTGATGACAAGTACTTCACCAGGATCAAGAAGTGCAAATCTGCTAAGGAAATCTGGGATACTCTCACCCTGATAGGAGCTGGAGATGAGCAAGAAAAGGACAACAAACTTACTATTGCCATGAAGAAGTTTGAAGATTTCAAAATTCTACCCAAAGAATGCATAGCTGAGATGTATGCACGCTTGCTCACCCTCACTGCTGAGATATCAGAACTTGGGAAGGAGCTCACTCCCAAGGAGATCAATCTGAAGGTTCTCAGAGGTCTACCTTCACCATGGAAGATGAAGGTCACTGCCATGAGAGATAGCAAGGACCTCAGAACCTACAGCACTGAGAAACTCATCTCTGATCTCAAGTCTTATGAGTTTGAGATGAATGAAGAAGATAAAGAAGAAGTTGAGGACAGAACAACTACTGCCCTCACGGCCAGCACCTCTCAGGTAAATAACTTTGACCCTTCTATTCTTTTAACTGACGAGTATATGGCGGCTTTTGCTAGGAAGTTCAGGAAATTCTTGAAGCCAAAGGATAGCAGAAGTCCACACTCTAGCAGAAAGCCACACCAGAAGTCCAAACCATCAGAAAGTAGTGGAGAGCTTCTCTGCTACAACTGCAGACAACCAGGGCACTTCAAAGTCAATTGTCCACACCCCATAGTCTCCAAAAGGCAAGGCCAGGAAGGAGAAAAGAAGTACGAGCACCGAAGAAGGAAAGCACTCATCACTGAACAACCAGAGAAGGACCCCCTCTCTGAGACAGAATCCAGCTCGGAATCAGAATCTGATGAAGCATTCTGTTGCTTGGACACAGAAACTGAAGACCTATGTCTTATGGGTCAATCTGATGATGAGGTATCTTCGACTTCCAACTCTAGTTTTTCTTCGGTAGACAGAGCCTTTGATTCTGATTCAATGTCAGAATTTTGGGAAGAGTTTCAAGCCATACAAACCACTTATTCTTCTGTTAAAGAAGAAAACAGTACGCTTAAGGCTGAGATTCTTGACTTAAGAAAGGAGGTTGAGATCAAAATCAATCTTCTTATTAAGGAAAGAGATCAGCTGAAAGCTGAAAATGTTTCTCTTCTAAAGAGGATAAGAGAGATAGAGCCTCTTGAGATTAAGTACAAAGCTTACCAGAAGGCCCAGTCTTCCATGGAAAAGATTGT
Source organism: Cuscuta europaea (assembly GCA_945859875.1). Classification (NCBI taxonomy): domain Eukaryota; kingdom Viridiplantae; phylum Streptophyta; class Magnoliopsida; order Solanales; family Convolvulaceae; genus Cuscuta; species Cuscuta europaea. The sequence goes on from CAMAPE010000002.1 coordinate 6,040,694, forward strand.
GCTTGATCAACAGATTGGCACTGGCTTTGGTCTTGGTTATGGCTCAACAGAATCAGGTGAGCCTTCTGTAATGCCTAGCACCAGAGTTGCTAAGGCAGATAAGGTCATAGAGCCACTGATTTCTAGCCCCATTTGTCAGGCTGGTGTATCTGGCACCAAGGTTACTCATGAGAATGTCAGACCAGAAAAGGAAAAGATAAAGGTTCAACAGAAACCCATTTTAAAAGTTAATAAATCTGGCAGAAGAACTAACAACAGGAAAGATTTTCAGAATACCAAAAATCAAAGACAGAACCATAACAGACAAACTCATGATAATCGTGTCAGAGATGATCACCAGAAAGGCAGATATCAAGAGAAAATTAACTTTAGGCAGAAAAGGTTGGCTGGTCAACTTAAGAAGCCCAAAGTTAATCGCCCCTCTGATCTTGATAGTATATGGGACTTCTACCCAACTAAAAGGGCTATGCAGAAGTATGTAAACCGGAAGCATGATCCTCACAAGCATCTGCCCAAAGTGAATCACACTTCCGTTTACTATGACTACCAGGTGGACAATGGGTACCACCCACCAAGGTTTCACTTGATGAGACCAAAGTGGTACCGGCTGCCAAGACTGCATAACCCCCTAGGACCCAACATTGTTTGGGTACCTAAATCTTCCTTTTAATTTTGTAGGAACTGTGTGCTGGAGCCATCTCTGAGCAAGATTGGTACATTGATAGTGGATGCTCCAGGCACATGACAGGTGACAAGAGTTGCCTAACAGAGTTCCAGAAAGTCAAAGGGCCCAGAGTTACCTTTGGAGGTAATGATAAAGATGGCCAGACAAAAGGAAGAGGGAAGCTGATAAAGAACCAGATAATCATTGATGATGTCTCTTATGTCAAGGGATTGAAATTCAACTTGCTGAGTGCCAGCCAATTCTGTGACAAAGGCTACACAGTTGAATTCTCCAAGGAAGGATGTTCTGTCAAGCATGAGACAACTAAAGAAGTGGTTCTAACAGCAACAAGAAAGAAAAACATCTATGTGGTCGTTTGGTCAACTGCAAAAGATGGAACTTGCCTGATAGCCAAAGGAGATTCAAAACTCAGTTGGGAATGGCACAAGAAACTGAGTCACTTGAATTTCAAAACAATCAACAAACTGGCAAGGGATCACATTGTTGAAGGTCTACCCAACCTTGCATACAAAAAGGAGAAACTATGCAGTGCATGCCAGAAAGGAAAACAAGTGAAGAATTCCTTCAAACCCATTGCTGGAAACCTATCTACTGGTCCTCTGAATCTAATCCACATGGATTTGTTTGGACCAGTGGAAACCCCAAGTGTTGGTGGCAAGAAATACACCCTAGTCATGGTGGATGACTACTCCAGATTCACATGGACTATTTTTCTGACCAAGAAAAATGAGACTCTGCAGAAACTGCCATCTCTGCTAAAGCTATTACAGAATGAGCAGAATCAGAAAGTCAAAGCCATCAGATCAGACAGAGGAACAGAGTTCGTCAACAAGGTCATTCAGGATTTCTGTGACCAGAACGGTACAATGCATCAACTCTCTGCAGCCAGAACTCCACAACAGAATGGAGTTGCAGAAAGAAGAAATAGAACATTAAAGGAAGCTGCAAGGACCATGATTGCTGAATCAGGTCTACCCTACAGATACTGGGCTGAAGCAATCAATACTGCATGCTACACCCAGAACAGGAGCATGATTCACAAGACTCATCAGAAAACTCCTTATGAATTATGGAAAGGACGAAAACCCAACATCAGCTACTTTCATGCATTTGGATGCAAATGCTATATACTCAACAATGGGAAGGATCACCTCAAGGTGTTTCAAGAAAAAGCTGATGAAGGAACATTCTTAGGCTACTCTGGCACCAGCAAAGCCTATAGAATACTCAACAAAAGAACTTTACTTGTTGAAGAATCGATTCATGTCAAGTTTGATGATCTCAACTCTGTTAAGAGCATAACTGAAAACTTGGAGAAAACGAATCTCAAAGAATCTACAGAACTGGATCCACCAGAGGTAGATACACCAGAGTTGCTGACCAACTCTGTCATACCAATGAATCATCAGAATCCCATCCTGCAAAGCAAGGATAGTGATGAAGAATCAGAAGAAGAACAAGAGAATCCAAGGCAACCCCTATCAGAACCTGATCTAACTTGGTTAAGAGATCATCCTCCTAATCAAGTAATTGGACAAATCAGAAATGGAGTCCAAACCAGATCCACATCAAGGAGAGAAGCAATGCTTGCCTGCTATATATCTCAGATGGAACCTATGACAGTTGAGGAAGCTCTTGCAGACTCAGATTGGATCAATGCTATGCAAGAAGAGCTCACTCAGTTTGAAAGGAACAAAGTGTGGGAACTTGGTCCTAGGCCAAGGCACCAGAATGTCATTGGAACCAAATGGGTATTCAAGAACAAAGCAGATGAAGATGGCAACATTGTAAGGAACAAAGCAAGGCTAGTGGCTAAAGGATACTGCCAAGAAGAAGGAATAGATTTTGATGAGACCTTTGCACCAGTTGCCAGACTTGAAGCCATCAGAATCTTTCTAGCCTATGCTGCCTACAACAACATCAAGGTCTACCAGATGGATGTCAAGAGTGCATTTCTGAATGGAGATCTTGAAGAAGAAGTTTATGTGGAACAACCACCAGGTTTTGTCATTCCTACTCAATCTTCTTGTGTCTACAAGCTTAAAAAGGCCCTCTATGGTCTTAAGCAAGCTCCCAGAGCCTGGTATGACACATTGTCTCTTTTCCTAGTGAACCATGGGTTTACTAAAGGAAAGGTTGACAAAACTCTATTTCAAATCTCTGTTGCTAATCATATTCTGTTAGTACAAATATATGTTGATGACATTATATTTGGTAGTACTAATCCAGAACTGTGCAAGAAATTTTCTCAAGTGATGCAGAGTCAATTTGAAATGAGTATGATGGGAGAACTCAGTTACTTCCTAGGACTTCAAGTCAAACAAGTTCCAGAAGGGATCTTTATCAATCAAGGGAAGTACACCAGAGATCTGATCAAAAAGTTTGGAGTGGAAGGCAAATCATCAGTGAAGATTCCCATGAACACTTCACAAGGGATTGGTCCAGATGATGAAGGAAAAGATGTAGATGCAACAACATACAGAGGGATCATTGGATCTCTGTTGTATCTAACCGCAAGCAGACCAGATATCTCGTTCTCTGTTGGAATCTGTGCCAGATATCAGTCAAAACCCAAGGAAAGCCATCTAAGTGCTGCAAAGAGAATCATCAGATACATCAAAGGAAATCCAAATGCAGGCTTATGGTATCCCAAAGGAGGTAACTTTGAACTAATTGGTTATTCTGACTCAGATTTTGCAGGTTGCAGACTAGACAGAAAGAGCACCTCTGGTCACTGCCAATTGCTAGGAGGAAGGCTTGTTTCCTGGTTTAGCAAGAAGCAGAACTCCATCTCAACAAGTACAGCTGAGGCTGAATACATTGCAGCTGGGAGTTGCTGTGCTCAGCTACTCTGGATGAAGCAACAACTGAAGGACTATGGAATTCAAGCAAAGGAGATCAAGCTGTTGTGTGACAACACTAGTGCCATTGCTATCACTCAGAATCCAGTTCTTCACTCCAGAACAAAGCACATTGAGATCAGACATCACTTCATCAGAGATCATGTTGAGAAGAAGCATATCAGTATGGAGCATGTACCTACAGAAGATCAACTTGCAGACATCCTAACCAAGCCTTTACCTGAGGCAAGGTTTAACAAGCTTAGGGAAGAATTGGGAATGATGGATGATCTTCCCAGAGATGCATGAACCAGAGATTCACTGAACCAGAACTCCATTCTTCTGCACCAGAAACTCGGATCAGAGAACCACTATCTCTGATCATCAGAATCTCACATCAGAGAACCTCCTCTTCTCTGACCAGAGCTCCTCAACCGAAGACAACAGATACGGAAGTGGACTTAACAATATTTCGAGGTACGGGCTAGACCTAATTAATTGAAACGGTCTTTTACCAAAATACCCCTGATCGTTACTCTTCTAACGGAAACGTTTCCGCCCGCATTTCTTTAAATGCTGCCTCGAAACTGCCAATATACCAAACGTCCACTATTCCTAACTCCTTTATATCCACCGTCTTCGACCCAAATCCCTACTGCAACTTCATCTCTCTTAAACTGCTCTAGCATTCAACGCTCTCAGATCCCAAAAACTTTCCAATACCCAGAAATTTTCTTAACCGTCACTCAAGATGAACTTCCTGAGCATCAACGATCTTTCTAAGGAAGAAGCAAAAACTCTCATCGCCAACGTTGTTTCAGGCATGAAAGTTGACATGTCCTCCCTACCCCTCCTGGCAGAAAATCAAAAGAGGATGAAGAAGATCATCCAAGGGATGACTGACTCACAACTTTCTAAGGTTGTTGCTCATCCCTATGAGCATTTCAGCATCAAAGATGTGGCTGAGTTCTACCTCAACGCCACCATCTCCAGGACCGGAGTTCACTCATCCGTATAGGGTCAACGCATCTTCTTGAATGCAGATGCACTGAATGAATTCTTTGGAGTTCAACTTGACTCCCAAGACCCAGAATCCAGCAATCTCATTGCTCTTGACTCAGTGGAAGTCTCCACTGAAGGTTTTGTCCAGACTTACTGCCGTCCGGAGGCTGCCGGACTGGATAAACTCTACATGAAGAAATTTCAACTCAAGAAGGACTATGAGAAGCTTGTCACCATTCTGCACCGTTGCTTGTGGTGCAAAACTGCCTCAACGGACGAGATGAACACAAGCAATGCCAAGGCAATCTTTGCAGTGCACCATGGCATGAATATCAACTGGGGAGAGGTAACTTTTGGCTCTATAACTGAGTTCATCAAGAAGAAAGACTCTGAAACAGGTCTTTTCTCAACTAAGATGGGACATGGTCTTCTTATCTCTGCCATCCTTGCTGCAAAAGGAGTTCAACTCAGGGATCCTATCCCAGTTGACCACACCAAGACCATCTTCCTCACAGCCTCTCCAAAATTCAACATTGCCATCTCCTCTGAACTTAGGAGAGAGGAAAGACTGGAAAAGAAAAGGGAAGAACAGGCTGCTAAGGCCAAACCTGCCAAGAAAGTTGTCAAAAACCCCAAACAATCTGAGCAGTCACAGGTTGTAAGGGAGGTCAGACAGAAGAAGAAAAGTGACACTCTGTTACTACCAGAGAAGGAAACAGCAGGGGAGGCTGCACCAGAGATGCCCTCCCCAAAGGCAACCAAGAAATCTGCTACCAGAAAACTGAAGCAGAAGAGGAGAAGAAAGATGGTTGTGCAAAGTGGTGATTCTGACAACTCTAGCACCAAACCAAGGCAGAAGAAGAGGAAGACTAAAGTAGTCTCACCTGCCAAGGATTCAGCAGTTCAGGGGGAACTTGCACCAGAATCTGGCACTCTACCAGAAACTCACCAAGATTCTGCACCAGAGTTGCCCAACTCTGCTCTCTCACCAGAGCGTGAAGCATCACCAAAAATGGACCAAGAAACAGACTTCAACATCATTCTGCAAAAGCAGTTTGACAGAGTTCTAGCTTGGAGAAGATGGAGAATGGGTCCTCTTCAACAAATCATCCAATTCTTTGATGCCTATGAAGAAGAAGAAGCTGCTGTTCTTCACTGGGTAGGCACAGATGATGTGTCAAAATGCTTCAATCTTACCTTTCTGATTTCTGTGCTACAAAAGAAGAAAGACAGATATCAAGGAAAAGCTCCCACATCTGACCTATCTCCAGAAAGGCATGTCAGAGCCTTAGAAGAAGAAGAAATGGAAACTTTTGATGCTTGGCTGATGGAGAAGAAAAGGAAAGAGTCAATGATCAAATTTCGCCATAGTGCTCTTGAGGAAGGAGAGCCATCCACTGCGAATGACATTGCTATTACCATGGAGCAGCTGATCAAGGAGTGGAGAGAATCTGTGTACTCCGAAATTGTACTTGAGGTAATTCCTACACCTCCTTCTTCCCCTCCCCAATCTCCTATTACTCTACCCTCACCCTCAAAATCTGCATCTAAACCTTCATCCCCACCTCACCAGAAAACCTCTTCACCCCAACAGAAAACCCCATCACCAGAACAGAAAACCTCACTCTCCACCAGAACATCACCTCACCAGAAACCCAACTCAAGATCATCTTCACTCAAACAAAAAATTGCATCTCCCTGCAGAGCAATTGTCCCTTTCAGAAACCATTCACCCTCACCTCCACCATCCCCTCCTCAACAGAATGCCTCACTTACTCACTCCCCACCACAGCACCAGAACTCTTCACCAACATCCAAGTCTGCCTCACCTCAGAGATCTTCACATCACTCTGCAGCATCTACACCCAAGAAGAAACCTGTCTTCAGGGTTCCCTCCTCATCAAGTGACAATGATGGATTCCTCACCTCCTCCATTGCTGCTGATGAAACCTCCAAAAGGAGAAGGACACCCCCCAGAGTTCCTTCCCCTCCACCATCCAACAGAGCTCCTCCATTACCAAAAGGCAGAGGATTGGAAACACCTGACTTTACACCTGAAGAATCCAAAATCCCCTTCACCCAGTTTGTGAAGTCTGCTGAAACTTTTGGTGGAATATTGGTTCAAGATCTGAGCAAGATTATTGAATTAAATGACAAACAACATGAAGAACTCACCCATACCAATCTGCAAATAACTATAGGTTTTCAACACCTGTCAGATAAAGTTGCTGCTCTCACAGAGAATCTGCACAACTTCATGCATTCCTCTAACTCAAGGATTGATTCTGTCTCCAGAGATGTTAGTGGACTCAACTCTGTTCTCCACTCTCACTCTCAAGCTCTGCTTGCCCAGAATCAGACAATCAACAGGATCTCAGAATCTGTTCACAATCTTCAGAAATCTGCTGATAGTTCCTCCCAGAAACTCAACATCTTACATTCTCTCTGCAAGGAACATCAAGAGCAAGGCCTAGCTCTTCTCAAATCTGACAGAGAAAGGTACCAGAAGATGGTGCTTTTAGAGGTCAGCACCAGAGATCTCCAATCTGCAGTAAACAAGCAACAAAGCCTGATTGAAGGTCTTGCCTCTGTCACTCAGACACTGCCAGAAACCCTTGATGAAATCAGAGATGCTCAAGCCTCTGAGTTTTCCAAAATTGAACTTCTCCTTGGTGATCTTTGTGATGCCAAAAAGGGGGAAGATACCAGAGAAGGAGAAGGCACCAGCACCAGAGCTCTTTCTATCAGAGAACCCACCTCTGTTGATCCTACTCCCTACTTTGATGCTACCAGAAAGAAAAGGCTAGCTGCTACAGGCACCAGACCTCCTCCTCCTCCTCCCAGAAGCTCAAAGAAAAAGTCTTCATCCTTCTCATTCACTGATTGGATGAAGAGTGGTCTGTCAAGGCCAGACAGAGTTCAGTTTGAACAGATGAGAAAATTGATGACACCTCTTCAAAGAGAGAATCTGTTCATGGACAGTGATGGACTTGTCCAGATCAACCATGGTGGTTCGATAGAAGAAGCTGAGATGTGGTACGGAATGAAGATTCTGAATGGCAAGAATTCTGCAGAAGCTGTCAGAAACTACCTGGATTGCAAACTTGCACCTCATTGGGCTGACTATCAGAATCCGAGGGATTTAGCCTCAATAAGAGCAAAGGTAAATGCTAAGCTGGAAAGAATTGACAGAGCAGGACCACAGGTAGATGAAGAAGATCTCTAAATTCTTTATCTAACTCTGTAATGCTTTACTTTCTCTAACAGTTTAATAAGATACCATCTCTACCTCTCTGTTTGATTGGCTCTCTATCTGTTCTTATTTACTTCCTTGTGTATATTCTGTTATACTTGATTATTGCTATCTGGATGTATCGTACTCTTACTATTTTCCTATGCTAAGTTGCCCACCAAGACTCTAATGAAAAGTTTTTAACTTTATACTTTTATGGTGAAAGGCACTTCTCTGGAAATAGTTAAAGGGTTTTGGCATCATCAAAAAGGGGGAAATTGTAAGGAATAAATGTATTTAGATTTTGATGATGCTAGGTTAATTAGAATTTGAAAGTACCCCATTAGAAATTATGTATTAGAATTTCTTTTGTAAGTTTTAGCTTAGTCTGCCTGCCAGAGTTCCACATTGCCTCTACCAGAGTTGCTCCCAGAGTTGCTCACCAGAGAAGCTCTCAGAAACTGGTTATCAGAAAGATACCAGAGTTGGCACCAGAGACGGACTTCAGAGACTGGACTAGAGAACCTCTTGAGACTCTGCTAAGTATCATCAGATTCCGGAAGCCCTTCCAACGGTCGTTAAACTAACGGGAAATCCCCTAACGGTTACGAACCTTTCAACGGAAGCATGGCACTGTACACGCATTAAATGCACATTTAATGCTGTACGTACGAAGAGATATTTAAAGCTGATGATTGACCATGCGAATATCTTTACGCCCCCAAAATAGCAAGTCGGAGGACCAAACGGTCAAGTCAAACAGTACATGCATTTAATGAAGCTGTCTTCTACACTCCAACGGGAAGACCGCTCCCAGTATATAAGATACACTCTGAAGAACAAAGAAGATAACTTTTGCCATAACCTTTACCAAGATAGATTTGCGTGAACAACTCTCTTGAGATAAAAACTCCATTTCTAACAAGAAAAAAGCCACAGTTGGAAGATAAATATTCCCATCCTTCATCCAACTAGAAAAGGCAAAGTTACTCAGTTCTTCAACACTTCGAGAGCTTCATATACTCATCTTTTGTGAAGAAGCAACGTTGGAGAAAACTGATTCTATATCAAACACTTCTTGAAAAGGAAGGGACGTCTCAAATTAGCTGGAGTAAGTGAAGTGGAGATACTTCAAGAGACTCAGTGAAACGAGACCAGCCATCAGGAAGCAGGACTGCATCCCGGGTGGCAACTAGACTTGAAGAAGACGAGGAGTGCTTCTTAAGTTCTAGGGACTAAGGCGTTGTAAACTGTCGTTTTTGCAAGCTTAGTGGAACAGTGGACTAGAGGAACGAGTTGTTCCTTGAACCACTATAAAATCCCCGGTGTCATTTACTTTCAGCTTTTACTTTCTGCACTTAAGATTCTACTGACTAACTCTTTAGGTTGGAATCTGTGTCCAGCAGATCTTCCTTCAGAGTTATCAGAAAGGCATTTTGCCTTAGCTTTCTTCTAGAGGCTACCCGGACAGAAACTTATCCGCTGCCTGGTCTAGTTCTGCCATCAGAACTTGACCATCTCTGTCACCAGATTTCGACCATCTCTGTTAAGTCAGACTTGACTTGGAGAAAAGTTTAAATTCCTGAACAGTCTATTCACCCCCCCCCCTCTAGACTGTTCCTATTACAAACGGACCAACAAGTGGTATCAGAGCCTCCTTGTTCTTGTAATCTTTTAGGTTACTTACTAAACAAGAGATCCACTTGTTTTAGCCTCTTTAATCTCATATTATGGATAACACTCTTTCAAAGAATCTTATGTTCTCAGTAACAAAGTTTGATGACTGGAGGATCCGCATGAAAGCTCACCTCTGCGCACTCCATGACGAAATGTGGGAAGTTCTTGATGCAGGACCTTTCACAGAGTTCACCAAGGTCAACCCTGAATACATCACTGGTAGTGGTCAACCCCAGATGATCACCAAACTGCGCCATGAATGGTCTAATGAAGAAAGGAGAAAGTACAACCTTGACAACATTGCCAAGGATATCCTCTACAAGGCCATTGATGACAAGTACTTCACCAGGATCAAGAAGTGCAAATCTGCTAAGGAAATCTGGGATACTCTCACCCTGATAGGAGCTGGAGATGAGCAAGAAAAGGACAACAAACTTACTATTGCCATGAAGAAGTTTGAAGATTTCAAAATTCTACCCAAAGAATGCATAGCTGAGATGTATGCACGCTTGCTCACCCTCACTGCTGAGATATCAGAACTTGGGAAGGAGCTCACTCCCAAGGAGATCAATCTGAAGGTTCTCAGAGGTCTACCTTCACCATGTTTGTCATCAGAACTTGACCATCTCTGTCACCAGATTTTGACCATCTCTGTTAAGTCAGACTTGACTTGGAGAAAAGTTTAAATTCCTGAACAGTCTATTCACCCCCCCCCCCTCTAGACTGTTCCTATTACAAACGGACCAACAACTTAGAAAATTTTCCAAAAAATTTTTTCTAAGTATTTTGACATCGAGACGAATCGGGCACTCAAACATTCGCAAGTACCCTCCTCGGCCCGGTGTCCGTATCGGCTTCCCACTTAGAGGAGCCCTAAAGCTATGGCTGACATTTTATACTTAGAAAATTTTCCCAAAATTTTCTAAGTATTTTGACATCAAGGCGAAGCGAGCACTCACACTTAAGCTGTCCGCTTCGGCCACAACCAGAAGGCAATCGAGGTCGACAATGACCCAACCCCCAACACAATTGGACATCACATAAATAGAAGAAAACACAAGGCAATATATTGAAGAATGAAAGACGAGAAGAGGTGTATTTTTCATTCACAAAAAAGGGGATACAACTTGGGCTTCTTGGCCGTTACATAATGAAAATCAAAAAACAAGAATACAATGAATCATGGCTTCGGCGGGGCTTCGGAGTCCCTTTCAGCACCGACTTTCTCTTCGGCCTGGACAGCGGCCGCATCGGCAGCAGCACCGGACGTGGTGGTGTCTTCAAACATGCTCGGCTCATAGGCCCAATCATCGTTGGCCTGAGAGCTCTCAATTGGGAGTTGCCGTTCAGCCGCAGGGAGCTCCAACTTCGCTTCGAGATGCCTCATCATCGAAGGCAGCTCAAGGCCGACGGCCCACTCCTTGGCCACACCCAAATCCAAGAAGCGACGTTGGAGCCTCCGATAGAGTAGCCGTTGCATCTGGTACTGGCCGAGGTCATAGAAGACCTTCATCTCCTTCTCCCAGTACGCCTGGCCGTCAGGGGACTTATTCACCCAGTCAACAAGCCTCACCGCCACGACGTCGAAGCACCAGGGGAGCCGATCCTCGTCCTTCCAGCCAACCTCGAGGAACATATGCACGGCGGCCTCGGCAGCCTTCTCTTCAGCAGCACTCAAGGCCAGCTCTGCATTGGCCTTACCCTTCTCGGCCTCCTCAGCACGACGAAGGGCCTCATCACGAGTTCGCTCCACATCGGCAAAGCGCTGGAGGGCCCCATCCTTCTCAGCGGCCAGCTGATCAGCCTCATCAGCCCTTTTCTTCAGGCTTTCAACTTCAAGCCGCAACCTCTCCAAGCTGCCCAGGGCCTCGTCGGCCGAAGCCACCTTCTGCTCAAATTGCTTCAAACGAGCAATCTCCTTTTGCTGCCTTCTGTTGCTTTCCATCAACATGAAGGCGCCCTGCGGTAAAACAAGGGTTAGACGACCATGATACAAAAAAAAGGAGAAGAGGAAGAAGACGAAGCAGACATGAGAACTTACTTGGACGATGTGGTCCATCCCACCATCGTACATCTTAACGTTGCCGAGCTTCTTCAAGTAAGCCCGGTCCTCGTCGGGGATGGCCTGGGAGATCACCTCGTGGCCGTCAACGATCTCGTTGAATAGCCCCCCCTTAACGGGGTATTCAACCTCGAGCTTGTAGGTCCCTCTGACTAGCTCTCGGCCGGAACCTTTCTTCCGGGTGGCCGCTGCGGCGGCAGGAATGGTGGACAGAGTAGTGGACGGAGGGCCCGGAGTGAGATCCACCAGAGCATCAGCGGTGGAACCCCCTCCATCCCCAGAAGGGACATCCGACGTCCCGGCATCACCAGAGAGAGAAGCCCTCTTCGACTTCTTAGTGGGCTTCAGGCCCGCCTCGGTCAGCTTCTTTTGGCCCTCATCGGCCTGCCGTTTCTTTTTCGGTTGGACAGGGGGCTTGGCCGCAAGGGCATTTGCAGGCTGCTGGGCCTTCAGCTCTTCGGCCGCCTTAAGTTGTTCCCTCTTCATGAAGGACATACGATCCATGACAAAACCTGCACCAGAAAAAATACTAAGGGTCAGCAAACAAAAAATATAAAACTACGACGAGAAGGAGTGCATCAAAAAGGTATTACCATCGTCCTCAGCTGGCACCCCCAGATCGGAACCATCAGCCTCCTCGTAAGTTGTGGTCATCTTCGGCCACAACTCTACATCGTCTTCCTTGTCACTATAGACAAAATACCTCACGAAGCCGAGGGCGGCCATCTTGTACTCCGTGATGTACGTCTTCACACTCCTCGGCCCTCCCTTCAGAGAAGCCTCAACCTGAGCGTCCAGAATGGAGCTCCTCGGCGTATCATGCAAATTGAACCGCCCATTGTGGCCGACGGAGGGAAACTCCACGCCCCCTTCACCCAACGACACGAACACAAACTTACCTTTCCAACCATGGATGGACGTCGACAGGTCTGTGAAACATCTTTTCTTCGGGAGTTGTTGGAGAGTGGCATAGGAGGCACAGTTCTGATGACTTCCATGGCCTATCTGGTAGAGGTTCATGAACAGCGCCGTCGTCGGCCGGAAATCCAACTCTGCACACCGTAAGAGGAAGCCGACGATAAGCGAGTAGCTGTTCGGCGTCAACAAGGCCGGAGGGAGCCCCACCATATCTAGGTACTCGGTGATAAAGGGATGTAGCGGGAACCTAAGTCCTTTGGCAAAGCTCATCGGGTACACTCCAAAGTATCCCAGGGGTTGATTGAGGACATGGTCCGTCGGCCTAGGGGCCCTCACCCTACCAAACGACCCCACGTACATCTGTGCGACCAGGTACTCACCCGCATTGCTCTGCGGCCTGATGATGAAGATATTTGTAAGATCCAAGTAAGAGAAGGATGGTCCCCTCTTCGGCCTCCTCACCCTTTTCGGCGGTGCAACACCCTTGACGGCAGACACCGGCTTCGGGCATGGGATGGCAGCCGACGTGGACGCCCCATCCGCAGTTCGGGAGACCCCTACGTCCCCACCTCCAGACGATGAGACAGACTCCTCGTCCCCACCATCCTCGTCGTCCTGCTCCCCAGATTTGAACGAGCTCAGGTTTTCAAGCTCCTCACAGAACTCTTCCACCACCTCATAGTCAAGGACTTGGCGGAAGGCTCATCGTCGTAGGGGTAGTACTCTTCGTTCAAGTCCTTCATCTTAAACACTATTTCGAACCTAAGGAAACCTACTTCGAGATCTAAAGTTGTTCAAACGCCTAACACTAGATCACTGGCCTAGGAAGCAAAATAGGCAAAGTACAGAAGAATTTCGATGAAACTAACCTTGAAGCCTTGAAGAACACGAAGAACGCTTGCTTTGAGTTTATCTCTCTAGAAATTTGGCCAGCACTTTGGTAGCTCAGATTGCAAATGAGAGCTTTCGTCGGAAAGGGAGGGGTATTTATAGAGCCCCCTCCAACGGTCACTACACGTGGTACCCTCCTAGTGGCCACACCAACGACCACCAATGGGATTCCACCACGTCGTTTATGGGCCAGGCCCAGTCCACAGATCAATAGCCCACCAACAAAACAGGCTCTACGGAACAAGGGGGAAAATAACACCCACAACGGCCAGGGCATTCAACGGCCAACACAGACTACAGCTACCCAGGTAGCACCTGTATCGGCCATTCAAGCGGCCATACATGTTATGTATAGGAAGGCCTTACAACGGCCACGGCACCCCAAGGGAAAGGAACCCAACGGCCATGAGGCCCCTCGCACTAAACCCTTGATGATAACCCTTTGAAAGCGACCTGCGTCCAAGGGTTCTCCCACAGGGTTACCTTGGTCAGGAAATCGCCAAAGGGTTGGATCCAAGGGCAGTATGAGGATCCCGCTTCGGCCTAGGTTTCAAACTACTCCTTCACCCCTCACTCAATCTTCAGCCTGAAGCAGTGGGGGACTGGGGGACTACACCGGCCTTTGCAAATCAGGACAAAATCAAAGAAATCCAAAAATATACAAGTCCACAACTACAACATCAGACATGCACCACAACGTTCATAACATCATGGTGCACCTTCGGCCGCAGCAAAGCTTGAGATCACAGGACACTTACCGGCCTTGAGACCACACCAATCTCATCCAGGAATCAAAGAACAGGAGGCCAACACACTTAAATCACCATCGTCCATGTACCACAACGGCTCCAAGGTCCTCACAACTCCATCTCCGGCCAGACAATGTTATCGTCCCCAAAACCTTGGGCAATATGGCGCCTTGTCGCCCAAAGGAACATGGTGTCATCAACAACGGCCAAAAAGAGTGCACAGCACCCTCACCGGCCACCCAAAACAATGGGCGCACAACGTCCTCAAAACAAGACGCAACCCCAACGGCCTCATCAGCCCAAAAGGGAGAGTTCAACCATCAACGACTAAGGATAGACACCACCTTCATCGGCCACTCAGCCAGAACACTCATCGTCCACAAACAGCGCACCAAAGGAATAACAACCTTCCTCGTCCACATCAAGGGGCAGGTAACGGCCAAACTCGGAACATGGCCACTAAATGCCACGACAGAGAACGGCCAACGTGGTCCCGCATCGGCCAAGAGCATCAAGCACAGAAATCTACTCTCCTTCACTTCGTCTGCATCTCAACTTAGAGAGTGGGGGACTCCTGATGGAGTATAAGGGTCTAGGCCCCAGGACCCACATACTCAGAAGAACAGAAAGTACAAGCCACCAATTGATGCCCTCGTCGGCCAAAGGACCCCTCGTCGGCCGAAGAGAGACCGACTCAGAATATAACCCTGAAGCCAGGGAACTAGGGTGTCCCCGTCGGCCGTGCCCTCATCGGCCGTGCCTTCGTCGGCCAGACCCTCGTCGGCCATGGAAGCCTCACAGAACCAGATCGTACACAATCATTTCTACACACATTGTATTCGGCCCAATAGCGGTCCAATTGTAAATGGGCCTCCCAAGCCCAAGGCTTGGGAGCCTAGCCCGTATTTTTCCTATAAATACTTCCTCTTGAGGTAGTTGTAGGGGTTACAAAATCATTCTATTGAAGCATTTACTTGCACTTCTCTCTCTAGCTCTCACTTCTCTCTAAAATATACTCTATCAACATTATTGTATAAATAAATGTTTTGCATTCTAACTCAGTGGCGAAATTTAATTTTCATTTGATGTAATATAATAATAGTTTTTCTTTCAGTTAAAGAAGTAAATCCGGGCCAACACATCTGCTTAAACGAGAGGTTATTGTTACCATTTAGGCCGGTAGTCATTAATTTAAAAATATTTGCACACATACACACACACACACACACACACACACACACACACACACACATATATATATATAGGGGATGGTTCAAATAAAAAGTGATCTTAACGTGCAAAGTGCAAAGTTTGCACTTTTTCACGTTTCGCTTGCACTTTTTCGTGGTAGCTCAAAAAAAATGGTTTATTTACAAAACTGCCACCTTCGGCCAAAATCAAAATGCTTCAAGTGAAATTCAGTGTGCATTAGATGAAACTGTAATGTGCATTAGATGAAATTGAAATATGCAGTACAAAGTGTACGATACAGTGACATTATGTGAAGTTGAACGGTGCATTAGGTGAAATTGAAATGTGCACTAGGTGAAACTGAAATGTGCACAATAAAAGATACGATGTGCTGTTATTTTTGTACCTTTTATTCCGCACATTTTTGTTTTAGCTAATGCACATCCCATCGATGGGCTTTAATTAAAATGACTCTTGGGTCATGGATGTGATCCATGGCTGATCCCATTGATGGGCTTTACTTAAAATGACCCCTCGGTTGAGCGTGACTACCTTTTTAAAGACCTGTCTCATCCCCGCCCCTCACGAATGAGAATCGTTGCTTGGATATTTCGGATCAGCCCCTTAGTGTCGACGTGCACACATCACGACCGACCCCTCGGTACGACGTGATTATCCCTCTGAAGACCGGTCTCATCTCCGCCCCTCGGGATGAGAGTCGTTGCTTGGATATTTCGGATCAGCCCATTAATGTCGACGTCCACACATCACGACCGACCCCTCGGTACGACGTGATTTCCCCTTGATGACCGGTCTCATCCCAGCCTCTCGCGGATGAGAGTCGTTGCTTGGATTTTGAGAACGGTCCCTCAATCCCGACATCCTTACATCACCACTGACCTTCCGATACGGTGCGGTTATCACCTTTAAGACCGGTCTCATTGCCGCACCTCACGGATGATGACTGTTGCTCATATCTCTGAATCGGCTCCACATCACCGCCATCCTCACATCTCGACCGACTTCTCGGCTACGACGTCATTATCTGTCTATAGACCACCTTCCCAGTGCCGAGTGTCTCGAGCTAGCGTTTGGGCTCACCATTCCTTTCCAGGATGGTGATCGCCGTTTTCATACGACGATCGATGATGTGAGTTTTCTCGCACTTAAAATAGATTGTAGAATAGTGGTGTAAGTACGAGTATCGTCTCCACAGGGACGGACAAAAGGGAATTAAGAATTAAATAAATTCAGCGATTAAAAATAAATAAAATAAATGCATCGTGCGAGATTTGATTGATTGGGAAAATTAACTACTTCGAATGAACGATTAAAATAAAAGAAATTAAACTAATGGGTTCTTTCTAATTAATGACAGTAGGGAACAAGGATTGATTCCGGGGTAATCAGATTTTTGGCAGATCAGGCTTAATTACATGAAATTACTTTAATTGAGCCTAGCTAATCAATACTAAGTTCTTACCGCTCTCGCGGCGTAGAGTACAATAATTTAGGGGACCAGACTGATCTCTCATGCGACAGGATCCTAATTTATTGCCAAAACGAGCGAGCTTACGACCCCTTAATCGCTACTAATCTCTTAGCGAGCGATTAAGTGTGTGTGAATGTGTCTCAGAATAAATTAGATCTCTCTTAATTTATTCTACAAGCAATTGTAAATCTAGTCGCGGTTCCAGGTAACAAAAGATAGCAATTAAATTGTTCAAACACAAATTAAACGGCATTCATGCAATTAATCCATCAAGAAACTAGCCATATATCATGATTAACCCCTTCATCAATCCCAAATCCCTAATTAAAACTACTCACAACTCATAATTGAAGAATCAATAGAATTGGGAAGAATAGAATTAATTGTCATTAATTAAAAAGATGGAACTTACAAATAATCCAAGGGAATTGAAGAACAAGATGGAAAAGTAGAAGAAATTTCGTCCCTAGGCCTCTCTCTAAGCTCCCCCCCTCAAAACAGGGGTTTACAGGCTGTTTAAATAGTAAAAACGGAGCAATTTGGGTGAAATTAGGGTTCCAGGGGGCACGCACGGCGCCCACGCACGCGTGCATGGCGTCCGTGCGTCCGACAGACTTGCGCGTAAAAAACGTTGGACGCACGCGTGCGTCCACCACACACACACGTGCTTGGCTTCCAGTGAGTTTTCCGGCTTCTCTAGTTCGAAATTGACAAAACTTCCTTCATGAAAGTTGTATATAATGAAGTCCTCTATCCACCACAACTTGCCGAATTGGATTTGAATCATCCAATCAAGAGATATAAATACAATGGTGGAAGGTCTCATTCTGAAATCGCAACAGGGATCATCTGACTTCATCATCTGTTTTCACCTTTTTCTTCTCAGATTATTGCAATGGTGTCTTCATATGATTTATATCCCTTGAAGTTGGATTTCATATGAAACTTGAATCGTGTCCTTTGGATGCTTATACAAAGAGATATGTTTGAACGATTAACATAAGGACATTCTGAACGTCGTTTTCAAGCTCTATTTGTCTTCTTTTGATCCCGTAGCCAATCCTAGAGCTCTTTTGTCATCAAATCTTCATTGGTGAACCTCCCGGAGACCTCCAAAGATATCAATTCACTCTCGAATGCTTCTCTAATCATCCCTTGTTCTCGTCAAGCGCCGGTGCCGGACTCTAAATTCCTGATTTTGACTCCAAACAACACAAAACTCAAACCAACCCCCGGTAAACAAAACTTGAGCTAAAATTGAGATTTGACACCTAAAAGTTAGGGAAAACATCAAAAACCGATCCCAATATGCATCAAATGCATGTTGTAATACGGACTTATCAATCGACTTCTCATTTCCTAGTCATCATGCTTCAGACAATAAGACTGCCCCTCATCGCCGTCATCTTCATATCACGACTGGCCTCTTGGCACAACATGATCATCATTATTAGTCTGTAACAAAAAAGAAGAAGAAAAGAAAACAAGGATCCCAGAAGAGTGCCAACGTGCTCTATTTGAAAAAAGGGCCAAAGTGTCCTAGAAGAGAGCCTACATGTTCTATTTGAAAAAGGGCCAAAGTGTCCTAGACGAGAGCCAACGTGCTCTATTTGAAAAAAGGGCCAAAGTTTCCTAGATGAGAGCCAACATGCTCTATTTGAAAAAATTAAAGGGTCAAAGTGTCCTAGATGAGAGCCAGTGTGCTCTATTTGAAAAAATGGCCAAAGTGTTCTAGATGTGAGCCAACATGCTCTATTTCAAAAAAGGGCCGACGAATCCTAGATGAAGTCCATGGGACACCCCGCCTAGAGGGTAGGGGGTTTGGTGGTGAAGATCCCTTCGCTTGACATGCACGTTTGGGACTACCCCAAACACCACGACAGCCAACTGGAACGTGATAAGTTTTCATCTCAACCAATTGGTTAGAGCGATCCGTCCACTCAAACTGGACGGTGGGATCTTAGCTAGTTCAGTTTGGAACTGGGTAATGGAGTTCTTCCTCATCTCAAACAACTTGTAACAGCGATCCGTCCAATCAGACCAGGTGGGTCCTCCACGCTGCCATGTCTAGTTCTCGGTTGGGCTCGTCGTTCCCTATTCTGGAATGGCGTCTGCCGCTTTATGCAACACGAATGACTCCTCCGCGCCGTCATGTCTAGTTCTCGGTCGGGTTCACTCATCCTTATTTTGTGATGGTGACCGGCCGCTTTGTGGAGCACGAGTGGCTCCTCAATGACGTCGTGCCCAATGCAGGGAATACACATCACATCTCACTTATACATACATTACACACAAGGCTACCCGAAGATACAGAGTCAAGAAAGACAAGGAAGAACACGAGCGGGAGTATAATTTCTCGAGTAGATTTGCACACTCGCTACTCAAGAAACCGAGAGACTTGTGTTGAGATATATCATCTCAGCCTACTACTGTTTAGGAGCCCAAGGCGTTACCTCAGTACGGAACCCAATCAGTTAGGCCCATTTTGGCCCTTTCGGCTATTTGGGCCCATCTTGGTCCATTAGGGCAACCTTGTATCCCCTCCCCTGTTTTCTATAAATATGAGGGTTGCTTCCTTGTATCCCCTCCTCATTCTCTCTAAAGCTTCAAGCTCCATTAATGGCTTCCAAGACACTTGTACATTGTAATGGTGACTTGGACATTAGTCCAAAAAATCTCATGGTTTTCACCCTTCCGGGTTTCTACGTTAAATAGCTTGTTCATACATTTATTTCGATAGTTTATACATTTTATTATTGTTTCATGTTGAATTTATCTCAACAATATCAAAATACATAACTTTTTGTGTGTAAAAAATGAAATTACTATTGCGGGTGATTATCAGATCCATTTTTTTTGTTAAGTAGTTGCAAATATTAAAATTAAGATATGATTATTAAAATATTTTTTACATCTCTTTTTATTATTATAGTCAATAATATGTGTTTTCCTTTTTGATTCTTAATATTTCAATTTAACATGTATTTCAATTGATTCATCTTAATATTCAACTAGTAAATGATACTACAGGTACTAAAAATGAAAATTAATAATATAGCAATATATAAAATAACGTAATATTGTACATCTTATTGAAATTTATTTCAAATTTAACTCAAGTGTGCATTTTTAATACTTACAAAAAAATCAATTCACATTTTTTTATCTATCTCATACATCGGAATATTTGATCGCTTAAATCGTAATTATTGGTAAAAATAATCTATCTCATAAATGATGTGTAATAAAGAAAGTAAGAATTTTTCCATTTAATTCAAAAAAATTGTGCTAGATGAATATATTGACGATACTGGATTACACTACTATGACAGGGAAAAAATGGATTGACTAGGGATTGGAAGTTAGATTTATTAACGGACCAAATTACGGTAATTACGGTTAGCCTAAAAAGGTCCATATTGAGCTAGGAGTGCCCCTTATGTCTCTTTACTTTTAGTTTTGACCCCATGTCGCCACATGAGGGAGGGGACATGAGGACGTAAAAAAGGGAACCCTATTGGTGGTCCTTTAATGTAATTTTAGTCAATTCAGTTAGAAAAGTAACTTTAATGTTACTAAATCACCAAACAGGAGACACACATTGTGTATTTTCTAAATCTAAAACTCTGAATGTTGCTCTTTTTTTAGAGCTCGTATGGTAACATTGAAATAGGTTGAATCAGTTGATTCTGTTGAAATTTATGAAGTCCTAACTGATGTGGCTGGATTGACTGATATATTCTATTAATAAAATAAAGAAAGAATTATATGAAAAATATTTAAAATGATCTTCTACATTAACTTCAGCCAACATAGTCAGAAAAATAATTTCAATCTTACTTTTTTCTTATTATCACATAGTTCAACACGAGAAAATAAAAGTGACAGTGAAATAATTGAGACTACCAAGTACCAATTGTTTTTTATGGAGTATGACAATAATGGATTTCGATGCATTAAAGGGAGAATGACAAACCAATCTTTTGATGGTATCAAAGAATAACAATGGCCACACAAATACAATTTCAAGTTTATGAATTCTGAATTTGCGGAAAGAAATGCATGTAGAAATAAAATCATTTTTGGAAAACACCCCATTCAATACTGAGCTCAATGGACAGCTCCCCAACAAGGTGTTCAGGAAGAATCACATTCACAATTCTTCCACCATTCAAATCCTCTGGCAGCACCAGAACAGCCCCTTCCTCACCTACCCCATCAATGCTATAGTTTGCATAAATTGGTTTCTTCCCATTCATCTCAAATCCATAAACTTTCACCCCTTCTAAGTTCACAAATGTCAGATTCGCCCCATACACAAAGAAATCTGAGGATTTACCATTTTCTCCCACATCCTTGAACTCTTCAATAATTCTGGTTTCATCCTCCCCTTTCTCTGCTATCAATTTGGCAAGCTCCAGGAGATCAGCCTCTGCAACCTTCAGAATCTCCGCTTTAATCACACTAATCAGCTGTGCATTGCTGGGCTGTTCGTTTTCCCTGTCATGGAAATCGTTTCTGACAAGTGTCACAGTCTTTAGCCTCTCTTGTTGTTCATCTTCTCCACGAAGTTTAGCCAGGGATTTCCAGATCACTGCGGAAATCACATCAAAAGAAGATATGATTTTGATTGCAGGATGTTTTGATCCTTCAAAACATTTGGATATGAGCTGGTTGAGCTGCTCATTAGTGACTTGGAAAGAGCAAGTTACCTGTAAAAGATAAATCATTTCACATTAAGAAAAGTTAATACTAATGAGTGGCAATAATAAGTAATATACTCCCTACAGCTCCGTCTCTATATAAAAGTATCTATTCGTTTTCCATATATTTTAAGAAAGCGGGATTGATCGATACTGTTTGACACGGTTTTACAGTCTTTTGTTTACCAAGAAAGAAAAAAGGACTTTTATTTAGGGACGATCCGAAAAAGAAACAAATGATTTTATTTAGGGACGAATGAAGTGTGTGTTAATGTGCTCATTGATAATCCATTTTTTTATTTTTTTTATTTTGCTTTCTGATTAAAACCATTATGATTGAAAACCATCCTAAGTTTGATCTAGCTAGTCTAAACTCGTATGGTATGATGAAGGGAGTTATTAATTAATGTGTATTATACGAGTACTATAATTCAAGTTTGATTTGATCTTTTGAAATCTGTTCAAGTTTGATTTGGTTTAAATTTGAGATCGAATATGAGTTACAATTGAAAATGTAAAAGCACATCAATAATACCAATTAAATATAGAAGCAAATCTCGTAAAAAAAGTAAAAATGTTTGAGAATTACAAAATAGAAGTATTACGTTTTTTTTATATTATTAGGATTTAAACATAACACTATACTGTCATAAGTGATTGTGTTATCCAAAAATGAAACTTGTTACTCCACTGGGTAATAAAAACACAACACTCGGATTCTACAATCACAAACGATTTTACTCTTATCTAAAAAAATTTAAAATATGATAACTATATTTTTATTATCTAAATGTGGGTAATTACAATCACATTTTGACATTATCAGATTTTAAACATGACTATCATAAAATTGACAATAATTACCGATAGTTAAGCAATATAGAAACATAATACTTGTGGTGGGTAATAAAAGGAATTATTACCATATTAAAGAAAAAAAGGAATTACCATTTTGGAGTTGTGGGTAATTCTCCAATGATCTCCAAGGGGGTCAATCTTTCCGAAAGAGGAAGGGAGCTGCTTGTCGCCATTAAGAGTGGGGGAGAGGGCGGTAGTTGGGACTTGAAGAGGGTGAATCGGCCGGCCGGCGAGGCCTTGGGCGAACTTCTTGAAGAACTCCGAAACAGAGCAGACATCTCCCAGAACATGAGCCCAGCTCAACCCTACCGACACTCCTCCGCATTTGAACCAAGTAAACTGCATTCATTCGTCATTTTAATTATGAGTGACAACTCACTTCATTCACTCAAATCATTACATCATTTTAAATTTAGATTTACATAATTCAATTACATCATTTTGATTGATCCATGTGGACAAATGTCCGATTTTCACTTTCAAATCGAAACCAGATCACGTCAAAGTCTAATATGATATGTTCGGATCTGATTTTGCCTTTTTCTTTTTATTTTTTGTCGTGGATTAAGATAACTTAATACTTCCTCCGTTTCATAAAAGTTGTAACATTGGAATTTTTGCTCTATTCACACATATTACTTTGACTACGATTTTCTAATAATACATATATATATATAAAATATTATGTAGAAAATATTAATAAATTTGTATTAATGTAAATTTCCAATATATTAACTTTTTTTAATGTTTACTAATACGTAAATAAATATAATTACAATCAAAGTTGCGCGTTGACAAACGTGAAAGTCAAACTGTTGCACTGATGCATGTTAACCCACGTCTGATGGGCGAGGACCTGTCAGCCCAGCCTATTTATACGAAGTATTACGATAAACAATTGAATAAAAATGTATGCAAACATTAAATTTATTTTCTCAAATAAGGAGATAAAAACTTCTAAGTGAAAAAACAATCACTCTAATTTGAGAAAATGTGTTTTATTTTACTACTCCGTATTTACACAATTTTCTCCACAACACTCCTAGCTACTAAAAATTTCAAACGGCAGCTGTCCCTTTGACTTGGGCAATTTTAAAATTGGTTTGGAGTTGCATTTCTAAATAGAATATTTGACCAATTGACTATGAAAATTTCTTGAAGAAAATGGCATAGTTAAATAATGAAGTATTTAGTATTTAGTATGCATGGTCAATGAAACCCATGCGGTAGAAATGAAAACACGTGGTACCATTATGAACGGCCAAATAGGTACATTATTTATGGCCATATTCTTGTGTACCAAAAACTTTTAATTACATGATCCATACTACGTATTTATTTCATAGCCAATGTTTACCATTTCTAGATAAATAATGAGCACCTTACTCATTTGGTGGTTATTCATTTCAACTGTTTCGTCTAAAAACGTTACGGCCTAAAAAACTTCTTATCAAACAAGTAACATTTAGAATTATCGAAAACGCTAAACACCATTATCTAAACACCTCAATACCAGTCAATAAATAATCTATCTAATGATTACGTATTTAACACATGAATTATTTATTTAGAGCCCGTTGGTAACACGAAAATCGGCTGATTCGGCTGATTCTACTGAAATTTATGAAGTTCTGGATGAAGTAGCTGTATTGGCTGATTTTGGTGATTTAAGAAGAAACACCTAAGATAATTTACATAACTTAAATAAATAAACAATAGAACAACTCATTGTTTAAGATTTATGATACTTATTATATAAAAATTCTTAGTTTTGTAATGTTTAATTATCTTTATTTGATAACTAGTATTCAATTTTGTAAAATATATAACAAACGATATTAAATACCGGACACACTAGTCACACAGTTTACAAACGATGTGAAGTGAGTCCAAAATATAATTGCTTATTGACATTAAATTACACAATTCATTTACTTCTTACGTTCTAAAAAGACTTTATTGCATATATAACAAACTTTAAATTAGTTTAGCATTAATACAAATATATTATGCACTATATATATGAATTACCAATGTAATATTATTCTAAAAAGAATAACCACATACATACTATTATAATATTAAGAAAAGTCCTTGTGACTCTTGAACACCCGGCCTCCTTGGTAGGTAAAAATTGTAATTTAAAAACATGTTCTTTATTTTTATAAGATTCATGTATTTAGACAATGTAGAAGTTGTTTTAAAAATATTGGTGAATGTGTTCCTTATAAACTCTTTATCTTCAAATAAAACGTTATATATCCTTTTTATTTTCAAATTATTTTCCTTTTATTTGTCATTTCTTACGATTTAATGTAAATACTTTTTTTCTAGAGCTCTTCAATTATAAAATTAAAGACGATATAGATTTAAATGTCGACGTGTATGTATTAATGAAATTTTTCGAATAAAAATAACCGCAGAGCCTCACACTGGTGAAAAAATTCAACCCGCTACACTAGCAAAAAAAGTTCACCCCGCCACACCTTTGAAAAAAATGACCCGCTACTTTAACAAAATTTTTCTCCCCCCTTGACTCGAAATCGTGGATCTGTCCATATTTCAAATTATCCTAAAATGAATACGTAGTATCCTATGCTACGTCTAACACTAATATAGCACTTAGTTAAGACATTTCATAAGATTCTTACAAGTATTACTCAATTTGAAAGGTACTTTACAAATACCAAAACCCTATACGCTCGGTTTACTATAATACTCACCCGATCCGCTAAAATTCTTTACACTTTTGTTGTCCCACACTGGGTATCTCTTAAACAATTAAACACTATATTAAGATGTGTCTTATTATCAGGTTGACTTTTTAGAATGTAATCTCAAATCTTATCATGGTATCAGAGCCAAATCGATCCATGATGTGGCCCCCGTATGAAAACTAATGAAAAAATGACAATGATGAAGCGATAGAAAAATGAATGACGCCAAGATCCAGACGAAGTGTGTGGTCGTGAGAAGGGGTGTTGTCACACACTGGATATTTCTTAAACAATTAAACACTATATTAAGATATGTGTTACTCTTTCTATCAGGTTGACCTTTTAGGATGAAATCCTAAATCTTATCAACTTAACTGTTCTAGAATGTTCAAAAAAAATCTTCCAATTTCATTTTTTAGAAAGTTTTTTATGACTAATAAAGTAATAGTCATTTACTTTTTTCTTACTCAATCATAACTATAGATTTTCATTTTCTTAAACTCCAATCACTCAAATCTCGATGAATTTTATGAGAAGCGGAGAATAGTCTTATAAAATTGAGAGAATTTCCCAAATGGGACTAAAACTTGGTTAAAACTCCAAAGTAGGACATTAAGTTTTTTATTACCTAAATAGGACTTTTAATTACCGATCGGACAAAATTGCCCTTAATGAATTTAGCGCATGATCTTTAGACTTCCGGCTACTCTGTTGCGGTGCCCTGCACCGATACCTTCATATTGCCGACACCACCACCCTCTGCGCAAGGCCTTCAGTGCACAGACCTCCACTATCGTTGGTTGATTGCCGCCGCCTGGGTGACTGCTGCCACCTAGGTGAACGCCGTAGCTGCCTGGCATGAGTTGCGAGATAAGACCGCCATTGTATATATCTCTTGTAAGATGGATTCCACTGTCCTCTTTTGTAAAAAATGTCACCTTTGTTCCCAAAATGTCATTGAGATGACATTTCCATATATAAAAACATGGCAGTCGTGGAGAATGTCAAGTTGGTGCCATTTTTACTCTTTATAAATGTCAAATAAAAACTGACATCTTGGTAAATGTAATGTCAAAACAGTGACATTTTTTCCAAATGAGTGTTCAATAACATAGCAATTATGCCATTTTCAGGTCCAATTGGTGAGAAAAATAATATGAACGATTTAAAGTGAATTAGATGGAATTTATAAAAAATGAAGAGAAATGACTTTCACAATTCAAAATTTTATTTAAAATTTGATTGATAAAAAACTAAAAATAATGTTAAAATAATGTTGGCATTTTGGAATAGAAAGATGACATTTACAGAAGGAGAAGAAGAAGAGCAAGAAGAAGAAGAACAAGAAGGAGAAGGAGATGGAGGAGGAGGAGGAGCAGAAGAAGAAGAAGAAGAAGAAGAAGAAGAAGAAGAAGAAGAAGAAGAAGGAGGAGGAGGAGGAGAAGGAGAAGAATACATGATTTTGCTGGAGATGGCGTCCGGCGCCGAGCAGGCAGTTGCGATGATAGGCCAGTGTCGAGTTGCGAACTTGCGAACTTGCGATCGATGGAGGTTGAGCTGTGTCCATGACAGTTGAGCTGCGTCCTCTGGCGATCGATGCAGAGAAATTTGGGGAAAAGGTGATTTAAGGATTAGGGGCAAAAAGGTAATCTGGAGTCCCATTTAGGAAATTTAAAACTTGAAGTCATATTTTAGAGTTTTAACCATGTTTTAGTCCCATTTAATATAATTTCTTTATAAAATTTCCTACCTGTATAAAGAGAAGGGGTGAAAATCCCAAATCAGGACCAAGAACTTGATCATGATAAAGAAGTCGACAGTACGAATCAGACGACGACGGATCACTCATCAAAACCATCCACTCATCCACGCTTTTGCTGCACTTGGCCTCTATGATCCTCACGCCACTGTCATTGCACTTTATGAACGGCCGGCCATCTTCCGGCGAGTTCCGGATCCTGCCGGCGACGGGATAGTAAGCTTCCAGCAACGGGAACATCGTGTCCTTCAGGTCACCGTTGCTTATACCACCCACCGCTTCGCTCGTGAAAAGGTACACTCCTCTTATGTAATGGAGCTTCATGGCCACATCAGCGTTGCTCAGGTCCCGGAGCTTGTCGTCCCCGGTGATGGCACCGGGAACCACCGTTGACATGCGGCGGTCGTAGACTAAGCTGTCGGCGTCCGTTAACTTCATGGCCGGTCGTATGGGTTCTCGTGAATTGGATAATATGCGGTGAGGTACAGGTAGCTAGGACACGGACAAGGTGTTGAGGGCATGCATGAAGGGTATTAATAGAGGTGTACGTACCACTTTACTGGAATGGTGGTTCCAACTTGCAGTTAATTAAGCCTTTAATTTGACAGCTATATTTCTCCACCTATAGAATTATACCCACCTTAATATACAATCTTTTTTGTCCTTAAACCTTAAACCCTATTGTTTACATGCATCAATAACTTGAATTTTTAAGCAGGACTATTATTTTTTAAAATTGACAAGAGAAAATTCCCTGGATAGGATTAAAACAATGATAAAGTTCATAAATATGATTATCATTTTTGAAGACTTGGATGCAGGGGTGGAGACAGGGAGGGGCTGGAGGGAGTCTCGGCCCCAGCAAGAAAAAAATAAGTATATATTATATATAAATACATTTAATCTATAGAAAATATGTTGATTTTTAAACTTTGACCCCTGCAATGTAAATTTTTTAAGTACCGACTCCTTTAACCATAGATGAGACCTATAAATTTTACAATACTTATACGAAGTATATGCTTATTTGGCTGCGTTTAATGTAGAGTGAATTCCTAAAACAGGAGTAAAAGATGAGGTAAATGCAAAAATAAGATCTATTATTTTAAATTCTCTAAATAGGACTAAATATTTATGTTTGGACAAAAATAGCCTTAATGAAATTGCCGCTACATCATTTGCGCATCACAACCATCCTCCAAGTCTGCCGCAACCATCAATTTTGCCGTAACATCATTAGCACATTGCAAACATACTCCAGCAAGTCTGCAGCGTGCCTCTGCCACTCATCGCTGAATTCGCCGCCGCCATTCTTCGCCGCCGCCGCCACCATCCTCTGGTGAAGTCGTCGCCCTCCAACAAGTTACCGTAAACCTCCCGCGAGAATGCCATCTTCATAAGAGTAATCACATAAAAATGACATTTTCCTATAAAAACATGACATTCTCATGTGTTAAAATTAAAATTTTAGATAAGAAACAAAAACATTTTCAGATTCATAATAGTGACATTTTCCTAAGAAATTATGTAATTGTCATATTTAAATCTGACATCATTATGAGTTTAGAATTTGAAATATAATAATGCCATAAAAGTGACATTTTTCTAATGATGTGGCATTCGAAAAGTGACAATTTTCATATAATCTACCATTCTCAGGTTCAAAAATTGGCTTTTTTCTAATAATTTGGCATTCTCAAGATTGAAAAGTGACATTTCTCAAAGCAACATAAAAACCAACAATGACACCATTTTAAGATTCAATTGATAAATAAAGTAATTTGAATGTTTTAAAATAATATAATCATAATTAATCTAAAATTGAAAATCAAAAGAAGAGAATAAAACCAGAGGAGCTGAACACATCTAGATGAAAAGTGATGAAGAAGAAAACAGAAAAAAACCAAAAAGAAGAGAAGACGAAGAAGAATAAGGAGGGGGAGAGGAGAAGAAGGAGAGGAAGAAGGAAAAGGAAAAGAGGGTTACTTGACTTCGTGGGAGGAATTGCATATGCGAAGTGTGATGTTGCCGGAGAAATTGAGGGGCTACGATCCCCGGAAATCATACGTACTGGAGGCGGTTGGGCAGCACTCCGTCTCCGATGGGGAAGAAGGAGACCGCAACTCCCAAATTGCGAAGATGCAAATGGTAGAACTGAAGTTTGAGGCGTTGATTCTGAGTTTAATTAGGGGAAGGGCAAAAATGTAATGTGTACTCCTATTTAGGGAATAATAAACTTATACTACTATTTGGGAATTTTATTAATGTTTTAGTTTCATTTAGGACAATTTTTTCTTTAATGTATGCGTGTTTGGTTGAAAAAAGCATATGAGATGTTTAGGAGCAAATAAATGTTACGCCGTATGTACTGGGAGCAACATGGCTGGGCTTAGTGTATGCGGTGTTTGGTATATGGTATACTTTTCAAATTTATTAACAAAACTTTTCGTCGATCTAAAACTATTTCCATTATAAACGATACATAAACATCCCATATTATATTCAACCATTCACTACAAAAAAAACGCGAAATATGCACATATATAGGCAGGGATCCCTTCACAAATTTCCCAGACGAACGGTCTTGGCTCAGATTTGGCACGTTTTTCAATTCCGTGCAACCTAGCTCGAGCCAAACGTGTTGGCTCGGTTTTAAGGATCCGTCGCACAGCTTGGCTGGGATTTTAGTTGGGACCATTGCGTGCCTGTAGCGTACGACGTATTCACCAAAAATTTGGCTCGGATTTCATTTAGGTACAGTTTTTGGTACGGATTCCTTGACACAGTCTTACACGCCTGTGTCAAGTATTGCGACGGCTATTTCCGAGCCAAACCTGATGAGATTCAAAAAAACGTATACCATATATATGTACGGCGTATGTACATATATACGATATACGTTTTTTGATTTCAATCAAACAGTAAATTTTGTACATCAATACAGATTCAAACACTAATAAAGCAAATATATGTATCATTGCAAATTGAACAAATAAAACATGCCATATATGTAACATAAAACTGATCGAGATGTGCAATATAAACATAAATAAAAACAATGTTTCAACATGCCATAGTGGCATGGCCATAAACCTACTGCAGAAAAATAAAATAGAAGATGTCCATAACAGAAATTAATAAGATGATTAATAAGATGTCCATAAAACATTAAACAAGGCCAACAACGGAAAACAGTTCATCCATTCGAACTTCAG
The DNA here is from genome assembly GCA_945859875.1 of Cuscuta europaea. Classification (NCBI taxonomy): domain Eukaryota; kingdom Viridiplantae; phylum Streptophyta; class Magnoliopsida; order Solanales; family Convolvulaceae; genus Cuscuta; species Cuscuta europaea. The sequence goes on from CAMAPE010000002.1 coordinate 6,070,685, forward strand.
GAGAATCATGGAGGCAGTTCATCGGAACATAAGTTGGGGTATGCAAAGCTTCCAGATTAGGCATCGTGACAGACGGGTTAGAGGTTTGGACTTGTCGCAAAACCGACATAAAAGCGGTGGACATGTTCTCCATCTGCTCTCACCACACTTTCTCTTGTTGCGCGAATCGGGCTTCCACTTGTGTTTGAATAAGAGCATCAATCTCCTGTTGGGTGGGACCCGAGTGCCGGCTTGAACATTCAACGCTTCCGGACAGAGACTCCGCTTCAGACCCCGTCCCGTACCGCCGTCCTTGATAAGTGGGAACCACATGGCAGAAAAGCTCATAATCATCAACGTCGTACGATTTCCCTTGAGATTCAGCCTGCACCTTCAACTCATTGTACTTTTGCTGCAGATGATACAAATATGTCAGTAACTTTGATATTCAGAAAAAATCATAGCGGACTTTAAATTTAATATTTGTTCAGAATAATTTTTGAGCATACCCGAGTTTCAACAACATGCTGTGGAGGGTCACCTTCATTTATAATGGGAACAGTCTAGAGGGGGGGGGGGGGGGGGGGGGTGAATAGACTGTTCAGGATTTTCAAACTTTTCTCTGAGTCAACTCTGACTTACCAGAGAAGGTCCGGGTAGCCTCAGGAAAAACACTAAGACAAATGCCTTTCTGATAACTCTTAAGGGAGATCTGCTGAACACAAAGTCCAACCTTTTGAGTTAAACAGTTAGAGTCTTAAGTGCAGAAAATTAATGCGTAAAGTAAATGACACTGGGGTTTAATTTTTATAGTGGTTCAAGGAACAATGTGTTCCTCTAGTCCACTGTTCCACTAAGCTTGCAAAAACAACAGTTTACAACGCCTTAGTCCATAGCACTTAAGAAGTACTGCTCGTCTTCTTCAAGTCTAGTTGCCACCCGGGATGCAGTCCTTACTTCCTGATGGCTGGTCTCGTTTCACTGAGTCTCTTAGAAGTATCCCCACTTCACTTACTCCAGCTAGTTTGAGACGTCTCTTCTTTTTCAAGAAGTGTTTGATTGAAAATCAGTTTTCTCCAACGTAGCTTCTTCACAATGGATGTGTAGTTGAGGCTTTCGAAGTGTTGAAGAACTGGAGGAACTTTGCTCTTGTTGGAAGAAAGGATATGAAGTTCATATCTTTCCAAAGTATGCTTTTCTTGTTGAAGTAAGTGAACTTGAAATCTCAAGAAAGCTTGAAGGTTGTAGAGAGAAAAAGCTTAGCAAAGTTAAGCAAAGTTATCGTGTAGTTCTTCGAAGTGTATCTTATATACTGGGAGCAGTCTTCCCGTTGGAATGTAGAAGACAGCTTCATTAAATGCTTGTACTGTTGATTTGACCGGTTGGTCCTTCGACTTGCTATTTTGGGGGCGAAAGGATACCCGCATGGTCAATCATCACCTTTAAATATCTCTTCGTACGTACCGCATTAATTGAGCATTTAATGCGTGTACAGTACCATGTTTCCGTCGAATGGCTCCTAGCCGTTAGGGTATTTCCCGTTAGTTTCACGGCCGTTGGAATGTACCTTCGAATTCTGCTAAGTATCAACAAGTCTGATGAGGCTCTTTTGTTGAAACTCTGATGTCTGCCTCTGATGCCAACTCTGGTACCCAAATCTGATGGCTTCTCTGATGAGCAACTCTGGGAGCAACTTTGATAACACCTATGATGAGCAACTCTGATCAGAAAGTCCAAGAGGGTCTCTGGCCAGTCGACTATGCTAATACTTACAAAGAAAATTTCTAATACAAAATTGCTAATGGGGTACTTTAAAATTCTAATCAACCTAGTATCATCAAAATCTAAATACATTTATTCCTTAGACTTGGAAACATACACCTTCTCATACCCTTCAATCTTCAAAGGAGCCCGATTCAAATCTTTGGCCTATTAACACAGAAATGATAAATATATCATAATTTATTGCTAATAATTCTAAACACTACAGAATTATTCAACTACACAAGTGAAGTAGCTAGAACTTACCATTTTTTCAACATGTCTACTGACCGGAATCCGCCCGCCATGATACTGGCGAGTTTTCAGGGCTATTCAGAACAGTTTTCAGATTCTCATAATTCGAAGTTTTCATTTTGCAGGAACTCGACATTTAGGGTCTCGAATTCCTAAACTCGACATTTTAAAACTGCGAGTTTTAAAACTTCGAGTTTTAAAACTGCGAGTTTTAAAATTTCGAGTTTTGGAATTGCGAGTTTTGGAATTTCGAGTTTTAGGAACTCGATGTTTAGGATTTCGACATTCTGAAAATTTCAGAATTTTTGAAATTTCTCGATGTTTTGAATCTTTCAAAGTTTGCAGTTTCTTGAAACTCAGAATTCTTCAAACTTGACATTCTTCGCAGTTCATCGAAGCTTTACATTATAGGATTTCTGAATTAATCTCTGTTTATCAAAGTTTTTAGAAGTTTTTGATGTTCAGATGTTTTTCAAACAGCAAGTTTTCAATTTCTGAGGTTTTCGAAACTCCAAAGTTTTCGATGTTCCAAACTTTTTGAAATTCTGAAGATTTCGATTTTCTGAGGTTTGTTTTGCAGGTGGAATTTGCCATTACTCTTCAAGGCAAACTCGAAATTAAAATCTCGAGATTTAAACCTCGAGATTAGGATTTCGAGTGTTTGCCTTAGAATTTTGTTTAATTTCACCTGCTCTCGAAATTCAACATGGAGAACCTCAACCTCGAAGAATTTCCTCAAAAACTCAAAATTCGAGATTTTCTGCGACACCGCACAATTTTTGTCATAACTTTTGACTCGGTGATCCGATTTTAGCAAACTTTTTTCTGTGGAAAGCTAATGAAAAGATCTACATTAATTCTGAGGCTATGCCCCAGAACCCTTTCTCACGCGCCCTCACTCGCAGTCCTTGAGGGTCAAAATATTAGTTTTCCGACAAACTTTGTAAATCACCGATGTCCAGGTCAAAACTTAGGCAAATCTGATCAAATTCTTTCAAAGTCAAACCTAAGGTCTATGCTCCACCGTAGAGGTCCGAAAATCGTAGATAATCCAATCAACCTCGCGTCAACGGTCATCTTACAACAATCAACAATCAACTGCTGAAGCCTCCCCTAACTCATCAACATTGTGTGATCCTCAAACATGCTGAAATTCCAAATGATGAGCTTAGGAAAACCGTCAAGTGTGGTTGTTGTTCAGATTGCTCCATACACATGGTGGGTATGACGAGCTGTGAGCAATCAATCCTTGCACATTCTGAGGGGGAGTTTCAGTTTTCTCCTCCTGGCGCCTCACCCCGACAAAGCAAGGAATCTCTCAACGGATGCAACATTCTAGGGGGAGTGTTCCATGTTATCCTCCCCGGTGCCTAACAATGACAAAGCATTTCGAGTGCTCCAGTTGAGGGGGAGTACAGAGAGAAAATCAATGAGAGAACATGTTCCTATGGCTTAGTAAACCCAACTAAGCCTACCCAAGGGACAAAGCTGAGAGTAAGTAAGTGTGTGAGTGAGTAATCATTATGAGAGTTAGGAAGCAGAAGGCTCAAGTGAGAAGGAAAACAATAATCAATGATGAGTCTGCTACCTCAATTGCCTGCTATGTATTGAACATTTACTCCTAGCCACTCAAATACTCTGGACAATTCCCAAATAGGTTCAGGACTGATTTAATCAGATCCCTGGTAGAAGTCACTGCATCTTGTCCAACAGTGCATGTTTAACCCTACCCAAGACCACTCACTTGTCTCCCAACAGACAAGTACGTGTTTAATCATACTTCACGGGGAACGGGGAACCGCATCTCTCATTATTGTCTTCTTCCGAGGCAAGTGATATTGACTACACTGGCCTCAGTCCCATGCCACTAAACTTTCATTGATCACGTCGTGTCTAGTTACTCACTCCCAAATGTTTTGAAATTTTCTAGGACACAGACGCACTTTTAGAGTCAGTTGCAGGTTTCATGACATGCGAGAACTTCCATAGGGCTCATCTTTTACAGATGTAGACCAATGATTGGAAGGAAGCTCTGCTGTTGCAACATAAGAATCACCAACATTTTCAGGCCATCGCTTCAGAGTTTCTCTATAGTGATGATAACGGGCGTCTTCACGACCCCGAGGGGCTACATTATCTTCTTTACATTCTGCTTGTTTTTTTCTGTTTTATTTCAGCAGAATAAAAGAATAAAGGCATGACGCCCCGATTTATCGGATCGTCATGAGGGGGAGAGTGGTCCACATGTTGTTAACTGTAAAAAAAAAATCATTCTGGGACACTTCTCTCCTCCAACACTCTCTCTACTATCTTCGCAACTCAAATGGTCAGCTACGCTCACAAGTCAACCATCATTTTGTTCAGCTGATACAAATAGTCAAAAAGACTACATTGTGGAGGAGACAGAGGTCAAATACTCATGTACTGAAGATGAATTCCGTGCACGTCCCCTATCCTTCAAAGAATATTCATTCTAGAGGCGTCATCGGACTTCACCCAAGCTGATCAAGAGCAACTTCTGGAAGGCAAGGACTACATGCAAGATACTGAAGATCCCTCAACCCCCGACATCAAAGAACAAATTGCCAAGAAGACATCAAAGGGGAGATTGCAAGGATTTCTTCAGAAAGCTTTCCTCAGAAGCCAAGTTCAAAGACAAAGGAAGCCAAATAACAACAAAGATAAAGATATCTGCGCTGCAATGCTGATTCAACACGATTGAACACCAAGGGGGAGATTGTTATGAATATTTTATGGTGTCCAATCTAATTAAATATCTTCGTATTTGTGTAGTTATTAATTAAACGTGTAATACGAGTCACTAATGTGTATCAGCCCGTTAGCTTCCTTGTAACCCGTAAGTTAGCCAACTTCTCCTATAAAAGGAGGCTAACTTACGGGAACCCTAACGATCGAGGCTTTAGAGAATAGAGGCACAGAGATAGAGAGATTAGGGTGTACCGCTGCTCTCCTTCTCTAGGGAGAGCAGCGGCCAGTTTACACGGTATACCAAAGGTGTTGTTTATCTTGATATCTTTCTATCTGCTTTTTTTATCTGCTATGATTGTTCGATTATTAAGTTTTGGGACTATCACAAACTTACCTCTGGATCATCAAGCAGTCTTAGCGGAGAAGTATCTGAGCTGAGGAAGTCTCTATACACTTCATTGTAGACTTCCAATGCAGAGAACTTTAACACAGATGCTCTTTCCTCATGTTGGTAGAAAGAAATGATGTTAATGAGCAGAAAACTCATATTAGATCACAAATAGAAAAAAACACATGTTCATGAAAGACATTGAATGAGATAATGATAACAATAAAAATATTTATAGTAACAATAATAGTAATAACAAAAATAATAACAATAACCTACAATTAATTCTCTTCACACCTGAGGGGACTTATCTTCCAAATCTCAAGACATTGAAGTGGGCTGCAAGACTACATGACCATCCCCTGAGTGCTTCAAGCTCCTACCAGGATCATCAACCAACAGACTAAATCACAACTGGGAAAAACAAAATTACAGAAGAAAATATACTCATCCAATCAAATGGAACAACAAGTGCGGCACTAAACAGCATACTGTTAGGAAATTGATGTAACGTACCTCGAAAGTACGGCAGCGGAAGTTTAAAATTTTCCCAAACAGATCTTCCCTGATTATGACAAAATAACGAATATGATAATAATAACAGATCTGAGTTAGAACTTACAGATCTTCCAACCTAGCGGTGATAATCCTTGACCTTTGGTATCCACGTGATTTCTCCTTCACGAAGAAACGGTTAGATCTCCCTAAGAGAAAGGCTAGGAAATCTCTTCGCAGGGAAATAAACTGGTAATACTGAATCTGAAAACTGATCTATAAATTATGAAGGAGGAGGGTGTATTTATACTAGTTGCAAACTAGTTTCCTAATCACAACCAAAGTCTTACTCATTAATGAGTTATAGTCCTATCAGGACTAATACATCATTATTAATTAAATAAGTTGGATAAACATAAACATAATAATAATAATAACAATAGAGAAGTGGATGCACGCCACTCCCTATATGTTTTTATTATTATTTAGTTTATTTTATTTTCCTTTTTAATTCCAAATCAATAAAAGAAAATACCAACTTTATTTAATAATAAATACACCTTAATTAGGTATAATAAATCTAATTTATCACACTTAATTTATTCTATCAAATAGAACTCTCCTTCAACATTATGAATTAAATATAGTTTAATCCAACTAATATTTAATCCATTTCAGTATTACAAATTAAACATTATTTAATCCAATTAATATTTAATTCCTTCTAACAATTCAATCGGAAGGTATAATCACTTGTTGTGTGACCCATAGGGCCTTATATATTAAGCACTAATCAAATTAAGGTCTTAGCAGAATCCCTAGACGATTTACCTGACAATCTTAATATATAAGGACGTTTGCAAGGACTATTCAAACTCCCTGTAATATAGAGCTCATAGTGATACGGTCCTTTCATTCAACGAACATTCAACTAAGTCTAGAACTTGATATTGTGTCTATTCCAATAACTTAGTCTCTATCTCTCAATCTTTCTAGATGATCCATAATGATCATATTCGATATCCAAAACGAATATATCTTTGCATTGGCCAATGACTTTATGATCCATCTAGATATGAGAAGTATAATGTTCTCTCTTAATCTATTATGAGGAATGAATTCTTTCTTGGCTCAACTACTACTCCATGTGCTTCGTGATGCACCCAACACATGCCGTATCTACCCCGATTGGAGTGCAAGCGTTGGTCATGGTCAAAGTACATTACTCCGCACATGTAGTACGTATTGACCTCAAGTCGGAGGACTATTACACAACTCTATACGCCGATAATCTCATAGACACATGAATAGAACTTATCAAATGGTTTCTCGGTGGGTATGCCAATATTCTCTAAAATATCTATGTGACCATCATGAATTACATGAACTCATAGTTGTGAGATCAACTATACTTTCTAAAAGTATGATGCAATCCACATACCAATCTTATCGCATATCATCAATATCCCATTCTTGATGATCATTGATTGAGGCTATTTTAGAACCTTATGTTATATCATATAAGCTCCCACTTACTTATTGACAACATAAGTCCAAGGGAACACAATTATGAATAATATATTGACAATCGAAATACTTAATCATCGATGTGTAATACCGTTTATATCAAATATATAAAACTGAATGTGATCACGTACATATATCTCTAAAAAGTGATTGTCGTTAGGACATATATACTAACAATCTCCCACTTGGCCTAGTGCCAATCACCAATGCGTCTAACACCTAGACTCTCAAAAGTCTAGTATGTTTCTCACATCTCAAAGTGAATGGGCCAGCCAAATTGTCCTCTACGGGAAGGTGTTCTATTGCAACATCTCCTCTTGCTATTTGTTCTCAAAATATGATAGCACACAGGTATTTTCTAGTTCCTTACTTTGCATCTTGGTTCCTTAGCTCGTGCAAATGCACCGGTACAATCACAATAACAATTATTGGATAACTATCGCTAGGAACTACCTCTATTTCCTTAAGGAACTAACGTATCTAAACGCTTACCTATGTTGCATCAAATGCAACAATTTACTAGGCTCTAGTTATCGAATTTACAATAGTTTCTTACTTGCAACTCTTGCAGCATTACTATTACATTGAGACTAAAAACATATACTGGCTGTGACTCGTAGTCTTTCTTATCATACATGAGACTAGTGCTAGAATAATTAAATTCTACTAGTTCTTTCTGTCTACCATAGACAAAAGATATTCATGAAGATTTTGGGTGACCATTCTTTCACCGACTTCAATGAGGGGATATCATTCTCTATGATCAACATATGTGATTATAAAGACCATGATATCCTTGTTGCGCACTCTAAACACGCAAGCATCCTCATTTCATTTGATGAGGTCAAACGGTTTGACTTTTTCATCAAAATTAATATTTCAACTCCTAGATGCTTGTTGTAGCCCATATATGGATTTCTCCAATTTACATACTGATTTGGGATTTGACTTGGATATAAAACCTTCAGGTTGTACCATGTACACCTCCTCCTTGAGGTTTCCATTAAGGAAAGCAGTTTTGACATCCATTTGCCAAATCTCATAATCATAGTATGCTGCTATCGCAAGCAAAATTCGAATGGACTTGAGTTTTGCAACTGGCGAATAGGTGTCACTATAGTCAATTCCCTCTCTTTGACTATAACCTTTAGCCACTAGCCTAGCTTTGTATGTTTGCACCTTGCCTTCGGCATCAATTTTCTTCTTGAAAACCCATTTTTATCCAATGAGTCTAACCTTAACAGGCAAGTCAACCAAGTTCCATACTTGATTGATATACATCGAGTCCATTTCAGATTTCATGGCCTCTCACCACCTCTCTGAATCAATATCTAATATTGCTTCAGTGTAAGTCTTAGGTTCATCCTTGTCAGGAATTTCAACATCATCATGATCCTCCATGAGGAAGCCAAACCTAGTTGGTTCATGACGAATCCTAGTAGACCTACGAAGTTGAATATTTTGCGATTGTTCAGGCTGCTCATTCTGATTGTGAAGAGGTTCTCTTTCATTGGACTGTCCAATGCTCGGAGAATTTTCTGGTGCTACACTTTTAAGTGTTTCCAGAGAAGGAGAAGTAGGTGCAGAAGGAATGACAACCATGTCATTTCTTTCATGCCTAATAGGAACCACTTGCTGGTGCGAGGTGCTTCCTATATTACTCCCACTAGCTGAAGGATATCCTCCTAGAGACATACTTCCGCTTAATCCTCCCACTGAATCCTTGTTTTGACCATCTAGCAAGTCTCCATCCTCTATGTTATTTTGTGATTCTTGAATTTCTTCTAGTACTATCTTCTCACGATTGAATTCCTTGAAGACCAAGTCTTCTTCTAGGAATCGTGCCTGTCTGGAAATAATGATTTTATGTTCCTCAGGATGATAGAAATAGTATCCCCTAGTTTCTTTAGGATACCCCACAAAATAACATCTCTCACTTCTAGCTCCTAACTTATCAGTGTGCAAATTCTTTACATAAGCAGGGCAACCCCACACTTTAATATGTGAAAGAACATGCTTCTTATTACACCATAACTCATATGGTGTCTTTTGCACTGATTTAGATGGAACTATATTCAGAATGTATATCGAAGTTTGCAATGCATACCCCCAAAGAGATGTTGGAAGAGACGTGGAATTCATCATGGACCTAACCATGTCTAATAAGGTTCTATTTCTCCTTTCAGAAACACCATTCAATTGAGGTGTTCTTGGAGGAGTCCATTGTGACTGAATTCCCTGACCTTTTAAGTAATCAAGAAACTCCTTACTCAAGTATTCCCCTCCACGATCAGATCGTAGAGTCTTGATACTCTTGTCAAGTTGCTTCTCTACTTCAGCCTTATACTCCATGAATTTCTCAAAAGCTTCTGATTTGTGTTTCATAAGATACACAAATCCAAACCTAGAGAAATCGTCAGTAAACGTGATGAAGTAAGAAAAACCTCCTCTAGCTTGAGATGGGAATGGTCCACACACATCTGTGTGAACCAATTCAAGCACTTCTTTGGCCCGTAGTCCTTTTCCAAGAAAAGATTTACTCGTCATTTTAGCTGAGAGACACGAATCGCAATTACCATATGATTCAAAATCAAATGGTGTTAAGTAATTTAATTTACTTAACCTTGCTATTCAAGCTTCATTAATATGACCAAGCCTACAATGCCAAAGATATGTGGTATTTTTCACATTACTTAACCTTGGTCTTTTATTTTGTACATTTAATATGTCATGTCTACAATTAAGAACATATAAACCATTCATAAGAGGAGCATTTCCATACACAATACCATTTTGTGAAAAACAACAAGTGTTATTAGCAAAATGAAAGGAAAAACCCTCAATGTCTAACATATGAATGGAAATTATGTTCTTTGTTATAGAAGGAACAAAATAACAATTATTTAGTTCTAATCTATAACCACTGGGTAAATCTAATATATAAGTCCCTACGCGTTCAGCAGCAACTTTTGCTCCATTTCCTACACGTAGGTCTATCTCACCCAGCCTAACTGCTCTACTGACATTTAGGCCTTGCACACTATTGCAAATGTGTGAGCCACAAGCCGTATCTAATACCCAACAGTGAGAGTTAGTTGTAGACATATTAATATCAATGACAAAAATGCCTAAGCTAGAAGAACTCGATGCTTTGGCTAGATTAGTCCTGTATATCTCACAATCTCTCTTCCAATGTCATATCTCATTGCAGTAGAGACATACATCATTTGGTACCTCAGCAATGTGATTCTTCTGAATGTCCTTGTCAAACATGGCTAATTCAGAAGAGCTAACATCAAGGATCTCGGGTACACATGTATCAAATACATGTTCGATATTTTCTTGCCTAAGAACGAAACGCATATTTTGTTCCAAGTCTAGAAAGTTTGGTTCAATCAGATTATTTATATCCAAGATACTTCTCAATGATAAATTCGACATACCTAAAAGCCTAAAGAAGTTCAAATAGAACGGAATTAAAATCATATATTAATTCCAATGATCACATCTAGTTAACTAAATAATATGGACTTTTAATTATTTAGCTCCCACTATTTTTACATGCTCTTTGATCCCAATAAAAGGAACATGAAATGTTATACAATCATAGTGGCCAAAATCCTCATTCATACTATTACAGTCCCAGCTTGGGCTGATCACTACAATAATATAATGGGTAGGTCCCTAGACCAATTGCGTCCAAGCAACTTTTGGTTGATCAATTTTTAAATTGATCGACATCCCTAAATTAACACTGACGCTTGGGCGACTCAAGCTAATTTAAGTAAGTCAAAACCATCACACGATCACAAATATATGTATCTATAAATTAATTCTATATTTTGTCGGATGGAATAAACACTTGGGCGAAATATTCTTCATCGAAAAAATATTTCTACTAATTTAATTATGATGGGTGATGTCGTTATCCTAGATAAGACTTAAATTTTAATTTATGGGGAACATTTAACGGGATATTAAATTATTCTATTTAATCAAGATGCTAGAACATATTATCAAATAATATGTTAACGAGATCTAACTCAGACTTTTAAAATTAAAGCATGCATAATAAATCTAATTTATTAACAAATACAGCATTCAAATAACTAATTAAGCATGCTCAATCCATAATGATAACACAACTATCGATTAAAACAAAAACAAAAAAATTAACCGTCGTAATCTCAAAGATACGTAATAATCTAATTAAAAGGGTTAATTTAATGTAGTTATTATTATACAAAGTAGTAACTACGGAGTATAATAATAATAGTAAAAGATCTCCAAAATCTAACAAACTTTGAGTCCCAGTTTGAGTAAAACCGAGCAAAGCTTTTGTTTTAGAATTCTAGGAAATTTTAAAAATTTCCTAAAGTTTAATCTAATTTCTAAAATCATAAACCAAAACAAGAGCTCCACCCAAACTACCTACACGGTCACACAATAAACATGGGGTTTGCTCATCAATTGAAAACAGCAGCACTGCTACACTTGCCGATTGATGAAGCGTGAAACCTATCGGACGAATAAAAAAATAGAACAGTGGCGTGAAGGTGATCTAAAGAACGGCAGCCCTCACCTAAAAAAAGGTCTAATTTCGGATCTTAACAAATCTAATTTTGAAAATTAAGATCAGGCCAAAAATATATTTTCTGGAAATATATATTTCAAACCTACGAAAATTTCATCATAAATTCGTATAATGTCATTAGAATCAGTTTGGCTCTGATACCACTGTTAGGAAATTGATGTAACGTACCTCGAAAGTACGGCAGCGGAAGTTTAAAATTTTCCCAAACAGATCTTCCCTGATTATGACAAAATAACGAATATGATAATAATAACAGATCTGAGTTAGAACTTACAGATCTTCCGGTCTAGCGGTGATAATCCTTGGCTTTGGTATCCACGTGATTTCTCCTTCACGAAAGAACGGTTAGATCTCCCTAAGAGAAAGGCTAGGAAATCTCTTCGCAGGGAAATAAACTGGTAATACTGAATCTGAAAACTGATCTATAAATTATGAAGGAGTAGGGTGTATTTATACTAGTTGTAAACTAGTTTCCTAATCACAACCAAAGTCTTACTCATTAATGAGTTATAGTCCTATCAGGACTAATACATCATTATTAATTAAATAAGTTGGATAAACATAAACATAATAATAATAACAATAGAGAAGTGGCTGCACGCCACTCCCTATATGTTTTTATTATTATTTAGTTTATTTTATTTTCCTTTTTAATTCCAAATCAATAAAAGAAAATACCAACTTTATTTAATAATAAATACACCTTAATTAGGTATAATAAATCTAATTTATCACACTTAATTTATTCTATCAAATAGAACTCTCCTTCAAAATTATGAATTAAATATAGTTTAATCCAACTAATATTTAATCCATTTCAGTATTACAAATTAAATATTATTTAATCCAATTAATATTTAATTCCTACTAACAATTCAATCGGAAGGTATAATCACTTGTTGTGTGACCCATAGGGACTTATATATTAAGCACTAATCAAATTAAGGTCTTAACAGAATCCCTAGACGATTTACCTGACAATCTTAATATATAAGGACGTTTGCAAGGACTATTCAAACTCCCTGTAATATAGAGCTCATAGTGATACGGTCCTTTCATTCAACGAACATTCAACTAAGTCTAGAACTTGATATTGTGTCTATTCCAATAACTTAGTCTCTATCTCTCAATCTTTCTAGATGATCCATAATGATCATATTCGATATCCAAAACGAATATATCTTTGCATTGGCCAATGACTTTATGATCCATCTAGATATGAGAAGTATAATGTTCTCTCTTAATCTATTATGAGGAATGAATTCTTTCTTGGCTCAACTACTACTCCATATGCTTCGTGATGCACCCAACAAATGCCGTATCTACCCCGATTGGAGTGCAAACGTTGGTCATGGTCAAAGTACATTACTCCGCACATGTAGTACGTATTGACCTCAAGTTGGAGGACTATTACACTACTCTATACGCCGATAATCTCATAGACACATGAATAGAACTTATCAAATGGTTTCTCGGTGGGTATGCCAATATTCTCTAAAATATCTATGTGACCATCATGAATTACATGAACTCATAGTTGTGAGATCAACTATACTTTCTAAAAGTATGATGCAATCTGATGTGAGTTTTCTCGCACTTAAAAAGATTGTAGAATAGTGGTGAAAGTACGAGTATCGTCTCCACAGGAACGGACAAAAGGGAATCAAGGATTAATTAAATTCAGCGATAAAAAAAAGGAATAAAATAAAATAAATGCGTCGTGCGAGATTGGTTGGTTGAATGAAAATTAAACTATGCGAATGAACGATTAAAATAAAAGATTGGGTTCTCTCTAATTAACGACGAAGGGAACAGGGATTGATTCTGGGGTAATCAGATTTCTGGCAGATCAGGCCTAATTACATGAAATTAATTTAATTGAGCCTAGCTAATCAATACTAAATTCTTACCGCTCTCGCGGCGTAGAGTACAATAATTTAGGGGACCAGACTGATCTCTCATGCGACAGGATCCTAAATTATTGCCAAGACGAACGAGCTTGCGGCCCCTTAATCGCTACTAATCTCTTAGCAAACGATTAAGTGTGTGTGAATGTGTCCTAGAATAAACTAGATCTCTCTTAATTTATTCTATGTGCAATTGTAATTCTAGCCGCGGTTCCAGGTTACAAAAGATATCAGTTAAATTATTCAAACACAAATTAAACGGCATTCATGCAATTAAAAAGAAAAGAATCTAGCCATCAATCATGATTAACCCCTTCATCAATCCCAAATCCCTAATTAAACTACTCACAATTCATAATTGAAAAGTCAACAGAATTGGGAAGAATAGAATAAATTGTCATTAATTAAAAAGATGAACTTACATATAATCCCAGGGTCTTGGAAGAAAATAGCGTAAAAACGGTGTTAAATTCGTCCCTAGGCCTCTCCGTAATGTTCGTGACCACTAAAAAGGGTTAGGGAGGCCTTATTTATAGAAAAGAGGGGAAAAATCACAATTCTGGTCGATGTGGGAGATTTCCGCGCGTAACTTGGGGCTACGCACGATCGTGCGTCCATGGCTACGCACGATCGTGCGTAGCAGGCAGTAGCTCCTCCACGGTTTTGGCTCTTACGCACGATCGTGCGTCCCAGATGCACGGTCGTGCGTCCGTGTTCTTCAGCCTTTTCTCTAGTCCGAATTTGACAAAACTTCCTTCATGAAAGTTTTAGATACTGAAGTCCTCTATCCACCCCAACTTGCCAAATGTGATTTGAATCATCTAATCAAGAGATATGATCAAAACGGTGGAAGGTGTCATTCTGAAATCGTAGCAGAGATCATCTGACTTCGTCATCTGTTTTCACCTTCTTTCTCTCCTATTCTCGTAACCGTGTCTTCATATGATTTATAGCCCTTGAAGTTTTATTTCATATACAACTTGAATCATGTCTATTAGTTGTTTCTACAAAGAGATATGCTTGAATGATTGACAGAAGGTCATCCTGATCGTCATTTTCAAGCTTCATTCATCTTCTTTTGATCCCGAAGCCAATCCTAGAGCTCTTTTGTCATCAAATCTTCATCGTAAACCTCTCGCTGATCTCCATAGCTCTCAAATCAATATCAAATGCTTTTCAACTCATCCCAATTTCTCCTCAAGCGCCAGTGCTGAACTCTAAAATCCTGATTTTGACTCCAAATGACACAAAACTCGAACCAACGCCCGGTAAACATAACTTGAGCTAAAATTGAGACTTGCAACACCTTAAAGCTAGGAAAACTATCAAAATGCAACCCCAACACGCATAAAATGCGTGTTGTAATATGTACTTATCAGATTCCCCCACACTTAAGCTTTTGCTTGTCCTCAAGCAAACAGAACAACGGGACTTACGATAATCACCACACAGAATCAAAACAGTTAGCAGGCACACGTAGCTAAAGGAATATTCACAGAACAGACAATCTAAACCTAGAAAATTCTTCCCTAAACTACATCTTTGTACTCAATCTAACTATTTGACAAAATTATTCACAACATCCTTAAAGTAATGACAGCATACACAAATAAATTAGCTATTGATCAGAAGGACTCGTGAAGGTGATGGTGAATGGTGGATGGTAATAAATAGTCCCTTTCTTTTGAGAGATTTGGAAATTCTAACAAAGACTCAATGCATTCAGGAACTTCAGGGCTATTCTTAGGATCAAGGAACTCAGTAGGCCACAATTTAGGAACAACCATCTAAACCTATGCAAAGAGTAGACATGGTGTACAACTAAGCTAAACCGCCGCGGCACGTTGGTGCTTTGACGTATACTTGAAGTACGCGGAGAACTAAAGCTAATTTTCAATAGCCTCCAAGTTTATTAATTATGTTTAGTTTTCCTTGTCATGTTGGCACGAGAACGCCATTTCTTTCGAAAGATACCCAAGTCTCATCTTATTGTGGAAAACACTTACGCTTTTTGACCCGGGCTCCCATTCTCTTTTTCGCAAGGTAAGAGGTCTAGCTATATTAATTTTTCACCTTTCGGATTCTTACTTAGACATTACCCCATTCTAATCTCGGCCTCACCAAGGAAAAATAGCAGTTAAAGTTCATTTGTTTTAGAAGTGAATCCATGCCTACAATGCAATCCTCGAAAATATCAAGATCCTAAAAAGTGACTGCTCTTACCCCATTTGGGGCATAGGAACAGTGCCAAAATTGGCTCCTACACAAAATTCCATAAACTTAGAAAATTCACCCCCTAGTTCCCTAAACATGAAGACTACGTCAGAAATATTCACGGGTAAGAAAACAGGCCATTTGGCTATGGAGCTCAATTAATTGGGTAGACAAGGAATAGTTAGGCTCAAAATGGCTTCTCCTAAAGGACTTTTTCAGGTGGGATGGAAAATTTATGAATTCATTCAATGGGTGACTAATGCCTTCATCCTTTCAACAACTAGATTATAGTGCAAGCAATTTAAGCCTAAACACTTCAAAGACATTTTAAAAGCATAGTCAAAACGCTAAGCAGCTCACAAAGACATAGTTTAAAGAAAAAATTTCAAAAATTTTGACATGACTTTTCTATGAATATACAACTAACACCTGCGCATGCTAACTCTAAAAATCTCATGTAACAACTACTGCCCGAATGCCTAATTCACTCCCCCACACTTAAACTTTGGCATCGCCCTCGATGACCAAAAATGCACTATGCACAAAGGGGTAAAGAGGAAAGGGTCACGCGTGCTCAACTTCAACTCAAGTCAACAATTAACACATGCGAGTAAGAGTAATAGGAACTTCCCTAAGGCGCTGGTTGGTGCAGAATTAAACTGGGTCAATGTAAACTGTGGCGCATCATCCAGAAAAGACCTGAGCTACAAAACAAACACAGAAACACAAAAAACACACAAAACAAAAACAAAAAACATGCAGAAAACAAAAGTGCAGAAATAAGCTTGGGTTGCCTCCCAAGAAGCGCTATTTTTAACGTCGTTTGCCCGACGATACCTCGTAAGCTTTCAAATAGCACAGACTGTAGTGGGGCATTAATTTTCAAAGTATCCAGCTTTCTCTCAACAAATGCCCTTAGGTGGCGCAAATTCTTAAACTCTCGAAACCATGTAGGAATCACATGGTCTTCAAAAAACTTATCAGCACAGAACTGGAGGATCAACCTCACATCCTCCTTGAGTGGACATAAAACATGAGCCAAAAATTTGATTACTCCAGGCTCAAAAGATGTTTTGATGCAAGGATCTGTACCAACATCAAACTCGAACTGCAACATAGAAAAGTATTTTTCTTCCTCACAATTATACTGAAAATTCACTGCATCTCCTCCGGACTCCATATCACTCCCCATGTGAGCATCCCAACTCTCGGTAACACCGTTCTTATCAATGTCGTCTTGGAAAGTGTTGTTACTCTCGCCCCCACTCTCTTGGAACGTGTGATCATCATTTTCCAACTCATCTTCAATACCCAAACCTAGCTCAGTAGCACCATCATCATGACTGATCTTCTCCTTGCCCTCCTCAGGTGTTGAGACTAATGGTAAATCAAACGACTGGTGAGTTTCTATATGGAAATCATAGTGATTTGTGACTTCATCTGTTACATCTTGTGTCGTTACAAACTTTTTCATGTATTCTCCGAAAAACAACTTGACACTATTATCTTCTTCTTCATCTTCAAACATAGGTGAGTCTTCAACATCATCAAGAAGTGTATCATCCATCGCATTCCCACCATCATTGTCTGACTCACTTATATGATCATCCACATTGATCTTCTCGGATTGGGCTTCTGTGTCGCTAGGATGGGATCTCTCGGACTCCTCAGATTGGGCATTAAACAGTTGATCCAAGTGATTTTCCATGTTTTGCATCCTTGTGTCCGATTGCTGTTGACTTTGCATTTGTTGTTGTTGAAATTGCATTAATTTCTTGAGTGTTTCTTCCAGGTCAGACAGCTTCTCGGAAATTATCTCTTCTGATTCATCCTGTGGCTCATAGCTCGGCAAAGACGTAGGAGTGACTGAAACATTTGTGTTCGTAAATTGTGGGGAGGAAGAAGTTGGGTATGCAGTTGCCCAGTAAGGATGATCATTTGGAGGTTTGACGGGGCAAAAGGTTATATGGTGACATCCTCCACAAAAGGAACAAATGCTATTCTTCGGTAGAATATGATACACTTCCTCAAGAGTTTTAGTTTGGAGAAGAAATTCAAGAATGGAGCCTTGTTTTGTCCAAGGGAATTGTGGTGATGATAGATAATGATGGGAATTTTGAGATTGGAAGGGTTGTGTGGTTGGAGAGTAAGAATAGGAAGATAGAATATTTTGTGGTGCCAGAGAGTAATATTGTAGAGGAATGTAAGTTGGGCATGGCGTATATGAGGAATATCCCGTGGAGATTTGAGGGAATGGTGTTCCTCCAGGAGTTGAGCTTAATGGGTTCATCCCATGCCTCTTAGAAAGAAAACCTGAAAGGTTAGCACAGAAAAATCCTACGAGAAACTAAAAAAAATCTAACTAAAGAAAATCTCGCTGAAATTAATTAACCCTTAAAACCGACACCGTCCCCGGCAACGGCGCCAAAAACTGATGTGAGTTTTCTCGCACTTAAAAAGATTGTAGAATAGTGGTGAAAGTACGAGTATCGTCTCCACAGGGACGGACAAAAGGGAATCAAGGATTAATTAAATTCAGCGATAAAAAAAAGGAATAAAATAAAATAAATGCGTCGTGCGAGATTGGTTGGTTGAATTAAAATTAAACTATGCGAATGAACGATTAAAATAAAAGATTGGGTTCTCTCTAATTAACGACGAAGGGAACAGGGATTGATTCCGGGGTAATCAGATTTCTGGCAGATCAGGCCTAATTACATGAAATTAATTTAATTGAGCCTAGCTAATCAATACTAAGTTCTTACCGCTCTCGCGGCGTAGAGTACAATAATTTAGGGGACCAGGCTGATCTCTCATGCGACAGGATCCTAAATTATTGCCAAGACGAACGAGCTTGTGGCCCCTTAATCGCTACTAATCTCTTAGCAAACGATTAAGTGTGTGTGAATGTGTCCTAGAATAAACTAGATCTCTCTTAATTTATTCTATGTGCAATTGTAATTATAGCCGCGGTTCCAGGTTACAAAAGATACCAGTTAAATTATTCAAACACAAATTAAACGGCATTCATGCAATTAAAACGAAAAGAATCTAGCCATCAATCATGATTAACCCTTTCATCAATCCCAAATCCCTAATTAAACTACTCACAATTCATAATTGAAAAATCAACAGAATTGGGAAGAATAGAATAAATTGTCATTAATTAAAAAGATGAACTTACAAATAATCCCAGGGTCCTGGAAGAAAATAGCTTAAAAACGGTGTTAAATTCGTCCCTAGGCCTCTCCGTAATGTTCGTGACCACTAAAAAGGGTTAGGGAGGTCTTATTTATAGAAAAGATGGGAAAAATCACAATTCTGGTCGATGTGGGAGATTTCCGCGCGTAACTCGGGGCTACGCACGATCGTGCGTCCATGGCTACGCACGATCGTGCGTAGCAGGCAGTAGCTCCTCCACGTTTTTGGCTCTTACGCACGATCGTGCGTCCCAGACGCACGGTCGTGCGTCCGTATTCTTTTGCCTTTTCTCTAGTTCGAATTGGACAAAACTTCCTTCATGAAAGTTTTAGATAATGAAGTCCTATATCCACCCCAACTTGCCAAATGTGATTTGAATCATCTAATCAAGAGATATGATCAAAACGGTAGAAGGTGTCATTCTGAAATCGTAGCAGAGATCATCTGACTTCGTCATCTGTTTTAACCTTCTTTCTCTCCTATTCTCGTAACGGTGTCTTCATATGATTTATAGCCCTTGAAGTTGTCTTTCATATACAACTTGAATCATGTCCATTAGTTGTTTCTACAAAGAGATATTCTTGAATGATTGACAGAAGGTCATCCTGATCGTTGTTTTCAAGCTTCATTCATCTTCTTTTGATCCCGAAGCCAATCCTAGAGCTCTTTTGTCATCAAATCTTCATCGTAAACCTCCCGCTGACCTCCATAGCTCTCAAATCAATATCAAATGCTTTTCAACTCATCCCGATTTCTCCTCAAGCGCCAGTGCCGAACTCTAAAATCCTGATTTTGACTCCAAATGACACAAAACTCGAACCAACGCCCGGTAAACATAACTTGAGCTAAAATTGAGACTTGCAACACCTTAAAGCTAGGAAAACTATCAAAATGCAACCCCAACACGTATCAAATACGTGTTGTAATATGTACTTATCACAATCCACATACCAATCTTATCGCATATCATCAATATCCCATTCTTGATGATCATTGATTGAGGCTATTTTAGAACCTTATGTTATATCATATAAGCTCCCACTTACTTATTGTTGGAAAAATGTGTTAAAATTGCATTAAATGGTCCTTTTGGGGCAATTATTTGAGTGGGGTCCACTTCCGATTTGGGTCGGGTCAAAGTGGTTTCGGATTGTCCTTGTTAAGGGCTACAATTCGATATATGGTACACTCAAAACGGATAACGGGTGAATGAGAAATTGATTCTCGAAGTTCACTCGTTGAAATGGAAAAACTGGGAAAATGGTGAGTTTCTAGTGTGTTTTATCCCACACCGAAAAACTCAAGGGATTTTCACCCCCTTATAAAGGGAAGCCTCTTTTAAGGAGTTAAGATTCCTAAAGGGAAAGGCTCTCTCTTACGCGCAGGGGGGATCAAATCCCGAAACGGAGATGAAAAACCGCGACTCGTGTGCGAGGGCGACCTGCAGACACGAATGTCGTCCGAAAACCTATCATTCAAAGATACGGTCTAATTTTTATTTCTTCCCGTAACGTTTTATTTTTTTCCAGGATCAGAGTTGCTCGAACTCTGGTGGCTTCGGATCAGAGTTGCTCCAACTCTGGTGGAGGTCTTCTGGTAGCATCAGAACTGCTCCAACTCTGGTGGAGGTATTGTGATCGCGCACCAGAACTGCTCCAACTCTGATGGGGGTATTCTGATCGCGCACCAGAACTGCTCCAAGCCGTTACAACCATTAAATGTCCAACGTTCTTGTCTTTTAATGCAACGTTAAATGGACAGTTTATGGATGATTCAATGCCCAACGGACTGGTCATTGAAGTCCAACGTTCAGGTCCATTAACACCCCATTTAACACACAACAAATCCTCCTATAAATAGCTGGCAGGTGCTTTGCAACAAACACAACGCACAATACATTCCTCACGAATTTCTTGAGCTAAAAACACCTAAAGCTATTCAGCAAACTTCCTTCTGTGTTCATACTTGGTTCTCGTTCGCTGGAACTCTTGTTTGTGTGCTCAAACATTAGTTCGTAGTCATCGTATCCTGGGAAACGATTGTTGCAATGCTCCTAGCACCGTGGGAGGCAACAAATACGTTTAAAGGAAATCGTGCGTAGCACGAGCTTTGACTAATTCTGCTTCATCTCCTTTCCTGTTTTTCCTTAGTCATTTTATTTAATTAATTTATTTTAATTAATTTTCTTTATTTTCTGAAACACACCCAACAATCTTAAAACGTATTTCTTGAGCTTGTATCATACGGATACAATCTTAAACGTAGTTTGTCACTTTGGTGAACGAACTTATTTTTTTTGTGTTTTCGGAAAAACGTTAAAGAACGAAAATGACTTCTCAAGAAAACGAGATTGGTGTTGGGCAGAATGTTCTGAACGACAATCACTCTGAAAGTGGAGCACCGGTGAACAATGGTTCACAACGCGGTGCATCTACTTTGGCCAACCAAAGGGCTATCCCTATGGTGACTGTGCCAAGCAACTCTGTGGAGAAACCCGAGAAATTCAATGGGTTAAACTTCAAGAGGTGGCAGCAAAAGATGCTATTCTATCTCACTACTCTCGGTCTTGCTAGATTCTTGACCGAAGATGCGCCGGTAGGAACCGGGGGTGAGGTGGATGCGCAATCTTTCAACGCGGTTGAAGCTTGGAAGCATTCTGACTTCCTTTGCCGATACTATGTGTTGAACGGGCTGCATGATGCTTTGTACGACGTTTATAGCAAATTAGCTACGGCTAAGGAGCTATGGAATGCTTTGGACCACAAATATAAAAGCGAGGATGCCGGCGCAAAGAAATTTGTTGTTGGTCGATTCCTTGACTTTAAAATGGTGGGTTCGAAGACGGTCTTAAGTCAAGTTGAGGAGATGCAAATGATCTTCAACGAAATTCGAGATGAAGGAATGACAGTTAGTGAGTCTTTCCAAGTGGCGTCAATTATCCATTTATTGCCGCCGGCTTGGAAGGATTTCAAGAACTACCTTAAGCACAAGCGAAAGGAAATGAACTTGGAGCAATTGATCCTCCGTCTGCGGATTGAAGAGGATAACCGGAAGAACGATGGGAAACTCCCAATTGCTCATGGCGCCAAGGCCAACGTGGTGGAGCATGCTAAAGGCTCCAAAAATAAAAATAATGGGAAGAGCAAGCTCGGTCCCAAGGGAGGCGTTTCCAAGACAAAGTTCAACGGAAAATGCTTCAATTGCAATAAAAATGGACACAAGTCCTCGGATTGCAAGGCACCACGGAAGAAGAAAGACTCTCAAGTCAACTTGGTGCAAGGTGGGCAAAAGGATGAAGACATCATCCTAGCGGCTGTGGTTACGGAAGTCAACCTCGTTGGATCCAATCCCAAGGAGTGGTTTGTGGA
The DNA here is from genome assembly GCA_945859875.1 of Cuscuta europaea. Classification (NCBI taxonomy): domain Eukaryota; kingdom Viridiplantae; phylum Streptophyta; class Magnoliopsida; order Solanales; family Convolvulaceae; genus Cuscuta; species Cuscuta europaea. Next base: position 6,093,083 of record CAMAPE010000002.1, read on the forward strand.
CACCGGTGCAACCCGGCACATTTGCTCAAACCGGGAGTTATTCACTACTTTTGAGCCATCAAATAGTGAGAAGGTGTGGATGGAAAACTCAGCTCATTCTGCGGTTGAAGGCGTGGGCAAAGTGGTCCTGAAGATGACTTCGGGCAAGGAGCTGACTCTAAACCAAGTGCTGTTCGTTCCGGAGATACGCAAAAACCTGATTTCCGGTTCGTTGTTGAACAAGCATGGCTTCCGCATGGTTTTTGAGTCGGACAAATTAGTTTTGTCTAAATCGGGAATGTATGTGGGAAAGGGGTATACATGTGATGGGCTGTTTAAGCTCAATGTAATGACTATTATTAATAATAATAATAAAATCCCTTCTGCTTACTTGCTTGAGTCTTCCAATGTGTGACATGGTAGACTAGGACATGTTAATTTTAATTCTATACGTAGATTAATTAACATGGAGCACATTCCTAAATTCACAATTGATGTGAAGCACAAATGTGAAGTTTGTGTAGAGGCAAAACTAACGAAAACGTCTTTCAAATCGGTTGAAAGAAAAACGGAACCACTTGAATTAATTCATAGTGACGTTTGTGATTTTAAATCAATACAAACACGCGGCGGTAATAAATACTTTATTACCTTTATCGATGATAGCACTCGCTATAGCTGCGTTTATTTATTAAAAAATAAACACGAAGCAATCGATAAATTCATTCTTTATAAGAATGAAGTGGAAAACCAACTTAATCGAAGGATTAAGACGGTTAGGAGTGATCGAGGTGGTGAGTATGAAGCACCAATTGGTGACTTTTGCGCTAGTGTGGGTATAGTACACGAACGTACCGCACCCTATTCACCTCAATCAAACGGTGTTGCCGAACGAAAGAATCGCACATTGAAAGATATGATGAATGCGATGCTAGTAAGTTCGGGCTTGCCACAAAATATGTGGGGCGAAGCAATCTTGACAAGCAATTACCTTTTAAATAAGGTTCCCCGAAAAAAAAATGATAAAACTCCGTACGAGTTGTGGAAAGGCAGACGGCCTTCCTATCAATATTTAAAAGTGTGGGGGTGTCTTGCTAAGGTGCTTGTACCAACACCTAAGAAAATAAAAATAGGTCCAAAAACGGTGGATTGTATTTTTATTGGATATGCACAAAATAGTAGTGCATATCGGTTTTTAGTGTACGATTCGAATAATCCGGATGTACATAAAAACACAATAATTGAATCAAGGAATGCTTCATTCTTTGAAGACGTATTTCCATGCAAGTCCAACGAAGGACCAAGCACGTCAAAACGAACATTTGACGTAGCTATGGAAAATACTAGCGAGGGATCCGGAGAAGAACCCGAACCCAGACGTAGCAAACGTGCTAGAATTGAAAAATCCTTCGGACCGGATTTTCTCACCTACCTGGTAGAAGTTGAATCGGATATTCTAACATGTATGGTAGAAAATGAACCGGATTTTCTAACATGTTTGGTAGAAAATGAGCCACGGACTTATACGGAAGCCGTGACGTCTACTGAAGGTCCTATGTGGAAAGAAGCCATCAAAAGTGAGGTGGATTCTATCCTCAAAAATCACACATGGGAATTGGTTGATCTTCCTCCGGGAAATAAACCTTTGGGATCCAAGTAGATTTTTAAACGGAAAATGAAACCTGACGGTTCCATCGATAAGTACAAGGCCAGACTTGTAATCAAAGGATACAAGCAACGTGAGGGCCATGATTACTTTGACACGTATTCTCCTGTGACGAGAATAAATTCCATTAGGATGATACTAGCAATTGCCGCATTGCGGAAATTGGAAGTTCATCAAATTGACGTAAAAACCGCTTTTCTAAATGGCGATATAGACGAAGAAATCTATATGGAACAGCCCGAGGGCTTTCGTGTTCCAGGCCAAGAAAGGAAAGTGTGTAAATTAATTAAATCATTGTATGGATTGAAACAAGCCCCTAAACAGTGGCACGAAAAGTTCGATCATGCAATGTTAATTAATGGGTTTAAAATAAACGAAAGTGACAAATGCGTCTATGTGAAGAGCACGGTAGACGGCTATGTCATTTTATGTTTATACATGGATGATATACTCATCGTGGGTAGCAATAATCTAATGATTAATTCTACCAAAAACATGTTAAATTCTAAATTTGACATGAAGGATATGGGGCTGGCCGATTTAATCCTTGGGATTAAAATAATTAGAGGACCTGACGGTCTTACGCTAAGCCAATCCCATTACGTTGATAAAATCCTTACGAAATTTAATAAGGATGATTATCAAGAGGCAAGGACTCCATTAGATAAAAACGTACAACTTACCAAAAATCGTGGAGAGTGTATTTCTCAAGTAGAATACGCTAGGACTATTGGAAGCTTGATGTATCTAATGAGTTGTACCAGGCCTGATATTGCCTTTGTGGTTAGCAAGTTGAGTAGATATACTAGCAACCCCGGTGCTGAACACTGGAAGGCAATAGTAAGGGTTCTGAGGTATTTACGTAAAACCCAAAACCTTGGACTGCACTATGGAAGATATCCAGCTGTACTTGAAGGGTATAGCGACGCTAGTTGGATATCCGACATAAAGGACTCTAAGTCCACAAGTGGATATGTTTTCACTTTGGGAGGTGCAGCCGTATCATGGAAATCCTCAAAACAAACGTTAATAGCTAGATCCACGATGGAGTCTGAGCTAATAGCCTTGGATAAGTGCACTGAAGAGGCTGAATGGCTACGCCATTTTCTCGAGGATATTCCAAGTTGGGAGAAGCCTGTCCCTCCAATATGCATACATTGGGATTGTCAAGCGGCAATTGGAAGGGTACAGAGCAATATGTACAATGGTAAGTCTAGACACGTTCGTCGTAGACATAACACCATTAAACAACTCCTCACAACGGGTGTTATCACTGTTGACTACGTGAAGTCAAAGGATAACATAGCGGATCCGCTAACCAAGGCATTGGATAGAGAATTGTTGGAGAAGTTGTCACGAGGAATGGGACTAAAGCCCGTGAATTGAAAAGTTCTATAGTGGATACCCAACCTAGTTGGTCCTAGGTTCAAAAGGGACAACTAAATTATAGAGCGAAGGATGGTCACTGTGGGGGTCCCGGACTCCTACCCACTCCTCGTTAAAACAGTGACTCCCGCACGAGGTTAGCAAAAACGTTTGCTTTAATGATTCTAAAATGTTGATCTACTCGATAACATTGGAAGAGTATGCGGGATACTCGTGAAAGAATCACCTATGTGAGAGAGAAGAGGGCCGCTTCAAAGGAGAACTGTAAAAGCTCAGTTCTTTAGAAACTCTTGCAGAACCAGGACGGTGACCCATGGCCAAAACGGGCACACCCATGAGAACGGAACAAAGTTGGAAGGTTCTTGTGTAAAGATAAGTCAATGTTTACACGACGGCAGTATAGTTCAAGGACATCGAGTCTACTAGACAGCCAGTAAATAAACGTGTCTTTAAAACGGAAGGTTCAAAGGATAAAACCTACCTCTCCGTATGCAAGGATCATCCGATGAACACAACGTGTCCTCCTATCTTCGTGTCTTTTTAAGTCTCGAAAATCAATTTTCATTCATGTGGGGGATTGTTGGAAAAATGTGTTAAAATTGCATTAAATGGTCCTTTTGGGGCAATTATTTGAGTGGGGTCCACTTCCGATTTGGGTCGGGTCAAAGTGGTTTCGGATTGTCCTTGTTAAGGGCTACAATTCGATATATGGTACACTCAAAACGGATAACGGGTGAATGAGAAATTGATTCTCGAAGTTCACTCGTTGAAATGGAAAAACTGGGAAAATGGTGAGTTTCTAGTGTGTTTTATCCCACACCGAAAAACTCAAGGGATTTTCACCCCCTTATAAAGGGAAGCCTCTTTTAAGGAGTTAAGATTCCTAAAGGGAAAGGCTCTCTCTTACGCGCAGGGGGGATCAAATCCCGAAACGGAGATGAAAAACCGCGACTCGTGTGCGAGGGCGACCTGCAGACACGAATGTCGTCCGAAAACCTATCATTCAAAGATACGGTCTAATTTTTATTTCTTCCCGTAACGTTTTATTTTTTTCCAGGATCAGAGTTGCTCGAACTCTGGTGGCTTCGGATCAGAGTTGCTCCAACTCTGGTGGAGGTCTTCTGGTAGCATCAGAACTGCTCCAACTCTGGTGGAGGTATTGTGATCGCGCACCAGAACTGCTCCAACTCTGATGGGGGTATTCTGATCGCGCACCAGAACTGCTCCAAGCCGTTACAACCATTAAATGCCCAACATTCTTGTCTTTTAATGCAACGTTAAATGGACAGTTTATGGATGATTCAATGCCCAACGGACTGGTCATTGAAGTCCAACGTTCAGGTCCATTAACACCCCATTTAACACACAACAAATCCTCCTATAAATAGCTGGCAGGTGCTTTGCAACAAACACAACGCACAATACATTCCTCACGAATTTCTTGAGCTAAAAACACCTAAAGCTACTCAGCAAACTTCCTTCTGTGTTCATACTTGGTTCTCGTTCGCTGGAACTCTTGTTTGTGTGCTCAAACATTAGTTCGTAGTCATCGTATCCTGGGAAACGATTGTTGCAACGCTCCTAGCACCGTGGGAGGCAACAAATACGTTTTAAGGAAATCGTGCGTAGCACGAGCTTTGACTAATTCTGCTTCATCTCCTTTCCTGTTTTTCTTTAGTCATTTTATTTAATTAATTTATTTTAATTAATTTTCTTTATTTTCCGAAACACACCCAACACTTATTGACAACATAAGTCCAAGGGAACACAATTATGAATAAGATATTGACAATCGAAATACTTAATCATCGATGTGTAATACCGTATATATCAAATATATAAAACTGAATGTGATCAAGTACATATATCTCTAAAAAGTGATTGTCGCTAGGACATATATACTAACACATACCTGAACTCCATCCGCAGCCAGATCAGGCCACCAACACCGCATCCAGAGACACCAACTTCGAACAAAAAAAGCAATCGCACAAAGAACTTCTCCGACCCCCCCCCCCCCCCCCCCCCCCCCATGAAATGAAATAGAAACAAAAGAGAAGCAAAATAGGATAAGAAATCTTACCAGGGAAGGAATGATACTCGGGCGGCTTCGGCGGAAGGATTTTTGCGGACTCGGGCAACGAAGGATTTTGCGAACCCTAGACTTCCAAACTATCAAGCCTGCATAAAGGAAATGAAGTTATATATGGTGTCGCAAGAGAAAGGGCTAGATATTATCTTGCTTGAACACAAACAAACAGAGCAAGCAAATGGGAAACAGGGGTTACTTTCCTCTGCGCAAATCTGAGCTCCCGTTAATCACTCTAGAAACGGAAATAGACCAACTAACTTTCTTAGAGCTTTTAATAGTATAGTAGGATATATATATATATATATATATATATATATATATATATATATATATATTAATATATATATATATAGTAGGACCTGAAAGATGAAATGTATCAGTATAAGACTCGAATGATGGAAAACTATCAATCTAGGACCTGAATGATGGAAAACTATCAATCTAGGACCCGAATGATTGAAAACTATCAATTTAGGACCTAAGTTTTCATAAATTTTATTATTATTTTTAACGAGTTTTTTACAAAAATATTACTAGAATAAAACATATTTACATAAATATGACTAGTCATTACTACAATGTGGTGTTGTGGTAACTTAAGCTCGAAACTTGAACATGAATTACTATGGTTTCGTTACTACTCTAGTCATTAGTCATATTTTTGTAAATCATCTTTACTTTGGTCATATTTATGTAATTATTTCTTATTTTTATTTTAAAAATTTAAATAATATGGCGTTACGTTATGGTTTTTTTTCTTTTGATGAACCGTGCATTAATCTAGCTAAAATATGCAAGATATTTGATCCAAATAATCGAAAATGATATGGATGAAAAAAGTCAAAAACTCAAAACATGGAGAATTAAGTGTGAAAACATCCTTATTAACTCTATTGGAACATATTGTGTTTTGTTTATGACATAACTGATGTTCCATAAATGGGATATCTAGGAGTATCAAGCACATGAAAGAATGATAAATTCAAAACTGTTTAGGAGTAATCAAGCCACCGAAAATATTGAAGAAACTTAATTATTTAGATTTTGTCTTTTTTTGTTCATGGATCTAACTCTTGGAATGTAGAAATCACCAAGACCAAGTTACGTTAGACCAGAACCACAAGTCCCAGTGTAAAAATAATTTAAGAAATTTTATCAATTAAAAGATAGGTTCACTATCATTCCTAAGCTAGTACCAAAGAATCACGTACACAATTCAGTCCAAAGTAAAAAAAAATTAACGAATTTTATCAATTCAGTCCAAAGTGAAAGATGGGTTCACGATAATATGGGGCCTCAATTAAGGTTATTAAATGTCGAAATACTTAACATCCTCTAAAACCACTAAATTATTAATACTTTTCAAGCAATTAACAAGAGTAATTAATACCATTTTTATTGTGAAGCTAATAAACTAATTAATCATCAAATATGATTTTTGGATAGGAATAGACAAGCAAAAGAAGGGGGAAAAGATTGTTCAAGACATTACCAAAGATAAAAAATAGATAGAGCGGGTTGATAAGGTGAGTGCATCTCATTGGGAATTGGTTCCACTCTACAAGGAAAAAAACAGAAGTAGATGGATGCGCACGAGGAACAAAAGAAGAAGGTGTTTACATATGAGGAGGTGTTTACTTTCTTTTAAAAAAATGCTTGAATTAATTACGACATTTTATTTTGGGTGAGTGTCATTTATGTAAGGGCATCCACATCCATGAGAATATTCGGGGATCATCTTGATGATGTGAAGATCCTTTTAAAATTTATGGTTGAGAAGATGAGATTATTCTGAAAGATTATCTAGATAAAAAATCTGATATCAAATATTGAATGCTAGATTATTCAAGATTATTCTCAAGTTTCAATAAACACATGTAATGCAATCATATCTTTTAATTTGGAATGACTAAACTATCTCATTGGAAATAACAAAAAAAATCCATAAAAAACTTAATGAATAGAGATCATGGTTGAGGGGGGATTAGTAAACTTTGATTTTATTTATGTGGCAATGACATGACAAGAAAAACACATGAAAAACTGAATATTTTAGGATGATGGATGACCATTATTTTAACATGTTAAATAAATAGCCTGTATCAGATAAATTTACTTAGTTAAGGTTTTTCATTCTTGATATATTAATGAGTGATGTCAAAATTAATTTAAGAGGGATATGTTTGATAATGGGTTTAATTCCAAAATGTCTGAATAAGATTTCAAAAAATCACTTTTTGAAGTGAAAAAGTGCTTAATAGTAAAAGTTAGTAGTGTTTGAGAAAAAATTGATTTTGAAAAGTATTTGGTAAAATATGTGTTTTTTGTGTAATAGAAAAAGTGGAAACAGATTTTAGCTTTTAGGTGTTTAGTTTGAAAATCACTTCTTTAATCTTTTGCATACATACCGTAAGAGTTACTGTAATTAATGCAGTGTATTTACGCACGATTTCATTGAATTGAAAGTACTGCGACTTATCTCTCATAGTCTCATCATCCCAGCAAATCTGGTTTGAGTTTTGACCTACTTTTGATTTTTTGTTTCCATCACTAATACAAAAATATACATTGTTGATCAGTGGTTCGTTAAATAGGATTGAACAAATCATTTAGGAACCGATGTGCTCGCTGCGTACTTAGACCATTTGTAGTGGTTAGGAGTCCAAATTGTTAAACTTGGACTCCGTGCATGTGAAAACAGTGTTTCGATTCCGTCAATACTGTTTTTTTCAGCATCCGTGCATCGTCAATAAAACACATTCAACATATTTTTTTACATATCAATTTAGTAAAACAATAATTAATTTATTATAAATAATGTTTTCCATTTAATATTTTCCCTAAATAATTGTGAAATAAAAAACACACATTTCGATGTAAAAATAAATAAATTTCATTAATTTTTTTAATGTTTTCGGTTAACAAAAATGAACTTAGTTTAAGTAAAGTTCGATTATGAAATATTCAGTTATTTGTGAAGATTCCATGAATTAAAAATTTGTGTTTCATCGTTTTTTAGACTAAAGAAAACTTCAACAGTTAAAATTTAAGAATTTTTGTTTCATTTTATATATTACATATTGGTGTCATATGAAAGATCATAAAATTTTATGAATTTTGATATATATTTTGAAAATTTTGGAGAACAAATAAAAAGTTATACAAGTTTTCTAAAAAATTGAGATATTGTGATGCAACGATAAAGTCAGCACAACATCATATTCACCAAAAGCAACCACTTTTATAAAATTTTACTATTTTTCTTCTTTTTTTCCCCTTCTTTTTCTCTTTTTCCACTCCTCTCAAGTCTCAACCCACCCTCTATATATAACCCCTTCCATCTCCTTTCCACTTTTAATACCTCTTTTAAACTAGCACTACACATAATTAGGAGTCCAAAAATTTCACATTTAGCCATTTGGACTCCTAATACCTCACCACTCCAAATGGTCTTACAGGGGATGAATTTAAAGGGGGGCGCGGGGGGCGACCGCCTCCCTTGGACTTTCAAATTTTTCTATTATATATGTAATATTTTCATAAAATTTTCATACTTTAATTAGATATATATGCTTTCACCCCCCTTATCTTTTAGTTTTCAAAATTAATATATAAGCTCACATAATGTAATACTTAATTGGAGATTTAAAAGAAGTAAAATCTAAAATAATTTAGATAATTTTAACAAATAAACAATAGAACAACTCATTGTTTAAGAGTTATATTGCCTATTATATCAAAATTCTTGATTTTGTAATGTTTAATTGTCTTAGATAATTAGTACTCTATCGTGTAAAATATCAATGATATTAAATATCACACACAATAGTTAAAAAAAATAGATCATGTAAAGTGAATCCAAAATATAAACATCAATTTACTTCTTACTTTGTAAAACAAATTTGTAGATAATAAATTTTAACTTATTTTAGCATAAATAGAAATATATTGTGCACCATGTATATATGAATTAACAATACTACGTATCATATTATTCTAAAACTAATAATCTCATACGGAGTACATACTATTGTGATATTAAGAAAAGTTCTTGTGATTCATAAATACCCTTCTTCATAGACAAAAAATGCAATTCAAAACGGATTCTTTATATTATGATAGGATTCATGTGGTTAAAAAAGAAGAAATTATTTAAAAAACATCGGTTTATGTGTACCTTTTAAATTCTTTACCTTCAAATAATTTGATAAAATGTTACTCCGTATATCCTTTCTTATTTTCAATAAAAATCTAGAGCACTAACAATTATTAAATCAAAGTTATTTTTCCGTTGTCTAGAATTAGAATATAATATAATAGATTTAAATGTCATCGTGTGATGGAGTATATGGGTCTGAGCCCCAGGACCCACATACCCGGAAGAACAGAGCACAAGACAACGGAGTGGCGCCCTCGTCGGCCAAGACGCCCCCGTCGGCCGAAAAGGGGCCAGCTCGGATTACGGTCCTGAGTCCAAGGAACCTGGGTGCCCTCGTCGGCCGTGCCCTCGTCGGCCGTGCCCTCGTCGGCCACGCCCTCGTCGGCCACGAGGACCTCCCAGAATCGGATCCTATACTTACTCATTTGTACAGCCCAGTAGAGGCTTTGTATCCGGCCCAGTAGCGGTCCAGTTGTAAATGGGCCTCCCAAGCCCAAGGCTTGGGGGCCCAACCCTAATTTTCTCTATAAATACTCCCCTTGGGAGTAGTTATAGGGGTTACAAAATCATTCCATTGAAGCATATTATTGCACTTCTCTCTCTAGCTCTCACTTCTCTCTAGAATCTAGGAGTTAATACTCTATCATTTGGTGCTCTCGTTGAGAGCTAGAACAATCAAGTTAGCACCCTTCGTCGCTACCAAGCACGGCTAACCACTGATCATGGGGAGAACTAAGTCAAACCGCAACCTCGTCAGCAAAGTCATCCCTGAGGACCAAGAGCCCAGGGAGCACGATGAGGACGCCACGGCTGACCAGGTCGGCGGAGGGGACCTCTTCCAGGAGGCCTTCAACCTCACGACGGACCTCCGCAACCAACTCAACGGCGGAGTCCCCGACGCCCGCCTCGGCCTGGAAAAGAAACGAGCTGAGAAAGCGGACCACGCCCCGGCCCAGCCTATGGCCGCGGCCTCTCCGTCCGTAGATCCTCAGGTCCAGGCCGCACTGTCGGCTATCATCGCCAGCTTGGCTCAGAATCCCACCGTCCTCAGCGCACTCTTACCAAGGACCGGGGGAAACGTCACTCCACCTCCTCACCCCCAACCACTGGCCGACCAGATAGGCAACCATGAGGGGGTTGTGGCCCAGGACACGGCGTCGTCCCACTCCCACCCTGCTTCCCCTCTTCGGCCCGGGCAGACCCCAGCGCGTGGAAAAGCCTCTGCCTTCAATAGGCTAGGTGACACGCGCCGTCGTCCGGTTTCGGAGAGGATGGCGGGACGGATTGGTGATCCTCGTCCTGGCTCGCCAAGGGAGAGTTTGGGGTCTGTATCCCGGACAGCGGACCAGCCCCGCCCGGACAAGGGCAAGGGGAAGTTGCACGAGGATGACGTGCGTCACCAGATCAACGCGGCCCACAACGAGCGCCTGAGGAACCAGCCGGGTGCCGCCGCGGCCGACAGGGACCCCCGGGACGAGGTCATAGCCCAGCTGGAAAGGAGGTTGGCTCAGATGGAGGCCAAGCAGTCGGCCAACATCCCTACGGCCGGCGCCTCCAACGACCCCGGCCTCAACGCGCTCATGAACAAAGTCAGCGCCCTGGAGAGGGAGCTGGCCGAAGGGCGGGGTGACCCCATCATCCAGGTCAGGACTAGGACCCCTTTCACCAACAGGGTCCTCTCGGCCCCCATCCCTGAGAAATACAGGGGGAACGCCATCAAGTCCTACGATGGCCGATCAGACCCCCAGGAACACTTCAGCCGTTATCAAAACAACATGCTGATGGTGAACGCGTCCGACGAATACCTCTGCCGTTGGTTCCTCTCTACTCTCGAGGGGCCAGCGTACGAGTGGTTCAACGGGCTGCCAGAAGGAAGCATCGACTCATGGCAGGATCTCGCCCAGCGCTTCCTCACTCACTTTGCCAGGAGGAAGCGCGCGAAGAAGTATTTCACCCACCTCCTCTCCGTCAAACAGCAGCACGAGGAGTCCCTCCGGTCATTCATCGACCGGTGGACGAGGGAGACCGAGGAGGTCGAGGGGGCCGATGAGCGCACCCTCCTCGCCTTGTACCAGGGAGCCCTCCGCAGCTCCCCGTACGCCAGGAGTCTCATCACCGACCCCCGAGGTCGTACGCCAAGGCGCTCCAACGCGGAGGCTTGTATGCTGACGCCGACGAGCTCCCCAACATCCTGTGGTGCTACAGAACCACGCTGAGGAGGGCGACAGGCGAAACACCTTTCGCCCTGTGCTACGGCTTTGAGGCGAAGGCGCCCACGGAGGTAGCCATCCCCAGCCGGCGAGTGGAGCAATATGAGCCTGACACCAATGAAGAGAACATGAAGATTGACCTACATCTGGTTGATGAGAGGCGTGAGCAAGCTTACGTCCGAGCAGAGAACTACCGGCGTCAAGTGAAATCATACTATGACGCCAAGGTACGTTCCCGGGAATTTCAGGTGGGGGACTACGTCCTCCGCCGAAGGGAAGCAAGCCGGCCAACAGAGGGCGGCAAGCTAGCATTGAAGTACGAAGGGCCCTACATCGTCAGTGCCGTGGTCAAACCCGGCACCTACAAGCTTAGACGCCCGAATGGGTCCAATGTACCACGAACATGGAATGTACACCATCTGGTGAAGTTTTATCAGTAATCCGAAGGAGGTGCAGACGGCGAAGCCCTCACCCCTTAACGGGTTACTGATTGAACGCCACCCTCGGCCTCGAGCCACTTATGAATAAAATCACGTTCTGATTTTCTCTGGAATTCAAAGTAAAACATTAGTAGGTGCCCTCGTCGGCCACCTTAGAGCGAAAGGCTCAGGTCTGGCCGACATGGCCCCTCGCATTTTGCAGCCTACGAGCGACAAGCTCAGGCACTCCATTGTATTTTGTATCAGCGAAGGGCTCAGGCCTAGCTGAGAGAGCACATCGTCCTGGCCCCGTAAGCCTAGAAGCGAAACGCTCAGGTATGGCCGATGATGTCCCCAGGACGAGGGGCCCGCAAACGGCCCACGTCTTGAAACGGGAAGCTCACCGCGTCGTCCACGCGCCAGATCGCAGGACGACAGGCCTGAAATCAGGGCCGAGGTGACAAAATCCCAAAACTCAGGGATGGGCAACGACAGCCGTTGGAAACCGACCAAAAGTCTAGCCCGCGTCCTAAATAGGCGACGGGACCCGCCCTGAGACCACGGACGTTATAAACGAAGTCCGAACCGGCCGAAGGACGAGCACACCCTTCGGCCGAAGCCTGAAAGAAGGATACCCCCCGAAAAAAGAAAAAAAAAAAACATGAAAGGGAAAAAGAGGGAAGCCGACGGCCGTGCACACTTGCCGGCCCCGAGCAATGAAAAAATAAAATCCCCAAAATTCAGGCCCATTTCGGCCAAGTACATATCAGTTGAACACAAGTTCAGTACCACTGACAGGCAGCATGGACGACACGTCCACGCACCACGAGGGAACAATCAAGGCCGATACACACGACTATGAAACCCTAACCACATCGGTTGGGTGACACGCGAGAGGTGACCTTCATCGGCCATAGTCCTTTGAGGCACCAACGCTTGGTATGAAACAAAGCATCGCAAACCGGAGGATGACCGGGACGAAGCGGGCACTTATCACACCCGCGAAAGGATCAAGTAATCAAGATGCAATCTCTACTTGCCACCGCACCTCGGACAGCCGACGCAGGCACTGGAACCATGACTAGCCGACGAAGGCAGGACCATCTCCTTGGACAAGCTATTCCTTATCCAGCACCCTCATCGGCCACAAGCCAGACCTTGGCCGGCAGTGGCACCGCGAAGAAGTAAATGCCTAACATTTATACTTAGGAAATTCTCTTAGTACTAAAAGGGAGGAATTCTAGCCGAAGCGGGTACCAGTATACTACAAAGCCGTTAGCCACCTACACCTTCACATGTGTACTTGTGAAAAATTCAGTCCACGAGACTATGATGAAGGTGCCCTTATCGGCCAGAACACAGGGATACAAGCCGACAACGGCCATGGCCAGATGTATCCAAGGCCAGGACGATGAGGACGCCAACGCTTGGACGGAACGGACACTACGGTCAAGGCTAAAAACGGAAGCACCTAAAAGGAATCCACAACACTTAGGAAATTTTTTGAAAAAAAAAATCCTAAGTGTTATGATGGCAAAGGAACACCGGTCAAGCCGACCAGGCCACCAGGCCGAAAGGGAAGCACCTAAGTGGATCCCAAAACACTTGGAAAATTTTTGAAAAATTCCTAAGTGTTATGAAACTACGTCCAAGCCGATCAGACCACTAGGCCGTAAAGACAGGAGCTACATGGACCCAAAAAAAAAAAAAAAAAAAAAAACACTTGGGGAATTTTTGAAGCAAAATCCTAAGTATTATGACAGTAGAGCAAAGAGGCATAGGCCGACCAGATTGCTGGACGGGAAGGCCAACCTCATGGACGTAGCGGACACTCGCGGGTGACCCAAGTTATGACTTAATACTTAAGACAATTTACAGAATTGAAATGACAAAGCAAACAAGCACACAAAGGATTCTAGGCCGAAAAGGACAGCAAAAATTTCTTCAATTGATAAAATTCATTACAATTGGGGGGCACTACGGCCATTACATAATTGGGCAACAAATGAAAAGCTAACTACAATAGGGACTAGCCGATCAAGCCTCCGGGGCTGGCTCTTCAACCTCGTCGGCCCCCTCCTCATCGGCCTCAGCTTCCTGGCCGGCAGCGGCGCTGGTGGCATCATCCAAGAAATCGAACTCAGTATAGTCCGGCTCGCCGAGGCCGGAGCTTTCTATGGGGGACTCCCGCTCCGACAGCGGAAGCGTGGCCTGCCCTTCGGGATCCTTCATCAGCTTTGGGAGCTTCAGGTTCCGTCTAGCCCATCCAGCCGTGTAATTCATGGCCTTCAACGCCCGGGATAGCCGCCGGTACAGGAGCCTTTGCATCCGCTCCTGACCCAGGTTGTAGTAAACAGACATCTCCTGGCTGAAATACTCTCGGCCGGCAGGGGAGTTCATCCCCCAATTCTCCAGCCTGGCGGCCACCACCTCGTAGCACCAGGGGAGCCTCTCATCGGCCTTCCACCCTTCGGCCAAGAACTTCTCAACAGCCTCATCAGCAGCCCTCACGACGGCGGCCTCGGCCTCAGCTTTCGCCTTGGCGGCCTCCTCGCTCCTGCGCTTCTCGGCCTCAAGCGCTCTACGGGACTCTGCGAGCTCCCTTTTGCTCTCTTCGAGCTGGACCAGGGCAACGTCCCTGGCCGCGACGGCCTCATCAGCTTTGGCCTGCAGCGCCTTGGCATCCTCCCGAAGCCGGTCAAGGCAAGCTACCGCCTCGTCGGCCGAGGCAGCCTTCTGCTCCAGTGCTTGCAGGCGGGCAATCTCCCAGTACTGCCTCTTATGGCTTTCCATAAGCATGAAGGCACTCTGCAGAAGAAAAACTAAGGTCAGGCAAAAACTCTACATAGACGAAGAAAGACATGGATATAAGGACAATCACTTACTTGGACGAGGAGATCCATGCCGCCCTCATAAATCTTCAGGTCCTCGAGCTTCTTCAGATGAGCCCGATCTTTGGCCGGCATGGCCTTGGCCAGGACGACATGGCCGGGGACGAGCTCATTAAACACGCCCCCCGCCGACGGGGTACTCTATCACTTTCTGATAGGTGGCACCGGCAACCTCCTTGCCGGCCCTCTGCGTCCGTGGTTCCTGGACGAGAGGAAGCGATGGGGCGGCACCATCAGCAACAGTAAGGTCCACGACGGGACCACCATCGCCCACGCTGGGGACAGTAAGCGTACCGGCCTCACTGGCAGGAGAAGGGGAAGGAGCCCTCTTCGTCTTCTTAGAGACGCTCACGCCGGCCTCGGTCAACTTTTTCTGGCCGTCAGTGGCCGGTCTCTTTTTCTTGGACGGGGCAGGCTTTGGGGCCGCATCTGCAGTAGCCCCGCTCACACCGGCCGCAGCACGCCTGGCCGCTTCGGCCGCCTTAGCAGCAATCTCCTCGGCCGCTTTGGCCTTTGCAATAGCCATCATGGAACGGCGGTCCATGACAAAATCTACAAGGGAAAAGCACAAACAGATTAGTAAGGAAAAGGACAAAACGTAAAGACAGAAAGCCGAAGAAAAATTACCATCGGCCTCAGCAGGAATGCCCAAAGGCGGGCCATCGGCCTCCTCAAAGGTGGTGGTCATCCTCGGCCAGAGTTGGAGGTCATCCTCCTTATCTCCATACAAGTGATATCTGAAGAAGCCGAGGGCCGTCATCTTGTATTCAGTGACGTAATCTTTCACGCTCCTCGGCCCCCCTTCCAGGAAAGCCTCCACCTGAGCGTCCAAAATAGAGCTCTTCGGCGGGTCATGAAGGTTGAACCTCCCGGTATGGCCGAGGGAGGGGAACTCGGTGCCACTCTCACCAATGGACACAAACAGAACTTGCTCTTCCACCCATGAATGGACGTAGGCAAATCCGTGAAGCTCCTCTTCCTCGGAAGCTGTTGAAGAGTGGCATAGGCCGCACAGTTCTTGTGGCTTCCTCGGCCGATCTGGTACAAGTTCATGAATAAGGCCGTGGTCGGCCTGTAGCCCAACTCCTCACATCGAAGCAAGAAGCCCACTATCAAGGAATAACTGTTCGGCGTCAGCAGGGCCGGAGGAAGCCCCACCATGTCCAGATACTCGGTAACGAAAGGGTGAAGGGGGAACCTCAACCCCTTAGCAAAACTCATCGGGTATACTCCGAAGTATCCCGGTGGCGGAAGTAGAACATGGTCCGTCGGCCTGGGTGCCCTAACCCGCCCGAACGGCCCCACGTACATCTGGGCGACAAGATAGTCGGCCTCACTGCTCTCCGGCTTAATCAGGAATATGTTGGTAAGGTCCAAGTAGGAGAGACCCGGCCCATTCTTCGGCCTCCTCACCCTCTTCGGCTTCGCTGCGCCCTTCACGGCAGATACCGGCCTCGGGCACGGAACGGCAGCAGAAGTGGACGCCCCGTCCACCGCTCGGGACGCGCCTACGTCCTCACCCTCTGAAGAGGAGGCGGACTCCTCGTCCTCGATCTCCTCGTCCATCAGCTCTCCGGATTTGTAGGGGCTCAAACGCTCTATCTCCTCTTCAAACTCCTCGAGCACCTCGTAGTCAAGGGACCTCGTGGAAGGCTGGTCGTCGTAGGGGTAGTAGTCCTCGTTCAAGCTCTTCATTACTGCTACTACGGGCTTAAGGAGAACAACTTACGATCTAAAGGTGTTTAAACGCCTAACACTAGATCAACTACTTACGGAGCAAAATATGAAAAGTGAGGAAGATCGTGATGAACACTAACCTCAAACAATGAAGAACACGAAGAACAGGCTTGGGAGTTTATCTCTCTAGAAAATCGGCCAGCACTTCGACAAATTCAGAATGCAAATGTGATTCTTCGTCGGAGGGGAAGGGGTATTTATAGACCCCCCCACCAACGGTCACTACACGTGGCACTCACCCAATGGCCACATCAACGGCCACCACTGGGGGGCCACCACATCACCAACGGGCCAGGACCAACCCATATCAACGGCCCACCGGCAAATCAGACTCTACGGCCTACACACACACAGCGGCTTTACAACTGCCAGCAAGCGCCCACAACGTCCCACTTGCTCACCAATATCACAAATGCCAAACAATAAGAGGATGGCAACGGCCAGGTACGTGACGGCCACAGAACAAAGGGAACAAATAGCCCACAGCCTTCGGCTCCTCGTAATAACCCTCGATGATAACTCTCTACAAGCGATCTGCGCACAAGGGTTCTCCCACAGGTTACCTTGGCCAGAAAATCGCCATGAGAGTTGGATTCAGGGGGACTACGGCGAGACCGCTTCGGCCAGGGACTCAAGCAACTCCTTCACCCCTCACCCTCTTCGGCCTGAAGCAGTGGGGGACTGGGGGACTACACCGGCCTCAACGAAACAAAGGTATAAACAAGGTAACCACAAAACATGGCCACATCATCCACACAACACAACGGAACCTCATCGGCCAAAGGCCCAAAACGTCATTAGCAACGGCCAAAAAGCCACTAGAGGCAAGGACACTCATCGTCCTCCGCCAAACAACTAATCTTGACGGGCCCTTCGGCCAAGAACACGAAGGCCAACCAGCAACGGCCAAAAGGAGTGCGCGAGCACCCTCATCGGCCACACAAAGAAAATGATGCCATCGCCCTCAAAGCAAGGAACAAACCCAACGGCTTCACCGGCCCAAACAAACTTCAACCACCAACGTCCAGGAAAGGGAAAGCGCGCCTTCAACGTCCACCATTGAAAGAAAGACACTCATCGTCCCAAAACAAATTAAGGAAACAACGGCCTCCCCGCCACAGCGAGGAACAGGTAACGGCCAAGGCACAGAACAGGATCACCAAAGAGGAAACAACGTCAACGCCGCAACGGCTAACGGCCTGGAAATGCCCGCGTCGACCAAAAGCAACAAAGCACAGAAATCTACTCTCCTTCACTTCGTCTACGTCTCAGCTTAGAGAGTGGGGGACTCCTGATGGAGTATATGGGTCAGAGCCCCAGGACCCACATACCCGGAAGAACAGAGCACAAGACAACGGAGTGGCGCCCTCGTCGGCCAAGACGCCCCCGTCGGCCGAAAAGGGGCCAGCTCGGATTACGGTCCTGAGTCCAAGGAACCCGGGTGCCCTCGTCGGCCGTGCCCTCGTCGGCCGTGCCCTCGTCGGCCACACCCTCGTCGGCCACGCCCTCGTCGGCCACGAGGACCTCCCAGAATCGGATCCTATACTTACTCATTTGTACAGCCCAGTAGAGGCTTTGTATCCGGCCCAGTAGCGGTCCAGTTGTAAATGGGCCTCCCAAGCCCAAGGCTTGGGGGCCCAACCCTAATTTTCTCTATAAATACTCCCCTTGGGAGTAGTTATAGGGGTTACAAAATCATTCCATTGAAGCATATTATTGCACTTCTCTCTCTAGCTCTCACTTCTCTCTAGAATCTAGGAGTTAATACTCTATCATCGTGTATTTATTACTCATGAAAATTTTTGAACAAAAATTATCCGCAAAGTCCTATACTAGCGAAAAAAATTCGCCCCGCTACCCTAGCAAAAAAAAAAATTCACCCTGCTACAATAGCGGAAAAATGTTCACCATCTCAACATTAACGAACAAAAATTTCGCCCCCCTTGACTAAAAATCCTGGATCCGTCCCTGCGTACTTAGAGCATCTCCAATGCAAAAACATGAACGGTGCATACGTGGCATTAGAGATAGCCAATTAAAAAACAACAAACAGAATATATCTCTCCTTATTTGAACGTCTTATATGTTTTTGGTAAGTTTTTCTCTACAATATCAAGCACAATGTCTAGATGTAGACATTGAGATAGACATTGTTAAGAAAAACTTACCAAAACACATTAGACCGTGAACAGAAGGAGAAATAAATGTCAAAAATTTAATCTTTTGTTTCTATGTCACACGTTTACCGTGCACATTGTATCTCTCACGCCAAAAACATGGCCTTATTAGGCGCGCACTTCATGTTTTAAACATGGCTTTATTGTTTCTGAAGTAACCACATCATTTTTTTTAAGCTGGAGAAGTGAAGAACTATAAACTCACTAGTGGTTTGGATAATATGCGGTGAGGTGTACCGTGTACGGTACCACTTTACCGGAATGGTGGTTCCAACTTGTAGTCGATTAATAAAATAAGAGGATATTTGGAACTGAAACAGAATCAGAATCCGTTTTCAGAAGTTGGTCACCCCCGGCTTCTAAAAAACTGATTTTAGGAGTAAATTAGAGCACTAGAATCACTTCTGCACTTTCACCCAAACACTCCAACTTCTGCTTTTGCTTCAACTTTAGCGAAGTTAAAAAAATTCCGTCGATAACCGTCTCAAATGGCGAATGGCGGACAGAGCCTCCTATAAAAGGAGTGATTTGCAATTTTTCGGTTAGTTCGAAAGCTTATTTGCCCCTTTTCCCTTTATATAAAGATACACCTTTCGCTTTCAAAATAAATGAATAAATTAATGGCACAAATGGTATGATTAGATACTCTTTTGAAAAAACTAAAAAAAAAATCACATTTTTCTTTCATACGTAGTATTTATTTTAGTAAAAATCAAAGAGGCAAAGACTTATGGACGGTACATTATTCTGGGCCTATATCCAAGACAAACCGTAAACCATATACTTATTTGAAATATGAATTATAATACAAGTATCCAATGAAGTTCATAAAATAAAGGTGATAATCACTTTATTATTATTATTATTATTATTATTTAAGTCATATATTTGGACGAAAGTAACAACACGAGTATCGGATAAAAAGAAAAAAACATTACTAAAAAACGTTTCTCGTAGAACAATGTGAAGCAAATCATCAATAATCGCTTCATAGGCTTCTTTCCACTAATAAATATGACAAATAATAAAATTACCACATATAACAACACTAAACTTTCTTTTGAAAGGATAAATGAAAAAAAAAATACTCTCTCTATCCCAAAAAGGTTCGCCAAATTGACTTTTCTTGGTCAATGACAATCAACTTTGACTAAAAATATGTTTTAATACGAATTTTTTTGAATATGAAATTTATATCAAAATGTACCTTATTCAATATTTTTTTGAAGACTAAAGAGGCGTGTCTTTTATTGATGCATCAACAATTGTATTTATTTTAAAAACTACAACCGATCCTACTTAAAATTAATGTATATATATTCTTTTTTAGTTTGGCCCTCTTTAAGACTTTTTATTTATATTTTAAATTTTCAAATTGTCAGCAAAATTAAATATTAGTCTAATTAATTGAACTTAAGAATAAAAAAAGAAGCCTACTCAAACTATATATAAAGAAAAAATGTTGGGCCTATTTTGT
Organism: Cuscuta europaea; assembly: GCA_945859875.1. Classification (NCBI taxonomy): domain Eukaryota; kingdom Viridiplantae; phylum Streptophyta; class Magnoliopsida; order Solanales; family Convolvulaceae; genus Cuscuta; species Cuscuta europaea. Next base: position 6,113,276 of record CAMAPE010000002.1, read on the forward strand.
CTTCTATTTTTTTCGGGCCTAAGGCGGTCGCCCCTCTCGCCCCCCCCCCCCCCCCCCCCCCCCCTCAGAACCAGCCCTGGCGATACTCAATTCTTTTTCGCTCCACGTGGAGGTTGCACCGGTCCACCGGAATAAATGGTTAATTATCAAAATAGGACTAAAAGTCACTCACTTTGTACAAATCGGACCAAAAAATAAACTATGTTTTCATAGGACTAATTATGTGTGTGTCTTGGACAAATATACCCGTATAGCTATTGAAATGTTTTAATTCATAATAAAATAATACAAAATAATAAAAATTCATAAAAAATACTAAAACAATAATAAAAATATTTCGATAACAATAATTTATTTATTTATTTTCAAAAAATTAAAAAAAATTAAAAAAAAAACTCAAAAAAATAAAATAAAATTCAACGCCGCCTCTGCCGCCTCTGCACCACCACCTCCAGTCACCAGGGGAAAAAATAAATAAATAAAATAATTTATTTATTTATTTATTTATGGTAGAAAACAATGAAAATGTTGGCATTCTCAAAGAGAAATATGCCATTTTTTTGGCATTTTCAGGAAAAAAATGACAGTTTTTAGGAAAAATGGCATTTTTTTCACCGGCCAAAGATGGTGGTGCAGGGAGGTAGTACAGGCGGTGAGAAAGGAATCCATATATTTTTTAATTTTTTTATGGAGTTTTACTATTTTTTATTAATCTAAAAAAAATTTAAAAAAAATAATTTTTTATTTTATAAATATTTTATAAAGTTTTTAATTATTTTTCTATGAATTTTTGATTTTTTTTTCGAATTTATTATGAATTAAACATTTAATTAACTCATATTTAAAGGAAGGGTAAGAATGGAATAAAAAAATAGGTATGTTTCCAATAGGACTAATATGGTCCTATCTTGAAAAGAAGAACATAGTAAATCCTATTTTGAGTTTTTGCCATAGTTTTAGTCCTATTTAGAGTAATTTCTATTAGTTAAATAGGATTAAACAAATTATTTATGAACCGGTGTGGCTCGCTGTCTACTTAGAGCATCCACATTCATGCCACTTAAATGAACGGATTTTTAATGACACGTAGATTGACACGTAGATTTTTTCAAAATAATCTCACACTTTCTAAATTACACCATTAATCGTCTCAAAATAATCAGATCTTTTGTGGGTCCTGCACTCACCAATTAATACTAGCTGCACAATAATCTGGAGATAATCTGGATTCATATTTCAATCCAGGATTATTTTATTAAATAATCTCACCAAATAATCTTTATCACTCAATCATGATCTCATAAATAATCTGCCTCATCACCATCAATAAACAATATAAATACAATCTATTTTTTTTCATTTCACATTTACCATCTTTCCTCCGCACTCTTTTCGTCTCTCCTCTCTTCTCCTCACAGATCCTCCTCCCCAGTCCCCACACAATCTTTTTCTTTTTCTTTCTTTTTCATTTTATCTTCATCACCTTCATCTTCATCCCTTCCATCTTCATAATCTTGTGTCATCTTTCATTTCCATGACCATCTTCCATCATCATCGTTTTCTATGTTTCCACTTCATCTTTCAATTTTTAAGATTCGCGTAGATGGAGAGTCACCGGAAAATCAAACGGGAGATGATAAATTGTTGAATATTTGTCTATATCGTGTATAAAAATCATCTGTCTTACAAAGTTTTAATAAAATTTGTCTTTATGAAGAAATAAAATTTGGTAACATTTGGCATTTGTGAATTGTGATGAAGTGAAAAAAATCAACATAAACTTATCGAGGGTGAACCAATAATTTATTTTTCCCACCATTTTCTTTCCTTTCAAGATTATTCTATTATTTTCTTCCTATTTTCTTGCCCTAGAATTTTAGACATCAAAAATAAATTTTAAAACGATTTTAAATATAGAGCTTTCTTGCAAGGATTCTCAATAAATAAGACGAAGACTCAGCCTATTAACATTTCAAACGCTTGCTTATAAGTGCAGCTCAAGGACATCATAGCCAGGAAAATAAATAAGCCATCTTTTTATCAATTTTATGGATGCAAATAATGGTGGGAAAATCAGTATGTCTACGCAGGAAAATTGAACAGCTTGTTATTACTTTTTCTAAGCAACCCCAAGCTCTAAACAGACCAATACAACTGAAATTAATCTCATTTCCAGCAAATTACCATTTGTACCAATGATAGTTACAACCATTAATAACTAGGCATACACATTAAGATCATATTTTCATCTACCAATCTCACACTATGTAAGAGTGTGAGACAGGTGAATTTTTGCCAAGGAAACCTAGCTTTTAAACGCCTTCACCTAAGAAAACACAACCAACTGTATCTTTCTAAAACTAGCAGAGAGATCAACAAATAAACTAGTAAAATAAAAATAACCTCTCCTCTCAAATCCCCAACGGCACAAGCGCTTAGTGATGACTGACGAGGACTTCAATTCTCGTCGGGCAACCGATTCGATCAATAATTGACTGCACGATTTGTGTGACTTTGCAATGCTGTGATTCACACACCAATCAATCTCATAGGTGAAGAAAGTATAAAGCCCCCCCGGTCCGCCGGATCAATGAAAGGAAAACCAACAAACGAACAAAAAAATAGGATAATTCTAAAGTTCCATGACCCCTCTGCTACTCATTTACATTACACAATGATACTCTCTAAGATCATCTTGAACTAGAAGTCTAGAACATAATATCTAAAAAATCTGGATTCGAAGCCGCCTGGAATCCACAGGAATATATATCATATACCCACAATCCACACAAATGCAGATTGACCATCATCATCAGCCCATAATCTCTGTAAATTGTTAGGGTTCATGCTCGAAACTCACAGATGAAACCAAATCTGATCACAGATGGGTTCAGTTCTCAGTTACATATATTCAGAGTAGTATGACATTAAACTAAATTCAGAAATCAATTACTCAACAAAATCAATTACATCAGGGACTAGCGGATAGTAATAATTCATGAGGGCAGCACAATAATGGAGCTGCATTGACAGAAAACAGAACGGCATCACATTTCTATGATGATATATATTAGCCGACATAATCACATTTAGTGCTACAGGTTTGTTAACTTTGTTTGGTAACATTTGGCATTTGTGAAATTTTGTGTTTTCAAGTGCTTCGGTTATGGTTTCAAATTTCTAAGAAATGAGTCTGGTTTCACCGCTGCTTCTTGGAACCATCACTTCTAGCTACATACACACACACACATATTCATTTGTTGTTTTAACTGAGTTTCACATATTAGCACGGTGATTTGGTTCACTTGCCAGCAAGAAAGAAAAGGGAAAGGGAACTCCAGAGGTGCAGGGATGGTCATCTTCGACTCGGTGCAGAGCAGGGAGCCGACCAGCTTTCTTTTCCGGCTGGGGGGCAACGCAGTGGCGATCTGCTCCAGCAGTCTTCCTCCACCAGGGTCTAGGAGGCTGCCACCGGGGTGAACTGAACCGTCATCACAGGCTTGGGGGCGAGCCAGAAAGTTCAAAATTCAAATGGAAACCATTGGTTCACATCAACCATAAATTCTAACCGTATCCACAGTTCTTCCAGTAGCAGAAAAGCTCTCTCTATCAAAATTGAAAGCAAACCTTCCAACTTGCTTCAGAATCTTCTGGTATGTGTATCAGCCAAATCAAGAATGGACATTACCAAAGTATTTTTCTGAATACCGAGATTTTAATTGGTTTTACAACTCGTTTTTTCAAATGCACTCGGGGGCATCTTGGACTATCTACAAAGTTTCGTCTATCTTTTGATGAAAACGAGTTTGGAAAATTTATTTGTTTGGTAGAAATTGACATTCAGTGCAGAACTACATTAATAATTCCTGAAGGTTGGCGAGGAGATGGATTTAGATGTTTTGGATCGGCCTTATGTAACCAGAAGGAGCTGATGGATAATTTTTTGAATGAACATTTTGAGACCCAGGTGGAGGAGCTTGGGTGTCCGATGGCCTGTTCCTCTGAACCCATACCGTCCCCAGATTTAAGATTTTGTTCTACTCTAACGGAAACTGACAGCGAGTGTTTGGAATCTATCTCTACCATGCTCTTCCTTGAAGACTTGCATTCTTTAGGCTATCACTCTTTTTCCGAAGAAGAGAATCCTAAGGGAAGTTTGTTTGGGAGTGAGGAATTTCTTTCGACTATGGTTAGAGCTAATGAAGAGCCAGCACAAGGGGAGGTTACAATCACGAATATAATTCATCATCATCATTACCCCAGTGCCGCAAAGGCTCCCACCTACGGTGGGGTAGGGGGGTCGGATGTACGCAGCCTTACCCCTATACTAAAGCACAGAGAGACTGTTTCTGGATGACCCAAGGTGAAAATTGCGTCGAAAATTGCATGGACTGACTGCTGCATAACAAAAAAGCGCAAACAGTTTAATGAGCCATTTTACTTTCTCATTACATTCCCAAGCCAAAAAATAGTGAATCTTTGGCTCCTTTGCAAATGATGGTAAAACAACTGGGGATAATAATACTTTTGTTTGTCAAGTTAGGGATAAATCAGCTGGGGATAATACTAATGTTTGTCAAGTGGAGGCTACCATTGAGGCAACACCTCTTCAAGTCTTTTTTCCTTCTAAGTTGCAAGAGATTGCGGGTAATGACTTGTCGAGTGATGAAGAGATAACCTTTGTTCGGAGGCAACTTACAGACAAAGAGTTGCTGGATCGTTTAAGTGAGCTTGTTATTAGCTTCCCAGGCTATCGACTTGAACCAAGAAGAAGTGCTCGGATTAAAGCAAAACAATTGGTTGAGTAATAGATGGTTCAAGGCTTTCTGCATTTTTAGGGTGTCTTTTCGGATTTGGGCTTTTGGACTCGCACTAGGATTCTCGCCTGGGACTTTGTGAAGCTTACTATGAAGTTGGGGAGTCGGGTTTGGTTTTTTTCTTTTGCATTTTCATTTCTCATTTGCATTTCTTTTTCATTCGCTTTTCCTTGTCGCTTTAGTTTTCTTCTTTCATTAGCGTATGTCAATCCTTTTAACAAACTTTGGATTCTTTCGAAAAAACTGAATTTAACATATTTAACATGTTTCAGACACTTTCTAAACCACATTATCTATATTGACTAAAACTTAGCTTCTTTTGTTCAAATAATACTTTTTTTAGATGGAGAGTATAAGTGTGATTCTTGGAAAGAAAAAGATACAGTTAATGTTAAAACTGGAAGCATGTTTTCGAGAATAATGAAAACAACAAATTATTTTGCCCAACGAATTTCGTAATATTAAAATGCTTCGTGTTTTCTTGTTTCTGTTTTCAGAAGGAAAAACATAAAAAAATAAAAAATAAAAGACAGAATAAAATAAAATCACCAAACATTGGCTAAAACAATATCCTAGTAAAATCATGTCCAACAAAAAAGTGCCAAACGAGAACAATTACCTCGGTTTATGAAGACTTGGCGGTAAGAATCCGGGAAATCTGAAGACCCCTGCTGAAAGCCTCGTTGAACAGTATCCTTGTCTGCATGGACTGAAATCCAGGCATCCAAGACAAGAAGGCCAAGGGAGCCATGACGATCAACCCAAATATCATATCATACAAACGGGCCAAGGAAACAACAGTTACCCAAACCACACTAGTCTCCAGAAATGGCCTGAGCACAAGGGCAATTTGGATAACACCCCACCCGGTAGGTATAAATGCCAACAAACTACTGATGAAGTCGAGGACCTCAAACGCAGTGAATTTCAGCAATAAAACAATAACCATTACAGTAAGCACAATGACCAACAATTGCACCAAACGGTAATAGATATGTTGCTTCATGGCATATTTTTCATTTGCATATCCAATGGCGATATAAATTGCAAGAGCCGCAAGCATGAAGATCCAAGACAACAAGTAAACAGAAATGCTCGTTCTACCACCAGTAATCTTCAGTTGGTACACCACCCCATACTGGAAGAAGAAGAAACGCAGGTCTAATATAATCTCCAGAAGCTTTCCCCAAAGCCCAGTCATTCGTAAGTGGTCCTGTTCCTCATACCACCATGTTTCCCAACTCTGGTCTGCTTTTGCAAACACTCCTTTGGTAGACCAAACCCAATTCATGAAATCCTCATAGTCATACACAGTGTTCAACCAGTCAAAGCCAGTGGGGTTGAAAACAAAAGGGGCCATGATCCAGGACAGTACGAGGAACCAGCTCGAGATGGTCATGGCTATATACACAAAAGTGTCCCTGCCCAAGGGACTGTTTGAGGCGTACACTATGAGAATGACGCCAAGTTCAATCCCCTTCACGAAATGGCTGCGAGAGTACAACCTGTAGTTCTCTGTAAAGCTCTTGTGCTGGACGACAAAACCACGCCCGGTCGCCCGGTACTTCGCACCGCCGTGCAGAATAGTCCGACCGAAGAAATGAGCACGGGTTCCCATTGAGAAAGTGTAGAACAGTGAGGAGAGCTGCAATTGCATCGTTAGATAATCCCAAACGGCCGAAAGGAATCCGTGTTCCAGAGAGTTCTCAACTATCATAGGAAGGGCAGTGAGTGCGCCGATCTGGATCAAGAACTGTTGGTTCACAATCGCCCCTAGGGCTTTATTATTGGTGGCATTGCTCCTGGCATGATCTTCAACGCCACTTAGTGCAAGGTAAAGACGGCCCCACAGGAAGGCATACACCATAATCACCACCACCATATTGTTAAAGAAGAAGCCAACAGTTGTGTAGAAGAAAGAGAGCATGCGGAAGAAATCCAGCCTGTGCCCCAACCTGTACACATCTCTGCTCAAAACTTGTTCGCCATTCCCACTAGCAACCTTAGCCTCAAACATGGATATCTGATTCAACCCCACATCCCTCCCTTTACCGACTTGTATGTATTCATGGTGAGTGACATTCCCACCTCTAAGAGTACAGTTAAAACCAGCAAATATGTCCTCACTAATATTAATCACCCTTGAGGCTTTGCTAATGCCGCCTCTAGACAGGAACCAGAATCGATCAAAGACATCAGGGTGGCCATAGTGCATCCGTATCTTAAGAGGATTTGCAAGAACCCGCTGTCCGAGGGTGACGAAACTTGTTTCCTGAGCAGACATGAACCAAGCAAGGGATGAGACCGAACCGGTGAAGATATTTTCACGTACCCCTAAAATAGTGGGCTTCCTGATTCCATGGTGGACTTTGAATTCCTCTAAAAGATTTCTCATCTTGAGAGCCTCTTCGAAGTAATTATCTTGATTCATGTCAATTGTTTGAACGGCATCACCTCTGGTGAAGATAATCGCATGGTTTTGATTCTCTGGCTTACCCTCCCCGAGTTTCAATGGACCTGGCAACTTTATGCGGTATATCTCAACCTCTTTCTTCAGTACTTGGTCATACTTCACCAAGACAGAATAATACTCCACGGCATCTCTCCCCAGGTGTACCTCGTCAACATACGCGACCCGAAGTGCTTCATTATTCCTCATCAAGTAGGATATCTCCTCTGCACGGGGATCACCCTTACTCTTCTGAATTCCATACACTTGACAGGTCAGCACATAAGTGAATTTCATCAATGCATCCCCAAATTCACGTCCTTTAAAAAGAAGTGTCACACTGCTACTCCTCGCCCTCTGAAGATTTTGAGGAACATCTAGATTTCCAGAAGCTTCCAGCGACCCATTGTGTCTAACGTCCACCTCAGATGCAGAGTCGAGGAAAGAAAGCATCTTTAAAGCCCTGTAATAATACATCATCCCTCTAACAGTACGTGACAATGTCTGGCCCCTATAAGATGCCCACAAACGAAGATCCCTTGCTCTGGTATTCCATAGCTCGCTCTCATCCTCCATTCCCTCCCTACGCATCCGTTCTACAAAGTTTGCCCACTCATCTTCGTAAATCTTCTGAAGGTAAAATATGATAGAGATACCATCTTGATTTGGACTTCGAAGGCTTTCTTTCCCATATACCACTTCTTCATCATAGTAAGGGGTTAAGACACTGAACGCCATCATTTTCTCAACCTGGGTGGCTCGCGGGATATTCATAAAAAGTGAATTACTGAAGAAAGCAATACGTCGTCTGGCTTCTAAGTTTTTGGGGACATTATGCATTGAGTCTCTGGAAGTGAGAATTGTATGGAGTCGCCTTAGCTGCCTGTAAAAAAAAACATCTTCAGCATGGGGGAGATTGACGGCGTTTTCAAACAGAAGCCCTGTAGAGATGGTGGGGTCCGAATTACGGGGTGCGAGGCCTTCCTGTATCAGCTGCACTGTGGTCTTCTTTACTCTTGGAAATTCTCGGACTGAGAGTTCATATATCGCTTGCAGTACATTAACAACCTTACTCAAGTCCTGATGTGGCAAAAGCAGAAGCCCGACTAGAGACGCCAACTTTTCATGAATCAGAGGCAGAACTGCTGTCTTATATACCTGATGTTTTATAACATTAAAGTAGAATTTCCTTAATTTCCTTTTCAGGACACATTCTTTCTTTTTGCATAAAATGCAACTTTTTACTGAGTTGAGTGAGTCATCATCAAGAACAAATTAAAAGGTCAAGGATAAATGTTGCTACCCTTGTACTATTGTGCCCAGTCAAGCCAGAAAGATAAAAAAGTGATGAATGCGGTAATTAATTAACTTAAGCATAATATTATATTTAGGGAAATTTAAGGGGACAGTTATGGCACAAAGGATGACAAACGTGAATTTCGCACTCCCTCCCGTCCAAAACAACTACAACATTGAAGAAGTGACTAATTTCAAAATATCTATCTTCTTCTCATGTTTCCCTTCTCTTCAGTGGCGGGACCCATGAAATTTATATGGGGGTCCATAGACTCAGTGGCGGGCCCATGAAATTTATGTAGGGGGACCTAGACTCGGTGGCGTATCCATAAATTTTTTGGGTGGTGGCCAACTTACACTAGAACTTAGTCACATATTCACAAATATCAAATCACATTATTAATATTGTTTGATTAAACTTAGTTTAAGTTATATATGTACAAGTATGTATAAAAAGAAGATCAATTTATATTATGTGTTTGCAAAGATGCAATTGTAGATAATGTTTGAGAAAATTACCTAAATAGAAGTTAAAAAAATCAATGAATTTTTCATCATTTCATTCTTTTAATAGGATTTATAGGGAAGAAAACACTCTTAATCCTGTTTTAGAATTTTTCCTATGTTTAACTACTATTTTGAGCAATTTCCCATAAAATTTTAGATTATATATAGGGGCAGGGTTGGGGTTGGAGGGGGCAACTGCCCCCACAATGGATACGCCCCTCGTCATACTTAAAACAAAATAATTGTAGAAGTTCATTATTTAAAATTTTTTATATACTACCTCATAGGCCCGTAGTATACAAAATGAATCATTAGAATAGTACCCAGTAGACAAAAAAATCAAGAAGAAGAGACATATATAATTACAAAAGAGTAAAGCTAATACCTTAAAATTGTGTCCGGCATTCCTCCAAAGAGATAAATTCCTTAATCACAGGTTTTGAGTCAAAAGCTTATGAGAATTGCCTCATTTTATTTTCATACAGAGTATAGAGTATTAGAGTACATGTCACTTTGAATTTCTATTTTTAGGAATTGGACTAGCCCTCAAATTTTCAGATTTTTGTTTAAAAGAACACACAACCACTCATAATAAATAGATATATATAGACTATGTATCACTTTTTAACTTTTAATTTCTATTTTTTTATTTCTTTCATTGTTTACCCTAAGTAAATATTTAATTAAAATTTGGGAAAGCAAATGTTACATTTACTTATATTTTGGGGTTTTTTTTTTTGGGGGGGGGGGGGGGGGGGGGATTTTATTTTTCTCATATATATAATGAAAAAATATATACATTTTTTTTGGGGGGGGGCGTTGCCCCATAGGCCTCTACTACAGTCCGCCCTTGCTTTTCTTGAATATCATGCATGGGAGTAGCATACACATTTTGAGATCTCTATAAAAGGACAATGTGGTCACTTTTTGCATATTATTATACCTATTAAATGAGTTTCTTAATATGTGTGAAAGTAGTGAAACAACCTTATATGACAGTGAGTTATTTTGAACCGCAGGAAGTAATAAAAGAAAAGTCACTTGTTGTCTAGCATACCTTCATGAACTGTTCAAACCGGATGGAATCATCAATGTCCTTGAACAGTTTCGTGACAATGGAGTGTTCTTCGGTGCCATACTTAATGAGCTCAAGAAATACGTATTTGATGCTATCATAAGCCTCGATGACAGCACACCGTCTGTATTCGTACTTGCATAATCTGAACCACACCCACTTATCCGGTGCATCCCCCAACTCCTTTGCATGGCTGAGAGCAAGAAGCAGTTCGTTGCAGAGGAGAACGCACGGCCAACGGATGACCTTAATATCCCAACAGTTTTGTGGCAATTCAAGCAGCTCCATCTCTTGATCACTCAGGAGGTCTTCCTCCCTCATGGTTATCACTATCTCATTCCATATCAAGGCAAACCTTGTGGCATCCACCTGACTTGATTCAATTTTCTTGAATGGCTGCCCGAGTCCGTACCTAAGTTTCAGCCTATGGACAGCATCCCGTAATTTGTTGACAAGTGTCGCCTTGTCATTTATCATCTGATCCTCGGCCATCAGATTGAACTGCAATGCGCTTGCAAAAAATTGAAACCGGAGCCTTAACTGTTTTATATTCCGGATCTCGCCTATGTGTGAGAAAAGTCCTATTGTGCCCCCAACAGCTGAAGAAAACACCGTGTACCAGATCTGCAAATCCACAAGATATATCAGGACAACCGGGACCCACAGCATCACAACTGCAATCTCGTTCGTGCTGCTGAAGAACTCGTGCCACTTGTACTTTATGTTTTGGTGGTTGAGATCCATGAGAGCCTTTGTTGGGGTGACAAGTGGCTTTATCTGAAGAAAGTAACTGAAAGAGAACTTCGAAGCCAGTACTGCTATCCAGAACAGTGTGTACTTAACGTTGTTGATGACCCCTTCCCTGAGTCCACGGCCAACGTATATGTGGCTGTAAAACCACCATGTTATCAAGTACATAAACGGAATGTTGGCTTCTTCTAGAAGGTTCCGGATCCACGGAATAATGAATAGAACAAGGGCGAGCAGCTCTGGAGTAATAAACACAAGGGCAGTTTTGAGAAAGAATATAATCCTTTCGTTGGCTTCATCTGACCATCTCCCATCGGAATTCTTCTGGCTCCAAATCCTTCCATAGAACACTCCGAAGATAATGGTCCAAGTAACAGAAACAACACTCTTCAACACCATCCTCACGCATATCCACATCGTCTCTTTAGAAACCAGACTATATTGAGTTCCAGCATCAAGAATTGACTGGATAAACCTTAAGCCTGCCCATGTTATAAATAAAGAAAGCAACTTCACCTGAACATCCTTACTTTCAAGAGCTTGCCATGGAAACTCTGTTCTTTCCCAAGCAACAATAGTAGCAGCCTGGAAGAACAATATCAACAAAACCCATAGTCTGTCGAAGCTTCTAAACAGATTCCAAAATGTCCTTTGCTCAACGAACCCCGTTTTCCCCACTCTTTGCTCATCACTAAGACTGAAAAAAGTACAAGATGTATCAAGAGGCCATTTCAGCCTCTTGAAGCATCTTCTACTCCAGAAATACTCATTTATATCGTCATAGTTCCTCCAGGCTGAATGTGGGGCAGTCCCATTTCTACTCCTCTCAACCTCACGCTTAACCGCACTGTAAATAGGTGTGATAACACCATCCAAAAATCCAAACTGCTTGCAAGTCCAAGGAACGTAAGGTTGTCCTGTGTTTTCATCAATGTGACCATCAAGGATGTAATTAAGTTCCATGGCCATGTGATGGTATATGTAACATAAACACTCGGGGGTGAAGCGGAGATTAGCTGCCTCCCCCCAAATCAACAAATAGAGACTTGCATACAACAGCTCACGGCGAAGAACCTCAAGACCTTGCCTAGTCTTTGAGAGCCGAATTTGGGACTTTTTGCAATGGAAGGAGCACCAAGAGCTGTAGTTTTTGAGGAGTTTCTGGCGGAAGTGGCGAAGAACGTTGGGGTCAAGTCGGTCGGGGGCTGAGGGCGGTGGCTGGAGGCGCATTTGGGAGTTCGCCAAGTGAAGAACCAAGTGCTCCCTCTGGTTCTTCACGTTGTCGTCTTGAAAACCGAAGAATAGCCCCAGCCAGTTCATGAGGTCCAGAGACTCTCGCCACTGTATGAATGGTGGCTTTCGGAGGTCGCCGACGAAGCGCAAGACGGAAGCAGCGGCCCGTACCTCCGGGAACCGGAGAGAAGGGTGGTCAGCTAATAGGTTATGAATCGGAATGATATTGAATGGCTCGTAATACGGCGGAGGCGGCGCGTATGGCTGCTCCTGGCCGCGAGCCGCCTGGGGACGCGGCCGTAGGTTCATCGCATTAGCGCCCAGAGCAAGTCAAGACAAGTGGTCTCCTCGAGAACCTTATTTCCAGAAAATTCACACAAATTATTGACGTCCGGAGCAGTGAGCAAGAAAAAAACAATCCACAGACGTGTAGAACTACATACCAGTGAGTGAGGCACTGAGGCTGATTCTCCTATCTCTATACCCCATAGTGAATAGTGTGAGTGGCGAATAAGGGGCCTTCTATCTGCTGAAAACTAGGTGAAAAGGCGAGGCCTTTCCGGCCTAGTTTATCTTTTAGCTGCAAGTAGAGAAACAACTCAAACAAAGAAAAAGAGAAGACTATGCACAAATAGTTAATTAACAAAATATGACAAATAGGATAAAAAATTAACTATATTTTTATAAGATTAATTATGTGTTTGTTGAACAAATATAATCTTATATTTGTTAATTATGTGTTTGTTGAAATATTTTATATTCATAATAAAATAATAAAAATTCATAAAAAATACTAAAAATTAACAAAAATATTTACATAACAATAATTAAAAAAAAAAGCACAAAAGAAAATTCACCACCACCTCTACCGTCCTAGCACCACCACCTCCAGTCAACAGGGGGAAAAAATGCCACATTCATTACGAATGTCATATTTATGGCAGATTCAATGAAAATTTTGGCATTCTCAAAGAGTAATATGTCTTTTTTGGCATTTTCAGAAAAAGAATGGCTGTTTTTAGAAACAGTGACATTTTTTACACCGGTCGAAGGTGGTGGTGCAGGAGGGCAGTGCAGACGGTGGGAAAGGCATCCATAATTTTTCTAATATTTTATGGTGTTTTACTATTTTTTATTAATTTTAAAAAAAAATGATTTTTTATTTTATAAATATTTTATTAATTTTTTTTATTATATTTCGATGATTTTTTTTATTTTTTACGAATTTATATGAATTAAAACATTTAATTATGACTTTTGACTACCTTTTACTCATATTTAAGGGAGGGGTAAGAATGGAATGAAAAAATAGGTATGTTTCCCATAGGACTAGTATGGTCCTATTTTGGAATAAAAATATAACAAATCCTATTTTGAGTTTTTGTCATAGTTTTAGTCTTATTTGAAGTAATTTCCAAAAAGAAAACAAAAGAAATAGAAGTCAGTTTTTTAGCCAAGTGATATTCCACCCAACCTTCTAAAATAGATAGTACTCCCTCCATCCCTGAAAGTTCTTCTCACTTTCCTTTTTGGGTTGTTGCAAAAAATTCTTCCCACTTACTAAAAAAGGAAACTATCTACTACTAAAACCCCTATTTTGTCCCTTTGATATTTACCCTTCATTTACTCTCTTTTCCACTTACTCTCTTTCCTGTCTTTGTTCGGTCCATTGATTGTTCACTCTCTCGCATTATATCACTCTCTCTCTCTGTCTCTCAGACTTCCGATGCATCGCCTCCCCTCCTACACTCTTTCGTCCCTTTTCGATGCACCGCCTCCTGTCATTCTCTAATTTCAATTCTACAACAACCATAGCTTCTCTGTTGATCTAATCGTCTTTCCTTATTTCTAATCTCTAACGTAACATCCGGCCTCCATGGATCTAGAATCAACCTCTGAAACCCTATGTGAAGATCTAGGTCCATCTAATGCTTGCATGGGCACGCTGATGGTGTCAGACAGTGAAATCGAGCCAGGTGATGGATTTGGTCAAGGTGTAATGGACCTTGTGGTTTCGGACACCGAAGTGGAGGTCGATGTGGATGACGGTCAAGCTCCGGTGGACCTTCTGGTTCCGGACACCGAAGAGGCATGGGATGAGGACGACGGTCAAGTTTCGATGGAGCTAGTGGTTCCGGACAGTGAAGAGGAGGAGGATGGTCAACAGGTGAATGAGGTTCAGGTTCCAGACAGTGAAAAGCAAAAGGAGAAAAGACGGAAAGAGGTGGAAATGCACCCTCTACGCTCAAATCCTCGTCTAGAGGCGTTCTTAAAAATCATCCTACACGGCTGGGAATCTAGGATGTGGGACGTGGATGTATGAGTTCTTTCGCAATCAGGGGAGTTTCTTTCTTAATCTCTTTTTGTATGTTTGAGTCCTCATATGTTTGTGTGAGGCTATTGTTGTGGACTTCTTTGTCTGCCTTGTAGTGCAGTGTTTGTGTGTAGTGCAGTGTTTGTTCTGGGGAAGCAATGATGAAAATATGGTGTTTGTTTTTCTGAATTTGTTGGTAATGATGAATATGTGGGCTGGTTAAGGAATGTGTGGTGTTTGGTTTGTATGTATCTAGGCTGCTGTCATGACCAATGCTTGTATGGGTGTTGTGATGACCACATATGATTGACCAATGCTTGTGTGGGTGGTGTGACCACCATATATGTCAGGTCATTCCTTGTATGGGTGTTGTGATGACCATATATGTCTGACCAATGCTTGCATGGGTGTTGTGATGACCATATATGATTGACCAATGCTTATATGGGTGGTGTGATGACCATATATGTCAGAGCATTCCTTGTATGGGTGTTGTGATGACCATATATGTCTGATCAATGCTTGTATGGGTGTTGTGATGACCATATATGATTGATCAATGCTTGTATGGGTGGTGTGATGACCATATATGTCAGAGCATTCCTTGTATGGGTGCTGTGATGACCATATATGTCAGAGCATTCCTTGTATGGGTGTTGTGATGACCATATATGTCTGATCAATTCCTTGTATGGGTGTTGTGATGATCATATATGATTGACCAATGCTTGTATGGATGGTGTGATGACCATATATGAGCAATGCTTGTATGGGTGGTGTGATGACCATATATGTATGACCAATGCTTGTAAGAGGCTGCTATGATGAGAAAGGTTTTTGTTATGCCACAATGATTACATATTTTCTGAGTACATTATACAAAATGACAAAAATTAGGCCTCTACAAAATCAAAAAATGTAGGCCTCTCCTACATTTAGGGCTAGTTGCTCCTATGAGTCTATTGGTTTTACATGTACACAAGTCATCTTACAGACTCTACTTGCCTATACAAAAATGACAAAAAAGGCCTATACAACAAAACCCAAAATCAGTTATCATTCAACTGCAGTTCTTCATCCAGTTCAATTATGAAATGGCCCTCACTTTCCTCTTGTGATGCTAACTATAGGCTTTGTTTCCAACACCCCTGCCTCTCTATTCTTGCTTCTTCTTTTAGATGCTACCTTTTGAATGAATGGGAACATGCCTATTTTACCATCCCAAAGTACTTTACCACTATCTGAAAATATAGGTCTGCCTACTACTCTTAGAGACATAACCTTAGTTATGAACCTCTTTGACTTACACACCCTATGAGGATCCTGCTCTTCCAAACCCATGTAGAACCTTTGTGAAGTTTTAGACATGAAAAACCATTTTTCATCAATGTGTATCACATTTTGAAAATTCTGAAATGTTGGTTTACATGGATTTGAATTGTCAAGTTGCTTGTAACAGAATTGTAGTCTGGTCAGTTTGTTTGCATCTGTTAAGAAAGGCTTAATAGCATTTGTGTGTCTTCTGAGCATACCTTGTTTTAAACATCTGTGCAAATAGTGATCCTTCGATGGAGCAAATAGTTTTAAACATCAGCAGCTAATGCCCTGATAGTGGTCCTTTTATATAGTGGGATTTCTTCGATGGAGCTTAGATCCACTTCAATCCTTTTCCTGCCAGAATTGCCAGCCCACCTAGTTCATACATTCACCCCCTCCCCTTTCTTCAGTTGGTTTTTTGCTATGGCCCATATGCTGAAAATAAATCTTCTGGTAACTCCAAATTGAGTTGCCAATTTAGTGAAAACACCTTTCTGAGCTAACAACTCCCCAAACATGTCTCTTTTTGCACTGAGTAGAATTTCATTAACTATACTCTTCCTTTCGATATTAGACAGTCTCTTACTTTTGTCGTTGCTAATTGCCTCTTGCGAATGGCCCTCATTTATTGTTGTGTGCAGGTTGGTGGGTGAAGAAGATGAAAGAGGAGCATTAATGGAAGGTGAAGGGGAATTCACATTTATGGAAGCTGCCATTTATGGAAGATGAACTGCTTATGTCATATGTTTTATGCGTGTGTGTGTGCAGTGTCTAGTGCAGTGTGTGCGCAGTGTGTGTGTAGCGTATGTAACGGTTGATAGAATAGGGAAATTGGAGTATTTGTAGTAGGGAAAATTAGAAACTCCCTCAAAAATAAGAGGGAAGGTGTATTAGAATCAAATTTTGGATGTTGTACTATTCACTTTTTGATAACATCTATCAAATCCAACTCATTTTCCCATTTACTTGAGTGGAGTAATTTTTTACCCCCTCCCCTATTCAGCCAAGCACAAGGGTGTTTATGGAAAGTCAAAGCATTTTATGTCTTGCATTAAAAAGCGGTTCAGGTCAAACTGGGAAGGATTCATAGGGACGAATGGAGTATATAATTTGGGAAAATGGGTTTTTGTATATATACCTTTGATAATGGTGAATCTATAAATAATACACTCCAAAGATAAAATTATGAAAAGTTTTGTCACATGCCATCATCTAAGTAAACCTTCATTATAATATTCTAAATTCTCTTTCCAATTTTGTATAATAAACTAGTTTTTATCACGCGCGTTGCGCGATTGGGTAATTGCCCAATGTGATTTACTTAGCAAAATATTTGACAAATTATATTATACGTAGTATATAAGTACATAGGAAGGATTTTTCAAGAGATTACATGTGTGCAACAACAACGTATTATAATCAATTTTTTGTTGTTCATACAACACCAACAAATCAAATTGTTTGACATGTGAAGGGAACCCTAAGCTATTAAATTAAATCCAAATGTATGATCATGCTCAATTTAAGTATATGGAAAACAAAAAATAAATTACTTTATCGGAATTAATTTCAAGTTAAGACAAAATGTACGTATGTCTAGCGTCTAGGAGTCTAGCCTAGTAGCCTTCTACATTTTATTTTATAATAATTACCAAAACTATAGTGAACAAATAACTTTATATACGTGTGCACTCTCAATCTTTGTATTGGATGTGAAAATAACTTGAGTTAATTTGAGTTTGCACCCCATTTTCTTGTACAAATTGGACTTTGCATCCCGTTTTTAAAAAAACTTTGTTTTTGCACCCCAACCCCATATGAAAAGACAAAAATACCTTCAATCAGGAATATGCTGAAGACCAACAAAATTGTTAATGAAGGGACATTTTTGTCTTTTCAAATGGGTTAGGGGGTGGAAAAACATTTTTTTAAAACGGGGCGCAATGTCTAATTTGGACAATTAAATGGGGTGCAAACTCAAATTTTCCCAAATAAGTTTATATAATTGTGTAAATGTGTAATGTTTCCAGACATATTTTTTGTAATTCATTTATAGATAAGGATTTACTTTTATTATTCTTTGTTAAAAGAAACAACAATTCAATATTAGGGAGACCAGCATTAAATGACTTCCTTCACATCTATTTGGTACAATCTACATTAGTTAGTTTGGTATACCCAATCATGTCGCTAAAACAAGCTAAAAATTACTCGTAGTAATTGATACATCTTTCAGAAAAAGTCTGCAAATTAATAATTCTTATACTCTTATAGTAGTGCTCATAATTGGCCGTAGGTAATAAATGTTATGTAAAAAATAATTATATACGGTACATATAGAATCATTTGCAACGTATCTCTACAATCTAATAAGCCTCAATGAGGGTTAGGGTAATGTAGGCATAAAAAAAATTGTTGGTGGTATTGTAAGCTTAGGTGACATGTACAACATGTTTAGATGCTTGTAAACTTTCAACTTCATTTGCCTTATGTCTATGAAGACGTTTGTCTCTGTTAATAATATTCCCGAGGTCCAGGATCGTTTGCCTTCTCCCTTCCTCTTTAGCCGCACAGGTGTTCTCCCAGCAGTGTTCTCCAACACAGGTGTTCTCCCAGCAGTGTTCCCAGGCATAGCAGCATTTTCAGCGGTTCGTTCAGGTACGAGAGCTGGAAATTCGTTCTCCAGCATCGTGAACCTCGACATGGTCATCCGCACCTCTGAAGCCTCTCCCTTGCTCTGTTTTTTCTTCGCCCTCATGAGTACTTCACCTGCGAGTACAGGGCAGTCTCTGAAGCAGGTCAGTTCGTGTGAGTTCAAATCAACCAGAAAAACGGTTGGTTAGGTTCGCCATGAGATGAGGAGTCCCAATCCAGTTCCGTTTTCCAGAAATTCCCACAAAGAAACAGGTATTTTCATCCGTATTTCGAACTCGTGAACAGTAATTTTGTGAATTTTCAACCTGCGATTTCTTTGGGTTCAGGGCATAAGTCAACCATCCAAACACACATCCAAGGACGGAATTAGGTTTAGGACGAGATTCCGACTCCAAACAACAATAATCAGCAAGTTCCAAACATCAAAGTCTCAAAATCAAGTGCCTGAAACCATGTACGAACGTGGTTTGGCAGGCATTGATGCCAGTGTGTTTTGTTTTGGTGCCAGAGTTGTAAGAAAGCTTAACTGATTCTTGTTTCTTGTCAAAAGAGATCTCTTTGTGAAATTAATTATACTCCCTCCGTCCCATACTTAACTCCGGTTTTGACCGGGCACGGGTTTTAAGATAGTGGGATTTGTGTGGTGGAGAGTTATGCAGAGGAGAGAGAAATGTGTAGGAATGACTGTGAACCACATATTCTTTACCAAAAAAGGAAAAAGGAGATAAATTTGGGACGGACCGAAAAGGAAAGAATAAAGATAATTCCGGAACGGAGGGAGTATTTAACGAGCTTAAGTGGAGCACTGAGCTATAGGAGTATTAATGAAGGAAAGTCTTTCTATTATTGCATGTTTTACACTTAAACATCCGGCCGAAGGGTTCAACGTAAGGTCTAATAATAATATACAACCTAGAATCTTCGGCCAGACAGCTACTCCCCTATAAATAGCAGTAAACGGAGTACGACCTACAAAAAAAGAAAGAGCGAGCGAGAAAAATACTAACAGAGAGAGTGGGAGGGGAAATATAGAAAGAGTGGAGCCGGTGCCATCTCTTAGCACCATCTCCGTCGAAGGAAGGGCCCGCCGGAGCAGCACCCTTTTCGCCTCAAACAAAGAAACTGCCAACGCCGGAGGAAAACAAGCAGTAGCGAGGCTAGTTGAAGAAAAGGGAAGAAGCCGGAGTTATCGTCGTCGGAGCAAACCGCTGCCGCTGAGCATCGCCATCTGCGTCTGGACCTTGCCGCCGACAACCTACCACGTTGGGTTATCTCCTCCGGGCAGCGTAAGTCATATCTTCGCCGCATTTTCAGATTTCCGGTGAGGAATGAGATACGTAGTACGCATAGCTGGACTGATAAAAAAAATATATATGGGCTGGTTATTTTGAACCGTACTAGGCATTCCGTAATATAAAAAAAAAGAGAGAAATCTCTGGCTACACTTATCAATTGGTAAAAACAAGACTTATGATGTTATGGAATAAAAATAATAGGCCGACCCTTTGAATGTTAAACTAGATTGGAATTGTTATAACTGTAATGATAATAAAACCAATCAATAATAATAATAATAATAATAATAATAATAATAATAATAACAACAACAACAACAACAACAACAATAATAATAATAATAATAATAATAATAATAATACTGATATTGGTTAGTCAAACAGAATAATACGGATGAGTTGTTCACTTCGTCACTTTTAGTTTGCCGGTGTAATCAAGTAGAAATTTATTTTTATTGTTACACTTATACTACATATTTGTTAAAATAATTTGTTCTTTAATAATGGGAATTATAAACCGATTGGAACAATTTTATTGAATTAGCTAATGAGGAATTAGTAAAGCAGACCCGAAAGATAAAACTAAAATTTTAAAGAAAGGACCGATTAGACTAAAGTATAAAATTTGACTACATTTAGTTAAAGCTTGAATTGCCTGGATTGATTGAATTATTAGGATAAGATGATTTCATTTGTAGACATTTTATGTGAATGCGAATAATTGTAAGACTACCGTAATATAAACCGAATTATATAATTGACATACGATAAAGGTATAAGGTAAAACACTCATTTTTGTTTGAATAAATAAAATTATCAAACAATATAACTAAATCATATTAAACCCATGACTTTTTTTACGTTAATGACAAATTGAAAAAAAGCAATAGAAAGAATAAGATTAAAATAATTGAATGAACATCATAGTGATTAAATTGATTAAACTAATCACGAAGTTGATATCAACTACTCATATTCAACAAATACGAAAATATAGGAATAACGAATAAAGGGGCTTGGATTACAACTTGGGTAGTGATTGATATTGGATCTTTCTTTAATAGAAGGTGATTTGGGTGAAAGCACGTAGTTGGAGGATTACCTATAACATACTTGGAGTTGAGGTAAGTTCCATGTCAACCAAGATCTTATTTTACCTCATAAAGCTATATGTATGATTTGATGTGAAAATATTTGCTATTGAATGAAATTTGGTGATGTATGAATTTAAATACGAAGTTGGTCATGAGAAGTTTTAGAATAAGAAGGATTTTTAGAATTGTCTTTATTGAATTTTTTTTTTGGAAAAGGAAGATCGAAACTATTTTTTTTTTTTTGTAATTGTGGACATCACGGGAGAAATCCGTGGTGTCGGTCTCCTTGATGACCGTTAATTGTGAGGGGTGGTTAGGGGCTACTACTGCTTTTTGGTGGATTTGATATTATGTGGATTATTTGATTATTGATTATTGTCCGGTAGACATCCCGGCATCTTTGAGGACTTTAAAAGTCCTTTGGTGGTCACAGTAGCTAGTTCCTAATCACTTAATTGGGAGTATATCCTTTCCTGAAGTAGCGAGTACGTACTACTGGGCTACTTGGGCGACTTACTACTCAGAGGGCTTGGAATCCCTTTAGGGGGTGTGCACACTTAAGGTAGTCGTTCAGTTTCCAATAGGTGGTCGGTGGGAGCCGGAATTCCGGGATGAGTCGTAAATAACGACGACTCATTGGGCTCGAGGAATCTTGAGTTTCGCTCACTTCTTAAAAGATACCTTAGCATTTTTTTTAAAACAAGTGAATGATTTCTACTGAAAGGCACACTATTCTCCAATTAGAAGTAAATGATATTTTCCAAAGTATTTTCCTCAAACTATATTATTTTACGGGGTTGGGTGGGGCTTACTTAGCATAAGCTAATTTTTGTCTTGTTTTTCTTCTTTTCCTTTTCTACAATTACAGATGACATTGCTGTGGATGATGTGCATGATTAGAGACTTGGGAGCGCCCATTAGAAGATACTATAGCAAGACTTACGCTATGAATTTATTTTTAAGAATATTCTTTAGACCACCTTTGTTACCCTTACTTCACACTCGTTAATTTTTACTAAGTACTTTGTTTTGTTTGCCTGTGCACTTAGCCCAAATAAGGCTTGGATGGTGTTGTATAGGACACTTTTTTAAAGGTCACACCGCTGAACATATTTATATTTTGATTGAGCGTATTTTAATTGAGTATAATTTAATTGATAAGGTGTTTGCTATTGGTTTTGATAATGCTACTAATAATACTGCTGTTATTCCTAGATTGCGTGAATTGTGTGGTGAGAAATATGTGGCTTTTCCTAAAGATTTGTCTATTCGTTGGAATAGTACCTATAAGTTAATTGGAGTTCTTCTTAGATATAAACAACATTTTCCTGCTTTTATGAAACAATATGATAACTATATTATAAACTCAGCTGAGATCGACACCTGTGGAAAAAATTGTAATGCTTTGATATATTTTAATAATGCAACTGAAACTTTTAGTCATGTTTATAAACCTACCTCAAACCAATTTATTCGTGAAGCTGTTAATCTCGCCGGTGCTTTTTCAAATTTTGAGAATGCTGATTATGTGAGTTATTTTGCTAGTTTTATGAAGGAAAAGTTTTTAAAATACTATTCACATATTCCGCATATTTATGGTATTGCATTTGTTCTCGATCCTCATTTTAGACTTGGTTCTTTAGAAGAATGTTTGAATTATTATTATGTTGCTTTTTTTGGTCCATTGCCAATGTATGAGGACAACCCAATTGATCCGAAAAAAGAATACAACGAGGTTAGTGATATATTTTATGCATTATTCAATCAGTTTCATGCACAATATGACAATGCGCTCCCTCCCCCGACACAAACATCATCTAAAGGAAAATCAATTTTCAAATCTACGTTTGCCAATCTTATGAAAAAAACGAAATCAACTCCCGCTACACAACAAAGCACAATTAATGAGATTTCTTTGTATTTAACTTATGATGTTGATTTTGAAGAAGATGATGATTTTGACGTACTAAACTGGTGGAAGGGAAAAGAAAGAATGTTCCCGGTTTTAGCAAAGATGGCTAAGCAAGTGCTATCAATGTCGGTTTCAACGGTTGCCGTGGAACAAGAATTTAGTTCGGCCGGCAATGTCCTAACACAAACCAGAACGAAGTTGAGCGTTGAATCTCTTGAGATGCTTATATGCTACCACGATTGGTTGAAAGCAGTCCGTAGAGCTCAAGAAATTGACATCACCCCATCCCAACACTTTATGGATGAATCTACAACCGAGGGTGGCTCTACCTATGCCGGAGATTCCGATTGAAATATTGAATGATTGATTAGTATTTCATGTTTTAAAAACAATTATAGTTCCTATTTAATTTTCAAATGTAGTTCCTATTTCATTTCAAATAAATGCACTTGAAGTTTGTTTTTTAATACATGTATAAAACTATAAAGTATAAAATATAAATTTCAAAAAAAATATTTAACCGACCCGGCCCGGCCCGGCGGGTGGCCCGACCCGTGACCCGGGCGGGTGGCCCGGCCCGAACTGGACCCGTCCAACCCTCGGGCCGGTCCCAGGCCCATATGATACGAACCGGCGGCCCGACTGGGCCCGACCCGGCCCGAATCCACCCCTAATCACGGACTAAATGTGGACAATCTGAAAGTAAAGGACTAAATGTGGAAGTGGTATAATAGTCACGGGACCAAAAGTGAAATTTTTTCAAATGTTTGTGGTACAATTTAAGTATCTTTCCATCCATGATTAGACATCCACTTAAATAAGTTGACCTATATAGCTTAATATTTTATGGAAAGAATCCTTGCTTAGCAAATTGGCCGTAACACACTTATATGTGTTAAATGAGTACTTTGCTATCCTTATAGAAGTTGACCGTAGCATACTTATATTTGTTAAATAAATATTTCCTTGCAAATAGTCATCCTTGGTTGAAATAATAAATGAATATTTTATGAAAAGAATCTTAGCATATGGGTATGGTCCGTTGCATGCTTAAAAATATGTTAGGTGAATAAATTATTTCTTCAATCTATGATGCTGATTATTCTTGAGCAATTATCTTTGATTTATGATCCACATATATATAAGTTCATTGCCTTCAAGAGTGAAATGTAACCTATATAGTCATATAGAGGAGAGAATGTATAAGAGCAACAGAATTTGGAATATTAACTTCACACTCACATTCATAATAACAATAGGCGGGGGACCTCATAGATGAGAACAAAATACTCAGAAAAACTACGCCAAGACTATTATATGGCTCATCCTTATGCACCAGACTCATCATTTACACGCCCCTCGTCAACTGCATCACCAAACGAGGCAGCAAGATACTCAGCAAGGCTTTGCTGAGGCTTTAACATAACCACTGGATCGTCTGAAACCCTAGCCTTTTTCGTACTGCTGATGGAATTCGGAAGCCATGATGAACCCTGGCTTGAATTTACTGCCATCTTCTTCCAAATGGTGGGCTGCAATTCCTCCCAAGGGTCTTCTATCATTGACTTGTTATAATATCGACATTCTCTACTACGGGCAGCAGCATTACTACCTTGCCATCTACCACCCTTGCATCCTCTTCCAGAATCTTGGTTTTGATATGGAACCCGTGCTGAATCAGGCCGGAGACTGCTCACTCTTCCTCGTCCATAACCAGGCCCACCTGGCCCATATCCATGGTTTGTAATGTTATTGAATCTAACGGGATTAGGTGAGAAGTTGCTACTAGGTGTGCCACCAGGGCTGCTAGCCCAAACATTTGGATTATTTTCTGGTGGTGGCGGGCCCCTATAGTGCATAGGGTGCCCCCCTAGAGGAGGACTGAAGGTGTGGTGGTGGTATGCTGGAACATATGGCCGCGATGGCCTTTGGTCTGGAACGTAGCTTCCTTGGGAACGATAACCCGAAACGTTTGAAAACGCTGGTCCTGCAAAACCAGCCAACTTATAAGCAACAGTTATCATGGCCCTAACATAACTTTATTTATTGTGAGATCATGGATAAATTTCATCAGAACCTGTCTAATAGGCACATAAACACGGCAGGGCTCACGTTTTGC
Organism: Cuscuta europaea; assembly: GCA_945859875.1. Classification (NCBI taxonomy): domain Eukaryota; kingdom Viridiplantae; phylum Streptophyta; class Magnoliopsida; order Solanales; family Convolvulaceae; genus Cuscuta; species Cuscuta europaea. The sequence continues at coordinate 6,138,109 of CAMAPE010000002.1, forward strand.
GTCATAAAAAATTCAGATACTTCAAATTCTCTATCTATGTCGTAACCGTTTTTAAAAAATAGAAACCCCGTTTCTCTGATTAATTCGGGTCCATTGGGAATGCAGAAAATGCTAGGAAAGTACACGAGAAATTTGGAAGGAAAGAAAATGGTGTGGAAAATAAAACACTCTTTCAAAGTTTCAAACTCAATTAATTTACTTGATTATTTGTTCAAATTCATTTTTTTGCTATGATTCGAGTTCATTAATACGTAGTACTAAACAGTATCAACTAATCTAATAAATTTAATAAGGTCAATCGTTTTTTATTTTTCTTTGCATTGTGCATGATAAATCCAAAGATAAGAAAGTGAGGAACTCATATTTGCTATCAATTTCTTTCTTTTCTCTAGTATTCTTCGGGACCCAAACATAAGAAAGTAAGGAACTCATTTTTTTTGGAAATAAGTGTTCATTTGCTGGGATTTCTTGATGAATTTTTAATGAGATTTCAGTCTTGTGTCATTACATAACGCAATTCTTTTCTGGCTTGGTTTAAAAAAGCGTGGCTGAAACGTGCAAAGGTACGAGGCGCCGCTGGGAAATGGGTATATCGCAGACTAAAGACCCAGGCGGCCGGGCGTACAGGATACCTCGCCTTTTGCTTCTTTTTGCGTGTCTGAGAGGCATACACCCCTGGCGCCTCTGAAAAGGTGTCCGCTCATCTTTCTCGAAAGCCTTTTGGCGATTCACATATCTAGTTCCACAAGTGCATAGTATTATATGTTCAAGTCCACCAAAGTCTAAGTCTTCTCTCTAATATTCTGCCTACTGCCTCTCCTATGCTTCCGCTATCCTCCCCTCTTTCTTCCGCTCTTGTCTCGCATCGCAGGTGACTTTTAAATTTTTTGTTTCCTTTTACTCTTTCTTCTCTTTTTATCATAATTTTTTTAATTATCAAATAGTTTAAATTATTTATATTTAAATATATGAACATATAACAATCTGCCCTAAACCCTAACCTTAATCACATAGTTCATCAATTTCAAATTATAATAATAATAAAGATGGTTTGTACATTCAGATTGTTAAGATGTTTACTTTAGCAGTTTATAAAGGAGAACTAAAGAAAACACAAAATTACTTGGTGGTCTGAAGTCAGGCTGTGAGACAGCTTGAGGGATATGGTTGTTCCTCTTGTCTGAAGAGTAGGCCGCCATGGGATCAGTATAGTAGTCAAATCTTGGTCTCAAATTAGAAATCTCAGGTTGAGCAGTCTGATCTTCAACCAGTAGTGGGTTGGCTAAGCCATGGCCAGAGCTCACACCTGTAGAGTTCTCAGCTTCACCCTCGGTACAAGCGGCTTCCATTCGCATTGCCTTTAGCCTTTCCCTCCTCTTTTCTGACTCCTCCATTATTTATTTATGCAGATAATAAGAACAATATCACTCACTAATATGTTGCACAGATACAGGGTTGGTACCTATACAATAGAGAATAAAAGCAATAATGTCAAATTGTAAGTTATAAAACACATAATCAATTTGATTGCAGAACAAACCTAAAAAGTAAAAACATTACCAGACAATAAATACTGAGCAAAAATCGTCTATAAAAATAGTAAAAGTTTAGAAGATGATACATAATAAATGACGGGTAACTACACAACTACACACGACACAAAATGCAAATACAGTTCGTTTCAGAACTCAAAATTGGAATCTTGACCACAGATCAATGTTTATTAACCTTAAACTCCTAAAGAAATCTAATAAGTGTGTTCCGTATTTGCATGACAGAAACAAGACACAAATTCTCTTAGACTACTCCATAAGGCCGGAAGTTGAAGCAGCCAAGTATGAAGACGAAGAGGGTAAGCGATGAAATACCTGGATGTAGGGGCGGATCTAGCATTTCAATTGAGGGAGGGACAAAAAAGTTATAGTATTCGAATTCAGTGTGTGCATTGTAGTAGAGCTTCTAGTAGAGTTTATAAATATGTAAGTTTTAGTTGAAAATACTAACTTTAATATTAGCAGAACAGAGTCAGCTTTTCAAACAGTAGTACCTCATTAAACGGGAAGAAATTTTTTGGGTTGCATTTTAGGAAAATGTCAAGTTGTTTTAGGCATATTTTTTTTCAAGTTTTTCTAGGCATTAATAATCAATTCATAACTGGATGTGGCGTCGTCAAATACAAATTCCAAGTGAACTGTAATGCATGCAATTACAGAATTATTAAGCATAAAATGGAGCTCTGCGTTAGCTGCACTTGAGAAAGTTTGCTTTAGAAGAAAACCTCAAATTAGTACTATCTTACTACCTCAAGAGAATAGAGAAACTCAGAAAGTCATTACAAATCTCGGACGCTATACTCCAGAAAGCAGAAAACAAAGCTATACATAATCCAATTGTGATTAAAGCAGAAAGGGGGTGTTTGGAACTGATTCTGATTCTGCTTCTTTTTTAAAGCAGAAGCAGAATCAGAATCAGTTTTCAGAAGCTGGTCACCCCCAGCTTCTAAAAAAACTGATTCTAGAAGTAAATTAGAGCACCAGAATCACTTCTGCACTTTTACCCAAACACTCCAACTTTTGCTTCTGCTCCCTGAAGGAGCAGAAGCAGTTTTAAGAATCAAATCCAAACACCCCCTAAGTTGGGACTTGTGATTTGTGAAGTTCTTGTTAGGGTTAGGGCGCACTCACACACAACAACCTGAAAAACTAGAAGAGAACGAGAAGAACGACACAAATTTGACATGGTTCAGCCAAGTAGATGTTACTGACCTAATCCACGGGGGCAACTAGGGTTTTCTTTCTTATTGAGATGATGAATGATACAAGTCATAGTTTACAAGTACACGAGTCAATATATATAGGGTTCTGGGCCTGACTGCCACCAAAGAAACAGGCCCAACTAGGGCTGCCTGCACATTTAACTAGAGCAGGCTGCTGCTCTTTGTTTATTTAACTCCCAGATCTGAATGGGTCGAAACCTACAGCCCAACAATCTCCTCCCACTTGGAGGCTTCGAAACACGATCAACTGCACTCCACTCCTCTGTACTTCTGTAAACTTCATGTGTGTTTAGCTCCTCCCAGTTGCCACCTGCCTTCTCAACATTATTCTTGAAGGCCAGCTGAAGTTCTGTTCACAGATTTAGTGAACATATCTGCTGGATTCTTTGCACCTAAGATGTTCTTCAAGTTCATCGTTCCTCCACTGATCAACCCTCTGACAAAGTGATATCTCATCCAAATGTGCTTTGTTTTCCCATGATAGACTGGATTCTTGGCAAGTTTCACTGCACTCTCATAATCACAGTGTAACGCGTAATCTGCTTGCTTTTTGTCTAACTCATCAAGGAAGTTCCTTAACCAAACCAGCTCTTTACGGGCTTCAGCAACTGCCATGTACTCTGCTTCGGTTGTTGAAAGAGCTACACTTCTGAAGTTTGGACATCCAACTAACTGCAGTTCCTCTCCCACTGTGAAAATGTACCCCGTAGTGCTTTTAAATGTCTCTTTGCATCCACCCAAATCGGCATCAGAATACTCTCTCAAAATTATGTCTTTACCTCTGAAACATAACCCCATCTTTGTAGTACCCTTCAAATACATAAGTATCCATTTAACTGTTTCCCAATGTTCCCTCTCCTGTTTTGACATGAAGCGACTAACAACCCCGACTCCCTGACTGCATGAGCAATATCTGGTCTCGTGCACACCATAGCATACATGAGGCTACCAATTGCAGATGCAAAAGGAACTTTAGCCATTTCTGCTTTCTCTTCGTCTGTTCTCGGAGACTGGTCTTTGGTAAGCTTGAAGTAACTTCCCAAAGGCTTGTTTCTTGGTTTAGTCTTCTCACCATTCATTTGGAATTTCTCCAACACTTTCCCAATGTACTTCTCTTGGAATAGTGTTAAAGAACCATTATCCTTATTTTTGACTATGCTCATCCCTAGAATCTGTTTGGGTGGACCCAAATCTTTCGTTTCATATTCTTGAGACATTTGTTTCTTTAACCTGATGATCTCTTTCATATCTGCACCAGCTATCAACATATCATCTACATAGAGAAGCAGAATGATACTCCCTCCATTTCTGAAACAAGTTCCACTTTTCCTTTTCGGGCAGATTCAAAATTAAGTTCCACTTTAAAACATTTCCTTATTATCTATATCAAAACGGTGTCAAACAGTGTTCAAACAGTGCCAAACAGTGCTCAGTGCCAAACAGTGCACTCCACAGTAAAGTCAAATTTATTTTCTTAATATGTGTGAAGTCAAATGTGGAACTTGTTTAGGAATCGGAGGGAGTATATGAATTCTTGAACCTCTTCACGTAAAAGCAATTGTCCATCTCACATCTTCTGTAACCTGTCCTTATCATGAAGTTATCAAACTTCAGATACCACTGCCTCGGTGCTTGTTTTAGACCATATAAGCTCCGTTTTAGTTTGCAGACCAGATTTTCTTTACCAACAACCTGAAATCCTTCAGGTTGTGCCATGTAGATATTCTTATCAAGATCGCCATGTAGAAATGTTGTTTTAACATCTAGCTGCTCTAGATGTAAGCCCTCTGCAGTTACAATACTTAGAACCAATCTGATGGTGGTCGTTCTAACCACACGAGAAAAATCTCATTATAATTCACTCCCTTTTTCTGCTGAAAACCTTTGACCACTAAACGGGCTTTGTACCATTTTGACCCATCAGGTTCATCCTTGATTCTGAATACCCATTTATTTTGAAGTGCCTTCTTACCTGGCGGAAGCTTAGGAAGAACCCATGCCTTGTTCTTGTGTAAGGCATCCATTTCTTCTTTCATAGCATGCTCCCACTGAAACGAATCATTCTGCTTTACTGCTTAAAAGTAACTTTCTGGTTCTCCATTTTCAATCAAAAGGAGATAATTGACTTTAGTACTGAATCTTTCTGGAGGTTTAGTGACTAGTGGATCTTCTGACCCACTGTGTTTCAACTGGTTGCGGCTGCACGGGTGAAGGTGCTCCTTCATCTTCTGAATTTTCACTATCAATAGTCTTCGTGATCATCCTCAGGCTCGTCAGTACTGGAATCATTCTCCATGCTCTCATTGCCTTGAGTATCTTCAGACTCTCTGTTTCTGTCTTTCTGATGACATCATTTTCAAACTCAACCCGCTCATTCTGAATCTTTGAGTTTTTTGTGCTTCTGTCTTTATAAAGTTCAGCCTCATTGAATGTAACATGTTTACTTCTGACTACCTTTCTACTTTCAGTGTCCCAAAGTCGATAACCCATGCTGTCTCCCCTGTATCCAATGAAAGTGTATTTCTTGGCTTTAGCATCTAACTTGTCACCATCTTTGATAAGATCATAAGTGTTGCATCCAAATACCTTTAAATGCCCATACTTTACCGCTTCTCCTTTCCACTCTTCCTCTGAATCTTGAAACCCAATGGTACTGATGGCCCCCGGTTGATAAGATAAGCGACAGTGTTCACTGCATCAGCCCAGAACGTCTTTGGAAGCCCAGCATTAAGTCTCATGCTTCTGGCCTCTCATTCAAAGTTCTGTTCATCCTTTCTGTCAATACGTTCTGTTGAGGAGTGTCTGGAAACGTCTTTATCATTCGAATGTCATGTTCAGCACAGTAATCAATAAACTCTGTGTTAATGTATTCACCACTATTGTCCGATTTCAATCACTTTACCTTCACATTAGTTTCTAATTCAACAACAGTTTTCCACTTCTTAAAAATATTGAAAACTTCAAACTTATTTTTAAGAAAGTGGACCCATACCTTGCGTGTTGAGTTATAAATGAAGGTCACATAGTAGCTTGATCCTCCCAGGGAAGAGAGTGGTGTTGGACCAAACACATCCGTGTGAACTAGCTCCAGCTTATGAGTTTTCGGTGTCTGACCTGTCTTCACAAAAGAAACCTTCTTTTTCTTGCCAAGTACAGAAGGCTCACAAAACTCAGAATCCACCTTTTTCAAATCTGGAAGTTTACCCTTGCAACGAGCATCTTCATTCCCTTTTCACTCATGTGGCCTAGCCGTTGATGCCACAAACTGGATGGATTCAGCCCGCTGGTCACTGCATTGATCTCATCATCAGAAGCTTCAACCACATATAAAGTACCCCTCTTTTTGCCTCTGGCAATTACAAGATTCCCCTTGACAACTTTCCATTGTCCTTCACCAAAAGTAACATCAAATCCCTGATCATCCAACTGCCCGATAGAAATCAGCATCTTCTTAAGGCTTGGAATGACCCAAACGTCTTTCAATGTCCAAGTGGTGCTCAATGAAGTCTTTAAGTCTATGTCACCCATCCCTGTGATGTCAAGAGAGTCGTTATTAACCAAACGAACTCTACCAAAATTACCTGTCTGTAGATTCTTCATCGCCTTCGTGCTGAAAGTAGCATGAAATGATGCACCACAATCCATAATCCACGTTTCTGTTGAGTTTTCAACACAACAGATAAGGGCATCATCTGAATCATCAGTGGCTGCATTTACTTCCTTCCTTTCTGAAGATTTAGGGCATTGATTTCTGAAATGCCCAGTTTCTTTGCAGTTCCAGCATTGAATATCTTTTCTCGGTTTTGACTAGCTCCTCTTTCTAGACTTTGATCTGCCTTTGCCATCACCCTTCTCTTTCTTTCTACCTCTCCCTTCAGTGCTTAACAAAGCACTTAAAGATTCTCCAGAACTCCTCATTCTTATATCCTCTTCTAGGATAAAGTCACGAATGCCCTCAAATGTGAGTTTAGAGGTTCCAGCTGAACCGCTAATGGAAGTGATTGTTCCTGACCAACTTTCTGGTAATGAGGATAATAAGAGCAAAGCTTGAACTTCATCTTCAAACAAAATATCAACATATAGTAAACGGGATATGATAGTATTAAACTCATTAATGTGTGAGGTAACAGATGCACCTTTTGTCATTCTGGTGTTTACTAGAAATACCTTGTTTGATGCCGATGGTTTCTCATACATGTTTGACAAAGCCTTTATCAAATTTGTCATTCTGGTGTTTACTAGAAATACCTTGTTTGATGCCGATGGTTTCTCATACATGTTTGACAAAGCCTTTATCAAACCACATGCAGTAGTCTCCTTCGAGATGTTAAACGTCACACTCTTGGCTAGGGTAAATCTGATAACAGACAAAGCTTTCTTGTCTAGAGCAGCCCATTCATCATCACTTATCTTTTCTGGTTTTTCCCTGTCAAGGCTTGATCCAAATCCTTCTGACACAGCAAATCCTCAATTTGGATCTTCCACCATCCAAAATCTTGTCCATCAAACTTCTCGACTTTGGTTTTTCCTCCATTGTCCCAGTCCTTCACAATCTGCCGGCTATGTTCTTCTGCGACAGCGCACTGTTGGCGGCACAAGGAGGCTGAAGGCGCAAGGCGGCAGCAGTAGTGGTGGTCAAATATGTGGTAGTGGTTAACCTTGCTCTGATACCAGTTGTTAGGGTTAGGGCGCACTCACACAAAACAACCTTAAAAACTAGAAGAGAACGAGAAGAACGACACAAATTTAACGTGGTTCAGCCAGTAGATGTTAATGACCAACATCTAATCCACAGGGGCAACTAGGGTTTTCTTTCTTATTGAGATGATGGATGATACAAGTCATAGTTTACAAGTACAGGAGTCAATATATATAGGCAAACAATTAGGGTAAAACACTTAATAAGGTTCTGGGCCTGACTGCCACCAAAGAAACAGGCCCTTATAGGCGCTGCCTTCACATTTAACTAGAGCAGGCTGCTGCTCTTTGTTTGTTTAACTCCCAAATCTGAATGGGTCGAAGCCTACAGCCCAACAGTTCTTATTGTGCTAGCAGACAGAAATCATTTAATTCATTATAATATATATGAGGAAATGAGGATGCAGTACTCAAGCACCAATGACTGGATATTGTCATTTGTCACTTATTCAGTATAATCTACGGAATATATTAGAGAAGTAGAGATCAACTACTACTTCAATTTCAATTGTTTTCCATAAATAACAGTCCACCCCTTTCGCCTTAAGTTTTTCAAAATTTTATTTTTCATTTCTTTGTTTTCAAAGAAACGATTTTGGATAAAGAAAGATCAGAACTTCAGCCAAATCGGTATAATTCTGCAAAAAGATAAATCAGCAAACTAGCACTTAATATAAATGAGCACTTTAGCAATTCTGCAAACGGTTCTGAGCATAATTACATAAGGACGGACAATCTACAACTCCGGCAAGTCGAGGAGTTCAGAAGTCTCCGAGAAGAAGGAGAGAACAGTTTCAGGAAAGCCTGTGGCGTCTTACCTGGCTGAGTAGTGCGGCAGCGGCGGACGGACGCAGAGGAAGCCGGACAGGGCGAGGTCGGCGGAAGAGCGGTGGCCCGGGGTAGGTCGCAAATAAAGTGAAGTATGTTGGAAGATGCGGAAGATCCGAGGCAGCTTGCCTTGGCAAGGGGGCGAAACTAGGGGTGGCAGGGTCCTGTGGAGAAATTGGGTTTTCTCTTTAGGGAACCCGGTTTATAATAATGGTTCGGAACGGGATTGTCCCGGTACGGAACTGGATGAGACACGGTTTATAATAACGGTTCAGAACGGAATGGAACAAGATGTTGTCATTTTGTTGTCTCATTTAAACTGGTATCGAGACAAAACGGGACGGTTCAGGACATTCCAAAAAATTATAGTGAAAAAAGTCCAATCCCAAAAATGAAGCAAAGTTATTTGAAAAAAAACTAGCGCAAAAAAACTCTATGACAAAAACATTGTAGCTAATCTAGAAATTTATGATAAAAACTGCAACCTACCAAATTAGTCGCAAGAAATAAAAGTTGCATTAAAAAAACTCTAACACAAAAAAACTTTAAATAAATCTGTAAACAAAAAAGTTAAAAGAATATTATAAGAGGTGAAGCCTTTGGCGGTAAAAATCAATTTCTTTTTTTGCAGATAGATGATAGCCATGGGCGGAGCTAGGGGTGGGGCAACCTAGACCCTGGCCCACCCCAAATTTTAAAAATTAAAAAATTTCGTTTAACTTATTTTCTAAAGATATTCTTTGTACTGGCTCAGTCCGGCCCAATGCCCTGACTCCGCCCCTGAATTGATAGCTCATAGTTCATTATAGGTAGTTTAGAATTTTTTTTTGCTACTTTGTTGTTAAAAAACTAGTATCTTAATAATCATTGGTATTTGGTTTGAGAAAAAAGGATATTTATTATTATTTGGATTACATAATGAGTTGTTAGTAGACCTCACTAACCTACTACAAAGTACAATTTTGGTTTCAGACAACGGGACGGAACGGTATATATTTTACTTGTCCTGGATCCATTTTGTTTTGAAACGGTTCGAGATTGGTACGGGACAAAAATAATGTGTCCCAAATATAACGGGATGATTTCGGAACGGAACCAGAACATTTCGGACCAGATCAACGACCCCGGATCTTTTGCCCATCCCTAACCGAAACGTTCAGCTTTCAAATGGTTGGACTTACTTGTTTGTTTTCAAGCTCGACTAGTACGGTACTAGTGCAAACGCAAAAACAATTGGTCAATATATATATACAGGGAAAACTACCAAATAAGCCATCGAACTTTCACAAAAAGTGCAAATAAGCCTTTTTATAGGAGGATCTGTCCAGCCTTCACCATTTGGGACGGTTTTCGATGGAATTTTTTGATGAAATTTTTTGAGCATCTTCTTCATCAAGGCTATTTTACTCATACCAAATTTTAGATAAAAATTCAATCGGCAAGACAGTCAAATAATTTTTTTTGAAGATAACTGCGCAGTTAGGCAGCGCTGTATATTTAAGAAAATCATTTGACTGCATTCTTGATTGAATTTTTATCTGAAATTTGGTATGAGTAAACTAGACTTAATGAAGAAGATGGTCACAAAAATCATCAAAAAATTCCACCGGAAATCGCCCCAAATGGCGCCAGCCGGACAAAGCCTCATGTAAAAGGGCTTATTTGCACTTTTTATGAAAGTTTGAGGGCTTATTTGATAGTTGTCCCTATATATTTATTCACTGTTTGATTAAATATTAAAACGGTTATTTTTTACAATTCTACACCATTTCAAAAATGGAGTACAATAAGACTGATAAGTGAATATTAAAAATTATAAATCCATACAACTAATATTCGAAGTAAAAGAAAGTTAAAGTAAAAAAAATCGACATCATCCATTACAATTTGCTATGTAAAATTAAACTTAATTGTTAGAGTTTTAAAAAAGTACTTTTAGTCTGTTTATCTTATATCTAAAAGGACTACATATGAGAGAGGATTTCACACTCTAGATATTTAGTCAGCTTATCTTATTTTTTACACTTAAAAGTAGTATGCATGATAGAGAACATTATCTCGTTCAATTATTAGCAAGTTTACCTTCTTATATCTAAAAACATTATGTATGAGAGAGAAACTCTCACTCAATTATTAGTCCATTTATCTTCTTATACGTAAAAGCACTACATGTGAGACAAAAAATTCTCCCGCTCAAATATTGGTCCGTTTAACTTATATATAAATGATGGAGTATATGGGTCTGAGCCCCAGGACCCACATACTCAGAAGAACAGAAAGCACAAGGCACTGAGTGGTGCCCTCGTCGGCCAAGGGACCCCCGTCGGCCGGAAAGGTACCAACTCAGAATATGGTCCTGAAGCCAAGGAACCCGGGTGTCCTCGTCGGCCGTGCCCTCGTCGGCCACGCCCTCGTCGGCCACGAAGACCTCACAGAACCAGATTTCATACTTAATCATTCTTATCACTTTGTATCTCGGCCCAATAGCGGTCCAGTTGTAAATGGGCCTCCCAAGCCCAAGGCTTGGGAGCCCAGCCCGTATTTTCTCTATAAATACTCCCCTTGGGAGTAGTTGTAGGAGTTACAAAATCATTCTATTGAAGCATATTATTTCACTTCTCTCTCTAGCTCTCACTTCTCTCTAGATATATACTCTATCAATAAAAGCACTACATATGAGAGAGAAATTCTCGTGCTCAATTATTAGTCCGCTTATTTTATACCTATAACCACTACATATGAGAGACGAAATTCACCCGTTCAATTATTAGTATGTTTATCTTATACCTAAAATCACTACACGTGTAACAGAAAATGCCCCCGCTCAATTATTGGTCCGCTCATTTAGTGTACCTAAAAACACTACATTTGAGATAATTGCTAAAGTGTGTCATCTTATTAAATGATAATAAGTGTCTATATACAACACACTTCAACTACTAGCTGAGTGGCGGTTCGTCTATCTCAATGCTACGAGCTAAGATAATTGCTACTTGCTAGAGAAAATAAGTTGTCAACCCTTTATAATGATATAAATGCTACTCTTTATCCTACCAAGGGGTAGATGGTGTTGGTGAGGTGGAGGATTGTGAGTAGCTAGCTTCCCAACCACGAAATCTGCTGCATTAAATGCGCTTCCCGCAAATATCTTGGTTTTCCGTCAAGGGCATCGGGCAAGCGCCCCTTGAGCTTAGTCCCTAGACTATGTTGTCAGCAAGGGCCGGGATCCGCGTGGCTTTTGTAGGTTGCCTGGCTGAAGGCTTTGGAGTGCCGCCTGGCCCTGGTTGGACAAAGCCAGTGAGACCGTGCGTCTCGATGGATACGACGATCATCCTTCGGGTACCTTGATGGACAATACCCAGATTGGGTCATGGTGGTGTAACTGTTTAAGGGGTAATGAGCCGATCCACAATCAGACCCATTAACCCAACACTCAGAATGATTTTTCTTACATAATCATTATTTCCATTTGTTTCGTACCGAACCAAACTAATTTATCAGCATACTTCATATTATACTTCCTTCGTCCCTCAGTTATCTTTCAAATTTTCTTTTTCACCTATTACATTCTTAAATTAAATATTTCTCTCCCTTACACAACTTTTCAATGAACAATTTTTTTTTGGAAAAAATTTAGGGAGAAGGCGTAGCCCACTTCATTGAAATCCAGCTAAGATTGTTAATTTAAACTCAGCCCAAAATCCCAAATCATATCTTCCGCATTGGTACTCATAAACTTTGTGACCCACTCACGGGCCACTGCAGCTACCGCGCCGGCGCCCGCGCCCTGACCGCCTGACCGGCTTCCTCTGTATCCGTCCGCCGCCGCCGCACTACTCAGCCAGGTCAGACGCCACATACTTTCTCGAAGTTGTTCTCTCCTTCTTCTTGTAGACTTCTGAACTTGTCGACTTGCCGGAGTTGTAGCTGGTCCATCTTTATGTAATTATTATGCTCAGAAGTCAGTACTGTTTGCAGAATGGCTAAAGTGCTGATTTATCTTAAGTGCTAGTTTGCTGATTTATCTTTTTGCAGAATTATGCCGATTCAACTGAAGTTCTAAACTTACTTTATCTAAAATCGTTTTTTGAAAAGAAAAAAAATGCAAAATGAAAATCTCACAAATTTAAGGAAAAAGGGGTGGACTGTATTTTTACCGAGAACAATTGAAGTGGACGGTAAATGGATCTTCTTTTTATAGATACTTGTATATTTTAACTTGAACTAAGTCTAATTACACAATATTAATAATGAAAGGGTTTTAAAAGGATATGTGTCCTCATGAAATCTAACATGATGGCTAACATAGACTCGACTTGTGATAGGATCCAAATAACGATAATCTTTATAACCAGATGCATAGTCAAGAAAAACACACTGAACTGAACGAGGTGATAATTTATTAGCTGAGGTGGCCGAAAAAATCGGATAACATCATAACAGACACAACCAAATACTCGCATAAAGGAGTAATCCGGAACACGGTTAAAAAGTTTTTGGTACGGATAAAAGCCATTTAAGGTAGGAGAGGGTAATCTATTAATAATATACGCAACATTGAATATGGCATCGACCCAATAGTGACTCGGAACCGAAGATTCAAGAAGCATGGTCCGAGTTAACTCAAGTAAATGACGATGCTTACGTTCAGCAACCTCATTTTGTTGAGGTGTTTCAGGACAAGATTTTTGAAAATAAATGCCATTAGCAGGAAAAAATTGCTGCATATTATTATTAACAAATTCACCTCCCTCATCACTTTGAAAATTTTTAATTTTCTGATTAAAAAGATTTTAATTTTTAAAGTGCATAAAAACTTCACTTTTGTGACACATGGGATATATCCAAGTATAACGAGAAAAATCATCAATGAAACACACATAATAGTTGAATCCCAAATTTGAATACACAGGTGACTGCCACACATCAGAATGAATAATTTCCAAAGGAAAAACAGAATTATGACTAGCATCCATAAAAGGCAAACGTTGTGATTTTCCTAAACGACAAGCCACACACTCATGAGTAAAGGGAGTATGACTACATAAAAATTGTTTTCTCTTAAGAAATTGTAAAATACTATCACCACAGTGACCTAATCTACGGTGCCACACAGGGCCAGAAGCTAAAACGGAAGCAAAAACTAATGGTGAGGATGACGGCAGATGGAGAGGATAAAGTGGCCCACTACTGGTAGCTCGCAGAAGTATTGCCCCCGTTGCTTTGTCCTTAATCAAAAAAGAATTTTTATCAAAAATTACAGTACAATTATTATCAGCACAGAGCCTTTTAATAGAAATTAAATTATATTTTAACTGAGGCACATGATAAACAGATTTTAAAGTGAGAGGACGACCAGATGTAGGTAAAGCAACATCACCAACATTACATATGGGAAGATGGGCACCATTGGCAACACTAACAGAATTATAGCCGGTGTAGGGAGATTTATTAACTAAAATACCTTCAGATGTAGTCATATGAGCAGAAGCTTCTGAATCAGGAAACCATAGAGCAGGAGTAGTGTCACCGGGAGTAGTCAACAGAGCAGGGGAGGACGGTTGTGTGAAACGAGAAGGACAATGGATGGCAGAATGACCTGCAGAAAAGCAAATTTGACAGACAACAAGATGGGGAACAGACCCAAGAATACCCCCATCTGATGGCAAGCCTGCAGAACTACGGTTAGTAACACAGACAGGTAAAGCATTAATATTTAAATGTGACACAGCAGAATTACAAATAACAGTACCTGTAGATGTCACACCCCCTGCAGGTGTACTCGGCTGCCCACCCCCTTCGGGGTAATAAATTGTCTGCCCCTGGCGGCTCTAGGGTATTGCACGTGGCGCCGGAAAAATTTTTAGAGAGAGGATCGGAAAAGAAATTAATGTGCTCTTGATACCATGTGAGAATAATGGAAAATGTTACTCCCTAAGGAGCCCTGACAGATATATTTATATTAAAGAGAGTTTAATGTAAAGTACAATACTAAGCCTCTAATAATTCTATTAATCTGTTATTTGTGAAATGTTTGACTAATATTTAGTAAAATTTATAATCCATCGTTGCACATTTTCAATCCATGTATGCTGAAAAACTTGCTAGGCAAACTGCAGTACTTCACTGCTTAATAAGGTATGATAAGAATCGTAAAATGTGCATGTTAGACCTTCACTGTTGGAAAACTTTATGGGAGGAAAGAAATAACTAGTAAAGTTATTTTCTTAGAAAAATACAAAAGAAACTGTAAAATGATTAGTTTTTAAAAGATACGGAGCAGTATCTTACTGTATTAAAGTATAAAGTAATTGCTTAAGATAAGAGTAGAACATTAAAGAAGTTCCAATGTAAGAGTTACGGTTGATTTATTACGTAAATAGGAGCTATTTAATAAACTATCCGTTCTCTGAATTGATTTAAACCAAATTTACCCTCCCCACATTTAACAGTTGGCTCATCCGTCAATAGCTGTCACGCTTTCCTTTATTTGCTGTCAAGCACTTCTGCAAGTTGTCATCTCATTTATCTCTCTGCACATCTACGAAAAAAATCTCACTCCTCAAATTAGATCACACACTTCTTGTGTTGTAAAGATCTCACCGGAGAAAATCCTTCATGAGGCGGAGATAATCCTTCATGAGGTGGCCGTCACACCAAACTATACGGCGGTGGAGCTACTGTATGGCGGCGGCGCGGCGGAGCTGGACACCTAGGTGAGATTTCTTCTACTTCTCCATTTTCTTCTCCCTCATCCTTGCCCTTACTTGTCCTCTCTTGTCTTCTTGTATTGATTTTTTTTTTTGCTATTCTCCATTAATTTTTTCATTTATTTCAGATCTAGATTATAACTGGAAATTATTAGTAGTAGTTGAGGTATGCAAATTTTGGATTGAAAAGTTTACGAGTATTTGAGATCTGATCTGTGAATTTTCAAATTGAAAATTTTAAAATAGTTTTTAAATTTTTCTATACCTACTAATTTATTTTTAAAAATGACGTTACCCGAGTACTTTTTTTTTTAAATGACAGTTGGAACCAATACTCTGTATCATTTTCTAGTCATTAAGATGACAATAACATAATAGTTTTGTAAGTTATTAATATTTTAAGATGGCAATAAAATGTTTGTGTTATTGGTAATGAACTAGATTCTCACCCGTGCGATGCACGGATGAAAATTTATCAAATGTATGTTAAGAAGTCTATTATAAAAACGCAAAAATAATTGAATTCAGAATAAAGTGGTAAGAAGTGATATGTAGTGTAATAAGTGTTTGTAGTTAAAGAGAGATTAAAACGTTGTCGAAGAAGAAGAAATGTTAATATTATAAAAGAGATATAACATGTGAAAGTACAAAGTGGTAAGTAAAATAATACTCCGTAAGTGTTTATAGTGAAACTACAAATCTGAAAGACTTCTTTGTAAACGACATTAGTAGTATGATCGATCTATTGATCATCTTCATCACAAATTTGGAACACCGGATTGACATATCTTATTCAAAATTTAAAATTTAAAACTTAAATTTCTAAAATTTCTAAATTTCTAAAATCTTAACAACGTAATGAATTACACCCATTAACATAAAAACCTTGAATTGGACATCCAAGCATAGCTAATTACGACATAACATCCCTAACAACTAATTAAAATATAAACAAACGTAAACCACGTTTGCTGACTATGGACCCTACAATCAGCGTTTTCTGCAGAATGAAAGCAAAGAAAGAGGATTTCAATTATATAATTTTAACATGGTGAAAAAACATTTTATTTAAATAATATATACATATAAATACATATAAATCCAAATTTTATATTTTTGTAAATACAAAAATTAGATAAAGTCAATGCCCTAATAAAAGAAAGTGAACCACATTGATAAATGTGTTACATTCATAATTACAAATAATAATGAATTATTAAAAATTTAATAATTAACAATTAACAATTAATAATAATTATTATTTATTAATAAAAAAACTGCACATTTTTTTGTATTTACTTAAAATATTAAAATGATAATGATAATTGTAACAACCTAAGAATGAGGATCATCTATATTACCCAGCCCAATTTCGGAACTGATTTAAAAAAACATCTGCCCAATTAAACAATACCCAGCCCAACAACCTGTATTTACTTTTGCCCAACAACCTAAACTAAACCGCATTATATATACGACCTTTACCCTACACTTAACTCATTTACCCTGTGGCCAATATCTTAGACCATCGGTTCTCTATTCTTCTACGTTCTTCTATTATCTTCTTCCGACTTCTCCTCTCCTCCTTCACCGATGTTTCTGTTCTCGTCTGTAATTTCATACTACCACATTGAACCGTTCCATTACTGTGAAGTAAGTGTCCATTTGTCCATTTTATAATTTTGATTATGCCCTAAATCTGCTTGCTTTTTGGAACGAATGTTTTTATGTTTTATTTTCGCAACTCGTCCATTAGACGGGATGATGAATATCGGCTGCGTCCAAGTCGATTTTGGTATACCCTCTTTCCAAAATCCCGTCCTCAAACATTTCTTTGGTTTTCAATAGTTCATGTGCTTTTTTAACCAATTTTTAGAGATCTCATTTGACCGAGTATTGTGCTAATCTTTTTGACGAAATCTTATTTATTTTTTTCGCATGCATGACATTTAGTACTGAGTTTGAGTTTTTTTACAAAATTTTTTTCAAAGCTTTTACTAAGATCTGTAAATCTTTTGATTTCTGACTGTTTGAGGATAAAAAAATCCAATCGGATATACCACTTGATGACCAGATCTGTCCAAATATTGGATCTGTGTTTGGTGGCTGATGAACATTTTTTTAATTTGATCTCGGTGAAGTGAATTGTTTGTTTGAAGTGACAAATACGTCCTATTATCTCTAAATATTTAGATTTAATGTATAATTTGTCATACATGAAGTTGGCTTGAGAGATAAGAATGGTGATTACGGATAAGAAAACAATTATTTTGATGAATCTGTTATTTTGAA
Organism: Cuscuta europaea; assembly: GCA_945859875.1. NCBI lineage: Eukaryota > Viridiplantae > Streptophyta > Magnoliopsida > Solanales > Convolvulaceae > Cuscuta > Cuscuta europaea. The sequence continues at coordinate 6,155,413 of CAMAPE010000002.1, forward strand.
TTCAACTTTATTGATAGCCTAATATATCTTGTGTAAAGTTTTAAACTGGCCAAAATATAAAACATTATTTTCTATACCCTGTATATCTATTAAATATTTTTATAATTATCTAATAATTTTTTCATCGCACTTAAATCACTATAATATATACCCATTATTCTTTAATCCATTACTACAACCTGAATTCATTCAAAATAACAAAGGAAACATTTAGGACTCAAAACAATAGTAAATACAAAAGGTGAAACATTTAGGACTAAAAAATTTTGGTGGACAACTTCCTTGAGTGAAGGACAACTTCTTTGAGGAATGAATACATACCCGTGATTTCTTCCATTGAAATATGTTTTGTGCTGCTGTGTGATTGTGGGATGGAAAATGAACTGAATAGGTTAGTCTATTTATACTGCAGCTTCGCCTCTTTGTCGTTAACAGATGGGTTTAATATCCAGTAGGCAATGAACACTACTTACCAACAGTTATATATCTATTGAACCAATTTCTAAAATGTAGCTCGAGTAGTTGCAATCCATTTAGTGTCACTGTACTTTAAAGATCAGAACCAATATATTGTACTGCTCAATAAGATATGTGTGTACCTTCCATTAAATGCGTAAAAGTATTGAAAGGATGTAATATTTGAAATTGAACTGGAACGTGTAGCTCTATCGTGATGTGCTTGGTTATGCATATAATAATCCAAAAAGTTCTGAAAAGACTTGCTGCTACAAAACATAAAATGCATGCGTCGCCCAACTACTGCCGTCCATTTCGAACTGACAAAATACGGCTAAAGCAATAAACATTAAATGTATTGAGCAATGTTGGGCATTAAATGTGTGCATTGAGCCTCAAAAAATACCAAGTCATAGTACACATCAATTCACAGCTTGGAAGACATGTTCAGAACCCACATGGATCAACCGAACAAAATGGACCCGATCCACTTTTGGAGTTGCGTTTTGGGCGGGAAAACTAATCTGTTTTCTCCATGATGTCATGACAAAGTTATAATATCATGTTTTTGACAATTAGTGTCACTTATATGATACTAACTCCATGATAAATGACAATATTTGACAATCCCCAATACAATATTATAATTTCATGGCAATGTTAAAATATTTCTTATCATTTCCAATCTAAAAATTTTTATTCAAAAATTGAATTAAAATATTTCTTATCCTTTTCAATCTTGAAATTTTATTAAAAAATTTATGCCATCCTAAGAAGGAAATATTAGATCTTTTAATAGCACATCACTTGTAATGCCATGTTTTCATTCAAAAAATTTTATATCATAATTTGACAATTTGTGCCATTAAAAGGATGTGCCATTTTTTTTATTTAGTTCAATTAATTCAGTTATAATGTCATGTTTTCATTATGAAAATTGAGATTTTGGCCATTAATGTTAAGATGACACTGAATTGGTAAGATGACATTTTAGTGTAGATCTACAACACTCTCTTCGGAGAAGAAGGTGGCAGTGCCAGAAGCCAAGATTTTTGCGCTGTATGAGGTGGGCGGCAGCAACCTGACTAGGTGGTCTGCGACCGCAATTCAGATGCAGTGGCCAGCAACAACCATTAAAGTATGTGGCGGCCAAAGGCAATGTTTCAGGGGCATCGACCAGCGATGTCGATTTCTATTTTAGCGGCGGCCGGCGACGATAATTTTAATTTTGGCGACGATGATTTTAATTTGGCTCGCGATATCGCCTATGATGTTAGTTGTTGCTTTGTTTTATTATAATAATAACGAGTTGTAGTGGTCACATCTTTGAAAGTGGGCACATCCCTGTAAAAGGATTGGCCAGTATTGTTATTTTTTTTATAATAATATTAGTTAGTATCAATTTCTAATTCTGATCTTACTCTGTATTCGTTTAGGGTAAAACACGGTCAGCTTCTTTTAAAAACGGTAACTTCCATGTGAAATTTGCATCTTGCTTTCATTAAAGGTATTATGGTCCGCTTCTTTTAAAACTTCTGTGTGAAACTTAAGTGAGTCATAGGACTCCTATTTTGGCACACTTTCCATGTTTTACTCCCATATTGGGAATTTTCTCTAAAGTATACTCCAAATTGGCGAATAGACCAGATTTTGATTTTTATTTAAACTGCGCGCAAAAGTAATGGTCTAAGGACCACAAGCCGGCCTGGACCTCATTCCATATTCAAAAACTCATATCCATTATTCCATTATATATCTTTCAATGGAACCATAAAATTCAGCAACACGAATTTTTAGCAAAAAATGTAAATTTTCATTGCAAAATATAGAGCCCGTTTGGTAGCACGAAAATCGGCTGTTTTGGCTGATTCTGCTGAAATTTTTAAAGTTCTGGCTGAAGTGGCTGAATTGGCTGATTCTGCTGATACAAGAAAAAAATATTTTTAAAATATATTTTATTAATAAAATAAAGAAAAAAATATATGTAAAAATAGCTAAAATGATCATCTACATTAACTTCAGCCAATACAGCCAGAAAAGTAACTTCAACCTTACTTTTTCGGCTTATTACACAATTCAACGCGCGAAAGTAAAAGAGTTGACTGATAAGTCTGATAAGCCGAAAATGAGGGTTGACAAACGGCCTCAATGTAAGATACTTACGGAGGATAATAAGTACAGAACGGATTCAGCAACGCATGTCAGCATGTTAAAAAGTAAACTTCTTCAGTATAACTTCCTAAACTTAAATATTATTATCAACAAATCTATGACTTAGTTGAATAATCTATCTGAGCATGGGCTAATTAAAAAAATAAGCTTATTGAGCGTTCCAATCAATCATTGAATATCTATCTAGTGAATACGAATTATTTTTCAGCATGGAAAACTACTAGCAGAAAAACAAAGGAAAAAGGAGCATATAAGTCCACGTACTAACAAAAAAAGGTCAAATACGCCTTTATATAGGAGAATCTGTACGGTCGTCGCAATTTGGGGCAGTTCCATGTGGAATTGTTTGATGAAATATTTTTATAATCTTATTCATTAAGTCTAGTTTACTCATACCAAATTTCAGCTAACAATTCAATTGGGAAGGCATTCAAATAAATTCTTGAAGATAACTGCGCGTTTAAATGCGCATTTATCTTCAAGAATTCATTTGAATGCCTTCCAGATTGAAGTTTTAGCTGAAATTTGGTATGAGTAAACTAGACTTAATGACTAATATGCTGAAAAAATTGCATCAAAGTTTTCCAGCGGGAACCGCCCCAAATGACAACGGCCGGACATAGTCTCCTATATAAGGGCTTATTTGACCTTTTTTTGTTAGTACGTGGGCTTATTTGTGAAATAATGGGAAATGTTGCTCCAATAGGAGTCCTGGCATGTATATTTATAGTAGTAGAGTTCAAAACATACAAGGAAACAAATCTGCCTAATTAATATTCTATTACACCCCCTCAAACTGTGCGGAAGATACAACGCGCAGGTTGTCCTTTAAAAAAAAGAAATTGCTGACTAGAAAGACTTTTTGTAAAAATATCAGCTAATTGAAGTTGTGTAGGGATGTACTTCACGACTAAGTCTCCATGCGCCACACGTTCCCGGACAAAGTGATAGTCTATCTGGATGTGCTTGCTACGAGCATGTTGAACAGGATTAGCAGTCAAATAGGAAGCAGAAATGTTATCACAAAATAACTGAACCAGTATTGTAACAGGAAAGCCAAGCTCAAAAAGTACGGAACGAATGTGAAACGTATCCTGAACAGTATATGCAACGGCTCGATATTCTGCTTCTGTAGAGGACTTGGACACGGTAGGCTGCTTCTTAGATTTCCATGAAACAAGATTCGGCCCCATGAATACTGCAAAACCAGTCGTGGACCGTGATGTATCTGGGCAACCTGCCCAATCTGCGTCTGAATACGCAATAACACATGTGGCCCTAGAAGTAGGCTGTAGCCATAGTCCATGATCAAGTGTGCCCTGCAAGTATCTAAAAATACGCTTGACTGCAAACAAATGAGTAGTGCGAGGGGCATGCATAAATTGAGACACTAAATGCACAACATAGGTAATATCAGGTCGTGTCAAAGTTAAATATTGTAATGCACCGACCATACTTCGATACTCAGTGGCATCTGTAAGAAGTTCCCCATCAGTAAGGGATAGTGAAGTACGAGTAGCAAGCGGAGTGCGAACAGACTTAACAGTGTGGAGATGGAAACGAGAAAGAAGATCAGAGACATATTTTTGTTGAGAAAGAAACAAACCTTTAGAGGAATGCATAGCCTGGACTCCCAAAAAATAATGAAGATCTCCAAGATCTTTCATAGCAAAATGTTTAGCAACAAGTTGAATGAAGGAGTTAATGACAGCGGAAGAATTACCAGTAATAATTATGTCATCAACATATAATAATAAATAAATGACATTAGTATTCTGGCGGTAAATGAATAAAGAGTTATCAGACTTGCTGCACGTAAAATGATGAGACAATAAGAAGCTACTAAAACGATGAAACCATGCACGTGGGGCTTGCTTAAGGCCATAAATGGCCTTCCGCAATTTGCACAAGTGATTAGGAAATAAAGGATGAACAAAACCACGTGGCTCACGCATATATACTTCCTCAGTGAGGTGACCATGTAAAAAGGCAATCTTGACATCTAATTGACGAATGACCCACCCAAAAGAAACAGCTAATGTAAGTACAATACGAACAGTGGTGGGTTTAATAACTGGACTAAAAGTTTCAGAAAAATCCACACCTGCCTGTTGGTTAAAACCTTGTGCAACCAAACGCGCTTTGTGACGCTCAATAGAACCATCTGATTTATATTTTGTCTTATAAATCCACTTAGAGCCCACAACATTTTTAGTATGATCAAAAGGTACTAAATCCCATGTTTTATTAGAAATAAGAGCATTAAATTCCTCAGCCATTGCCGCTCGCCAAATTAAATGTTTATTAGCCTCGGAAAAACATGAAGGATCAACTGATAAGACAACAGTGTTTAAATTAAAAATTGATTTTGGTTTAAAAATGCCCGACTTTCCCCTTGTTTGCATCGGATGAATATTAAGGATCGGGGCAGGACCAATATTCGGCGGAGGCACGACAGCCCTGGTGGTGGGAGAGTTGGGTGAGGCAGTGAGTTGGGATGGGGTAGGCGGTGTTGAAGAAGAAGAGGGTGAAGATCCATTACTGGGTATAGGAGATGGCAGTGAGGTCGGAGAATGGTATTGTGCGGCTGGGGAAGGGGAAGGGGTAGGGGATGGCTGGCTGGGATTTTCGAGCACGGCTGGAACAGAGGGCTGGGAAAGTGAGGGGGGATAATCGGTATTTTTGTTCGAGCAGGGAAGAGGCATTGGTCTGGAGATGGGATGAGTTAGAGTGAAGTCGGGAGCTAGAGGAATGGAGGACGAGGAAGAGGCATGCGTAGAAGAAGACAATGTGGCAAAAGGGAAAATATTTTCATGGAAGCGAACATGTCTACTAATAATAACTTTACCAGAGTGAGACTCAAAACAACGATAGCCTTTAAAACCAGATGCATAGCCAAGAAAAACACATTGTATGGAGCGCGGAGAAAGTTTATTGGAAGGAGATGCAGAAAAATTGGGGTAACAAGCACACCCAAAAACTCTTAAAAAACTATAGTCAGGAGGTTTTTGAAAAAGAATATCGTAGGGAGAAACACCATTAAGTGACAGAGTAGGAAGTCTATTAATAAGATATGCAGCTATAAAGATAGCATCAACCCAAAATGTGCTAGGAATAGAGGCAGTAATGAGCATAGTTCTAGCAAATTCCAAGAGATGACGATGTTTGCGTTCTGCAACACCGTTTTGTTGGGGAGTATGTGGGCACGATTTTTGAAAATAAATGCCATGTTCGTCAAAAAAATGCTGCATATTATTATTAACAAATTCACCCCCTCCATCACTCTGAAAAATTTTAATTTTAGAATGAAACATAGTTTCAACTAAAACCTTAAATAGACGAAACTGAGTAAAAACTTCACTTTTATTACGCAAGGGATATATCCAAGTAAATCGAGAAAAATCATCAATAAAACACACATAATATTTAAAGCCTAAATTAGATAACACAGGTGATTGCCAAACATCAGAATGAATTAACTGTAAAGGGGAAGAAGAAGTATGACTAGCATCCGAAAAAGGTAGTCGTTGAGATTTACCCAAACGACAGGAAACACAATCATGTTCAAAATTAGAAGAACTAGAAATAAGTTTTCTACGATGCAATAAACGCAAAATAGTTTCACCACAATGTCCTAGTCTACGATGCCACACAGGGCCAGGAGAAGTGACTGTGGCAAGAGCTAACGGTGTAGATGATGTAAGACTGATAGGGTAGAGATGACCACTATGTCGCGCCTGAAGAAGAACTGCCCCCGAAAGTTTGTCCTTAACAAAAAAATAGTTTTTATCAAAAACAACAACACAGTTGTTATCAGCGCATAATTTTTGAATAGAAATTAAATTAAATTTTATTTGAGGCACATGAAAAACATTTTTCAATGACAAGGGGCGACTGAAAGTATTTAAAGTAATATTTCCAATATTAGCAATAGGTAAATTAGTGCCATTGGCCACACTAACAGTCATGGAGCCTGAGTAAGGGAATTTATTTGACAGAATACCTTCAGAAGAGGTCATGTGAGCAGAGGCACCGGAGTCTGGATACCACAAAACATCATTGGATTCGCCACTTGAAGTAATCAACGCAGGTGCAGAAGTTTGTGAAAAACGAGACAGACAATGCATCGCAGAGTGACCTGCAGAAAAACAAATTTGACACACAACTGGGGATGGAACAGACCCGAGAATACCCTCCGAAGATGGGAAACCTGCAGAAGAACCATGAGTACCAAAAGCATAATTAGCATTAATATTTAAAGTGGACACAACAGATTTACCAGATGCATCATTAGGAAGTCTTGGAACAGGAGCACCCCCTGCAGGTCTCGGCCCGGACTGGCTGGAATGCACCGTAGAAGCTGGTGGTGCGTAGTACTGCTGCGGCCCGTGTCTTCCGCCTCTGCCGCGACCTCCACGCCCTCTGCCACCTCTGCCGCGACTGCCGCGGCCGCGTGGCGCTGAAGGACCCGACTGCCCAGTGCCCAATGGAGCAGCAAACGCTTGGTGAGGGGAAGAATAGTCTTGTTGATGATGCAAAACAGTCTGCTCAGCCTCCATGAGGCGCGGGTGAAGGATGTCGGGTGGAAAGCTATCAGGAAACAGTGAGATAGTGCCCGTAACAAATTGATACTCAGGGCCAAGTCCCTGTAGTGTGGTTTGTAATAATTCTTTCTCAGTCACAGGGGAATTAATTGCTGCTAAAGCATCAGCCAGACTTTTAATATCACGTAAGTAGTGGTCCATGGATTGATTAGATTTCTTTTTGATATTAGATAATAAGCGTTTAAGCTCCATAGCTCTAGGTAAACTGGCAGACATAAAGCGTGACTGTAAACGCTCCCATATACCCATTGAATGTTTAATATCATGAACATAAGTTAATACTTCACGAGATAAAGTAGCAAACAACCAGGAACGAATTGTTTGATCTACTCGAAGCCAATGATAATAGTCAGTATTAACGATTTGATGATTATTAAAATCCAGAGTGTATAAGGGAGGTACCGGAATAGAGCCATCTAACATACCAAAAAGACCCTGTGACACCAAGAATGATTCGAATTGAGTGCGCCATGTAAGATAATCTTCAACTGCTTTGAGTTTGATGGTAACAATCTGGCCGACGTTTGCAATTCCATGAGAAACAGCCTGCACCAAGGCTGCCATTGGAGTGCCGAAGAGAGGGTTGTCATTCTGGGCCGGACAACTCCTGGAAAACCAGCGAACGAAGGGCCAAAATAGGGAGAAGCTGGTGGCGGCGTGGGGCGTGGGCTGGCCGGTGGAAGAAGAGGGCGACTCGGCTGCCATGGGAATTGCGGCGGCAAGGGGTTGAAGAGGGAGTATGGCAGTGGTGCAGTATACGGTGGGAACGGATATGCGGCCATATATTCGGTCGTCGGCGGTGGCATGGTGAAGCTGCCAACCGGACGTGAGATCGCTGCCTGGGGTTGCGGCTGGGAGACGGCATGGTGAGCGGGGGAGGAGAAGTCCGATGCCGAGGTGCCGATGTCCGCCGTGGATTATTGATCTCAAGGTGGACCAGTTGGAAATAGACATTCTATTCCAGACCACACTTTATGTTATTTCCACGCTACACACCTATACTTGATCCATGTCGTTTATTATATTAATATATGTGATCATTGATGGGTCTAGTTATTCAAATATAGCAAAGACTTCTTTGGTCCTATGTTGATATAATTAATGGACCGGATTGATTAAGTATGACTACAGTTTGATAGCAAAATTTTGGAGCTCCTAAAGTAAATATACAATTCTAAGGATTGTGTATACATATGTATGTCGTCCAAGTGGGAGATTGTTAGATTATTGGACTTATACTACATGTAATATTCACAATATATTATTTATTGGGTTTAATTGTATGTTATATGCTATCTTATATTTAGGCCCAAAAATTAGTGGTCCTATGGATATTAATTTAAGTGGGCTAATAAGTTATCTAATAAGATATAGGGCCCAAATGTGTAGAGACCCATGAGCTTGACCTAATCAATGATGGGCTGATTAGGGTTAAGCACTCTCTATAAATAAAGGGTTATGGTCCCTAGTTGAACACGCCATTCCGTCTTTCTGCATCCCATCGCTAGAGAGATAATCCCGAGGGTGTGTATCAACTAGAAGACGCAAACCCTAGCCTCTGTCTCCCGGATCCCTAAAGATCATCTCCCATGGAGTCAGGTACGCTTCCGCTCAGTTAATTTCTCTAGATAATTTCAATATGAAGATTAAAGTATTATCGGATTTATTCCAACAATCAGAGTTTTAGAGAGTCCGATATGTTTAGTGGGTCGCTCCCCTGAGCTATCGGATTGGCGCCTCTGAATACATATCACGAGCCCACAATTAAAAATTAGCCACAAAGAGTTTTACAGAAAGTTTATGAGATCCCTTTCAAAAAGTTTTACAGAAAGTTCTTTTTGAGATCTCTTTCAGAAAGTTTTAAGAAATGTTTTGAGAAAGAAAGTTTGAGATCTCTCCAGCGGTTTTGAGAAATTATTTTAGAAAGTGTTTGGACGAGGGGGGTTGTTGGTACGGCTCAGTTTAGGCTTGCCCGCAAACTGAAATTACTTAAACAACCCCTTAAACAACTTAATAAGGATGAGTTTAGCCACATTTCACCTAGGGCAAAGGTGTCTAAAAAGGAGTATAAGAGAATCTATCAATTAGCCCTCTTATCTCCTCTAGATGAAGCTCTAAAAGAGGAATTGGTGAAAGCAAAAAAGAATGCTCTTTTCTTAAAAGAAGCCGAGGAAGCCTATGTTAAGCAAAAGGCTAAGGTTAACCACATTCTACAATCTGACAAATGTACCAAGTACTTTCATTCCATTATGAAAAAGAAGCATGCTTCGAACTCAATTGCTTCCTTAAGATTGGAAGATGGAAGTCTTACCAAATCTTTGGATCATGTGGCAAATGAGTTCACTTCTTTCTTTAAAAGTCTTTTTGGTACAAATGTTACAACATCAGGCTATTGATGGAGTATATGGGTCTGAGCCCCCGGACCCACATACTCGGAAGAATAGAAAGCACAAAGCACAGGGTGGCGCCCTCGTCGGCCAAGACACCCCCGTCGGCCGAAAAGGGGCCAACTCGGATTATGGTCCTGAGCCCATGGAACCCGGGTGCCCTCGTCGGCCGTGCCCTCATCGGCCGTGCCCTCGTCGGCCACACCCTCGTCGGCCACGAAGACCTCCCAGAACCGGATTTTACACTTACTCATTTGTACAGCCCATTAGTGGCTTTGTATTCGGCCCAGTAGCGGTCCAGTTGTAAATGTGCCTCCCAAGCCCAAGGCTTGGGAGCCCAGCCCGTATTTTCTCTATAAATACTCCCCTTGGGAGTAGTTATAGGGGTTACAAATCATTCTATTGAAGCATATTATTGCACTTCTCTCTCTAGCTCTCACTTCTCTCTAGATATACTCTATCATTTGGTGCTCTCGTTGAGAGCTAGAACAATCAAGTTAGCACCCTTCGTCGCTACCAAGCACAGCTAACCACTGATCATGGGGAGAACTAAGTCAAACCGCAACCTCGTCAGCAAAGTCATCCCTGAGGACCAAGAGCCCAGGGAGCACGATGAGGACGCCACGGCCGACCAGGCCGGCGGAGGGGATCTCTTCCAGGAGGCCTTCAACCTCACGACGGACCTCCACAACCAACTCAACGGCGGAGTCCCCGACGCCCGCCTCGGCCTGGACAAGAAATGAGCTGAGAAGACGGACCACGCCCCGGCCCAGCCTATGGCCGCGGCCTCTCCGTCCGTGGATCCACAGGTCCAGGCCGCGCTGTCGGTCATCATCGCCAGCCTGGCTCAGAACCCCACCGTCCTCAGCGCACTCTTGCCAAGGACCGGGGGAAACGTCACTCCACCTCCTCATCCCCAACCGTTGGCCGTCCGGATAGGCAACGATGAGGGGGTAATGGCCCAGGACACGGCGTCGTACCACTCCCACCCTGCTTCCCCTCTTCGGCCCGGGCAGACCCCAGCGCGTGGAAAAGCCTCTGCCTTCAATAGGCTAGGTGACACGCGCCGTCGTCCGGTTTCGGAGAGGATGGCGGGACGGATTGGTGATCCTCGTCCTCGCTCGCCAAGGGAAAGCTTGGGGTCTGTGTCCCGGACAGCGGACCAGCCCCGCCCGAACAAGGGCAAGGGGAAGTTGCACGAGGATGACGTGCGTCACCAGATCAACGCGGCTCACAACGAGCGCCTGAAGAACCAGCCGGGCGCCGCCGCGGCCGACAGGGACCCCCGGGACGAGGTCATCGCCCAGCTGGAAAGGAGGCTGACTCAGATGGAGGCCAAGCAGTCAGCCAACATCCCTACGGCCGGCGCCTCCAACGACCCCGGCCTCAACGCGCTCATGAACAAAGTTAGCGCCCTGGAGAGGGAGCTGGCCGAAGGGCGAGGTGACCCCATCATCTAGGTCAGGACCAGGACCCCTTTCACCAACCGGGTCCTCTCGGCCCCCATCCCGGAGAAGTACAGGTGGAACGCCATCAAGTCCTACGATGGCCGGTCAGACCCCCAGGAGCACTTCAGCCGTTACCAGAACAACATGCTGATGGTGAACGCGTCCGACGAATACCTCTGTCGTTGGTTCCTCTCTACTCTCGAGGGGCCAGCGTACGAATGGTTCAACGGGCTCCCCGAAGGGAGCATCGACTCATGGCAGGATCTCGCCCAGCGCTTCCTCACTCACTTTGCCGGGAGGAAGCGCGCGAAGAAGTATTTCACCCACCTCCTCTCCGTCAAGCAGCAGCACGAGGAGTCCCTCCGGTCTTTCATTGATCGGCGGACGAGGGAAACCGAGGAGGTCGAGGGGGCCGATGAGCGCACCCTCCTCGCCTTGTATCAGGGAGCCCTCCGCAGCTCCCCGTACGTCAGGAGCCTCATCACCGACCCCCCGAGGTCGTACGCCAAGGCGCTCCAGCGCGGAGGCTTGTATGCCGACGCCGACGAGCTCCACAATCACAAGAGAGAGGGGGGCCATCCCTCCAAGAAGACAAATCCCTCGCCGGCCCCGGGTCCGTCCCCGGCCGGCCAGGGTGCCCAGGGCCGTCATGGCTCTGGTGGACAGAGTAAGAAGGATCGCCACTGGCGTCCGAGGTTGGAACGGCCGGGGGTAACCCTCACCCACCCGGTCGGCACCATCCTCGATTATGACGAGAAGCACGGCCTCATCGAGCAGGCTCCTCGGCCGGCCGAGGAGATCCTTTCCATCCAGCAGGGCGGCACATACTGCCGATTCCACAAGAACTCGTCGCACAACACCGACGATTGCATCACACTGAAGAAGGCCATCGAGCGCCTTATTCGCCAGGGGGAACTCTCCCAGTTTGTCAAAGGTGGCCCACGCAAGAACACTTGGGTAAACACCGGCAAACATGGGGGCGAACCCTCTGCGAAGAAGCGGGAGATTGGTAGGCTCAGCGACGACGAGGACTTCGAAGAGCCCCCGCCGAAGAAGAATCACATCCACCTCATCGTAGGTGGGAACACTGGGGGGGACTCCGCCACTCAGAGAAAGAAATGGGCCCAATCCCTTTACATTGGGGAGGTGTCCCACGTTCCCCCCCAGCCGAAGAAGCAGCGAACGGAGGCGATCACCTTCACCGACAAGGATCTGCCTCCGGGCGCGGAATCACACAGGGACGCCCTCGTCATCCGATGTGAGATCGGTGACTCCATCATCCACCGTACTTACATCGATACAGGGAGCTCCGTCAACGTGATGTACCTGGACACCTTCAAGCAGCTGAAGCTGGACAGAGCTCTGCTGAATCCGATCAAGACCCCGTTATCCGGCTTCACCGGGGACTCTATCGACGCCGAGGGCACGATAGTCCTCCCCGTGGAGGTCGGTGACGGCCCCCACCACGCCAGGATTAACATGGAGTTCATGGTGGTCAACCTCCAGTGCGCCCACAACCTGATCTTGGGGCGGCCAGCGCTGGAGGACTTGGAGGCCATCATCTCCATGAAGCACTTGTGCCTGAAGTTCCCCACCAACGACGGCATCGGCTACGCCAGAGGAAACCAGAGGATAGCCAGGGCATGCTACCTCAAACTGACGAGGCCGGCCGAGAGGGAGGGCCAGAGGATAGACACCATCACGGCCGCCGTCGCCATGGACGAGGAAAGGCCACATGCTGAGCCGGCCGAGGAGGTCGAGGAAATCCCTCTGGATACCTCCCGGCCGGAGCGGGTTCTCAGAGTCGGAAAGCAACTCCCCCAGGACCAACGAGACGCCATCCTCCTCGTCCTACGGTCATACGCCATTGTCTTCGCGTGGGGCCCGGACGATATGCCAGGCATCAGCCGCCAGGTGATCACTCACCGGCTGACCGTCTATCCGGCCTCCGCGCCTGTCAAGCAGAAGCGGCGCTACTTGTCCGCCGACAGGCGGGACTTCGTCAAAGGGGAGGTCGCCATGCTCCTCTCAATCAAACACATCAAAGAGGTGAAGTACCCGACATGGTTGGCCAACGTCGTCCTCGCCCAGAAACCGCCGACGTTCAGAATGTGTGTTGATTACACTGACCTGAACAAGGCATGCCCCATGGACCCGTTCCCTCTCCCCAACATTGATCAGCTGGTGGACGAGACGGCGGGGTGCGAGTTGATGTCATTCCTCGACGCTTTCAGAGGGTACCACCAGATCTCCATGCATGAAGATGACGCTGAGAAGACGGCATTCATGACCCTAGAGGGAATCTTTTGCTACCTCGTCATGGCCTTCGGACTCAAAAACTCCGGCGCCACCTATACTAGGATGGTGGCCAAGATCTTCAGAGCGGTCCTTGGCCGGACGATGGAGGCGTACGTCGACGACATGATCGTCAAGAGCAGGCAGGCCACCTCCCACGCCGACGACCTCCGGGAAATCTTTGAAATAATGAAGGAGTTCAGGCTCCGTCTCAACCCCAAGAAGTGCGCCTTCGGCGTCCAGGGCGGCAAGTTCCTCGGCTACATGGTCAGCCGGAGAGGCATCGAGATAAACCCGGAGAAGACGCAGGCTATCATCAACATGGAGCCGCCCCGCAACGTCAAGGAGGTACAGCGACTGACGGGGCGCCTGGCGGCCTTAAACCGGTTCCTCTCCAGGTCAGCCGAGAGGGCACTCCCCTTATTTCAGATCATGCGGAAAGCCAGCAGCTTCAAGTGGACGACGGAGTGCCAGGAGGCATTCGACGAATTGAAAAGGTACCTGTCGTCCCCACCCGTGCTCTCCAAGCCCAGAGCCGGCGAAACCCTCTTCTTGTACTTGGGGGTGAGCACGTCGGCCATCAGCTCCGTGCTCATCCGTGAGGACGAAGGGGTGCAGAAGGCCATCTTCTACATCAGCAAGACACTCAGGGAGGCCGAGCTCAGGTACTCCCCCATTGAGAAGACGGTGTTGGCCATCGTCCACACGGTGAAGAAGTTGGGGCACTACTTCCAGGCCCACGCCGTCCATGTACTGACCCAGCAGCCTCTCGGCGCACTCATGAGGAGCCCCACCAGCTCCTCTAGGATGGTGAAATGGGCAATTTTCCTCAGCCAATTTCAAATTGAGATCAAGCCAAGGCCATCCACCAAAGGGCAAGCCTTGGCCGACTTCGTCATCGAATGCACAGCAAGGGAGACGGCCGTCGCCAACCCCTGGCCGGAGCAGGACGATACATGGATCATGTTCACTGACGGCTCGTCGGCCGCGAAATCATGCGGCGGCGGCGGCGTCCTCATTTCACCTGAAGGATTCAGAGCTTACTATGCCATCCGCTTCAACTTCAGGGTATCCAACAACGAAGCCGAGTATGAGGCCCTCCTCAGCGGTCTCAGACTCGCCGCCGGCCTCAAAGCCAAGCACCTCAAAATCAAGTGCGACTCCAAACTGGTAGTGGGCCAGGTGGAGGGATCGTACGAAGCAAAGGAAGGCCGGATGAAGCAATACAAACAAGCGGCAGAGGAGTTGCTGAAAGCGTTTGAAACCCACGAGATCACTCAGATCCCCAGGGCCGAGAACGCCGAAGCCGACATCCTCTCCAAGCTCAGCTCGGACACCCCGGAGCACATCTCCCAGTTGGCCAAGATCGAGGAGTTGAGCATGTCCAGCATCCATGCCAGCCCCGTCTTGTGCGTCCAACAGCGACCAGAGGACTGGATCTCCGACATCGCCACCTTCATCACAACGGGGGAGCTGCCCCCGGACGAGGAGAGGGCCAAACTTGCCAAACTCAGGGCCCCAAGCTACACCATCGAAGATGGCAAACTCTACAAACGGTCCTATAATGGCACTCTCCTCCGATGCCTGCACCAGGACGAGGCCGACACAGCCATGGAGGAAGTTCATTGTGGCGTCTGCTCCTCACACCAAGGCCCTTTCAGCATGTCCCGGCGTCTCGTCGTCCAGGGCTTCTTCTGGCCGACGATGGCACGCGACTGCGCTGACCTAGCCAGGAAGTGCACCACATGCCAGGTACTCCAGAAGGCCCCTGGTCGGCCAGCTGTCAACTACGCCCCCGTCAGCACCGCAATTCCATTTTCCAGATGGGGGATTGACCTGGTCGGCCCCCTGCCCAGAGCCGCCGGGAATAAACGCTACATCATCGTCGCCGTCGACTACTTCACCAAGTGGGTCGAGGCGAAGCCCTTGGCCAGCATCACGGGGGCTAGATGCCAAAAATTCGTTTACAAGAACATCATCACACGCTTTGGCGTCCCCCAGGAGATTATATCAGACAACGGCACCCAATTCGAAGCAGCCCCTTTCCAAGAACTCCTCCGGGAGTTTGGGGTAAAGCATCGTTTCTCCTCCGTTGCCTACCCTCAGGGCAACGGGCAGGTCGAGAACGCCAATAGAACAATTATGGAGGGGCTGAAGAAGAAGCTCCAGGCCGCAGGAGGTAGTTGGGTCGACGAGCTCCCCAACATCCTGTGGTGCTACAGAACCACGCCGAGGAGGGCGACAGGCGAAACGCCTTTCGCCCTGTGCTACGGCTTTGAAGCAAAGGCGCCCACGGAAGTTACCATCCCTAGCCGGCGGGTGGAACAATATGAGCCTGACACCAACGAAGAGAACATGAAGATTGACCTACACCTGGTTGATGAGAGGCGTGAGCAAGCTTACGTCCGAGCAGAGAACTACCGGCGTCGAGTAAAATCATACTATGACGCCAAGGTACGTTCCCGGGAATTTCAAGTGGGGGACTACGTCCTCCGCCGAAGGGAAGCAAGCCAGCCGACAGAGGGTGGCAAGCTAGCATTGAAGTACGAAGGGCCCTACATCGTCAGTGTCGTGGTCAAACCCGGCACCTACAAGCTTAAACGCCCGAATGGGTCCAATGTACCACGAACGTGGAATGTACACCATCTGGTGAAGTTTTATCAGTAATCCGAAGGAGGTGCAGACGGCGAAGCCCTCACCCCCTAACGGGTTACTGATTGAACGCCACCCTCGGCCTCGAGCCACTTATGAATAAAATCATGTTCTGATTTTTCTCTGGAATTTAAAGTGAAACATTAGCAGGTGCCCCCGTCGGCCACCTTAGAGCGAAAGGCTCAGGCATGGCCGACATGGCCCCTTGCATTTCCAGCCTACGAGCGACAAGCTCAGGCACTCCATTGTATTTTGTATCAGCGAAGGGCTCAGGCCTAGCTGAGAGAGCACATCGTCCTGGCCCCGTAAGCCTAGAAGTGAAACGCTCAGGTATGGCCGGCGATGTCCCCAGGACGAGGGGCCCGCAAACGGCCCACGTCTTGAAACGGGAAGCTCACCGCGTCGTCCACGCGCCAGAACGCAGGACGACAGGCCTGAAATCATGGCCGAGGTGACAAAATCCCAAAACTCAGGGATGGGCAACGACAGCCGTTGGAAACCGACCGAAAGTCTAGCCCGCGTCATAAATAGGCGACGGGACCCGCCCTGAGATCACGGACGTTATAAACGAAGTCCGAACCGGCCGAAGGACGAGCACACCCTTCGGCCGAAGCCTGAAAGAAGGATACTCCCCGGAAATATAAAAAAAAAAAATATATATATATACAAGGGAAAAAGAGGGAAGCCGACGACCGCGCACACTAGCCGGCCTCGAGCAATGAAAAAATAAAATCCCCACAACTCAGGCCCAACTAGGCCAAGTACATATCAGTTGAACACAAGTGTAGTACCACTGACAGGTAACATGGACGACACGTCCACACACTACAAGGGAATAATCAAGGCCGAAACACACGCCTATAAAACCCTAACCGTATCGGTTGGGTGACACGCGAGAGGTGACCTTCATCGGCCATAGTCCTTTGAGGCACCAACGCTTGGTATGAAACAAAGAACCACAATCCTGGGGATGACCACGACGAAGCGGGCACTTATCACACCCGCGGAAGGATCAAGCAATCAAGAAATAACCTCTACTTGCCACAGCATCTCGGATGGCCGACGCAGGCACTGGAACCATGGCTAGCCGACGAAGGTAGGACCATTTCCCTTGGAAAGCCATTCCTTATCCAGCACCCTCATCGGCCACAGGCCAGACCTTGGCCGGCAGCGGCACCGCAAAGAAGTAAATGCCTAACATTTATACTTAGAAAACTATCTAAGTACTCAAATGAAGGAACTATAGCCGAAGCGGGTACCAGTATACTCCAAGGCCGTTAGCTACCTACACCTCTGCAGGTGTACTTAGAAGAATTCTAAGTTCACAAGATCAAGGTTAAGGTGCCCTTATCGGCCACAACACAATGGATACAGGCCGACAACGACACTGGTTCAAAGACTTGGGAAATCTCCCACAGCATTTGTTAACAACGAAAAATCCAATGCCAGGACGGAGCGGACACCACGGTCAAGGCCAAAAGGGAAGCGCCTAAACGGATCCAAAAACACTTAGGAAATTTTTGAAAAAAAAATCCTAAGTGTTATGGTAGCCAGGAACCACCGGTCAAGCCGACAAGGCCACCAGGCCGGAAGGAAAGCAACTACAAGAATCCAAAAACACTCAGGAAATTTTTGAAAAAAATCCTAAGTGATATGATACTACATCAACACCAAACAGGCCGACAAAGCCACCAGGCTGAAGAGAAGGCACTTAAAAGGATCCAAAACACTTGGGAAATTTTGGAAGAAATCCTAAGTGTTATGATAGTAGAGAAACGACAGCCAGGCCGATCAAGCCACTAGGCCGGAAAGACAACAACTACGTGGACCCAAAACACTTAGGAAATTTTTGAAAAAATTCCTAAGTATTATGATAGCAAAGCAAAGATGAATAGGCCGACCAGGCCACCGGACAGGGAGGCCGACCTCACGGACGTAACGGACACTCGCGGGTGACCCAAGTTATTACCTTGACACTTAGACAAATTTTAGAATTGAAATGACAAATGGCAAAACAAGCATACAAGGAATTCAAGGCCGATCAGGACAGCAAAAACTTTCATATATATTCAGTTCAGTACAAAGGTGGGCTCTTCGGCCTTTACATCATTTGACAAAAATAAAAACTAACTACAAAGGAGTAGCCGATCAAGCCTCTGGGGCACCTCCATCTGCGGCTGGCTCTTCGGCCTCGTCGGTTCCCTCATCGGCCTCAGTCTCCTGGCCGGCAGGGGCTGCAGCGCTGGTGGCATCGTCCAGGAAATCAAATTCAGTATAATCCGGCTCGCCAAGGCCGGAGCTTTCGATGGGGGACTCGCGCTCCGACAGCGGAAGCTTGGCCTGCTCTTCAGGATCCTTCATCAGCTTTGGAAGCTTCAGGTTCCGTCTAGCCCACCCAGACGTGTAATTCATGGCCTTCAAGGCACGAGATAGCCGCCGACACAGGAGCCTTTGCATCCGCTCCTGGCCCATGTTATAATACACGACCATCTCTCTGCTGAAATACTCCTGGCCGGCGGGGGAGTTCATCCCCCAACTCTCAAGCCTAGCGGCCACCACCCCGTAGCACCAGGGAAGCCTCTCATCGGCCTTCCACCCCTCGGCCAGGAACTTCTCAACGGCCTCATCAGCAGCCCTCACAACGGCGGCCTCGGCCTCAGCTTTCGCCCTGACGGCCTCCTCGTTTTTGCGCCGCTCGGCTTCCAGCGCTTTTTGGGTCTCCTCGAGCCCCCCTTTGCTCTCCTCGAGCTTGGCCAGGGCATCGTCCCTGGCTGCAACGGCTTCATCGGCCCTTTGCTGCAGAGCCTTGGCATCCTCCCGGAGCCGATCCAGGCAAGCTACCGCCTCGTCGGCCGAGGCAGCCTTCTGCTCCAGCTCCTTCAAACGAGCTATCTCCCGGTACTGCCTTTTATGGCTCTCCATGAGCATAAAGGCACTCTGCAGAACAAGGAAAACAATTCAGGCAAATGACTCTACACAGACGACGAGAAAGACAACACATAAGGAAAGTAACTTACTTGGACGAGGAGGTCCATGCCGCCCTCGTAAATCTTCACGTCCCTGAGCTTCTTCAAGTAAGCCCGATCTTTGGTCGGCATGGCCTGGGCCAGGACGTCGTGGCCAAGGACGACATCATCAAACACACCCCCGCCGACGGGGTATTCTACCATCTTCTGGTAGGTGGCACCGGCAATCTCCTTGCCGGCCCTCCTCGTCCGTGGTTCCTGGACGAGAGGAAGCGATGGGGCAGCATGGCAAGCAGCAGTAAGGTCCACAACGGGACCACTATCGTCCACGCGCGGGACAGTCAGAGTACCGGCCTCGCTAGCCGGGAAAGGAGACGACGCCATCTTCGTCTTTTTGGAGACGTTCAGGCCGGCCTCGGTCAATTTTTTCTGGCCGTCAGTGGCCGGCCTCTTCTTCTTCGATTGGGCAGGCCTTGGGGCCGCATCAGTAGTAGCCCCGCTCCCATCGGCCGCGGCACGTCTGGCCGCCTCGGCCGCCTTAGCAGCCAACTCCT
Organism: Cuscuta europaea; assembly: GCA_945859875.1. NCBI lineage: Eukaryota > Viridiplantae > Streptophyta > Magnoliopsida > Solanales > Convolvulaceae > Cuscuta > Cuscuta europaea. Next base: position 6,174,947 of record CAMAPE010000002.1, read on the forward strand.
CGGCCGCTTTGGCCTTGGCAATAGCCATTATGGAACGTCGGTCCATGGCAAAATCTACAAAGGAAAAACACAACAGATTAGTAAGGCAAAGGAACAAAACATAAAGATAGAAAGCCGAAGAAATAATTACCACCGGCCTCGGGCAGGGAATGACAGCAGAAGTGGACGCCCCGTCCACCACTCGGGACGCACCTACGTCCTCACCTTTTGAAGAGGAGGCGGACTCCTCGTCCTCGCCTTCCTCGTCCACCGGCTCTTCGGATTTGTAGGGACTTAAATGCTCTATCTCCTCCTCGAACTCCTCGAGCACCTCGTAGTCAAGTGACCTCGTGGAGGGCTGGTCGTCATAGGGGTAGTAGTCTTCGTTCAAGCTCTTCATAACTACTACTACGGGCCTAAGGAGATTAACTTAAGATCTAAGGGTGTTCAAACACCTAACACTAGATCACTAGCCTAGGAAGCAAAATATGAAAAGTGAGGAAGATCGCGATGAACACTAACCTTGAACAACGAAGAACACGAAGAACAGGCTTGGGAGTTTATCTCTCTAGAAAAATGGCCAGCACTTCGACAATTCAGAATGCAAATGTGGTTTCTCGTCGGAGGGGGAGGGGTATTTATAGAACCCCCCCATCCAACGGTCACTACACGTGGCACCCTCCCAATGGCCACATCAGCGGTCACCAATGGGAGGCCACCACGTCACCAACGGGCCAAACTCAATAACAACAGCCCACTGGCAAGACGGACTCTACGGCCCATACACGTGCCGGCTTCACGAGTGCCAGCAAGCACCCACATCGTCCTACTTGCCAGCAAGCGCCCACATCGTCCTACTTGCCAGCAAGCGCCCACAACGTCCCATCTTGTTTGCCAGGTTCACGAACGCCAACAATAAGGAGATGACAACGGCCTGGAACGTAACAAACGCCCATAGCGGCCACAGAACAAAAGGAACAAAGAGCCCACAGCCATCGGCTCCTCGTAATGACCCTTGATGATAACTCTCTACAAGCGATCTGCGCACAAGGGTTCTCCCACAGGGTTACCTTGGCCAGAAAATCGCCATGAGGGTTGAATTCAGGGGGACTACGGAGAGACCGCTTCGGCCAGGGACTCAAGCAACTTCTTCACCCCTCACACTATTCGGCCTGAAGCAGTGGGGGATTGGGGGACTACATCGGCCTCAACAAAACAAAGAGGAACAATGCAAAGAACATGAATGTAACCACAAAGCATGGCCACATCGTCCACGCATCACAATGGACACATCGGCCAGAGGCACATGACACCATCAACAACGGCCAAAAGGAGTGCGCGAGCACCCTCATCGGCCACCCAAAGGAAAGGACGCAATCGTCCTCAAAGCAAGGAACAACCTCAACGGCCTCATCGGCCCAAACATAAACTTCAACCACCAACGTCCAGGAAAGGGAAAGCGTGCCTTCAACGGCCTCCATTGAAACAAGACACTCATCATCCTCAAATGAACACATTAAGGAAACAACGGCCTCCCCGCCCACAACGAGGGACAGGTAACGGCCAAAGCACAGAACAGGATCACCAAAGAGGAAACAACGCCAACGCCGCAACGGCTAACGGCCCGGGGATGCCCGCATCGGCCAAAAGCACTAAAGCACGAGAATCTACTCTCCTTCACTTCGTCTACGTCTCAGCTTAGAGAGTGGGGGACTCCTGATGGAGTATATGGGTCTGAGCCCCCGGACCCACATACTCGGAAGAATAGAAAGCACAAGGCACAGGGTGGCGCCCTCGTCGGCCAAGACGCCCCCGTCGGCCTAAAAGGGGCCAACTCGGATTATGGTCCTGAGCCCAAGGAACCCGGGTGCCCTCGTCGGCCGTGCCCTCATCGGCCGTGCCCTCGTCGGCCACGCCCTCGTCGGCCACGAAGACCTCCCAGAACCGGATTTTACACTTACTCATTTGTACAGCCCATTAGTGGCTTTGTATTCGGCCCAGTAGCGGTCCAGTTGTAAATGGGCCTCCCAAGCCCAAGGCTTGGGAGCCCAGCCCGTATTTTCTCTATAAATACTCCCCTTGGGAGTAGTTATAGGGGTTACAAATCATTCTATTGAAGCATATTATTGCACTTCTCTCTCTAGCTCTCACTTCTCTCTAGATATACTCTATCAGCTATGATACAAGGGTTATTACATCGGGAAGTATCATTGATCACACGCTCTTTAATGATCTTATTAGGCCAGTCACTGATAAGGAAATTAAAGAGGCTGTTTTTGACATTGGAGATGATAAAGCCCCTGGCCCGGATGGTTTCTCATCAGCTTTCTTTAAAAACAATTGGAACTTGGTGGGTAGTGATATGTGTGAGGCTGTAAAGGAATTCTTTGTTTCAGGGAGTTTACTTAAACAAGTGAACCACACGGTGGTGTCTCTTATCCCTAAAACAACCCATTCCCCTACAGTGTCGGATTTTAGACCTATTTCATGCACGAATGTTACTTACAAGGTCATTACTAAGATATTAGCTTCTAGGTTGGGGCCTTGTCTTTCTGGGGTTATCAACCTCTCACAGGGAGCTTTTGTTGATGGAAGATTGATGTCTGACAACATCTTCTTGGCGCAGGAGTTAGTGAGGGGATACACTAGAAAGAGACCCTCTCCTAGATGTATGATCAAAATTGACCTAAAAAAAGCATATGATACGGTGTCATGGGATTTCCTTGAAAGAGTATTACGGGATATTGGTATTCCCACCCTATTTGTGAGATGGATTATGGAGTGTGTCTCCACTTCTTCATTCTCTATTTCCATCAATGGTTCACTCCATGGATGGTTTGAGGGTAAGAGGGGCCTTAGACAAGGGGATCCTATGTCTCCATTGTTGTTTGTGATATGCTTGGAGTACTTCTCAAGGCTGTTAGAAATTAGGACATCTTGTCCTGATTTCCGTTATCATCCTTTGTGCTCCAAGCTCAAAGTTACACATTTGGCTTATGCAGATGATTTGATGTTATTTTCAAAAGGGAATTACTCTTCCATTAAGGTTTTGGTTGATACTTTAACTGGTTTTGGAAAAGTCTATGGTTTAATGGTCAATCTTGACAAAACTAATATCTTTCTTGGTGGGAATATGGAGAGTCGTATACCATATATCCTTGAAAGGGTGGGCTTTCAACAAGGATCCTTTCCAGTTAGATATTTGGGCATTCCTCTTGCACCTTTGAATATCTCTGTTGCCCAGTTCTCTCCTTTGATTGATAAGGTCACAGAATATTTGAATGCATGGAACCCAAAAACTTTTTCTTATGCTGGGAAAGTGGAGTTGATTACTTCGGTTATGCAAGGTGTCCAAGCCTTTTGGCTTGGCATCTTCCCTATGCCAAGGACCATTCTTGATAGGATCACTTCTCTTTGCCGACTCTTCCTTTGGGGCAATAAACAAGCTAAAGTGGCATGGTGTGACATTTGTTTACCTAAAGCCGAGGGAGGGTTGGGTATTAGAGATACTAGAGTATGGAATTGTGCTTTACTATCCCGTACCCTTTGGAATATTCATAATAAGCAGGACTCTTTGTGGGTCAAATGGGTTCATGGGGTGTATCTTCGGGATAGGTGTGTGTGGACGTTTGTTCCACACTATAAAGACTCTAGGCTTTTCAAGGCAATTGGTAACATACGTGACATGATTGTCTCTAAATTCCCTTCTTTGGACCTGTCCGTGGAGGGCCTTGGAAAATTTTCCCAAAATGGGAAACTTTCCTCATCTAAGGTTTATGATTTACTTAGAACCAAAGGCAATGTCCACCCGTGGATGTCACTGATTTGGAAAAGCTATATCCCACCTAAATTCTCATTCATATCTTGGTTAGCTCTCCGGGGGAGATTAGCCACATATGATAGATTGGGGTTTTTGGAAATTGATAATGTTTGTCTTTTCTGTAAGGGTGGCCCGGAAACGGTGTCACACCTATATTTTGAGTGTACATTTACAGGTCAGGTTTGGGATGTTGTGCGGGATTGGCTTGGATTATCAAGAAGAATGTCTACACTAGTAAGTGCAATCAAATGGATAAAGAAGGAGCATCATGGTGCACATGCTAAAGTCAAGGCCGTGAGACTCTCATTGTGTTACATGATATACTTGACATGTAGGATGAGAAATATGATATGCTTTGAGAAAGCTAAAGTCACGGTGGGGGAAATGGTTAAACAGATCAAGCTAATGGTGTATAAAGTGCTTTTTGCTATGTATCCATTTGATAGGATAACATTCTAATCTTTTTTTTTGGGTTTTGCGATTGATCACCAATCTTGTGATGGCTAGCACATAAGTGTGGCTAGGTTATGTGTTTCTTTTGGCGGTGATTGGGCATCTTTACTTGAGATGACCCCTTTTGTTATTTTTGATATTGTACAGATGTACATAAACTCTTTGGATATATATATTTACAGTTTATCCAAAAAGAGAAATTATTTTAGAAAATATTTTATTTTGGGGATCTCTCCTAGAATTTATTTGAGAAGCTATCTGTTAGTTGTTTGTTTAGTGCATGCTTATAGCCTAAATTTATCTATTTATAAATTAGCATAGACTTCTCAGATAGACTTACTAAGCGTAAAGCTTATCAGTTTTCTTTCTTCGCGTGTACAGATACTAAGGGTAAGGCCAAGGCCTAGGAAGATGATGTGGGAGTGGAACGCGTGCCAAGATAAGTTAACGGGAACGATCTTGGTGGCTTCTAGCTAGCTTTTATTTACTCCAGCATTTCAGTTGTTAGAATAAAAATATTATTATTACTTTATTTTATTTGAGGATTGAAGTTTGAATAAATTCCCGGATCCAGGTGGTTATCACATTTGTTGGTGATAACTAGATTTTATTGAGTTTTTATTTGGAGTTATATTTTAGTTATATTTGAGATTCTATCAGGGTTATTTCTTAAACAAACGGTCGCTATATTGCAGTTTTTTTTAAAGTAGTAAGTTTATGTAACGTTTACTTTAACCCTGAGAGGGACGTTACAAATTTGGTATCAGAGCCCAGGTTGTCCCGTAATTTCATTTGTCACCGTACACGTGCTCGTCATCTTCCAAGTAAGTATTTAGTTATGTTAAAAGTTATCTATGTGAAAGTATGTTTGAGTGTTGTTTGTATGAGTTACATAGAAAAGTCAAGTAAGAGTAATATGTACTCAACTCGTAAAAACCTTTGTGTTATTACGAGTTATTCAGATTAAAATTTTATTCGAGTGCCTATATTCTTTAGTTAGGTCTTCTACTTTATTTAGGAAGTACTTAGGGTTGTTATCTAAAAACACCATCGTTCTAGTCATACACCTCTCATAATTACGTATTCGCAACCTTCCATATTAGCCTCGGTTGATCTTTCATAGTAAGTATGTCTCCTACATAGAGGTTACTCATGATTAAAATCCGAGTTAAATTATAAGAAAAAAATGTCATATAGTCTTTATTTTCTCATGATTGAGTACTTGAATTATGTCACAACCAGTGCTATTCCAGTTGTCTTTTTAAATAGCTGGTAGTTTATTCATGGCCTAAGTCTTGTTAGTTATATTTTTTAAAATTAAGAAGAATAATGAGTTCGTATGATAATTTTTTAAACATCTCCGGTAATTGAGTTTACAAGAGAGAAGATTTTTTTCATAAGCATACAAATCAGTTTGTTATGTGTTTTTATTTAGTTTAAAAAGTTAAAGGAGTTATAAGCTGTAGCTTAACCTTTTGTGTGTAAAATGTTGAAGCTTCACCTTGGATTTCGAATATGTTCTTAAGTAGTGGATTCAAATGTTATATCAAAAGTATCATAAAAGGCATGATTTTTCTAGAGTTTTGAGGGTTGGTATTTCATGTTGGAATCTTGAGTTGCTAGGAGGGACCCTCATCAATTTGATGATTCCAATATTAGATACAGGTGGTCAAACACCGCTTTAATTGTATTTTCAAGTTGCAAATGCATATTTCAAAATAAGTTTTAAAGTGTGATGATTAATCATTAAATGCGTTTAGTGATTAATCACATGCCAGTGATTTTTACCAAAAGTCAAATAAGAATGTATTTTTAGTGATACACTAGTATAATATTTAGCTATTTCCTCAAAAGCATGTTTCAGAAAAAGTTTGAGTTTTAACTTGTTTCAAAGAAATCTTCAGAGTATTCTCAGTTTTTGGCATTGAGATGTAAACAATGTTGTACAATCTTTTTACCAAGGTTGTCCTCATATGATTCTTACCATTCGGTTACCAAAAAGATATCGAGTCTCATCACTTAAAATCTTTAGAATGACCTACCATTGATGTACTTGTATTTTACACACTTTTTAGGCTTAGTTTGTTGTTAATTTTAGTTATTAAAATTCTACTTTTGTACATATTTTTATAATTTGTCGTTAGTTTGTACTTGTGCAGTCCTACACGGGTATTTTGTATTTTCAGGTACTTTTGATGCTATTTGGATACATTAGAATGAACAAAAGAAGAAAATAAAAGTTCAAGTTGGAGGTCAATAAAAGTGGAATTTCCTTCAAAACAAATAAGGAGTAAATTGAAGAAAAGAAGCAAAAATAAAAATGGTGGAGCTAGGATTCGATCCCTGAAGAAAAGGTAGAAGAATGTCTACTACAACCAATGTGCTAAGTGATCAATGTTGTACATATTCAGCTGGCAATTGTTATATTCTTTCTGAACGCGGCAAAGAAAAGAACAAAATATTGAAGCCGAGAATCGATCCCACGATCTCCGAGTTTTCCCCTGAAGTGCTTATCCATTGAGCTACCTGCCACTGTTGAAACTTTACTGCGCTTTGTTGTACATAAACTCATCTGTTTCGTAAATCCCAGCAATTAATGATTAATCACCTTATCATTATATTGCCTTAATCCATCTTCCTCCACACATAAGTTCGGACCAACCTCTCTCTAAACATCCCAGAAACATTTCCTCCTCCTTCTCTCTTCATTTCTCAACCCCAAATCATCAACTCATCTTCAACCATAACTAATCACTTTCTCATCCAAGATTAAGTCAAGATTAGCATCAAAGCTCAAAGGATTGTCATCTATCACAAGTTTGATCTTCCTTATCTCATTAAATCTTGTACTTTAATCATGGATTCACCTATTTCTATGTTTCCCAACATGTATAGCTAAATAAATTTGGGGCTAGAAATTGGTTAATTAATTGTTCTTATAATGTTTTAACTTGTATTGATTTTAATTGTTAAGTTTGTTCTATTTAGATTGTTGTGTCCAGAAAATTAATTATGTTGTGTTTGTGATATATATTATGAGTACTCAATCATAAACATATTGTTTGTTAAATACACAAATGAACACTTTCTGAACACACTGTTAAACTTCTTTTACCTTGTCCCGGATTGAAGTTTTACGGGAGAATTTAATTATTTAATTATATTATTTACACCACGGGGTTGGGTAAATAATATAGTTAATAATTAAGGTTGTCGTTGCACTTAAACAACTAGTCTCGTTTTGGCCATCACTGGGAAATGTTGACTAGTTACTTATTTTAGGTGACTTGTGTTGGGTCCTAAAATATTTATCTACAACTTCTCACAATCTATCTAAGAATAAAATTAGCAATTATGTCTTACAAATGAGCATTGAACAATTAGTTGCCAATTTCTACCCCTACTTGCTATTGGTTGAACTTTGTGTTGATAAAAGTCTCTTCTCTCAATCACTTTTATTTAATTACTTTTCCAAGTAAGCAAAAATCAAAAGAAACGCATTCCCAACTTTAATCCTTAGTTTGTGCTTAATTATTTTATTTCCCGCTTCTCTGTGGTTCGACACCCTACTTCCTTGGGTAAAAAAGATAGTTGTGTGCCCATTATATGCTACACACCAACCATGCATTAAAGTCTATATACATGATTCAAAAGTTTTTAATAGTATCTGGTTCTTAAAGTTAGATTAGAAGAGATCAATGGAAGAATTAGATTAAACCACTCCTTGGTAAACCATGAGTGTTATGACCTCTTGTACACAATATAAGGATTGTCAAGCGTGTCTCAATACAATAAGATCTAGAGTACGAGACTTTCAACAAAATATAGGATGTGATACCAACAAGCCTTTTTAGCATTTACGTACGAGTATATGTAGACAACATCACAACAGCCTATGAGCTCGTGTTGGGAAGTAGTATGCTCTTTGAATAGTAGAAGTCTCAGTAAGAATAAAGAGTATAATGAGTTTGACATGACAAACTATTCTTCTGTTATAAGTCATCAGCAATTCAAGGGCTTGAACCCCAACAGTTGAGTAAATTATATAATTTGATTCTTGTATTGAGTAAAATAGTGTCAGTCAAAGTTAAGAATATACGAAACTAGTAAGAAGGACCTAGCGATGATGTTAGATTTTCTTTTGAATGAGTGTAGATTCCTTGATCATTCCTTGATCAGTTGATTATAATTGCAATTGAAATCTTACAGCATAATAATAAAGAGGTTGTGTAAGAAAAGGGGACTCTTAATAGAACTTTATTGCGGAAAATTTTCTTTGTGTAGTCTAAGTTAGTCTTCGATACATCCCCGTACAGTTTATTACCAGATGATTTAACAGGTAATCATTTGTCAGTTTTTGTGGAGTTATGTGTTACTTACTGTTTGACTTCCTTATTGTTTGGAAGGCTACATAAACTTTACCGCTATGAATGAACAATACTTTCTAAGTTATATAGTTAGAATATTAAAGTTAGATGGAACAATATTGTGGAATATCAGTGAAGAAATAGCTTTTGATATTGAACGGTCTAAAGGAAGCTTACGATTAAACTATTATTTTTTTTGCTCATTTAGACTACATGTTTGAATATATCACTTTTTGATTAGTGAAGGGATGAAGGGTTTAATTTAGAGAGGGGAAAAAATAGTACTTTCCTTAATCTTTCCATAGCTGAATGAGGAAGCAAAGAGATTAGAATATGTTGTCATTAGTGAAAACAAAAGAATTTATGTTGTCAAGTATTTTTTTGTGTCAGACATTTATGTGTTTGACAACGTCAATTTTTGTTAAACAGAACAATTATTACGTCGTTCATTTTGGAAATATGAAAATTTGAAACTAAGCAAAATAATCCTTACAGTGTTAAAATTTAATTGTTAACCCACATACTGATTTTCTAAAGGGAGTCCAAGGAGATTTAGTTCAAACTTATAACATAACTTATCAACATAAGACTTACTCGCAAGAAGGTTTCCTCTAAATATTAAGGCATCTAGCCTCGGTTAGTAAATTGTGTTCAAGACTAAATAAGATGGGTGCTCACCTCATTAGAATTCGTTCTTTTCAAAACTGAAATTCTAAAGTATAATGGAGAGTCTATTTTAAAATTTCATTCAACCTTCCTGACTACTTCGGGACACTAATCAATGAGGTTATAGTTTTTGGTTCCAGAGGTACAAAACCATAAGAAAATTTTTCTTTTGATGAAAAGATGTTTTTTGAGATGCTTGAGTGGGTAAAAAAAAGTTTAGTAGTTTAATCTACTTTAGACGTTAAAAAAATCCTTTTGATAGAATATTTAAGTCAAACTATAGTGGATTTTTTTTAGATGAAGATTGTCTCATAAGCTAGATTAAAGTTTTTCCCGATGCTGAGCAGTCTTGATAGTAGAGAGTATTAAAGTTGTCACACAAATACAACAACAAACTTGTAACACCGTCCAATTATTAACATCATTAAAATAGTGCAATTTTAGCAGTTTTTAGGGTCGGATAGAGAGTCCCTGTGATGGTCATTAAGAACAGATTGTGAGATAGTAGTATAAAAAAAAAGTGGCAATATAGCATAATTAAAACCATCAACCAAAAAGAAGGGAGAAAATGGTGAAAGAGATAACTCCAACCTTCCACACTACATAATCCTATTGTGAGGGTGAACTCTTAAAACTGACAGAGAATGGAACACATTTTTTTTCATATATTATAATGTCAGAATGTCAACAATCAAGGATGAATTTTAGAAAGAGTTTTATTCTCCAATTTAAAAGACAAGTTGACCTATGTAAGCACACATATGGAATGTGATTCTGAATTTCATTTTTAGTAGTATGTGGGATAAGTTTTTATGACAAGGTTAAAGTTTAGTATTGTCTTTCTTTTTCATATTAATAAGCAAACAGGTTAAACTAATTCATTTATAAAGATTGATGTGAGCTAGTGCTTTTGTGTTGTAGTGCCACGAGAAATCATGAGAAATGGCTTTAAACAGTGAGAGTTTTCTTGGTCCTTGTTTTGGTCATAATATGAAGTAGTTATCTGTTTCGCCAATCTTAGAGATTTGATCAATTTAGTAATAAGAAGAAAAGTCAGTACAAACTTCTCTCGTTTAAGTTATATGCTCAAGAAATAAAGGAAGTAGCCATGTGAAAGGTATAAAGCTATTACAGATTTACTAAAGCCAAGTGAGGAGTCTAGATTGTAATTATGTGAGACTATACCATGTTGTTTAAGTTTCGAGGACGAAACTTTTATAAGGTGAGAAGGGTTGTAACACCCCAATTTTTATAAGCTAGTTATATTAATCAATATTATTTGTTTTAGTTAGTTAAATAAGTTTCTTCTATGACTAATGTGATTTATTGTTTGATCACGTGTTGTTCTGGCACGTAACGTTGACCGGTAAGCTCTAATAATTTGAAGTGAAGAAATAAGTAATGTTTTAAAGTTTAATAAGTTTATTTTGAAATAGAGAGAATACTTTTAATGTTGGTTTTTTTTTAAAAAGAATATTAGGATCCGCACCGTAGAAATAAGTAATCTTTTTTATAATAAAAGCTCTAGGATTAATGCTATGTATACTTATACGCCTAAGACCGTAGAAAGAATCCGCACATATCCTCTCCCGCATAGCATCCGAACGCCGATCTATCTGATTTCTCTGCTAGGAACTTCTCTTCTCCTTCAACCCTCCCATTGAAGCAATAGTCGCAGTTTTAGTGACAACTTGAGAATGGTATGTCATTTATATCTCGCTTCCATGCTTTCTCTTATTGGCCATGATTGTTTCAGCCCTTTGGTCCCAGCTTGGTTAACGTTATTTTGTGTTCAAATAATTAAGTGTTTTTCTAGGTCTCCTTTAAATCTATTGTGTTCCTAATGTTGTTTTCTTAAAATAGAGTGCGTTTACAAAAAAAAGTGACTGCCCAGGAGCTACTTTGATTTTAGTCTATGGTATTAGTAATTAATCTTGTTTCCGAATTGGTATTTCAAAGACAAAACCAGTTTCATTGCTACTGTTGTTAAACCCAGGCAGCTCGTCTATGTTTTAAACGGGACATGTTGTTGTTGTTTGCTTTCAGAACAAACAAAACTTTTGTATAACTTGAAGGTTAAATTTTAAGCTTTAGGTGCTGCTGCTATTTCACTCGGATATGGGGAGGTTTATTTTCAATTCATAGAGCAGCCACCTTATTTTCCTTCTCCGAGAATTTAAACAGAATGATAGCAAGTTCAATTAATTTTGGTTGGCTATGGTACTGTCGTATCTTCTCCATCTGGAACTTGGATATATTGATTCAAAATGAATTGTTTAGTATAGGCCCAGGGAGGGGCTGTCTAGATCATTCTTTTACAATTGACTCCCAATTTGATTATAATAGATAAAGAACATTTAGTTGATGTTTTAGTCAGCAAACATACAAAGTTAGTTATAGAGCTCCGATTCAAAGTATCATGGATTTTGATAATAATATTATCGTACTATCGTATTAAGTAAAATTGATTACCCCATTCAGTTTAGGTTTAGCAGGTTTACAATATTAAAAGATCAAATAAATTAAGTTTTCTCATGGGGATTTCCGGTACACAGTAGTAAAGCCTCCATAACAGTCATGTTTAGTCACTAGTAGCTTCTTATTGTATCATTTCATTTAATGAAAGATTTAAGAGAAGAGCTTGCTGGAAGACGTTATCAAGGTGCTACACTTATTTGAATATTTTGAGTTCAGCTGTTAACATGTAAGTTCACTACCACCTGTGAACCAAATAAAAGAAAGAAGTCTAGTTGATTTTTAGTAGATGATTTTAGACTGTTTGCTATTATGTGAGCTTGGTGAATTATTTGATTAGTCATTTTATTTGTCGTATTAAGTTATGTTTATTATTTGGCATAGTCAAGATTATGTCAGTACTTTTATTTTAAGATTTTAATGATATTTTTATCCATACGTCACCGTAAAAAGAACTAATATTTAAAAGGAAAGATTAAGTGATATGTATTCGGGAACAAGTTCCCACAGAGTTATCAGAGTTTCAGAGAGTCCGATATGTTTAGTGGGTCGCTCCCCTGAGCTGTCGGATTGGCGCCTTTGAGTACATATCACGGGCCCACAGTTAAAAATTAGCCACAAAGAATTTTACAGAAAGTTTATGAGATCCCTTTCAAAAAGTTTTACATAAAGTTGTTTCTGAGATCTCTTTCAGAAAGTTTTAAGAAATGTTTTGAGAAAGAAAGTTTGAAATCTCTCCAACAGTTTTGAGAAATTATTTTAGAAAATATTTTCTTTTGGGGATCTCTCCTAGAATTTATTTGAGAAGCTATATGTTAGTTGTTTGTTTAGTGCATGCTTATAGCCTAAATTTATCTATTGATAAATTAGCATAGACTTCTCAGATATTTTTGTGGATTCATAGTGACTTACTAAGCGTAAAGCTTATCAGTTTTCTTTCTTCGCGTGTACCGATACCAAGGTCTAGGAAGATGATGAGGGAGTGGAACACATGCCAAGATAAGTTAACGGGAACGACCTTGGCGGCTTCTAGCTAGTTTTTATTTACTCCAGCATTTCAGTTGTTAGAATAAAAAGATGAGCCTAAATAATTTCAGGGTTGACTTTGAAAGAATTTGAACAGATTTGCCTAAGTTTTGACCTGGACATCGGTGATTTACAATGTTTGGCGGAAAACTAACGTTTTGACCCTCAAAGACTGCGAGTGAGGGCGCGTGAGGAAGGGTTCTGGGACATAGCCCAGAATTAATGTAGATCTTTTCGTTAGCTTTCAAACAAAAAAATGTTTGCTCAAATCGGATCACCGAGTCAAAAGTTATGGCCAAAACAGTGCGATGTCGCAGAAAATCTCGAATTTTTGAGTTTTTGAGGAATTTCTTCGAAGTTGAGGTTCTCGATGAAAAATATCGAGAGCAGGTGGATTTTAAACAAATTTCTAGGCAATACCTCGAAATCCTAAATCTCGAGATTACAATCTCGAGGTTTAAATCTCGAGATTACAATCTCGAGTTTTAAATCTCGAGATTACAATCTCGAGGTTTAAATCTCGAGATTACAATCTCGAGGTTTAAATCTCGAGATTACAATCTCGAGTTTTAAATCTCGAGATTACAATCTCGAGTTTTAAATCTCGAGATTACAATCTCGAGTTTTAAATCTCGAGATTACAATCTCGAGTTTTAAATCTCGAGATTACAATCTAGAGGTTGCCTCGAAGAATAATGGCGAAATCCACCTGCAAAACAAACCTCAGAATATCGAAATCTGCAGAATTTCAAAATGTATGGAACATCGAAAACTTTGGAGTTTCGAAAACATTAGAAAATCGAAAACTTGCTGTTGAAAAACATCAGAACATCGAAAACTTCTAAAAACTTTGAAAGGCAGAGATTCATTCAGATATCTAAAAATGTAAAGCTTCGAAGTGTTCTGAACAGGAAAGATATCAAGTTTAGAAGAAATCAGTGATTCAAGAAACTCCAAACTTTGAAAAATTCAAAACATCGAGAAATTTTGAAAATCTCGAAATCTTCAGGATGTCGAGATCCAAAACATCGAGATCCCAAATGTCGAAATCCCAAAACTCGAAATTCCAAAACTCGAAATTGCAAAACTCGAGATGTCAAACTCGAGATGTCAAAACTCGAGATGTCAAAAGTCGAGATGACAAAACTCGAGATGTCAAATGTCGAGATGACAAAACTCGAGATGTCAAATGTCGAGATGAGGAAATCGAGTCCCTAAATGTCGAGATCCTGCAAAATGAAAACTTCGATTTTTGAAAATCTGAAACCTATTCTGAAAAGCCCTGAAGGTCGAGATTCTCCTGTATCAGTTTCAAGCCAAAAACGTTTCTGCAGCAGTGAAAAATAAGGATTTCGAGATCTCAATGTAGAGATCTTCGAAATATAAAAATTGCAGAAAACGAAAAAAAAGGTGTGCTGCTGGATCGGTTTTGAAAGGCGAGTCCAACAGTATGATTTTTACAAAATTTCGTTCACAAACAAGATTACAGGAGCAAATCTCTACATATAGAAAAACAGACGAAAAACAGAGCAGTTCTTCGTTAGATCCAAAAAAATCGCAGATAGATCCAACCAGTTTCACGCCTCGGCTTTGATACCAATTGATAGACCCATTATTTAACAATCAAACAACCATAGAAGTTAAAGAAGAAGCAGATAGAAAGATATGTCGATATTATACACGAATCTGGTATACCGTATGAAACCCCGCTGCTCTTCCTTGAGAAGGAGAGCAGCGGAAAACCTTCTCTCTATCTCGCCTCTGCGTCTTTAAAGCCTCTTTTCGATCGTTAGGGTTCCCGTAAGTTAGCCTCCTTTTATAGGAGAAGTTAGCTAACTTACAGGTTACAAGGAAGCCCCCGGGCTGATACACATTTGTGGCCTGTATTACACGTTTAATTAATAACTACACAAATACAAAGATATTTAATTAGATTGGACACCATAAAATATTCCTAACAAATCACAACAACAACAACCATATGGATAAGCAAAATTACAAATGACACACGTAATCGGTTAGAATATAGTTATATATAGATAAACGATGCAATAAGAAAATAATTTATTAATCATATGAGCTTATAAGATTGCAAAAATGTAAGGGGCTGAGTATGAGGAATCCATTAGTAATGGTTAAGCTCAATAACAACAACAGCATCCAAGCCTTGATCCAAAAAAATTCTGGGATCGACTAACATGAATCGATCCATGATATCGATGCCAAAAAGAGAAAACAGACAAGAAAGAGAAAAAAAGCAAAATAAAACGGATAAGATAAAGATAAGTAAATATAAGATAACAATAACATAAGAACATAAGAAAGATAAAAGAGCATAAAAAAGTTATAAGATAAAAATGACATAATACATAAAAGATAAAGAATATAAACGAAAGAAAAAGAGAGGAAAGATAGAAAAGAGATCAATCGTATACACGAATGTGCGCCCTCTAGTCATTCTCTCTAAAGTCATACTCTCATCTCTACCTCTTAGTTCTAATTTCTCTAATCCAAGTCTGTTTGGATCTTCCCCTCCCCGTCCTCTCTACCTCTTCTCCCCAACCCTCAAGTCGTCTAACATGTGCATCACTCGGTCTTATCATTTGGTTTATGAGTTGTTTTTGCATATAACATGTATAGTAAGTCTCAATTATGTTTTTGCACCAAACATTTCTCTCCTCATATATTGCTTCTAAGTTCTAAATGCAAAACTGATTATGATGTATGACAGGAGAGCCCACCCGCCAAAGCTTATCAAATGGACAGATCTCCCAGAAACAATATTGCAAAAGCAGATGTTAGACTACCTTCAAATCCATCTTCTGTAACACCTGAGTTTGAGGATGTGCCAGTTAAGCCGCTCTCTGGGAGACCTTTCTGTGATTTCATCCTCTCAAAAAAGAGACCCATATCTCAAATGGTAATAGTAATTTTCAGATTAGAAATTTGAGCATTTGGTTGAATAAGATGAATATCATCTGGCCAAGCTGCCACCATGATACAAATTCAAGTATGATTGATGCCATTTCATTTAAATTATTTGTTATCACTTATCACTAAGGTTGTTTGTGATTTCTCTAGATTACACATACATAATAATTGACGTGCTTTCTCTTGATAAATATTTCTTGTTTTGAATGTTCATTTATGAGGCAGTTTACTTGTTTCTTTGATTCCCTTTAGGTTTTTCCACCTGAAATGAACTCTGAGCTTCCTAATGGAAGGGTCCCGGTAGTGATCACATATGGAAAGAATACTTGGAGGACTATTCTGTGTGTAAACAGGAACATAAAAAGCTTGGACTCTACCACATGGAAAGACTTTTTGAAAGATAATAAAGTCAAATATGGAGATGGGTTGATTCTTGAGGTCATGGAGATCAACAAAGATTTGATCAAGCTTGAAGCTCAAATACTCAGAGGTGACTTCCCTGCTGAACTTGACATGCAGATTTCTGGTAGTGCGCCAGAAAATGAAATCACCATCGAGTAGCATGTTTAGTTCTCTAGTAATTATAGGTTTTATCAAGAGTCAAAATCTCTTCGAGTGTTTCTAATCTTTTGAACAATATGTGTCATTGCCCGTTTGTTCATACTATGTCAGTATATCCAGTGGAGGACCTAGGGAGGGCCTAGGGGGACAAGTGCCCCCGCTTTTGGCCAATAATTTTACTACTAGTATTTAGAGTAAAATAAGTGTCCCGTTTCCGGCCAAGAATTTCACTATTAGTGTGCCCCTACTCTCACAAATCTCTGGGTCCGCCACTGAGTATATCTTTGGACATTCTTTGGTAGTATCTATGAATGCTGCTGCAGCAACCAGGCCAGAGGCCATGTATTAATCCCTTCCTCCATCTCTTCTTTATGTGTCTAGGTTAAACCAAATTCAATGAAAAGCTATTCAATGAGGGGCCTGGTTGATACTTGAGGTACCCTATCTTGATGGGGAGATGTGTAGTATGATACTCTTGTAATTTCCATGTGTATGTTTGCAGTTTTAATTAGTTTTGTAGTTTGTTATCTTGGAAATTACACACTTTTGATGTAATATTTTAGTTTGTTAAATATTTTGTAATTTGTTTAGACTATGATTATCTTGAGCTTAGGACAAGTCAAAATCTCAAAAGGATCAAATGATGATCCTAGAGACCAAAGAATGCGCAAAAGGGGCAAGATCAATTAAAGATTTGAGAATGTTTCGTGTACCTGGTCGGGTATAGGCAATACCCGATCGGGTACTTGCTGTGATTCGAACGTCAAACTCGAATCCGGAAGAACATTGGAACATGGCTGAAAATCTAGAAAATTCTGTTGATACCCGATCGGGTACACCGACATACCCGATTGGGTATGCCCTTATTCTACACCTTCCGGGAAGCTGCTGAAGGTACCCGATCAGGTACCCTAAAAACCCGGTCGGGGAAACAACCCTGCCACCTCCAAACACCTATAAATACACCTCTTTTCCTTCACATTAAAACCACCAATTCATATATACTTCTAAACTCAGTTTAGTCAAGTACTTTCTTTATATTTTTAGCATGTTTAGTCTCCAAGCGGCGAGCTAAACTCTTTCATCTTTGTTTTGCTGCGTTAAAGCTTAATGATTTGTAAGTTGTGAGTTATTTTCTTTGATCATCTTTCTTGAATATTAATTAATTCCTATTCATATTTCATATTGATATTTTGATCATTACTTAAAGGATCAATTAGCTTTGTTTCATATATTAATCATTACTAGAATCGATTGACGAATACGCTTGTTAATCGTTCGGTCCTTTCACGGTAGTAAACTTGGATTATTAATGCATGCGCCTCATGATTAATAATCTAAGGGAAATTAATTATATTGATTGAACCAATAAACCGCTTGTGTTGAGGTTATCAATCTGATTCGTTTTCATCTTAAGTTTATTGTTACTATCGGGTTAATATATGGCGCGTGTTCTATATTGACTCGTTAGTAAGTTTTATTAATGAACGCGTCTCGTAATTAATAACTACCCTCGATGAATTGGATATACTCCTCGATTGAGTATTCGAGATGAAGATAGTTAAAGATATAACCAGGATTGACAAACACTTCATTAAGTGGATATAAGAAGCAAAGTCAAGTCTTCATCTCAATTAAGTAAAACACATAAGTCGTTCATCTTAGTGCTTAATATATCTAAAGTTCATCAACAATCTAAAAAAACCTTGTTACCTAACGAACCTTACTTCATTATACTACATATAATTGTTGCATTGATTAATTATTTTGAGGCACACCACTACCAAGTGCTCGTCAAATTTGTCGCCGTTGCCGGGAAAAGCCAATAATTTTTCTTTTATTTTATTTAAGAAAAAAAATAACTAATAAAAATATAAAGAGTTCTTGTTTTTCTATTTCCCGAGCTTATATGAGTATATTGTAAAAACTCATTCTTTAAACGAGCTCACTTATCAAGCAAACCCGAAAATATAACAAACTTTCGAGCGGTTGAAAAGTAAATTTTCATGTACCGACTCGGAGGAATCATCTACCGGAGATTCATCCAACGCTAGCTCTAGCTCTAGCTCTAGTGAATCTGAAGAGCCCACACATATGGCTCTCAAGACAAGAACACTATGTGAGCTCACCGCTGCAAATCTCAATCAACAATCATTGTGTATTACCTTCCCTACATTAAATGAACGTAATACATTTGAGCTAAAATCTGGCCTCATTCATCTACTGCCATCTTTACATGGCCTAAGAGGGGAAGATCTGAACAAACACTTGTCGAAATTCCACGTAGTTTGCACAAGCATGTGTCCAAACGGTGTCACCGAGGAACAAATCAAACCAAGGGCTTTTCCATTCTCCCTCAAGGATACTGCTAAGGGTTGGCTTTTCTATCTTCCTTCGGGAAGTATAGATACATGGATGACTATGAAGAAATGCTTCTTGGAAAGGTATTATCCCGCACCCGTCTCATCATCTTTAAAGAAGCAAATAAGCAATATTGAACAAGGTGATGATGAATCACTTTATGAATTTTGGGAGCGCTTCAAGAAGCTTTATGGTAATTGCACATAACATGGGTACATGGAGCAAGAGCTCATCCTCTACTTCTATGATGGTCTTGCGAAACATGTGTTGGGCCGCGGGTATGTGGTGCCAGCAATCTGTCAGCCTGTCGGTGCAATCGAACCGCGTGGTGCTTTGCTTGTGCTATAAAGGGGGAGGGGCCTGCTACACTATCAGCAATTGCTTTTGGTGTAACGGTAAGCGCAATGATCAACAATTGCTATCAGAGCCAAGGTCAGTGGTTCGACACCCGACAACAGCATGCTGCGCAGTTGAGACTGGCAGGTGTTGGGGGGAGATTGTTGGGCCGCGGGTATGCAGTGCCAACAATCTGACAGCCTACCGGTGCAATCGAACTGTGTGGCGCTTTGCCTATGCTATAAGGGGGGGCGTGCTACACTATCAGCAATTGCTTTTGGTGTAGCAGTAAGCGCAACGATCCACAACATGATAGACGCGTGGTAAATGCGGCATGCAGAGGAGGCATTGTAACAAAACCCCCTCTAAAGCAAAGAACCTCATCTCGGAGTTGGCCGAGAACTCTAGGCATTACAACGGGTGGTCCTCAATCCGAAAAGTTGTCGCGGCGGAATCCACATCATCATTGGAGAGTCAAGTAGCTGACTTGATTTCTTTGGTTAAAGACTCTTAAATCCTAGAACCCAAGAGGCCAAGGTATGCGGCATATGTACTCAACAGGGGCATCCTATCGACTCATGCCCAACACTTCAAAAAGATGACCCCGAGCAAGTCAACGCTTTGGGGTTCCAAAATCAAAAGAGGTACGATTCTTATGGCAACACTTATAATCCCAAGTGGAGAGATCACCCAAATCTTAGATATGATGATCCTCAAGGAAACCGACAATAAAACAACTCTTCACAAAATCAATCTTTCCCTCAAAATAAACAACCATACGGTCCATACCCCAAACCACAAGGCCAAAATATGTCCACCAAAGACATGATCTGAACCCTCGCCTCAAATGTCTCGACCATATAACAAAACATGGTCCAATTTCAACATGAGACAAAATCTAGCATACAAAATCTTGAGAACCAAATGAGTCAAATCTCAAGTGCGGTGAGTAGGCTCGAAGTCAAGGATTCGGGAAATCTCCCATCTCAAACGGAGTTGAATCCTAGGCAACAAGCCCATGCGGTGACATTGAGGAGTGGAAAAAAATTGGTGATTGCCAAGAAGAAAGCAAAGAGCCACATTGGCGAGGAGGGGGGAGAAGAGCTTGCGGAAAGAGGAGGACCTCAAAACTCAACTCCACCGCCGATCGTTCATGAGATCGTGGCACCATTTCCCGAGGCTCTAAGGGAAACACGAAGGGTAAAGAAAAACAAAGACATCTACGAAACATTCAACAAATGTGAGGTAAATATTCCTCTCCTTAACTTGATCAAAGGTGTTCCTAGATTTGCTAAATTTCTAAAAGAACTATGTACAATCAAGAGGAAACATAGACTTAATCGAAAACAAAAAGTACAAGTTAATGAACGTGTTTCGGTGATTTTTCAAAAGAAACTTCCAAAGAAAAACAATGACCCTGACATGTTCACTATACCTTGTAAGTTCGGGGCACCACTTTTTCAAAGGCAATGCTAGATCTAGGAGCGTCAATTAATGTCATTCCTTATTCTTTATATAAATTACTTGAGCTTGGCCCTTTAAATGAAACCGGGGTAGTAATCCAACTTGCGGATAGATCAAATGCTTACCCTAAGGGTATTGTTGAAGATGTGTTAGTTATGGTTGACAGTTTGATCTTTCTCGTCGACTTTTCTGTTTTAGAAATGGAGAATGATAAGAATGTGGTTCATATCCTTCTAGGAAAGCCATTTTTAAAAACCGCTAGAACAAAAATTGATGTCTTCAGCGGATCTTTAACAATGGAATTTGATGGAGATAAAGTTGAATTCAACATTTACGATTCCATGAAATACCCAAGTGAAAATCATTCTCTGTTTGCCATTGATATTCTTGATCCTCTTGTGCAAAATGCTTTTGAAATTAATGGAGAGGATGAGTTGTTGAGTGTAATTGAGAACGATGTGGGGGGGAATACTTTAGAACTTGCTTTGACCCCTAACATACAAGCTATGATGGTGGAATTGAATAATCACTTCCAACTTCCACTTATGCCACCGGGGTCAAGGGCATTCTCACTAACCATCCTCGAGAGAAAGCCTTTGCCTTTAGTTTTGCATGCACCCGAAGTTGAGATGAAACCACTCCCGGAACATTTGAAATGTGTTCTTGGGGGGAAAGAAACCTTGTCGGTCATCATTTTAAACAAATTGATCCAAGGGCAAGAACGAGATGTTGATTGTGGTGCTCAAGGAGCACTAACTAGCAATTGGATGGACTATAATCGACATCAAAGGCATTAGTCCATCCAAATGCATGCATCGCATTTTGATGGAGGATGAAGCTAAGCCGGTGAGGCAGCCACAAAGAAGATTGAACCCACTTATGATGAAGGTGGTCAAGAAGGAAGTCATCAAGCTACTTCAAACGGGGATAGTCTTCCCCATTTCCGATAGCAAGTGGGTTAGTTCAACCCAAGTTGTTCCTAAGAAGACCAGAGTCACGGTGGTGGAGAACAAACATGGAGAACTTATACCCACCCGAATTCAAAATGGACGGATGGTATGTATAGATTATCGTAGACTCAATGTGGTAACTAGAAATGATTTCTTTCCTTTACCTTTGATTGACCAAATGCTTGAGAGACTCACCGCGCATAAATTCTATTGTTTCCTTGATGGCTACTCTGGGTATTTTCAAGTACCTATAGCCCATAAAGATCAAGAGAAAACCACTTTCACTTGTCCGTTTGGTACCTTTGCATACCGACGCATGTCATTTAGACTATGCAATGCCTCAGCCACCTTCCAAAGATGCATGATGAGCATATTCTCTGAATATGTTGAACTATTTATGGAAGTTTTCATGGATGATTTTACCATCCATGGAGACTCATTTGATATTTGCTTACACCATATATCTCTTGTTTTGAAAAGTTACTTAGAATCAAATCCTTTTTTAAACTCTGAAAAATGTCACTTTATGGTAGAAGGAATTGTTTTACGTCATGTAATCTCATCCAAAGACATTGAGGTGGACAGGGCAAAAATTGAAGTCATCCCATCACTCCTTATCCTACTACCGTTAGGAAGATATTCAGTAAAGGGGTTGAATCTATCAAAATTGGTAAAATTCTGAATGACATGGTTGAATTAACTAAATGGATTGAAATGTGAAAAGTTATATTTAAAATAACCTTTTCAATAAAATTAAGAAAAAGTTAAATGAAAAAATAACTAAAATGTACATCTACAATAAATTTAGGCAATTAAGTCAGAAATGCAACTTCAACCTAACTTATTTTAATTATTACACAACTCAACGCTCAAAATTAAAAGTTAAGTGTGTAATAAAAAAAATGGATGATATGGCTAATAAATTGAAAACAGATGTTATCAAACGGGCTAATAGCATACGAATAAGCACCAGGAATGAACCCATTCTTGTTTGTGTTCCACATTCCAAAGAGAGTCCAGTCGGATTCTGATCTGTTTCCGGCTCCAAAACAATTCTTAACATATGTTTAGATAACTGGTAAAAATATGGAACTGAGATCTGTCAAGACTGGACCTACTTTGGGCGAACCTGAACCAGGTCAAACCAGACACCAGCTCCAGTGCAATTGTGCAAACAAGAATGGACAACAGGCCCAATTCTTTACCCATCCAATCCCATTCCGGTTCCAGGATTGGAACAAGGACCAGCCTTACCAATACTACCATTCGGATTGAAGTGGAAATCTTTTTTCTTCTTGAGTGTTATGAATCTTATGATCAGTAGATTCAGTAGCACTTTGCCAAACAAATGAAGGAAGAAAGTTTTAGAGGGGATAAATTAGCATGAGCCTAATTATCATCTAGTTTAGTAGTACAGGCTTGACCAATTTTAAAACTATCAAACTGATTATGATCAATCTTGATCATACATCCACAGAGAAGTGCGTGTCCCCGCCACCATTTTGAGGTTCTCTCTCACACAATGTAGGGCAGACCATGACTGGATTCACCTGCTCGAGCCCCATAATCGAACCTCCGCCTCCTAAATCTCCCGTTACTTGCAAAATGGTGGCACCTGATTCCGAACCCACCTTATTAGCACCAATATCATCACTGGTCTTTATGTTGGGAAGGAGGTCGCTCTTGTCATTTCTTTTGTCGGATTTCCTCCTTTTGAACCGACCACCTCTACCACTTGCCTTCTTACGACCCCTTTTCTTAGACTTGAGAGAAGCAGCTGTCTCCTGGTGGCTTATTCCCATAGGATCTGTCACTTTTTTCTTAAGGGGGACAACAGTATATGAGGGGTGGTCAGTGGTGGGGACATTGTTGTTGTTGGACTTGGAAGAGTCCGACTCGATGGCCAATAGAGCGGTCCTTGCAGCTTTTAGCTCTGCTCCTTTTTTTGTTTTTGAGTGTCCCCCTATGTACTTGACCCCCCCAATGTCAACAGTACATGTATAGAAAGCATGATTGCCCATTGCTTTCACTGTTGTGCACTCATATAAAGGGACGGCATAATTCATCTTTTGTGCATATTCTTGTAAGAGGTTTTTGCACAAGCCTGTCTCATGCTGAATAATAGTAAACAATCCAAAAAAAATAAGGTCAATCTGAGATTTTACAAAGTGGGAACCATAAATTGTAGTCGGGTTTATTTTAGCCTAGTTTACCAATTCACCCTTACTAACAAACATGTACACCCTCTGTAAAGCATTAATAAAACTTAGTAAAATGGTTAAGTTTGTTACTTCAAGAAAAAATTAGTTATCACCTTAAAATTAGTAAAAAGTTTGTCTCCACCCCTGAACACAGGTAGTATATAGTAATAAATAATTACATTTAAAATGACCTTAGTAGTGACCATGGACAAGCACATTAATTAGTAATTGAAATAACACGTAAATCACTTAATTTATGTGATATTAAGTATATAGTAGCTTTTTGTTCTACTTGCACCAACAAGTTAATCATTTTAACAATTTCAAGCTTCATAACCACCATGGAGATGCCCACAAGTACTACCCTAGTTCTACCAAAGCAGCACAAAATCAGTTATACTTCTTTATAACTTTGAAGCTTTATAGCCAAGATGGGGGTGCATACAAGTTTCTTAACAAAGTCCTAGAACAATTTACTACGGAGTATATAATTGACATCTACTTTGAGATATGGAGGTTTTGTCAAGAATGAACAAGAGAAGCAACAAAAAATGGAATTTCAGTTATTTAGCCTATCATCATCAAAGAAAGATAGAAGTATAGAGTACACTTACAACAGGCTGTGAAATGCACTCTTTCATATCACCAACCCGGGAAAGCTCCAGGAGAGCAACTTCAGCAGCCGACTGCTCTGCTGCCTTGCGATTATAGAATCCGGGCAGAGAATCGTATCTTTTGTCGTTCACCACCACGGTAGACCGAAAAGTGGGTTCATGAGGAAGTCCTTCCTTGATCGTCTCATAGACAGGAGTTGGAAGTCCAACTTTCTGGGCATACTCTTGCAGTCGACTTTTAAATACATAACAGTTTGATACGCCTATAAAAAAAACATATACCTATAGTTCATAAATTGTACTCTTAGACAGAAAAAAAGAAATTGTTGCAAGCAGCTCCTTGTGGAACCAATGATCCAATACCAAAAGGATTAGTATCCTGCATCCAAGTGTGGAAGTGCCTTCTCATTCACAAGCAAAAAGGGTGGAATAATTTATATTAGGGTGGTATAACTATATGGTGTTAAATATTGATAGGAATATGGCTTAGTAGGCTAATAATAAGAAATAATAATAATAATAATAATAAGGGTATATTTATTAGTATAAATAGAAGGGGAAGGGGAGGAGTAAGGGGTCTAATAATAAGTTACTAGTGGGCTGGTAGCCTTATTAATCCCTGCATGGATAATACTATAAATAGAAGGAGGGACATCAAAGGAAGGGAGGCTGTTATTTTTTATATTAAGTGTTGCCTTGGAGAGTGGTCTTCTCGAACAGACTGGTTGACTTGTTGCCTACGGTTTATCTTCCATTATCAATACACACTCTTATCATTACATTTTGATCAGATCTGTGTATTCGTATATTGTTTTAGCTCTCACTGGTGACAGTACTTATCATTGGTATCAGAGCAAATAGCTCCTGGGGATCGAACTTGAAGAGTGACTACTGCAGAGCTCTCGTTCAATGGTGGAGGGTTAAATCATAGATGCAATACATCGATGAAAGAAATAGCAACGACCATGGAGGCGATGCAAGCGAGCATCGCAAATAGGGAGAGAGAAGTCTGGAGTAGCTCGCGATGCAGGCGAGCATCTCATGCCCATTACACATCGCATCGCAAATCCCTCACCAATTCGCAGGAGTCGCTAACTATTTTTTCTGGTTCCCAATCGCGAACAGCTTCCCGCAGTTCGCAGGGATCATCGCCAAGCGTGAAAGTTTTTTCGCAGGCCTCGCAACAACGACGATCAGAACTGGACGCCTTTGGTTCGAACCTGGAGATGCGCTCGAACCTGGAGAAGCGTTTGAACATTTCATTCATTTTCATTTACCCCAGTGCCGCAAAGGCTCCCACCTACGGTGGGGTAAGGGGGGGTCGGATGTACGCAGTCTTACCCCTGTACTAAAGCACAGAGAGACTGTTTCCGGATGGAGAAGCGTTTGAACATGGAGAGGAAATCCGCGATGGAGAACATCGCTGCATCCTTGGCGGCGATAAATGAACAGTGTCAATCCAGAGGAAGATCGCAGCACTCCTCACATCGCACTTCGCTGCTCGGAGACGCGAGAAATTCTGATCAGTCTCGTTCTGGTGTGAATCGCGATAAAAGTAGTCGTACGAGAATAAAGGTTGAACTACCGTTGTTTAACGGGGATGATGCAGCCAGTTGGATTGTTAGGATGGAAGAGTATTTCCGTCTCAAAGCTACTGCGGAGAAAAATAAAATTGAAGTCGCAGCAGAAGCTGTGGAGGATGATGCATTTTACTGGTTTGAAGGGTGGGAATTTCAAACGAGAGGAAAGAGTTGGGAGGGTCTGAAGGAGGCCATTAATCGGCGTTTCCAACCACGCAGTCGGAAGTCAGAGAGCCAGAAGTCACGATCGTCAAGGATTTCTCCCAGTTCACAATCTCGAACTGTTTCTCAGCAGATGTCATCGCAAACAGCTTCATCGCGAACAGTGGTTTCCAGTTCTCAGGTGTCGTTGCCAGAGGATTCCTGCATGGCAAAAACCTCCTCGTTCAGGCAGGAATCATCATGTTCCATTAAAACAGCACTTGTCGAATCAGGAAATAGAATGTTGGAGAATCCACAGTCGATGATGAACAACGAGAGGAGGCCAGCTGAACCTGTTATTAAGGAACCGGATCCGGAGGACAAACACGAGGAGCATCAGCCAAACACCAAGGTTTCTGGAATGCAACGTATGAGCCTGTGTGGAGTTAATGTCAATCATAGCCCAACGGGGGAAATGGGAAAAGGAGTTAATGTCGGTCAGGTTCAGGAGAATGCCAAAACATTGTCATGTTCAACACTTCTCAGCTATGGGGAGTGGGGACCACTCGGAATCAGAAAATGGATCACCGGAAATTCAGTCACCTACTCTGACCCCTGAGTTGAAGCCGGTTGCACCATCGATTACAGAATCAGATCCAGAAGAGGAGGTTAATCAACCTACAGGGTTCTCATAAAACAATAAGGAAGGTTTAGAAGTGCGTAAATCCAATACCCTTACCTATGATGATATGAGGTATGCTAGCGCACTGGACATAAACCCTGGAGAATTTAAAAATTTGATTGATATAGTTCATGAACTTGGATTGAATGTTTTGAAGAATATTGTGTTCCATCATTCATCAAACACTAATTGGGAAGGACTTGGCAAGTTTGATAGTTTGAGCTATGATCAAGGTTATGATTTTGATCATCGGAAAGTAGTCAACAATGTTGTTGCTAAAAACATAATGAATCAGTATACTACCTACTCTCTAATAATGTATCATCCTAGCCCAACCAAGGAGATGCACGACTCCTTTCTCGAAAATTCTGCAGCAGAAGGCAAGGTACAGACTGTTTACTTGTGTAGGGGAGGTATGAAACCTCCTGAGTTTGTTGTTAAGGATGGACCTCCTGTTTATTTTGATTGTGGAATGAGGATAGAAGGGAACAAGATCAATCACTGTGAAGAGATTATTGCTGCAGCAGATAAGGTCTTGGAAAGAGTGGATAGGGAAGAGCTAACTAAATTCATATCAGTCAAAATCAATGCTGAAGCTGACTTTGTAATGTTAGTTGGAGATGTTTTGTGGTGGCCAGCTTCTGTGCAGGGTATGATTAGCTTTCAGGATTTATATTTGCTAAAAGTGGGGGAAAAGGATATATGGCTGGAAAGGGGTGACAGTACTCCACAACTTGCTAACAGCAGGTTTAGAGAGAAGAGGGTTGTGGATGTTGAAGGACAGGGCCAAGCTTTTTTGGGAGCAGAGGTTGTCTTAGTCCTGTGGGCCGGGGAAAAGAAGGGGGTGGGGAATGATCCACAGATTAGTACCATTGAAGGATCAGTTTCCACTCATTCAGATGTCAAGTATAGGGGGGCCATAAAGAACTGCAGATTAGTACTTTCTGATTCTGGACTACAAAAGGCTGATGAGTTGGTGCTTCCATACCAGTCGGGTGGAATCAGTATGGATCGGGACTCTACTATCCAGGCTGAGGAAATTGATATCTCCAATAGCAAACACCTGATGGATTTATCTTTGAAAACAGAAATTGTCAATAATATCAAAGTTGCTATAGAATTGCTAGATGGAATTGCTAATATGAAAGGTCAAGTAATGAAGGTCATGGTCAAGCAAACTGTGAGGTATTGGGAAGGAAGAGGTGCCAGGATGAAGTGGAAGTGGAAGATCATGGTTGTTTCCTATCACCCACCTTGAGGACAGAGTGGTTATTCAGGGGGGAGTATTGATAGGAATATGGCTTAGTAGGCTAATAATAAGAAAATAATAATAATAGTAAGGGTATATTTAGTAGTATAAATAGAAGGGGAAGGGGAGGAGTAAGGGGTCTAATAATAAGTTACTAGTGGGCTGGTAGCCTTATTAATCCCTACGTGGATAATACTATAAATAGAAGGAGGGACATCAAAGGAAGGGAGGCTGTTATTTTTTATATTAAGTGTTGCCTTGGAGAGTGGTCTTCTCGAACAGACTGGTTGCCTTGTTGCCTACGGTTTATCTTCCATTATCAATACACACTCTTATCATTACATTTTGATCAGATCTGTGTATTCGTATATTGTTTTAGCTCTCACTGGTGACAGTACTTATCAAATATCTAGTCAACTAGTCATCATCCATATTAAGAAAAAATGATAACAATATATGAGGCCATTTACTAACTGGTAAATTTTCCGTTTATCTGGAAAACAGGAAAACAGTAAACTGAAAAACGTGCTTACTTTAAACAATTTACCCTAAATAGGAATAAAAGATGTCTTAAATAACTAAATAGGACTAGTTAAGCTTTCTTCCCAAAATAGGAGTCATACAAACTTATTAAAAGAAGTCTTTTCTCAGTTCCATTTTACCCTTAAACATATTATTGCGTAGCAACCCAATCAGAATTGTCCTCTCCCTCTCCCTCTCAACAATCCCCTCTATCTCGCATCAATGGGCAACACGCTAACACGTCTCCAACTGTTGATCTGCTGAACAGAGCCGCCATATCAGTTCATGTTTATTAACTTGAGGGATGCTTTGTAGTATATGCTGGTGTTTATCAGATTTAAAGAGTAAAGGTGTTCCGCCATTAAAGCCGCTTTGAGCCGATCAAAGCTAATTTTGATTTTCAATTTTTGAACTCCTTTGAGGTGCCAAACCAATTTGATTCATTAGTTAGTATCCAAAAATATTCACCTAAGATTTTCTCTCTCAAGTTGGAGGCATTAGGTATGATTTGTTACTCTTCAAACTTATGATTTGCAAAGTTTGTGGATTTGCTTCCATTAATCACTACTTGGAGGTGTTTGAAATCCTCATTTACATTCTAGGAGAAAATTGAAGAGAAATTTGAACTGATATATGCTAAATGCACAGAATGAAAGTTTGCATTGTGTTTTTAAGTTGTTGTTTTCATGTGTAGGATGAAAATTTGCAGTGTGATTTGCTTCAGTTGTTTTATTAATGGATGTTAATTGGTTTGATTTCACCACTATATTTTATCAATGCATACGGTGTGGTAAAATATTTGTTGGTAGATGTTAGCTATTTTGGCAGTTGTCAAAAACTTGGATATTCATTTCCATGAAATATTTGTTGGTAGATGTTAACTACTTAACTATTTTGGCAGTTGTCAAAAACTTGCATATTCACTTTCATGATAAAATTCACACATATTGTCATAAAACTTTATGCTACTACCATGTTTGCATATGTCAGCTGTATCAAGATAGTTGTACTAAGACAGTAAACAAACAACAACAACATCCAAGCCTTAATCCCAAAAGAATTTGAGGTCCGCTAACATGAATCGATCTATGAAATCGATGCCAAACAGAGAGACGGACAAGGAGGGGGAGGGGAGAAGTAAGATAAAACGGATAAAATAAAGATAAATAAATATAAGATAACAATGACATAAGAATATAAGAAAGATAAAGAATAGAAAAATAAAAGAGCATAAAAAGCTAGAAGATAAAAATAACATAAGAATATAAAAGATAAAGAAAATAAACGATAAAAGAAAAGAGAGAGGAAATGTAGAAAAGTACTAAAACAATACAACAACAACAACATCCAAGCCTTAGTCCCAAAAGATATTGGGGTCGGCTAACATGAATCGATACATGATATCACCACCAAAAGGAAAAGAAAGAAAATAAAGATAAAAAAGATAAGCTATTATAAAAAGATAATATAAAAAGAGATGAATATACATAAAAATGATAAAATAAAAAGGATACAAATAATGCTTATATATAAGGATAGAAAAGTACTAAGACAGTAAGAGTAATAAAATAACGTGCAGCAGATGACAACTATAAAAGGATGGCAGTATGTAAAAGCAAGATGGCAATAACGAGTTAGATACCGGTGGACAAGCAAGAACACTTAAGATGGCAATAAAAGCAAGTTGAGAGTGACAGGGTCCCGAAATGGGGCAGCATGATGGCAGTGACGGGGTAGTAAGATGGCAATAGAAGCAAAATGGAAGCAATTGGTATACTCCACTCCACCTTACTCCTATCAAAATTGTGTTTTTCTCCAACTCTTATTGACAAATTTGGGGTTTCTTTTACTCCTGTTTGGCATTTTACCCTTTATTGTTGTTCAAAATTAGAAAAATGCAAACATGTGGATCTCCACATTTGGGGAACTCATTTTTGGTTGGAGAAATGGAAAACTCAACACTACAGTAAAACACAAATCAACTTCTTTCCTTTATTTTAATGTGTATAGGTTCACACTTCCTCTCTCTTTGTTCATTTCTTCCAAGTGTCCTCTGCTAAATACTTATCTGTACAATCCTTCCAATATTTGAGGCCACCTTGGCCTTCAAATGGCTTGAAGGTAGCTTCTCAAAATCTAGACCAAGGTTCTTTTAATTTAACTTTATTGATTTTTTTAAGTAAACCTGCAAGTCTAGGGGTTCAAATGGGTAGATCTATTTGTTCATTAGAATGACTCATCTGGAATATTATTGATAAGGCTTTCAGATTTGGGATCTGTCCGATCAACTTATTTCTCCACTTCTCTTGCTCTTATATGTAAGATTGTAGATCGATCTCTTTGGTTTCCAAGCTGTCTGATCTGTTTCTTTAACTGCTTCTTCTGAAAGCCTTGCTGCTTTACAAAATTCTTATAATCAATTCTTACAAGAAAGCCATGTGTCCTCTTGTGAAAGACATTATAGAATATTCTTTAGAATATGTTTTAGAATATTCTTCTATCTTTAGAATATGCTTTAGAATATTTTAGGAATATACTCTAGGATATTATTATTGTATAGAATCTTAAAGGAATATTCTATCTTTGTAATGTATATATATATGGGCTTGACCCTCCAATGAAATACACACAAAAATCATTCTTCTCATTACTATTCTATCTTTAATTCTTACAACATGGTATCAGAGATTTCTGTTCCAGTTTAGCTTAGCGGTATTTTTCAGAACCTCAGTTCATGGCTCAGCCAGAACCTTAGCCCAAAATTCAGAACCTCAGTCCAAAATCAACAATTTCACAGAGCATCACCTCCACCCTAAGCAGTCACGCCTTCCGCCGCCGACCTTACACTTGAAATCCGCAGGCCACATGCGCCGTCAGAGGACCTCGCAGACCTAATCGCAGACCCAATCGCCGGAGAATCCATCGAAACTATTTTCAGGTGTCTTGAACGGTATTATCTTTCTGTGGCTTTGCTTATTAAGTAACGACGACATTCAAGGATAGTGTTTTGGTCGCTGTAAGTTTACTTAATACATAGCATCTTATTTCTGCAATTAAAAAAAATCAAAAAAAAAGTCAAAAAAAGTCAAAAAAAATGCATGGTTCTGATACAGACACTTCCACAGTTCCACCGTACAACATGCTCAGCCTTTGGTAGTTTCCGAAGTTATTCCCATTAATTTTAAAATTACTGAGAATAAACTTTGTGGCTCTAACTATCTTGAATGGAGTAAAACTATCAAACGTTATTTACGAAGCATTGATAAATACACCCACTTAGTTGATGACCCGCCAAAGGAGGAGATTGATAGAGCTGCTAATGTTGTCTGGCTTCGTGATGATTCTAGATTATTTATTCAGATTCAGAACTCCATGGAGAATGACGTCATGGGGTATGTTAGTCATTGTGATACTGTGAAAGAACTGTTTGATTATTTGGAATTTATGTATTATGGCAAAGGTAATCTTAACCACATCTATGAGGTGTGCAAAGTCTTTTACAGGGCAGAAATGAAAGATAAGCCTCTCACAGCTTATTTTATGGATTTCAAGAAAACGTATGAAGAACTTAATACCTTAATGCCATTTAGTCCTGATATCAAAGTGCAGCAGAAACAACGAGAACAAATGGCAGTCATGAGCTTTTTGGCCGGTCTTACGTCTGATTTTGAAACAGCCAAATCACATATCCTGTCTCGTGATGTGGTCTCTTCTCTTCAAGATGCTTTCAGTAGAGTGCTTCACACTGACACTTCATCCACATCATCGGCACCTCAGCCAAGCAATGCTTTTGTAGGTCAAGTCCCAACATTCCCCAATGGAGGTGAGAAATGGCCACGCACAGGACCGATTGGCAAAGGAGTAGTATGCAACTACTGTAAGAAACCTGGGCACTTGATCAAAGATTGTCGAAAGCTAAAGTTCAAAAATCAAGGAAATCAAGTCGCTCACATTGCTTCCGCTACACAGCCGTCTAATGGGTCCATCATTATGTCTTCCGAGGAATATGCCAAATTCCTAGGTTACCAGGAGGCTCTAAAGCATTCATCTACTCCTATCTCAGCTGTAGCTAATTCAGGTAATCCAAACACATGTCTTGTATCTTCATCCTCAAAATGGGTTATCGATTCAGGAGCAACAGATCATATGACAGGTAATCCTGGTCTTTTTTCCTCATTCCACACACCTCTTCATACTTCTAGTGTGACTTTGGCTGACGGATCTACGTCACTCGTTCTTGGTACGGGTACAATTGTCCCAACATCTACCTTACCTTTGTCACCCGTCCTAAGTCTTCCAAATTTTGCTTTCAATTTGATTTCGATCAGCAAAATCACACGTAAACTTAATTGTTCTGTAACCTTTTTTCCTGGATATTGTGTATTTCAGGATCTGTTGACGAATCGGGTTATTGGTAAAGGATATGAGCCGGCCGGTCTCTATCTCTTGGATACATCCTTACCCAAATCAATCTCTTGTCTTGGCATTGGAACTGTGTTAGAGGCTCACTATCGACTAGGTCACCCTTCTCTTCCGTTGTTAAAGAAACTTTATCCTCAATTCAATAAGGTGTCATCTTTACAGTGTGATTCGTGTCAATTTGCAAAACATCATCGAAGTAGTCTAAGTCCCCGAGTCAATAAACGAGCACATGCTCCTTTTAAACCGGTTCATTCTGATGTTTGGGGTGCTTGCCCTGTTGTGTCCAAATCTGGTTTTAAATATTTTGTTACCTTTGTTGATGATTATTCTCGTATGACTTGGATTTATTTCATGAAACGTCGTTCCGAGTTATTTTCTCATTTTTGTGCCTTTTGTGCTGAAATCAAAACTCAATTTAATGTACCTGTTCGTATTTTAAGGGGAGACAATGCTCAAGAGTATTTGTCTGCCTCATTTAAGTTGTATATGGCTCAACATGGCATAATTCATCAAACTTCATGTGTAGACACACCTCCCCAAAATGGAGTTGTTGAACGAAAGAACAGACATCTATTAGAAACTGCGCGGACTCTTCTATTCCAAATGAATGTGCCAAAACATTTTTGGGCAGATGCTGTGTCTACCGCATGTTTTTTGATCAATCGAATGCCATCTACTGTTTTAGATGGTAAAACTCCATATCAGTGCCTATTTCCAAATAATGAAAATTTTCCTATTCCTCCTAAAGTTTTTGGTTGCACTTGTTTTGTACGAGATGTTAATCCCCATTTAACAAAGTTAGATCCCAAGTCATTAAAGTGCATTTTCTTAGGCTACTCTCGAGTTCAAAAGGGGTACAGATGTTTTTCTCCAAGTACAGGTCGGTATATTGTTTCAATTGATGTCTCCTTTTATGAAAATACACCATTTTCATCAACAGACACAAATATCTGTAGGGAGAATGATGATATACTCATTTACACAGTCATTATACCCGAGTCCAATACTTCAGCAGTTCTTCCCCATGTTACTTTTCCTGAGCCTAGGCCTCCGATACACTTGGTATACACCCATCAACACAAAGTGCAAGATCATCCTCCACCTGTGGTTACTTCTCCTGATACTGATCCGACCTCATATCCTGAACCTACACCTGCATCTTCAGATCTTGTCTCTACATCAGATCTTGATCTCCCCATCGCACTACGTAAAGGTACACGGTCTTGTACTCATCCTATTTCTTCATGTGTGTCGTATAATCTGTTATCATCTGCCTCATGTTCTTTTATTGCTTCCATTGATTCTTTTCTGTTCCCAAATCTGTTAAAGATGCTTTGTCTCATCCTGATTGGCATCATGCCATGGTAGAGGAAATGAATGCTTTGGATCTTAATGGTACCTGGGATTTGGTGGACTTGCCTACAAGGAAGAAGTCTATAGGATGTAAGTGGGTCTTTGCTTTAAAGGTTAACCCTGACGGATCCGTTGCTCGGTTGAAAGCCCGATTAGTTGCGAAGGGTTATGCTCAAACCTAAATTAACATCTGTCAGATTACTTATTCCTCTCGCAGCAACTCATGGTTGGCACTTACATCAATTGGACATTAAGAATGCATTCTTGCATGGTGATCTTCAGGAGGAAGTTTATATTGAGCAACCTCCGGGGTTTGTTGCTCAGGGGGGGTATGGAAAAGTTTGTCGACTTCGCAAGTCTCGTTATGGTTTGAAACAGAGTCCCGTGCATGGTTCGGGAAATTCAGCCAATCAATTGAACGATTTGGGATGATAAAAGGCAAATCAAATCACTCTGTATTTTACAGACGAACGAAAACAGATATTACATTGCTTGTGGTGTATGTCGATGACATTGTGATTACAGGGAGTGATAATGCAGGTATTTTGACCCTAAAGAATTTTCTTCATAGTCAATTCCAGACGAAAGATTTGGGCTCATTGAAATACTTCTTGGGAATTGAGGTTACACAGAGTAAGAAAGGCATATTTCTATCTCAACGTAAATATGTGCTTGACTTACTAACTGAAACAGAGAAATTGGGGGCAAAACCAAGCAGTACTCCCATGATTCCCAATGTACAACTCACTCATGAAGGTATGCCATTCGAAGATCCGGAAAGATATAGACGGTTGGTTGGAAAACTTAATTATCTCGCAGTTACCCGTCCAGATATTGCATACTCAGTGAGTGTAGTAAGTCAATACATGTCATCTCCGACAGTTGATCATTGGAATGCTGTAGAGCATATATTATGTTACTTGAAGGGGACACCGAGACGAGGTATTGTTTATCAGAATCACAATCACATGAGAATAGAATGTTTTGCAGATGCTGATTGGGCTGGATCTAAAGATGATAGAAGATCCACATCTGGCTATTGCGTCTTTGTTGGTGGTAATCTCGTCTCTTGGAAAAGTAAGAAGCAGAATGTGGTTTCTCATTCGAGTGCTGAATCAGAATATCGGGCTATGGCACAATCGGCATGTGAGATAATCTGGATAAACCATTTATTGAGTGAAATGGGATTGAAGACACCAATGCCTGCTAAACTCTGGTGTGATAACCAAGCTGCTATACACATTGACAACAATCCAATGTTTCATGAGAGAACAAAACATATTGAGATCGATTGTCACTTTGTTCGAGAAAAGATACAACAAGGATTGATCTCTACAGGATATGTGAAGACTGGAGAGCAACTTGGAGATTTGTTCACTAAAGCACTAAATGGAATTCGTGTTGGTTACTTATATAACAAGTTGGGCATGATAAATATTTATGCTCCAACTTGAGGAGTGTGAAAGACATTATAGAATATTCTTTAGAATATGTTTTAGAATATTCTTCTATCTTTAGAATATGCTTTAGAATATTTTAGGAATATACTCTAGGATATTATTATTGTATAGAATCTTAAAGGAATATTCTATCTTTGTAATGTGTATATATATATGGGCTTGACCCTCCAATGAAATACACACAGAAATCATTCTTCTCATTACTATTCTATCTTTAATTCTTACAACACCTCTGAACCCACATATAACAAAAAATAGAAATTAAAAACAAATGAGTTGAAAAGGGTATGAAGGATCTCTGAAACCACTTAACAAATGAAGGAGTTAAGAAAGAAAATCAGTTTGCGCTAGAAGAAAGCAGTTAACAAAATTAAAGCATTCAATTTTTGGGAAAGGAAAAGGCACGCACAGACTTCCAAGTGTTCTTTTACTGCTTTCTAAGAGTTGAATGTGCTGAAAGATTCAAGATCAGTAAATGAAGAGGCATCTGATGTTTAGAGGTCTTCAGGTATTATGCCAAGGTCTTCAGGTATTATGCCAAGGGGCCACTCATCGTACATGGTTAGAGTGTTTCCAACATTCAACACAAACTGTACACATCTGTGTGAAGCATCTGATGCGAGCACTTGCCTGATACGACCCTTTGAACCAGAAACTTCACAAAAATCAATCTGGTATCCTTATTTTGTGATATGGTTATTGGTTAATCATTATTAATTTTTTTCAATTTTTAGGCTTAATGGTACAGAATCAGAAATGTATAGGTGCTATTGATGATACTCATGTCGCAGCTTGAGCGCCCGCCTCCAACTAAAATACATTCCGTGGTAGAAGGACAGTGATGACAAAATGTCATGGCAGCTTGTACTCATGACTTGATGTTTAGGTATGTATATGCAGGTTCACGATATGACCCGTTGAACCAGAAACTTTACAAAAATCAATCTGGTATCCTTATTTTGTGATATGGTTATTGGTTAATCATTATTAATTTTTTTCAATTTTTGGGTTTAATGGTATAGAACCAGAAATGTATAGGTGCTATTGATGATACTCATGTCGCAGCTTGAGCGCCTGCCTCCAACTAAAATACATTCCGTGGTAGAAAGACAGTGGTGACAAAATGTCATGGCAGCTTGTACTCATGACTTGATGTTTAGGTATGTATATGCAGGTTGGGAGGGAGGATCCAATGACTTTTGAGTGTTCTTAGATGCAACTTCAAGAAACAAATATGGGTTTCCATTGCTGCCGAACAGTATGAGTTTGTAGTTTGTAGTAGTTAATTTTTGCTAATAACTTTTTAAATGCCATTGAACTATAAATACTTACTCCATGAACATGCTATAGGTTATAATTATCTTGTTGATGCTGGGCATCAAAATGTTCCGAAGTTTTTAGAACCATACCAAGGAGAGACCTATCACCTAACGTGGAGACACTTACGGCTTACACTTATGGCTTACCACCAGAAGAATTCCGTGAGATAGGACGTCTATGTAGTAATTATGCTTTATTTAAACATCCACATCAGTCATCAAGTAATGTGATACAAAGGTGCTTCGAGGTATTAAAGGAAACATTTGACCACCCTTAGTTCTGATAATCTGATTCACACTGCTTGTTGTGCATTAGATAATTATACTTAAACTGAAGATGAAGGACTGGTCATTAATGAAGTATGGCCAAAAAGATTGATATTTGAAAGTAGTACAGGAAATATAATGCAAGTACAATGGAAAATGAAGTATTACAATTAGATATGTCAAAATAGCACCAGTCTTATGTATTAGCTTTAAAGTCAAAATACTTCTTTATGGAAAAAAATAACTCAATTACCTAACTTTGCTCGTGGAATATGATGGAATAAAGCAAAATTGCTCACTAAATTGTCTGCGCTTCTTTGTTATGAAGCACCAATCAGTCCATGCAATTTTCGACATGATTTTCCCGAAAATAGTCTTTGTGTACAGGGTAAGGCTGCGTACATCCGATCCCCCTTACCCCACCGTAGGTGAAAGCCTTTGCCGCATTGGGGTGATGATGATGATCTAACTTTGCTCATGGATTGTCATTTATGTATTTGTATTATTTCAAATGTATCCAATTAGGATTTATACTTTTCTTTTACATTAAATATAGGTATTTTAATATGTGTGGCTGGGTAATATTAATCAGATTTGTTTCACCTTCGATTCTATTAGATCTCGATCCCCCAAACAGTGTATTCAGAATAAAACAAATTAATACTATCTTTTAATTTTTGATTGTTATTTTAAAATGTAGAAAGTTGGAGACATATAAGAAACATCTGAACATATTTTATGATTTTGAAAACAGAGAAAATGGAAAACATGTGTTCTGATTTGGGATAGGAAAACTGGAAAACTAAAAACAGCGAAACAGAAAACAGCAAAGTGGAGATATAGTTAAAGAGGCCTTGTATATCCTTGAAATAAAACACCAAGAGCCATAATAAAAAACCATAAATTATGGCAGAAAAATATAATTTTTAAATATGGTAAAGCCAAATGATTTCATGTTCATAGGGAAAAGGGTAAAGTCAAAAGGTTTTGAATAGAAACTAGATTTTTGTCGGGCTATAGTAACAGGCAAACTGTTTCCCCTTCTTTTGTCGAAATAGTTTTGATGTGTACATATATAATATAATGAGTTATTGATGAAAGTGATGTTATAGATGTGATATTTTTAATATTTTATTATTAAAATGTCATTTAAGAGAGATAATTGTTTTCTAAAATAGAAAATAAAAAAAAATAGCTGAGGTGTCCAAAAAAGTGAAAGTGAGAAGCTTTGAATGGAATGGAGGGAGTAATATTTTTTCAATAAGTTATATGTCAGTAATATTTTAAGGAAAATCGTCATATATTAATAGGATTGAATTTATTACCTCGATTAAAAAAAATTATTAGTGAGTCATGATTGTAGTAGTTTTCTTACCAAACTTGCTATTAGAATCTCCATGTGTGTTTCACACTTTTTTGTTTACATTCAAAGAATGATATTCTTTGCATCAATAACATATTATGCATTTTGGATTGTACTTTAGTTCTATTCAGGGCGTAATTAGGGTTTCCTTTTAAATTTTTAGGCCCCGACCCTCCCCAAATTTGTAAAACAGTTAAATGTATTTATTATATGTTAAAAGAATAAAAGATTGTGTAAGAGATCATTAGGAAAAAAATGCCAAGCCACATTAATATTTTTTCATGGCTATGCGGCCTACGCCATTCCTATTTGTTTCATATTATAGTTTTTGAACGTACTATTTTTTACTAAAAAATATATTAAAGTTATACTCCCTCTATCCCGCTAAGATTGTCTCATCTTTCGTTTTCAGCCTATCCATTAAGATTGTCACATATCAAATTCGATAAAATTTGTGTGGTTCTAAATCATACTTACTTTATCCTTATAACTTTATCACTTCAATATCAACCACATAAACTAACTTTCCTTAATAAGTGTACCACTTTATCATAATCTAATGTTAGTGAGACGTGAATACGTTGTATCTCATAAGTAAATATTATTTGGTTGTCTAGGGTCTCAATATTGCTCTAGACAGCCCTGCTAGGGCCTCCAAATTGCTAAAGCTGCCCCTGCATTTTGTATTTGATAGAGACCCAAACAGTGGAGGCAAGAGAACTGATAATAATAATCATGATAATATCAAATACTTTGAGAAAGTATATAGAAGAAGGGGGGGCAGGAATTGTAACTAACTAGATGAGATGGACATCTCTGATAGGAACATAGACAATAATACTAATAAGAATATTAGAATAGTATTAAAGAATGTAATAGTGTATAAGTGAAGATTCTGGGCCATTTAGTAAATCAGGAATAACGGGCCTATTATTGTAGATAATAATAAGTGGGCTTGTACTATAAGTAGAAAGGGATGGTAGGCAAATGAGGCAGGCAAGTATTGAGTTGGGAATAGACTTTGGAGACTGGGCATCTCGAATCCTCCAATACTTGTATATGTTCTGTACTTCTTCCTTACATCAATAAACTTTCACTGATCTTGTTTCTCCATAATTGCTATTGAATCTACTGTGTTGAGAGTCGGATTTGCCAGTGTCTATCATTGGTATCAGAGCAATCATTTCTGGTGAACTGAATTATTGTCGCTACACCAAAAAAAAAATCGTTTCAATTGTGAATTGATGGTGATATCATGTATCGATTCATGTTAGCGACCCCAATATCTTTTGGGACTAAGGCTTGGATGTTGTTGTAATTGTGAATTGAGAGGAAGATGGATTCGCTGGAGAATAGGATTGATTCGCTGGAGAGGAACTTTACAGACATCAGAACAATGGCTGAAAACCTAGCCAGACAGGTAGAAGCGATGCAAACAGTTTTGCCTAATTCTCCTAGAGTGTCGCTAAGTGCGCACGTAGAAATTCCCAGCTCGCCATCACGGACAGTTTTGCTTAATTCGCAGACCTCGTCGCTTGCGCAGGGCTATTCTCAGCCGCGAGCAGATGTCCGCGGTTCACCGGCCCCGTCGCGTACAGCTTCTCATAGGTCGCAGAGTTCGACGCTCACGTATCATTCCAGTTCGCAAGGATCCTCGCTAAGCACACAAGTTTCGTCGCACAATCCGCATCGCACTTTGCATCGCAGACATATGAGAGATTTCGTTAGTCCAGAAGGTTCAGAAGGTAATTATGATTACTTACCTTCGCATCAGGAATGGAATCACCACAGGGGCCATCCAAGTTATAATGGAACAAGGAGGGAGATGGAATTACCTTCTTTCAATGGTAATGACGCTTTTAGATGGATGGATAGGATGGAACGATATTTCTGTCTCATGCTATTACAGAAAAAGATAAGGTTGAAATCGCAGCTGAAGCTATGGAGGAAAGGACGTTTCACTGGTTTCAATGGTGGGAAACTCAAATGAGAGACAAGAGTTGGGAGGCTATGAAGGAAGCCATAACGCGGCGTTTCCAACCTACAGGCATGCGGAAGACAGAGAGCCAGGAATCCTCGCCAAGAACTACTCTCAGTTCACAATCTTCTACGCGAACTACTGTTTGTTCTTACAGTCCATCATCTGAATTCCTCATACGTTCGCAGAAGTCTTCGCAATCACACTCGCGAACTTCTTCTTCTCCAAGTGAAACAAGATTGACAGGAGGTTTCAATTCACAAGTTTGTCTAAGTCACAAGCAACTTTCCCCAGTTCCCCGGCTTTGTCGCGAGCTGACTCTCTCAGTTTGGGTCAAAGTACGAAGCCTTCGAGAAGAGAACCTTTCAGTTCTCAGACAATACCTAACAAAGATGAGGTATTCAGGAATCAAGGACAAAGCCGAACCAGAAGAGAGATAGAGTTGTCTCTAGTCAATAAAGAGGAGAAATCGGCTGTGGTGACTCAATCCTCTATCTCCGTAGACTATGAATCTGTAGTTGATAAATTTGCTGGTTCAAACACTTGGGAAAGCTCTACAGGGACTGTCACATTGAGGAAACTGAGGAAATAGAACAGGGAAAGGATGGAAAGAAGCTTCAGGGAAACATCAGCGCAGACACTAATGCTACTGAGGAACTAATCAAACAAAGATGGATACCGAAGATTGAAAAGTATGGTTGTGTTGTTCGGTTCTACAATGGTTTGCAAGGTTTTACTTCCGAGTCTGATTGTGGATTAGATCAGAACTCTGAATCAAATTCAAGCTATCATGTTGCACCAAAGAGGAAGTTAGATGGGCATCTCACTGTTAAGAATAAATTCTTGTATATTTCTGGTGCATTGGAGGCTCATATGACTACATTAAGAAAGGAGATTAAGAATTCAGGAAATATCATAGTTCTTATTGATGAAGTCCCGACTCTAAATGGTTCTGGCATGGATAGGAGAGGAAGTACGAAATTCGGACTTGACATTGATGGCAATGTCAAACTGGATGAAAAGAAGAGACAGATTCAAGAGTTCATTGAGGTGAATAGCCCTTATATGATATTACTTCTGAGTACAGGAGATGACGAATGGGGAATATATCTCAATAGTCATAAATCTGAAAAGTATTTGGAGGATGGTGAGATTGCACTAGGGAGCTGTGAAGCTGTGGTAGAAAGCATATTCTATCCTAAGATTCTTGATGGAGTGCGGAAATTTGTTTTTGAGAAAAGAATAAGCTATGTTCGGATTGAGGTGCAGTCTTCTATACAATCATTCGACAACTCAAAAGAGGTTCAGATTGCCGATATTGGAATACTTGCTGA
The DNA here is from genome assembly GCA_945859875.1 of Cuscuta europaea. Taxonomy (NCBI): domain Eukaryota; kingdom Viridiplantae; phylum Streptophyta; class Magnoliopsida; order Solanales; family Convolvulaceae; genus Cuscuta; species Cuscuta europaea. The sequence goes on from CAMAPE010000002.1 coordinate 6,216,821, forward strand.
AGCATACGAAACTTCCTTAGATATCTCTTCTGCTGCTGAAACGTTTGTGATATCAAAAGATTTGGTATTGAAGTTCCTAGTCCAGAAATCAGTCAAGTACTGTGAGGGAAGAGGTGCAAGAATGAAGTGGAAGTGGAAAATCGTGGCTGTTTCCTATCACCCACCTTGAGGACAAGGTGATTGTTTAGGGGGGGAGTATTGATAGGAACATAGACAATAATACTAATAAGAATATTGGAATAGTATTAAAGAATGTAATAGTGTATAAGTGAAGATTCTGGGCCATTTAGGAAATCAGGAATACTGGGCCTATTATTGTAGATAATAATAAGTGGGCTTGTACTATAAGTAGAAAGGGAGGGTAGGCAAATGAGGCAGGCAAGTATTAAGTTGGGAATAGACTTTGGAGACTGGGCATCTCGAATCGTCCAATACTTGTATACGTTCTGTACTTCTTCCTTACATCAATAAACTTTCACTGATCTTGTTTCTCCATAATTGCTATTGAATCTACTGTGTTGAGAGTCGGATTTGCCAGTGTCTATCAATCTCATGCTAGGGGGGGCCTATTAATAGAAACAGAAAGGAGAGAGAAGGTAGGCAGATATTCAATTAGTTGATTATTGGGAGAGGGAGGCACTCTCGTATCTGTCTCATTGTTCCTTCTGTATTTTCTGTTTCCGCCATTACTATTGTTTCAAGGAATTATGATACTTCATCAGACTTCATCATCTATTGAAAATAAGATTACTGATTGTACCCTAAAAAGAATACTACTGATTTCCACTGGATTGTTTGAGTATCTATCAGTATTTGATTATGTTCTAATATGTCAACAACTTTCTATTTTAAAACATGAAGACTATTTTTATCTTTTACTACTGAGCAAAGCTATATGAGGAAAAAATGCATATACGTATATATGTGAGAAAAAATATAGACACATATATGTATAAAAGATATGTTCCCTTCCATTGTATTAATAAAATGTAGGAAAAGTATTTATATACATAGAACATACATCTCTAAATTTTTATACTCACGCGTTTACCCCAAGTAGATATGTATCTATCCCCTATACTTAGCAGCCAAAGAGGAATATATATCAGTATGTACATTTTTATATCATCACCATCATCATTATCATTACCCCAGTGCCGCAAAGGCTCCCACCTTATGTACATTTTTAAATGTGCATGAAAAATATTTATAAACATACATCCCTGTATTTTACATTTACAAAGTTATCCCACAGCTTGTATCATATACTCTGTATATTTTATAAAGTGTTTCCCATATTTCATGGTTCTCGTTCCTTGTTCTGCGTTTTAATGCTAATTAGATCACCATAATTATTTCTAGTAAGTTGTCATTGAAACCGCCATGTGGAGAAGATATTGTACCTTGGAAGCTGTCACTAGCAGGCATTTCTGTTAGGCGTTTTGCTATGGGAATTGGCCAAGGAAAGAGCAGGGCGGAAATCGGATCACCTTCCCTTGTGTCCTCAATTTTCCAAGAGTATTAGGCCGGTGTCACTTTCCTGTTATCCTTGAGATGGCATAAAAATATTACAAAAAGAACGATTATTTATTTCTAGGCTTCACTTACTCAAATTTTCATTATAAAAATCTATATTTGTAGCAAGTCTAGTTTCAGTGGAAATCATTAAATGGCTAGCGTTAAGTCGTTAACCACTGGCATAGATACACATGTCCGGACCAACTTGGTCATAATGCCACGATAACTAAAAACCTGGGATAATTTTGCCTTATCCTTTCTTCAAATATATGCTAACCATAGAAGTTATAAAATATACTCCATCCGTCACAAATTAAACTTTTTGTAGATGGAAACATAAAGATTAAATTGGGAAGGAGGTACTATTTAGTACTCCCTCCGTCCCAACTTAAGCTTCTCACTTACCTCTTTTGAATGTCCCATCTAAAGCTTCTCATTTCTATTTTAGGAAATAATTAACACTCTTAAATGAAAAATTAATTATCAAATATTAAAATCACATTTATCATCAATGATCTCATTATGTGTATATCAGTATATCCATCAAAACTATTTCTCAAAATATAATTGAATTACCTTATTTAATTATTTTCTAAATAAATGTGTCATTTTTCGAAGAGAAGCTTATTTTCCAAAGAAGCAGGGACAAGTGGCATTCACATTTGAGATTCAAACCTTTTCCTAAAAGAGATATACTCCATATTGAATTCAAGGATAGCCATTGCATTGCATTTCTCAAGCAACACACAAGAGAACACACATTTGTACTGCTCCATAAAACACTCCCTTTACTTACCCACACAAGTTTTTCTCACATTTTTTTAGTTAAATTGCAATATTTAGAAATTAACATTGGTTTTTTCTTTTAATATTAGTCCATAGTATTTCGAAATAAATACCATGTACCTATGTTTTTACTCAATCTAATTATTTTGCAAGCAAGTCTTAGCTCATTCTGTAAAGAGATATACTGGGTATACTCCTGTAAAGAGAGTATCCAAAACTATGTACTTGATTGGTGGAAAACATCATGGGCGCTTCTATTTAATTGTTCAATTAAAAATACCCACTAACTTTACACCAATCAGGTAGAGAGACACTCTCCCACAAGAACTGTTTATAGCATTACTGTAAACTAAAATTGTGAAGAAGAGGAATAGAGATTTAAGATGGATACAAATAGGGATTAATACCTTACCAGAGTGGTAATTGGTAGATGTGGAAGCTTCATATTTGGATCCTTGGCATGATTAGACAAATGCTGAGGGTGTCAAGGTGCTTGGTGATTTTAGGAAGAAGAAAATGCAATTGGGGGATAGCTGGTTTTCTAGAGAAGATTAAATTTTTTAATTCTTCCGAGATGGAGAAAGCTAGGGTGTCTTATTTAGCAAGCTCATTTATAAAAGCAGAAATGTTTAGTGTGTGTAATCTTCTCCAGAATCCAGATAAAAAAAACTAAAAATGGAATAATTCTAGATCTTTCATCATTTAAAAATGGGTGGATTAGAACAGTATGAAACTAAAAATAAGGTAGCATAATAATGAATATGTGGACCTTTAATGTGCAGCGGTTAATTATAAAAAGTGTATCATTGTATACACAAGAATGCACCTCTACGTATTTACAGAGCTACCAACACACTTTTGAGCCATGCACGTTCATTTTTGCACAAAGGTACACCCTTTTCATGTATAGAAGCGCACTCTTAAATATACAACGATACACCTTTTACCATTAAGCGATATATGTCAAACTTTGACATATTAACTAAAACGCCTCCGCATTTCCATTAAAGGTTTTAACATTTACAACTATGCCACCACATTTTTTCTATAAAGATTGATCTCATCCCACCATTTCTTTTAGATCATCATCATTTTCATTCACCCCAGTGCCGCAAAGGCTCCCACCTACGGTGGGGTAAGGGGGGGTCGGATGTACGCAGTCTTACCCCTGTACTAAAGCAGGGAGAGACTGTTTACCGATGACCCATAGTGAAAATCGCGTCCAAAATTGCATGGACTGACTGCTGCTCCATAACAAAGAAGCGAAGACAGTTTAGTGAGCCATTTTGCTTTATTCCATCATAATCTCAAGCCAAAAATAACGAATCTTTGGCTCCATTGCAAATGGTGGAAAATTTTAGATCAGTGAACATTTTTTGTTCTCAATTTCCAATTTTCATCTAACATGCACATTTTACGATTCTTATCATACCTTAAGCAGTGAAGTATTGCAGTTAGCTCAGCAAGTTTTTCAGCTAAGATGGATTGAAAATGAGCAAAGATGGATTGTAAATTTTACTAAAATTTAGTCAAACATTGCACAAATAACAGATCTCATTATTAATATTGTGTAATTAGATTTAGTTTAAGTTAAAATATACAAGTATCCATACAAAGAAGTTCCATTTACAGTCCACTTCAATTGTTTTCGGTAAAAATACAGTCCACCCCTTTTCCTTAAATTTGTGAAATTTTCATTTTCCATATTTTTTCAAAAAACAATTTTATTTTACATAAAGTAAGTTTAAAACTTCAGCTAAATCGGCATAATTCAGCAAAAATATAAATCAGCAAACTAGCACTTAAGATAAATGAGCACTTTAGCCATTCTGCAAACAGTTCTGACTTCTGAGCACTGTAATTACATAAAGATGCACCATCTCTAACTCCAGCAAGTCGACAAGTTCAGAAGTCTAAAAGAATAAGGAGAGAACAGTTTCGAGAAAGTATGTGGCGTCTGACCTGGCTGAGTAGTGCGGCGGCAGGGACAGACGCAGAGGAAGCCGGCCAGGGCGCGGTCGCGGTAGTAGCGGTGGCCGGTGTGTGGGTCACAAAGTTGCAGCCTTGCCGCTCGTTTCGCTCGTCTGGGATTTTGTGCTGACTTTTTGTGAACAATCTTACAAGGTAATTGTGCGGTGAAGAATTATAAAAATGACCACAATTTGAGCCTTTGATGTGTATATAGTAGAGAAATTTACCGTGTTACCCAGTATTTAGTATTTAACGTGCATTCATTATAGATAGAAAGTGTATCTAGGGATTATATGTATGGGGCTTACTAGTGGAACGAACGCATCTCTCTCACTTCCCTATAACATGTTATCTGCATGTACGCCCTGTTTGTTTTTTGGCGGATTCGAAGCAAACCGCTGCAAAATGCAGTGTTTTCATTTGTAAAAACGCCGGATTGAAGCCAATCCGCTATCAATCAAACGTAGCCGTAGCCCTAAACCTATTTTTTTCTCCCGTTCTCCCTACACTCAATCCGCAGCCGCGCCTCCAGCAGTTCAGCCGCGCCGCCAGCAATCCAGCCACGCTTGGCCGCCTCCCAACGCACCGACCGTCGCCCGGCCTCCCCCTTCCTAGCCTGCGACTCACCAATTCCCGGATCTCTGTTGAGGTATTTTTTTACTCAAAAATCATTGCAAAATCTTATGTATATGATTTATTGCATCATGTTTACCATTGTAATGAACATCATTGATTTTTTTTTGAGATTAAGTTGTCATTTTTTTAGATCCATTTATTGCACACCAAGTGTTTGATGATATGCCTCATCCATTTTTTTGAGAGATAGATGCAATTTTTTATTATAATTCCGTAATGCTATATGTTATAATCATATAGTTGGAATCAATATCACATTATGCATCCCTCTTCGTTTTTATACATTCATGTGATCATACTTTTTCATAAAACTATATGTCATATACATATAGTTGGAATCGAAGATCACACGATTAATCTTATTTTCATGTATTTTATATGATTATATGATTATACTTTCCGTAAAGCTATATGTTAGATTCATATAGTTGGAATTAAAATCATATTATGCACTTTTTTAATTATTTTATACATATTATGTGATTATATTTTTCCGTAATGCTATATGTCACTTACATATAGTTGGAACCATAATCACGTAAGATTACTATATTTTATGCCTAATCCGTTCATTAGACCAATATTAATACTTTCTATATTAAAAACACCATATAACGTTCTATAAAAATCTCTATGATTTTTTTAAGGAGGTGAATATATATCTCTTCGCTTCGATGCATTGTAAAATATTGTCTACAAAGAGACATACCCTCATGATTATTTTTTTGTGATAAAGAATTTTCACACAAAGAATCGATTTTGTTTATACACAAGTTTCTGTTTTATATCATATGAACTACACAAGTTCATGAATGTACTCATGATCATGTAATTTTTTTAAGATGGTTGACCATCTTAACTTGTATTTGGCATTTTGGCCTCGGACAGATTTGAGTACCATTATTTTAGAATTCAATGCTACTCCGCCACACTTTGTGAAAAGCAAATCACAAAAGCTTATTTAATTTGATAGAAAAAAATTAACCATTTTTACACATACTTCTCTAGACATATACTAATGCACCAGTATATATTAAATAATTATGTAACTAACTAGCTTTTAGTTTGCACTAGTGAATGATGTTTATTGTTATTGTGTCTTTTTTATAAAATGCAATTACAATTTTTTTTGGGGATAAAGAAACCTCCCAAGAGTTATTTGGATAAAGAAATTTCCAAATAAAAAAAATTGAAAATATAAATTTTAAAGTAAATCCCTTAATATAAGAGGATTAAATGTGATTATCTCGTAAGGATATATATAACTTGAAAATATACTTTTAGTTTTTATCTTCGTAGAATCTCTAAAGAACAAGAGATTCACTGCATGAGAATATAAATTAAGTTTCATGATTGTCTACTATTTTGAGAATAAGAACATTCTCTAAATGTTGGGTTTATCCATTTTTTTTTTTACTCTTTCATGAGGTTTATAAATATGAACATTACTACGGAGTACTTCTAATTAGACTTTTATTCAAGTATAAATTATATTCGTTTGAGATTTTTAATTAATTTAACATCTCATTGTTCTATCTGAAATTATATTATTTGAGATGTTTATGCATTCGAATTCATTACATGCATATCTATGAATTTTATTCATAAAAGAATGGATACAAAGGAATATATCCACAAAAGAGTAAAATGATATGTACCACAGTCAACTTGGGGTCATAGCACTCTAAGGTATATGGGTGACATTTGTAAATTATTGAAATATGTGACAAATAAGTGTTTTAACACATTGTGGTGATGTACAATAAATTAAGGAATATATTTATCGAAGTAATTCCTTAAAATCAGTTATGATTGAAACAATTGTCCACATGTCCTCACATAGAATGGAGTCATGTCATGAGTTTGAATCTGGTGAGCAACCTCTTGTCAAAGTAACAAGAATGGCCTTATATACCATTGTGGGGCTTCCCCGAACCCTCACAATGTGAGGACGTCAATGTTCACCAAGGTACCCTCAATGTTCTTTTAACATGGAAACTCGCTATAAAAATGAGATAGAAAATATTAGATTACATATAATAAATGCATACGAAATGCATATTTAAGCAGGTTGAGTCAAAATGGTCATTGACTCATACAAACTTTGAAATAACTCATTTAGGTTATTAATTATTCGAATAAAGGATGAAATGAGATCCAACACAATGTAAATTGTTGGTTTTAGCATTGATAAATAGAAAAACAATATCAATCTTCTAAAGTACGAGAAGAAATATTTACCTTTCATTATGCCTTACAGATATAGTAGAAGGCACGTCAGTTATTTCTTAAAGTTTACTCCTTAACAAAAATAGAATCGAGACATGTCCACATATGCTAAGGAAATAACAATAAAGATATCTCATTTTTTCAATACAATGTGATATGTGGCGACTCATCTACCAAAATGTGGGCCATTTGAGTGATTACGGTTTGGTAGAAACTTACTCATGCTGTCTATTTTCCCGTTGCATGAAAATGTTGCATTTGCAAAACTTCTAGCAAAACTTATTTATTAAGGGTCCACCACCCGACCAATCAAGTCTATATGACTTGTTACTGCTAGATAGTTCTCATCAAAAGTACTTGATGATTATTGCATATTTTTCGAGATCAATGAAAAACATCTCGCATCCCATGTGAAAAAAAAGAACTCAGTAAAAATCACATCTAAAAGAATGTTGATGGTGAATATTATATCTATTATGCGCGCACTAATATTTTTTTTATGGGATTATGCAATATGGAAGCACTCTTACACATTTGTTTTTTTAAACCGATACTAGACAACCACGTTTATGTATACCAGTTGGTGATTGAATATTAGCCTGAGATGTTCTACTTATGAATATGTGGTTGTTAAATAGTTGTTGCGTCTCCCACAACGCACTATAATCAGTTTTAAAAGAAAATTGATGATTTATGTTGGATATGAATCCCCAACAATAATCCGCTACTAGCCTTAACAAATAATGTGTACACCGCTTTGCGGGATATGACTTTGATGAGACAATTGATTTTCCTGTCATTAGGGAGAGATTAGAGAAAGAACTCTCTAATTGAATGACAATATCATTATGATGGTACATCACTACTTTGTCTCAATGATAAATCTTAGACTTCAAAATGTAACATTGAAGTTAAAGGGGTATCATAAATGATTTAAGTAATCAGATTATACACACTAGCTGCAAACATATTTATAAGGCTTGAATTTAAATTAAAAGAAAGAATGCTAAAGGAAGAAGCATTGCAATCACAAGCAGTGGGGTTGTGGTTGAGGCCTTGGCTCTAAGGAATAGAGGGAAACCACATGGTTCGATTAATTATCCACCCCAAGTAGTAGATGGTAGATAAGGCACAAACCAATATACTCGTCATCATATGAATTCCTCTCATGAGATTACCTCTGATTAAACATGTCCATGAATTTATAATGGGGGACGCCCCGAAGTTTAAATGATTTCAGAGAATTAAAATCTCAATGTTAATGAGAGTGTGTATGAGTCGAATGATAGACCTTACACTTATACTGACGGTATATTTATGCAGTTGCTCAAAGGAGCATAGAGCACGATGATATCGAACCATACTCTATTGCAATATGAAAGCAATGAGAATATTGGCCTAAATGCGTACAAGTAATCCAGGTATAAATTTAATATTTGACAAAGACACGGGTATTTGGTATGATAGTGCTAATCAACCAAGTGTAAAGCCTGTAGGACATGAAATAATTCTTTGTTAGAAAGCGTACTGAGGTAATGAGGTCCTAGTTATTCTCACAACGCTCTGGATTCAAATATGAAAAGTTATATCTCTCTATTTTGAACACAAAAATGTTCAACTACTTAATCTATAAGTAGACTCCAAAGTAATGGAGACCCAGCTAAAGATTGTGGACATTAAATGTCTCAATAGAATTTCATTAAATAGATGTATATGAAGTATTTGTTATGTTTTTATTATCTTTAATCAAGTGGTTTTAAATTACATTGTATATTTACATTGAAACGTTCACATTTGGATGAAATCAATCCAGACGAGAGTGACATACCCATCTAAGTGACCACTTGACTGAAAAGGGATAGAAAAAGATAGATTATGTTTTCCCTCCAAGTATCATTATATGTCAAAGATATAGACATAGTATGTACTCATATTAAAGAAAATGAGAAATCTTAGATACTTGGAAGTCATAATTGAGATAAAGGATCTTGGGAAACTCAGGTTGTTTTGAAAACACCGAGTTGGTTGAATAATAATTCACCGGTTGCATATATCCAAAAAGGTTCTCACGCAAATTAGCATGGATAAATGTGAACCGTTAGCACTCCCATGATTGGTCGAAATATGGATGTTAGAAAATATATCCATTATTGGAAAGTTATTGAGAGAAGAAATTACTTATAAAAGTGCAATATGCGCATGATTGTACTTGACAAACACATTCGACCAAATAATACATTCTCAAGAACGTGTTAGCTGAAAATAACACAGGATCAATACATAGTATATCATCATTGAAATAGTATCAAGAATGTACTTTGATATCTATATGAAACAATTGGTATAATCTTTATTCGTCCCTTATAAATTAATTAAATGATTGATGATAATAATATTTCTTAAGGAATTGGAAATGTTAAAAGTATCACTCTAACACAAAGTAACGTGATTTGAGTTTTACTGATGATGGATATCCCCTTACCTCATTGATACCCTTACCTCATTGATACTTTCTTATATGAGGATATATTTACCATGAAATAAACCAAGATGTTATATATGTAATATCCTGATAAAAGTATATATCAAGCACATATCGAATTTTTATTGATGTGTTGCATTTAGGGGGAATCCTTACATACTTATTTATCATCAGTTATATTGGTGCGTTGTACTCTTTTTCTTTTCTCCCTTTTGACAAAGGTTTATTTTTTTCCATTGGGTTTTGTTACTTGGTAAGGTTTTTCTTATGAGACAACATAATATGCACCATCCCACATTTTAATTTTGCGAAAGTAAACAATGTTGAAGAAAGAGCATAATTACTATATCGCAGTCAAAAGTAATTGACGTGTAGGTTTTAGTGCACCATACTTCCTTTTCACTTTGACTGATGTTTATTTTTCCCATTGGGTTTTGTTCATTGACAACGTTTTCGCAAGTTAATTTGAGAAAATTTCCTACGCTCGACACGCAGGGGGGAATTAAAGGAATTATATTCCTCTATTGTGTGCCTTCGTTAAGGTAATTAATGTGACAAGTATTGAAATGCACATATTTTACAAACACCCTTGATTAATGTAAATATCAAGGGTTGATGCAGACTTGAGGGGGAGTACCCCAACTAGATTACGTTACACTCTTTTCCTTTATCCGAGTTTTATTTTTTCTCACTGTGTTTTGTTACCTGGTAAGGTTTTTAATGAGGTAACGATACATATAAACTTTAATGATCAAAGCAAAAATCAAATAAAGATAGACTTAATGAAAGAAGCCTATCTTGATGCTATACTCCTTTTTCTCCAGTCAAGGTTAGTTTTTTTCCACATGATTTTTGTTACTTGACAGAGTTTTGATGAGGCAACAAGACTGATACCATCATTCTATCTACAACTCGGCACAAGGGGAAGTGTTGAAGGAAATTACTTTAATGTGTTGGGCTAATTGGCCCATTGGCTCATTCCTTGTAAAACCCTAATCCCTCCTATTTAAAGGGGGGCTTACTGATGGAATGAACACACATCACTCACTTCCCTACAACAGCTCCCAATTTTTTTCCTAATATGTGTTTTAGTCAACCGATACCAACGACCAGAGTAGCGGTTCTTTCATTTTTTTCCTTTGCTGCCCTCACGCGTGGGTAATTAGGATGTTTTTACTTGGACTGTAATTTGCTGCTCTGGTCTGGTCTGGTCTGATCTGGTCTGGTCTGGTCTAGTCTGTTTTGGTCTGATCTGGTCAGGTCTGGTTTGAAATTTTATTTTTTATATTTTTTGCATAAAGATTTTATTTTTTATATATATTATAATCCATAAATAATTATATTTTATTCATTTATAATTACAAATAATAATAACAATAACAATAACAATAATAATAATTACGGAGTATAATAATAATAATAATAATAATAACAACAACAACAACAACAATAACAATAATAACAACAACAATAATAATAATAATAAGGGGTGTGCACTATCCGGTTTAAACCAGAAAACCGGATCGAACCGGACCGGAAAAACCGAAACCGGATCGAGCCGGAATGATATCCGATCTGGTTCAGTCCGGTCCGGTCCGGTTTTGAACCGGTGCACACCCCTAATAATAATAATAATAATAATAATACTAATAATTATAATAATAATAATCTAACTCTATACAAAACGAGGTGGAAAGGGGTTCATTTTCCCGCCCATTATCACGGCTAAAAAGATGTGGGTCCGGTTGGAAGATCATCAGTTGGTATTTATTGCATTGTACCAATGATGTGATGTTTACCAACTAAATTTACTGTCCTTTACTTTATTTTACTATCCAATAAATCTTTTTATTGCATTCTCAACTTTGCATTTATTAAGCATTGTATATCAGCCAATTTCAAATATGAGGTGCATTTAATGGTCCGTATTGAACTAACCATTCTATTTGTATCAGACTTGATATCATTATTGGGTACATTCTATTTGTAGTAATATAAATATGTGTTCATTTATAGCCACATCTCAGCTTTGAAACCAGTGACCGTAAACACAACAGGAAGCAGAATGCGAGGGCATTTGAGGTTTCAGCTAGCCCACTTTTTTTAGGGGGTAGACAACCGGTTATCTGCGTGCCATGCATGAAGAAAGGTATAACTTTTTTTTGTTGAAATTCAGTGTTTTTCAAGTTGAGGTATATACGGAGTAGTATACGTGATAAATACGGAGTAAAATTTAGAAAAATCTGGTTCATATTGTGTTCCATGCTACTACTTTTTTCAAAAAGAACAAACTTACATTTGTAGTTTCATGTCAGTTTTATTGCCAGTAGTGCATCTTGATGTTAACGTGGACAACATTTTCAGGAAGGTCCATGCTACTGTGGACAGGATACAAGTCAGAATTAACAATGCAAAAACCAGACGAGATGGAGTTTTACAAAGCACCTTCAATTCGTATGAATGCAACTTCAGTTTGTATAGCACTAAACATGTACGTGTTATTGATCGAACCATCAATATGGGAACAATAAACAGTAATGACGTCTCTGAGAAGTTCGGGTGTAAAGTAACGATCACGGTAGCAACCAATAGTATGAGAAGTTACAAGATAATCGATCTGTTGGTTCTTCAAATGGGGTGTAACGTGTACGGATATATTGTAATTGTTGTTGGGAAATGTAGCATTACATAGGGTATGCTTAGGTTTTGGCGGTAGGTGGGTATAAAGGGTGAATACTGGTTGGGCTGGGCTCATAAAATAAATGAATATGACTCTCCGAAGTAATTGCAAATAAACTACGGAAGAATAAGTTCATTTTTTTTCAAGTGTGTATATTATGTATCTAGAATGATGGGGTGAATCTAATTATATACTCCGTATTAATGATAAAGGTGATTACAATTTTAGTTTCATGACTTTCCGATGATTACCCTGTAACTTTGTTTGATTACACATATATATTCATGTAATTCATAAATCTTTATAATTAAAATAAGGAACCAAATAATGTAATACATAATCCTAAAACATTATAGCAAGACTTTAAACACCCACAAACTAACGATTTGGCAACATGTGACTTTTAAAGTGTCTATGTATACACCCAAAACATATACCAAGTACTACCTTTCTTCCATAATGGTTGTCTCATTTAAATTTGGGACGATTATTAATAAAGTATCTGAAAAGTAAAAGTTATGATTCAACTTTGAGTAGAATTAGATGAAGTAGTATGGACCATAAATTTCTTACCAAAATGGAAACATGACATCCATTTTGTGATAACCCAAGAAAGAAAGTAAGATAACCAAAATGTGAGGGATATGGTATATTATAGTGAAGGTGTATTGAGATTTACCAAATTCTGCGGAGGGGCAACGATCTGATTCCTAGAGTCGTAGGGCATTATTGGATGTGAACCAAGCCAAAGTTTTGGACAAATAAGGAGGGGAGAGAAATTTGGTGAGCTCTATACTAAAGGTTGGATAATGATATGGTACGGTGGATAGCCTACGTGTGATTGTTCATTTTACGGAGTAGTTTAAAATGTATACTACGGAGTACATATTTGTGAGTAATTTTGAAAAGTTTTGTTTGATTATCATTCTTTTTCATTTTTCTTACTCAATAACAACCAAATATTTTTATTTTATTCTCACTTTCTAAATCTCCAATCTAAATCAAATCGCAAAGAATTTCATGGGACGAATGAACTATAACTCTACACTCTCGGGAATCTAGCTATGCTTTAGTTTTAAGCTTTATATTCTAAACAATAATTTTTTAGTACAATACTTCCCAATTTATTAACTACCATTGTTTCCCAATATTTAAAATCTTCTTTTTAAACCACATATTAAAACACACTACAAAAATTAATACAATAAACTTTGGACTTTTTTATGGCCCGTGCATCGCACGGGTAAAAATCTAGTAATAATAATTAGGGGTGTGCACTAGCCGGTTTAAACCGGAAAACCGGTCAGAGCCGGATCGGAAAAACCGGAACCGGACCGAACCGGAATGATATCCGGTCCGGTTCAGTACGGTCCGGTCCGGTTTTGAACCGGTGCACACCCCTAATAGTAGTAGTAGTAATAATAATAATAATAATAATAATAACAATAATAATAATAATTAGGGGTGTGCACTAGCCGGTTTAAACCGGAAAACCGGACCAAACCGGACTGGAAAAACCGGAACCGGATCGAACCGGAATGACATCCGGTCCGGTTCGGTACGGTCCGGTCCAGTTTTGAACCGGTGCACACCCCTAATAATAATAATAATAATAGTAATAGTAATAATAATAATAATAATAATAAATAATAATAATAATAATCTATTCTAATATAAAAGCAAAAGAAGTTTGAGTAATAGTGTTCCCTCCAAGAAATGTCAACATCATGTTTTATTTTAATTTTTATTGGATACTTTATTTTGATTAAAATACTAATTTTCTATTAGTTGAAATGAGTGGTGGGAATAGTCAAATACTTAAATCTTATCTATTCTAATATAAAAGCAAATGAAGTTTGAGGAATAGTGTTCCCTCCAAGAAATGTCAACATCAAGTTTTATTTTAATTTTTTTTGGATACTTTATTTTGATTAAAATACTAATTTTCTTTTGGTTGAAATGGGTGGTGGGAATAGTCAAATACTTAAACATTATCTATTTATTCTAATATAAAAGCAAAAGAAGTTTGAGGAATAGTATTCCCTCCAAGAAATGTCAACATCAAGTTTTATTTTAATTTTTATTAGATACTTTATTTTGATTAAAATACTAATTTTCTATTGGTTGAAATGAGTGGTGGAAATAGTCAAATACTTAAACCTTATCTATTCTTATATAAAAGCAAAAGAAGTTTGAGGAATAGTGTTCCTTCCAAGAAATCTATTCTTATATAAAAGCAAAAGAAGTTTGAGGAATAGTATTCCCTCCAAAAAATATCAACATCAAGTTTTATTTTAATTTTTATTTGATACTTTATTTTGATTTAAATACTAATTTTCTATTGGTTGAAATGGGTGGTGGGAATAGTCAAATACTTAAACCTTATCTATTCTAATATAAAAGCAAAAGAATTTTGAGCAATAGTGTTCCCTCCAAGAAATATCAACATCAAGTTTTATTTTCATTTTTATTGGATACTTTATTTTGATTAAAATACTAATTTTCTATTGGTCTAAATGGGTGGTGGGAATAGTAAAATACTTAAACCTTATCTATTCTAATATAAAAGCAAAAGAAGTTTGAGGAATAGTGTTCCCCCAAGAAATGTCAACATCAAGTTTTATTTTAATTTTTATTGGATACTTTATTTTGATTAAAATACCAATTTTCTATTGGTTGAAATGGGTGGTGGTAATAGTCAAATACTTAAACCTTATTGGTTGAAATGAGTGGTGAGAATAGTCAAATACTTAAATCTTATCTATTCTAATACAAAAGCAAAAGAATGTTGAGGAAATACTAATTTTTTATTGGTTGAAATGGGTGGTGAGAATAGTCAAATACTTAAACCTTATCTATTCTAATATAAAAGCAAAAGAATTTTGAGCAATAGTGTTCCCTCCAAGAAATATCAACATCAAGTTTTATTTTCATTTTTATTGGATACTTTATTTTGATTAAAATACTAATTTTCTATTGGTTGAAATGGGTGGTGGGAATAGTAAAATACTTAAACCTTATCTATTCTAATATAAAAGCAAAAGAAGTTTGAGGAATAGTGTTCCCCCAAGAAATGTCAACATCAAGTTTTATTTTAATTTTTATTTGATACTTTATTTTGATTTAAATACTAATTTTCTATTGGTTGAAATAGGTGGTGGGAATAATCAATTACTTAAACCTTATTGGTTGAAATGGGTGGTGGGAATAGTCAAATACTTAAATCTTATCTATTCTAATATAAAAGCAAAAGATGTTTGAGGAATAGTGTTCCCTCCAATAAATGTCAAAATCAAGTTTTATTTTAATTTTTATTGGATACTTTATTTTGATTAAAATACTAATTTTCTGTTGGTTGAAATGGGTGGTGAGAATAGTCAAATACTTAAACCTTATTGGTTGAAATGGGTGGTGGGAATAGTCAAATACTTAAACCTTATTGGTTGAAATGGGTGGTGAGCATAATGAAGCTTATTGATTGTTTCGAAATTCCTAAAAGATTGCAATGGAATTTCAGATATAAAAGTAATGTGGATGTAAGAAGGTTTTCACATTCATTTATTCCCATATCAATAAATATATATTATTGCTCAAGTTGGTAGTATTATTTTGTAACAATTGATTTCACCAAAAATTGGTTGAAAAAAACATATCGTAATTTTATAATTGTAGGTTGGACAAAAAGAAAAAATTCAAAAGACATTGATGGAAGGGATATTTTTTAAATAAAATCTATATTTTATTCGCTCTTTTCTAATTACTCGTATATTCTACTTTTTAAGAATTTTGCATTGTAATTCTATATGATGTAGGTTTTCATGTATTTTATTTATTTGAAAACGGATTTAGTATTTATCAATTTTGACATTATTTTTAGCATTTTTATACTTTTATTTGTATATTTTGAAAATGCATATGTGCTTTTATAAAAAAAAATCAATTATGTGAAGTTATTTAGAAAATGAACCATCATAGTGGCTCAAAATGCCTCGATTGAATGTGTTTTAAAAGTGAATGTACTTAATGACACCATTACTTTTTTTCGTATATGATCAACACACATGTACGAAATAATATAAGGATTTCTTTAAACACTTCCCACAAATTTATATTCAAGTATAGTTTAAAAATAAAATAACACACTTTTACATTATTGCACACCCCCTATTTTGCATGTTTACCCGGGCAATCATTTAGAAAATGAAAAAATATTTGCTAAATCATTTGTGCATTGTGAGGGTGAATTTATTAGAAGGAAGAATTTTAATTTTAACATGAGTTAGTGCGGGACATAAGGTGTTAAGTTCGAAGCATTTCTTAACACCTTAAGACGTTAGCCACTGCAATTCCGGATACTAGAATACCTAAACATGACTTATTGTGTAATGAATGTAAATAAAATCAAAAATAGTTGGTGTCCCGTGTTGCATGGTTTGTTGTTGAAAACCCTTATTAGTAGTTATTGTCAATTTTACGTGGTTGTGTCAGGAGCAATCAATCCGTCGAGCGTTAAACAATCACATTGCATACAATGACCGTGGAACAAAAATTGAAATAGAGAGTATTGTGGGTCTATAAAATGTGTGAACTACTAAGTAATCATTGATAGATCATACTGAATATGTTTCATTTTTACGTCAAACTTTATAATTGTACAGACAACAATTGTAAATGATTCAAGTAAAATTAGAAGTTTTTTAACTTTAAATTTGATTAAAATTAATTGTATTGTGAAAATTTTCAAACCGTGCATCGCACGAGTGCTCTACAAGGATCGAATAGACTCGGTTAAGGCCCGATTGGCTCAGACGCCCATACAATCGAGTCGAACCGTGCATCGCACGGGTTCAGTCTGGGATCGAATAGAGCCAGTTAAGGCCCGATTGAAGAATTATCATAGTTGAGTATTGTTTAAATAATGCCATAACACACTTTCACATATTTGCACACCCCCTGATTTGCAAATTTATCTGGGCAATTCGTGTAACAAATGCAATTCGTATAAATGCATAGTCACCATATTACTTGAGATGTTTATACTTAGACTTATTTCAGTCTCAAACCAAACCAAACTTAAACAAACAAGACCAGACCATACTTGGATATTGGAAACAGTAGAAGCACCTATTTGAACATTTTCCCACAAATTTAGATTCAAGTATAATTCAAGAATGACATAACACACTTTCACATATTTTACTCCTTTATTTTACCTATTTAGAGAGACAATTCGTCTAAAAAATTCATGTAAGTTTAAAAATTCTAATTGGTGATGAAGATGAAGGAACCATTGACAAAATGACAAGACTCAGAATGTTGTATTCAAAGAAGTGTTCAACAATGTTTAGGTTTACTTTAAATGCATATTTACAATGTGATGGTTTCAACGTTTTTGTTGGATGTTTTTGATCTTTTAAGTAATGTTTAGTACTCTCATTTTAACCATAATATTATAAGTGTGTTTCATTTAATGCTTTTATGTATATCACTATTACATGAAGATAGATGATGTCATCAATTGATAGTGTGATTTGAATCACTAAGTACACATAAATTTGAAAGAAGAAATCTCAGACCGTGCATCGCACGGGTGAGTTTACTGGTAATAATAATGTTGAGAATATTTTATGGTGTCCAATCTAATTAAATATCTTTGTATTTGTGTAGTTATTAGTTAAATGTGTAATATGGGCCATAAATGTATTTTAGCCCATTAGCCCACTTGTAAGCCTTAAGTTAGACATCCTTATGTATAAAAGGATGCTAACTTAAGCAAACCCTAACTCTCACATAAGCCTCAACGCAGATATCATTTTTAGTGAGAAGTGAGAAAAACGTCGTTCATACCCTATTCTGTGTTTCGACATCTCTATTGGTATTGAATCGGATCATCGTTTCTTCTGTACTCGTTATATTGTTTGTATGATTGTTGATTGATATTGGGACTAACATTTGGTATCAGAGCCGAGGCGTGAAACAGGTTGAATCTATCTGCGAATTTTCTGATCTTACGAAGAACTGCTCTGCTTTTCTTCTCTTTTTCTTTGATATAGATATTTGCTCCTGTTATCTTGTTTGTGAACGAAAATTTGTAAAAGTTATACCGTTGGAATCGCCTCTGAAAAACGATGAAGCAGTATATCGTAGTTTTTGATGTTCACAATTTTTCAGTTTAGAAGATCTTGATACTCAGATCTCGAGATTTTGATATTTTGACATTTTAGGATCTCGAGATTTCGAGATTTTAAGGTTTTGACATTTTAAGATTTCGAGATTTCCACTTTGGCTTTAAAATATATATATATATTTATATAATGGAACGAGGGGCAAAATTGTCTTTTGTGCCCCGCTGAATTTTGCAGCATTCGTGTCCGCAGGTCGTCCGCGTAGGGGGGAGTGCGAATTTTCGAATTTGAACTGAAAGCCGAAATCCCATGTGCGAGAGAGCTCCCCTCTTCTCCTTCACCTTTTAATACTTTGAAAGGAGTGGTTCATATATATAGGCTCAAAAGTTTCCAAGGAGTTTAGGTGTGGGATTGCTTAAAAGATTCCTTTTCTCCCCACACTTGGATAAGTACATTTTTTTAAAAAAACTCCAACTTCAAGAGCTATTTTTTGAGGCCATTTCAACTTTTGAGCTCAAATCTTCAACACCAAAGGTCAACCTTACAATCAAAGCTTCCAAGAGTCAACCTTGAGATTAAAAAAAAATTAATTATTAATTAATCAATTAATTAACTAGTTAATAAAAAATATCTCAAGGTTAAGACTATTTTTTCTCAAGGTCCAAACCATTTCAAACTCCAGAAAATTGCAGAAACTTCAATCAACCTCACGTCTACGGTCAACATTCAACAATCAACAACAATGGATGCTATATCTCTTTGTTCATGTATTTGTCAAACTCATTGTTCAAAAGATAAGGACAAAATTATCATGGAATTGAAAGAGAGATTAGCAAATAATCACAAAGTCCTACTGAAGCAGCTGGATAAGTCCACCTCATTGAGTATACAATTGAACAATTCCAAAGAAGAGGTTCATAAAATAACTTTGGAAACAGAGAAGCTGACTCTGAAAATAGCTGATCTAACAAAGGAGTTGAATCAGACCCGCATAGAGCTAAGCACAACAAAAGCTGATAACGATTTTCTTCAAGTTAAAAGAAGTGCACTTTACCGTAAGATCAAAGATCTTGAAGACTTACTTGCTACAAAGGGGCAGACAGAACAAACAATCTTCTTGAACCAACCCAAAGACACCCGTTTCTATAATTCTAAAGAAGGACTCGGTCTGTTTAACCCATGTAATTTGAAGAAGGTGAACTGTGCTCAACTGTATGACATCAATTATATGGGTCTTGGACTGACTAAGTTGATGTCTTTCCTCAGTGTTAAAGAAACGAATGATGAAGAAGATGCCAAGAGAGCTAATCTCGGAACAGAAATTCCTTTTGATTATGCTGCCTTGAACGAGAGCTATGAAACAAAAGAGCCCTCGTTGACTCCTCCTGAAGAGATTCCAACCTTTTACCCTACAAAAGAGACTGTGCAAGATCAAGGGGAACCTTCAACTTCAGAGCCTGTAGCCAAACCAGCATACATTCCACCCCTTGTGAGAAAGTTTGCTGAATTGAAAGAAGCTTTTGATAAAGAAAAACAAGCTTTTGAACTAGAAAGAGAACAACTCTTGAATGAAATATCTTTACTCCAAATATCCTCTCAATCAAGCACAGGCTCACAATCTCCTTCTCCTCCATCATCTTAAAACTGTGCTTCACCTTCTCCTCCGTCTTCTGAGAACTGTTCTGAAAAATCTACAAATGATCCTGAAACTTCCAGTTCTCACTCTGAGTCACCTTCACCGACAAGGGCCCCTGTGAAGAGGAGAGTGGAAAGGAGAGGAGAATGGATAGAGGGCAAGTTAAGAAGAAGAAAGAAGGAAGAAGAATCTCGTCTAAGAGATAGGAACTGGGGTTCAAGTGCTCCCTTCTATGCCAAAAGGAAGACATCTCCTAAGAATCACTACTCAAGCTCTTCTACTCAGAACTATATCAAGTCTTTCATGCAATGCTGCTCTGAGTCTGATGCCTCCTTCACTCAAGATCATAATGTGAATGATCAGGGAGTCCAAAAGAAATCCGCTTCCGCAAAGGTGAACATTGAGGGAGAGTATACACTACCATGTTTGAAATATCCCCTCAAGGTTCACTCACTCAAACATTTGAGAAGACTCTCTAAAGAACCAATTCTCAAAGACTACTTGTCTGATCATTCACTCAATGATAATGAAACCTCTCTTGCTCAAAAGCTCAAACAAAAATGGGTTCCTAAGACTGAAGCTGAAAAATTAAGAATGTCAAACTCCTCTCAGTCAGCTAGCTTAGGATCCCAGATTAAACAGAAAGTGAAAAAGTTGTTCGCTACTGCCAAGGAAGGACCCATCTGGAAATGGGTACCGAAACATACTTAATATGTGTTGAAGGTCCGTCGTGTGTGGTAACTGATCCGATTGCTCCACATACATGGCGGGTATGAAGACGAGCCGTGAGCAATCAATTGGTGCACATTATCAAGGAGAGTACTGGCGTGAACACTCTCTACTAAGCTGAAAATCAACAAATGCACACCTCAACACCAACAAACGCCATGTGCTTATTCTGAGGGGGAGTGTTTCTTTTTCACTCCTCTTGGAGCCAAACAACGAAGAAAGCGCATTCCAAGGGGGAGTTTTCTACTTTACTCCCCGGGTAGAAACAACACAACTTGCAACTTTTGAGGGGGAGTTTCATTTTTGTTCTCCTGGTGCTAGACAATGTAAAATGCAAGGATTCTCTCAAGGATGCAGATTTTAAGGGGGAGTTTTCAAAGTTCTTCTCCCAAATGCCAATCATGGTGAAAGGCATCCTACTGAATGCTCCAGTTGAGGGGGAGCACGGAGAGAAAAGAGCAAAGAGAAATGAGAGATAAGTACCAATGGCTTAGTAAACCCAACTAAGCCTACCCAAGGGACAAAGCCGAGAGTGAGTAACTGAGTGAACACTATGAGAGTGAGGAAGCAGAAAGCTCAAGTGAGCAAGAGAACAATAATCACTGTCAAATCTGTTACCTCTATTGTGCTATCAATCGAGAGAATTACTCCCAGTCACTCAAATACTCTCGACAATCCCCATAGGTTCAGGAATGAATTTATTCAGATCCCGGGTAGAAGTCACTGCATTTTGTCCAAACGGCGCATGCACAACCCTACCTAAGGCCACTCACCTGTCTCCCAACAGACATGTGTTTAATCATATTTCACGGGGAACCTCATCTCTAATCACCGTCTCCTTCTGAGGTGACTGATAGTGACTACAGTGGCCCACAGCCCCACGCCACTGAACATTCATTGATCACGTCGTGTCTAGTAATCTCACTCCCAAATGTTTTGAATTTTCTAGGACACAGACACTATTTAGAGTCAGTTGCAGGTCTTCATGACCCGCGAGAACTTCCATAGGGATCGTCTACTATAGATGAAGACCAATGACTGGAAGGAAGTCCTGTTGTTGCAACACAGAATTCACCAACATGTTCAGGCCATCGCTTCAGGGTTTATCTCTATAGTGATGATAACGAGCGTCATCACGACCCCGAGGGGCTACGTTATCTTTGCTAATCTTTATGATCATGCCACAACAACCAGAGTGACATCTACTTTAGATGCCTCACAATGACTGGTTGGAAGTCCTGTTAGAGCTTTAATGCTTCTATCATTTTTATACAGGCCACACGTCAGTGTTTACATTGATGTTGTGATAACGGAACACCATGGTGTCTCCGGTGTTTACCTTTTTGTTTTTTCTATTTTGTTTCACAGAATAAAAGAATAAAGGCATGACGCCCCGATTCATCGGATCGTCATGAGGGGGAGAGTGGTCCGCATGCTGTTTACTCTAAAAAATCATTCTTGGACACTTCTCCTCCAACACAAAAAGCGACGACAAGTCAGCTTCACATCAAATGGTCAGCTACGCTCACAGGTCAATCATCATTTTCCGCTGTGCAACCGACTGGTTCTCCTCAAAAGCATTCACCTCAAATAGTCAAAAAGATTAAATTGTGGAGGAGACAGAGGTCAGGTAATCAGAATTCCATGTGCGTCTGCAATTCTTCAAGGACATTCATTCTAGAGGCGCCACCGGATTTAATCCAAGCTGTTCAAGACCAACTTCTGGAAGGCAAGGACTACATGCTAGAAATCCTAGAAATCCTAGCAAGACACTGAAGATTCCTCAACTCTGGCATCAAAGATCAAATTGCCAAGAAGACATCAAAGGGGAGATTGCTAGGATTTCTTCAGAAAGCCCTCTAAAGAAGTCAAGTTCAACACAAAGACAAAGGAAGCTGAGTTCCACTGAAGATCAAGACAAAAGAGGAACAACTCAACATATTTTATCTATGCTCTCCTCTACATAGCTGAATAAACACAAAGACAAAGATATCTACGCTGCAATGCTAATTGAACACGATTGAACACCAAGGGGGAGATTGTTGGGAATATTTTATGGTGTCCAATCTAATTAAATATCTTTGTATTTGTGTAGTTATTAGTTAAATGTGTAATATGGGCCATAAATGTATTTTAGCCCATTAGCCCACTTGTAAGCCTTAAGTTAGACATCCTTATGTATAAAAGGATACTAACTTAAGCAAACCCTAACTCTCACATAAGACTCAACGCAGATATCATTTTTAGTGAGAAGGGAGAAAAACGCCGTTCATACCCTATTTTGTGTTTCGACATCTTTATTGGTATTGAATCGGATCATCGTTTCTTCTGTACTCGTTATATTGTTTGTATGATTGTTGATTGATATTGGGACTAACAAATAATAATAATGATAATGATAATGATAATGATAATGATAATGATAATGATAATGATAATGATAATGATAATGATAATGATAATGATAATGATAATGATAATGATAATGATAATGATAATGATAATGATAATGATAATGATAATGATAATGATAATGATAATGATAATGATAATGATAATGATAATGATAATGATAATGATAATGATAATGATAATGATAATGATAATGATAATGATAATGATAATGATAATGATAATGATAATGATAATGATAATGATATTGATAATGATAATGATAATGATAATGATAATGATAATGATAATGATAATGATAATGATAATGATAATGATAATGATAATGATAATGATAATGATAATGATAATGATAATGGTAATGATACTGGTAATGATACTGGTAATGATACTGGTAATGATAACGGTAATGATAACGATAATGATAACGACAATGATAACGACAACGACAACGACAACGACAACGACAACGACAGCGACAACGACAGCGACAGCGACAGCGACAGCGACAGCGACAGCGACAGCGACAGCGACAACGACAGCGACAACGACAACGACAACGACAACGACAACGACAACGACAACGACAACGACAACGACAACGACAACGACAACGACAACGACAACGACAACGACAACGACAACGACAACGACAACGACAACGACAACGACAACGACAATGACAATGACAATGACAATGACAATGACAATGACAATGATAATGACAATGACAATGATAATGATAATGATAATGATAATGATAATGATAATGATAATGATAATGATAATGATAATGATAATGATAATGATAATGATAATGATAATGATAATGATCATAATGATAATAATGATGATGATAATAATAATAATAATAATAATAATAATAATAATAATAATAATAATAATAATAAAATATGGTCTGCTCTGGTCTGGTCTGATTTGGTTTGTTTTGGTCTGGTCTGGTCTGGGACGAATTATAGTCCAAGTAAAAACAACCTTAATACACCTCATCTTATCCATTGCTTCCCATATAACCGTTGAATAGTAAATGATGAATCCGGTAAAATATGTAAGTAGATAATAGTGATACGTCTGTGAACATCTCTCTGTATAACGACGGCGGTTTTCTTGGTCTCACGCACCATACCTTCTACATTTCTCTTATTCGGATTTCATGGAAGTTCCTTGCTCTTCACACCAACCACCAATCATACGCGTGTTGATGAAAGTAGATGGGGAGTGGGATAGTAATTAACCTTCAGTTTCACAGTTTATGTTCCATTCCCATTGATATTCCTTTGTCATGCTCATTTCATGATTTTTGCAACATTTTAAACGTTTCATCGGGTTTAAAATACTCGGATGAACATGTACGCATTTCATATGTCTTTGAAGTATGTCCTCCCCCTCTTATTATCAATGATGATGCGAGCTTGATGTTTCATTTGCAAAAGAAGTTCATTCGGTCAGACGTGAATAAACTTCCTCAATAAAGTTCATGATGTGTTCCATTTATCGATGCTCAAGAAGTATGTACGAGATCCGTCACATATTCTTGAGAGACCACCGGTAGATATTCGAGAGGACCTACAATATGCAGTGGAACTGGTGAAGATAGTGGGTCAGCAGGTAAAGAGGCTTAGGAACAAGTAGATTCCTATGGTGAAGGTGCTTTGGAGGAGTGATCGAGTCGAAGAAGAAACCTGGGAGACTGAGGTCTGAGTGAGGGAGCAATACTCGTTTCTTTTCGATTAGACACGAGATTTCGGGGACAAAATCCCAAATAAGGGGGGGAGGTAAACTTGTAACACCGTCCCCAAGTATATTTATTTTTAGTAAATCATGTAATAAACCTTGAATAATGATTCGTGAATTTACGAGGTTGTAAATTTTTGTTATTACGTTTGCGTGAATAGTGAATTGCACGTGGGGCTCACATCGGGAGCGGGGACCACCCAATAAACCCGGGACAACGTATTATATTCATCTTGGTCTATATAATATTTATATGGTGGTGGATATTTTAATTGGGCCATAGAAAGGGCATAGGGTTGACCCGTTGATCAAACGAGGCCTATTTACCGGTATTAGTAAATTATCGGATAACCGTCCAAAACGAATTTCGGAGGCTTCTAAATTAAAGTTGGGGTATGTAGATTCATTCTAAAGACCCATAATGATGGAGGACACTTAATATATTTTATTTGACCCGATAAAATAAAATATAGTTAAAACAGTTCGAGAAATACAACTTTCGGGGCCGATTGTACATTTCGGGACACAAAGGGATGACCTCCCACGTGAGTGGAGGCCACCCCACGTTTTTGGGTGTTGATATTGTCAAATTATGGCTGTGAATAATTAGAAGGGGGGCTGAGGGTGATGTATTGGGTGTTGGTGATTTTAGTATCACCAGGTTCATTTTAGTGTAATGGAATTTACAGATTACCAATGGAGTTCAAGTTTAATTTTAGATAAGTTAGGAGGTGCGGAGCGCACACTTGTACGAAATTAAATTTAAACTTGGTTCGATTAAATGGCAGGGGTCAAGGGGGTTGCGCCCCCTTGCGGGATCCAAGGGGCAGCACCCCTGGCGGGGGTCTCGCTGAATTATTTAATAGAATGACTTTCTGTTAGAGTAAAACTCTAACTGATTGGCCTTATCTCTTTGGTAATCAGAAGAATTCGAGTTCTACTAAAACTGCTAGTTCGTGGTCTATATATTGGTGCCTCAGTTTTAGACTGTCTCTTAGAGTGATTATCCCCATAATCTAAATTTCGTGTAACCCAGGCATAGGGTCGAAATATTAGATTCGGAAAGTGATCACACGATACTCTGAGAAATCCGCCAGATTTTCTAAAACAGTTTCCCAACTCCCCAGTTTTAACAATGGGTGAGAAAGGACCAAAGGTGGACCTCCACCTCACTCATTTGTCTAAATGAGACAAAAGTTACCTCTCTCCCCTCACCACCTCCATTCATCCGCCCAAGCTCACCAAGATAGCAATAGTAAGCTCTGCAACTCACCCTTTTCACACCCAAATTCGAGCTCTAGCCATAGTGGTCCAAAGAGGAGGATTTAAGAAGGAAAAAGTTAGCAAAATTGTGAAGCATTAAGGTAATAACCTCATAATAACTTTTCCTCTACTTTTCATTTATCATATGGCTTATATAGCATATGAAGGACCCCTAGGATTTTTCTACATGTATAGAAGTGTAGAATGAGGGGTTGGAAGGTAGTTCTAAGTCCAAGAACGGACTTAGAAGCCAAAACGACCGGTTCGCCGGAAAATAACCTTTTAGGGGTTATTTGTGTTGATATGAGTTTTGTAATTATAAAACCAAGTTAGGAGCTTGATTAAAGTGGTTCCAGATTTCGGCGGAGTTTCGTCGGAATTTCGCCGGAGTTCGCCGGAGTTCAACTATATAAGAAGAGTAGAATCTTCCTAAAGCTCATTTGAGGTGAGTGGATGGCTTAATGTCTTGTAACTTTTGGGTTAAGCATGAGATTACCTAAGTATATATTATGTGGTTTCATAATAATGTTTAAATGAATTAAACATGTGATTAGCCAATTAAAGTGATTAGGCTTGTATGAAGTGAACTATTGAAATATGCATGATTTGTGAAGTGAAAATCTTCATAAAAACATATGTGATATGTTTAGAGATGAAATGTGCATAAAATAGTTATTTATAACTTAGTACATATTGTGACTAAGTTTGACACACATTGGATTTGGAATGGCGGGTCAACCGAGAGTTGACCGGCGTCGGTTTGGCCTTACTTTACCTATATGCTAATTTTAATGCATGAGTTGCATGGATGATTTTGTTTAGAACTTAAGACTTGGTCTAGTCTTGTTTTATTGATTATGATATAGGCCCTATCTAGTATGATATGTGGTAGATCATAGGTCGGGTGGAGTATCCAAGGATTGGGCGGTATCTTCAAAACTCGGTTATATAGGGTGGAGTACCCAAGAATCGGGCGGTATCCTCAAAACTCGGTTATATAGGGTGGAGTACCCAAGGATCGGGCGGTATCCTCAAAACTCGGTTATATAGGGTGGAGTACCCAAGGATCGGGCGTGTATCCTCAAAACTCATAGATTACTATTTAGTAATTCAGGATCGGGCGGTGTCCTTATGATTATTTGATTTGGACAGGAGGAGTCCTATACACTCATAGGTCTATGGGTGGGTTGGGGTTTTAAGTCAAGGACATTGACTACTATTATTTTTCCCAATTAAACAATGATCTACAGGTCGGGTATTTCCAAGTGTATATAAGTATTGATATGTATTTTGTAACTTGGGGTAAGGAAGTATAAGTATATGTATCACCCTATGTTTGGGTCTTATACTTGAAACGTTAGTTACTCTACATTTAGCTTGCTACTCGCTCGGTACTTGTACTGACCCCTTCGCCCCCCCCCCCCCCCCCCCACCATTTCAGGGTTAAACTAGAGCCTGTTGTCTACACCTTTGCACGGGTGGAAAGAATCTAGAGGAAGACGTGGTTCGTGCTTCCTTTATTATTTTAAATCATAAACTATGCTCATGGATACTTTTGTAATATTACATTGTTTCGGTCTGCGAGCATACGTTTTGCCATATGTGGCTTATGATTAACCGTTGAATATTTTCCGCCATTCATTCAATCTATGATGTGATGTTGTTATGTATGTTTACTGCTGAGTATGGTGTGAACGATGTTCATGAACGCCTTGTGTGATTATGTGAGGTTGACTTGCGAGTGACGTCACTTAATCACACGGCGGTTGTACACGCGCTTAGATGCGGTCTGGGGCGTGACAGAAATGGTTTTGTGATCGTAGAGAAGCTGCGGCAGCTAATGAATCTCGCCTATCTTCCCATTTTGAATCCCAGTTGATACTTTCTCAAGCTAATGCAGCTTTAATGCAGGTCTTTCAATGCATTAAATAATTTTATGCTTTTTCGTATCACCTTTCTCCATTGATTATTTTAGTCTTCAAATATTGTGTTAACAGGTTAGACCGTCATGCAATTTTGAGTTTGAGGTATTTGAGAGAAAAGGAAGATCATATGTTGTCAATTTAAGAGCAGGAACTTGTACCTGTCGTGAATTCCAACTAGATGGCTTCATATGTGTTCACGTTGTCGCAACAATACAATCTCGCCTTGGTCTTTCCTGTTGCGACTATATTCCTCAGTATTACACTAATCATAAATGGGTTGCAGCTTACGATGACATTATTCATCCAATTGGTAGTCCTGACGGTTGGGTTGTTTCTCGTGGTGTATCTGAAACCATTTGCAACCCTCCCTCATGTACCAAGCGCCCCCTGGAAGACCCAAGAAGCGACGAATACCATCCATTGGTGAACATGTGAGGAAACAAAAATGCACTCGTTGTTTGACGGCTGGTCACAACAAAGAAACATGCAGGACCCCATTCCGCGTTGCTGAAGTTTTATTTTTTAAATAGTTTTTACTTTACAATGTCATTCACGGTATTCTTTTTTACACTCATGTTTGTCTTACATTCGTTTTTTATTTAAAACTTGGGAAGTAGTAGGGTATTATTACATCGTTTTATGAATTTATGAAAAATTATAAATTTGTGAATCAAAAGATGTCGACCCTCGACCCCCTGTTGAAGATATGCATTGCTCTACTCCTTTTCACCTCATTACATGTGCCTCAAGGAGTGGAGACTAGGGAACCCCTTCGGGAAATCACAAAAAGATTAAAAGTTTTTTCAAAGCATCAACAAAAGCCTCCAGTCTCAAAATATGGGGAACTGGGGAACTTCCCTCGACAAAACACGCAAACGCAAAGTTGTCACTACTTCACTGCTACAACAAGGCAACCACCGGTGACTTCACAACACTTACTCCTATATCCCTCGAGAAGCTCTCGGGAAAAGGAGTGGGGTCTCCTGATGGAGTATATGGCCCAGGAACCCCCGACTCACATACTTCCACTACTACAATGAGGGCCAATAGGCCCAAGTGGAGCAAACACGACAAACTGGACTCCGGACAGCCCATACTACAACAAGGTGTTGCCTTACGCTCCATACCTGAAGGCCCAAGAGACATACGTCCTTCGTCGCATTAATGCCCTAGGGGACGTACGTCCTTCGTCACATGAATGCCTCAGGGGACGTATGTCCTTTGTCACATGAATGCCCCAGGGGACGTACGTCCTTCAGGACATGACAGGGATTGACAGCCTCTTGGGGACGTACATCCGTCAGCACATGACTGCCTTTTGGGTAAGTACGCACATATCAACCTCTTATTTTGTCTATGCAAATTTGCACAGACAAATTTTTTTTTTTTGTCTGTGAACGGAATTCACAGACAAAAAGAAAACATTTACAATCATGATTCATCTATCTATCGGGTCATGAATTAATAAAATTCCTTGTCGAAAGGATTCACTCTTCCCCTGATTGTAATCTCCACAAACCTTCACCCACACGCCGTTAATCGCAACACTGTCACGCACTGCCTTCTGCCATTGGAACCGACCGCCCTGCTTGCTTCGCCTCTCTTCGTCCCTGTCTATCCACGCTCGACGGCCAAGAAGAACGAAGAGGATCC
Source organism: Cuscuta europaea (assembly GCA_945859875.1). Lineage (NCBI taxonomy): Eukaryota > Viridiplantae > Streptophyta > Magnoliopsida > Solanales > Convolvulaceae > Cuscuta > Cuscuta europaea. Next base: position 6,246,621 of record CAMAPE010000002.1, read on the forward strand.
TCCGTAAAAAACTAAACCCTACCCAACTCGCGATAGGCACTTCCACAGACTTATGGTGTTTGGTACTTTGATTTACCACTTTTTCCCATTCACGGAAATTCCGTGTTCCGACTAATATAGGGTTGTAAACGAATCAAATAATTTGTGCTCGATTCGCGATTCGAATTCGTAAAAGACGATTTGAATTCGGAAAATTCAAATACAAATAAGAATATTAAATTTGATTCGAGTAGTTATCAAATACAAATAAGAATATCAGTGTATTCAATTCGAATATTAATCAAATATATTTGATTAATAATAATGGTGATATTAATATCAATATTAATAATAATAATAGTATGATTCAAAATAATAATAATAATAGTAATAACACTATAATAACTTTTAAAAGATAGCAATATCCTCAAAGTGTAACCCATATATACACTTTTGCATATAGATTCCAAACCCATTTGTAATAAATTAGAATATAAATACGAATACAAATCAGTTTTTTTGTTCAAATGTCTTTCAAATGCAATACAAATAATTATGCATTCGATTTGAAGAATAAAATTAGAGTTATTTGACTTTGATATTGTTGAGGTTATGTCTCGCAGATCCGAAAGCCCAACACGAACTTTGGATATCTCAGGAATGGATCAGAATCAAAGTGTATAACGAAATATAAAAGATGAATCAACGAATACTCAAAAACTCACTTGTATTAATTAATCTGTTTGATTACAAGGAAACTTCTCGATCGGTACATCGGAACTATGCTTCTAATACAAGAAACGAGAGTAATAATGCTATTCTAGAGCATGAGTATCAAAATGCTAACCCTTACAATGATATAAAACCTTCTATTTATACTAATGGAGATCATGGGCTGCTCTATGCTGATTGGCCGTTGTTCCACCGACTTGATCACCCATGCTTCCACTTGCTGATGTCACAATCTGACATTAATTGCACCTGACCACTTGTTGGTTGTCCGTTGCTCGAACGGGATGCTGGACCATGCGGAAGACGCTGCCAAATTGGCCCAAGTATGATGTATGATCCGAACTTCGTTCGGTATTTCTGCTTTCTGGGTCGGCCTCTACTTGGACCGAACCTCGTTCGGTATGGATTCTTCACTGGGCCTACTCATCATAGGGTAGTGGACTCGTTGTTTGGGCTGGATATCCTGGGTCATTTTAATCCGGGTATTGGGCCTCCGGGTCAATATCCCAACACAAGTCCCCCACTTCCGATGTCTCGAATGACAGTGAGTGCATTAGGAAGTATAAACACCAATGTTGCAACTGCCGAATGGCGATCGGGGTACAGAAGTGGTAAGTTCCCTCATATTGTGATTTGATGGCTATCGTTTGCTTTTCCCCATAATTGTCATGATTACTGTCGTTTGCTTTTTCATTAGACACGCGTTTAGCTTAAATGGTTCTAGTGACGTGTTGCTTCCTGATTGGTCCTCGATACGGCGGTTTTAAGGCTATAAATTAGCCTTTAGCTCCTCAATCTGGGTTTCGAATCTTCAATTTCCTTCGCATCGTTGCTCTGTCTCTGAAATTTCTTCAAGCTTTCGTGTTCAGGTACTTTTCCTCCCTCTACTTTCTTACCTCATTTCTGGCTTGGTCGGGATGAGTTCTCAACCGCATTCCCCTATTTCGGAAATGGCCTCTCAAAGGGATGACCGTGATGCTGTTGTTGTGGACGTCATTACAGTTCCGTTCGCCGCCGGTTCTACTGAAATGGCGACAAATACTAGGGCGGAGGAGGAGGACCTTTCTAGCAGTTCATCTTCCTTCGGTGAAAACTCTGATGGCACGAAATCCGAGGATGAAATGGGTTTAATGGCGACTGGACGCCCAAACGATGTCCCCCGTCATATGTTCGACCTAAGTTTAATTAGGGCAAGACGGAAAAAATTGACTGCCAACAATAGGGCCGAAATTCCGGCCCTAATCCCGAACCCAGTGGACTTCCGGTTGCGAGCTGGGCTTTACCCCTTGCGTCACGCCCCCGAGATGGTCGTAGTCCATTTCGATGCAGTTAGGGCTGGGCTTAGATTTCCATTACACTCCTTTTTTGTTTCATTTTTTAATTTTTACGAAATTGTACCTGCCCAAGTCATGCCGAACTCCTATCGGGCAATGGCGGGCTTTATTTGCCGTTGCAAAGATGTCGGTGCCTCGCCGACCCTAGATTTATTCCATCAATTTTTTAAAGTAACCCCCCAACAAACTCATGGGTATCTAGCCGCTAGTTCTCGAACGGGACATATTCTATTCAAGGGCAATCCAACCTCAATCAAGGGATGGAAAAATAGGTTCTTCTTTGTGTCTGTCCCGGACGGGCTGATCCCTCGTAAATGGAACGCCTTCCCTCGCAAGACTCCCGACCCAGTTCTTATTGAGGAAATCTACAAGGATGTACTCACTGTGGAGAAAGACAAGTGTTGCGATATCATGACCTACCTGACCCCCGATCGGCTTGTTAAAGCCGGGATAGGTACTGCCCGTTCTCTTGGGTTTACTTGTTTTGAGAATCAAGTGTCATGGTCCGGGCGGTCCTTCCTGTGCGAGAAACATTCTCTTCTTTTTTCTAGTTTCTCACATGCTAAGGGTGCTCGGTACTAACATTTTCCTTTGTCATTTTTCAGCTCCCAATCCAGACGCCACCATGGATGACAGCCGTGTGCTTTTTGCTGGCGGGGTCGGGAAGAGGAAGAAAAAGATGAAGAAAAACCCTAAGGTTGATTCACCCACTACCACTGCTCCACAACCCGAACCTGCACCGGCCGTTCAGCAACCGAAGTCTATTCAACAATTTTCTTGTCAGGATCAGTATGATGCCATGATGATTGATGACCGATTTGGTTCTGATCAGCTGCACTAGTTTACCAAACACTTTGAGTCTGTTCAGGGTGCAACCTCGAGTGTAGGCGGGATTCATACAGACCATATCACTGGTCAGGTCGAACGGATCTCTCTGTCGGATCGTGTTCATGAGGTGTTAGAGAAAGCTGGTTCTTCCGCGAGCCAGATTTGCTCAACATCCTCATGGTTTAATAATTTCTCACTTCCCCAACTGCCGGTCGAACAATCCGAAGAGTGCCTGGCCCTGACTGCACTGAAGGTATATTATCTTTTGTGCTTCGTTCTCATTTTATTCTTCGTTATCATTTACTAACTTCCGATCGGCACTTTGTAGATGGGATTGTATACTTTGCAAATGCGGGAGGCCCGTCTGGCAAAGGAACGGGATTTGATCGTTGCTCAGTCCTCTGCTGAGCAAAATGCTGCTGTTGCCATCACATCTCTGGAGGCCGAACGAAAAGCCTTTGCGCAGGAAAGGCAGAGGCGGATACTGAGCTTGGCACCCTCTGGGTCCAACTTGCTGCTTCCCAGGCTAAGGTCTTCGCTGCCGAGGCCGTGCAGATCAAATTTGAGGAGATGCCCTCTAGCATCCCGGACGGCCCATACGAGGTGAATGTGGATCTATTCGCTGTCCGGGAATCATTCAAATCCTCTGATGAGTTCTCCACCATCAAGGATGATTACGCCAGGAAACAAATCTCGTTTGCGTTTGGTGCTTACCTGAAGGGTTTTCCTAGGGGTGCTGGTCGGCTCTCGGCGGGGGTGGATCTTCTAGATAAGGATCCTGAGAGCAAGAAATGGAATGACTCCATTGTTTCGGATCTTTATGCCAAGATCGGCCAGGTCCTGCTACGTCCTTTTGTGGCTCAACTTCAGAATCAGCTTGGGAGGCGAGTTCAGGCTTCTGATCTCCCCCAGGACGAAGTTGTACAAGCCCAATTTGAGAAATTCCAGCAAAATCTGCAGCGGGAAGCTGATCGGGCTGCCGGGAGAGAGCCTGAACCCCCATCTGATGATGATGATGACGAAGATGAAGATGGAGAAGAAACGGCCGCTAGCCAGTAATCTAGACTTTTAATCTTTTGTTAATCATTGTATTTTCTTCTCTTTTAGTAGCATGTATTTCCCGGCCAGTAGAGCCGATGAATACACATCTTTTTTGCACACAACTTTTCATATTGCCTTTCTTGATTTATTGCTTACCATTCGGGATTCGGTACATTTTTTAGGACTTAGCAGTTTTTTCTGGCCTCAGATGTTTCCGACAATTTACCAGGATTTGGCCTTCCTCTTGTGTCGATAGCCGTTTGGGCTTCAGATCATTTTTTAGGACTTAGTCGTTTTGTAACCAGTAATTTAGAGTGATTTTTGCTAATTCTCTGTGAGACAGTTCATCATTCGGCTAATTTAAAAGGTCTTAGTCATTTGGCTCGCTCTTTGTTACTCAGCCAGTCGAGTAGTATTTAGCTGTTCTCTTGGACCTTGTTGCATTCCTTTGTGTGACCGTTCGAGATATAACAGGTTTCTTATGGATGTAGTCGATCTCTATCTTGTTATTCGCCCTTCGATCAATCTTAATGGATCTGGTTGTTCGTTGTTCGACCAATGTGAAAGAAATTGGCCGTTCTGACCTTCCTCTTATCCACCTTTGGCCTGCTATTCGATGTTTGGCCAGTTAATATACATACCCGAAACAAATACTCGTTCGATCTTGTTGGAAAGGATTGCCTCAAAACGTACATTCCCGTTCGACGTTCGTTTGCCTAGTTAACCAGTACTCGCAACCATGTTTCTTCATTGCCCGTTCGGGGTACGTGCCTAACAATGAGCCATAAATACGCCCTGATTAATCATAACCACGTAATGCCATGTGTTGTTTATGGATTAGGATTTTGGGCGGCACTTTCCCTATTTATAGAGAGGTGCTTGCGCCTTATTTTTCTTGCCGTTTCCCTAGTTTTCTCTCTAAGCTTTCTCTCTTTAGAAGTCCTCAGACTCCTTTTACTTTATGTTCTTTTCCACCGGTTCTTCAGAAGAAGAAGACATGCCGCTTATTCACCGTTCCAGAGGGAAAGCATCTGCTGACAAATCTGGGGGTTCGTCATCCCAAGTACCTGATACTGTCAATTCGAAGGTTAAACAGCCCGAACAGCCTGTCCCAGATGACGGGTGTTTATCAGGTAATGATCTTGCTGTTTATAATAGGGGAATGCCCAAATGACCTGTCCGTATTCCTCTGCATTTCCACCGCATTCGGAAACAGAGACAATGTCTCCCAGAGGATGCCGAACGGCAACTCCGTCAACTCTTGCCCCCTCCCAGGGAATTCTACGCTGGATTTATAAAGCATCCAATGAGGCATCGACCGGGGTTCGTTCTAGTGCATTTTGATTCCTTGGTGGCCGGACTCCGTTTCCCTATGCATCCATTCATGATAGAATTTCTGAAGCGGATCGCTGTGTTACCGGCCCAGTTCATACCTAGTTCCTATCGCCTTCTGAACGGCTTCATTCTTCGATGTCACGAGCTGGGCATTGTTCCTAGTGTAGACCTGTTTCTGTACCATTATTGCTACCAACCCTACTGAACCACAGGTTATCTCAAACTGGTAGCTCGATCGAATCGTCAGTTGTTTACTGACAACCCTCCACCGCCAGCTGATTGAGAAGAGAGGTTCCTCTTCGTTCGCGTAGGTTCATCACTTCCATTCTCCGATCAGTGGAATGCGTATCCGGTTCTGCTTTCGCAAGCTGAGTCTCTGCATTTGGGAGGTTCACAAAATCTCCGTTCTTTCATAACCCCCTCCAAGTTACTAGCTGCTGGGATTGGTAAGCTCGGAATCCATTCTCGTGGCCCTGTGATATTCTTCCATTCATGCAGCCGCTAGATCTCTTCTTTCTTCTATGAAGTGCAACTCGGCCCGTAGGTTGTCCTCATTCCGCTCTGGGCTATAATGCACCGTTCGGTGTGTAGGAACTAGGACCTCTGTTGGTACTTTCGCCTGGAAGCCATAAGCAAGGGCAAATGGAGTTTCTCTTGTGGCCGTTCGGGGTGTGGTCCTGTAAGTCCATAGGATATAATTTAACTGATCCGGCCATGATGAGGAGTATTCTTCCAGCTTCTTCTTCATGTCGTCCATGATGGTACAGTTCATATTCTCTACTTGGCCATTCGCCTGGGGGTATGCCACGGATGCTCTGGAATGCTTGATTCCCCATTTGATAAGGTAGTTCTCAAAATTACGGGTCACGAACTGCCTTCCATTATCTATTATAATCTGTTCGGGGAGTCCGAAACGGCAAATGATATTCTTCCAGACAAACTTTTGACATTTGACATCTATGATGCTAGCCAGTGGCTCGGCCTCCACCCATTTGGTGAAATAATCTATCCCAATGATGATGCACTTGTTGTTCCCAGGGGCAGTAGGTAGGGGACCTAGCAGGTCGATCCCCCACCTAGCGAATGGGAGGGTCACCGTCATTGGAGTGTAGAAAGTGGCTGGCCGTCCGGGGACCGGCGCGTATAGCTGGCATACTTTACATTTTCTAGTATGCGCAAAGCAGTCCTGTTGGATGGTTGGCCAATAATACCCTTGCAGGATGATTTTTCTGGCCAGTGTCTTGGGCCCTTGGTGGCTTGAGCAGATGCCTTCATGAATTTCTTCCATTACCGCTACCGCTAGATCGGGTGGGAGATATTTCAAATATGGCCCCCAAACGTCTTTTTGTACAACTGTCCGTCCACCAGCTCGAACATGGAAGCCCTCCTCTGAATGCATTTTATCTGATAAGCGGGATTTTTATCTTGTGGGAGGGTTCCGTCTTTTAGGTAGTTGGTCATATCTATGACCCAACTGGGGACGGCATAAGATATGGCCTCGATCTGGAGCACCATGATTGCTGGGGTTGCCAAGGTTTCCCGATTGGCGAACCGTTGGATATGAGCTGGAATCTCCTGTGCTCGATCGTCGAGCGCTGCATTTTCCAAGTTGGATAAGATGTCTGCTTCGGTATTTTCTATTCTGGATATTTGGTCGAAAACTACCTGTTCAAATTTGTTTATATGCTCCTAGACTAATTCTTTGTAAGCCTTCATTCTTTCCTCTTTAGCCTCAGCTGTTCCATTTACTTGATTGACCACCAATTGACTATCCGACCGGACTTTTAACCGATCGGCGCACAGGGTCTTCACATATTTTAAACCCGCAATAAGCGCCTCATATTCTGTAACACTTGAGATTTAATTTAAACAGATTAATAGTACTACTCATACCAACAGAGGTGCATCTCCTTTTAAGGGAGCTCATCACCCAAGAACTCCAAAGTTAAGCGTGCTTTCACGAGAGTAGTCTTGGGATGGGTGACCCCCTGGGAAATTTCTCAGGGCGCGCATGAGTGATGACAAAGTGCGCGGTAAAGGCTCGTGGTGGTTTGTGAGGACAGTACTATTGGTCTAGAGTAGCTACCTCGGGTCCTGCGAGGCCGGGGTGTTACAAATGGTATCAGAGCAACCCTGCGACAGTGTGATGATCCGTTAGATATCGGGCGGGCACTTAGCAGGGGAAAAGATTATGGGATTTGATTGAGATTTGAGATTGATTTATGGGCGCAACGAGGACGTTGTGTTCCTAAGTGGGGGTGATTGTAACACTTGAGATTTAATTTAAACAGATTAATAGTACTACTCATACCAACATAGGTGCATCTCCTTTTAAGGGAGCTCATCACCCAAGAACTCCAAAGTTAAGCGTGCTTGCACGAGAGTAGTCTTGGGGTGGGTGACCCCCTGGGAAATTTCTCAGGGCGCGCATGAGTGAGGACAAAGTGCGCGGTAAAGGCTCGTGGTGGTTTGTGAGGACAGTACTATTGGTCTAGAGTAGCTACCTCGGGTCCTGCGAGGCCGGGGTGTTACATATTCGGCCTCATTGTTGGTTACTTTGAAGTCAAAATGAATGGAGTAATATGCTTTGAACCCTTCGGGCGATGTGATCACAGCTCTGGCTCCACAACCCTTGGCACTAGATGCACCATCCACATACATCTCCCACCAGCTATCCAGCACATTATTTTCTGAATCTATTTCCGAAGGCCGAGCGGTACATTCTGCAATGAAATCCGCAAGGGCCTGCCCTTTGATAGTAGGTCGAGGCCTGAAATCCACCTCATATTGTCTGATTAGGAGACTCCATTTTGTAATGCGCCCACTTGCCATTGGGTTTCTCAAGATGGTGGCGAGTGGCTGAGTAGTATACACAGTTACCAGATGGGTCTGGAAGTATGGTGCTAGACGTTTAATATCAGCTATTAGGGCCAGTACTGTTTTCTCCAGTAAGGTGTACCTGGTTTCCGGCCCGTTCAAAGCCTTGCTTACAAAATAGATCGGCCGCTGGATGCCATCCTCTTCTTTCAATAATACCGTGCTCACGGCCAGGTCAGCTACAGCAAGGTACATATACAGGTATGCCTTGAAATCTTCAAAAGCCGTTTGACATTCGACGGTCCATTCAAAGGGGTTGGCTTTTTTCATGATCTGGAAGAATGGAATAGCTCGATCGGCTAGCTTGGATAGGAATCTGCTCAAGGCTACTAACCGACTGGTCAATCTCTGCACCTCCTTGAGATTTCTAGGAGCTTCCATATCCACAATTGCCTTTACCTTTTCAGGATTGGGCTCAATCCCCTTCTCGCTCATCATGTATCCCAAAAACTTGCCCCCTCTCACAGCAAAAGCACATTTTTTGGAATTCAGCCTCATGTTAGCTTTCTGCATTATCCCGAACACCTTTTCTATGTCCAGGATATGATTCTCCTTCTTCCATCTCTTGATCAGGATATCATCAACATAAGCCTCCATTGTGACTCCCAACACCTCTTTGAAGAGCATCCCGATCATCCTTTGAAAAGTTGCCATTGCGTTCTTTAACCCGAAGGCATGACAATATAGCAAAACACATCATCCGAGGTAACGAACGCTGTTTTCTCTGCATCGTCTGGGTGCATGAAAATCTGATGATATCCCCGGAATGCATCCATGAAGCTCAACAATTCACACCCGGCCATTTCATCTACTAACAGATCGATCCACGACACCGGATAAGGGTCCATGGGACAAGCTTTATTCAGATCCGAGTAATCCACGCACATCCTCCAAGTCGATTGTTTTGGGGCTAGGACCACATTGGATAGCCATTCGACATGGATTACCAGACGGATGTGTTTTATTCTTAGCAAGGTGGCCACTTCCTGCTTTGTGAAATCCCACCGTTCGGTCGCTTGGTGTCATTTCTTTTGTTGCACCGGTTTTGCATCAGGCCGAATGGCAAGCTTGTGACAGATTATCTCTGGGTCAATGCCCGACATATCTTCCGGCCCTCGGGCGAATAATACCTGAAACTTTTTTAGGACGGCAATCACGCCATCCCGAATTTCAGCCTCCAGATCCACCCCGATAGCTACCTTTTGCTTCGGGGGGGAGTCCAGGTCAATTTGCTCGAGGAGAGTAGCAGGTTCTGGATGCGCCTCGAACTCTGTTCGGTGGGTCTCCACCTCAATACTGTTAACCCGCATTCCCGGGTATTCATCTGCTTTAGGGCCTCTCGGTAGCACGTTCAGGCTTTCGCCGGATCTGTTCTGGCCACCCCAACCCCAGTGTTCGTGGGGATTTTGATGCACGAGTGGCGGACAGAGGCTATTGCCTCCAGATCTTCCAATCCCGGTCAGCCCAAAATGGCGTTATGGGCACATTTTATGTCCACCACCACGAACGTCATTCGGACTGATGCCTTGTGCATTTCGTCCCCAATTTCAACTAACAGTTGAACGGTCCCCTCAACCTCAATACAGTTACCGGTGAAGCTTGCCAGTGGAGTTCTTAGGTGGGTCAGTTGACTTCTCTGTAGGCCCATTTTCTCGAACGATTGTAAATACAATACGTTCACACTGCTCCCGGTATCGATCAGTACCCGACGAATCAAAGACTTGTCAATGCACATGCTCACCACCAATTCATCCCTGTGCGGGCTTGGCGAGTTAGGTAAATCAGCCGACCCAAATGTGATTGGGTCCGTCCTTCCTTTCTTCTGGGGGGAGTGGAGATGGATCCTACATAAAGACTTCACTCGAACCTTCTGTTCGGCGTTCCAATCCCCTGTTTCCCCGCCCCCAAATATAACTTTGACCTCCATTCGAGGTTTCTTTCCGGGGCCTCCCGAGCCCTCTGGTTCGTCTCTGGGAGGAATATATACGTCATTCTGGGGCTGGGCATCCCGTTGCCAGCTGTTGGGTTTCCTGATCGGCTTTAAAGTGCATACCGCATTCGGGTCTTTACTTACATACTTGCCTAGATGACCCCGTTGGATCAAGTCCTCAATGGCCGTTTGTAGTGCCCTACAAGCATTGGTGGCGTGACCTTTCCTGTTATGATATTTATAAAAAGCAGACTCGTCTGCTCCCATATAATTTGAAGAATCGGTCGGAAGGGGAATGCTGTCCTTCTCGTTCTGATAAATGGTTGCCACGGACAGGACCAGAGGAGTAAATCGCCCTTGCTTAGGAGGGAGAGCGGCCACTGGGGTAGGACCCAGCCGATCGGCCATCTTGATTGGGGCAGAAGGCGCAACGACCTTGTCCCTGATCATAATCTCTTCTTCCAGGGCAGCATGCTTGCGGGCTCTGTCTAACACCTCGGCATACGCCGTACCCGGATACTTCTTCAAATCCTTGTAAAATTCTCCCGTTCGGAGAGCGTTAGTGAATAGGGTGATGGCGGTGTCATCCGTCATGTTTCTGACCGTCAGAGTTTCGACCCTCCACCTTTTCAAGAATTGATTGAGGGTCTCCTTGGAGTTCTGCTTTACGCTAGTCAGGTAGCTGAAATGCCGCTTTGGGTTGGTACTGGAGGCAAATTGGGCCAAGAACAACGTTGATAGTTCGGCAAAACTGCTGATCGACCCAGGTTGCAGGATCCCGAACCATTCTTGAGCGGGTCCTCTGATCGTACTGAAGAACAATCGGCAGATGGCAGCCTCGGGCGCTCCTAGTAGCATGAGTCCTCCTTGATAACTCCTTAAATGGACCTGGGGATCGCCTACCCCATCATAAATCTAACCGGTCGGTGGTTTGGCACATCCCTGGATATCCGCATACATAATTTCCCTGGTGAAAGGGGAAGTGATCCCGAGCTGGATCGGAGCAGGTTGTACGGGCGCCCTATTCATCTGATCTCGATCTCATTTCATTCATCTGCCTCCTCATTTCGGCCATTTCTTCCTCCTGGGCCATCAAAGGGGGCGGTGGTGGAGTCCTCAAATCTACATACTCCCGATCCCAGTGCCTCTGCGTGGCCCTAGTATAATTCCGTTTGGCATGCTGGAAATGACGGCCAATAGGAGTAGGTCCCCTGGCTTGTGACCCGATGGGGTCCGATCACTGGGAATACGATGCGCTGCAGTTGGAGCGCCACGTCGATTATCCCGATGGGCCCATGAGTGGGATGACGTCGTGGTTGTTTCTGTGTGTGGAGTCTCCCCTGTGAAGTTGGATCCTCCTTCTTCCTCATTTGCCATGTGCTGCATGACCTGGGCCATATCTCGCATGGCCTGAGGAATGACAGTCCCCACCATAATGAGGATATGATCCTCAGCTGGATTGTCCCTGAGGGGATAGGTTTCTCGGTGTTTGACTCCTTCCGTGACAGCGCGAACCATCATTTGTGTGATAAGAACTGATTTTGACCATTTTCAAAAATAGTTATTTTGGATAATTGATGTGAAACTTTTTGAATGTTTCCCACAGACGGCGCCAATGTTGAGGTTATGTCCCGTAGATCCGAAAGCCCAACACGAACTTTGGATACCTCAGGAATGGATCAGAATCAAAGTGTATAACGAAATATAAAAGATGAATCAACGAATACTCAAAAGCTCACTTGTATTAATTAATCTGTTTGATTACAAGGAAACTTCTCGATCGGTACGTCGGAACTATGCTTCCGATACCAGAAACGAGAGTAATAATGCTATTCTAGAGCCTGAGTATCAAAATGCTAACCCTTACAATGATATTAAACCTTCTATTTATACTAATGGAGAGCATGCATGGGCTGCTCTATGCTGATTGACCGTTGTTCCACCGACTTGATCACCCATGTTTCCACTTGCTGATGTCACAATCTGGCATTAATTGCACCTGGCCACTTGCTGGTTGTCCGTTGCTCGAACGGGATGCTGGACCATGCGGAAGACGCTGCCAAATTGGCCCAAGTATGATGTATGATCCGAACTCCGTTCGGTATTTCTGCTTTCTGGGCCGACCTCTACTTGGACCGAACCTCGTTCGGTATGGATTCTTCACTAGGCCTACTCATCATAGGGTAGTGGACTCGTTGTTTGGGCTAGATATCCTGGGCCATTTTAATCCGAGTATTGGGCCTCCGGGTCAATATCCCAACAGATATATACAATTATCAACTTATTTCACACATTATAAGTATAATTTCTAATATGTGTGTGTTAGTGTTTATTTCAAAAAGATTGAAATATATTTATATTTGTTAATCATAAAATTAATTCACTTTAACATACTGTGCACCATCTAAACATGCATCGATCCATTAAATTTAAATCTTAAAAATACATATTAAGTCATAGCACACATTTACAACATAAAAAATAAGGAGTATAAGAAAAGTTATTTTAGTGTGATATTTGACTAATATTTAACCTATGCTCAAATCGATTCAATATTCGTATATGATTCGTTAACTATTCGTATTATTAAACAAATACAAATACAAATACAAATCGAAATTAATATTCATTTCATATTTGAATTCGAATTCATATTCTAAAAAAATTAAACAAATACCTGAATCTTTTACGGCTAGCCTAACATAAACAGTCATGATTCATTCGCCTGAATCTTTTTTTATCTTCTTCAATCTTCACCTGTGGTCTCTGACCTAATTCGTGTGAAAAATGCATGGAATACCACGAAGAGCTCCAAGCCAAGACGAGCTAGAAGCTTCTGCGGTCAAATCAGCGAAGCTTCGATCTCTCCAAGCTCAGTTCATCCACCATCATCACAATAAAATGTATATCCTGAAAGAAATTGTTTTTTCGCTAATTTAATAAAAGCTACAATACTCCGAGTAACTTCGAGTTTCCATTTCATGAATTTGAGACCCTAGCTTTACCATTGAATCTCTCATTATATTGTATACTTTTTGCAGTTATAATAAAGAAGCGATTGAAGTAAGCGCGAAGCTGCTCGAGGTTAATCCAGAGCACTACACAGCCTGGAATTACCGGAAGCTCGCTGTAGAGGACCGTCTTCATCAATTTGACAATGTTAACAATGCGGAGTCTATCAAAACTATTCTAGATGAAGAACTCAGACTAGTATGTTTACGCTTATCATCATATAAAGTTGCAGCTTTTCTTTATATTTACTATCGACTTGTTGAGTAGATTTTGTTGTTTTTGTTCATAATTTGGGCATAGGGAGATAAAAAAAGAAAGCTACTTGTAGAATTTTATAGTTTGACTGAAAAGACTAGGGGTTTTCTGTTTCAAATCTTGTGCTTTGTGGGGGGGATACAGGATACTAGCTACATGCTAATTTATGCTTTTTCTTTAATTTTATAAAGTCATGAACAAATTTAATTAGGTGGAGAACGCATTGCGGAGAAATTACAAGTCTTATGGAGCATGGTATCACCGCAAGTGGGTGCTAAGCAAAGGTCATTCTTCCACCGACCGAGAATTATTGCTTCTGGCTAAGTTCCAGAAGGCAGATTCTCGGAATTTCCATGCTTGGAATTATAGGAGGTCATATTACTGGATATTTTTTGTTGGTACAATTGAGAGGCTTTAGCATGTTATCATATTTCCCTTTGATATGCTCTTTCAGGTTTATTACATCATTGAAGAACATTCTAGATAAGGATGAACTACAATATACAACAGACATGATAGAAGACAATATGAGCAATTATTCTGCTTGGCACAACCGTAGGTATACTGTGATTACAACTACCAAAGTTTGTGGTTAATAAAAATGTGTCATCTTTGAATAAAACCATCCTTGTTTGAACTCAACATTATTCTATTGATGTTAATGAATGCTTGGTTAACAATTATCAATGCAACTTTATGGAATAAATGGTAAAATATAGAATTTTCATGGGCATACAAAATACGTACAATGCAATGATCCTCGACTGTCTGATTGAGCAGAGAGGGGCCTAATTAACACAAACGATGCATTCATTCAAAAAACATAAGTTCGACTGCAGATGCATTTAGAAAATTATTCACCAGGAGGGTTTTCGATATATTGTATTTATGACACACTAAACACTAATCCTTCCCTAATTTATTTTTTAAATGACTTTTGTACAGTGTTCTACTTAGTCGGCTGCTGAACGAGAAGGCAAAAGGATTTTTTCCCAAGGAGAGTGTGTTGACAGAAGAGTTTAAGTTTGTTCGTAATGCTCTTTTTACAGATCCAGATGATCAAAGTGGTTGGTTTTACCATCTCTGGCTTCTTGACCAGACAGTTCAAAAAACTAATTTGTTGGTATCTTCATGGCCACCTCACGACTCTAGTCTTCATTTGTCAACGGATGGGTTGCTTGATAATAATTATATTTTGTCTAATCCTAGAACACTTCCTCTCATTCTCTACTTTAGTGAAGCAGTTAAAAATATAAGTTCATCAACAGTCAAGGTTGAATGTGAAGGTAATTTGAATACAGATATTTCTTGGCGACCACTCTCAGGAAATGGTATTGGGTACGCACAAGCCTGGTTAACTTATGTCAGATTTCCAGATGATGTCCAATGTTTAGAGTTTTATAATGTAAAGGTCAGCCTTTCCAGTTCCCAAGGCATAGTTTGTTTGAACGGCTCTGTTTACATGAGTGATTCTACTGAACTAACCTTTACCGTACACGTACCCCCTAAGAATTCAGAACATATACCGATAGAAAATGAAAAGAGGATTTTTCTAACTGAGGAAAAGTTCTGTAGAAATGAAACTGTTTCTTCCCAGTCAGTTTTATTTAACGCATCCCATCAATTGAGAATACCTATAGATGAAAAAGAAAGGGACTTGGATTGGAAGATTCAGATAGTTGATAGTGAGATAGCTCATTGCAGGGAGCTATTATCATCGGACAATTGGTAAGCTCTATGCCTTTATCTGCTATGTGCATTGGAATGCTCAACATGCTGTATATATATGATCTTCTCTATAAATTAACACTTCTCTTTGCAGTAAAATTGGAAAGTTAACACTTGCAAGATTGTTGATGGCACGCGACAAATTGCTGTCATGTGATGGCACAAATGCTGGCAATCACTATGAAGAAGTTCTTCAGTTGTACGATAATTTAATGAAATTGGATCCACCGCACATTCAGCACTATAAAGATGAATACAGCTCTGTTTTGCTAAAACAGGTAAGCTTCTTCCTCCCATGGATCACCTAAGAATGTTTTTTTTGTCATATGCTTGAAATATAACTTCATATTGTTATTTGCTCATTCATCAAACTGATAAGCGCCCAAAAAGAAACTCTTTTGGAGCTTCTGAAAAACTTTTCCCTCTCATGTGGCCTTCTGAAGGCCATTTACTACATTTTCCGAGTTTTGGTCAGGTTTTGCTATTTGGGGCACATAAAAACAAGCACAGTACCTGAAATTTCCTAGAGGGCTAAAGTGTACCCCAAGTAACTGACTAAGTGTTTCTTTTTATATGTGAACTTCAAATAAGCAATGATGGCCACTCAGGTGATATTATGTGGAGAAATTTTATAAAACGGTTTTCTATCCCCTCTCCCATCCCGACATAGAATCATATTTCATAAAGTCGATGTAATATTTCATGTAATTTGCCAATATAGGCACAAACAAGTTCATTATGATAAATTTAGTACAGCTGCCAAATTTAATTCAAAAAAATATTAATAGGGTTCCATGACTTTTAAGACTTTACTTTGACCAAGCAAGACTTGGATGCAGGGAGCATATAATATAACGACAGAATTTGTTACAATGTCTTCATTTCTTATTGTCCCTTACTCCCTTTGCAGTTATTCCGCAATCAAAAGTCATTGATGGAGTGTTGCAGTCAATATCAAGAACCATCTTCAATCTTCCATAATTATTTATGTCTGCGGCTAAATAATCTCTCACTTACCCAACTTGGTTGTGTTCAGAAACTTTTGTGGGTCCAGATCCTAGATCTTAGCTGCAATCAGCTTCGGTCCATTGAAGGTACAAAATCCCACTATCTGACTATAGTTGATTATGAACTACTTTCTCTGTAATACTCCCTCCGTCCCGCTAACAATGAGACAAGAGGGAGTGACACGCAAATCAATAAAAAGTGGTTTATGTGGTTGATATTGAATTGATAAAGTAAGAATAAAGTAAGAATGATTTAGAGCCACACAAACTTTGCCAAATTTGGTATGAGACAATCTTAGTGGGACGGACTGATAAGGTAAAATGAGACAATTATAACGGGACAGAGGTAGTAATAATTATCTTTTAGTGTTTTTTTCTTTTATTTGATTGGGGGGGGGGGGGGTCTTTTAATAAGTTTTTCTTTCTGCTTCTCTGAGGTTCTCGCTAGTCCGCTAAATATATTCTGGATTTCCCCCTTCAATTTTTTGCCAAACATGGCATGTCAGTTTAATGCAATCCTTTATTTTCATCAGTGCATGTGTGTTGTTTTACTTCAATGTTTTATTTTCATCAGTGCATGTGTGTTGTTTTACTTCAATATGGGTAGCAAGAATTTGCCTATTTTGCATATCTAAGCTGATTTTTTTCAAAAAGATAAGACTGGAAATGATTTTACTTTCAAGACTACTATACCAGTATTTGCAATGGATGTTCAATGTTGGTGCAGGTTTGGAGGCAATGCAGCAACTAGTTTGCTTAAACCTAAGCAAGAACTTGCTTAGCAGTTTCACTGCATTAGAGCCTCTCAGGCAGCTAAGATCTCTAAAAGTATTGGACATCTCATACAATGAAATTGGCTCACATTCAATTGACACAAAGAGGTACCTTTATTCTTCTTCACCCCTGTGCCTTTCTAGTGGGAGCGCATGTAACATTGAGGAATTAGTGGCTACTAATTATTTGCAAGCGCTGTTGGTTTTTAAGAAACTGAGTGTGACACAACTGGATATGGCGGGGAATGCTGTTTCTGATGACAAAAAGTTAAAGCTGTTGCTCTTTGAGCTTATGCCATCGCTCAAATGGCTTGATGGTCTAAAGTTGAGATGATATTCAAGTGCCTTTTTTATTAGTTCCTCCACATGTTACAGATGTTATCTTCGGGCGTTTTGAACTCCTGCTCTTGATTTAGCTGGTTGGTGAAAGCTGCTCTGTTTTTAGTCCCTTGATCATTTACGATTATTAAATGTAAGAATTTTTGTTTCCAAAAGAAGTTGTACTTCGATTCTGTTGTGGATCTGCCACATTGAAGATCTGAGGGGCGTGTTAAACTTAATACTCCTGCATTTATGTTGATTACTAATTAAAAAAAACTCAAAGTGTTGCAGCATTAATTATATGGAACGTGTCTTGGAGCTCTCTTGACATCCCCAAGGAAAAGTGCAACGGGTGAGTGGAGCAACTCACAATAATTGTGTGGTTACACTTCTCTAAAAAATGAATAGAACTAGGTGTCCTTTAAAATTCTTGATACATTGATTACTACATAAGATTGTGTATTACTATGTGTATTACTACATAAGATTGATTATAGATATTCTAAAAGTATATTACTCCCTCCGTCCCGCTAAAATTGTTCCATTTTACCTTTTCGGAAAGTCCCACTAAGATTGTCCCATACCAAATTTGATAAAGATTGTGTGGCTCTAACTCATTCTTACTTTATCAATTTAATATCAACCACACAAATCCACTTTATCTACGAAGGCATAAGTGGTAGCTATTGCAATCACCAATGCCCCGGAACATGTTTCACCATAGAGTCACCTATATATTGAGTAGGCAATATTGCAAATTGTTCATAAGGAAACTTCAGTTTGAGGACAGGTAAGGTATATAGGGCGCTGGTAATTTGAAGGAAGTCATTAGCTTGAGAATGCAGTTGATGATTTTGATTTTCTAGCTTCACTCTATGCATGTTTGGTAGGTATTTAATTAGGCTAAACTTGTGGATGGACATCAAAAAAATAATTCACTAAAAAATTCTATTACGGATATGATAAAATATAATGTGCATAATTGTAGCAGTGCATAAATGCGAGAGGGATTGCGAGCGTGAACTTGCAGAAGAGGCGAAGAGCTGCTATAAACTCCCACGGAGTATTATTTGCAGGTACTATCCACTCCAAAACGTAACACATATGAGGGTCTAGCAAGTTTTAACAAGTGTAAAGTTCAGTTGACATTGTCTTACAATGGGAGTGGAGTTTGGGCGGGAACAATGTAGCTAACATTTTTAGGATATACTTAATAATTAACTAATTAAAATAGAAAGACTATCCGATTGGCTGGTCTTCCTCACATTTCTAGAAATTGGTACAATTAATTAGCCGAAACAGGGATTAATAATTAATGGTTTGTCTAATTAAAATAATGTAAAACCTCTCCAGAGTTGTTCGTGACCTTGCAGCTTCTTAAAGATGTTTTGAAATTTTCAATAATTTAATTAATGTTATATTGAATCACAGGTTGCTGCCTTGCTGGTAGTGTGTATCTTCCCGCCTCTGGGTATATATAAAACCCTGCAAATCCAAATTCCCGAAGCAACACCAAACTGTGAAGGTTGGAAAAGCAAAATCACGATACTATTTTTTAAACAAGTTGGCCTGGGAGGTAGAGCATGCTAACACTTTCTAATTTTGAATGGGAATGTAGTGGTGGCTGTGCTAATTTCTTTTGTGGTGTGTTTGCAGTGCCGATCCTAACTAAACTCGAGCCTGAGGCGAGCATCATAAATGAGTCCTATACATAGTATTTGTTTGTCATATAATTCACTAAAATTCAATGATTAAATATAAAAAACCACAATTCTTAAATAAAAGTCTTACATGATAACAAAATGTTACTGAATGTACTAAAAACTAATTAAGTACAACTCGTCGAACAATTTTAGATGCAAAAATATTTATCACATCCGCATAATGTAGTGGTTCTAAAAAATAAAAAATACATAATTTAGTGGTATCCTTAACAATATACTCCCTCTGATCCTTAATGAAGTTTACACTTTGACTTCACACATTAAGGAAATAAATTTGACTTTACTGTAGAGTACACTGTTTGACACTGTTTGACACTGTTTGGCACTGTTTGGTGTAGATTTGTTTGTCAAATAAGGCAAATAAGAAAGTGTAAAGTTTAATATAGGACGACCCAAAAAGGAAAGTGTAAAGTTAATTAAGGACTGGAGGGAGTATAATAGTAATTTTTCTCTAAAAATACAAAGCATATAATATCATAATTTAACTAATTGTAAATCGAGAATTCCATAATTGCAATATTGATAAATGATAACCCTAAACAAAAAAAAATAGTTGGACAGAGAAGGCCGACAAGGACTCCTGACAAGGATTTTCTCCAATCCTCCTCCAGTCCTTCGCTCGTGAGTCCATGACCGCTTCGCCTCTTCGCTAGTTCGCTTCAATCCCTAATTTCTCGACTGCTGGTATCTTTCGCAAACGGCAAATTGCAGGGGCAGGTTGGTTTAATTGGGAGGGGTTGACTAATTAGATATAAAATACATATATGTATAATACTAATTATTGTAAAAAAAATGGACCCTTAATTTTTCCAATTTTTTGGAGCCCTGAGGCTTGGGCCTCTCCAGCCTTACATAAGGCACGGTCCTGTGTGTTTGGGGGGGGGGTTGTATTTCCTGAAAGATTCCTGAAAGATGTCATGAAGAGGGATGTATTGAATATGGATTGTGGTGGATTTTTTTTAATCCGTGGACTTTTAAAAAAGTCAATGGACTTTTAAATTCATAGACTTTTTTATGAATGAATTCTATGGTTTTTTAAATCCATGGATAAGTTTATTGACTTTCAAAAAGTCCATAAACTTTTAAATGCGAACCATCACTGCTGGTCGTCGAAATTTTCACCTAGACCGCCACTACCGATTTGCCCGTCCGCCTCCATCACTTGAGTTCCCCGCTGCCGTCATCGAACTGATCCGCCACCAACAAAGTCGATTTGGTTATGCAAGAGAATTATGGACAATTACTTATATTAATTAATTAAATTAGGGGTGAATATGTAATATTTAGTCCTATTTAAGGAAATCAAACATATGATCATACTTTAAGAAGAATGCTACTCTGTATGTTTTAGTCCTACCCTGAATAATTTCCTCCGTATAATACATAGTATGATAAGAAATAAATTAAACAAATGTAATTCATATAGCAACACAAAGTTCTACAAGAATAAATGAAGCATATGAATCCAAATTTATTTTTATTAAAAAAACTCAAAGTTTCAAGAATGCTCAAGAATTTTGGTCATTTTATTAATGAGTAAAAACATTAATCGTTACACAACCGTTACACTCATTGCTACATGTGGTACAAGCACAGTTGCAATCGAGTTTATCTTCTTAATAATTATTTTCTTTTCATTTCTTTCTTGTAAACGGTTATATATTTATTAATTTGAAATTATATTTTTATGTGTTAGTGATTTAACGATGAAAGAAAGTAATAGTTAAAATATTTATTTTCTTAATGGTTAAGTGACGACGTACCAGAATTGCACTGATGTAATATTATCGATTCTTATACCAGTCATTCTAGAAACTTCTAGAATTGAACCAGTATGGGATTAACGAATCGAGGGGGGTGGGGCAAGCTGAAGAAGAAAAAGAATGGAAAGAGAGGGGTGGAGCGAGCTAGGCTGAAGAAGAAGATCGAAGGGGAAGTGGTGACTTGGTTAAAGAAGAGGAGAGTTGACGGGGTGGGGTGGGGGGACGGGATGAAGAACCGATATAAGAAAAGTCCACGGAAATCTTTAGTGAGGAGAAGAGACAATCAAAGAGAATTAATGTACTAATAATGAGTTAAAAGTCCACGAGAATCCATGATTTTAGAAATCCATAAGAATGAATGGAACTTTGAATATGCCTAGACTTTTATAGACTTTTAAAAGTCTACATTGAATACACCTAGATTTTTGTAGACTTTTAAAAGTCCACATTGAATACACCTAAAAGTATCAATTTGACAATCCTTTATAGCCCCACGGATATTCCATGAACACGCATATGTTCTCATGAATTTTTTATTTTTTTTAACAAAACACACTGATGTAGAGGGAGTATTAAAAGTCCATGGATTTTAAAAGTTTAATACTTCCTCCGTCCCAATTTGATAGTCTCATTTCTTTTGGGCACAAGTTTTAATAAAGTAGTTGAAAAGGTAAAAGTTGTGATTGAGATTTGAGTATAATAAAGTGAAATGATATGGACCACATCTTTCTTTCCAAAAGGGAAACATGACCATCATTTTGGAACATCCCCAAAAGAAAATACAGGACTATCATTTTGGGACAGAGGGAGTGTATCTCAGCAAGAAATACAGAGATATTCATTATATTGCATGCTAAGAGGTTATTTCAGCAATTTGTTGTTGATGGTTATACTTTGATTGAATCGAGCAGGTTAAGGTTGAAATTTGTGGTTATACTCTGATTGAATCGAGCAGGTTAAGGTTGAATCGAGCAATTTGAGGTGTGAAATGTTTAAAGGGTTGAATGAAGCTTTATTGCATGGTGACACATAAATCTTGACACAAATGTTTAAAGGGTTGAATGAAGCTTTATTGGTGATGGCATTGTTGGAGGACCAAACGATGGCTTTGTGGAGATTGAGATTCCATATGAGTTGTTGTTAAAAGATTTTGATGATCCTATAACAAAAATGGTTGAAGGCATTTATCCTTCCTTTGATGCCACCGTTCATGAAGATCCCAATTATTTAGAAAGAGAGCAATATTGGCACCCACTCTCCAAGTTGTTGATTCCATCAATGATTACATGCTTTCCTTAAATGGTTCCGAGATGAAAACCTACCTTAGTTCTGATAGCCCGTGTAAATTAGATTCAAATCCTGACTTTTTAGCGGAATTGAAGTTTCAGGAGTTCCAAATCTTGAACTGCATCTTAAAGTTGGAACACCAGTGATGCTAATGAGGAACATTGATCATTCTCAAGGGTTTTGTAATGGGACTAGGATGGTTATTACCAGATTAGGTAAGCATATTTTGGAAGCAAAAGTTTTGACAGGGTTGAGTGTAGGTGAGAAGGTTTTGATACCTAGAATGTCTTTGACTCCATCTGATGTGAGATTGTCTTTCAAGTTCGAAAGAAGACAATTTCCTTTGATTGTCTCATATGCTATGACGATAAATAAGAGTCAAGGGCAATCATTGTCCAATGTTGGATTAGTCTTGGAAAAACCTATTTTTAGTCATGGTCAGTTATATTTTAGTCATGGTCAGTTATACGTTGCGCTTTCACGTGTCACTAATCATGCAAGTTTGAAAATAGCTATATGTGATGCAGATGACAAAAGTACCAATGTAACAACTAATGTTGTATTTAAGCAAGTATTCCGAAATTTGTAAGACATTTTGTTTTCAAATTGTTATTATTCCGAAATTTTCAAGGAACGTTGTTTTCAATTTACACATGCTACTCTAATATATGCATTTAAAGATAATTTATGTATTAATTTTATATTTGAAATATTTAATAGGTGTGGACTCACAATGGGTGTTTACAAACTTTTAATGGGTGCACATTTAGAACTATAGCATGTAGAAGCAAACTATCTTCCTGAGGGTACTCGGCCCTTATCAATTGGGAAAGATATGCAATACATAAAGCTCAAGCTCACAATGCAAATTAAGTAGTATGTACTATGAAATTAGAGGATTTTAAGTATAACTGGTCCCACTAAGTGAGTCCAGAATACCATAGACCGATAAATGCTTGCACAATACCATTCTTTGAAAGACAAAAGATGTGACACAATATGGAAGGAATAATGAGAGTTCATATAATATAAACCGCAAGTCTATGTTGCACGCATAGATCAGCTTTTAATAAAATATTAAAAAACAATTGTTTGGAGAGTTTCAAAACAGTATTCAAAGCGGAAACTTGCTATTTCTTGAGGGTTTCAACTAGTTTTCGAAATAGAAACATGTTATTTCTAGAGAGTTTCCGTGCTTCATTGATATCATGACCAATTACTTGAAAAAATGCTATGGAGTAGAAGACTCTTACGGCGTAAACCATTGACCTTTTCGGACAACCCCGAATTTCTCTCTATCATTAATCTTTACATAGACGGGATTGTTAAACTGAGGGTTTTGAATCAGGTCCACATCACAACCAGCAGTTGTGGTGTGTTCCACCACCACCACCACCACCACCACCACCACCACCACCACCACCACCACCACCACCACCACCACCACCACTCTCCAAGTAATTGGTACGGGATTGGCAGGGATTTTGGCAGAGATTTTGGCAGAGATTTGGCAGGAATTTTGGGAGGGAAATGCCAAATCCGTACCAAAAACATTTTGACACGTGCTATTTGGCACAAAAAATGTTGCATTTTTGCAACTTTGGTAATTAATACTACGAGTTTTCATATTCTGAAAATGTTGCATAATAGTTTCATTATCAATACTTTTAAAAACATCTCTCTCAATGTAGCACATCAAGCAATATGTAAGATAATCATCTAAAGAAACTTACAAAATACAAATGAACGGATGATTGGGCGGTGCGGCGCTGCAGAGGTAGCCCCAGAAAGAGACCAGAGTGTAAACGTTCTTGAGGGTTTATATTTTGGAAGTTTTCCCCCTTTTGCCTTGTAGAGTAATAGTGAGTTATTAGTGGATTTCATTTTTAAACTTTTACTTGTTTTAGATTACTTTAAGATGGCTGCACATTAATTTGGTTACTGTTTACATTTTAACTTTTTGGGTTTTCAACCCTTAACTATTTTCTATCAAAAGAAAAAAATCTTAATTATTTTCTTCTCCTTTTTTGAGATCTTTTATTTTAATTCAGCTCAAATTTAAATATCGTGTATTAACTTCTAATTTATATAACCGTAACATTTTAGTATCTTAATTATCTAATATTGATAATTTTTTGTACGGATTGGGGGCACTGATTTTACCCGAACTAGTAGTAGTGAAATTCTTGACCGCAAGCGGGACATTGATTTTACTCTAAGTACTAGTAGTGAAATTCCTGATCGAAAGCGGGGGCACTTGCCCCCTAGGCCCCTCCCTAGGTCCTCCACTGGGTTTGATCCTCCATCATCTGCTAGCTACACAGTACGTATATGATATACGTATAAATCTATATGAACAGATATGTCCGTAATCACGGTTTTTCATATGAACAGATCAGACAGAGAGATCCAAATAAATTCATAATCAAGTGAAATTTTCATACCTTTTAAGATCAGGAATTGAAGGAGAATTTCACAACAATTTAATCAACAAAGTATGTGTATGTATATATATTGAAGAAGAAGAGATTAGCGGGTGTAGAAGACGGCTATGATGGAGAGAAGAGAAGGAAGCAAATGAATATTTTAGGCGACTATTTATCTCTTTATTTATTGATTAAAGAGCACGCCAGTGGGCGACTGTCTGACTGATAGAGGAATGGGGGAAGACATGAAAAGAGGTGGGAAAATTGAATATAAATACGCGCGAGGGGCTAACGTGCGCTGCATGGGTAAAGGCGCACCGGCTCATGTCATTAGCCCACGTCACGGTTCGTCCCCTAAACTGTTGACGCGTGTGCTGTGACTTTACAGCTGCGCATGTCAAATGGAATTACATGACCCAAGACGTATTCTCGCTTCCTTTCTTAATAAGTTGATAATAAATTGATAAAGTGAGAATAAAGTAGGAATGAATTAGAGCCACATATTACGTATAAAATGTTATTAAATTCCTATTAATGTGAATTTCCAAAATATCAAATTTTTTATAATGTTTACTAATACATAATTAAATATAATTACAGTCAAAGTTGTACGTTGGCAAACGTGAAAGTCGAACTGTTGCAAGAATTAAAGAACGGAGGAAGTATAATACTAAGTATAAGACAACAACAGAGGGACATCTAAAATGAAAAAATAAGATAATTATAGGAGGTAGAGGGAGTACTCTTTATAGAGTACTACAGATATATAAATTGTTGGAATTTGTTTCAAATAATGTAAAAGTCTAAAATAAAATTACAATATTTCTCTTAAAAAAGAATATGAGTGCTATCTTAAAAATATACTGTTACTTTGTGACATTATGTGATATTAAGTACTACTAAAACATTAAATTATTATAATTGACAATTTTTTAGAATATTATGTGATAAAAATTTATAACAATCTATAATTTTTTTACTCATATTCATAGAGTTGAAACATAATATTGTATGTCTACATTTCTGATGTCACATTTTGTATGCATTCACTTTAGAACTATATATTACACTCCTATTCAAATTCTACAATATTTATGTAATGTTTACATACGTTGTCGCAATTGAGATGACAATATCCACATATTGGTTTCATCTATCCATTGATCGAGATACCATTTTTGTGAGTGGAGAAATTTCTGACAATCATTTTTCTATGAGTTGATATGTCAATAAAATGATTTATAAAGTGGCACTTATTTTGTGCTATGATGATATTATTGTTTGATGATTGTAATTTGCTTCATGAAAGCAATGTCACTTGACAAAATGACATTTTAAAGTTGATATTACTCAGTAAATGAGATTTTAAGAAATACATTATTCATGTATTTCCTAATATATCATTCAATGAGATTTTATTCCTACCGTGATTATGTACTCGCACGTGGTCATGGTCATGCACACATTGTTATTATTTCATTCTAAAATTAAGGAACGAACATGTGTGATAGATTTAGAAGATGCAAAATTAATGATCATCACTTTTAATACCAATAGAGCTAGTATTAATCTTAGAGAGAAGTGAAAGTTAGAGAGAGAAAATGAGCAATTAATATTTTAATACTCTATCAATTATAATCTCACTTTTATATGTACAAAACATATTAAGTACACCTATTTTTCCTTATGTTTAATTTTTTTAACATTTCCTTATGTTTGATATATATAATCTCACTTTTATTTCTTTTAAGCGGCACACAGTTAAAAATCATATTAAGGTGATTATCTACTCACATTTTTACATTGAAGTTGCGTACTACTGACCACTTAATATGGTTAACTTTAATTAAATCAGTAATAACAAATACGTATAGAAAAGGTTAACCTATAATTAATCCCACTTAGCTTGTCCATTCACAAATCTCAACACTTTTGCCGCAAGAATATATAGGTGTAGGTTAGACTATACGTCGAAGAGCTGGCCGGTTTTGTTTCGTGATTTTTGTCTTTCTCCCGGCCACTATCTATCAACCAAATTGAAGAGTGCGTACGTTTATCTCAGCTAGATTGTTAGTTATATACGAAGTATTTTATAATAATGTTGTAATCTGTCATAATCGTATTTTTAAAATGAAATTGTATGAATATATCATGCGGAGTAATTTAATTTAATTGCATGATGAGGTCGTGATAAGTATACGTTGATTAGGTTGATATCTCGTACAGGTCGTTGTCGGGTAGGGATGTCAAAAAAAACCCGGTCTGCAATGACCCGCTCTGGCACGAGATATTTGGGGCGGGTCTGGCCCGCCCTGTCTTGCAAATGGGGCGGGTCCGCTCCGCTCCGCCTATACAATGGGTCGGGTTCGAGTATTAGTATTGACCTGTGCCGCCCCGATCCGACCCGCTCTACATATAAGTATATACATACTTTTTCTTAAATTATACTGCAAATATACTTCAAGATGCATATATATGTATGTATACAATAAATCGTGAATTCTTTGATCTTATAATATATCAATATATATATATATATATATATATATATATATATATATATATTAGTACCCAATTTGGATAGATTTTGATGATGTCACTATACTTTGCACGTGTACATTGTGTCTCATTTTATAGCATTCAAATTTAAGTGACAAATGTAAATGTACAATTTTTGAGACTAAAGAAATATTACCGGAAAAGTAAAAATGCAATAAGGTAATTTTTATTTACCTTCATAGGATATTTAGATCCTACCGGCAAATATTATTTAGCTCAAAGATTAATTAAATGTCACAAAAAGAAAATAGGTTCAAAAATCATATACATTGAATTTACAAGATTGAAGACAAATCTTGACCGGTATTTAATACCGAATCAAGTACTGAGGGCGGCATCATGGGACGCACACATAGAAGATACTTCAGCGCCCAAAATTATTGAAGACAAACGTTGCAGTCAGTTAATGCTGATCAAGTACTGGGGTCTAGAGCATTGAAGTGAACACATGGGACTGCCTCTGAAAGGATACTTCAGCGGCTGAATTATTGAACACAAAATACACGTCCAGAATCAAGCCCCAACACAAGAAGACGAAGAGCAAATCGTCCTCGCCAATATTCAACGGAAGAGATCAATCTATCTTAACCAACAGATAAGATTGATCAGCCAAAAAGCCTATAAATAGAGGCTGAAACGAAAGTTTCTAACCAAGCTTGAGCATCCTAAGTAGAGAGATATTCTATTGAGCATTCAAGAAATATCTAGCAAAAGAAAAGTGATATTCTATCCACGACTCCCTGCTTTGTCCCTTGCATCACTAAACTTCTTAGTATCAAGTGT
The DNA here is from genome assembly GCA_945859875.1 of Cuscuta europaea. NCBI lineage: Eukaryota > Viridiplantae > Streptophyta > Magnoliopsida > Solanales > Convolvulaceae > Cuscuta > Cuscuta europaea. The sequence goes on from CAMAPE010000002.1 coordinate 6,274,315, forward strand.
TCATTGTTAAATCCTAGAAGTTTAGTTCCTAGTTGGAGGTCAGAACTTTCTTGTAAACCCATCATATTGTTGTAAACACTTCAGGAGGACAATTGTTCCCGACCTGAGTGTGGTTAGATAGGTCAGGAGTACCTTTTGATCCCCACTGGATCAATTGAGAAAAACCTAAAGGATTGAGTAGCTTGGAGTGGTGTTGTACTCCTCGTGAAACACCTTCAATCTAGGCCAGAGTTGTCAAGGCTAGATTGACACTAAGTGTATTGGGATTAATACATTAGTGAAATCCATCTGAAAGAGGGTGGGACTGGATGTAGGAGGATTACACCACCTCTGAACCAGGATATACTGTGTGTTGATTTATTTTCAGTCAACAAAGCACACACTGAACACTTCTCATAAAAGATTGTAGTTTGCCAGCAGCATCCTAAGCAGTAGTCTTAACTTGACCCTACTGCTTATCCTACTACTTAATAACTCACTTTCTTTGAGATACAAGAGCTTTACAATATCACAACTATAAAGTTTGTTCCATTAGATTTCAGGAAATCCTACTTGAGGCATAGCAGTTGCCTCAGCCGTCCCCTGGGGACTACCCAACTGCTAAGCCCACTGCTCACGCAAAAGTGTTTCCTTTGAACATCTCCACTTCACCAGACCTTCACAACTCAATCTCCAAGAAGTCTGTTCAAACTAATCACTGTAGTTCAAAGTGGTAACCCAGCAGCTGTCTCAGCAGTTCCCTCAATATCACCCAACTGCTGAGACCACTGCTCCAGTAAAACTCCCACTTACTTGAACTAATGCACATCTTCAGAAAGCCCACATCATCCTGAGCAACACCATATAATCAATCTTCCCATACCTTCACTTTTACTCAAACAGGTGCCTCATCAGTTTCCTGGTTACCACCCAACTGCTGAGACCACTGCTCTCATTAAGATTTATTATCAATCTACCTTGTCATATCATCAGAAAGATCTTCCCACTCTAAGAAAGATTTTGAGTGCACTTTCATCATACACTGAGCATTTCGCTAGCAGTTGCCTAAGCAGTTCCCTGTTTTCTAGCCAACTGCCAAGCCAACTGCTCACCTTACAAAGCCCAAACTTCATCCATCATAGAAAGTTGGTATACACCATTTATCTAAGAGGTTAAAGACTTCCGCTGTGCATCTATAAATCTCCCAAAAGATTATAGATCAACTCATCTAGAAGGGAAAAGTTTTAAAGTTGAAAAACCTTTAAAAGTCTATTCACCCCCCTCTAGACTTTTACCTCTATCCGGGACCATCACGTGGTATCACAACAGAGTGTTCCTAGAGTCAGTTTCTGACTAATTTGAACTAAAGATCCCAAACCACTATTTTTCCCAAACACTTTCTAAGAATGGACATGCAACATACAAAGAATCTATTATTCAATCAGAACAAATCTGATGACTGGATAATCAAGGATATCTGGGATGAGCTCACAATGATCCAATCAGAAGAGGATCAAAACAGTACAAGTGATGAAGGCAGCTCATCAGAAAGTAAGAAAGATGCCCTGATTTGCCTCTTTGGAATGCACCAAGCTGATAGCTCCTTCCACAACCATCCCATGGCCAGATTGAATGAAAATGACAATGATGAGGTATTATCCTGCTCCTCAAGTAGCTCATATGATTCTAGCTGTTCCAGTGTTGATATGGAAGCTCTACTCCATAAACTTGAAAATTTTCAAAAGGATCACCTTCTTTTAATGAACGAGAATTGTAGGCTTCAAGAAAATTGATTATCGCCCAAGCTCAAATGGGTGAAGTGATTAAAATGAAAAATCTTCTTGAAGTCGAAAACATCATTTTAAAAGAAAGGCTGAGCTCCCTCACTACTCCTATTATTGAGGAAGTTCAAAACTGGAACAACACAGGATCAGGATACACACCTGTATCCCAATCATTGAAAGACTCTCCCAAATGCCCTCCTATCACAAAACCCACCACAGATCTACAAGAAACAAGAAAACCAAACCAACCAAATCCCCACTCCCAAACTCTGTCAAATAAAAGGAACAAGTCATCTTCTAGACCAAAATCCAAACTTCCCTACAATTCCATCTTCCAAAACAACCAACCAATCAAAGGGACCAACTGCATTCCAAAGAAAAAGCTGATCCCTACAATTACACATATTCCTCCCCCTATAAGGAATAATGTTCATAAACATATAGCCAATCCTCAGAATGTCTATAGATCCATCAGCTTAGATCCAAATGGTTCTAAATTGGTATGGATGCCCAAACGCATTCAAGGGAAGATGCCCACCAACTCGTGGGCTGCTACTCAAAACTGACAAAGACGGGAAGGTGCTGGAGCAGCCAACTTACAAAAATAAATATTCAAGCTGCTCCATTCACATGACAGGCAACAGGTGGCTACTGTCAATACTAGATCTGGAGAAGGACCCAAAACAACCTTTGGGAGTGAGAAAGAAAGAGGAGAATCTAAAGGAGCTGGAAAATCCAATCAAATGCAGTCCTTCAATCCAAAACATATCATATGGGATTGAAGTTCAATCTCATACAACACAAGCCAGCTCCGCGATAACATTCATAATGTGACAATCTCCATGGACATCTGCTTGATCAGAGATGTCCAAAGCAACAAAATTGTGCTAACTGGTAGAAGAAAGAAGGATACTGGAAAGGCTCCAAGATGCCTTCCCACCAAAAGTCAACAAAATGACTGGAGTATGGAAGCAGCAGTTGATTCAAATGGCAGTCCACTACCAGCAGTGAACTCAAATGGCAGATCACTGCTAGCAGGTGACTCAAATGAAAGATCACTGCCAGTAGTTGACTCAAAATATACGACACTGCGAGCTGTTGACTCATTCTAAAATCAACTCCTCAAGACACTCCAGCTGAATTAAGCACAAGGCTTAATAATCCCAATCCTCTTACTCTACCAGAAAAAGAGGAGGATGAGCAGGTAACTCCATTCATTCAAACATCTGACACAAGATGATTCAACCAGCATCCTTCTCATCAAAATAATTATCCAAAGGGTTCGTACAAGATCATCAATCCAGAAAGAAGCAATATTCGCCTCTTCTCTCAAACAGAACCCAAAAGGACTGAAGAAGCCCTACAAACATCTGACTGGATGCAAGCTAGTTCAACAGGAACAATCCTTGAAGCTTGTATGAAGACCCTATCATCAACATATGATAGGAACAAAACGGGTGACTAAGGAAGGCATCATTGTTAAGAAGAAAGCAAAATTAGTGGACACAGGGTACTACAAAGAAGAAGGAATAGATTTTGATGAAACCCTTGCTCAAGTTGCACATTTGAAGCTAAAAATATTCTTAGCATATGATGCCCATAAGCAACTCACAGTCTATCAAATGGATGTGAAGAATGCCATCCTAAAAACGGTCTACTAGAAAAGGAGGACTACGTGGAGCAGTCCCCTTGATTTGAAATTGATAAGAGATGAAGTATTCAAACTTAATCATTCTCTGGAGTCAAGCAAACTCCAAATGAAGGGTATGATACACTCTCTAAGCATATGGTGAAATATGGGTTCATCAAAGGCAAGTAGACAAGACACTATTATAGAAGGTCCCCACACACTCCTTAAATCTTTCAACTCTCAAGCCTACTTTGAGGTGAGCCTAAAAGGAGAGTTGAACTATTTCTTGGGACTACAAATGGAACATAAATCCACAATATTCCCACATCAACCAAGCCATTGAATGAAGCTAGATTCAAACATCTTGACAAGAGCTTGGAATGATGATCAAAGCAGGAATACCCATGCACCTATCCAGGGGGGACTTGATTCCAAAAACAAGGGGCAATTCCTAGCCACCTGCCGAGGGGGAACTCTCAAGGGTAACCACCTGCCAAAGGTAAGTTATCCAGAATCAACAAGAAATGAAGCATCAAGATCCAAGAAAGTCTATCTCAGACTTTCAATAAAGAAGAAATCAATATCCAAGCAGTGAGCATAACAGGTGACTGAATTTCAGCAGCACTAGGCTCAGCAGGTGCCTAATAAAGAAGCCCACTGCTACAACTTCTTGATACTTACAATAACTCGGCAGGATAACTACCAAACGAGCCCACAGGATGATTGAGCTACAAAGAAATGATTGCTGAAATACTACTTATTCTTTCAAGAGTATTCTATGCTTCACTTGCAAACTAGTTAACTCCAATTGACAAAGTCCAGAAACCAGATGACTTGACTAACTCTGAGGATCAGGTGAGATTTGTTCAATAAAAATAAATCAATATGGCAGAGACCGGTCAACGTTCTGGATAACAGAAGAAGACGTTCAAGAGGAGAATTAGTCATGGATGACTAGAAACTCTAGAAAGAAGAAAAGGAGTAAGAATCCGAGCAAATGGCTCAACAGTTGACTGCATCCTAGCAAGCAGTGGGCTCAGCAGGTGACTGGCTACTAGCCCACTGCTACCTGTATAAAGGAAGGAATTGGATACATATTTTTTCAAAAAGGAAGGAAAGGACTAGAAAGAGAAGGAAAGCAAACGGAGGTAAAGACACTAGTTCAAAAATTTGCGCAGGTGCCTGCCAGCAGGTGACTGCTTCAGGAGCAGGGCACTGATTTAGGCCAGCAGTTGGCTCAATTTCTGACAAATGTACATGGAATCTCAACAAGTGACATACATCATCTTGATCCCCTAATATCAAGGATTCCAACAAGGTACCTCTTGTTCTCAGAAATCATCAAAAACCTACTCAAAAATGAGCCCCCTGCTACCAGTGTGAACACATTTAATGCTGAAAAGGCCAGTCGTATTCTCCAACGGCTATATTCCAACGGTTAGTTCCCGATAGCCTATAAATACTCCTTCCGTACAAACCCTTCACACTTTCACTTTGCAATCTCTTTCTTATAAATTCTAAAGCTCTCAACTCTCTCTTAATACTCTCAAAAGCCTTCTTCCGCACTACCTTTAATTCCTCACATACACACAATCTCCATACACAAATGGCCTCACTCATCAAAATTTCCAAATCCATTTTTACTGGCTCCATCCTAAGCACTTCAAAAGCACTTGAGAGAGAAAACAACACTGATCTTATGAGGGAGCTCCTAAGAAAGCTCGATACAACAGGGCTCTTGAAAATGGCCACTTACACATACTCTCACTTCTATCCGGAAATAGTAGCAGAGTTCTACCTCAACTCAATCCCAGAGACTTTGAAATCAGTAGTTCTGGGAACTGAGGTAGAGATACAAGAAGAAGATATCAGGGAACTGCTCTTTCTTCCAAGTAATGAAGCCCCAAATGTAGAAGACCTCACCCTGGATGAGGCAGAATTCAAAGAAAAAGTCTTCTTGCCAAGAGCTCAAAACCTACCCACTCTCAAGATAAAGAAGAAGATGATGGTTCAAGAATATGATGTTCTCCTCGACATTCTCTACAAGTGTATCGACACAAGAACAACAACACTTGATGAGATCAATGCACAAAGAGCAAAACCACTAGCCGCAATAATCTCAGGGTCCCCATACAATTGGACCAAGTACGTGTACCATGAGCTGCAAAGATATGTGAATAAATCTCACACAGGAAGAAAGGAGGACGGTACTCTGCCATTACTAGGGTACGAGTTTCTCATTGGAGAACTACTCAAGAAGAAAGGGATACTGGGGGAAACAAAGGAAGCAACAAATTGGAGGAAGTTCCTATTCCAGACCTCCAAGGCAGGGGCCCCAGAAATTAAAAACCAGGAAGATACTCTCAAATCTCATGAGCCCCTCCAAACTAAGTTCACCCGAATCAAAACCAAGCTGGCAAAAAGACCAAGATCAGGCTGTGCTGAAATCCGATCAAAGAGATCAAAACCAGCAACAAGAAATCTCCAAGAAGAACTCGAAGAGGCAGCGTCATCTTTACAAATGGTTCAAGGAGAAGTAGCCACTCCTCTTCAAATTATTCAGGAAGGAGCAGAGCCCTCTTCTAACTCTTCAAATGGAAGCAACAACTCTGCTCTTCCCCTTTCCATACTCATCCCCAGGATAACTCAACTAGGAGAGCAGGTGGCTCCCCTTGAACAAGAGCAGATGGCTCCCATAGAAACAGAGCACGCCCCTCAACTCAGCGAGCAGGCGGCTCCCCTTGAAGCCGAGCAGTGGCCTCAATCACCAGCAGTGGCCTCACTTGTCCTGACTCCTCTAGAACGATCAGATGCTGAATTCGCCAGGGTCAAGGCATGGAGAGCTTGGAAGCTATCACGAATCCTCCATCAAACTGAAACCCTCTCACTCTTTATAGAGGAAGAGGACTTTGCGGTAGAATGGCTTGGAACAAGTGATATGGCAGAAGCAACCAAGCTCCTCAAAATCAACCAAGTATATGCCCTGAAGAAAAAGGAGCTGACTGCCAAAGATGAAATTGAAGATTCAAGTGATGATGATGATGATGATGATGCTGACAATGCACCAAAGGGTCCTCCCAGTTCAAGAGGTAAACAAATCAATCACTCATCCTCTTCCAGTGATCAAGAACTAAGAAGAGTCATGGAGAAATCCAGAATGGAAACCCAAGGAGGAGGAGAATCCTCCAAAGCTCCCCAAAAGCTGCTAGTTGCCACCATCCAGCAGGGGACTGCACTGTTAGATCTCAACTCGAAACCCCACCAAGATACAACACCTGAGCAGCATGCCACATCAAATGAGATTAAAGATAAAATTCAGCATGATGGTGAAGAAGACACTCCTACATTGGCAGAGGTCTTCATCAATGAAAGAAGGGCAACCATAAAATTCGTAAGCAATGCTGAGGTTAGGTTGCACAAACGGCTAATCAAGATGAAGAAACATTTTGATGAACTATTAGAGATGATGTTTGCTGAAGTTCATTGCCATCTCAAAAGCAATCTCATGATTCAACAAGTGTTCAACTCCGAACAAAAGGCACAACTGCAAATCCAACTATCCCAGCAACCTGCTCAAATGGAGGCAATTCACAAAGAGCTTGAAGCTTTGAAAGCCAGGGATGAAAAGCTAGAGAATCAAATTGTAGAATCCCTCGAAGAACTAAGAAAACAAGAGCTAGCAGCTGCCTCCGGTCAAGCAGGTGCCTCCCAGTCAACAGCAGAGGTCTCTACTCAGGTACCTGCTCTTCCTAATCTTCCCCCCAACCTTGAGCAGGCCCTCCTAACAATACAAGCACATGAGGAGTTCATACAACATCTCAAGACCAAGGAGCTTCCTGCCATTCTCCATCTCTAACAAAAGTTGGTCTCAAAGCAAGTTGAACACTCTGAGGCAATTGGTCAGACACGAGCTGATGTTGCCAAGCACCTCAATGACCTTCACAAAGCCACTCAGGAAGCTTTCCTCGAGCAAGGAGGGAACTTCCAGAAACTAGGCCAAAACTTGGAGACAGCTACCCAAAGGCTATAACAGCTAGAAACCGAGGTCAAAGATGAGGTAAGAACAGAACTGATGGACATTAACAACTACATCAAAGCCTTATCTATCAAGGTCTATGGCCTGGATCCGGCAAGAAGAATGCAAGAGGAGCCTGAGTCTGACCCGGAAATAGAAGCACTCTTCAGAGAAAGTGAGACCCCTGTTGATGCCAAAAGGGCGGAAAGATCAACACAAGCAGGCCCCTCCTCCAGCAGGTCCCTAGCAGCCAAGAAAGGAGCTGAAACCAGAAAGAAGAACAAGCGGCTGCAAGAAGAAATGGAGATAAGAAGAAGAAAAAATGAAGAAGCAAAAGCTAAGGAAGAGGCCAAGAAGAAAGCAAAAGAGGGAGAAGAATAGAATAGATTAAGTCCGAAATTGACTATAAACTATTGTACCTTAGAAGCTAGAACAATGTACATAATATCAATGAAAATCAATAAACATATTTGGTTCTTGTGTTGTATATTTTTGGCATCATCAAAAAGGGGGAAATTGTTAGTACCCAATTTTGATAGATTTTGATGATGCCACTATACTTTGCACGTGTACATTGTGTCTCATTTTATAGCATTCAAATTTAAGTGACAAATGTAAATGTACAATTTTTGAGACTAAAGAAATATTACCGGAAAAGTAAAAATGCAATAAGGTAATTTTTATTTACCTTCATAGGATATTTAGATCCCACCGGCAAATATTATTTAGCTCAAAGATTAATTAAATGTCACAAAAAGAAAATAGGTTCAAAAATCATATACATTGAATTTACATTATTGAAGACAAATCTTGACCGGTATTTAATACCGAATCAAGTACTGAGGGCAGCAGCATGGGACGCACACATAGAAGATACTTCAGCGCCCAAAATTATTGAAGACGAACGTTGCAGGCAGTTAATGCTGATCAAGTACTGGGGTCCAGAGCATTGAAGTGAACACATGGGACTGCCTCTGAAGGGATACTTCAACGGCTGAATTATTGAAGACAAAATACACGTCCAGAATCAAGCCCCAAAACAAGAAGACGAAGAGCAAATCGTCCTCGCCAATATTCAACGGAAGAGATCAATCTATCCTAACCAATGGATAAGATTGATCAGCCAAAAAGCTTATAAATAGAGGCTGAAACGAAAGTTTCTAACCAAGCTTGAGCATCCTAAGTAGAGAGATATTCTTTTGAGCATTCAAGAAATATCTAGCAAAAGAAAAGTGCTATTCTATCAACAACTCTCTTCTTAGTCTCTTGCTTCACTAAACTTCTTAGTATCAAGTGTTCATTGTTAAATCCTAGAAGTTTTGTTCCTAGTTGGAGGTCAGAACTTTCTTGTAAACCCATCATACTGTTGTAAACACTTCAGGAGGACAGTTGTTCCTGACCTGGGTGTGGTTAGATAGGTAAGGAGTACCTTTTGATCCCCACTGGATCAATTGAGAAAAACCTAAAGGATTGAGTAGCTTGGAGTGGTGTTGTACTCCTCGTGAAACACCTTCAATCTAGGCCAGAGTTGTCAAGGCTAGATTGACACTAAGTGTATTGGGCTTAATACATTAGTGAAATCCATCTGAAAGAGGGTGGGACTGGATGTAGGAGGATTACACCACCTCTGAACCAGGATATACCGTGTGTTCATTTATTTTCAGTCAACAAAGCACACACTGAACACTTGTCATAAAAGATTGTAGTTTGCCAGCAGCATCCTAAGCAGTAGTCTTAACTTGACCCTACTGCTTATCCTACTGCTTAATAACTCACTTTCTTTGAGATACAAGAGCTTTACAATATCACAACTATAAAGTCTGTTCCATTAGATTTCAGGAAATCCTACTTAAGGCATAGCAGTTGCCTCAGCAGTCCCCTGGGGACTACCCAACTGCTAAGCCCACTGCTCACGCAAAAGTGTTTCCTTTGAACATCTCCACTTCACCAGACCTTCACAACTCAATCTCCAAGAAGTCTGTTCAAACTAATCACTGTAGTTCAAAGTGGTAACACAACAGTTGCCTCAGCAGTTCCCTCAATATCACCCAACTGCTGAGACCACTGCTCCAGTAAAACTCCCACTTACTTGAACTAATGCACATCTTCAGAAAGCCCACATCATCCTGAGCAACACCATATAATCAATCTTCCCATACCTTCACTTTTACTCAAACAGGTGCCTCATCAGTTTCCTGGTTACCACCCAACTGCTGAGACCACTGCTCTCATTAAGATTTATTATCAATCTACCTTGTCATATCATCAGAAAGATCTTCCCACTCTAAGAAAGATTTTGAGTGCACTTTCATCATACACTGAGCATTTCGCTAGCAGTTGCCTCAGCAGTTCCCTGTTTTCTAGCCAACTGCTAAGCCAACTGCTCACCTTACAAAGCTCAAACTTCATCCATCATAGAAAGTTGGTATACACCATTTATCTAAGAGGTTAAAGACTTCCGCTGTGCATCTATAAATCTCCCAAAAGATTATAGATCAACTCATCTAGAAGGGAAAATTTTTAAAGTTGAAAAAGCTTTAAAAGTCTATTCACTCCCTATAGACTTTTACCTCTATCCGGGACCATCACGTGGTATCAGAGCAGAGTGTTCCTAGAGTCAGTTTCTGACTAATTTGAACTAAAGACCCCAAACCAGTATTTTTCCCAAACACTTTCTAAGAATGGACAGGCAATATACAAAGAATCTATTATTCAATCAGAACAAATCTGATTACTGGATAATCAAGGATATCTGGGATGAGCTCACAATGATCCAATCAGAAGAGGATCAAAACAGTACAAGTGATGAAGGCTGCTCATCAGAAAGTAAGAAAGAGGCCCTGATTTGCCTCTTTGGAATGCACCAAGCTGATAGCTCCTTCCACAACCATCCCATGACCAGATTGAATGAAAATGACAATGATGAGGTATTATCCTGCTCCTCAAGTAGCTCATATGATTCCAGCTGTTCCAGTGTTGATATGGAAGCTCTACTCCATCAACTTGAAAATTTTCAAAAGGATCACCTTCTTTTAATGAACGAGAATTGTAGGCTTCAAGAAAATTGATTATCGCCCAAGCTCAAATGGGTGAAGTGATTAAAATGAAAAATCTTCTTGAAGTCGAAAACATCAGTTTAAAAGAAAGGCTGAGCTCCCTCACTACCCCTATTATTGAGGAAGTTCAAAACTAGAAGGATCACATGGAAGGATTTACAGAGGTAACTAGAATGACAAAAATCAAGATCCCTGCTGAAAGCAAAAAATCAGCCCAACTGGACACACAACTATTCTACCAGATTGGATATGCTTCTTACCCGATGGTCCCTATTCTTGACCACTTGGTATTGTAAAGTTCATGCTTTCTAAACTGCCCACTTGGATCATTATATTTTTTTATACTCTCAACAATTGTACTTTTTGTTGTCTCTGAATTGCCCACTTACTATTATCATCATTATTATTTCTACAGATTCTTTACGCACACATTTGCTTTTGAATTTCTATTGTGCTTAGTTTATTGACGTTTCTGTAAATGCAATCTCGTCTCACATTTCAGGCCCAGGGGATGCCTAATGTGAATGCTTTTGAATTTCTACTGTGCTCAGCTTTCTAAGAAATAAGTTTGCTGGATCAACTGATCAAGAACATGTAATTTCAAGTGTTTTAATTGGATTTGCTTGATGTTTGCAGTTCTTGAGTTTTGATTAAGCTTATTTTATAAAAAAAATACAAAGGAACAAAAGAACCCAAATAAAGCTAATCACTTTCATAACTTGAATTTATGACATTTCCTTAAAGTTACAGATTAAGGGAATATTATGATTATTATTGGTGTTGTTGCAATGATGATCATTATTGTTATCAACTTATCATATTACTCCTATTAGTATTTATTAGTACTACTACTTCAGCCAAGTGCCAGAATTATACCAAGTGCCAGAATTATACTTTAATGCATTGCTATATACCAAGGAGATGGATTTATTGATATAAACTAATACTCCGTATAAAGGAAATAAATTATATGTGCTTAAAGGTGTTACGTTGGTGTTGCCTACTGACTGACTAGGCATCCTGGTAATGGAGAAGAACAACTATGCTCAGTCTACTCACCTGAAGTTAGGTGTTCCGTGGTGATTAGGCATTCTCAGTCACTAGGAAATAAACTATATGTGCTTAAAGGTGTTATGTTTGTATTCTTTTTCATTGTCTCCAAGTCTAACATTTGTTCTCTCTTTTTTGTCACCAGGCTCAAGCACTTCTCTCGTTTTACTTTATCTTTTTTTAATATGTCAATTAGTTCAATTCTGCTAAACTACATATCTCCATGTTTATATCATGGCATGGTAGGATGAGAATTTCAACTAAACAGTGGTGTTTTGGTGCTTGGACTTATGCTTGAAGGGGTTGCACACTTCAACATGATTGTAGGCGGTCTCTTCACGGAATACCATATTACCTACTTTATTTTTGAATCCCTCCTTTAATTTGACTAATTTGAATAGGTATTGTCCTTCTTCCATGATTTTTCACCAGGTTAAATAATGAACCAGGTTGACTGCAGTGCTATGACTAGGAAGGCTTCATCTCATCTATTCTGCATAGTCAATGTTTCGGCCTTTTTATGTTTTGGCACATGTGCTTTTAGTTTAGGTAGCATTTTTTTCTTAATTTTTTTTTGTGGGGTGTGCCCATTTAACTATGTAGCATGTACATTCACATTTATGTGAGAATTTGAGATATAAATGAAAATGTTAGAAATTTTTGTTATTTATTAGCTAGTACTTCGTATTAAATTATATATATATATATTGTAATTAATGTATCATGTATATGATTTCATACTATCGTGTCATGGAGTTTTGTGATACCGCAGTGTCATTGAGTTTTGTGATACTAACGGTTATAATCGTTATAACCGTTAGTGGAAAATATGAATTTAATAACGGTTATAATGGACTTTTAATAACGGTTCAGAACCGTTATTGTTGCAGCACCAATTAAAAGTCCGGTACTTTTAATATGAGTTCGGGAACCGTTATGGAAGTTTTTTAATAACGGTTCAATTGGGCTTTTAATAACGGTTATAAGCCGATATTGCTGCAGCCCATGTTAAAAGTCCGGCACATTTAATAAGGGTTAATACAGAACCATTATTGAAACATTCAATATCAGTTATACATTAACCGTTATTAAAGATTTTCAATATGAGATTAATCAACCCATTTGAAATGTCTTCTTAACATTTAATTCATACCCAGCTATTTCTAAATATCAGAAATTTACACATATCATCATAGGAACATTTATCACAACAAAGTAAACACATATCATTGCTCATAACTAATAAAATTCTACATTCACATTGTTTTGATAAAAAATATTCAGCAAAAACTAGGTATGAGTTCACAACATTCATCAAAAACTAACTTTGAGTTCACTAAGACTCATCAAAAACTATGAGTTCACAAAACTCGTCAAAAACTAGCTAAGAGTACTCTAATAATTATATCAAATATTTGTAGCTTCGCAGAAAAATGACGCCCAACGCTCTCGTGTCTCGTTGATTTCTTGATCAGTGAATGACTCTTGAACGTTTAATATCTACAGATTAAATAACGAAACTAAATGAATAAATACAAAAATCATGAAGTAAAAGAAATAACATATACAACAACAATAAAATCACAAGTATATGGGAACAAATAAGCTATAACTTCACCTTCATTCAAGAATCATAACATATAGCTTATATGTTAATAGATCGTAATTAAGAATTATAGAGCTTAAACAGTGCTATAGGCCTATGAATATCGCTACAGCTAGGTCGTCACCCGTAAGCGACGCGTCATCCCTCCGCCTAGGGGTGGTGTTAAATGAGCAAGGGCACGCTACACTTCATAGGCCTGGGTGTGGTGATAAGAATGCTAAGGTTGCTAGGTCGTCGCCCGGAAGCGATGCGGGAGAGTGTCCATGGCAGACATGGTTTTGGCACTAGAAATGAAGCGGGGAAGAACATTCTGGATTTTAAGCTTTGGTACTCGGGGAGAGAGAGGAACGGAAATGGAGTAGGCATTATGGTGGCACATGATTATGTTGACGATGTGGTTGAAGTGTTTAGGAAGAACGATCGCATCATGAGCATTAAGTTGATAATAGGGGATGAGATCGTGTCCGTGGTTAGTGCCTATGCACCACAAGTGGGATTGGATGCATCTATCACTCAACAATTTTGGGAGGATCTTGAGGAAGTGGTGCGACGAGTGCCAAGGGGAGAGAAACTGGTCATAGGAGGCGACCTCAACGGGCATGTGGGCCCAAGTCGTGATGGTTTTCTTTAAGTCATTTTATTTAATTAATCTTTATTAATTAATTTTCTTTGTTTTTCGAAACACACCCAACAGGAGGAAGATGTTTGGTCTATTGATAATGACGCACACGTGGATGATGTGTGGTTATCAATGGAGTCCACCATTAACAAAGTGGTGAAGGAGATACTCGAAGAATCTAAAGGATGCCTGCCACAAAAAAGGACACATCTTGGTGGAATGATGGGGTGAAACAAGCAATAAGGGCCAAAAGAGAATGCTATAAGAAATTGGGCAAAAGTTGGAGTGACGAGAACATAGAGGAGTACAAAGAGGCTAGAAAAAGAGCAAAGAAAGTTGTGAAGGAAGCCAAAGGAAAAGTGAATAAGGAATTGTATGTAAAGTTGGATTCTAAGGAAGGAGAAAAAGTTATCTACAGACTTGCTCGCCTTCGTGACCGTAGGACTCAAGATATCGGAAAATGTAAGTGTGTGAAGGATGTCGATCAAAGGGTACTAATGGACGACGAAGAAATAAAAGAGAGGCGGAGGTCATACTTTGATACCTTGTTCAACGGGAATAAAGTCCAAGGTATTGATGATCTTACTATACCAAAGTGTATGGTAAATAGGGACTTCGTGAGAAGGATTCAAACAACAGAAGTTAAAGAGGCTATGAGAAAAATGGGCCGGAAGAAAGCAGTGGGCCCAGATGGCATACCGATCGAGGCTTGGAGAAGTTTGGGAGAGAAAGGCATCGAGTGGCTAACACGTTTCTTCAACATGATTTGGAGAAACAACAAAATGCCAGTGAGTTGGCGGAAGAGTACTCTCATTCCCTTATTTAAAAATAAGGGTGATGTACAAGAATGTGCTAACTATCGAGGGATTAAGCTTATGAGTCACACCATGAAACTTTGGGAGCGAGTGGTTGAGCAAAGACTACGTAAAAGTGTGAAAATTTCGGAGAATCAATTTGGTTTTATGCCTGGACGCTCAACAACTGAGGCCATTCACCTTCTTAGATAAGTTGTGGAGAAGTATAGAGACATTAAAAAGGATCTGTATTTGGTGTTCATTGACTTAGAAAAGGCATATGATAGGGTACCTCGAGAAGTTCTTTGGTGGGCCTTAACTAGAAAAGGCATATCGCGTAAGTATATCAGCATCATTATGGATATGTATGATGCTTGTACTACAAGTGTCCGCACTAGTGTAGGGAGGACCGCAGAGTTCCCTATTACTATTGGAGTTCACCAAGGATCTGCTCTGAGTCCTTTCTTATTTGCTTTAGTCATGGATGAACTTACGAAGTCAATTCAAGAAGATATACCGTGGTGCATGATGTTTGCCGACGATATTGTATTGATTGATGAGACACAATCCGGTGTTAAAGCAAAGTTGGAAGTATGACGACAAACATTGGAGAGAAAGGGTTTCAAACTGAGACAAAGCAAGACTGAGTATATGGAGTGCAAGTTCGGTGGAGGTAGAAGCAGTAGCAACAATGGGATTACTCTTGATGGTAAGGAGATACCGGTGTGTGATATGTTCCGTTACTTGGGATCCATAATTCAGAAGGATGGTGAATTAGATGGAGATGTATGTCATAGAATCAGAGCTGGGTGGATGAAATGGAAAAGTGCTTCAGGAGTTCTATGCGATCGAGGTATGCCGACTAAACTGAAAGGTAAATTTTATCGTACAACAATTAGGTCAGAATTAATGTATGGTGTAGAGTGTTGGGCGGTGAAGCAATGCCACATTCAAAAGATGAGTGTGACAGAGATGCGTATGTTGCGTTGGACGTGTGGACATACCAGAAAAGACCGCCTGCGGAATGAGGTAATCAGACAAAAGGTAGGAGTAGCACCTATAGAAGATAAGATGCAGGAGTCTCGTTTGCGGTGGTTTGGGCATGTGCATAGAAGACCGAGTGATGCACCTGTTAGTCGACTTGAGGGGTGGGGAGAAGAGTCAGAGAAGAGAGGGAGGGGAAGACCCAAACAAACTTGGATTAGATTAATCAGAACTGATATGCGTCTTCTTGGGTTGAATGAGAGTATGACTTTGGAGAGAGCAAAGTGGAGGGCACACATCCATGTGGACGATTGATGTCTTTTCTACCTTTCCTCTCTTGTTTCTTTTATCGTTTATCTTCCTTATCTTTTTATATTCTTATGTTATTTTTATCTTCTAGATTTTTTATGCTCTTTTATTTATTTTTCTTTTATCTTGGTTATATTCTTGTGTTATTGTTATCTTATATTTATGTATCTTTATTTTATTCATTTTATCTTACTTTTTTCCTTTTCTTGTCCGCCTTCTCTTTTTGGCATCGATATCATAGATCGATTCATGTTAGCCGACCCCAAATTCTTTTGGGATTAAGGCTTGGATGTTGTTGTTGTTGTATGTTGAATATCTAAATAGGTAGATTAGATGAAATGTCAAACAGTATATTTAAAATTAATTTTTAATTAAAGCTATAACAAAATCATATCTATAAGGTGTGGATATAAGTGTCATTTATAGTCAGTCCATTAATTTCAGGCAAAAAAACATAAATATTGAAAAATTTCTTTTTTGAATACCAGACTCAACTAGTATTGTCAAATAAGATAGTATTTGGTAAAAAAATCAGATTAAGCTAGGTTGACAAGCCAAAATGCATTACCAATCAGAGCAATGATCTGTTTATTGGTAAAATTGAACATTTTGGCTTGTCAGACAAGGTGAGCGGGCAGACAAATCTAAATATTTATTAAAATAACTTTTTAAAATTAAATAATAACAAATGATATAAAGAAGAAGAGGATACCAGTACCATCACATGTGAAAGCTGGGCAGTAAAATTTGCACACTAACAGTTAGGCAAGCAATTAGTCTATTCAGCTATATCGGGGGGAGGGGGGATTTGTCCAACAATTTCTTCTAATCTACCTCTTTGTGAGAATGTCAATATGATTGAGATCGTTTGCCATGCTGTCAGCAATTTTGTATATTTGCCGTCTAGGGAGATCAAATAAGAGAAGGATTCGCTATCGTCTACAAAAAGGTTTAAGAGGATACCAATTCCTCTAACCTTGATGTTTTGTGAGTCAGTCAAAATTAGAAGCCGTCAAAATGGGCCGAAACCCACGGGTTGGCCCGTTTAAACCCATTTATTGGTGGGTTAGGGTTGCGAATTTCTGACCCATTTAGTTCGCGGGTTTCACGGGTCAACCCACGTGGGTTGTGGGTTTAAGTGGGTTGGCCCACCGGGTTGCGGGTTGGCCCGCGGGCCAATATACAAAAATATAGTTTTAAAATTTATTATCTTAAATATTGTCCTTTTACTACCAATATTATTATAATTACAAATAAAAATTACAACCATGACAAACCAATATTTATTTCTATATTAAATTTTCAAATAAAATATTGAAACATATATTTTATGTGAAGTTCGATACAATATTGAACAATTAGTAGTCATTATTTACAAATAATTAATCAAAAGGTTATGTAGATCTTTATTTTATACAATGAGTATTTTTGTCGCATAACCTCTTATAGTTTTCAAATTCTCGTATAACTAGTATTTAATATTTTTTAATTAAACTTAACAAGTATTGAATTTTTAGTATTTGGATTTCTTATATTTCCTTTGTTACTACTTACTAATATAAATATATACTTCCAGGTAATTATTTTTATTTTATTTTTGTTATATATTTTTTTTTACATATTGGCCCGCGGGCCAACCCGTTTAACCCACGGGTTAGGTGGGTCGGGTTAGGGTTGTAGAATTTCTGGCCCGTCATTAAACGGGTTGGCCCGACCCAACCCACATAGACCATAACCCGTCACGGGTCGGGTCGGGTTGGGTCGGGTTGGCCCGTTTGACAGCTCTAGTCAAAATCATTGCAAGTCGATCAATACCAATTCCCCATCCAGCTGTGGGTGGTAATCCATATTTAAGTGCTGTGCAGAAAGATTCATCAAATGCCATTGCTTCATCATCACCAGATTGCCGGTCCTGAATCAAATAGAAAACACATATTCACTTAACAGTTATGTGCAATAAAAAATAATTTTAATCAAATGACCGGCGAACATCATACGTGTACCTTAAGCTAGTCTGCAAAGCGTTGATGTTGAACAAAAGAATAAATGCACCAAATAAGAATACATTCTGTGATTCGAGAATTAAAAATTAAAGAGAGAGATATGTACTCCATGCTTGTTGACAAACAGCTCAAATCGTTCAGTCAACCCAGGCTTAGACCTGTGCCATTTTGTGAGTGGACTCATTATTTTCGGATGATTGATGATAAATGTTGGATTAAAACACATCTCTTCAAGGAAGTGCCCAACAAGCTGGAATGTACACACATGTCAAACACTTGATTAAATGAAAACTTTGATTAATAGATATAATGTTTTCTCTACAGCTAATAAAGGTAACTGATGATTGATGAACTATGCACAGTAAAAATCATGGAAGATTAAATTCAACCTTTTTTCAAGAACTAAATTGACATTGGCAATCTTCTAAACCATAATGATTATATAGTAATATGTGATTTAGTCATACTATTACCACTCACCACTAAGCATTTGCTCAGTAAGGCTCATCAAGTCATTGTAATCTGCATAAGCCATGTAAAACTCTCAGGTTGTGAATTCAGGATTGTGTGTCAAATCAATACCCTCATTCCTAAATTGCTTCCCAATTCCATAGACACGCTCCAATCCACCAACGACTAGCTGTTTAAGATAGAGTTCAGGTGCAATGCGCATGTAAAGCCTCATATTCAATTCATTGTGATGTGTAACAAAAGGGTGTGCGGCTGCTCCGCCAGCAATCATGTTCATCATGGGAGTCTCGACCTTTAAATAACCAATTATAGCAGAATGTACATCAGGAAATGAAATTGGTGCATTGGCGTAGTTTAAAGAATCAAACAAATTAATAGGTTACTGACCTCCAGGAAATCAAGATTGTTAAGGAAACTTCTAATTAAATTTATTATACTTGTTCTTGTCTTAAAGATATGTCGGACCTCTGGATTCATCATCATATCCAAATAGCGTTGTCTGTACCGTTTTTCCTGAAGAAATGCTCTAGATTCAATTACTACCGATACCTATATATAAAAACGCACAAGGAATAGGGTGGAAAAGAAACTCCACCTGATCTTTCAATATAAGTGTGTCTGGTTTCTAGGCATTCCAGGGGCCCATTCATCAGTTTTCTGTAAATAGTAGAATATTGTAAGAAACTGATTGAAACTATCTTAAGGCCACAAAAATATCTCTGACCTTGGATTTAGTCTGGGCTCCTTTCTTCTGTGGCATCATATGGACACAATGACTTAACACTATAAATGATTTGTGAAAAATACTCAACTCTCCTCTTTTTGTTTTACCTGAACGTAGTAGTAAAAAATTATTAACTAGGAAACTAGCTTGTCAGACAAAGATGTCAAAGCGCATCTTCACGTTTTTATCTCATATTTTAATGAAATCCTCATCATTCAACTCAGATTCACTAGAGAAATAGATATCACAGGTTAATATTTAAGGGCATTAAAAAATAGAGTATATTTAATGCAATATCAGTCTATGATGCTAAAGTTGTAGCAGTGGAGATATCAAAAGCCCGTGTGCACTTTTTGGAACACATCTGTAAACAAAACCTTTCAACAATCCACTACAGAAAAGTTTTTTCATGTTAAGGAGACTTGGAAAATCTTGAGACATAATTTTGTCCCTTTATAAACTTCCAGAGGGTTGATGACTTAACTAAACTAGTTTCAATACACAGTATAGTTGCCTTGCAAACCTGAGAGTTACTACTCGGATCCATAATCACCTTAATGTTTGTACCATATGTGACCAAACATGTAAGTATATAAAGGAAGTTTGAAAGGAAATCATATTTGTACCATAGTTTGGAACCCATAAAATGCTAGTGCAGTAAATCAGGCAGAATATGGAAGGGAAGTTTGAAAGAAAATTTTAGATAAAAAAGTTCCCCCAAGTTCAAATATTTGTTTAAATTCATTATACACATACATTTCTATTATAAAGACTATGAAATCTAAATATACGTAAACACTAAAAATCTCTAAGCAATTTTGATTATCCTTAGAACTTTCCTAGCTAAAAGCCAAACATAGAAAACCCATTGGCCTTGGTATTTTTCCCCCCTTTTTCCTACTGTTTTTTTTGGGTTCTCTTCGCAGCTTTAGAGGCTCCACACTTCATCCAAATTATATATTGCAAGAAGATCTGTGTTTTTCAAGTTAAATGGCCTCTTCTAGCTTTGAAAGAGGCTCAAAGTATGAGTATTATTTTAGGGAGTATTTCATATTACATGCAAGGTACTGTCTAACATATAATGTAGCTGTCATGTTCAAGATGATACAAAAATCTATAGAAAATTGCGAACATTAAAAACTATTGTATGAGTTTTAAATTGCATTTCTCACTTTGAGAACAAGACAATGTATGTTTTCGTTGAAACTTGAAAGAAATGTACTCCATCCTTACATCCATATATTTTCTAACCGGGGATCTAAACACTAAAGGGCGATTCCATAAATCCACACCCACAAATTATCATAAAAATCCTCATAAAAAATACAACAATACGAATTCAACAAACCCATGTAAATTTCAGATTATGTTTGAACAAATGAGGATAAAACCTAAGTAGAAAATAATCAATCATAGTAGATACTTCATACCTGATAAATTAATTGACGAACCTCCTAATAGAGGAGAGACAGATAGAGTTAGACAGGGGTCAATATGCAGCAGGCTTGGCACTTTAGCCGCTGGGCTCATGCGGTCAGAAGCTAGGCCACAGTTCGGTGGTTGGCAGTGACTTGCTATGCTTCACCTTAGCTGCTGGTCGGGCTTGAGCTGTAACACCGCCCCCGAGTATTTGTACTGTACCAAATTATGTATTGAACCTTGAGAAATGTATAAAAGCATTTTTACGTGATTGTAAATTTTTATCATTTCTATTACGTGAATAGTAAAATTCACGTGGGGCCCACACCGGATGTGGGGCCGCCCGATATTATCGGGACCACATATTATATTGATCTTGGACTAGATAATATGTATATGGTGATGAATATCCTAATTGGGCCATGGCAATGGCATAGAGATGACCGGTTGGTCAAATGGGGCCAGATTATCGGTATCGGCAAATTATCGGATAACAGCCCAAAAAGGGATTCTGGAGACTTCTAAATTAAAGTTGAGGGATGCATATTCATTCTAAGGTCCAATAAGGATTGGGAACAAGTGTTATATTTTATTTGACCCGGTAGAATAAAATATAATTAAAACAGTCCGGAAAATACAACTTTCGGGACCGATTCTACACTTGGGGACATAAAGGGTTGACCTCCCACATAAGTGGGGGCCAACCCACGTTTTGTTTTGGGCTGCAAATGAATAAGGGGAGCCGCACAAGGAAGATAGAGGAGGGAACCTGAAGTGATTGGGGAGCAAACAATAAAATGAATGGGACCTATCCCATGCCATTATTGAGAGAAATGCCAAAAAGGCATTCCAATCATCCCATCTCACAACACTTCGTCCAAGCCAGAACCACTGAGGATAGAAGGTCAGGAAAAACTCCATTTTCATCCATCATACACGCACCAAGTTAAGGGAGGAAGAAGAAAGGAAAAAGAGAAGAGAAAAGAGGAGTTTAGGTGGGAAAACTTGTGTTTAACAAGGTAATGACTCCATTAATCCCATTTCTTGTTCTTTAATCCTCTTATATGATTATTCAATCATATTTCACACCCTAGGATTGTTCTACACGTTGGGATGTGTAGAAAGAGGGGTTGGAAGGTGGTTCTAAGTCCAAGAACGGACTTAGAAGCCAAAGTAACCGGTTCGCCGGAAAATAACCTTTTGGAGGTTATTTGTATTACTATGGGTTTTGTGATGATAAAACCTTGTTAGTAACTTGTCTAAGGTATTCAAGGAACTTTCACGGAATCGAAAAGGTCGCCGGAGTTGCCGCCGGAGTTCGTTGAAGTTCGTCGGAGTTTCGCCGGAGCTAAATCGGGAAGGCTAGAACTTCATAAGCTTTATTAAGGTGAGAAGACGGCTTTATGCTTTATAACTTTTGCGTGAGGCATGAGATTACCTAAAGTAATCAAGGATATGTTTTGTGGAATGATTAAAGATAATCAAGTATTTGCTTATGCCATGATTTTGCATAAAACATAGTTGAAAAGCATGTTATGTACGTTTGGTGATTAAAAATGTGGTAACATATTTTGTGTGATGATCCAGGGATCCAAAAAGGTGTTTTTGGATCAAGGACATCAAGAAGTATATGTGTATAAAATTTCAAGTTAATCGGACTCCGTTTGGGGGGTCAAAAGGGGCGTTGACCGCTAAGTCAACTGCCATACCCGACCGGGTATTGACACATACCCGACCGGGTATTTGCTGAAAAATTTGCCCAGGGGCCTACTGTCTCCTATACCCGATCGAGTATAGGTATATACTCGATCGAGTATACATGGAAAATTAGCTTTGGGGGCTACCGCCTCCTGTACTCGACCGAGTATGGGAAGATACTCGATCGAGTATTGGTTTATGCTCAAAACGGGCAGTTTTGAGCGGGTTAATGTGGGCCGTTCAGGTGAGACCCGCCCACATTGGTTCCTAAGGATGGTTATATGACTATAGGGCTAGGTATTGTCCATAGTTTAAGGAACGAAAGGTTAGTCATATCCAGGTTAGGGTTTGGTGAGGATTTAGTTTGGGGTTGAGTATCCCCGGGACATTAGATGATCCTGAAACTCGGTTGGGGTTGAGCATCCCCGGGACTATAAATGATCCTGAAACTCGGTTGGGGTTGAGCATCCCCGGGACATTAAATGATTCTGAAACTCGGTTGGGGTTGAGCATCCCCGGGACCATACATGATCCTGAAACTCGGTTGGGGTTGAGCATCCCCGTGACTGCAAATGATCCTGAAACTCGGTTGGGGTTGAGCATCCCCGGAACATTTAATGATCCTGAAACTCGGTTGGGGTTGAGTATCCCCGGGATGCTAAGTGCTCCCAAAACTCGGTAGGATATTATGAATGTAGAATGTAGCTGGTGAGCTAGGCATTCGGGAAAAGGGTGAGAAAGGTCAGGTAAGAACTTTATCTCTAAAAGACTCTTTGAATGAAATGACCTACGGGTCGAGTATTTTACATATATATATACAGTATGTATCATCGGATGAATGAGTCACATATATATATGTATCACCCTATTTTTGGGTCTCGTGTCTGAAACATTAGTTATTCTTCATATAGCCTGCTTGTCACTAGTACTTCTATGGCGTACTGACCCCTCCGGGGGCCCTCACATTTTTCAGGTTGAGGCTAGAGTCCTACTACCTGCACCTTTGCCTAGGGTGATTGATCGAGAAGGAAGACGTGGTTCGTGCTTCCATTCTTATTTCAAATGTATAAACCGCTCACGGATTTTTGAACAATGCTTCTATTAAAACACTTGGGGCCTGCGTGCCCGTGTTTGCCACGTGTGGCTAAGTATCAAACATTTTATTATTTCCGCATTTGTTTGATTTTGATATTGATGTTGATTGTATGTGTTTACTAATCGGTTTGGCAATAGAATCAATCGGACGCCTTGTACAACTCAATAGGGATGAACTGTTGTTGTTCTTATCGGGTTGTACGGCGGTTGTCTACGTGGCTCGGATGCGGTCCGGGGCGTGACAATTAAGTGGTATCAGAGCCATCGATTTCTAAACTATATAATTAACCTCTCAATATGGTTATCTTCAAAAAGTTTTGAACAAAACCATGAGCAGAAGTTTTTGTACTTAAGGAACCGTTGGAAACCACGTTATTGACCTCTTATTGTTAAGACGGTACCCTTAACAGTTTGTTGGCCATAATGTTGGACCAAGTGGTGTCTTTTGTACTAATCCGTCAATTGACATTGAAACGAGTCTAATGACTCATTCCTTATTCCTTTCAGAAATGGAGGGTGGACGCAGGATAACTAGGAGGAACCCGACAGGGCATGTGCCGGGGGCCACCGGGCATGCCACTCGGGCGGAATCACGGACCTCTAGGGGTAGAGGCCGGGGCCAAAGCCGAGGAGGAGGCCGAGGCAGGGGTCGTGGGCTTTCTACCACGCCGACGACAAGTAGCACACGCGTCGGTTCCGTGCACCCGTCATGGGCCACCGAACCGGACGACTTCACCTATGCTCCAAGCACGGAGCAAGAGGAGACCCCGTACAACGGTGAGGACTTTGAGGAAGAAGATGAGGATGATGATCCTCATTATGACCGTATGAGTGAGGTACTAGAGTGGTACCTCGAGAATAAAGCAAAGAGAGAGCAGCGGCGCCAAGCTAGACAGGCTAGGCAAACCATGGGGCAGGGAAGCCGAGGTGCTTCTAGTGCTCCATCTGGAGCGTTTGGGGGAGACACGATGGTGCGTATCTCCAAGTATCTCAAGGAGGCCAGGGCCTTGGGGGTGCAAATCATTTGATGGCAAGGGCGACATATCTGAGGCCGCCGACTGGATTAAGAAGCTGAATGATGCTTCTAGGGATATGCAAATTGGACTCGACGTGAAGTTGAGGGTTCCCACCAGGCTACTAGAAGGGGTAGCTGCGGTATGGTGGGAAGGCGTGGAAGGAAAGTTCCACGGTGAGGCCACTTGGGAGAAATTCGAAGTGGAGTTTTATAATCAGTACTACTCAACTTTTGAAGTCAATCTCAAAAGGAGAGAGTACACAAACCTGAAACAGGAGGATGGTTGCTCGGTGAGGCAATTGGAACAAAGGTTCCGTGACTTGGCCCGATTCATCCCAGAATACTCTTTGGATGAAAATCGTATGGCCAATCATTTTTGGGATGCTCTACAGTTGGACATCCGTGACCGGGCTACTTACCATCACAACATGACATTTAGCCAGATTGTCGATCAGGGGCTCCTTGGGGAAGCCCAATGGAACGAGAGGAAGTTGAGGGACGCCGAGGAGGCGAAGAAGAGAAGATGGGGAAACTCGGGACCCCAAGACCACTCCCGGAAGCATCACGCTGGGGGTGGCAATTCATTCAGGGCGCCGGCACCACCGGCGAAAAGGAACAAAGGTTCAGGAGGGCAAGGGCCCAAACCGGGGGGTGTGGGACCACCCAGGTGCGCAAACTGCGGTAAGAACCACGGGGGAAGGTGCAATGAACCACCCCGGTGCTTCAAATGCGGTAGCACGAGCCACCTCAAATCCTCTTGTCCAATGCTGAACGGGGGAGAACCATCGGGAGCCATGGGAGGACCTACGACTAGTAGGGGACGTGCGGGGCCGTCTCAGGCCGGCACGGGAAGGAGCGGACCCACGGCTAGCAACGCCGCGTCCGTTAATCAAGGGAGGACCCAAGCACGGGTGTATGCAATGACCGAGGCTGATGCTCGGGCCAACCCGGACTCCATTGCAGGTAATCTCTTGATTTCACACGTATTTGATTATGTAATTGGTTGAAAAATCTTCAAAAATATGAAGGACCCGATCGGGTGCCCCTATAGACCCGACCGAGTATAAGCCACACTTCGAGTTTGAAGTATGCACCCGTTTGGGAAGCCAAGGCAGAATGCTTTATTTTTGACATTTCGAGCAATACCCGATCGGGTATGGCTATATACTCGATCGGGTATGGGTAGATTTTGAGCTTCGAAGTGTGTACTCGATCGAGCGTAGGAGACAGGGAGCTTTTATTTGAGGATTTCGAGTGATACCCGACCGGGTATAGGCATATACCCGACCGGGTATTGACATTTTGCCCGAATTCGAGGCTGGTACTCGACCGAGCAAGGGAAACAGGGGGGGTTTCTCCTTAAGGACTCGAGTGATACCCGACCGGGTAGAGGACCCTACCCGACCGGGTATAGGGTAATTCTAGGCTGAAATTTTTCCGTCCGGTCCTTTTCAGTCGGGATGTCGAATAGGGTGTCTTACATGACTTATATATGTAGGAACACTAAAGATCAACGATAGGGATGCGAGAATTCTCATCGATACCGGGGCACAACGTTCATTTGTGAGCGAAGCGTTTGCTAAGGGATTGAACATGCCTGTGGTAGCAATGATACAACCCTTGCTGGTCTCTACGCCATTGGGAGATGATGTAGAGCGGAAACACTACTATCCCTCGTGTAATGTAGGGATAGGGGGGCACTGTCTAACGGGTGACTTTGTGCCGTTAGATATGCTCGAGTTTGATGCTATACTTGGCATGGATTGGCTCGAAAAACACCATGCGAAGGTAGATTGCTACACCAAGGTGTTAGAACTAAATGATGGAGAAGGAAACACTCTATGCTTCGAGGGAGATAGAGGGAAATTCAACCCTTGTATCATATCGGCCATCAGAGCAAGGCGTATGATGAGGAAAGGGTGTCAAGCATACTTGGCCTATGTCATAGGCAAGGAGGGCAAGGAAAAGAGTCTCACTGAGGTGAGAGTGGTGAGTGAGTACCCAGAAGTTTTCCCTGAAGAACTCCCGGGACTCCCACCAGATCGAGAAATTGAGTTCACCATTGAAGTAGAACCCGGTACAAAACCCATCTCGATTCCTCCATATCGGATGGCACCGGCTGAACTTCAAGAGTTGAAGGTGCAATTGGAAGAATTGCTGGACAGCGGATTCATCAGGCCGAGTCATTCACCATGGGGAGCACCGGTACTATTTGTAAAGAAGAAGGATGGTACACTCAGAATGTGTATCGACTACCGTCAGTTGAACAAGGTCACGATAAAGAACAAATATCCTTTGCCAAGGATCGATGACCTGTTTGATCAACTACGGGGGGCAACGGTGTTCTCTAAGATTGACTTGAGGTCAGGCTACCATCAACTGAAGATCAAGGAGAGTGACATACCCAAAAGTGCATTCCGTACAAGGTATGGTCACTATGAGTTTCTAGTAATGTCGTTTGGGCTTACGAACGCCCCCGCGGCATTCATGGACCTCATGAACCGAGTATTTCACCAATACTTAGACCAGTTCGTCATAGTGTTCATTGATGACATTTTGATATACTCCATGAATGAAGAGGAACACGAAAAACATCTAAGGCTTGTGCTTGAAACACTGCGGGAGAAGCAACTCTTTGCCAAATTCTCTAAATGTGAATTTTGGCTTGGGGAGATCGGTTTTCTCGGGCATGTGGTATCGGGCTCGGGCATTTCAGTTGATAACTCAAAGATTGAGGCGGTCACTAATTGGGAGAGGCCCAAGAACGTGAAGGAGATAAGGAGTTTCCTCGGTTTAGCGGGGTATTACCGCAAATTCGTGGAAAAGTTCTCGGTGATAGCATCTCCACTCACGAAGCTCACTAAAAAGGGGGCTAAGTTTGTGTGGGATGACAAGTGTGAGAAGGGGTTTCTTGAGCTAAAGAAACGTTTGACCGAGGCACCAGTGCTTGCCTTGCCCGTGCAAGGGTTAGGGTATGACATCTACATCGATGCTAGCATTCAGGGACTGGGATGTGTACTGATGCAATCAGGGAAGGTAATTGCTTATGCTTCTCGGCAGTTGAGGAAGCATGAAGTAAACTACCCCACACATGATCTGGAGCTAGGTGCGGTGGTATTTGCATTGAAGATTTGGAGGCACTACCTCTACGGGGAGTTGTGTCACATTTACACCGACCACAAGAGCTTGAAGTATGTGTTCACTCAGAAAGAGTTGAACATGAGACAGAGGAGATGGATGGAGTTGATTAAGGATTACAACTTGATCATTGACTATCATCCAGGCAAGGCTAATGTTGTAGCCGATGCACTGAGCAGGAAGAGCTCATCATCAGGGGTTTTACTCACATGCTTACGGGCATTGAGGGCACGCGTGGAGATATCCACGGATGGGGCGCTATTGGCCAGATTTGAGGTGAGACCCACCTTATTAGATGAAATCAGAACATGTCAAGGCAATGACGAAGAATTTCAGAAAATCCGGGAACGGATGCTTGTGGGGCCCGTCGAGGGTTTCCGTGAGAGAGAAGATGGACTTCTACTATTCAAGGAACGAGTGTGTGTACCATCGGATGAGGAGCTCCGAAAATCTATCCTTGAGGAGGCTCACTCATCTGCGTATGCCATGCACCCGGGCGGTACAAAGATGTACCGGGACTTGAAGGAAAGCTACTGGTGGTCGGGGATGAAGAGAGAGATTGCAGAATACGTGAGCCGTTGCCTTACTTGTCAACAGGTTAAGGCAGAGCACCAACACCCGGCAGGGTTATTGCAACCACTTACCATTCCAGAATGGAAGTGGGAGCATGTTACCATGGACTTCGTGGTGGGTCTACCACGGACGGTTAGGAACTACGACGCAGTATGGGTGGTAGTCGATAGGCTGACCAAGAGCGCTCATTTCCTACCCATCAACACTACCTATACGCTCGAGCGGTTGGCCAAATTGTACACAGATGAGATTGTGAGACTGCATGGGGTTCCGGTTACTATAGTATCGGATAGAGACCCACGGTTCACATCACGGTTTTGGCCTAAGTTCCAGGAATCCATGGATACGAAATTGAGGTTTAGCACCGCGTTTCATCCTCAAACGGATGGGCAATCTGAACGGGTGATTCAGATCTTGGAGGACATGTTAAGGGCATGTGCCTTGGAGTTCCAGGGGAGCTGGGACAATCAGTTGGCTTTAGTGGAATTCGCTTATAACAACAGTTATCAGGCGAGTATAGGCATGCCTCCATACGAAGCATTGTATGGGAGGAAATGCCGGACACCTTTGTGTTGGGACGAGGTTGACGAGGCTAAGCTCGAGGGCACCGAGCTAGTCGAGATCACTAAAGAGAAGATCAAAGTTATACAAGATAGGCTCAAGGCTGCCCAAGACCGGCAGAAGAGCTATGCTGATAAACGTCGGAGGACGTTGGAGTTTGAGGTCGGTGATGAGGTATTTCTGAGGGTATCACCTTGGAAAGGGATCATCAGGTTCCTCAGTCGGGGTAAGCTTAACCCACGTTACATAGGTCCGTTCAAAATCCTTGAAAGGATTGGGGTTGTAGCATACCGACTTCAGTTGACCCCAGAATTAGAAAAGATTCACAATGTATTTCATGTTTCTATGCTCAAGAAGTATGTGCGGGACCCGTCACATATTCTTGAGAAACCACCGGTGGAAATCCGAGAAGACCTACACTATACGGTGCAGCCGGTGAAAATCATGGACCGACAGGTAAAGAAGCTAAGGAGCAAAGAGGTGCCGATGGTAAAAGTACTTTGGAAGAGTGATCGTGTCGAGGAGCAAACTTGGGAAGTGGAGACCCTGATGAGGGAACAGTATCCATTTCTGTTTGACTAGACGCGTGGATTTCGGGGACGAAATCCCAAATAAGGGGGGTAGAACTTGTAACACCGCCCCCGAGTATTTGTACTGTACCAAATTATGTATTGAACCTTGAGAAATGTATAAAAGCATTTTTACGTGATTGTAAATTTTTATCATTTCTATTACGTGAATAGTAAAATTCACGTGGGGCCCACACCGGATGTGGGGCCACCCGATATTATCGGGACCACATATTATATTGATCTTGGACTAGATAATATGTATATGGTGATGGATATCCTAATTGGGCCATGGCAATGGCATAGAGATGACCGGTTGGTCAAATGGGGCCAGATTATCGGTATCGGCAAATTATCGGATAACAGCCCAAAAAGGGATTCCGGAGACTTCTAAATTAAAGTTGAGGGATGCATATTCATTCTAAGGTCCAATAAGGATTGGGAACAAGTGTTATATTTTATTTGACCCGGTAGAATAAAATATAATTAAAACAGTCCGGAAAATACAACTTTCGGGACCGATTCTACACTTGGGGACATAAAGGGTTGACCTCCCACATAAGTGGGGGCCAACCCACATTTTTTTTTGGGCTGCAAATGAATAAGGGGACCTCCCACACAAGGAAGATAGAGGAGGGAACCTGAAGTGATTGGGGAGCAAACAATAAAATGAATGGGACCTATCCCATGCCATTATTGAGAGAAATGCCAAAAAGGCATTCCAATCATCCCATCTCACAACACTTCGTCCAAGCCAGAACCACTGAGGATAGAAGGTCAGGAAAAACTCCATTTTCATCCATCATACACGCACCAAGTTAAGGGAGGAAGAAGAAAGGAAAAAGAGAAGAGAAAAGAGGAGTTTAGGTGGGAAAACTTGTGTTTAACAAGGTAATGACTCCATTAATCCCATTTCTTGTTCTTTAATCCTCTTATATGATTATTCAATCATATTTCACACCCTAGGATTGTTCTACACGTTGGGATGTGTAGAAAGAGGGGTTGGAAGGTGGTTCTAAGTCCAAGAACAGACTTAGAAGCCAAAGTAACCGGTTCGCCGGAAAATAACCTTTTGGAGGTTATTTGTATTACTATGGGTTTTGTGATGATAAAACCTTGTTAGTAACTTGTCTAAGGTATTCAAGGAACTTTCACGGAATCGAAAAGGTCGCCGGAGTTGCCGCCGGAGTTCGTTGAAGTTCGTCGGAGTTTCGCCGGAGCTAAATCGGGAAGGCTAGAACTTCATAAGCTTCATTAAGGTGAGAAGACGGCTTTATGCTTTATAACTTTTGCGTGAGGCATGAGATTACCTAAAGTAATCAAGGATATGTTTTGTGGAATGATTAAAGATAATCAAGTATTTGCTTATGCCATGATTTTGCATAAAACATAGTTGAAAAGCATGTTATGTACGTTTGGTGATTAAAAATGTGGTAACATATTTTGTGTGATGATCCAGGGATCCAAAAAGGTATTTTTGGATCAAGGACATCAAGAAGTATATGTGTATAAAATTTCAAGTTAATCGGACTCCGTTTGGGGGGTCAAAAGGGGCGTTGACCGCTAAGTCAACTGCCATACCCGACCGGGTATTGACACATACCCGACCGGGTATTTGCTGAAAAATTTGCCCAGGGGGCTACTGTCTCCTATACCCGATCGAGTATAGGTATATACTCGATCGAGTATACATGGAAAATTAGCTTTGGGGGCTACCGCCTCCTGTACTCGACCGAGTATGGGAAGATACTCGATCGAGTATTGGTTTATGCTCAAAACGGGCAGTTTTGAGCGGGTTAATGTGGGCCGTTCAGGTGGGACCCGCCCACATTGGTTCCTAAGGATGGTTATATGACTATAGGGCTAGGTATTGTCCATAGTTGAAGGAACGAAAGGTTAGCCATATCCAGGTTAGGGTTTGGTGAGGATTTAGTTTGGGGTTGAGTATCCCCGGGACATTAGATGATCCTGAAACTCGGTTGGGGTTGAGCATCCCCGGGACTATAAATGATCCTGAAACTCGGTTGGGGTTGAGCATCCCCGGGACATTAAATGATTCTGAAACTCGGTTGGGGTTGAGCATCCCCGGGACCATACATGATCCTGAAACTCGGTTGGGGTTGAGCATCCCCGGGACTGCAAGTGATCCTGAAACTCGGTTGGGGTTGAGCATCCCCGGAACATTTAATGATCCTTAAACTCGGTTGGGGTTGAGTATCCCCGGGATGCTAAGTGCTCCCAAAACTCGGTAGGATATTATGAATGTAGAATGTAGCTGGTGAGCTAGGCATTCGGGAAAAGGGTGAGAAAGGTCAGGTAAGAACTTTATCTCTAAAAGACTCTTTGAATGAAATGACCTACGGGTCGAGTATTTTACATATATATATACAGTATGTATCATCGGATGAATGAGTCACATATATATATATATATGTATCACCCTATTTTTGGGTCTCGTGTCTGAAACATTAGTTATTCTTCATATAGCCTGCTTGTCACTAGTACTTCTATGGAGTACTGACCCCTCCGGGGGCCCTCACATTTTTCAGGTTGAGGCTAGAGTCCTACTACCTGCACCTTTGCCTAGGGTGATT